>OX494432.1:11255749-12643326 GCA_950381575.1 Plusia festucae | reverse complement strand
AGATATGATCCAACTTAGAACACAATGCATTAGCGCATATTCTAATATTGTAATTGTTTCAGACAGTTCTTAATATAATATATTCCTTTCACAGCAATCAAATAAAAACATTGAGGAAAATGTATAGCATGTTGCATCCAAGGATCGTCGTAAATCTCCCAATCTTCTATAACACCACCACATGAGAAACACGCTGCTTTATCATTTACACCGTTTCCAAAATAAAAAAATCCGGCTTCAGCCATTTCCATCACCAATCTTCTCCTTGAATTAGCCGTTGCCCAATAATGTCTAAACGAAATTTCACGCATTTTATACGCATTATACATGTCATAACGAGGGTTACATTTATTTTCAGGCATTTTCTATTCACTCACTATATAGTTCTTCATACAGATAATTATAAAGGTGAAATGACATCGTACTGCGGTAGCCAGCAATTTATAATTATTAACATTTGATGGAATTGGTAGGGATAGAGGATTTGAAAATTAAACAAGCAAATATTTATTTCATAAATGTATTTTCTATACACCATTTATTTATACATATTACATTTTTTAAAGCACATATTTTATTATGATAAATACAACTATAGACATCATGAGAATGTTCATATTTATTGTACAAACTTAAAAAATTAGGACAACCTTTATCTTCTATATTATTTATATTATTATTATTCAAAATATTTTTTAACCACAACACTTTTTCTAAACCTTTGGTGTAAATACTTTTATCTTTTAAAATATCTACAATCAAATTCTGATGATTCGAGTAGAGTATAAATCCATCTCTCCAGAATATTCTTCTATTATGTTCAATCCAACTGACTTGTCGTTTTTCTGGTTTCGTCAAATCGTAAAATGGAAATGGCGGCTTAAATAAAAACACCTGAATTTTGTTATTCAATAATACAGCAAATTCTTTAATGATAAATTCATTAGTTTCTGTTTTAAAACCTTGAACATCTACAATGGCTGTCATGATAATCTGCGCACTATGTTACTTAAAGGTTTATATTCCACAAGTCGATCATTAATAATTAAACAATATCCAGTTGTGTTATCTGGTATTGGCGCTAAACATTCAATCTCCAACCGTACATCTACGGGGCCTGTTTTCAAACTATCGTTTTGTCTTGAACAGTCTATAATAAAGAGAGGAGCCTTCTCCTTAAAATCGATCAAATTAAGCAAGGGGTCTGCAGGACAATTGTAATACGACTGACGAAATTTCACATACATTTCATATAATATATTGTATTTGTTCTCAGAAAAATTTAAGCTTAGAGGCTCGTAGGGATAATACTGTGAATTCAGAAATAGTGTTACGTTAGTAACCCCGCAGTGATCAAACAGAGAACTGTCTTTGGTTTTATTATTTTTTCTGTTGGTTTGCAAGCAAAAAATTACATATCGAGGTTTCTCTAATTGCGATGCAGTCTTAACTGACCAAGAATGTTTTGTAGTTTTAGGGAGCAAAGGATACTCATATAAATCCCAATTTCGAAACGCTATTTGAATAGGTTTATCTCTTTCCAAGTGTTTTAGTAGTGTCAGTCGTTCCCGGTCTGACACTTTTATATGTGGTACACGCCATTGCAATCTTTGTATGTCTATTTGAAAATGCACAATATCATCAGTTGCTATGATACTGTTTAAGTTAGAGTTACTTCTATTCAAAATAAGTTCATGTTTACAATTTATCACAATTTTATTGTAATCCTCAGCAAATCCTAAAATTTTATTAAGAGGTACAATAGCACTAAAATGACCATCACTTTTGAATCCATCTAGGTTCCAGCCCCACAAAGCAGCAACTTTATTTTCTCCATCATTCATTGAAACGTATGACTTTATTGTCGACGTTATTCCAGAATTTTTAATGCGATCTATTTCAATGCCATTTATTTCGTATCTGATATCTTGAAACAAAAACATAACAGGGTTGTTACTGAACGTAATATTTTTCTTAATCGGTTTTCCATCTTTGTCGAAGAACTTTGCTTGACCCTCGATGTAAATTGAACTGGCTGATGGTAACACGTATATGTCTTGTTGGTGTATGGGAATTCTGATTTCATCGTTTTCTCTAAAGCTGTTAGTGTAGGGATTGTATGTGTGGACTTCATAGCTTTCAATCGAACTATCGAAGTGAGGTAATTCAGTAATTTGTAGTATATTCATACTTTAAAACCTAGAGCTTTAAGAAAAGCTTTATTTGCTTCACTCAATTTCTTCACTTTTTTCTTACGTCTATGCACCTTAACGGTCGTAGATGGAATGAGACGTTTGATTTTCACAGGAGTGTTTTTATAATATACTATCATTTTATTTTTCTTAAATGAAGACGTAACTGAATATGTTCTTCACCAAAGTTAATACAGTTACCAAATTGATCAACAATCTTAACAGATATATATGAAATTATATTTTTGTTCACTGGGAAGTAAATAACGTTCTGGGGTATTTCTATGTAGCCGTGACTTGAAGCAGTATCAGATACGAATTCATGAATAAAATGAGTCGGTAATCCGTTGTGATATGAACCGTGCACAAGATCACATTCAATTCTGATTACAGCTGTTGAACTGGTGTTATTAACGGATACATTTGGTCTTGTTTTTAATACTGAAAAGTATAGTAAACCGCACTCGTATTGATCAGATAAATGAAGAGGTGGTTGAAAATATGAGACCAATTCTGATGTATTTCCAGAGATGGTAACCGTAGTAGACATGTTTGCATACTGAACTCTTTACAATGATCCTGTTTATTTTATTTCTTGATTATACCAAAAATTCTTTAAGAAATTTAAACATAGATGTCCACAGTTGAATGGGTGATCACGTTGTATGTTTTCATAATTATATTGAATTTTAGAACCTACATATTTTATAAACTCCTTTGGAGGTTTAAGATTTCCATAACTGTCGAAATACTCAACATAATCATTATATTTTGCATAGGCTACCCAATGAGAACCAGGGTTTTTAGAACTATCTAAATTAATAACTCCACATTCTTTTTTATATGGATGTTTAGGGAGCTCATCTCTCATAAAGACACCTCTAAAATAAGGAATTCTATTTCCATACTTTAAAATGTCAAAGTTAGTTAAGGCCCGTTTGGGTAGCCGATATTTTAGTTTTTTTCTTTTGACACGAAAATTCCCAGACCGTCCTTATGTGGTTTAAGATGTAGTCCTTTCCCAATACATAGAGCTTCCATTTTTTCATTGTGTCTTCTCGATTCCTCATACAGCTTTTTAGCCATTTTGAATTCATTTATGGTTTTGGCAATACCAGCTGCACCGCCTGCTAAAGCTCCTGCCGCTGATAATCCCGCAAAAATAGGAATCAGAGGTAGTACTCCCCCAGTTTTTGGAATAGGAATAACGCGAGGGAGCTTAATCGATGAATCATCAGCTAATTCTCTGGTAGCGGCAATAGCTAATTCTATAGCCATTTTCTTGCTCTTAGGTTTTAATTTTTTTATGTGTCTTTTTGCTTTTGTAATAACAGTTTTTAATTTACTTTTTAATCCTTTTCCAGATGTAACTTTTGGAGAACGCTTTTTCCTCAAACCAGAACCAGTTTTAATTTTTGCCGACATAGCCTTACTTACTAAGCGTGCCGCGAGTTTTTCGCCTATACTGGCATCGGAAGCAACCGCTCGCTGTTTCGCCATTTTTAACAAAATTAAATCAGCCTTATGTCGATCTTTTAAGTTTGATGACTTGTGATATGCAATATCGTGATCTTTGCAATATTCGTCCAACTTATTTACACCGTTATCTCCTTGGGTTAGTCTTTTTATTAATTTAGTACCAGGACCACAGTAATTATATCCTGGTAAGTGTAATTCAAATGGTAAATTATTAATAAGCCAATTGAGAAGACTACTCTCTCCAAAACACATTATACGACTGATGATTCCGGTTTGAATAATTTAATAAATAGTTATCGATTCCAGTTTGTTGTTAATATTATTTACAATATTAAGTGTATATATGTATAATAATTTATAATATTACATTCGATTTATCAATCCAACTGCTTTCAGCTGAAGACAAACCTAGCCATTTTACTAAAACTCTGTGACCTTTTCTTCTAAGAACTTTCTCAACTAGATATAAATCGGGATGTTTTGTTTTTTGAAGTTCTTGTGTGTAAAATGCACCTAAAATAGGGCGACCTCTGATAGTATCTTCGATTAAGTAAGTTATGGGAGCTGTTTTTTGTACTTTACGAATTTTAAATATTTCCGTTGACCAGTTGGGCGTGTAACCTTTTTCAAATGTTCCTTTGTATTTACTGATACGCACATAATCACCTACTTTGTACTTGCTTTTTAAATTATATTTTTTTAGCAACTTTAAATACCTTTCTAATATCATTTTTTTATTAATATTGTCCACATTAGCAGGAATTTCATTAATAGTGCGATGGTGAGTGTGATTGTATTTGTAAATAACATCATTTAGGATATTATTTATCCAATTGTAATTGCCTTTTAAACTAAATTCCTTATAAACTTTAGATTTCAATGTCCTGATAAATCGTTCAACTATTGAAGCCTTTTTTGTTGAGAAGGTTGAATAATGGTTAATATTATATGATTTCATAAGTTTCTGAAATTTGTAATTATAAAATTCTGCTCCATTATCCGTTTGCAGATTTTTAGGAACACGTCCTTTATCCAACAAATTTTTGAAAGAGTTACACAAATCTTCTTTGGTTTTACTTCTCATAGGAAAGGCCCAAGCATATTTCGAAAATGTATCAATAACGACAAGAATATATCTGTAATTTTTATTTTCTTTTGAAATTGATTGCATATCAATTAAGTCTGCTTGCCACAAGTCATCTATATCTTTCATGATAACATGTCTTCGTGGATAGTTCACCCTCGCATTTTTATGAATTTCATTTACCACGTCAGCTTTGCTCATGTTCACAATTCAGTATACTCGTACTTGTCTTGAACTCAGCTATTATACTGAATAAAAAGCATATTATTATGACTATTTATTGTTTAATTATATCAGCTTCTTTTAATTCTTCGATTATTGATAAAATTTCATTATCATGGTTTGTATTACCAGCATCTCGGGAAGCAATTAATAGTTTCAATCTGTCAACCAGTTCGTTAGGATCATCCCAATATACCAAGTCAGTGTTATTTTTGTATCTCTTTAGCGTTGGTAATCTTCCTCCAAATTTAGTGATAATATTATTGTTTAACGATTCAGAAAACAATGGTCTAATTATTTCACAATATTTTATACCTTTATCGCCTCTAATTTGTCCATTAGGATTGAAATCTCTCTTATGTGCATTTGTATAATGCAACATATCTTTATAGACAAGTTTATCTTTGCTCGATATTAGTTTCAAATCAGGTTTTCTTCGAAGTAAAAGTTCTTTTAAACCAGGGGTTAAATTGTAGCTTTTGTCGCCAACTTTAATTAAAATGACATTATCATCATTCACACTATCTATTTTAGAAAATGAAACTATTGAATTACCCATTAGTAATTTTTTGTTTGCACTCCTTATTCCAAATGGTATATTTACCCCATCATAAATATCGTGGATGTCACTGCCCTCTAATGATATTTCTAAATCATCCTGTAATTCTGTCTGAGGAGACTTTTTAACGAACTGCTTAGAATTCAGTTCTGGTTCGCAGAATTCTTCAAACTTTGTAGATGAGCTAGTATTAATGTCATCCAATTCCATTTCTTCAAAATTAGAGTGAGTATTTTCTAAATTTTGTATTTTTTCTATTGTTTTGTTCGAATCAACTAGGGTTTTAAGGGGATCTGTGACAGGTTTTAACATTTTGTCAAGTGACAAGTTCATTGAGTGTTCCTGGTTTTTCATTTGTTTTATTTTTTTCTTTATGGAGTCTACAGACTTCATTAATTCTATTTTAATATTTTTCTCCATATTGTACCTATCATAACAACTGCATTACGCTAAAGAACAAATTATACTGAATTTGTTTTTGCATGTTAATTACTTATATCACATATAAACAGTCAGTCAAATTTAAAAAACATATCAAAATTCTGTCTGTACCTTCCGTTATTTAATGGCGATTCTTTATTAATAAGTAGAAAATTATAAGGTTTACTCCAAACAGTTCGACAAAGATTTCTGAACTCTTTCCATTGTAAATCAGAACTAACATTCTCTTCATAAATATGCTTTAAATTAACATCATCTTGTTTGAATATAATAAGAAAATTAACATTGTCACGTAACAATTGCTTCGGAATTTTAGAATAAGTTTGAGATAAATAGAAACAATCTATTTGTTTATGTCTACCCATACAAAAATAATTGCGGATATTTACTTGGTTTTCACATGCAACATCATCGAAAATAAATACAGAATTTGCTAAAGCTTCACTCGGAGAAATGACATCTTTATCATCATTGAACTCGTAAAAGTTAATCTGTGGCACTCTTTTTAATACTTCAGTCAAGAAACTATATTTTGATTGAAAAGAAGTTTTCGAGTAAAGATAAAGATTTTTAAATTTTAAACCATTTTCATGTAACAGTAAACTAATCATGGCATTAGTTTTACCACAATTTGAAGGACCGCATATTATACATCGAATCGTATTAGGCAATAAAGCACTGTGTCTGATTGAACGAGAAGATTCATTAAAATCGATATTATTAACCTTCAGAGATATGGGTTGCTTGATCAACTTCATCTTGCCGATTGCCACAATGAATAGGCAGCCTAAATATTTATATCTAGTAATTTACATCAAATATATATTTTTTATAAACATTGAGTACAAGAACAAGTCCAAATCTGTTCAGAGTTTCTAGGTTGTTGGAGATAGCGTTTACGTCAGACAGTTAGGACTGTCCATGAGGGGGAGCCCTCCTTCCTCATGGTATCGATGGATCCGTAAAACACATCACGGTTTGACAGGTTTAGACTTGTATCGTTAAGATAAATCATTAAAATGCCGCAAGTATCAATTTATGTTATTTGAGACATTAATTTTTACATTATAAAATATGTATCTAACATGACTAAGGTCTTAAATATTCTTCAGTCTGCAGCTGTGGTTTGAGTCAACTGGTCCTTTGTTTACAATTTAGTTATTTTGAGGTAAGTATTTTCCAATAATATTCAACTTATACTTTTTAATTTCATTTATGACAATCTTGTTATTATCGCTATTAATTTCAGAATCATGTTGAGATCACCATACTACAGTCCGGATTTGAATATTATGGATCCTAATAGAAGTTCGTCATTGCATAACGATTCGGAGGGAATAAATTTAGAAGTGAGTAACATGAGAATTTTCATTATTATTAAATATTATTGTTAATTGCTGCCATGACTTATAAAGTTTTTTTTTTCAGAACACGACAGACGTCAATGATCCTATAACTCATCCTTTTAATTATGCTCAAGATAGGGAGAGTTGGTATGCTGAAGTAGCAGCAGCAGCACAAGAGGAATATCGTCTTGAAAAAGCAGAGAGACAAGCATTAAAGAAGAGGAAAATTAAATCAAAATCTTTGAAAACTAAATCCTTTATCATGCGTAAAGAATCGGATCGAGTGCAACGCGTAATAAAAATTATGATTTATGACTTGGACAGTGGCAATATGGATGAAATATCATCTAATCCTGAAGATGCAAGTGTGAATGTGCAGTATTTAGTGACTACTGAATATGATGACATTATGACTGAAACTGAATATTTAGTTGGTAAAATTGTAAAGAAATTAAACAAATAGATGTGTATTATTATTACATATGTATTAAGTTGTAGATAAAGAATAAGATTTTTTGTTTATTAGCTTGTAAATAATACTTTTATAATGTACATTTTAAATAAAATTTGTAATTAAAATAATATTCCTAAGTTTAGTATAGTAGGTAGTTCACTTTTTAGTAGTACAGAAATAGTTTGTTATTTAGTTTTATTAATAGTTTATTTTTTAGTTCTTTAGTGACTGGTACCTTTGTATTTATTTATTGTGAAAATTAAAACAAATTATTTAATGATATACTTAATTGTTTCATTATACAGTTAAATCGAAATAAATAATGTCCTAATGAGTGATTTCGGCTACAGCGGCTAGTGCCATTAAACAAGGCGCAGTCTCTGTTCTCTTACTCTCACAGCCCGATGGGACGATCGGAGAGAGATCAGGCACAAGACCCAAATTTTTACTTACTTTCCAAAACACTGAAGGTGTGATTTTTATTTTATAAAACGCACAGAACACTCGAAAAGTCAGTGTGTGCCTTGGGCTGAAATCAAAACCTTTGACTTGGCAGTTCCACGGTCTCACCACTATGATATAGCTTCTATATTCGAGATAAATGGGTAGGTATGTATCAATAACAATTAAACACAAATCAGTTGAATACAAAATATTTATTTCATTTCAAAAAATAAAAAATACATAATGATTAACTTAATTTTATTACAAAAAAATAATAATATAATTATCCTGTTAAGAAAAATAGTAATAAATATTTGGTTCAGATTAGAATAGAGAACTATAATGACCCCATGGTAAGGTAAAAGCATAATTTTTTTTAATTTGACGTTTGTCATCATTCCCATCAAGTACCACTTTATTGATTCTTTGTGTGTAGAGTTTATGATTTTTAGATCTTATAACAAACATAGGGTATCTAAAATTGATACTACAATTTAATGCATTTTTATATTTGTTTATGGTAATTTTTTTTGAAACAGATTTTTTTACACCTTTGGCTTTCTTAACTATATCGCTCAGCGTATTAATACAGTACAGCTTAGCTCTTAAACCAATAAACTCTGATATGACATCTCCGCCCATTTCATCCTTAAAGAAACCAGGTATCTGTTTATTGCAATGTGGAATCCCATAAATATTGTTAATCTTAAAATTACTTGTATCAAAGTATTGAATATTATTTTTCATGTCTTCATAGAAATCTTTGGTACGTATTAAATATAAGAGACTGTCGGTATCGGTATAACATAATTGAATGTTATTTTGGTATATTTTTTTCATTATGGAATAATGAAAATTATATAGGTGACTCTTTGCTAGTTCCAGTATCGTAAACCCCATATATATTGGGCGGTCTAAAACTACTTTTGCCGGCTGTAACTGAATAGCAACAAGATTTTCAGAAATTATAGCAAGGTTTTTAAAATTGGGAGCGCCTATGTACTTTTCAGCACCATTAATTTTGTTAGTTTTATTGAAGTCATCTTTCCATAAATTAACTAACTTAACATCAACTTGTTTTCTTTTATTTTCAATAGTTTTCCCAAATATTGAATTATTTTGCTTTTTAAAAAAATCCCTTTCAAAATCTGAAGTGGCTTCCTGTCTGAGTCGAGTATTTAAATTTATATATGGTTCTAAGATCTTTTTTTGTGTAAATGAAAGTATTCTATGAATTTTTAACACTACGATACCATTTTTTACGCACTCTTGCAAATGAATATAATGTATAACATATTTATATTTATCATAAAGATTAGCTATTAATTTATTAGTTTTACTGGAGCATGGCATAGGAGGAATTATTTTTTCTGCTGCAAATGGTAAATCAGAATGTTCATCGTGTATTGCAAAAGGATAATGAATATCTACTTCAAGTATATAACCTTCATCATTGTCTGATGAAATAGAGTTAATATTGAATTTGTTAATTTCACTATTCGTAAGGAATCTAAAATTTCCGACCGGTAAACTTTGCATCATAGCATAACCATATAAATTAACACAATCTAAGTAAGCTAGGAAAGTATTAGGTTCTTGTTCTTTATAATTTGGCAGGTATTTGTTATTAGCTTTTGCATACCTTAAAGAGCACTGGGCTAACCCTCCTCTGATGCCTTTTTCTAACATTTCATACATTTCTATATCAGATAATAAGTCCAATTCAACTTGAGTAATTAATAACATAGCATCCCAACTTAATGATGGTGATGAAACATAATGACAAGGATCTAGTCCATAGTGCTTTAAACTCATGGATCTAAATTTTTCAAAAATGTCGCATAATAATAGCACATCACATTTTAGGTATAAATCAGTGTATTCTCCTATATTATTTATGCGAAATTTATTCCATACAGTTAATGCATGATTATAATCTTCTTCTGATACAGTTTCGGATGTGAGTCTACTATAGAATTTGCTTCGATCAGGTAATTGTGTTTCTTCATATTTTTTCCAAGAGTTTATATATTCATAACAATATACACCCTTTTTTAGACACAATCTTAGTAAATCTTCATCAATGAAAAATGATTTTAAATGCATAAAATCTGCAACATTTAGAGTTTTCGCTAAATTATCCAAACTAGAACTTAAAAAATTAAAAGAGTCAATAAATTTTAGTTGGACCGTGTTTTTTGAATCCAGAGGCACAAATTTACTGAAAGAAATATATTTTTCTTTGTTTTTTGGAATTAAATTTATGTAACCACATACTGCAGAAATTTCATTGATAAATAAATGGCTGTCATATCCAGAAAGATTATGAAATATAACTGGAATAAAATTACATGATTTAGAATTTAGATTACATTTATTATGAGCTGGCCCTCGATATTTACCAGTGAAATGATCATGATCACGAACAACATGATCATCAGATGCAAATTTTTTTTTACAGATATGACATTTTACGGTAGTTTTAAAGGAATGATATTCTTCACTCGTCAATGGTAACATTTGTCTGTGCATTGACAAAATCTGATATAATCTTTGCGAGTCGTTGATAATTGACTCAACGAATTTTTTTGAACAATTAGGACCACGATATGATATTAAATTATTTAATTCAGGGTTAGACTCACAGCATATGTAATAAGCAAAGCAAGTGGCTTCATGAATTTGAATGTTTTCAATATACTGACTTTTACTTTTATCTGAATATTCACGTAATAAGCTTTCAAAATCTCCGTAAATGACGATTGGAACTCTTTGAGTTTTTTGATAATTTGAAAATCTAAGTTTACTATTTTCTTCAGGAAGAACGGTTTGCAATCTACCACAATTATGATTATTTAGTTTTTCCTGTGTTTTAAAATATAAAAAACATTCTTCACATAGATGAATCTTAGATTTGTGTTTGGTAAGTTGACTGCGAACCATTTTTTCAAGATTTTTAACTAAACAGAAATGATTCTTACCATTCTTGCTAATAAATAATAAATTTATATGATTTAACTTTCGCAGTTTAGTTTTGTATAATGGTCCCGTTATAGTATTGTTTTTTTCCAAACCATAAATGTTCACACTTATATTAAAATTATGTTTTTCAAACCATTTTATATCTTCAAATGTGGGGGGAAAAGACATTCCGTTAGTATTTAAGATCTTAGAATAATGCGGATAAGATGAAACTCTATTAGGATTATTTTTAGCTGGATACATATGAGCAATGATACACCAAAGAAAACAATGGTTATCCGTATTCTGAATATTAAGACATGTCTTCATTTTGTTAATCCTCAAAGGTAAAGCAATGTAACTTCCTGCTCTTAAAGGATTGTATTTTGCAATATTCATTTCTAAATGACTTATTTTCTCTATTGTCCAGCCAGATTCTGATAATTCAAACTCTAAGCATTTACATATTAATCGTTGCGTGTAATCTTTGTATAAAGATATGATATCTGTACTCTGATTTATTATGGAATATTTAGTATTAAAAGACTTAAGAGATAGTTCTTCATTCTTAGGAAGTAAATATAGCACAAAAAGTTCAAAGTTTATCTTTAATGATTTATGTTTTTGTAATAATGGTTGTAATAAATTATAAATGGTGTTGAATACATCAGATAAAAATAATTCAGGTGTTATTATTTCATTAGTTTGAGGATTTATTTTGTAGCTAGCTATTCTGTCTTTGAAAGCACTGGCTATCAGCTGAACATTTTGGTATTCCGTACGAAGTAAACAATTTGTTTTATGTTTGTTACTTTTCTTATGTGATGAATACTTTGACTTTGAGACATGTAACTGACAACTATGACAGAATTTCATTTTTGTAAAGAGCACGATATTAATACTCGTCAATCTCGATAGCTAGAATATTATATTAATTTGAGCTTTTACTTTTAAATTTCTTTGTATCAATAATGTCTGGATATTTGAATTTCAGAGTTGCATGATTTCTGAGCAATATTGAAATATCAGAGTTTTTGTAAATTTTTGGTTTAGGTCTGTAAAAGTAAATTATTATGATGAATATTTAACAAGCTTAATTTCTAGATATTTGAATTTCAGAGTTTCATGATTTCTGAGCAATATTGAAATATCAGAGTTTTTGTAATTTTTGGTTTAGGTCTGTAAGAAAGGTAAACAGCGTAAAAGTAAATTATTATGATGAATATTTAATATGCATGATTTCTAGATAATTTGAATTTCAGAGTTTCATGATTTCTGAGCAATATTGAAATATCAGAGTTTTTGTAATTTTTGGTTTAGGTCTGTAAGAAAGGTAAACAGCGTAAAAGTAAATTATTATGATGAATATTTAATATGCATGATTTCTAGATATTTGAATTTCAGAGTTTCATGATTTCTGAGCAATATTGAAATATCAGTTTTTGTAAATTTTTGGTTTAGATCTGTAAGAAAGGCAAACGGTGTAAACAAGTAAATTATTATGACTTCAAAATGAGTTTAATAAATGTTTGGCTTAGACCTATGTAGTAACACAATACATTATATTGTTAATATCATGCAGAAAAAAAGGGGTCTATACTAAATTCAAATCTGAAGTAGATAAGTGCTACAAACACATGTATAATAAAAAAATAAGATAATCGCAGCTACAAAATATAGAATAACAAGTTGCTGTTATTAGAAAACGTTTGATTGTTACAATAGGTATACCGAGACTTTATATTTGGATACAGGATTAACTAATCCTGTAATACCTTCTCAATTCCTATATGAAGCAAGAGTAAACAAAAATAGCATTTATAGTGAATTTAGAAAACATTTGAAGGATATAATATAGGTTTTATGTTTGCATACTCTTGCTTAGCAGCGCTAACTAAACCAGTAAGAGCTTTCCATACAGGACCGCTGTTATCATGTGATGAGCGAAGTGTGAAAAGCGCTCGCTTCCAACGATTAGCAGCAAGTGTCTCTGCTTCCTTGCTGTTGTAGACACGCAGCTCTATATAAAACTGGCCGCTGCGAGTTGGATCACGCTGCAGGGTGTACCCGGAACCCACGCGCCGTGCCAGATAACTTCTTAGAGCAGCAGCTCTAACAGGCTCCGCTGCGTCGTCCTGAAAATATAATAAAATTATTAATTTAATTAAACAGCATAGCAAAAACTCTGATAAAAGTTTATTGTTAGGCTACTAAACTCACTCTATAAATTTATACTATTCTCATTTATTATAAAAAAGACCGAGTTGTTAGTACCTATACATATAACTGTCAGATACTATAGCAACAATTTAACATTATTTTAGTCTGAAAATCACTAACTGCATGAAATCGGTGCAAAATAAGGTAGATATAAACAGACAGTAGGTACTTCATGTTCGAGTAAGATGTTTCATTTAAACACATTTGATCGACAAACAACAGGTAAAAAATTAAAAGTGAAACTGTAAAAAGTATCTATTAGATAACTATTATGCTTACCTCAGAATCCGAAAATATTGAGGATTGTTTTCGAGCTAGCTTAGATACTGGCTCGGTTTCAGAGTCTTCGGATAAATCAGGAGGAGGCGCAGTTATCTTACTCTGTTTAGGTTTGTTGCTGATGGTTTTCCTTTTCCTCGATTTTTGAGGCTTTTCACCACTCGTGCTTGATTGCAAAGTAATCTCCGTATCAGAGTCAAAAGGATTCCGAGATGCCCTAAAATTATATAATGATTCATTAGAATGTAGTTGTTATTTGTCATTAAAAAAAAAACTGTAAAATTAAATAGGTACATACATACTTATTGTCACCGATCTTGTCACTCAAAACAATACAATAAAGACAATGCACACCGAAATCACAAAAAAATCTGGATGCGCTCCTCAGTGATCGCTTTTTATACTACTTAAAATTAAGGTAGCGATTATATTAAATATTGCAAACGTTAGATATCACCATTATCATCAATGATTATTGGTATTTCAACCATATGTATTAGTCAAATAAAGTCGATAATTAATTAATCATGTATACTCACTATGCTCATCGCCTTACATTTCTTAATTTGGTAGTAGACGCCACCCACGATGTCGCGGAAACCTGTGACGAAATTCTAAAAAGGAAATCGTATGTACTTTACTGGTCTAATGATAATCTTATGAGTATCACATTTAAATGGTTATTACAATTCCTTAAATAGATAACCAATATAATTTGAACTTTATATTTTTTTATGTTATAAACCTAAAATCTATAAATATCTCAAGACTACGGAATTTATAAACCTTTAAATGATATTTATTTTGCAAATAGGTTGAAATCAATACTTTTACACGTCAATACATTTTTTCCAAAACGAGATTTTCCTAGCTGACTACTTTGAGAAGAAACGCCGAAATAAACTCAAGAGTCATATTCTCTTTTCAGGTACAGACATAAAAATAAATTATATAGTAATGTATGAGCTCCAATCAGGTATACTTTAGGTAAAATCAAACAGTTTATTACATATAATGATGGTGCTTAATTATGTTTTGTTAATCAATTATACAGAAACAGTTTGGATAGCAAATTGCATTTCAAATGTATCTGGATTGACTAAGCATACTTTGTAGCAATGACCGATGCGATATCCATGAGGTCAAAGCCATGATCTAACATCAATATAATAAGCTTAAGATTGGCTCCTCACACTTTCGTACTTAAGTTATAAAATGACTATGACCAAATAATAAGTACAAATTAACTCGTAGTGAGAAAAAAAAAAGACTAATGTGAATGCTGTATGTTATATTTATAATTTTTAGTTAACAATGACATAAAAAGATGAGTTATAAAATGATAGCGCAATTGAGTTGGCTCTTTGACTTAATATTCTTGTTTATTTTATTGTTCGCTGTATCAGTTCAGCGCTTATTGATACATAATACCTATGCAGGTATGTTGTAAATCATAACGTTGGTGGTCTGATTAGTCATCGCTCGATAAAAACAATTGGGGATTCTGGGATCATGCAGTTCGAGCGAAGCGAGAACAAATGATTCCAGAATCCCCAATTATACCCTACTAAGATTAAATAAATCAAAAATAGAAAGACAAAATTTTTTAACCTCCTTTCTATATGTAATTAATTTAAAAGTGATTGTTCCGCATGAATGCGTAATATATAAATAACAATGCTAAGTAAAGAGTAATAAAAAAGTGACATCAAAACTTGTGGGTTAACAACCCGCTAAGTACGAACCGGCGACCTTTTGGTACTCATCTTCAAATGCCAAACGATTGAGTAATTACAAGCTCCGTGTCAGACATACATTGATGTAATAGTTTACGTGTTGATTTTCTACTAACACAGTTTAATATACATTGAAGAGTATATATCGTCGTTAGATAATAAGCTGTGTTCATGTAGCATTGGATACTACAATATAGGTAGTTATCGTAGGTCGTGTGGGAACTTACATAGACTATTACGTATTTAGTTCTAGTTAGGTTAAAGTTATATCTAATTAAATACAGGATTAATTTAAAAGGAGTTTATATTTATTATTGCGTTTATTATACGAGGTAATCAGGTGCATACTTAAAATTTAACAACTTTTCCCAAGGAACATAGGTCGAAATCAAAAAGGGAAAATGTCAATTTCATACAAAGTGATAGGACACGTGACTTATGTTTGTATGAAAAGTTGATTTTCAATTTTACCATTGTACTATGTTCCTTGGGGAAAGTTGATCAGTTTTATGCACCTGATTACCTCGTATAATATACGCACTCCTTTTAAATTAATGTATATAAAACTAAACATATTAAATATACTGTACGTATTGCTATATATTTTTATCCTCGTTACTATTTATGGATTTAAGAGTGTTATTACCTAAGTTGATAACCTTATGGTAATTAAAACCAATAATTTTCATTTTAATCAAGGCTTCTTTAAAATTACTTCTCATAATCAAAGTCAATCAAGTATTTCATTGAAATATTTCTACATATTAAGCTACAAAATTACTTCCAAGTATCAAAATAGAGGACATTACATCATTAAAATTTTATGACACCTATAAAAACCTTTCCGTTTATACCTATAATCGTCTATATAATATTATGGTCTAGTGTATAAAAAACTAAGTCAAAACAAACTATATGCAGTAGCCTTGAAAACAATGCAAAGATTACTAGGGATGCCTTTTTTTTGGCGGGCTGAAACGCTATTGCCTTCAACCCACGCTGAGGGCACATCGTGGGGATATGTCTTATTGCACCGACTAAAAACACCCCGATCACTAACGCAAGCTCTGCGCAACGTCAGCAGGATACTAGGGATGCCTGCCCACGACAGATGAAATCTGTGACCGATTTCATGTAGGTAGGTGAAAAATATAACGTACTGATGGCAATATATCCTACGCCACACATCCTACGTTCAGATGTAAAATATTTACAAACTTGACATGAAAATAATAATATTAAGATTTTATTTTTATATATTATATATTCTATTATAAATACGAATTTCAAATTGTAAAAGAAAAATACGTCAGAAAACGTAAGATTACAAATTAAATATCATAAATTTAATAAAATAAAGACTGAGAAGCTAATTATTGCGCAGTATATGTTTACAGCTGAAAACAGGCCCAAAACAGACCCAAACCAGTTTCGGTAATAAGCCTGCAGTATCCGAATCGGCCTGATTATAGGTCCTACGAAAAGTCTAGACTACTTCATAGCTAGTTTGGATCGATACCTAAAAAATACTTAATACGCAGCTAAAACGACGTGATAAATTAATTATCAACTAACAAAAAATAGGTTTATTAATACCGTTGATATTTATACTTCTCCATTAACATTTTATACCTAGACGGCTAAAAGCTAAATTAAATTATTTCTACTCTAAGCACATTCAGAATAAAATTTTATTAAACCACGAAAAGATATCTTAGGTTGACTATTACACAAACTTGAATACAAGAGGAAGTTATATTTTATAATTCGTGTGACAAAATGTCAGAAATAAATAATAATTATTTATTTGAAACAAACAAATTGTAGGTACATTTTCTTGTATGAAATTTACAACGATAAAATGGTATTCTTAAAAAAAATATGGTAATTATTTTAAGGTAAAAATATAGATCAATTATTTGAGTTCAAGTTTTGAAAGCCAGTGTTTTTTTTCTATTAACTTTTATTTCTAAACAATATGCCGTTGTATTCAATACCAAGTCAAAAGGAAGTGCGTCGCGACTCAGCACAATTTCGTGCGCGCGCAGACTTCATGAATATTAAGTGAAGTGTACCGTTTTATTCAAACTTATTGGGATCGGCTGAGTTATTGCCATCGACTATGGCTTCTTGGGAAAGATTCGTATGCAAATATATTTGATCGCTGATTTGAATTATATTTACTGTCCATTAATAAATTTATGATATTTCGATACCCTATTGTGTAGAATAACTTAAGTAACAATAGAATAAAGACAATAATATAGTATGTACTTCAATATCCTATTTAAATTTAGCTATGTAAAACTTTTAATTATATATACCTAATATTGACCCAAGATTCCCTAACTTTTTTTGTAAAGTAAAAAAAACATTTACTTTTTCTGAATAAATACTCTTATGACAAATAAACAAAAACTACATTTTTCTGCACGCATCAATTGACATTAACATTATTCCCAAGCCAGTGACGTTAGTAAAAAAAAATCTGAGGATAAAATAATAACAAGGAATTTTCAGTCGTAATAACAAAATAATTAATTTTGCTGTCTCAACTTTTCTAATCTTTTGTTATCACGACTAACAAAATTCCTTCATTTACCATCAACAGCTGAGCACTATAATTTTAAGGTGGTTGCAAGTTTAGGCGTTTATTTCGTCGTCACCCGCTACCTTCCGCATACTGCACATAGCTGCGCATGCGCAATGAGGCAAACATCGCGGTGACAGCGCCACAGACTAAGCTGTTAATACTACTATAGTTGAAAAAAAATATTAATATTGCATTCATGGCATAAATTCATTACCTATTGGAAACTAATCTTCTCCCACATATACATATTGTACTACTTACATCATTTTGTTTTTTTCGCATAAGTTAATTAGTATTAAATTTTAATTAGCAGTATTAGCATAGATAATGTATGTATGAATTACAAAATATTTGCTTCTTCTCTTAAATACAAAACCTTATATGCTATAGTAAAGTTTGCGTAATAAAAACTACGACATCAAACTAATAATACAAAAGAGATTCTTAACTAATACCGATTACTATCATCCATTAATTTCAAGAAAATGCAGAAGATCATTAATTTTTTCCATCTCGTCTGGGAATATTCTACCTACAGCCATCTCTACACTTATTTAGTTACTGCAATCGTACCGTGAAACCAGCAGGCCTTCGCGTCGGGCGCGGACGGTCGTCGACTCACTGTAGGTACTATCCTTGTCCCAAATATAATATGCAAGTTGTATGAACTTATCAGTCAGACATCAAAGTGGGTAAGGTATGTTTAAGATGAGATATCAGAAGTAGATGGAGATACGTATAATAATAATAATAAAAACACATTATCGGGTAAAACAAGGGGAATAGAGGATTTTTTCAGGTTAAATATGACAAAGATTTAATTAATTAAGGTAAAATTATATGACTATGATACCATAAAAGGCTGGAATGCTTCTCCAAATTTGTTTTATTTACCCCGAATAAATTTCTATACACCCCATTTTACGGTATAGTTCATTTGAAATTTATAATGGTCCAAAAGTCTTTTCACTTAGTACGATTTCATCCAGGTTACCTATACAGGGATATTAGTAAAAAAATATTAAGACGGGTTGGTGTAGATGTTAACCATAAAGATAATGTTACTTGTTCCAATTTTAGTGAATGGGCAGGCTTTTGTCGTATAGAAGGGCAAAAATAGGATTGCTATGCTGTGTATAATGTACGTTGGTATTTATGTACATTATTGATTATTGATATGTATTATTGTGTAAACACACTATCTCGTAAAGAGGAGGAGGAATTACTTGTTGATCGATGGCAGTTGTGTATGGCGAAAAGATAACAATATATCATTTGAGTTGGTAGAAACATGCATTGGCAAAAACTAACTCACCACACCGGTGAAAATGCTTTTTAGAAGCTGCTTCTATGCAATGTGTCCAAGTCATGTTTGTAAAAATGTAAGAAAATACCTATTTCATTATAAAAAAAAATACTGGCCCTTAACTTTCTTTGTTTAAGGGTCAAGGTAGTTCAATAAAGTGGAAGTTGTAATACACATTGTAAATTAAAAAAAAAATGGGTGCGTGTCAGCGTGAGAGATAATTCTTCTTTGGCATCATAAAAAATAAAATTTAGAGAATAATAAATATATATGATTTAATTTGTACTAAATATTGTAAGGTTTTTTCTTTTAAATATTAATTATTGATCATTTAATATTTTAAAAGTCAATAAACAAACGTGTTTGTTACCTTTGTGTTGCAGTGATGCGCGCGCATCTTAAAATTTCACTCTCAACATTTTACATAACGCGCTACAGAAGTATTTCTTCAAAAATACATTATGAATTTTATACAAATAGTCAAAATACTAATCAACCACTGAATAAATTCTACATTTCGTATGTTAAATACATCCGAGCTTATCAATGAGAGATAACTCTTAAAAGTTACCTTGTTAACTTACCATTGTTATCAGTCAACTGTGAAACTATTGTTTTATATGAATATAAAACTAATTTTTAAAGTAACCTCTTGATATGGAATTAATATTTTCTTGTTTGAATGCGATGTTATTCAAGGTTCGATTTTAAATATTTATGAAATGATTCATCTCGGAAAACACTTTCCCTGTACATCGGTACTGGACAGGTTATTAATGTATTGTTAATTACACTGCTATATTTATTACCCGAACGAATTCAAGATTACGCCCTTTTAAATTGGACAACCCTATAATTGAATGCTTGATGTGAATATGATATACCTGCCTATCTATTTATATAATAAATAATGAAATTAAAAATGAACAGTAATTTAAATTGGACAGCCTTATAATTTAATGTTTGATGTGAATATGATATACCTACCTTAAATATCATAAATAATGAAATTAAAAATGAGCAGTAATTTTCTGATATACAAATAGCTTCTAGATAAATAAGCTGCAACCCTTGGATTAACTCAACTTTCTTTAAGAAGCCCTCCTAATTTAGGCTATCAAATATACCTTAATGTTTTTTTAAATCCAAGTGGTAATTTCAGAGATTAACAGTAACATAAATAAACATTAAAAAAAAATAAAGCACTCTTTAGATTTAATATACTGTATATTATAAATAATAATTAAAAGTAGAGATAAGTAGTAAAACATAGAAGTTGTACATTGTACTAAAAATATTAAATTACGCGTTGAACATTCATATTCATGGATTCTTTATTTTGTATCCTATTAAACTAATACGTTTAATAGGATACAAAATAAAGAATCCAATTTGCAAAATTAATAAAACGCTTTGAACTTTTTGGCTACGCATTTACTAAGAAGATTTAGCAACATCATTACCGAAACATATATTCGTGTCCTAATACAGAATTAAATTAAGAATAAAGGACACGATGGTTACCTAACCTATATGATGGTATGTAATTCTATTGAAGATAAAAGTTTTAATGTAGGGAAACAGAATTGTACTTGAAATCTTGAAAATTATTGTTGGTTGTATCATTAATGTTCATTAGAGAGTTTTAATTACAAACTCGCGAGTCATTTCGGCACCATGAAACCAGTCAATGCAATTGTGTAATGAGTTTTCTCAACACCATGAGTATTGTGAGTGATGATGCGCGAGCGTCGCGGCCGCGGGGGTGGCTCGCACCCCGCGGAGCCCGGGCGCGCGCGGGGCCTGCGCGGGCGCCGGCGTCGCTTTTCACCGTCGCTGCGCCGCGTACGCCTACCCGATATAAAAGCCTCAACCGCCCATTCACCCGCTCGCAGTGTGTGCTTGAACGTTACAGTGTCCACTTCTCTCGTGCAAGGACTTACAGTTTAATCATGAATTCACGGTGTTTAATAGTGCTAGCAGCCGCCCTCGGCGTGGGTACGTAACATTTGAAATATTTAGGGTGCGCCGCGACCTGATCGACGGATACCTGTGTCCAGTGACGGCAGAACTATCTAGACGTGTGGGTCGCCTGCTCTCATGTATCGATAAAAATGTAGTTGACGTTGCAACGCGAAAGCAGTTGTAGTGTTATCGAATATCGATACAGTTTCCACACTTAAGCATTGCAACTGCTCGCGCGCAACAAGTGTTGAGAACAGATAAATAGCGGCCGGCGCTGTGGTGTAACGACATGGCCCTGTGACACATGGACTGATCATATCAGAATCGTCTTTTTATGCTGGAAATGTAAATACTGAACTTAGGACACACAAGTGTGTACTAAAATCTCTAAAATTGTTAGAATTGCCACTTACGCACTATGCTGAAAAGGCGATGTGACATCGAGAAATATTCCTCCACTGTGCCATTATCACATCTCTGTATAACAATGGAGCACACATTACATGAATGTAATGAATCACATAAAGTTAAACAGCTGTGTGAACTAGGTCTTATTGCGTTGTCAATCAACCCCGTTCCTACTAGCACTATTATTTTTTACATGTCAATGACCTCATAACGTCACGCAGAAAGCTGGAGCAATACAGTCTAACTAGAGTTGAATTTGTTTTCAATATAAACATGTAGCCGTCGACTGCATTGAACTGTGAAAGCGGTTTCTCGAGTTTTCTTAATAAATGTTTATTATGTCAAAACGCTATTGCGTTCTTGTAAAGTTATATATAAACTTATAACATTAAATCAGTCGACTATGTTATTGAAAGGATCGTTCTTGAGCTTCGGTTGACAAAGCTTTCACTTTGTTTATCGATAAATAGAATCCAAGGTAGTGATGTATAGTTTGATACCAGACATGCAAAATGACATCTTACATAATCGTTTACGAAGAAATTCTTTGACCTTAGAGAAATATCGTAATTCTTTTAACTGTTTATTTATTCTATACATGGAGGTGTTATGCAATCCAAAGTGTCTGATTAGCATTTTTCGCAACGTACGCACCCACTGATGTCAAGTTTTTATGACACAGATATTCTTAAGTTACTTCGGCAGTTATTGTATTGGAATCAATAGTTCCCACGTGCTACTATGCAATTATTATTGAAAGTTCCACTCAAGCTTATATAACGAGGGAATTCCGACGTTGACTTATTTGTTTAAATAGATTCTGTCGCGTGTATTTACCGTAAAATTTGTCAGAGTCAACCCTCACAATGTTGAGTAATCCACGAAAGAGCTAATCTTCTTACTATAGAAAAAAAAAACAATCAAAACCCTGTCGAATTTTTATGTGATCTTTTAATGAGGTTAGCCTGGGCGCAGACTATGACTGCTTTACCAGACTTGTAACATCCTACAATGTGTTTTAAATACTTATGGACATGAAATACAAAGCATTCGTTCAGCTATTAGACAAGGTATTTAATAGCTTGCAATTCTAAGTAAATAAAGACTAATGATAAAAAAGTAAAAAAGGAACGATGCCCTTACATACTAGGAGCATTCATTAAGCATGCAATTATTGTTATTAATAAAATATTCCGCCAATTACCGGTCACAAGCAAATCTGAACATCCTTCATTTTATGGACTTCCTTATAAACTTCTATAGCACTCACTTCCGTTGACCGAATGGAGGAAGTCGAGCGTAATGACAATATCATTTCACTGCTATTTTAAGAATTACCATTATCTGTCATAACAGACGTAGCTACAACAGTTTGTGTAGTAAATTCCGAATAAAGTTCGTTAATTATATTTAAATGCAAATCTTCAACGTTCTAGAATGAACTTTATTCTTCATTTAAATTCATCAGCTTTGACTGCGCACGCTTTCGCATACTTATTCATATGGTTTGACCTTCGATTAATGACAAGAGATCGTACAATTTGTGTCATTGCATATTCTCACAGAAGCCGCGATATCTCAACAAATGTTTTTAGAAAATCATTCGTCCGTTCGTTCATTTGTTGTGGTAGTTTCCACCGGCTTCGAACTTGCTCTAGGACCGGCTCAAGTGATATCATTAATATAAAACTCGTGTTCTGAGGCAGGATGTTCAGTTTTCACTCTGAGTTTATGAGTCGTTTGGAATTCACCATTGTTAGGATTTCTAACACGTACCCAGTTCTCACGATCAATTGCGCAAGCCCCGATATTTACTGTTGCTTTTTCTCTAATAGAACAATCTTGAATCTACGCATGCTTGATTTCTACCAGCCAGCACTATACTAAATAAAAAAAGTTTCGAACTTAATAAACTCTTTGGAATGCAACCGTTTTTGTTTTTAATTGATATAGTTCATGGTTAAATAAATCCAATACACATTCGAAATATTTAAATGGTAGTTACCTTAACACTGGTGGCTTGAAGTGACTATAATGACACTTAGCCACGCCAACAAATATTCATAGTGTTATTATAGCGAGCGTGAAGGTATTTGATAATCGAGTCTCGTGGTGCGTGCGCGAATTTCACGAGAGCAATGAAAACATGGAGAAAATGCATCAGTTGCTTGAGCGCGCATACAAGTACAGAACATACGATCAATTGATCTAAACGGGAAACTACGCGATACAATGATTTATATCTTGCTTTACAGCCGTAATAAAAGTAACTTTAGTGAAGTGAAAAATGCGATACGTACTTGAAAGTACAAATTAGTTAAGCATATCTGTTTTGCAAGATATAAATATAATAGCTAACGACGTAGGTAATATAATGCTTTTATTATTCAAGTGTCGTCATATTTTGAGACATAAAAAAAGTTAATTAATTAAATTTAATGAAAATAATGATTTAATGGTAAATTTTCACACTCATTTTATTTATTTAAACTAATATTACGCAAAAAGATACCTATTATTTCTTCTTTGAGTAATACAGTTACCGCAGTTTTCGCTGTTTAATTATTTAATTACAAGAATTAAATCGATCGGTTACAAAATTGACCGTTAATGTGAGCGTGCGTCGCGTGTCAAGTAAAATATTCAGATTACAGATATAATTGGATAATTAGGTTACTCTCTCTGATACAATGCAATAATTAGGGTGTAATTGAGTAATATCTAATATTACGTTTTGTATCAATATATTTATTATTTCAACAAATTTCTCCGCCATAACTCTAGAGCATATTGAGCAGTCATCTAGTCATAACAATGATTTAAATGTACTCATAATTATATACATAACATTACTGATCAACACAAAAGTGGCTAATATTAAAAGAGTCTTTAGATAATTATAATTATTATTTTACCATCCCTTATGCCTCATGCCACTTCCTGTGAAGACGTTTTTCTAGTATGTTATTATTTTTTGTCTATGATACAAAGGTCACGAAAGTCAAAGTTAATTGAGAGGTCGTTTTACCGGAAATCTGAAAAATAATTAACAATCTTGTTAGTTAACAATGCGCCGGAAATTGTGATCGTAGACAAAAATACAACGTCGACAATGATATCTCACGGGTAGACAATTAATTGGACAATGCATCGCATCCTGTGTTCTCAACTTAACAATGCGTTAGGATTCTAATAACAAAACAAAAAAAGCTAATTAATAGTTAGGTTAATTGCATTCGGCAGATAAATAAAAATGAATAACCTTTTATTGATTATGTCTCGTTTTATTTTTATTTTGGCAGACTGGCTGGATATAAACTGTTATTTTTTCATTCCGTATTCGAAATTATTCTTTTACCGTTCGTTTGTTTTTCGGTTTGAGATTGTGTCATTTAAAGAAGGAACAGCGATCAATAGTACCTACTTAGTACACAATCGTCTATAAGTATATTACGTTGTAACCTAGTGGAGCAACAAGTCGGTGATTGTCTGTCCTTCGAACGGATATAAATAACGTCTCGTTGGCCCTACGTATTGTGCTGTTGTTTTCTTTTAAAGTCCAAGATTGGAATGTTTCGTGACCATTTTTGGACACATGAGTTCCAAAGTGTATGGATTTGTGTTTAATCCTGATATTTATAGTTCTTTGTAAAATATTCTGCCAAAATAAATAACATTAGGTACATCAGCCTATCGCCGTCCAGTGCTGGACGTAAGCCTCCCTAAAGAGTGCCAACTATCCCTGTCTTAGGCAGTCCTCAACCATCCGCTGCCAGCCAACTACTTCAAATCTTCAGACCATCGTACCGCAGGATGTCCAATACTACGTTTGCCTAAACCCACTCTACTCTCTAGCAAACGTCTGGTCCAACGATCATCTGCCATTTACAAAATATTATAAAACTTTTGCCTTTTACGTAATCGTATTAGTATAAAGTCTGAAGCTCACAAACATACGCAATATCTTCATTTGCAAACCATATAATTTCTACAATTTAATTAGCTTGCGATGATCATAATTTTGCAAGTGACACTAAAGTTGCTTTAATAACTGTACCCTTTAGATGCGCAAGAGTGGCTGGGAATAGAATTAGTGGTTACGTAACGATTGCGCGACGACACCTGCGCACGCGCAGCCTCTTAACTATGATGTGAATTTGTATTACTCATTAATCGGTTAAAGGCAACGAGACACATTTTGTAACATGTCAGTTAGTCTAACTAACAGATTAATTTAGAAGGATATTGCGCGCAAAAAATTTTGTTATTTGAAAGTCAGTGAAAGGAAAATTTTAATTGTTTTCTAAGAATGTAAAAACGCAAAACAAATAGAAACCTCAACGTTAAAAAATAACAATAAAAAGTGTATAAAATTTCAACTGCAGCCGTAAAGCATTAAATAAACAATAATTAAATTATTGCTACTCATAATTACGTTAAAATGGGAATTAAAAATAATGATCTCTATTATCTCATGCATAATTGCAGCTGGAACCAAAATGCTCTCATTAGAGCTATTATAGTCGTAGGCGTAATGTCGAGCTTACGAACTTTCACCATCTGACAATGGCCGTTATCTAATCCCACATTGCGTCAGATTAGACCACTCATACTAATGTATAATAATCATTTCTTTAAAGCCGAGCACACACATCTATTGTCACACTGACATAGATGTTCTCTGAACATTCGCAGCGAACGTTCGCAACAATGTGTAACTCAACAAAGAGGTAGACAATTTAGCTGAAGAAATATTTATGTAACAAGATTTTTTTTTTACTCCAGCGCATGACAGATTTAATGTTCGGATTTTCGAGTCTAGTCGAAGAGTCAAAAGTATTCATTCAAATTCATGGGTTAGTTTATAGATGCATATCCACATTACTTCTGCAGGTCATAGGGTCTTATGCGCTAAGATGTAGGCGATGAGTCGGCATGACAGTTTTAATGTGTAGCGTTGATCAAGTTGTGTTCTATCCGATGTGTGGTCGCACCTTTAGAGCTCTTGTACCATATCTTTTCTTAAAGTAGAACATCCTGTAAATTAATGCTTCAATCGATAATGTGTTCATGTATTTTGACGATTTGATTACTTGTAGATGTGATATTTAAATTATATTTTAGACAAGAGTTCTTAAAAATGATGCGGTCATAATCTGTTTAGATCTTTCTCACTAGGCATGTATTAAAAACATGCAAAAATGTTTAAAGTTAATTAATGTGATAAATTCAACGGCCCACATGTTAAAGGTCAGGCGTGAGTGAGATTACTCAACGCGCGGCGGCGCGGGCGCATCGTCTTAACGAAATCGAAAGTTCCGCCCACTGCCTGTCGGTAGGTCAATTTTTAAGGCTTTCACTACATTACTTAATGTATTACAACCTTTATCATTATAATGTTTATGTAATACACTCTGTATTATACAATAGTCGCAATTAGCAGCTATTAATTTCTCGTTGTTTGTCTTGTTTCTTGCTGTCGTATATTCTCTGTTTGTGTGAAGTGCATGTGTACATTGTTTATAACACAATGAATGGGTTGTGAATATCGTAAAATTTACTACGGGAAAGGTTGTCTTTAGTCATTGTGTAGTGGTCACACGATATTTTTTTTTGACCCCGAAATTGGCTTCTAAAAGTTGTCCGTCACGGTAATTTATCAGTAGCTTTAATTACGGTAAAATGTTAAATTTATGGTATAATTATGGGTTATAAAACAAACAACTTGTGTTATATAATACGTTATGACGATGGGTATCGGGCAGATCGATAATTATGTCATGCGCATGCAGGGATTCGGTGTCGCCCGGGCATTGCGCAACCTGCCCGGTCCACTGAACACGTGGCCTGGTTCAATCGGTGACACTAATACGTCATACTCGAAGAACTGTGATTCTTAAAGATAGTTCATTCAACCGTAAACAAATCGAGCATAAGCATAAAGTTTCTAGAACAAGAATTTTCATCCAAAGTATACGACACATTCCACTTAGTTCTACAACGATAACGCCACTAATTCTGGACATGTGTAATCAGCACCTCATTTACGTTGCACCCACTTACATAGTCCACAAACTTAATGAGCGATTAAAGCCCCACTCATCTGCCAATTATCGGATCTAATTGGCGTAAAACAAGTATAGCGCGGCCTGAAGAGCGGTGATCCGAATTTTCAATTATATCGAAATTGCTCCATATTTGTGCTGCATTGCTTATTAGCCTGGCAGCCGAGGAATGTAAGGCATGCGACTGTGGTTCACCTCGATCACACCGTTTGATTTTAATAAGAAAAGTTGTTTGCACTGAACACTATGCAGATGAGTATAACCTACAACTTTTAGTAGAAACAGTCAATCTCAAGGTTACAGTTACTAAATTCAAAGATAAGTATCAGTTCAACGCGCAATACACAATTCTTTTAAAAATAAAACGATCGCCAATCGATATGAAACTTTTGTAACATCGATGTTTATCGATAACGACTTGATTGCTTCTTATTATCGATAGTAGGAACTAAAGTGTGGTTAACTAGCAAGCCTCTAGAGCAGTAACGAAGAAATTTGACGTATTTTGTGATTATGAAAATCAATTATTAGTTTTCGTCACGACGCGTTTTGAATAGTTGTGTATTGTTAGCTCTGAATCAAAATCAATCTTTAAATACTAAATAATGAATGTTTTTTAACCCGAATAAAACTCAGCGGGCCATGTCATCTTAACAGCGTAAAAAACTTACATATTTTTCACAATTTATTTGGCAAATGAACTTGTCGTCGAATATCCGAGAGCGTAAACGATTGCAAAACTACACGGATGAGGGTTTTCTTCTCGCTAATGTCAACTGGTACAAGTGACACATGAGTTGTGACATAATGTGACATAACACTTGTACTGGGAAGCGACGCGTACGCAAACAAGGTGTTAACTTTGTAAAGATGAATTACACATACTAACGTTTTGACCCAAACTCGTATTAAATTTTGTAAAGAAACATAAAACTAACTAGATTAGTTATATTAAAAACAATTAGCGACTCGAAATGTATTTCCGCGTCCCAAAAATGAATTGTTGTGTAACTCTCATGAAATAGTTAAATTTGCTAACTGCGGTTACCACACATACTTACCACATGTATAAAATGAAATAGCACGTGTTCATAGAACAATTAAACCGTTGTAGTGAGCTTTAATGGTACAGTAGTAAGTTTCGCTGTTGCCTCATTAGGGCCTATTGCGTTCCTAGGAGAAAGAGCGGCCTTCCTGAGACCGGTGTGTTGCGACACGCACCATAATCGTTATTTAGCAAACCCCCTGGCGGTGGATTTTGTAATAGAAATTTAAATTCAAACATTGTGATGCGTCGTTACTTCACCATTGTTGCCAATATTGGCATTATGTCAAACGTTATACATATTTGATTTTGAAACAGTGCAAAGTGTGTCGATATTATGCAAACGATTAGGTATTCTTATCTGCTCCGTCAAACGATCACAAGCTTGGAAATCTGGCAAAAGCTTTCAAAAACATTGTGTTATTCATTTGTTTCCATATATCGACTTCTTTTCAACAATTTCTAAACTGCAATTTTCTTTACAGCGGTCGGCCAGGAGTCTTTCAAATGTCCCGATGACTTTGGCTTCTATCCCCACCACATCTCCTGCGACAAGTACTGGAAGTGTGACAACGGTGTCGCTGAACTCAAGACCTGCGGCAATGGACTCGCCTTCGACAACACCGACTCCAAATACCTGACTGAGAACTGCGATTACCTCCACAACGTTGAGTGCGGCGAAAGGACACAGCTTGGTAAGCATACATAGATAACTAGCTTTTGCTCGCAGTTCCACCTGCGTGGGAGTCGATTATCGCGGAAAATTATAGACAAAAGCCTTTCTCAATAAGTAAGTAATAAGGTCTATCTGACTATCAAAGAATTTTTCAATTCGGACCAGTTGTTCCCGAGATTAGCGCGTTCAACCAAAGATTAGTATAGGTGATGGACTTACCACCATGAAAACGAGGAAAATGACAATATAGGAATTGTTCAAAGTTTTAATAATAGACCAAAGGATGTTTAAGTGTGACATGTCACAACCAATACTATACTTGATGCAAATTTAATGAAATCGGATGCATAGCAACATTGGTTCTGCGTAAGCCAACAGTCAAGGCCAAAACAATATAATAAAATTAATATAAGCATAATATGTCACGTGTAACATTAGAATAATATTATTCGGTATACCTACATCAACCAGGATGTTGAAAAGGTCACTGGGCCAATTCACACCATACAGTCATACATTAAACATATCACCAAACTTCTATTTTATGTTAATATGCATATAAATACATCAAGTCTGCTAGCCTTGAACTAGAACGACTTTGCAAATTAATATTGCCGATTCGAGAAGGCAGATTTTTTTGTCGATGTTTTTGATGGCTTTTTTATGGAGATGAAGATTGAAAGCTTTTTGTTGTTAGGTGATTGATTGCCAGTTATCCTTAAAATTGTGTGACATTTCGAAGAAACGTGAATGGTTTTGCGGTTTACGTTTTTATAGTTTAGAACTTTTATAGTTAGTTGTGTTTATTTACCTAGGTATCTAAATCATGTTTAATTTTGTTAGTATCATGAATTTTTGTTGGATCTCGTGAATATTGTTCTTTTCCTTGACAGAGCCTCCAATCTCCACCCCCCACTGCCAGCGGTTGTACGGTATCTTCGCTGACGAAGCTAAATGCGACGTCTTCTGGAACTGCTGGAACGGCGAGGCTTCCCGCTACCAGTGCAGCCCCGGACTCGCTTACGACAGAGAATCCCGCGTGTGCATGTGGGCTGACCAGGTCCCTGAGTGCAGAAACGAGGGTACGAAAAAAACCTTTAAGTCTCTTAGTTATCTCATCTAAATTACACCCTGATTTATTAAACCTGCCACCTGTTTCGATTGTGGTTTGTCGGTGACAGCTGCAAACCACAACTCTTCGGGCCTTGAAAATGTAATTCAAGCTCAAGAATACAATGTTATTGTAATTTTATATCTGATCTAAATCATTTATGCAATCTGATCTGCCTGATCTAATTAATTCCAAAACTAAAGTATTTCAAGCACATGACATACAGTTTCAGTGCACCTGCTGGACCAGTGAACTTACTTCGTCTTGTCAACTGCTATCGCTGCTGCATTTCGGTTTCGCCTTCCACCCCTTTTCTCACGTAACCTTGTTTGGTGTTTCCCAGAAGTAGCAAACGGTTTCGCTTGTGCCAACCCCGGTGAGGTGGCTAACGCTGGCTCCTTCAGCCGTCACGCCCACCCTGAGGACTGCCGCAAATACTACATCTGTCTCGAGGGAGTTGCCCGCGAGTACGGCTGCCCCATCGGCACCGTGTTCAAGATCGGTGATGCCGACGGCACCGGCAACTGCGAGGACCCCGAAGATGTTCCCGGATGGTGAGTCACCTTTTTAATTTGTCGTGTATATATATTACACAATCACACATGAAGGGCATGCGCATTCAATTATGCTGATAAATCAATGCTTATCATTCATGTCACGCAGTGCTCTTGATTTAATAACGGCACGATCAAATGCGGATGTCCTATTCACACCGTTCAAGTAAAGCAATTACGACAGCAGCTTGAACGCACTTTAGGATTCTTCAATTCACTGGTTGAATACTGGTTCTGTGGCGTTTACCAGCGTCTTGTGTGGTACATTAACAACTGGTACCTAGCCTAATTATGCGACACCAAGAAACTGGATCATATAATCATGAACATAATAACTAATATTGAATGGGCTCTTAAATGAATGTGGTATAACGAAGTTCTTGGTGTCCCAAAACCTAAGACCCTGTAACCACTTCCACGCAACCAATGTCGTCCTTGTGACTAACAATTCTTCTTGCACATAAATAATGAAACATAATCAACACAGATCGGTTGCACTCCGTGTTGTTTTAGCTTTACACACGTATCAGTATTGTACAGATTGTAGTGTAGGTAGACATAGGTGGCTGTAGTAATGCTCGCCCACCCAAATACTTGCCGCAGCTATGCGGTCCGGAGCCTTGCACGCTTGCAACATTTGGGACACATTGAAATTAACATGACTGAGAGCAAAATAGTTAGCTCATAGGCGTGTCATATACAGACGACCGTGGTCAATGCCGACCGGTGCATAACGGAGTGTGTATGGTAATGACCGTTGTTAAACACAGACATATCGTATCGAGCGTAACTGTTCGAACTCGACACAAAGGTTGAATTATCAATGCCTTTCATATAAGAGGAAACGTTTCAAAGAATGCCGGTGACTGGCGCAGACATGCAATTGTGAAATATTTATGAGTTTTTTTTTGTGTTCTTAGTGCTCTCAAGTAAGTACGTATAAATGTTGAAAGTAACTCTAATGCTGTCGCATTGCGACAACTTAAAATTTTAATTCAACTGTTTCAAAAAAAAAAACGTTACCTTATCTCTGAACCTACAGTTCTTAATGAAACAATAACAGAACTTTCGAAAGGTTTATATCCGGTTCATGGTCTATGTACGTTGAACAATTGCAAGTAGATCGATACTGCGATGCGCCTGCGTCGGTCACGGAGTTAAAAAGATCACAAACTAGCTGTTTTTGAAAAACTTTGCAAGAGCTCCGGACCACATAATACTAGGAAAAACAACGTTAGATAACGTTAGTTGGAAAAGCGAGCGGATATCATTCTTGTCGCCGCGCCGTTTCAAGGCAGTTCACTCTTAACGCCGACTGTGTACAAGATAACATTACACAATCCCTGCGGCCAGTTGCCACTCGTAGTAAAAGTTGCTAGAAATTTAGATAGCCATTTAAGTTTACTCACTCAGCGTCGTTAGGCATAAGATATAGAGTTAAGGATAGCTCGTGGACGAGGCCGGTAGTAAGGTGCGCGTACATTTTCAGCGAGGACTACTACGGCGATCTGGATCTGAAGACGATCCGCAAGAGCGAGCTGTTGGCCGGCCTCCAGCAAGACGGCCAGTCCCGCACCGTCACCAAGCAGCTCAAACCCCGCCCCCAAAAGGAGAACTAAACACAAACCCCCACCCCTTAACCTTTTAATACTCACATAGTTTACTATAAACCAATACTCTTCGCGCACTACGAGCAACCTTCATCGTAACACTTTTGGCTGAATACAGACCCTCAAGCTTCGTTAAAAAAAAGTTGCCCTTGGTGTGCGGAGATCGTGTTCCAGGTTCAAAATATTCGATTGTTTAATGAGTGAGCTACAGTTGATATGTATCACTTCTAGTTGCCAAATACTTCTCGTTGTAGCTTCTTCGAACAGTTTCATTGAGGCACGTTAGGAAATTACGTTAGTAAAACCATACAGCGATAAATATATTTATTTTTTACATTGTATCTAAGTATTTATAGTGTCCTTTCAACGTTATTATATCGAAACCAGTTATCCCAGTCTGTATAAAATTTTAAGTACTACAAACAACTCGCGCGCTTAGGCGGTTGTTTTGCATTTAAAACGTAGTTCTGTTTATTCCATGTGGACATCGATGTAACAATGTATCCGTTTTAATACCATGACCTTGTAAATATATTATTGTACTGAATATTTCGCTGCGACTGAGTGTTGTTGTTTGATAGAAACTGTAATACTTAAGTTTTATTTTTAGTGATAAAATAAACAAAAATTTATAAAAATTAACTCTTGTTGTATTAATTATCTCTGTGTTGTGATGCACCGTAGCACTGTTTTCCTAACATAATCTATTTCCTGTTCACCCTGTTTTCTATTTCAATGCAATCACTTTCTAATAATATTAATATTTTCTTGGTTCTTTTAGTCATTTACTTCTGTCTAATACAAATTTTATTACTGACTGTAACAGCCCACCGTCACCCTTGGGATTCCAGGTACGTTAATTGTTTTTTAACGTTCAAACCAATGCATAAGGTGTGCCTTTCTGTAAGTAAAACTTTTTGTGTTCAACTAAACAAATTTTCTAGACCACTACCATAATTTTTGAAGCAGATATTTTGAAACCAATAACTTGAAAGAAATATTTTTTAATGCTGAAATTTTTTGCTGATAATTTAAAAGAGAAACAAATGATACAATAGGTACTTAACTATGCATTGAAAAATGATTTCGTAACGACATTAATTATTTCTCTTAAATGTAACCGCATATTATATTTTACAATAGTGTAACCCAGATTTCATGGATGTCGTAAAAGGTTTACTTCACTATTTAAATTTCATTGTAAGTTAAAGACTAATATTATACACAAAATTGAGTCGACATTTCTCATAGAACATGCAATGCGTTTGCTTAGTAATGCACTGAGTTCTTAAAATGATTGACTGCACGGATAGCCGAGTGGTATAGGTCACCACGCTAATTACCACTGTGTGCGACGAGCTGTGGGTTCGATCCCCGCATGAGACAAGCATTTGTGTGATCCACAAATGCTTGTTCCAAATCTGGGTGTTCTTTGTGCATGTGATTTTAAAGTTTGTGAAACCCCCGCGATTCAAGGATTAAATTCCTTAGTGCGGGCGTCATTAAAAAAATTAGTAAAATTTTAAGAAGAGTATTTAGGCGATCTTTTACTAAAAACTTAACTACAGTTGATTCATTTCGTCATAATCTTACAGCGAAGATTACTACGGTGACGTCGACCTGAAAGCGTTGAAGAAGTTGGGATTCTGAATGTCGAGGAGCGACTCCAAGGACAGACTGAAGCTAAACCCGCTCCATTTGTTGTAATACCTCTTCAGAACTATATATTGTTAGGGTATGTGCTGTATCATGTGACGTCATCGTTTCGACTGTAAATCATCCAATCGTGATTCACAGCCGATACATTTCGACCAATCCCTGAAGAGCTGACTGAAGATTAGGTATATTTCTCATCTTCTAAGTGTTTCTAGTGATTCATGATAGGTTTTGTCTGAAGAGACGCTCGACTAAGCCATGGACTTCGAATACGATTCGATACTTTAATTATTTTGGTCAGTTTTAACTAAAACAATTGTTGCCAAATTTGGAAATCTTCAAAAACCTTGACATGGTACCACACAATGTGCTGGTGCCGTGTCGAAATATGTTGTTCTTAGTCATAAAACTTACTTAAGTTAAGGATAGCGAACGTTTATATATTAATATTAATTTTGTAAATAAATAAATAATATTTTTATACATATTTTTGTTTTATTTTAACTACGAAACCATTTTCAAAACCCTTCAAGGATGATAAAAAAAATGACACAAAATACAAGACAGAGTTTATTTAGTCTTATAAATAAATTAAAATGCAATTTGTAGATATTGTATAAGACTTAATTAAGACATTTATAATACTGGGCGGAACACTCACAAGGTACAGCTGAACTAGATTTATGTCTAATTAATTGCTAGCTTACTGATTTGTATTAAATATTGAAACAGTTTGTTATTACAACATTCTAGAACAAGTGTTCAAGTCGCGCCCTATTCTACCTAACTTTAATGAAGTACAAATAGTTTAGACTACATTACTGGGTTAGTTCGCGATTGGAGGTAGCAGAAGCCTTATGATACAGCATTATACATCGAGCTTCGCGATGTTACCGCGTTGCAGTTGGCGGATGGCGTCTTGACGAGACATCGCTATATGTGTGGAGGTCCAACCTGAAAAACAAAAGAATTATAATGTGAATAGGTACTAAATAAAAGCGGCTGTAGCCTAATGGCTAGGGGGTCAGACTTGCGATCATGTGGTGGCCGTTTCCAACCCCACCCATTGCACTACCGACGTGAACCCACTCGTAAAACACGCATTTTAGCTTAGCACGAGGAGTTAACAAGAATACATCACAATAGTACTTAATATGCGATACTCGTGGCTTGTAAATAAAAAGTAACTCCTTATTCATAAAAACAAATCAACAACTATTTGCCCATAACACGAACTAAGATGATGTATTGTGTAGCTGATATAAGTCTTAAGGGATCCGGAAGTTTTTATTTGCTAGCAAAACTGCTGTTTGTAGATATCTTGGCAATGTCATAGACGAACAAATTAGATGTTTATATAATTCCCTGAACATAGTTCATTGTTAAACAGTAAAAAATACTGGCTGTAATAATAAACATTTTAAAATGATACATTACTTAAAATGTACAAAAAAAAAGATTTTTTAATTAAAGATGGCAACGAAACAGAAATATAACATAATGATATCGGCCTATAAACGTCCAACAAAGAGGCGTCCAACTGCTGGGCACAGCCCAGCAGTTGGACGCCTCTTCCCATATAGAGAAGGAATGAGCATTGATAACCACGCTTGCTCATTGCGGGTTGGCGATTTCAGTTTGCAATTTCCGGAATCCAGGTTTCCTTACGATGTTTTCCTTCACCGTTTGTCAATGGTGTCTTAGAATAATTAAGAAAGTACATATCAATTTGAAAAAGACACAGTGGTTGCCCGGGTTCGAACCTGCAACCATGTGCATGCGAAACCGATCTTTGAACCGCTAGACCACCACGACATTCGCAAACAGAAATATCAGTTGACAAATGTACACGCATTATGAACATAAGAATATATCCTCTTTTATCACCCAGTTATCTTGCCATATTACCAACTAGGTTAAAAAAATAATAAAAACTGAGAAACTCGTAATTTACATACATTAACAACTTACACCTAGATATTTAACGATTATAAATTACTCAACTCTATTACGTTATCAGCGTTTCGAAATATATAAGAATGAACGTTTTTTTATATAATATGGAATATAATATAATATATAATATGATATCTTGGGACATCTCACACACGGTCATCCGATCCCAAACTAGGCAGAGCCTGTACTATGGTAACCAGACAACAATAATGATAAACATACTTATATATTTCTAAATACATACATATTTTAGATAAATAACACCCAGACACAGAACAAATGATCAAGCTCATCACACAAACATTTGTCCTGGGTGGGAATCGAACCCACGACCTCCGGCTTAGCAGTCAGGGTCACTAACCACTAGACCAACATAATATTATATCTGTTTGTTAAATGGCATTTACTTCAAATGACTGCACATCAGTGGTTATTCAACATTAATGGCACATTTGTTAAAATAAAAAAAAAATAGAATTTGTGTTAACCACTATCTGTAATAATTCTTACGTAAATGAAAACAACACTAAAATAAGTTTAATAATTTATCTTTTTTTTTGGAAAACGTAATAAAAAGTTTAAGATAAATCTGTCTTACTCTTAGTACTTTATTTGTATCTGGCCAATGACGCCGCAGTTAATGTGGCCAACTAAAGGGCGCATCAAAGAAAAAAGTGTACCATCGACTCGAATAGAAGAAGAAGTACTTTGGAAACTTCGAATGTAACCTTTGCCTAGTAGTAGGACACGACAATACGATATTAATAATAATATAATAATAATAATAAATCATTTATTGTCAGGCAACTAAGGCCCATAGATACATACCTTACAAACTAACATATATATTATATTACAAGTTGTGTTAGTATATAAACCTTAAAAACTATGTTAGTAAAACTTCCTTGCACTACGTATTAGCGCGTTCAGGCGGTATTTGTCCGCGGAAGCGACGGAACACCACACCCTGAGGCCAGAAGTCTTCACACAAGACGAGATGCAGGAAGCAGTTCGGTACTCGCACCACAAACGCCTTGAAGTTGACGTTTCGGCGCGACTCCAGCTCCTGCACCCTCAGCAAGTACTTTAACTTCTGGCGCACGTACTCCGCGATGTTCTCCGCCTTAACAGCGTAGTGAAGGCGGGAGATGTACACCGGTGTGTTCGGCTGAGCAGCACGCACTATAACGTTGGGCCCGGGCGGGGCTTTGCCGCAGCGGTTCGGGACGGGTCTGGAACGGCGCTTCTTCTTCTGCACCATCTCAAACCCGTCTTCATCCCGTCGTGGCACCTGCGCAGCAGGCGCGGGAAGCGGAGCGGGGCACGGAGCGCGCGCGGCGCGTGGAGGAGCCGCGCGGGGGGGCGCCGGGGCGGGCGCGGGGACGGGTGCGGCGCAGCTAGGTGTGCGAGCTGCGGCCCGGCTAGCGGCAGCGTCAGCATAAACACGCCGAGGTGTCGACGCGGGTACGCGTGTCGAGGTCGCTGGGGCATTGCACTCGATGACAGCCGGTGACGCATCGGAATCCGCCGATGCAAAACTGCTGACGGAGACGTTTTGCGCCCCGCGACGCGTGTTCACTTTAGAGGCCTCCTCAGGTGACCTACTTACGGAAATACTGTTACGAAGTAACAATACCTCAGCACGCAAGTCTTGTATTGTCCTGTCAGAGACCTCCAATTTGGACTGCACTTCTGTCAGGCTCGACTTCAGGAAGATGATGTCCTTCAGGAGCCTGGTGACGTCGACGTGGTCGAAAGTAACGGGGGGCAGCTTGTGCAGCTCCTTCGCTACGAAAGTCGGCACGTCGTCCGGGTCGGTCACCTTTAATAAGGTGATAATATCCTGGACGCTCTTCTCAGTTCCGTCCCTCCGTCGAGACGGCATCTGGTCGAGTTTGTCCAGCGACTGGTACAGCAGTCTCTTGCCACTGCTAATTTCTTCCTCCTTGAAGTTAGTCTTGCAGATTTGCAAGATGCTAACCTCGTCCATTGTATCGATGGCGTTTTGTACAAACGCCAGCAACTCGTTTGCTATGAGTGTCGAGCTCATAGCGACAGGGCCGGGCAGCGGCATATAGCCGCGCTGTTCGCGAATAAAAATCCGTACGGTGCACTTTGTAACAAGACACGTCCGTATCCGATGCGCGCTGCGATCGAATTTTTGAAAATTATTCATTAAAAGGACAGTGAACAAAAAGAAGCCATCAAAGATATTGAGATAAAGCTGATTGAGAGAAACTACTTACTCTGGGTATTAACGATAGAATTTTCCGTGAAAATGGTCTTGACGTCACCGTCCTCCAAAACTGGTAACGGTCTGGTGGAAATACCAGGTGACGGTGAAGGGGCGAAGGTAGGAGCTATTGTACCAGGAGCAGGGCTTGCTAGACTTGGTTCCGATGAGGCAATAGGAGCAATAGGTGCAACAGGAACAGGTGAGGCAATAGGCACTGCTGGGGCAATTGGAACAGGTGGAGCTATTGGGGCAGGTGGTGCAATTGGAGCTGATGGAGTAATAGGCGCAGGAGTAGGAGCAGGTGGTAGGGCAGTTGACTGAGGAACAAATACGCCTGCATTGATAGCCGTTGATGAGCAGTCCACACGAGCTGGATAGTCACATACACCTAGGAGCTGAAATTGTAAAGACTTAAGTTAAAGACTAGTAAAAGACAATAATACGGAATGATTGGAAGAATAATAATTTGACAGGCCTTTTGGTCAAGTGGTTAGTGACCCTGACTGCTGAGCCGGAGGTCGTGGGTTCGATTCCCATCGTGGACAAATCTTTGTGTGATGGCTAGGGCGTCGGATTTGCGATCAGTGGTTGTCGGTTCAAATCCTACCCATTCCACTATCGACGTGAACCCACTCATGACACAAGCATTTAGTTAAACACGAGAGGTTAAACAGAATACTAGTAATTGTGACCCACATTACTACATCTTAAAAAAAAAAAACAAATGGTATTTTATCATATATATATGTTTATCTACATTTGTCGCTAACTGTACTTAACAAATAAGTCCGAATCGAGTCATTCACGTGGGCAAGGCCACTTCAATATAACACATAAAATGAAACAAATTAAATTTTAATGGTATTAAAAATAATGACTAAGTATAATTCGCATGAACGGCAGGTGATAAAAACACAATATTTAATGTGTAGGTATTATATAAAAATACAATAAGACCACAATAATACTGGTATCGTTATAATAAGGACTTCCATTTTGAAATCTGTATTGAGACGTAATACGATTCATGGGTCTTTTAGAGGTATGTTTAATGGGTACCTAGTTTCCTATAAGTTTTTAAGTAAATAGGTAATAAAGATAAAGTAATATATTTGACTGCACGGATAGCCGAGTGGTATATATAGGTCACCACGCTAATTACCACTATGCGCGACGTGCTGCGGGTTCGATACCCGCATGGGACAAGCATTTGTGTGATCCACAGATACTTGTTCCAAGTCTGGGTGTTATTTGTGCCTGTGATTTGAGTGTTTGTGAAACCCCCGCGACACAAAGATAATATTCATTAGAGCGGGCGTCGTTTAAAAAAAAAGTAGGTAAATGGTTTAAAATATTGTGTTAATTTACTTCTTACATTAATAAAAGCTATCGATGAAAAAAGACGTTCGTCTCATAAAACTGGCCCAGAAATATTTTGACGACCTCCGTGGTCGAGTGGCGTACACACCGGTCTTTAAGGTGTCGCCAGCTCTGAGGTCCCTGGTTCGATCCAACAGTTATAAGAACATATACATAAGCGAAAGTTTACAATAGGTCAGTGTTTGACTGTTTACTGTCTCGTAACCCCAAAACACAAAGAGGGATCATTAAGGATACTTTAAATGCAAGAGATAGAAAAATAATTAGCATTAAATTTGAGAAGCCATTACTAGCAATCTTCGGTCAGCAGGTCGAGCTGTTATACCATCCGGTCACGAATAATGAATAATATGAATAAATAAATGTACTATCTTGTCTTAAGTATTCACCATTTTGACGTAAATATATACTAATATAATTGGAGAGTTTTCTTGCATAAAAGAGGTAATGGACCTACCAGTCCAATTTAAAAAAACTATTTTTGCATTTGGTATTATCATTCTTATGGGATATTATTGTCTAACAAATATAATGGCGACTAAAACTAGCACATAGAAAGTTTACAGGGATTGTCCAGTTAATTAAGACCATGTGAGTCAAAATGGCGGGTGAACTATAGCGAATTAACAAAAAAAAATGTTTACCTAGCTCTACAAAAATGGTACCTCCTTAAGAACCAAATTAAGGTACACCTGCCATATTGACGCTCTTAATAAACGTATTAATTAAAATAACAACACCAAAAAAGTAATTGCCCGATTACATTGCAATGTATTGAATTTTCATCGATGCAGTCTAAAAAAACCGACGTCAATTCGCGAAATTTTAATTATTATAGCTTTTTGGTTATGCGGAAGGTATGTTAACGCTGTTTTTACCTGGTTGTAAGCGAGGTCAGCAGGACACTTGAACTTCACAGGCTGTCTTGAAACGCATACGAAGAACTCGTTGCAATCGAACGCGCTGCGGAACGCCTCGAAATCTTTCTTACACTGAGGCTGTGTTGGTGGTGGGTCTCCTGTGGAGGGGTTGTATAATAAGTATTCATATTACCCTATAACTGTTCAGATGAGATAGGTTTATACAGAGAAAATAATAAAGGCTGATTAAGAATCATGACATAGTTAAATTTCACATGTGACTTGTGAATTTTATTTGGATCCTCTGAACAACAAAATTCTTTTGAATATGAAGGTTTGTATTGTTTTGAAGCTTTAAGTTTGAAGTAAGTCGTATATTATGTACTACTTGTTACAAGAGTCTTGTATGTAACTAATGATTTTTATTTTATAATATTGTAAAATTCATAAACTACTTATTTGATTTAGATTCCAAAAAGCGAATGACAGCGGTGGGGTAACACATTTATTTTTTAAATGCATTTTATTTTATAAAAAGAATAAGTAATCCACGCTAACGTGAGAAACCCACGAAACTCAAACACGCGGACGAAGTCGCGGTGGAAAGTTATAACTAGTGTTACGTATAGAGATAGAACCGGCGGCATTTTAGCTCATAAGACGACCCCAAAGCCACTAGGCCAATCGGGCCGTCAAATATTTGTTTTATTTCCCAACCATGGCGACATATCGTATTATATAACTTTAGATGACATTTCCAAGTGTGATGAAATTTTCTAGCGATAACATAATCGTTTAAATGTTCCGGAAGTTGTTTAAAATTTAATATCGTGGTGGCCTAGCGGTTCAATGACCGGATTCGAGTGCATATGGTTGCAGGATCGAACCCAGGCAAGTACCTACCAATGCGATTTTTTCAAAGTAATATGTACTTTCTTAATTATTCTAAGATACCAAGAAAACATCGTGAGGAAACCAGGTTTCGAAAAGTTTGGAATCTGAAATCACCAATTCGCAATGAGAGAGCGTGGTGATCAATGCTCATTCCTTCTCTATATGGGAAAATGCCTGTGCCCAGCAGTGGGACGTTTAAAGGCCCATCTATACATATATATAATATATAAATTTTTCATGTCGCAATGTTTGTAAACTATTTTACTTAATACGGCAGAATTACCTTTGTTGAGTCAGCTAGTTTATAAAAATTTTATGTATAATTTACGAGTTTTGTGAATGTTTCTTCATAGTTATTAAGTACCAAACATTCTTCAAGCAAATCTAATTTAAAACCAGTGTATTTTAGATAATATTATAAACTTATTATATATTATTTCAGATAAAACTTTTCAGAAAGTGAAGCTGTTAAAATGTTTATTATGCATACATTAATACTGAGTTACAGCTAGAGTAGGATAATTAGAAGCTTTTTATGTAATAATTAGGCAAGCCGGTCAATTACTGGTCCTTTGAGGACCAGCCTATAAACCTATATCACAAGGGTATTGGTGTTGCGACCAATAAGTCTGTAAGGAGTTGATGGAGTCATAAGTATTTTTATTTATAATTAACCTATTTAAAAGGAAACTTAAAGAACTTTTATGTAAAAGAGCTTACTATAAGGTAGACGATTTCTTAAAAGATAATATAAAATTTAAAATTAAAATTGTTACTCTATTCCATTTATTTTGCTATTTGCTTTGATTGAGTATCCGAATGTAGATTTTAAGTTTAATAAATGTATATTTGTACGCCTGATATGGCAAAACATATTGAAACCGTTAAATAATATTGTACCACATTATATAACATAGGTATGTTTTTAACAAATAAATTTATCTTTATCTTTATCTTTAATTATATTTATTAATTATGATTATTTTTAATTACGCAAAAGTTAAATAATAATATGCTAAGATAATTTGCTTTATAGGGATGTCAAATAATAAAAAAACGCGACTGGAATTGCAATAAATTATTTTGCTATTGAAAACTTCTCAAACAAAACAATATCAATTCATCAAATTTTAATTAATACTATAACTTTTTGCTTATGCGGGCGGTATGTTAAGCTATTACGCTTCAACTTAAGTCAAATAAAATAATTAAGTATAAAAGAAACAGGAAAACTACTTACTCAATTTCCTGCTCTCACAATTCACATTATCAGAGTAATCGCAGTACCCCTGATTCGAGAACAGCAGTCCAGTGGGGCACTCCTGCTCCACCGCCCACCCATCCCAACAGTTCAAGTAATTATTACAAAGACTCGGTGAAGGTATCTGAGTCCGCCTGCCTTCACAGAGTGGGTTCGGTTCAATCACTGGGTCTTTAGTAGGTGTTATCATAAGCTTGTTGTGGTAGTCAGGATCTCTTTGGATTTGCTGGATTACCTCGTTGGAGACAGGAATGGTGAGTGTGAATACGTTGCCGAAATCCTGTAGGATAAAAATGCTGTTGGTATTAACTGTTGGACAGATTTTAATAAAATTACGTCACGGGAATTAACGCGAACTCATGCATTTACCTTTTAAGGCTTGAGTTCGCGTTAATTCCCGTGACGTAATTTTATTAAAATCATGCAACGCGATAGTTTTAAAGTTAATGTTGGACAGATGTTTCTTCGTCCATTTAAAGTTCGTCACTTTTTTTTGTATCGTACGGAAGTATATCAATCAGAATGTCGAGTATTGGTAAGGGAATGGGAGAATGATATTGTTTTTACTGCGTTTAAAATTATTTCAAGCGATAGCTTAATTTAATTCATCAACTCGACCTATTTCGGTCCACTATTAGACAAAGGCCTCTCCCAAGTTGCGGGAGTGAGAAATTTTTGCCATATATTCGTGAGACAAAACTGATCACGAATATACGGCAACTGTACTAGTAGTAAATGTTTGGTATAATTTACAATCAAATACTTTTGAATCACTTCGACGCCACACAGTTCTGGCGCGAACTTCTCTGATTATAATTGAATTTCTAATTTTGATCATCTACTTTTGCTGTTGACTGTACATATTATAAACAATACATTAATAAATTTGTTTTTTTTTTAATAAAAGTTGATAGTTTACTTACTTTAATAAAACCGAAGAACGGGTTCAAGAAGCTTCCATAAAACGGAAGATGTCCAGCGTTGAGTCTTAGGTTCTGCAGGTAAGGGTTGTTTGGGTACGGGTTCGAGTATGTTTTGACTAGGTTACCTTCTTCATCGTAAACTGTAAATAATGAAACAATGAAATAAACATTGAATGTTTTGAAAATAATTTAAAGTTTAAATTTAAGTTGCTTTAATGTTGGTAGTCCAACACAATTGTCTGACCAACTTAAAGAAGCTACGTCCTCAAGCAAATTTCAACAGATTCAACAGGTGATGATACAATTTTCTAGAAAGGGTTGAAGAATGTATACCTACAACACGTGACGATTATTGTAATAGTTGAACAATGTAGCTAGTAACAGCCGTAGGCTCGAAATTAATTTTTTATTTCCGTTTTTATCACATAAGTTATTATTTTCTTTTTTTAAAGATTACTAGCAATGTGGGACGCACAATACTATTAATCTCGTTAACCCCTCGTGCTAAGCTAAGATGCTTGTGTTACGAGTGGGTTCAAGTCGGTAGTGTGAAGGGTGGGATTCGAACCCGCAACCACATGATCGCAAGTTCGACGCCCTAGCCATAAGGCTAGGGCGTCGAACTTGCCGCTTATAAAAAATACTTCAATCAGTATAGTGTTAAATTACTACCAGTAGGTATAGTGTATCATAAACAGGATTATTTTTTATAGAGTGCGTATATACAATGAGGTATACAGGTGCATAAAACTGAACAATTTTTCAAATCGGACCAGTAGTTCCTGCGATTAGCGCGTTCAAACAAACAAACCCTTCAGCTTTTGAAAATTGTTTTTTTTTTACTTTAGTTACCTAAGTAAATACACTTATACAGGAATAATTTAAAATGATTGCGTATATTCAACGAGGTAATCAGGTGCATAAAACTGAACAACTTTCCCCAAGAAATAAAATGGTATCACCCTGTATTCACATAAAATAAACAAGGGTTTGTGTACACACGCCGACAGTTGAATGATAGCAAAATAATATTATTAAAGTGTCCGATTGGTGCTTCAAAGTATAAAGGCTTGTTTACATGAAGCATCATTCTTCTTACAATTATTAAAATAAAAAAAATTATAATATTGAGAGGAATGTAAACAATACAAATAATCTTGGACCCTGTATTAAACTTGCTTACTTTAAGTGAAATTGAAAATTAAAGTTCCCAAAATTTAGTTAATTTTTTGATGCATCATACATGCTACTAGCTCTTTGCTTATATTTGTTTTAGATACCATAATATATTTATTAATATCCATTTTATGTAGATACTATCTGAATCCGGCAATACAAATCAAAATACTAAACCCTTTCATACTCGGTGCATCTACCACTTTCCTGTCTCTGCTTCACCTAAAGGTCGACTGGTAGAGAATGACTTCTGGCATTAAGTCTACCTATGTACCTAACAGTGCATGAAGTATTAAATAAATAAATAAATAAGTAAATAAACCCATATTATGAAACAAAAGGACAACTCACGGTACGTTTGTCACTCAGTTTGTTGACGTGTGAATCGGCCTTAACGACTCGCGGCGATGGACGGACAAAATAAAGGAGTTAAGACGCATAGCTCCTCTGAGCGTTTAGTACTACAGCTATAAATCCTTAACACGCACTAATAAATAAAGTAGGAGTGTTGTTGGTCCGTCATTTACGTACCTGCAAACATTATAAATAAATATCTCGGGACAATCTCACACACGGTCATCTGATCCCAAACTAGGCAGAACCTGTACTATGGTAATCAGACAACTGATAAACATACTTATATATTTCTAAATACATACATACTATAGATAAATAACACCCAGAGACAGAACAAATGATCGTGCTCATCACACAAAGATTTGTCCTGGGTAGGAATCGAACCCACGAACTCCGGCTTAGCAGTCAGGGTCACTAACCTCTAGACCAACAGGCCCGTATGTTATAGTAGGTACTTGTATGCGAATGTGACGTTTCCTGGAAATATTGACCTTGTGTTTCTTCGTGACCTTTAGGATCTGTTGTCAGCCCCCCTAGGCAGTTACATTTCTACAAGCATTAACGATGATAGAAAATGCTTAAATTACATTAAATGTATGGAAATTACATTTGTTTTCGATAAGTCACGTGACTCAGACTTGTCACGTCCATACATTTGAGCAATTCGAGCAGAATAACGCTTGTAGAAATTTCACTTGACTAGGGGCAGATTCGATGCTTAAACAACAGATATAATTAAAATGGGGTAAACGAAAGGGTTGCTATCAAAGGACTTAATTTCCACAACTGAAGGCTTGAACAGGAACAAATTACAGTTTCAGTCAGTATAATGTTCGCCATACTTGAATACCATTACACCCCAAGGATACATTATTCGATGAACCTCCTCACTTGTTATTAAAGGAGAATCGAAAATCTCGTAAATAATTCCTCTTTCTCTAAGAAAACCTTTACGCCATGAAATATGTTTAAAAGTATGTACTTAATTAACTTTTGATTCTTGTTAAACGCCACCTATCAGATTTTAAAGAACTTCAGACATCTTTCTAAGGATGTACTTTATTTCATTAATATTGAAATCTAAAGGTGTTGAGCGAAGCAATCATCTGAGATCAGTGACCGCAAGTGACCAGCGATACCAGATATACTAACTACTCGTCATGCTGCGTGTTGTTACAGATGAAAGGAAGAAGCCTACGTAATTATATGTCTGTATGGAAATCAAGGTGTAGAGAATGATGAGAGCCGCACTATTGCCAACCTTTTTAGATATAATGAGAATAAAAAATAAATGAAGGTAGAACGAGCAACATCCCCCTGTCAAGACAAATACCACCTCAGAAACGTCGGGAACTAAAATAAAAAATAAACTTTTAAAGTAGTTTTATTTCAATGAGAATAAAATAGTTAAGGTACTTCTTTCCGAGTCGATGCTATTTTGTTTTTATATTTAGATTGGATGCGGCCAGTAGTTCTTATTAGCGAAGTTTTTGGTTGTTCTCACTTTATTCCACATTAAATGGGTAGTGAAATAGTGAAGAGATAAGTGTTTCGACGATATGATAATAATTATGATGTATAGCCACTAATCTGTTAAAGCACACACTAAAACTTATTATAATAATAATAATAAATATTATTATTAAAACTTATTATATAAAAAATAAAAAAATCCGATTAAAAAACGTGTGTACTAAAAACATTGTGATGTTCGCAAATTAGTTTAGCATTTGTTTTGGTTTTTTTTTAATGTTACATTACTAGTAATCTCGTTAACCCCTCGTGCTAAGCTAAGATGCTTGTGTTACGAGTAGGTTCACGTCGGTAGTGTAATGGGTGGGATTCGAACCCGCAACCACATGATCGCAAGTCCGGCGCCCTAGCTATTAGGCTACCGCAAGGGTTCAAATTTGGTTGAGTTACATAAAAAGTAATCAGCACCACTATCTAGATTAATCGAAGTATATTTCACAATTTAATGATGCAATAATAAATTACCGTATATAATTTATTTTCAAGAATAAATTACTGTTTATAATTAATTTACAATAAAAAAATACTATAAATAATTTATTTGCAATAATAAATTAGCGTATATAATATTTTATGAAAATATCTAGAACTCGTATCGTAAAATAATTGAAGATTTTTCGGTATTTGAACTCACATTTTATTGGGTATAATTGAAAAGCAATTAAAATAGAATATAATTAAAAGAAATAAATAAATATATAATATAATTAAAATAGATAAGAAAGAAAAGAGTGATACCTCCTGCAAAATAGAGTAGCAGGGAATGGATTTTTTTGAAAGAATTAAGCTTGTTCGAAAACCTTCTTAGTCACAAAAAATAGTTTTAATTTTATAAACAAAGAAGTTACAGTGTTACATAATACTGGTAATTAATATGTCCAAGTCCTTCCATTTAAAAATACCCTTATAAAAATGTTATCACAAAATAAAAGTTGTCAAAAAATAAATAATTGTGGGTGCCTAAACTTAGGCGAAGTTTAAAGTGTAGAATACAGGTCCTCTACCCCATAGACGGTAACATTGATGATATTTGCGTAGAAAACGTCTTTCAGATTGAATACGCAACATTGAACATAATATGGAAGGACAGTTCTCGACTTGGCTGCAGCCCTACCGTGCCTGGTTTATCTACAGATCTAAAGCTTCTGCATCGCACTCAGACATTTAATGCAACACGAATTCTTAGACATCTTTATTCCTATTTTTATCTAACATTCCTATTTTCATCCTTACAGCTTACCATTCCATTTCTATTTATGTGAAAATGAAGTGCATTGATGGCTATCTTGATTAGTTGCACTTATTTTTGTGATTAGATTAGGGTACAAATATAATTAAGTTGCTTAATTTTAAACATTCGATCAAACCAAATGAAAACAATCAAATTAAATAGAACTAATGGCTAAAAGGAAATATTATTCTTATTTATACCTTGTTTATAGTTATATTATAAGTTCATACTTTTATATTGTAACTAGTATTTGCTCGCGGTTTCGACCGCACGGGAGTCGGTTATAGCAGCAAATTATAGCCTATAGCTTTCCTCAATAAATAACTTATCTAACACTGAAAGATTTGTTCAAATCGGACCAGTAGTTTTAGCGCATTCAACCAACCAAACAAACTCATCAACTTTATAATATTAGTACCTATAGATTTAGTTAGCAATTATTGATTGATTGTTATAGTAATGTGCGTTTTAATAAGCGTTTAAAATTACGTGTTTTCTAAAAAATCATATTCGTTTTATATTTTATCCAATAATTGGTTCCAGTGAAATCGAATGATAAATAAATCATGTTGTGCAACATCCTCTGAATTCATGTGAACAGACTTATTATCATCCGTTAATGGATAATATGCGCAGTTTATTTCAGCTCATATTTTTTCAGTAATTACTTCCTGAAACATTATTTGCACGAAATCATATAACACAATAATAGCGGCTCAAGTAGGTTGCAAGGTGTTTTTTTACAGACAAACGTATTATATTATCTTTTAAATTAAATACAAATAGAAAGAAGGAAAAATTTTAACCTAGCTCCGGCCTCGAACCTTGGACTCGAACCTGCAACTCCTGGGTCTACGCACCAGTTTCTATTTGTATTTAACTTACAAGTTATTGTGACGCATGACTGCGGTTAACATCGATAAGAATTACTATTATCCTTATAATATTACCATTTAATATTTCTTTGTTCATTATAATTAAACGTATGTCCTTCATCAGTCATCACAGAGGTTTACTTTAATATTTTACTAGGTGCGCCCCGCACCTACAATAGAAATTAGCCTATATATTAATTCAGGGTGTCAGCTACTTTCATACTAAATTTTAACAAAATTGTTTCAGTCGTTTAAGTGTGAAGAGGTTACCAATATACAAACTCACAATCTTTCGCCTTTAGATTATTTGTGTCAAGTGTGATGTGATTTCTCCTTCTATTTGGATACAACTCCATTGAACCATTGCTCATATTGTCAGACGAATACTTAGTATTCGTCTGACAATAAATTGTGTAGTATTATTATTGTATAGTATTCTAATTGAAGCTTTCATTAATTTCATACCCTGATAATTATTATATTTAAATACATCCGTCAGATGGAAAATACTTAAAGAAATTACTGAGAAACAAGATATTAAAAAATGTTTTACGTTTACTATACAAGTAAGTACACGATACGTATTTGGATTTCCAGATTATAATTATTACATCCTCAATTGTCTTGTATTGTTTCTGAGTAATATCGACGAACGAAACCGGTGACAATTAAATTAAAATGTTAATATGGTCGACAGATGGTTACGAGTTTCTGTCGGGATAATCCCTATGACTGTATGTATATTCAGTTTTATATTATCATACTTCATGCATAATAAGGGATGTACCTACTGTCGTAGTGGCCTAGCGGTTCAAAGACCGGATTCGTATGTACATGGTTGCAGGTTCGAGCCCGGGCAAGTACCAATGTGACTTTTTCAAAGTTATATGTACTCTCTCAATTATTCTGAGACACCATTGACAAACGAAGGAAAACATCGTGAGGAAACCAAGATGCCAAAAATTGGAATCTGAAATCGCCAACCCGAATTGAGCAAGCGTGGTGATCAAAGCTCATTTCTTCTCTATATGGGAAGAAGCCTGTGCCCAGCAGTGGGACATTTATAGGCCGGTATTATATACTAAGTGATGTTTCTTTTCATTTAATTAAGCACCGTTCGAGTTTGTTGTTAATAAATTGGATGTTATGAAGACTAATCTTAAAGTCTTCAACTTCTAGGGACAATGAGTCGACATTTATGCGTTTTAATCGTATTAATAAATTGTCGGTTATTTTAAAGAAATCGTTTAAGGTTATAAGGCTAAATTAGATAGATGTATGCATTGTGTTCAAGACAAGTTAACCTGAGATTTGAGCTGATAAACGTAAATGTAACAAAAACCTTGAACTCAAGAAAATGGAACAAGCATCATCTAATATACTTAGCTATTATACTATTTATTTTGAATTTATATTAACAAATGAAAACACGTAAAATATTGCCATGGAAATTATACTATGATATGTTACCCAAAATCTATTTGTGACATCACAGAAAGTAGAGATTTAAGTGAATTGAATTATAGAGAATCTGGCCTAATATCGGTAACACGCAGCAATTGTGATGATCAATACGCTTTGCATTCGAAGCGGATGTCATACGCGGATCACTTATGTACCGATATTGTTATAAGAGGTACACTGATTTGTTACTTCATAGATAACCGACAGAGTGAAAGATTTACCTTTAAGTAAGAGTAGATGGCTAAAGTACGAAAACTGGTGTGTTTAACCAGTACACGCGGGTTCGAATCCTTATTGGGATTCATAAAAGAATGTTTACCTATTTGTATTTAAATACATGTGTGTTGTTATTCGCTCCGCATGCGTTAATGTATAATAAATATATACCTAATAAAATAGTTTACTTTTAAATTTAAATTGACATCTAAAAAAACGGTAGATATTGGGGAATTTAAGGTTAATTTATCATCAGTATGATAAAAGTGTTATTTTGAATTTATTCACTATATTTGTTAGTAAAAATAATCATATTTATAAACTCACACAAGAGACGCTTCTGCCGAGTATTTCCGACGCTCGTGTCACCCTTCACGCACACAGCGAACACCAGAAAGGCAAGACTTGCAATTTTCATCTCGATCCTTGTAGGTTGTGGACCGACAGGACAATGTCAGGGCTAAAAGCAAAACCTAGCTTATATAGCGTCGGAGAACGAAAACAAGTACTCGACTATACATACGTGGGTTCTAGTTTTAGCCAGGACCTAAGGAAAGCCTAAAAGGGTTCGCTCGTTCTACAATACCTTAAGATTTTATTACTCGGCAATTGGATAAATGAGTCATCATTTTTATTGTTGTCCTTCTAGACGTTTTTTATTGTGAACAAGATAAGGAAGTTGAGGCTATTGCTTTTATGACACGTAATTAGATCAATACGATATGGGGTAGTAACTTTAACATCTTGAAAACTATAATACCAAATGATTGTTAGTGTTTTGTTATGACGATTTTTAGGCGCTTATTATGAATAAATAAACCGTAAACCGGGCTATTTAAAAAGATTTCAGTCCATTTTCCATGAAGGCAATTTTTGTTAATAAATTAAAGAAATATGTGTTCTTAATTTCATGTTAAAATTAAAATTACTGTGTATTAATCGTTGTTTTGAACACATTTAAAAAAACTGTGTTGAATGTTTGTCTCAAATAACCTTGCGGTTTCCAATCAACCCGATTTTACCGGAATATGAAAATGTGAAATTGCTAATAATTTTTTATTTATAAATAGCATGGCACTTACTAATTGGCTACTTCAGAGAAACCTGGATGGTCGGTGTAGTCCTTTAAAGTAAAGACATTTATCTTGGAACAAGATCAGCAGATAGCAATGGGATACGCCTTGCCGGCTGTTAGAAATATCTATTCTCAGTTGCAATTGAATCAACTTGTCTAAGACTTGGCGTGTATGAATAGTCCTTTTTATCAACCCTGTTCTAGGAAGCGCAATGAACTTGTATATAATTGTAGGTTAGGGCTATAAAAGATAATTAGGGTTGACGATGTTAAGTGGAGATGACGTTCTTGCTGTAGTAAGTATGTAAATTGCAACTACAATTTTGTTTTAATATTGAAAACTTAAGTAGTTTAATAAAGTATATTCTAGTTTTTTTTTAAAACTATGTCATGAAGAACTATTATGTTACTATTTTATTTTAATATAATTTTAGCTTCAATATCCACTATCATCTTCATTGAAATATGAGACAGCTATTATGCAATACTAAATTCAGTAATTTATTATTGTAACAGTCATCGAAGCGCGCATAACTCATACTAACCTCTAGATCCCGTCTAAGCATCGCTTACATCCCCGCTCTATTAAATCATAACTGTAGCTATGCGAACATTCTCAGATACTCACATTAATCACAACCTGTCTTAGGGTCAATTTCACCTGTAAATGCGAATCTAAAAACAAAGTTACCCGGAATTGAGTTCAAAATAATGGTTTTATGCAACACCCAAAAAGGGAAATATTTCTCCCATAGAATTCCATGAGGCCAGAAGAGATGTATGTAAATGTAATTCAAATAAAAAACTTGCCATAGCATTTTATAGTAGCGTTTTATTATTATTATGTTTCGTGGTTTTTATCTAAACTGGTGAAATTCAAAATGTATCATTAATTTGAACTCAATTAAACCCAAATCGAGATTAGCAACTGATCATGATCATACGCGCCCGTGAAATCCGCCCTTACTCATCCTAACATTGAAGCATACGTCTAGAAATAAATTACCTATATCTAGTTTATAAAATGATATTCGTTATCAATTCCGACGCCATCTTGCGTGACTGACAGTTAATTTAGAGTTACTTTTTACAAGAAATTGTTGCTTGTAATGTGTGCTTCAAAATGTGGTTGCGATTTCTAAGTAATATAAAGAAAGATTATTTTACATTAATAAAATAAGTAGCGGAACATACGTCATCAGCAGATTCACATTACCCTTATATTTATTATTGCAAAAAAAAAACAGGTGTGTATTTTGCATAAATGTATTAACACAGTATTTTAAAGTTTACTCAAACTAATAATTTTGTGATGACTCTACTCTCTTTTTCTACTCCGAATTTAATATCTAACAAACGGCCATCTGATCCCAAACTAGGCAGAGCCTGTACTATGGCAACCAGACAACTGATAAACATACTTATATATTTCTAAATACATACATATTATAGATAAATTTCACCCAGACACACAAATAATTATTAACACAAAGGTTTGTCCTGGGTGGGAATCGAACCCACGACCTCCAGCTTAGCAGTCAGGGTCACAAACCACTAGACCAACAGGCCAGTCATTTTAAATATAAGTAAGTAAATATCCTGCCCTTATTTTTTCAAATTCCTTAGCTGCTAACCAATGTTGCGAGTCCTGCGTAGGATTCTCACATCCTTTTATTGTATTTAGTTTACTTAATTACGAGAGGACATGCGCCAACGCCTTCCGTGAGACGCTTAATTAAATCTCTTCAGCCTACAGATTATTTATGAGCTTAAGTTAAAAGGCAATTTCTATAAAATACTTAATAAATGTTAAATATTATAGACATGTAAAAGATTAATACTGAGACCTATTGATGACGAGAAATTAATTTTATGATTAGCAAGCTGTTAATAATGTGTTTCGTTACGTTTTGGTATTAAAATCATAATAATATGTAAACTATATGTAGGTACTAATGTAATTAAGCGGAAGAAGTATTTTCTTTGTTTAAACGCGATAATCTCTGAAACTACCAGTCGGATTAATAATATCATTGTGTATAGATTGATACATCAGAAATAGTACAAGTTATTTTATTACTTAAAAATTAATTATGTTAAGCACAAAACATGAAAAACACACACACAGCATACAGCTATAGGCGGGCGAAGTCACGGAGGTTAGCTTGTTAATCATAAATTAAAATTGTATTTTTTTTCAAATTTAATTTTAAACATACCTACTGTGAAAACACAAATGAATAATAATTTTCATTGTACATTAAAATTTGTACATATTTAATGTTCAGAAAAAATATCTTTATTATACGTGACAATTTCTTTAAGGATAGTTTACAATTAATACGTCAACCTATATTATTGGAATTACAAAAACATAACAAATAAAGTTTAATAAAACGTTCATAGCTATAAGTTTTATTAACTCTCCATATCTGAATTCATTTATTATAGACTATAACGTACTTATTTGTTCTTTTTAACCGCAATTCTATAAGGAGTTATAGCTCCAAAGTGGCTACACTTTTGTCTAAAGATATCTAGATGCGTTTTGTTATCTTTAAGAATCCATTGTATTGACTAATTAAAGTATTCTTCGCTATCTCGGTATTGTAAGGGTCAGTCAAAGTGGTTTTTAATGTAGAAAGTGCTTGGAATCTTTTCTTACATAGCCTTACGTCGTTGCTTCACACGGGATTAATGGTAATTAGTGTTTTATATTAATGTGCAATTTAATGCAAATTAATGTTTTATATTAATGTGCAAAAAAAAGTAAGGGATAACAATTTATTTGATTTTCAGATTATAGGTATCGTCTGAGAAATAACCTTAATTAATTATTTTATGTCATTTTGTGACATATTAAATCACAAACACTTATACACTCGGGGAAAAATTTACCATGGGTACTTGTCTGAATTCGAACCTGTAACCTGTGGGCAAATTGGCATACGAATCCAGTGCTTGAATTGCAAACACAGCTTTGACCACGACGTTTTAAGTTTTCTGATTTTGGACAAATCTGCCCTAAGCCTGTCATCCAGTGATTAGTCACGAACGACTGTGATTGACTAATCGAAATATTAAAACTACCAATCACAGTACTTTTAATAAGGTATGACCGGTGATGAACAAATTTTTGTGTTGATTAAAGCTTTAAAAACACGGGTGGTAGTTAATTATCAGGAATAAAGATTAAAGAGACATTTTAATGACATCCTGATCTGAACTGCAGGTTAAACTGCTTTAGTAAAAGATTAATGTTGAGTTGAGTTGAGAGAAAATGTTGAGTCATGAAACACCAGATTTTATTTAAATAGTATTATAATATAAAAATTAAAACGTGAAAAAGTAATATATAATATATTTAACCGGTCTATAAACATTGCCACTGCTGGGCACAGACCTCTTCCCATAAAGAAAAGGGATGAGCATTGGTCCTCATTCATGATAATTAAAAAAGTAATATTGCGCTTAAAAAATGTCTACATAATGGTTTTATCAAAACGGTTAAAACACCTGAAAGGCCTTATGGAGAAAGAAATACCTACATGAAGTTGAAAGTCGGCGAAACAAAACAATGCACCACTGACCATATTTTACAACTAACATTAAGAATTTAAAAAGTAATTACGATGAAAACAAAAAAAAGTACAACATACAAATAACATTCAAAAGTACACCCTATTCGAATGTTTTTAAAGTGTAATTCTCTAAAAATTCATCTAACAATGTCATAAAGTCCGTGATAAAGTGAAACCATTCTGGAGATCACTTTCTAGTGCGCGTGCGCCGATGAAAGCGATATTTACATGATGCGCACGAAATCCACAATTATGTTCCACTTGCGCTCATTATATGCGTAAATCGGTACTGGATGAGTGGACATAGGCAACAAAGTTCTAATATCGATGCGATTTTTTTTATATGACATATAATAATATTCCTGACAACTTTTATTCTTATAAAATTTCTTCTAAAGTTGATAGTTTGTCTGAAAAAAAATAATTTAGTTTTTTTTGTATGGAGCGAATCACGTTTTATTTTTTTTCTTCAATTGTACTAATATGTTGTGTGTGGCGTGAGTATATGATAGCTAGGGTCATTCTCTATCCACGAAAAAAAAATCAGCGCCGGTCATCTGCGGCAGCGCGAATAATCATTCAGTGAAAAAAACAATTTTTGTATGAATTTATTCGCCATTTAAAATAAATTCAAAGTATATTTTTTATCCCATTTGCCTGTTTGGACCTTCTTTTCAGTTATTTAAATAGTTATAAAAAGCGCACAGGTACTTATAACTAGTAATTCTGGTAGAGATCGGGTTATTATTGCATGTTATCGGTAGCACATGCAGGTGCATGTGATTTATGACTCATGCGTTTGTGCGCTCGGCTAAGCACATAACTAATGAGTCATCGAAAAATGCTCGTCTCTGATGTCCAATAGCGCTTGCAATATAATTTGAGCTCCATTTCCGGTAATCTCTATGCTCTCTTGTGGTGGCTAACATCTTTTCTTGGTATTCAAAAGCTTTAAAAGATGGAAAGTCAGCACAGTGTTCTTCTTTCGGAAATTGTCTAAGAGCTAAGGACTTCCATTTAAATAAAAATAAAAGGATTATGATCTTTTTACTTCAGTTAATTTGTTTTGGTAATTTGTTAACTAGAATATGGTCTTGACTATGACATTGACTTTGATTAATTAAATAATTTTGTTGAATATAAATCTTACGATCTTTTAATCCCAAAATTTATATTAGACTGATTTCTCTTTACTTTATCTACAATATTTTTTTAGAATGTTTTTCTTTCCGTTTGAGTAATTTTAGATGGGTTCTATGAAAATTTTCAATATTTTTCTCCTTTTTCTGCCTACCCTATTATCAAGTTGTCGCTTGTGCTGTATGTTGATGCCGCTTCCAGTCTCATCGTGTTCAGCTGAATACCGTGCTTTACATGGAGCGACTGGTCTCTTTATGTAAAGTACAGCCTTCAGAACCCCATTTACTTGCAACACAGATCGAATGTTAAGATAAATACCATCTAAGGATATAATGTTCGAAAAATTTTAGAAGTATCCGTTCCTTTTATATTTACAAAACATTTCAGCAGCGTTGCAGAAGATTTTCAGAAGTTGAGAAAAACAAAATATTATACCATACAAAACTGTTTTGTTTTTTCTATTACTCGTATAAACGTCGCATTCAACCGGTCAATCTAGAAACCAGTGGGGAGGCCTATGGTCAGCAGTGGACGTTTTGTGGCTGATTGATGACGATGAAAAAAAAAGGTAGTTCAACATAATATCTGCACGGATAGCCGAGTGGTATTTAGTCACCACGCTAATTACCACTGTGCGCAACTGATGCGGGTTCGATCCCTGCACGGGACAAGCATTCTTGTGATCCACAGATACTTTTACAATTCTGGGTGTTCTTTGTGCATGTGAATTGAATGTTAGTGAAACTCCCGCGACACAAGGATTAAATTCCTTAGTGCGGGAGTCGTTATATAAAAATAAAGAAAAAATAAGAATATGGCAGAATAATACAAATAGTAAGTACCTATAATAAATAAATTGACAACATAAATAATGACATCGCAGAATAGGTACTTATTGCGAGTCACGTTGCTTTTCACATGACTTAAGAGATCGCGATATCAATAATTTTTCTTTTACTAAACACTTCGTATTAGCATATCGTTATAGTAATTAATAATACTCTCTACTAGAGATGTGATTAAAAGTTAAAAAAAAATAGTTGTTAAAAATTAATTGTTAAATAAAAATAACGTGTTAAGTTAAATGTTAAAAATATAACGGATAACATTTATCAGTTTCGGTAACAAGGGTAACGTAATAACGATTACGTTTATTTAGTTCTTTAGATTGTAATTTATATTGATGCCTGTTATTGGTTAAAAGTTAAGTTTTTTTTAGTATTTATTGAGTAGGTATAAATATTGAGAAAAAGTGAGTTATTTGTAAAATTAAAACTTATGCACTTATAGTTTAAATTACTTTAAATATCAAATTATAAAACCTATGTAACGAACACTGAAATCGCGCAAAAGTCAATTCAAGTTATCCGTTAAATGAAATTTATTGTTTAGTTTCACCGTTTGATAACAATTTAACATTATAGGCTGTTAACGCATGAAACATTAAAAGTTAAATTTATTTTTGTATCAAAAACAAAACGTATCATTAGCACCATAAGACTCAAAGTTCTTTAATTTTAACTCGCGACAAGATGTTAAATGTTATTTTTGTTATGCCAAGCGATTTAACTCTTATAATTTAAGCAATCAAGACGTAATAATGATCACTATTGCTTGCTGTTATTGACAACGCCATCTAACATATTTTAACGTCATAAACTCTAACTAAGTGTAAGTGGCGCCGATTAAATAAAACTCTCGACTTGTTTTGTTGTGCCTACGAAATGCGTTATAACTTTTAACGATTGTGACAAAATTATTTATTGATGTTAAAAGTTAAAAAAAAATAATGTGTTAAATTAAAAGTTTAAACGTTTAATCCTCACCTCTGTCATCCACTGATTTTCAATATGGGCCCACTGTGGGCCGTCTCACCGGTGAGTCACCACTGTTAGCTAGTGGTTAGTTCCGTCAAGCCCCGCCCGCACCGTCACACCGGTGAGTCACCTGCTACGATCAACTTTAAGCTTTATTTTTAATATGAATACAGTTTAATATTATCTGTGCGTATTTTTTATCTGGGACCAAAAGGCATGAAGTTGTCTACAAAATTATTTCCGAAATTCCGAACAAAAATATAGTCGGGTAGGTAGGTAACATTGGTAGAAAAGTTTTAAAACAACCTAAAAATTGTCGCGACGACGTGGGTGCGTGCTCCAGTTTTTATGTGTTTTGTGAGTTATTGGTGTTAATTGAAGGTAAGTGGCTATATTCTCACTTAGATAAATAGTTATTACACCGTTATGTATAATGTTTTTACGAAATAGCGTCATAAAATTTAATTTTTCATCACGACAAAAAAAGTAGGTTTCGTAAAAATTTTATAACGAATTTTCACTGTTTTGGTGCTCAATCGACAGTAAATAGGTGTAATATTCATTGATAAGAACTTACTACATCGTTTTAGATAATGTTTTTACAAAATTCCATCATAAGATCATATTTTTGACCAAAAACATGTTCGATAAAAATCGTTACTCGAGGTCGTACAAAATTACAAATATGGCGGTTTTGTCAATTATATTATGTTTTATGTGTGAAATTGACGATAAATATATGAATATTCATTTATAACATCGTTTTAGATAACATTTGTACTAATTATTATAACAAATAGGTAAGAAATGTTCGTCAAAAGTATACGGCGAAAATTACGATTTTTGTCGTAATTTTATTCGTAAATATTGAGGGTTTGACTACGAATTGAGTGTTTTTATAGGATTTGTAAAGCTCTAAGACTAATAATTAATACATATTTTAGCCATTCGAGATGTATTATATACTATAAGTCATATTTTTCAATCGTTTTTATAATTAGCGCTAAAAAGTTCGTTGGCCGTTGACAGTTTTTTATTACGTACCTATGCTGTCCAGTAGTGTCGATAGATGTTATCGGTAAAATCGATAAAACCAGTGTGTTTTTAATTGTTGTTGTGTTTCAATATAAATAATTGTTTCAATTTTTAATACATCTCGCCAGTCGTAGTTGTATATTCAATTTATAAAACAGGTTTTTTTTTTGTTATTTTTAGATGGCATCGTGGAATGTCTCAAAGGATGATGAGTTGCAGTTACTCGAGGACGACGAGTGCGAATTCGACCTCGACTACGAAGAGGAGGAATACTTGGACGAGGGCGAGGGTTTTTCCGAGGATGAGGGTGGCATTGAGGAGGTGGAAACATCCATGGCAGAGGCCATGCATGTTTCCACATCTGAAATCGCTCCCGAGCCTGAGGTAGATTCTGTGGCCGAACCATACCTATATCATGGTATAATATGTGCACATGGCTACTAATCAAGCTACACCTTTCCAGTATAAAAGCAAACCACTCATTGGATAGAAATTCTACACAAAGCGAAAGCTGCATATACATGAAAAGTATAGCTTGATAGTTTTCATAATATTATTAGTACACACGGTTTTACCGGGTGTAGTAATACTATTATGAAAACTAATATAGTGACATAATCACAGATATTCCTTTTTTAGCATTATGCCACTGCCGGGACACAGGCCCCCTCTCTGTAAGTGAGATGTAGATGTGTTATGTCATGGATGTTTGTTTGCATGTCATGGATGTTTGTTTGCATGTCTGGTCACGGTTCAGTTTTGGTGTGGTGTGTTTTAATTTTATAATTTTGTGCAGATCGCCGCCGGCATGCATCGTGAAGGGGTGTTGGTGTTTAAGAATCTGATATTTATATAAGTAGTTATTTTAACCTAACTCCTAATTTTCCAGTGGAACGAGACGGCGCCGGCTGCAGTACCCCTGGGTACAATATCTTCTATGTTCGACGACCAATTCCGCTCACTACCTATGACGTAAGTAATAAAAAAAAATGTTTTTACCAATGCTTTCCTGTAAGTATAATAATAAATTTATAAAACCTTTTATTTGATAGGTCAAGATCATCATCTTCGCCGCCGCGGGCTTCGACATCAGCTGCTGCTGGCTCAGGTTCACCGCCCGTTCTTGAACCGTAAGTTTTTATACTTGTTCTCATCAGTATTGTGCCTATTTTTCGTGATTTATCTATAGTATAAAAAAGCGCATAACTTTCGAAAGACTGCACCAAATTTGATGATTATATTTTTATTGTTAGTTATTGTCATGACAAGTTAGAAATCAGGAACGGGGATTCCGTACGCGGTTGTAAGCGCAGGTCACAGCTAGTACGTAATAAATATTTTTTTTTAGGTCTGATGTCGTCTTTCTTACCCCGGGGTTTGACGCCGAGTCCATCGCCATGGAGGAGGACGACAACTTCCACCTTGCCAACGAGCATCAGCTCTTCCAGCAGGTGGAAGAGATGGTAGAGAACGTGGCGGCAGAGCAGCCGCAGCAGCCCCGGCGACCACGGCGCGGCGGCGTGGCGCAGCGCGGCGGTGCAGCACGGCGTGTCCGGGCCAGAGGACATGGCTCACGAGGGCGGCACGCGTCAGTTGGTGACCCCCAGTGGGTAAGAGGAGAAAGATTAGTCGAGATTTTTGTAGATGATGAGGGTGTGCCTGAGGAGTTACGCAGGCAAATAATGAACGTAGCGAATGCGAGGCATGTTGCGAGAGAGCGTCTGTTGAATAGAGAAAGGAGAACAAGAGAGGAGAATGAGGAAGAGGCGGGTGACGATGACTTCGAGTTCTTTTTTGATGCGGAAGGAACTTCCAATCACTTTGAGTGGTCACCCATGGGTAGCTTCCAAGGTGAGAGGGAACAATTTCTTCCTCATCAAACTGGGACTGTTGTCGTGCCTGAAAACGAGTATGGGGCGTTTAGGCAGTATTGGGACGACGGCATCATGACCCATATCGTGACTGAGACGAACCGGTATGCCGCAGGGCTGGCTAGTTCGTCCGCTACTTTCGCCCAAAGTTGGTATGATACCAACATACATGAACTTTTTGTCGTTTTCTCTTTCTGGATGATGCTCGGCATCATTCGAATGCCCTCCATAAAATCATGCTTTACCACGAATCCAATTTTACAGACCAACATCTTTAGGAAGATGTTTACCCGTCTTCGCTACGAAAATCTTTGCCGCGCTTTTCATTTAGTTGACAATAGTAGCAGACCGACAAACACGACTGACCCATTATTTGCACTAGGTCCGATCATCGACCATTTAAATTCTCGGTTCCAATCTTCCTACATCCCGTCCCAAAATATTTGCATTGACGAATCCCTGACTTTGTGGAAAGGTAACCTATCCTTTCGCCAGTACATTAAGACCAAGGCTGCCCAGTATGGAGTTAAGACCTATGAGCTCTGTGAGTCCTCCACGGGATACCTTTGGTCGTTCTTTGTGTACCTCGGTGCTGGCACTTCCTATGACACCGGTCTCCCATCCACTATGCTGAAAAGCACATCTACTGTCCTCCACCTCATCCGTCCTCTCCTTAACAAGGGTTACACTCTTTTTATGGACAACTGGTTTAACAGCCCCTACTGGCCAGATTTTTAAAGACACGAAAAACCGACTGTGTTGGGACCTTGCGTGTTAACCGCACCAATGTGCCTCAACTCATGTCACTGTCTAAGTTGAAAGATGGCCAGTTTATAGCACGACATTCCGGCGATGTTTCTGTCTTGGCCTTCCAGGACAAGAAGCGTAAGATTGCCACCATCAGTACCTACCACGGCCATTCACAAGGCCAGATGGTGGCAAAACCAGGTCGTCCACCACTGTACAAACCACAAGTAGTATTAGATAATAATATGGGTATGGAAGGCGTTGATCGTAAAGATCAAATGCTGGAACCATACCTCATGGCAAGAAAAAGAGGAGCTAAATAGAATGTTAAATTCTTTAAAAGATTACTTAACTGTTCAATTTTGAATGCTCGTGTGCTGCTGCAGAGTTCGACGGCTACTCCAAAATTGCACATAGAGTTTAGATTGGAGCTAGTCAATCAAATTATGCAGCATCACCTAGGCAATGTTCCTAAACTTAGACCTCCTTACCACTTCCCCAGAAAGACTGACCAACAGACAAACGATGGCCACCGCCTTAAACGGCGGCGGTGTTCTTATTGTTCTAGCCAGCACAAACGACGGCGTAATACGCCGTACGTGCGCTCGCATTGTGACGTCCCTCTTTGTGAAGATTCCTGTTTCGAGGCATTACATACAATGTAACTCGACTCCATTTTGAGCCTCTTTTTCTTCCCATATTGACACATTACAGTTACACAAAATCTATTTATTTATAACACACTTTCCAGTTCTCATGGAAGAGTATAGCCCTTGCCACAAAGTCGACGCGCAATTAGTATTAACTTCTTTTCTCGGTCATACCAACTTTTCTGTCTAAGCGCCGTTTATGTGTGTGTGATGTTTGCTAGACTGGGGGTCATCAAAACACTACATCTAAATAATAATTGCAGCTAACCTTCTGACAAGACTCTTTTTTTTATATAGTTTTTTATAAATTTGTTATTAGTGAATATATTATTTTGTATAATTTTCTCATGTGAGTAATAGCACAGTAAGTTCTATTTTGTATAGCTTTTTTCATGTATTCCTCTGTGTAATATCTTTTTGCAGTTCTGCTGGCAGTTATTATTTTAGATTATGCTAAACTTTATTTTTAATAATTTTATCGAAATTCATGTATTTTTGTAAGCCTGCCTGTAGTGTAAATAAATAGGAGGGATGAATGTCACATAACTAAACAAGTTATAAGTATGACTGTGGATGGATATATAAGCAGAGGGAGACCGAAAAAGAGATGGATGGATTGTGTGAAAGATGATATGAGAAAGAAAGAGGTGGATGCCGCGATGACGAGTAATAGAGAGAGATGGAAGGAAAATACGCATTGCGCCGGCAGGCAGGAAGAAGAAATGTTATGTGTAACGTGAAGGCTCAGAGCCTTCACTCTGAGAGTAGTATGTTTATTATTTTTATTTTTCCATCCTTTGTATTTTATCAACCTTTTTTTCATGTATTTTTGTATACCTATCCCTTCAGGCATCATGTTCACATTGTTACTGTTTTTTCATAATATAAATATTGTTACTGTTTTTTTATAGTATAAATATTATGACAATTCCTGTTAGTTTCAATTAGAACAATATTAGGGCATTTTGTAAATGTGTCAACAAGGTAAATCTTTGTAAAGTGAATGGTTTATTTTTCATTTTATATCAACACATTTACTTTGTTGTCACATATTTTTTTCAATGAATTTATGTATTTTTTATGAAACCCTGTATACCAATTACCATTTTAAAAGAGTAACCTATGGAGTTTCTTGCCGGTTCTTCTCGGTAGGACTGACATTTTGGAACCGTGCTATGAATAAAAATACTTGAATTTTTTTATTTTCATACCTAGTAAAATACATTATTTACAATAAATTCTATAAAATAACGTAACTGTAATGTTTTATTATTTTACTTATTGAAATTCATTTCCTTCACCACATTTATCGATATTTCATTGGTAGTAGTGTATCCCATCACTACCAATTTTCTCGAAATCATACATTTTTTTAGGTAGGTTCAGAGGTTGATATCTTTGTTTTTTTACTTAGAAATGAAGTTTTTGTAGTAATAGTAAAGTATAGTTAGTTATTGTGTAGTTTTGACTAATACTCAGATTCTAAAACCTAAAATACAGCGTGAATTTACAATAGTTCCCGCTACCAAAACATCTTGATTTTACAATTACAGTAATATATTTTTACGAAATATAGGTAGCTATCAGTCAATAAAGGTTCATGTAGTATCCCAGTAACATTTTTCATTAGTAACTACTCAAAATAACTAGGATGATCGTTTACAAAGTCATGCGTTGTCATACGCAAATAGGTAGGTACCTAAAAACGGCTCCGCGCGCTGTGAAGTTTGCTATTGATTATTATTACAATGTTACGTACCTACGACTCTCAATAAAAATCTGTTGTTTGATTCCTTGTATATTCATAATGTAACACACAAAGTTTTGTGAACATAGCTACAGTAGTTTTATTACAAATCGATATAATACAAGAACATGTACACTTTTAGCCAAATATCTTGACTATTTCCTTTGTTTATAAATTTATGATTTAACATCGGCCGGAATATGAGAGTTGTATATACCTTATACAACTCTCATATTCCGGCCGATGTTTATACATAAGTACCTGCTCTGTTTATTCAAGATCACAGAACAGTTATCGGTCTACGACGAACCATAAGTGCGTGAGAGCATTTTTTGTGACCGGTGTCGTTTTACGTAAACATAGGTCACGTGGGCTCCGGGCCTGGACGGGCACGGGGGTGACGTCAATTTGACGTACAGGGCTTGAGAGGTTGGCCTTTTACTACATAAAGATAGACAAGTCCTAAATCACAGTTTGATCATCATTACTCATTCTACTTAAAACTAACTTTTATTACTAACTTAATCACATTTTATTGCTAAAATCGCAGTCACTTCAAAGTTCATTGAAATTTGCGAAGGCTTCCATTCTTTCACTTGACTTTTTATAAGTTGAAATATATGTAGCCCTTGTTTTGTCGGGAAGCAATGCGTATAGCACGGGAACCACATTGACATATTCTTCATTGCTGCCGGATATCTGCATGAATAGTGTATTATACTTGACAAAAACAAAGGACAAATTTTGAATGCCATCAATAAGAAATCTTGTCGATAATAATTTGACAGAGGTATAACATGATAAGTATTCGTAATTGATTTACTTTTAACAAATGTAATTTTCTTTTGTTGCTGGTTGTACTATAAGAACCTACTTTATTACCTACCTACGTACCTACTTTATTGTGCGGTTCCAATCGACCAATTGCTAAAAGTCCTTGGGTGTTACACACCGCGGTGTAAAACAACCACTTCAAAAACAGCTCTTGGGCAGTTGACACCGCGGTCCGTAACGCTTGCGGTGTGTAACGCCCAACGACCCATTTGTAATTAGCCTAAAGATAAGACTACACTTATTTTACATTACCTACTACATCTAAGATGGTAATTATTCATTAGATAGGCATTATTGGTTCCAACCCAACTAAACAACAGAAGTGGCTACAAATAACTCTATGGCGTTGAATTCAAAGGCCATCAATAGAGGACGCGACTATGCGAAGGAAATCACTGAACGCGATTCTCAAGCTGCACGATAGATGTCGCTGGGTGTATCGCTAGATCGCTGTAAAGTTGTAGTTCACCATCAAGGAAACAAATTTATGATCCTACTAGCTTCTGCCCGCGACTTCGTCTGCGTGGACTTCGGAATTGGGTCCAAAAGGAAATGAAAAATGTGAAAATAATGAAAAACGGAATAGCTCGTAAACAATTTTAAAAGTTTCCTTGGGAACTACTTAAGGAATCGGGATAAAAGGTAGCCTATGTTCTTTTCCATGTCAAAGGCATATGCATGCCAATTTCATCCAAATACGTTCTGCCGTTTTTTGCGGGATTGAGAAGAAAACATGCAAACAACCAAACATCCAAACATCCACACTTTCACATTTATACCTAATATTAGTAGGATTGGGCACAGATTTACAGACTCGAAAACATAAAATAAATAAAATATTACATTTTGTCCTAGTTGTCTGTTTCCGTTGGATTCGATGAATTCACAAGACTGGACTGTAAAACTATTGCAGTCCGGGAGTCGAAGTTGGTGGCTAAAGATAATATTATAAAAAAAAAATCAATGACTTACAAATTTTGTTATCATTCAATATCGTTTCGCATATTTATAGTAAGTACTCCTTTTTAAGCTTATCAGATAAAGTATCAAAATTAACTATAATTAATCATTCACTATATGTACAATACAAAAATAAATAACTTAATCAAGCACTCAACTCTCTTTATATTTTAATTGAAGTACAAAGTAAGAGGTACAACAGTCATCAAAAAACGTAGACAGAAAAAATAAATTTATTTTAAATTTGTTTTTATCGATTTCTTTATAATTATATTATTGTTGAAAATGGTTAGCACGACGAAAACTAGTCACTTATATGTCGATCATATACACGGTCCTATGTAACCGATGAAAATATCAGTTATCGGACACAATAATATTATTAAACCTCACAACGGCACCACGAAGGCTTTTCATCTGAATGCGCACCTGTACCATCTAATTTAAAATAGAAAAAAATACTTCACTATACTTTGGAACCAATAATGCAAGTTTTTTTTTCAATTTACATTTATTTAAAGTTTTTAAACCTCTACATAGTTGACGTTACTATTGACTTTTTCAAGAAATAAAAAAAAAACATGTTATTTATTATATTTTTTTCCTAATTCCAGTTTTCCCTCTTGCTATTTCTTTCCATCCTATCCTATTACTAGTGTTTATATATATTTTTATTCAATATCCTCTTTCACATAATCTATCTAACTTATTTTCAGCGTTCCTCTCCATCGATCAATATTTAAATTCGTAATTCTTCATTTCATATATTATGCATATCATTCTCTCTCATTATAGCTCCATGTCCATACCTCGACGATAAAAAACCTTTATTCAATTTACAAAGTTCAATAAGCTACCACTTACAATGCTTCAATATAATACAGATCTTACAGATAACTCACAGCCTTTTAAAATGGGGTGTTATTAACAAAATGTATATTTAATATCCAACTAAATGTACCGACAATAATCCTCTGTAAATACCTGAGACATCCTGGAGTTTATCATGATTTAAAGTAAAATAAAATGATGTATTTCGTTCGTCTCTCGCCATATCGGGAAAAGGTGAAGGTTTCTATCTCGGTGCGAGAATATTGTGGATGTGGTGTAATAAAAAAAAATATTTAATAAAAAATTTATCGTTTTTGTGAGACATAACTAGCTCTGTATTGGTGGAATGCTGCTCAAGAGAGAAGAGTCTTGAACAGATTGGGGGAAATTTTTGTCCAGCACTGGGACACCAAAAAGTTTTTTTTTTTATAAATATATAAATGAATGTGGACAACATCACATAATATATTGCTCCGAATCCAAAGTAAGTAGCTAAAGCACTTGTGTTATGGAATCAGAGACAACGAAGGTACCACAAACACCCAGACCCGAGACAATGTAGAAAAGTGTTTTTCTACCTTGACCCGTTCGGGAATCAATCCCGGGACCTCAGAGCTGGCGACACCTTGAAAACCGGTGTGTACTGTGTACGCCACTCGACCACGGAGGTCGTCAAAGTTCATATACCTATAATAAAAAGTTATGAATACATTAACTCTGCTGCCAGATTATAATAAGTATTTTTAAGAAATAATTAAAAAAAAATATAAGCATGTTTTACAGTTTTACCTCATTTAATGTTACCGAATAGCGAAGTGATCAGTAATTTATGCAGTTTCAACCAATAAATAAAACTGCCGACAAATTGTTCCGCAGTTTGGCAGATTTTATGTGATAATACACATTGTAAAAAAAAATATTCAACCATGAAAATATATAGGAGACATGTAGACGTGTGAAGATGGACCGTAATCTTAATTAGAAATCTGTTTACGACTTCATTAACAGTTACTTAATAATCCTGTTTATAAGAAGATTGGTAAGTGATCTTTCAAAAAGGTTAAGTTGTGAAACGTTCGGAATTTATATTTTACTTCTGACTTCGTAAAGCTTACTACTTCGTAACATAATTATGAAGATATTCCACATAAATATTTTAGTTAATGTAGTAATTCTTTCTTAGTTTTGAAGCGATACTTTGCTAGCAAAAATGTTAATTTTTTTTTAATTGGGAGGAAATTTATTTTGTTTTAAATGCCATTTGCTTTTTTGACAATTTAATTTGTACGTCAATTGTGGCAAAACATGTTGAATCACACTTCTATCTTTTTCATCCCCTTTTAATCTGCTATGTATAATGTTACACATGTTTCTACAAATATCTTATCTTATCATTTTAAGTAAGGTGGTAAATTATTAATTAGGAAATCAAATTACCAATTTGATTTTCTGTCGATGTATATCGTAAATGTAAATAGAATTACTTAACACTGTTGTGAATAATAATGTGGAAAATTCCAATGGTTGGTAATATATAATGGATTCGCAGTTCTTTTGAGTTATTCCTGTATATTTGGGGTAATTTTTTGATGAACCTTTTATTTTCCTAAATAGCTACCATATAGCTCCTATACATATATTATATTCAAGGTACTTATAAACTCACATAAAACTATTAACGTTTCTGCATACTCTTTTTCATCGATTTCGTTCAATTATTCGAGCGTATCTCCCCACACTCAACGTTCGCTCTTCAAATATAAATAGGTTGTATACCACAACGTTAAGAGTTGGGAGACTGTAAACAGATGTAAAGGCAGTTTTACTGCTTTACCGACGTAAGATTTGTGTTATGATTCTTTGGTTACATTAGTTTAAAAAAATATATAGAAATCTCCAACTCTAGTTTATCTTAACGTCAAAATAGATTTTAGTGCAAATAGAAGCATAGTTGACGTATTTAAATTATTAAATTAAGTCAATATAAATTTTACTTGTAAATATTGCAAATTACTCGACCTTATTAAGGTGGTAATTGTTATTTAATACTTGGAGTTATGTATTATTTGAGACTTTATCACATTACTCCATGTAATTTCAAACAAAAACTACAGAATCAACAAAGAAAAGAACTACCTAAATAATAAATAAAAATTTAACATTGTTATTCCGTTCATGGGAAAACGACATTTTTTTTTATATTTAGTTCTTCAGACTACATGTCTTCTATATAAATATAATTCTATAGGTCCCATGACAAAGAGCTGAGAACGAAGTGAAGCAATAAAAAAATCTAAGTCAAACCTTCGAAGGCCGAGAGGATGCTTAAAAATATACCTATATCAACAATAGTGCTAATCGGAATATTTTTTTTTTTCAACATGACTCTTCCAAATCGGGTGAAACTCTACCATAACTTAACCAAATATTTTCATGAAAACACACAATAATATCTCATGGTCATTACTTCTAACATTCGACACAACTAGGTAAAGCACTTTCACATTTTTCGCAACACGTTCCATTGTTTCAACCTAACTTGCCTAATCAACTAATTAACTCTACTTAAAATAATATATCGATAATGCATCGTTTAACATCTGATAACTGCATTTCGGCATTTGTAAATTTTCTTGCAGAACACGTAGAACAATAACAGGATCCGAAGAGCTTACGATGAGAAGGACAGATATATACGATATAGCGAAAGAGTGAAAGAGATAGAGAATTAGCGTAACCTTTCGCTGAGCTGTAACTCCGCTAAGAATGGATGACAAAAAGTGAATAAGTCAGTGCGGTATAGAGTGCGGTGCGGGCGTCAGTCACTCATAATAATAGTCACTTGTAAGTGACATTTAACTTAAAATTAAGTGATAGGAGAGTGTTCACACAATGGCGTTCCGGTCGAGCGTAGGACTCATTTTTTTGGGCTGTTTAGTTGGTAAGTTATTTTTAAACTTTCTTTGTTTGAAAGTCAGTCAAATATATAAATAAAATTAAATCGAACTCATTCATTTGTTTTATGTTCATTCAAATGTATAAGTGTCCAACGACTCTACATAATTAAAAATAATAAATTCAAATCATGTACTTTCATTATGATATACGACCTATTTCGATAACCTTTAACAAATTAATATTCAGTGGAGCAGTAAGTGTTACAATATGTCAGGGCACCAGTTAGCCTTGACGTCTAGAATTACAATTCCTGTCCAATTTGAATGCTAGTCTGTGGCAATAGTAATTATTACTTTTGATTCAAAATTTATGAAAATATTTACTTTACAACTTTTGTTACGCAATAATAGACCTTAGTTTCATAATTTAACAGTCTGACACATCAATCGTATTTTTATTCGCCTTTTAACGCATTTACACCTTAACGACCCATCATCTGTTACGTCTAGTAAGAAGAGACATCAACGCGTTGCACCTTTTTAAAAGAGAAAGTGTTTTGTCCTCACATACTTATTCGTCAATGATCCTATAAACTATATAACACATGTATAGTATATAGGGTCATATAGACATGGTCCATAAAGATATGGTATTTCTAAGACCTCAAATTGTACGGTATCCAATAAACTTATTGAGTAAAATCTACTCTGGAATAGGAAACTTTCTTAAATGAGATTAGTTCAGAGTAACAGTAGATAAACAATAAACAGTTCCAAGTAAAATAACGGAGAAATGGCGTACTCATTCGGTGCACGCAGCGCCGCTGAATTCCATTAAAGTTCAAATGAGTACACATGTATGAGTACACATGTATTGAATCAATGATCAGAACTGATGACAACACCATTTATTAAGGTCCTATGACATTGGTAAAAGAGTGTTGATGACATCAATAAAATTAATCATTCTCTATTAACAATCATCTTTAATTTTCATCGTCGTCTTTCAACTGTAATATCTTCTTGGAACAACTCACATATAGCCATCTGATCCCAAACAGACAACTGATAAACATGCTTATATATTTCAAATCACACCACAGTTATTCATCTTGGTTTACTATTTTTTACATCCTAGCAAATACTTTAGAGCCATAATGTCTATGGGCATTTAATAGTACCAAGATCCTGGTTAGCAAAGTAGGCTCGCAAGATAACAGTGTAGGCGTTTATCTAACTTTAAGCCACTTAAGTACAATCTAAAACTGTCGTTAAACTTAGAAGCTGGTTTGATATTTTATGGAGAAGATAAAGCCTTAAATGGGTTCAAGGTTATCAGCATGTAACAAGATGGGTGGGAAGCGGAAAGTCCTTAACCTTAAATTGATTGACCTTACATACTCTTAGGCCCAGTTTTTTAATCCCAAGTTAACTCAACCAATGGTTAAATATGCTAACTAATGGTTTCAATCTTCGGTAGAACGCGTTTATTCATGAAATTTTATTCTAATAAATGGTTAAATTATTAACTTGATACCATTTGAAAGATTAACGACTGATGAAAAAACGCGTTTTGAAACCATTAGTTAGCATATTATGTTGTATACCTACTCATATATTATAACGGCCTTTAAATATACCATTGCTAGGCATATGCGTCTTTTCATCTAAAAACGACACGAGCAGTGATAACCAAGCTTGCTAATTACGTGACAAGCTTACTCGCCTTGTTATTGAAAAAAAAAAAACTGTTTCACAGCGTACGGCACGTATCGATAAAATCAAACTTTTCGATAAAATCATTGCAGTCGAATCAATGATTCCGAAAAAAACCAATTTTCAAGTTTTGTATAAAATAAAAATAAGGTTGTATATACATATTCATAGTAGAAGTTGATCAATACATTAAAGTAGCACTATAACTTGACACGGCTTTGGCGGCTCGTGTGAGGTAACAGAGAAATCGAGCTCTTGCTCCACACTTAGTTATATTCGAATGTTAAATATTGCCAATATCAATTATATGTTACTTCGTACTGTAGAAGTTAAAGAGATTTTTAAACAACATTTTTAACCGACTTCAAAGGGAGGATTCAATTGGAATATGTGATTTGTGATATTTTTGTTCACAAAATATGTTCTTCATCGACAGGTTAATATACTTAAGAGGTGGTTCCATAATAAAATACATTTCATCAAAATCAAATTAGTACGTTTGTTTTTAAATCCATATATTTAGAAAGATATAAATTTAAAATCATATTAATGTCAAAATAAGAAAAGTAGCCTAAGTCCTTTCTCAGGCTCTTGATTAACTCAGTACCAAATTTCATTTAAATCGGTACAGTAGTTTAGGCTTGATTGTGTAACACACAAACAGACAGAGTTACTTTTCCATTTATAATATGGGATGAATCGGCCTATAAGCATACAAAGATACCTTTAAAACATAAAATACATAAAATACATTCTTGTTTGATGCCACCTAAAAATATGAAAGGCGTAGTTCCTATCAAAATGATTTTGAATTTAAAGGTCACCTTATATTATTATCCAGTAACATGTTTTCTATACTATCTTATACATATTATGTGAATATATTATAAAATATTTATATCCAAGGATAAATGTTTCGCTAATAACTCGTCAATTAAGTCGTTAAGAAATATAAAGGAATTTGTTGCTTAAACAGTATTTAAAATTATTTGTTTTTTTTTTGTGGATATGTTTTTTGAACTCATAAATGCACTTTCATGCAAAATGTACTTACGTTATATTGCCATAAGTGCATGTATTATCATTTATGAAAAATTATAAATGTCTATGAAATTCAAATATTTGTTACCAATGTGTAAGGTGACGTAGATGTTTTTGTGTAATAAAAATATTGGCGTTTATTTGTGTGTGTAGGAATAGATAAATAAATAAATGTAAAGTTTGATTAGAAGTATATTTTTTGAAAACTGAAAGAATCAATTTGATAATCCGTACCGATATCCTAAAACCAATTCCTTGCCAAAAAATTTTCTTTACCATGGGTTGATTTTTCAATCGCCAGATAACTTGATAAGAGGAATCATTTTGAAATTTGACAGTTGTATCATACAAAAACTTTCAAACGTCAATTTTATATCTCGAATAACATTAAGTAACTATCTATCGATGGAAAAATCAGCCCTTAAATGTATAACAGCTTCGCCTCACCTATTTTTAGAAACGAACAATTGTTATTGGCTCTCAATTGTTTTATTAAAAAAAATTAGTAAGAAGTTCCGTATGAAAAGAAAAAACAAGAAAATAACTGGCCAAAAAAATAATAAATTTTGAAACGGTATTTAATTTCTTTTTAATGAATAAATTAAGAACCATTTCTTAATTGCTATAGCGTAATGACTAGTTTTATGTTTTAGAAAGTACTTAAATTTAGAGTTCTAATTATGTTTTACGTTGCTAATTGCAGCATTGAACTTAAGGAAGTGACCGCACTCAATGCAAACTACTTTTGATCTTGTTCAGGCACGCAGGAAATGATATGTCCATTGGACAGATGTAGAAAAAGTAAATGTAGTCAGATAAATATATAAAATCTATAGACAGAGATTTGTCCACATATTTGTCCATACTTTTCTCATTAACTAAGTAATTCTTTTTAAATTAGAAAAAAGTGGAAATTAAATTCAAAGTAAAGTAAAACCGATTTCAGTTTATCATTTCACATTTTTCAGATCAAATTTCATTAAATGATACACGCAGGCTTGACGACTCTATCACTACCCCATTTAAGAATTTTACAAATCTCAGTATAAGGCGATAGAGTACTTAAATGTCTTAAAATAAATTTATTTCCGAGGAAGTATTCCTTTTCCATGAAAGAATCTTTCTTTTCTATATTCGTTATGTAAGTGTTCCTCTTCTTTTAGGATTATGATTAAGTTATGATAGTCTTTTCAAAAGCTACTTTTTTTCTCCTCTAGAAAATAATCAGATCTTTTCTCTGATAAAACAGACTAACTAAAAATCCTTCAAACAAATAAATCGTCTCCAAATAACTAAACAACTATAACTCTGAACACCAACCCATCATGTTCCAGTATTAGCATCGTCAGCAGGACCTAAGCCTAAAGGCAGGAAGCCAGTGAACCCTCCGCCGCGGCCCCCCGCGGAGTCCGAGCGGGAGGCGGAGATCACCAACGACTGTCCCGAAGACGGCTTCTTCGCGGATGCCGAGCAGTGCGACAAGTACTACGAATGCAGGTAAAAACACTTTTTAATAGTTCCTTATTTTATATTTGTATTTTTATTATCACCGGCATAGATAAATAACACCTACTTAGATGATCTTCATACGAACGTGCCAAAAATATTGATGTGTGCATCGAGCATTAGGTATCTACTTTTGTCGTCATCTACATATTTATTGCATTGTGGCACTCATTCACTACTTAAGCCGGCATGAAATTTATAATTAAGGAGATATTTGCACTTGCGCTTGACATCAACAACTGATGTACTTTCGGACGTATCAACTGTGTTTATATGACACAGTTTCTATGATCACCGGATAACTTCAGTAGAAGAGATTTTTGAAATGCTTATGTGAAAACTCAGTTCCCTCTTTTATTTTTCGGATATTTGTTGCAAATTATCCTCGTTCGTTCGCTAACCTTGTGCAAGTTTAAGAATTCTTCAAAATAAAATGAACTTATGAATGTTCGACATTACTGGTCAGTATAAGTAATACCGCCATGTTCCAACTGCACTTCGCAGTTAAAAAAACAAAAATCTGTTAACAAGCAAAATATTTATACTCAGGCATTTTAAGTACGTTAACATTTTTGCAAGAACAAATGTTTGATAACCCATTAGTCTTATGCAAACAGAAATTTCAATTTAAACAGGATTTTATTTGTTTGCTTGCACATTTGGCGGTTTTGTCTCGCAATTTTAACTTTGAAGTTTATACAGCACAACAATGGTACTGAGCCAATAGGAATTTCATTATTTATTCTTATAGTGGGAAGCAATGATAAATATTAATAATTAATTTCTAAAGGTCATCACCCTATTCTTTTCAAGTATTTTAATAAGCTTAAGGCATTCCACTTAACGATAATGCCTACATACTTAGGGTACATTGTTTGCATACATATAATTAATTATTTATTCATAATATTTCAGGAATGGTGCCATAATTGAGAAGGTCTGTCCTGATGGTATGGTGTTCAACGACTACAGCTCTCAGGACGAAAAGTGTGACCTTCCCTTCAACCTAGACTGCTCACAGAGGCCCAAGCTCCGTAAGTATAATTACCTTGTCACTTATTACTAAATAAATTGGAAACAGACAGTGGTGCAGCAATGCAATTAGGACTTTAAAATCACTTTTACACGTCACATTTTTGAGCTCGCTATAGTCAAACAAAGTCAGGGGTCACTTGTTTATAGTGAGTAAATAAACAAACAACGCACTTGATCTTTTAGTTAAAGAATTGTTTTCAATGTTTGGAGAGATATGGCAAAACATTCAAGGGTCTTATATCTTTATAATGTCTGCTTTTAAATATAATTATGTAGATTTGATATGGAAAACATGCTAAATGCAAACATGCAAAATTTGCCTTCGTAACGACCAAGGATGAGCCTCTATGCATATATAAATCAGGTGTTTTCTTTTTTGTTTACTTTTTACCAAACTGACAATACTTCATGCCTGCTCCGCACTGACAATTAACTGTGATAGAGATATATAAATGAAGGCAAGTTCTAACCTAAAATCGAGTATTCGTGTCTTTTGAATTGGTGACACGTGCGCACGTGTATGCTGTTAGGTAACTGTACAGGGTTATCATAATTTGAAAAAACAATACAAAAAAAACATATTGCTACAATTTAATCGAACAGACATAAAAAATCATCATAGTTTTTTATGTTTTCATACAATATAATATTCATATGCAGTCGACAATACAAAATTATATACACTGAAGTACCTGTATAAAAGATACATCTTAGGTACTGTAACCCAAAAAAAATACACTATAAAATGCTAGTTAGCTAAATAAATAAATAATTTGAACGCCAAAAGAGACTGTTATATACCACTTTCTATACACGCAAAATCTTTTGGTGTCATCTCATGATCGTCTGGTTTCGCCAACCCTAGTGCTACCTAGTGACTGGTTAGTGACATCATTAGAATACAGATTACACATAAACCGGCGGTCAGAGCTCGAACAACTTTCACATCTCAAGGGAAGCGTGACCTTGAAGGTTGGCTGTTGGCGCCCGACGCGGACGTTTATTGTTATTCCAAAATATACACTTGTAATACTGGTTATATGTTTATTGGCATATATAAATAGCAAGAAGCATGTTTTTTTAATTCTGGTATTCAAACAGGTATATAATAATATGATTGGAGTCACTGGGTTTGGATCGAACCTACCTTCTTCGAAACGAATGATGTTTTTAAAACTACAACTATAATCTTATTGTGTCTATATATAGGAACATCATTGTCTTATCTACAATCGACAACAAAAGATTGTAAAAAACATGCACAGTTGCACAAGCTCAAATACCTACTGTCAGAAAATGATTACAAAATAATACATGTCGAGTTTATTTTCAGACTGGATTTGCTATACCTTAACGTATAAATTATTTTCAGATTGGATTTGCAATACCTTAACGTAAAGTAAAAATTTCCAAAAATATGGATATTAAATGTAATTATTTAAACCTTTTGTGAATGATTTTTATTGTTGAAAGCCTGTTTTAGCCTGTACGCATAAAAAACAGTTTTTAAAATTATCTTTTTAATATAGTCACGTAACGAGCCCTTTATACAATAACTTATGTGTTTACGATTTATATTTGAGTATTATAAATTTATGATTAATATGTTATAGTTTTCTGTTTAAATTACAAGTAAATTATCATAAATAATTCCTTCATATTGCTCAGAGCAACTTTCTGATTGCGAAGGAAACCTTGAGAAGTTTTATAGCAAATTACTTTTTATACAAAAATGAGCAGGTATTTTGTGGCTACCTTAAATAAATATAGGTTTTTTTTTAAGTTTATAAGTTTTTTAGCAACAATTAAATAAATATAAGTTAACTATTTATACGTCTTATTAGTTAGTGCAACTCTTAGTATGTTTACTATTCGAATTAAAAGCCTTTCTTTTGCGTAAGAATAAATATATGTAATATGATTTTTTTGTTCACATGTACCAAATGCATTATTGTTTTTATTTACAAATGTATAATACAGTGTTATCGTTGTTAATTGAATAATTTTGATATTTATAATTCTCTACACCCTGTAAAATGTAGCTATTTTAAACCGCAAATTATGACCTTCTATTTATGCCATCTTTTTCTTTACTACTTTGAACACTAAAACTAAAGCCTATTCATTTAGTATTTAACAATCACTTCGCAATTCACAGAAACCCCAATCCCGGCGCTGCACTGTCCCCGTCAGAACGGCTACTTCTCCCACGAGGACCCCAAGGAGTGCGGCAAGTTCTACTATTGTGTGGACGGCAAGTTCAACATGATCACCTGCCCTGACGGCCTCGTGTACAACGACAAGACCGGAATCTGCACCTGGCCCGATGAGGCTAAGAAGAAGGGATGTGGTGCTGCTGGTTAGTACTGCTGATGTAGAATGGTAGAAAGTAATGTGTGTACTATAGATCCTGGCTATATGATTATATTCCAAAATATAATCATAACAGCTTGCAATATAACAGCTTGTCTATCAGCTGTTTTTCCGCCATTAAGGGATTGTTTACAAACGTTTAAATTGATTTCATAATTTATTCTTTTAGAAGCTGTATTTAAGTACGAAATGAACTTAATTTGTTTCTGAATTAATTTGAAAGTAGTATTGACCTGTGGGATAAAATGTAGGTTAAGAAAAATCAACACGATACCTCCACCCTTTTCCGAGACAAAGAAACAGACAGCCGTACGTACAGACTGACAGACGGAGGGACGGACCGACAGACGGACACCAAAGTGACCCAATAAATGTTTCGATTTTTCCTCATGAGGTACCACCCTAAAAACAATTATTTAAGTTAAAAAAAAAATCATAAATAGCTTTAAGGGTACCTACTACGCAATTAATCTTATTAATATGACTATAGAACAGAACTTAAGTATATTCTGTATTTATCGAAGACCATCCATACTGCAATTACCATCATGACTAATTTAAACGGTATTTCAGAGGTGTTTGCCTTCGACTGTCCTCCTGTCAACGAGACCTTCGGCCTCACCCACCCGCGGTACGCTGACCCCGAAGACTGCCAGTTCTTCTACGTGTGCATCAACGGCAACACGCCGCGCCGCTCCGGCTGCAAGCTGGGACAGGCTTTCGATGACGTCACCAAGAAGTGCGAGTGGGCAAGGAAGGTGCCCGAATGGTAAGTCGATCTCATTTATACCTATTGGCTATACTGAAATTTCACTCAGTTTGAGTTAGTCGTTTATGGTGTAAAGTAGCGACGAATAGGCATTTAAGAATGACTTTGATCTGTGAGGCGTTTGAATATACGGGGATTAGTCCACTTTTCCACCAAGTCGTTATAAAAAACTCAACAAATTTTAATACAGTTTTCAATATAAACAGTTAAAGATATAAAATAAATGTGGATGACATCACATACATTTCTCCGAATCCAAAGTAAGTAGCTAAAACACTTGGGTCATGGAATCAGAGACCACGAAGGTACTACAACACCCAGACCCGAGACAATGTAGAAGTGTTTTTTTTTTCCTACATTAACTCGTCCGGGAATCGAACCCGGAACCTCAGAGCTAGCGCACCTTGAAAACCGGTGTGTACACCACTCCACGAGGCGAGATATACCTTCTCAACGTTCTGTATAAGAAGTATGGCTAAACAGTGATAATACTAAGCTACCATTATAAAGCCCGGGTCTGAAACTAATCTAAGTATTTATTAAAATATTACATAGGTACTCGTAACAAGCTTGTTGGTTAACTACCAAATTTGATATTACATAGCTAAATTTTATGTCGCCGTTACCAAAGGTTATATTTGTTTCTTGTAGATGTAGTTATATTTAAAGTCTTGTGCTTTGACGTGCAGCACTCAGATACGTTATAGTTCAATTAAACTAAAAATAGTCTAAAACTTCAGAGATTGGCTTACTTAAATCGATAATAAGAAATCCTTTAGACTTTTACCCCTGTAATATACCTTAATCTCAGAAAACTTAAGCTTACTTAGTAAATGATACATTTCCGTAAATTCATATAAAATAAATAAGTAAAAACCAAGCTTGTAAAAAAAATAACCATATCAAAAACAACTAAACTGATATCATACCGACATAATGTATTTCTTAAAAGCAAACCTCCTTGTTATCTAAAAAGTATTTATGTATGTCCCTGAACATTACGAATGGAAAAATCATCCTTCGGTGCCCGAAAAAAAAGACAATTAAAGTGGAAGCGCCATGTACATCGTCTCATTAGTAAATCTACGCTTATTCTGATCATCTGTTATCCATTTTGTTAAATACAAGTACTAATTAGTTAAATAATAATGTAGTTTTGCACGGATGTAGCGCATATTCCCCTAATATTTTAGAAATTATTGTTTAAGTTTGTTTTTTATTTTTTTCTTTATTTTATGCGTCGCATGTGGCGCGCATAAACGCGTTTTCTTTGTTTCTGTCTAAATGCTACCTTTGTAATTTGTAATAACTTAAGTGGAATGTATTACCAATGTTCAATTGTTTTACAATACTAAGACAATTTTTTTCATTTTTCCAGCGCTGACTGGTATAAGGGCCAGCTGACAGACGCAGAGCTGGAAGCGCTTGAGAACCCGCCGACACCTAAAGCCAAGCCTTCCGGCAGCCCATCCTTGCGCCGCAAGCCCAACAGGCCTCAGAAGGGAAAGGCGCTCGATGACGACGAGTAGAGCATTTAATGTAGTCTAGTTAATAAATGTATGTTTAAGAATATCTTAATGATTTTATTTTTACCTTTTTTATTTTATGACTAGCTTTTTTTCACGCGGGCCTCAGTTATTGCAGGAAAAATAAGCCTATAACCTTCCTCAATAAATGGGCTATATAACGTAGAAATATTTTTTTCAAATCAAGGCGTTTTACCAAACAAACAAACAAACTCTGTAGCTTTACAATATTAGTTTCTAGATATCATAGACTTGGTTTAAGACATTGCTAGACGGAACGTACGTAAACAGAGAAGAGAGCGACGTAGACAGAATTTGTCGCCTTAATACGCGAAAAGGTTTTCAATAACTAAAAAGTATTATATGTAATTATATTTATAGGTATTAAGATTTATTCTGATAGCGCAGATATTGAGTGGGTATCACATAGTTGTTTTTGACTGGCTAATTTCTTTAAGACAAGTGCCCTTTCTACAGTAAATATATTTTTGTACATAATAAATGATGCTATTTGGCAAAGGTCAGTGACAGCATACACCTGAATAAAACGTAATACATTTAATAGGCAAATAAAAAAGGCGAAAAAAAAAACAACATGTTAATTAATTAAATATATTTATCTTCTCTCATAACTTTCTATTTACATTTCCACTATTTCAGCAGCAATATTTACAGAAAAAAAATCTATATGAAAAATACATACATCTGACAATTCTATAGGTTAACAATACATATTATGTCTATGGTAACTAATATCACTCACGAATCAACTGTATTTGGCAAATTATTCGCTATGTCTTTAGAATATGATAGAATTCACACAAGTAAGGTAACAGGAATAAATAGGACTCGGTGGAAATATATTCCAATTATTTAGTGAAATTAAATTAATATAAAATAGGGTATCACAAAACAAAAACGTTGGTTTTTAAATTAAGAGTCGAAGACGGATAACGAATATGGAGTGGGGAAAGTCACATTATTTCTACTATGTAACGTGTGAAATAATTGTTAAAAGGTGCGTCAAACCAGAAGCAGTTGACTAACTGCTGTAAATTATAGTTCAGCTATTAAATCAAATGAAAGAAATCCCAACGGTTTTAGTCACATCAATAAATTACAAATTATTCGTTCATTTGTTTCGTTTTCGTCTTATGATACGAGTGGATGTTTAAATCACGCGTGGCCGCAGTGGGGGACGAGTTCAGGGTCCTCGCAGGTCAGGTTCTGGTCGTCGAAGACTTTGCCTTCGCCGCAGGTGATAAGCCTAGGTTGGCCTTCCACACAGGTGATCAGCCTGTGACAGTCTCCGGGAACGGGGAAACGGGGGAATGGCCAGAACTTGGCTGATTGCGTGTTGGCGGGCACTTTGGTTGGGCATTTGAAGCCGACGACAGCTGGGGAAAGAAAAATACAGTTAGTGTTGCGCAAAAAGAAGTATTTAGTGTTTCAGAGACTACTAAGAATCCTCTTCTAATATTCTGCGCCTTTGGAATGCAAAGCTAAGGATTGTACAATTTTACTTGTCATCAGAATCTATTAGCTGAAGAGATTTAATGCCATAAATGCTGTTCTTATCAGATAGGTTATACGATTTATAATTATTTCATTAACAGAAATCTATTTTCAAATAACCAACTTTGTCGTGATGAGGATAAGACAGACATTTTTATATTTTTAATTTGGCATTTAGAACTGAGTAGTTCGCCTACTTAGTTACATGAAGAACTAAACCAATTATTAAGATCTGTTATTCCTATAGCTCAAGCAAATGTATAATTCCTTACTATTCTAAGTACTTACCTACACTTATTGATGTCAAACTTCAAATCCTATTACTAGGCCCTACATTATGCGACGGCGAAAAATAACTGTTCATACGACAGCAAAATTTGTATCCATTACCTTCAGGGTTACAGAAAGGTTGAAGCAGATCGGGCCAGTTGCATCCATGGGTGCGCTCGTCGTACACCAGACCAGGCGTACAGGGTTCCTGTTCCGGGATGCCGTACGCGCACTTGATGAAGCTGGTGGAGCACTCCGCGCTGTCCGGGTAGATGCCGAACTGGTACTCACAGCCGGGTGAAGAGAGGGGGACCACTGGAAGGAAATTATAAATATAATTAGTTGATGAAGTTGACGAATTACTATCTTCTTCTTTTAATTTTTTATTTCATTATTTCATTTTTTTAAATATGACGCCCACACTAAGGAATTTAATCCTTGTGTCGCGATTTGTGTTTCACAAACATTCAAATCACATGCACAAAGAACACCCAGACTTGTAACAAGTATCTGTGGATCACACAAATACTGGTCCCATACGGGGATCGAACCCGCAGCACGTCGCGCACAGTGGTAATTAGCGTGGTGACCTATACCACTCCACTCGGCTATCCGTGCAGTTAATTTTCATCTTTTTCGGACTTCGTCAGATTTTACCAGCTCAAAATATAGCCAGGTATATTGCTCTTTGATTAGCCTGTATTAAGATTTCTACATATTGTGATTATTAAATATAGTCTTTTCTGTATGATCCACATAAAATATATTTAACAAACATTTCTTTCTTCAAAAGGTCAGTCCAGGAAAGACCCTGCATTATTTACTCATTATTATACAATCAATTGTTTGGACTTTAAAAGAGGCTGTGACCATTCAATTTGCTTCGAAATTTCATCTCAGGGCAACTAGGAAATGTCGACTCCAGCCAGCTCAAAAAACAGTGACGTATAGAAGTGATCGTAAAAATCCTATTTTGAAAATAATTATTTTAATTTGAACAGTTCATTGTTGACAGCCGATATCGACAATACTTTCTTTTATGTATAGGTAATTATACTTTGCGCACATTTCGTTGTTTTCGTTGTTTTTGTACAAAGCCTCTCATTGTTTTATTGGCTCTATTTTAAGTTATCACTACAGAACCTAGAGTCATTAGTTTTTAAAGTTAACATTTCTAAAGCGCCTATTTTAGGTTTACTAGAAATAAAAACATTTTGATTTTGATTTTTTTAGAACATATGTTCACAAGTCATCCTTGTAATGGTTCTCATTTTTACTTACAAGTAGGCCATTATATGCCATAGTACGCTTATATGGAGAGCATGTCGCAGGCAGTATTCCATCTCGAATTTTATTATCTTGCTAATATTAAACACTTACAATCAGCTTTCCTGTGTCCACAGTCAACAGCCCAGTGGTAGTTGCAGTGGTTGTGCACGGCGCCTTTACCGTCGAACAGCAGCCCATTCTCACAGGTCTCCACTGTTAACGTGCCATTCGTGCACAGGAAGAACTGGTCACACAGCTCAGGGTGCGCGTACGCCTGGAATTTTGAGAAGGAGTATGTTATTGGTGATTGCTAACACACAAAACCAGAAGCAGTTAACTTACTCCTGCAAATTATAGTTCAGACATTAAATCAAATGTCAGGAACCTAACAATTTTTGGACACATCAATAAATTACCAATTATTCGTTCATCTATTATACTAATCGCCTTCTTAACGATATTTTATATAATTTTCCCTCTTCTATTCTTATTATTAGTATTTTGGGGTCATTCACCTTCAAGATTAAGTTGGGTGTTGTACCGTGTCCCAAATACAAGAATGTATTTTCTAACCGAAAAATAAGCATAGTTGACTTTACTTTTAGTAAATTGCCTTGTTAAATGTATAGGTACATAGCTCCAGAATTTAAGCTTTGTTTTAAGAAAATCAACTTAACACATTCATTTTCAACTATTAAATTAACTTTACTGCTTTATGTAGATCAGTTATTACCTATCCTAGCTTTTTTTTAAACCACTTGTGAATTTTTAATAGTAAAATACACACCTGAACTCCATACTGCTCAGGACACGCTGGTGCATGCTCCAAAAGGATGCCAGCGCTTGCTGCAACAATAATAAACGAACAAATATTAATTAAATATAAATATTATATACTAATTTCATTTAATATTAAAATACACTTTTAATAATATTTTATAAATATATTTTTGTATTAATTTTAAAAGCCGTTTTTATTCACTACATGTAATAAATAACAGCTTAGTGTATCCGCATGTAATTAAACAGGGCGTTATTATTGGTTTCTAAACGAGTTTTAGCTGCGCTCCTAATATATTTATCCTTCAAGTTGTTTCTGTTTAAGATTAATGACTTTCAATATATACCTACCAAACTTATATAAAGAATTATCAAGAACGCGAATACTGCCCTGTTTTTGATATATTTGAATGTACTTATTTTCAATTATTTCATAAACAGTTCAGTACATAGTGTTTATTTAAAAAACAAACAAAATAATACAATGAAAATGTGTTCCAATGGCACAATAAATTATAGTAAAAGGGTTAGTAAAAAAAAATCTTGCTAAATTATATAAATTACGCGTCACGTTGTTTGCCCGGGATGGACTCCTAAACTACTTTAACCGATTTGAAATAATGCACTTTTATCCAAATTAAAAGATAGGATCACTCAATTACATAAAAAAAAATTGGGTTCGCGGGCGGAGCTGCGGGAATAGAGGTGTAACTAATATATTCATAATAGGTACAGGTATTATAATACAAGCCACGTATATTAATATTAGGATACGCGAATGTAAAGTAATAGGTTACCAGGTATTAGTCAAATATTAGGGACGCGTAATAGCGAGGCTATAATCTGTGCGACTCACCTTGCTCGCTAGTCTATTACCTACTATTTGCCGATTTTTGATTTTGATTAACTTTTTAAATACGCCAACATAATCACTCCTAAGCCTGTTAAAGTATGAAGGAAAATTAAAATTTTATCACAGTTTTACTTCTGTAATAGGCAATGATATTATAAGTTATAATATCATTGGTAATAGGCATATTTCATATTCAGAGAATAAAAGAAGGTATCAATATTAGATTGAGTAGCTATTAATGAATCTATTCACTAATATTTGACTAATACCTAGTAATAGGTATGGTATCATAATATGCGTTAACTAATATATTCAATAATATGATTACCTAAAAATGACCCTAATATAACATCTCTATGCGGGAAACAGCTGAGAGAGAGATTATATATCCCTACATCCAAACAATGTGACAAGACAGACAACATCAAGCTGACATTAAAGTTTACTATCTCTGCTATATTTTACACAAACAAAGTGCTCTTGAAAATAGTACCCTGTTTTAAAAGTCCTTTCATTTAACAACCGACATTTCAAACAATCGTTAACCAATCAAACACGACCGATCAAGGGTTGGCAAGCGGTAATTCGAGGTTACACTTTCGATATAATAACATGCGTGTGTAAAGTGCGTTCGAGCGTGTCGTGTTGCAACCCTAACAATGTGAGGTCACCGGCAATTCGACGCATGAAACAGTTGAGTTGCTTTGAGCTAGTACTTATACTAATTGTTCACAGTCCACCAGAATGATTAATAGGCGTATGAAATCTGTTCGAAGTTTGAACTTATAGACCAGGGCCGATAATTGTTAAAACCAAAAAAAATAATAGTAGGATGAAACTAATTAGAAAAGGAAGAGAATATGATAAAAATTAAAGAAAAAATAAATTACGGTCGATCCGAGTTCGGGAAGGGGGGGAGGGGGGGGTTTTAAGGGTAAAAAATGGTTTATCTTGATTTCCAGCAAAACTACAAGTCCTATGGAAAAAAGTCAAATGGCAAAGTTGTGGGTAATACAAAGATCTACAACTTTTGTATTTACACTTTTTTCACATAACCTCAAAATGTATGTGAAAAATCCAAAAAACCAAGTTTTTGGTTTTTTATTTTTATCTTTTTCAAAAATATTTTTTTTTTCACGAAATTTGGTGAAAACTTACCTTTTTATGTCCCAAATACGCTGTAATTTATTTGATTAAAAATATTTATTTTTTCACCTTATTTTGAATTAATATAAAAAAAATACCCTAATTTTCAATCGAAAATTCACCCGTCAAAATATCAGCTTTTTTCAAAAAGTATGGGGGTTTTTTGTTCGTTGAAATCTCTACTTTCTGATAGTGTAAAAAAAATATACATTACTATAGTAAATGTTCTCAGAAAATGCATAATCACTATGTACAATTTCATAGAAAAAATGACATTGCTTAATTTTTTTTTCAGTTTAAAGTTTATTTATTAAATTCGAATTACATTCATGTCATAGAAAATCTCACAAAATGATTCAGATGAAATTCTGGATGAAGAACCAATGCAGACTGGAAAAAATTGAAGCAAAGACATTTTTTTGATGAAATTGTACATAGTGATTATGCATTTTCTGAGAATATTTACTATAGTAATGTATATTTTTTTTACACCATCAGAAAGCAGAGATTTCAACGAACAAAAAACCCCCATACTTTTTGAAAAAAGCTGATATTTTGACGGGTGAATTTTCGATTGAAAATTAGGGTGTTTTTTTATATTAATTCAAAATAAGGTGAAAAAATAAATATTTTTAATCAAATAAATTACAGCGTATTTGGGACATAAAAAGGTAAATTTTCACAAAATTTCGTGAAAAAAAAAATATTTTTGAAAAAGATAAAAATAAAAAACCAAAAACTTGGTTTTTTGGATTTTTCACATACATTTTGAGGTTATGTGAAAAAAGTGTAAATACAAAAGTTGTAGATCTTTTTATTACCTACAACTTTGCCATTTGACTTTTTTCCATAGGACTTGTAGTTTTGCTGGAAATCAAGATAAACCATTTTTTACCCTTAAAACCCCCCCCTCCCCCCCTTCCCGAACTCGGATCGACCGTAATTTATTTTTTCTTTAATTTTTATCATATTCCCTTCCTTTTCTAATTGGTTTCATCCTACTGTAATTTTTTTTCACTTTTTACAAATTTTGAAGGCTTCGGCCCTGGTCTATTAAGGTTACGTCGTGTTTTGTTTAACAATAGGTGCGTTTGCTGCATTGTAGAGGGGTTTATGGAGAATAATATGAAATTTTATGGAGAATATTATGGAATATTAATAAGTGTTTTGTAACTTTGGTCCAGTTTTTTGTTCCCGAGTTATTTAACCAATGGTTAAATATGCTAATATAGTTTTGTTGGACATTATGTAATTTATAAAACCTAAAATGTACCTTTTGATAAATGAATAAATAAATAAATAAATAAAGAAATAAATAAATAAATAAATAAATAAATAAATAAATAAATAAATAACTATTGGTTTCAAACTTCGGCAGAACGAGTTTATTCATAAATTTATATTCTAAAAAATGGTTAAATAATTCATTGTCCGACTTTTTTGACCCTTTGATAGACAAACAAAACCGAAGTTTGAAACCATTAGTTAGCATATTTATCCATTGGTTGAGTTAACTAGAGATAAAAAATCTGGACTTTAGTCTTGCATCCCGTGTCTGAAAATCTGATTCACATAAAAAAATGTTAATCCCTTGTTATATATAGCTGATAGATAGTGCTTTGATTGGTAGCTTCTTTTGGTTAATTCGATTTGTCTTTCAACATAAGCTCTTCGATTTTGAATTATTATATTAATATTGAATGCTGATTAACAAATGTTTTAGTCAATGACATTACCATTTTTTTAGATTGCTGCCGACACATATAAAACAAAATTTTGATGACATTTTGAGATACAGAAAGACAGATTAAGTAAGGCACTCTTACAACACACAATTAACACAAAATAGGTATGTTAATTAATTAAATGCTTGAACTAATTAATTTCAAAAGAGTTGTGCAAACTTCAGCGACTCAACAATTTTATTGTTTACTTTTATGTGTAGACAAGTTAATTGTTTTATTTGACCATGTATAATTATTAAATGTAGGTATTTCTTCGGACGTAGTTTTTTTATATAAAGTTTTTTTAGTATTTAAAAATGTTATTATCATTTTTTCGAGTTAAATGGGTGTGAGTATATTTACTTATATTTGAGGGCTGTCTACAGGGATCGTTGACGCTCATTGTTCACCAGTACGGCGACACTCTGATTTGATGATGATGGTTATATTTAGTTGGAGAAATAATTCATAATCATGAATTATTTGAGATGATGATGAAGATATATATTTTTCAAGACACAAATATAGGAAGCTGATAATTAAAATTTTTTGGACGATTCTTGAGCCTCTATTTATTTTCTACAATTATTTAATGTTGTTTTTTTTTTGTTAATTATTTCAGGTACCGTAGAGTCGTATGACTTTGACCCAATATTCAGCAATATTTTCATTTTCACCTTACAGTTGAAAGGGGTTTGTCTATATTTTTAATTTATTGAATTAGTTGCATTGTTGGGGATATAAGGAAACTATACACATAAATATTTGGTAGCCATTTAAAAGATTTAGTATTTATTTTTTTTGTCAAACTTTGGGCCAAAGTTTCTCTAGGGTTTGCGTGACTTTGGCCCGCTCATTTTCTTGTTCGAAAATCGCAAGGTTGTTGATGTTGGGACAAACTAAACTCCAAAAAATATATCTACTGATGAAAAAATACAAAACCACATCAAATAGAGTAACTTTTTTTTAATATTAGTTAAATATTTTTATACTTAATGTTAACAAATGCGTTTTATTTTACTCCGTTCTCAACAATCTTTTAACGAAAAAATCTAAATGGGAATGCAAAGTAAAAAACTGCTTCATAAAGCACATACATGGTAATGTTAACGTTTGTTGTTTCAATATCTCATAATTATTTTTAAGTCAATGTCCGTAAGAGGGAAACCAAACTCAGACAAAGCCATAATGTGGCCAACGAATGATTTTTCTTCCTCTACTGTAAATACAGTTGGACCACCAGGTTTACCAGGATGCTTATTTTTTAGTTTATTTTTTATTGTGCTTCGTGGAATATTATATTGTTTTTCAGCTTCACGCTGTGTTAATTGTTTTGACCTAATCATGCTTAAACATTCTTGCAATTTTTCTTCGGAGTAATCAACGTAGCGGCGACTTCCTGGCAGCCTTTTGTATCTTGAACGCATAGTAGATAAATATTTTGTTTGTGGTTCTCCTGTAACGATGAAAAGAAAACAAAAATCATAAAAAACAATATAATATACACCCATGGGTTACTTTGGTCCTTGGGCCAAAGTGAAACAAAAATTTATTAAAATTCTGACAGAATCACTTTTTCGCAATATCACAAAAGTAGTTCAATTTCTTGATAAAAAAATACGATGCCTAGAGTCACTGACGTAAGTACCATACTTTTAATCAAATATTTAGAAGGAAACTCACCTTAATTTTATGTTATAGACGAAAGTTTGCACTACAAAATTTTGCTACATAAACAAACTTTTCGAAAACAGCTAGATCAACCAATCAGAGAAAAGACCACAAGCTCGAAACACTGTTTTACCGACTATATGTGCTGCCATCTATTGATTTTTACGCGTATTTTTTTGTAACAGGCTGTAGGAGAGGTGTGGCGCGTATTTCAAACTTTTACCAATTTAGGGTCAAAGTCATCCCCTAGGGCTAAAGTCATACGACTTTACCGGTACGTAGATATTATTATATAAATTTATTTTATTTTTAATTTATTTTCTAAAACTATTTGTTATTATTAGCATCAAAGTCGGTATGTGTTAATTATTTTACGCCCTACTATTGTTATACCTATGCATTATAGAGAGACCCTCGGTGATCTATGGTTCTATTGTATAAAAACTCTTTTTCGAGTGCATCTAACTAGTTCTATTCAATACATTCAGGATCGTGAAAGGTCAGTCTTTATCTACCGACCCTTGATTCCTTCACTTTCTCCATACAACGTTGAGTAACCTGTAGAAATCTTTCACTTATTACTCAGCAATGTTGCGTTTCCGATCAACATTTACTTGCCTGTCAGGAAATGAAGAGCATACAATTATTAGCATATGAACTTATGCAAGTTTTAAGAAAATTATACTTATTAAAGTTATTTTGTTTAATCTTGCTGTTAATGCATTAATTTTTTTAAATATTGCCTTCATAATATTGTTTAACTTATTAGCCCTTAAATAGTTTTCAATAACGTTTAATAAGCTATTTGGATCAAACATATCTGGGCAAACATATCCTTGGCCCACAGGATGTAAAACATATCGGCCCCCAAAAGCTACTGCGATACCTAGTGGATGTAGGACTTGGTGGCGAACTGTAAATATAACAGCGGCGATCACAATAGATCGATGACGGTCGCAGTGATACTGGGGCTGCACAGTCCCAGAATAGTCGCAAAAAAAAAGCTGTTTGGATAAGTACACATAGATTATATGATTAGACTTAATTCGTAATTAGGTAACCGAAAGTGCTTTATTTACGTTAAGAGAGCACTTTTTTATATTCTTGCTCCTCATAGATATTTACGTCTTTAATGTACACATAAATAATGATTATCCGTTTTGTTTCAATTTGGAACTTTAAGTCAAAAACGTTTGTTAGTATAAAGTTTTAAGATGCGAAATTATACATATTGAATATAAGTACTTTTCTGTCTGCTCTACAAAATATACAATATTGCGTTGATTGCTCTTATCGTGCGAGATGAATAGTCGTGAGTGAGGCAACGTGACTTGTCGGCAGATGTCGGCCACCGAAGCAACAACCTCGAGCACTTTTACTTTTACGATGCGAACGTACGGAACGTCTGCCAATAGTTCTAGCTTACACTTAATTCGTACGATATTATAAGGGCCATGTTTAAATGTAGAACAATGTCAAAAGTCAAAAATGTCCATTATTTGGATGCAACAATTTTGATACATGCTAAAATGTAAATAAAAAAATAAAAATAAAATAGTTTATTTCTTTAACAAAGTGGTACAAAGACAATTCTAGTAGTAGAGACCTTCTATTATATGAAGAACACCTGTATCAGAAGGTCACGATCTTCCATATCCATACATAATAGTCATTTTAGTTATAAATCAATTGTGAATTGCGCTAAATTAAAGTTGTAATTTCTTTTTAAAAATAAGTACCAATGTGATAGAAAGTACAGATGTACTTTTCTAATCATTTTATGACATCATTGACAAACGGTGATGGAAAACATCGTGAGGAAACCTGGATTCAAAAAATTTGAATTTAAAATAGCTAACTCGGGGTTAGCCTAATGCGTTCGTTCTCTACCTGGGAAGAGACCCTGTGCCTGTTTTTATTGTATTGAAGGTTAATATAACCAATATTAACCTTCAAAAAGTTATCGGTATGTATAAAAAAGAAACAACATGAAACTGATCTTAAAATTATTTTATTTACACCATTTTTAATACATTAATGTAAAGGATTGGATGACGTTCAAATAACATTGATTTATCTTGTGCAAGTGTGTATGTATAATAAAAAACGATTAATATTATTCATTTCACAATAACTATTTTATAAATGTAACAATTGACAGTTTCAGAAGTCAATGTCACTTCGCACTTCAGTGTCAATCGTTCATAACGTATTCAAAGTATATTTATACATGCAACCAGTTATTAAAGTTGAGCACTAATTAAACGACATTATAAAAGAACTTTGCTGTTATACTTTTGACGACCTTGCGATACATAGCAAATGGTATTACCCACTGACATGTGTTGGGCCTCTAAAATGTTTGCAGTTTTAATTATTATTTTAATGTTTTAATTTATTTATTGTTTTGTGGTCTTGAGTATTTTTAATTAACTGGATTTGAATCGCATCGGTTTTCTCAAAGCTTACATCGTTGCCAGTCAATATTGTGATATATATTTGAAACTAATAGCTTTTTTTTTGTTAAGTGTTTGTAAATAATAAAAAATATATTACTTCAGTACAAATTTTATTTGGTGACTCTTTATTAAAATAATTCAAACTTACTACTTACTTGGAAGAAAAAAGTACTTGGAAATTAGATATCAGAAAAAAATCAGTAATTCTTTTATTATACTCTCGACAGCGACGCAAATCTTGAAAAACAAGACTTGTCTCAACAAACCATGTTTTTACTATCTCATTTATCAAGGATTTCCCTCAACTATTGTTAAAAAGATTTTCTCACGGATTACAAATAAATTAAGATGTTATATGAACCAGTTAATTAAAGCACTTGATTATAATGATGAAACGATAAGTTAAGCTCCACTTATTTCATAAACTGTTTGGTAATTTTGAATCTCAAGTGTTATTAAGGTTGTCTTGCTTAAGTTAAGCATTATTTAAAGTTTGACAGGTAGCTATTTATACTTTAAGAAAACAAGGAATTATTATAACAATTCAAACTTGTTTCCAGTCAATAGTCAGTAATACTTGTATCATTGAATACTGAACCATAAGTATTTAACTAAAATCGAATAGATACTGTTTTATAATTATGTAAAGATTCAACGGCTCACTCACGCGCATTACTTAATTATCAGTTCGATTCGCGACACCGCCGCCGCCGCGTCAGCTCATGATTACATGATCACAAAGCCATAGAACTACCTTCAATGTATCTTAGTCATTGTATATTATTTACTAATTCATTCAGATATGAATCTCAAAATGTGGTCAAGTAATTCCTTGACGCTGATACATTATTCGTTCATATTACGACGACTTCACTTTCGACGTCACTTTAAGGTGTGAAGTAGCGACGGATAGACAAGGGTTAATGTGACAAAAGCGGAAAAATACAGTAAAAATCTCCTCCTTTTGAAGTCGGTTGAAAAAACAAGTAGAATTCGTGCAATCTCATTGCTTAGGTTGTTTAGGAACAGTAATGTAGTGTATACTAAGCATTATATTCTAATGTATCCGAGCGAGTTTGTATAATTCACATTAATATGAATTATTCATGCCATATCGATGTAATATTGCTCAGTGACGTCACGAGACGATATACTGCGCTTCTTGAATTAAAAGCAGTGTTATGTGATTGATTTATGAATGGTTCGTTGTTTATGAGGCTAGTGTACTGAGGTGACGTTTACAGTGATAATTATAGTTTTATTTTGTACTTTAGATTTTTTTTCAGGATTATTTATTGGCGTAAAAATATACTGGACTAGGGTATGCGAAAAATACATGTTTAATGATTTATATAATACATCTGTGTCCTGATATGGGAGGTCCACTGTCATTGGCTAAATCATTTTTTTATATTTACTTTTTGACTGTTTTGGACATAGTTATTTAGATGAAAGTAGTCAGTTTGTCTATGGGTAATAAAGTTAAGTTTCGAATGAGGAAACAACTGGTCGTTCGATATAAATTATCTTTAGCAACTGGACCAATAAATTTTAATTAGAACCTAGTAGTAGACTAGTATTGCGATAAAATCTGTACCTTATCATTTAGCAGTTCTACTTGTACATACCTATTAGCAACATTCACATCGTACCCACACAAAAATATATGAAGTAAAGTCACATTTTACTCAAACAAGTTGAACATTAAATTGTAAGTGTGTAACATTTTAGCGGCCCAGCGTAAGGCGAAAGTAGTCGCGAGCGGCTAGCCTTGGTGCGCATGCGCAAAGTCGCCGCCTGATATACTGCTACAGATTAGATCGGCGCACATGCTTCGTTTAACAATTGTTTAGAGGTTTAATGGACTTGTTAAATATAAAAATATTGTCTAATGTGATGTACTTTTAGTTTATGTTACATTACGTAAAATTTGTTTTGCAAAAACTTTATATTGCGATTTCTCATACGTCAAACACTCATAACTTCTGAGTTACTTCAACTGTCACAACAAGATTTTTTTTTTTTACTTTTAACGCAAAAATTCTATTCAACAAGATTAGATCTATACTCGAGTAATGCTTGGCTTCTGCAATACAGGGTAACCCAGTGCAGGCGCACTGGCACCTCCTGGTTTTGCAGGAGTTGTACTGCTAACTCTGATGTAAAAATTTGTTGAATTATGAAATAAAAGTTTTTTTTTTATTTTTTATAAGATATCCTTTTATAACTATAGTGTCTGAAAATCAGCTATTAACTAACTAATTTAATGTTTTTAGCTCGATTTGAAATAATAATTGCAGAAAATTAAATAAATCTATATATTAGTGGAACATGGAAGACCCAGACGGAGATAGACGGACGAATTGGACGCCTTTAACAAGGAGTGGCCTTAATAATTGGTCATTGAGAGAGAAAAATTGAAGTAAGAGAGGGAGGCCTTTGCCCTGCAGTGGAAAAGTTCAGGCTCAAAATAAAGAAAATAAAATTAAAACAGTCTCTACTCGCTGTTACTCATTTTATAACCAAGTGATAATTAAAAAAGTTGGTCATTTTTTTACTCGTTAAGAAAGATTGGCTAATTGAAGTAACAGTTCGGTAATCACAAGGTATTATATAACAAAAACAATTGGGATCGTCTGTTTTTAACTAGAGTTACTAGGTATTTAAATAGCGGTGTGCAATCATTAAAATATTTTTATGTTTAAATATTTAGACTTGTCCTGCTGGAGTTGCGCAGAGCTTGTGTGAGCGATCCCGCGGCTCCAGGAAAGGAAAGAACGGGACTGGGGTGATTGTAGTTGGTACAAGTCCGACATAACACACGCCGTGGCCTCAGTATGGGTTGAAGTCAGTATTAGCGTTTCAACCCATAAAAAAGGTAGGCAAAAAGTAATTAATTTACTAAAAGATTATACCTGCGACATTAATAAGAATTTTATTATCATAAAAATGTCATTTAAGTGTTTTTTTTTTCAGGTATAGGCACCGATATGTAAGTTTTTGTTGTACCTAACACACCTAATATCATGAATATTTATGAAGCTATAATAATTTACCTTCGATTAAGAATATTATGAACGTAAATTTACAATTTAACAAAAAACTGAATTATTATCCTAAAAATGTTATCTAAATTGGTTAAAAGCCTTAATAGGAAGTTAATAGACGTAAAGAGGTCGTTATTGAGTTTCGAGTAATTGTTAATACTTAACCTTGCCGAATAATTACCTACCAGTAATATAATTTGATTTGGACTTCCCTGGCAAACAATATCTTGCTGTGAATAGAGGTTGTTTAAATAGTAATTTATTATTAAATATTGATTTAATATCGTACCATGAATGAAAAAGTGAGAGGTAAGGGTTGATCGTGGTGATGATGATGAAAAGGGGATGAAAGTCATATAACTTTAAACAAGATATGGGGATGACTGTGGATGGGTATACAAGTAGAGGGAGACCGAAAAAGAGATGGATGGATTGTGTGAAAGATGATATGAGAAAGAAAGGAGTGGATGCCGCGATGACGACGAATAAAAATGAATGGAAGGAAAATACACATTTCGCCGACCCCATAAGAATAAGAGCAGGGAGATGATTATTGATGTTATATCGTTCTTAAAACTGAATATAGGCGCCGACGCCGATTCCTTTGTACGCAAACTAAACCAAATTTAATCCATTGCTATTTTTGTATTTACATGAGGCGTGACAAAAGGACGGCAAAAGATAACAAAAAAAAATGTCAAACTAGTATTCGCCTTGAACATCACAGTGTTTATAGAGCAAACGTTTTTGCTTGTCGGCAAATTTGTATTAGATTTTAGAGTCACTTAATTTGACAGCTCTAATTTTCGTCTGTCCTTTTCTAATTATGAACAAGCGAAAAAGATGGCGATTGACTAAAATAAGTTTAATTCGTGTTCAACAGAATCGGGGCCAATATCACTTTTATTTAGTTACATATTTTAGTAGTGCCATCCTTAAATTGTACGTAGCTGTTGTTTATGTACGTTTGATTATCAAATTTTAGCATTTCTAAAAGTATTTTAAAATTATTAAAGTAATAATATATAAATAAATGTGGACACCATATCATACATTGCTTCGCATCCAAATTACGAGTAAGTAGCTAAAGCACTTGCGTTATGGAATCAGAGATAACGAAGGTACCACAAACACCCAGACCCGAGGCAATATAGAAATGTGTTTTTATTTCTACATTGACCCGTCCTGACTCCTGGGTTTGAACCCGGGATCTCGGCGCTAGCGACACCTTGAGAACCGGTGTGGACGTCACTTGACCACAGAGGTCGTCATCGCGTGAAGTCAACGAAATTAACAAAAACAATTTATTACGAGTTTATTTTAGTCACGTTTGCATATTTTTTTTTACCTTGCCAAGGTCAACTTCAAAATTCCAATTCATAAAAGTATCGATTCTTTGACCTATGACTACTTACAAACGCTCAAGTTTATTTGTATTTAAATTCGGTTGTTATCTACATACCTGCAATGTTTCAATCCAGCGGCTATAAAATTTATCTAGCCAACAGTTGTTTGAGAACCTATGTTTTTTATTTTTATTTATAACGAGTCCCACACTAAGGAATTTAATCACATGCACGAAGAACCCAGACTTCGGTCCAGGCATCGAACCCGCAGCACGTCGCGCATAGTGGAAATTAGCTTGGTGACCTATACCAAATAACACAAGTTAACTCTTCACATGGGTAGCATACTTCATTATCTACTTCTTTACTACACTTTAATCTAATGTATGTTAGTCTAGTTGTCTTTGTACATCTTTTTAGATAACAAACTATTTATTTTATTTAAGGATCATTATATTATTATATTACCTTCATTTTCCAATATAATATGCGCAATAAAATACATGCGATGTTTTCCAGTAATATTCAGAACTTTATCCTTGTACATAAACCATAGTCAATGTCACAATGTACTTGTTGATTAAAAGCAATTGATATTCAATTTACATATCGTAGTATTAAAACATTTATAATTAGTAATTAGTATCGCTAATCATATGCATAAAAATATGTTTTGTGTACTGTAAGCTGGTTTCACATGTATTTTTTATTCTTGTATTTAATAAAATATATGACTAATTCAAGTCTTAAATCACCAATGACACTAGCTAAAGAGGATTGCAAACTAGTTTTGTATGAACAGACAAAACTTGCTTACTTTTCAAGATTGTACTAAGTTCTTATGTCATACAAAAACCGCAAACTTACGGAATACTTTGACCAGTAATTATCGACTGCTTCAAGCTGCAACTGCATGGTGAACTATAGACTTCTATGGCATATATTTTGGACTGCTCCAAGCAGTTTGATTGGAGCGAGTGGTCGACAAAGCAAAGAGCAAGGTGGCGGAAGACGTGTGACGCGGTCAACGGCTCGATTTTTAACCAATATTTATTTAGGTACAATAAAATAAAATACTAAAATATAACTATTAAATTTCCAAATAACCAAAAAAGTGTAAAAAATACAAGTTAAGTATACATTTCTAAGTACGTAAATATATAACAAAGTCGCTCCCACTATCTGTACGACAACTGATCCCAAACTAGGCAGAGCCTGTATGTACTAAGGCAACCAGACAACAGTAACTGATAATCATACTTATATATTCGTAAATACAAACATATAATAGATAAATTACACCCAGACACAGAACAAATGATAGTGCTCATCACAAAAAGATTTGTCCGGGGTTGGAATCGTACCCACGACCTCCGGCTTAGCAGTGAGGGTCACTAACTACTAGACCAACAGGCCCGTCCACATAGTCAAGCATATCTCATAGATACTAAAAAAACCTATAAAATGAAAGTGGTTAGGTTTAAGATTACAACAGCATAACTATTGAAGCTGAGAGGCGACCTATTTACTGTTTACAAACAGTAGTTACTTGATTGTTGGCCAATTACAACTATTTACCAACCAGCCTATAAACACTATACCCGAGCACTACAGAATATCGGTAAATACATTGTTCTTTGTGAATTATGTTAACTAGGAACATAATACAGATTATAGATTTCAGAGCATTCACTTAATTGCGTAACCAACCCTCAGTCTTCACTTGGACCTATATGCGTTTGTATATACGTTTAGTATATAAAAACAACGGGTTGATTCTGTGAGTGCCGGCAGAAGTGAAAACTAGCAAATAAAAATAGCATTAATAAATGCACTTTGTTCAATTTCCCAATTTCCATATTTTAAACACTTTATATACACGAATTTTACAAGTATGCAGACGGTCGATCTATCAGCAGTCACCTTCAGTGGATGCGCGTAACAGGCTGTAGAACAAACACACACTTGCGCAAGCGCCCTGCACCGCGTCTTAGGAATTTTTGATCAGGTCACATGTCCCCCTGCCGCGAGTTTAACAGTTTTTACCCATCTCAAAAAGTGCACAGCGCCGCTAAAGAAGTTTTCACTTCAATAATACCGTTGCTACCACTGCTGGGCATAAGCCACTTCTCATTTAGAAAAGGTACAAGCATTGAACACCACACTTGCTCAATGGGAGTTGGCGATTGTATGTCTACGAATAATTAAAAGAGTAAATATATTATAATTTTGAAATAGTCACATTAATATTTGTCTGTAATTGATTCGAAACTAAAACCCATTCCGTTCGTAAAACCGCTTGGTCATTTGGACGTTATGTGAAGTGGATCTAAAATAGGATAAACACGTTTACTACATATACTATGATATTGTTGATTCTATTAGTTTGAAAAATATACCTACTTTACAAATAGGTTATTGCTATAGTGTTAAAGATATTGTATATTACATTAATATACATTTTAAAGCATATTTTAAAAGTAGATATGTAGTATAATTTGTTTTACAATGTCTAACACTTTAAAAGTGAAATTGAGTAAACAATAAAACACTGTATTTAATACAAATTACGCAGATTATGTCAAACGTTTCCTCGAAGGTTGCGCAACAGACGAGATGACTAAACAGGTATTCACTAAGCCTTCCGCAGTTTTGCAATCCATCGGATAGGAAATCGGAGGCTCATCATACATTCAGAGCATCTTTGAAGCAGATAATGTCTTAACAGAGTCGGGATATCTACTTTCATATAATACATTATAGAGTTAATCGAATTATCTAGAAAAAAATGTATCTAAATTTGTATTTTTAAACATCTTCGATTTCGTCAAAATTTCTAGAGATTACAATTTGAATGTTGTATTTTTATAACTAGAAATTCCTAGACTAAACTTTCTCACTATTCTAGAAATCGTGAATTTATTATTGTATTAAAGTGTGGCACCAAACCGTCTACACAGATATTCTAATAATATTCTAATAAATATAAAAAATATTAATTAAGTGTCTGGAATCAACAATTTTATATTCAAAGATTATCGTTGTTTGAATGAAAACCAGACGATGACTAGTAGGTATTTGTATTAGAAATTAAAAATTTCAATACCTATTATGAAGATATAGAAGATAGAATAGATAAGGAGTTGGGAAATGGAAAGCAAACATTCTTGTTAGACCACGTTATTATAAATAATACTATTCGTCCATACATAGAAAGGGAAGTACTTTGTACGACATTTTCCGTAGAAACCTTGAGTTTCTAGGATGTTACGTGATACGAGAAAGGACAAATATTACAGCAAAGAAATTACTCGTAAAGGCATTCATGGTCCTTCATTTAGTTCATTCATTTCATAAAAACTGCAGGGCTAGCACGCGAGCCACGATAAAATTGTCGTGGTATTTTATCGAGTCTTAAACGTCAGAATATAGTTTTGTCTTAGGCCCTAACATAGTTTGCGCGTGTCGTTAGAAAACTAAGATTCGGCAATTGCTATATTTAGCCATGTAAGAACCGAAGCCAAAACGGTAGAAGAAAGATATTTTGACAGGTATATTCGATAAAAATCCATGACAAAATTTTATCGTGGCGCGCTTGATAGCCCTGTTGGTCTTATTATAATTATGTTTCTTTCATTCATTCATTTCGTAAATACTTTTTACCTCTCCTTCGTACATTCATTTCGTAAATGTCGGTAAAAGTATTGCAATACGTAATTGCAATTATAAATTAAGTTGATATTAAATCAGGATATACTTGTTAAACATGAACCAGTTTTATAGGTCAACAACGAAACTATAACAAAATTAAAAACATATTATACATTACATATATTTTGTCTTTTTATTCAGAACAAGTAATTAGTACTAAGTAGTTTTTGCTTCCAGTATAGTAAGATCATCGGCTGAGGTGAATCGAATCGAACCAATCATTTTTCAGGACAGAGAACGTCTAATGCAATAGACAAGTTACTTAAAAAAATATACAGTATTAATTTAAAAGGAGTACGTAGGTATATTCTACGAGGTAATCAGGTGCATAAAACTGAATTACTTTTCCGAAGAAATATGGGTCGAAATCTTAATTGAAAATGAAATTTTCAATCCTCCAATACTAGTGGAAGTAACTTTTTAATATAATCATTTTAAAAGTTCCAATATTATTAAGTACGATACATCAGAACTATGACAGCGATTTAAAACGAACATGAATAAAATTTCAAGTTTCTACGCATATCTTTTATTTCTGATGTAGGTTATATTGCATCTATTAAAATAAATTAATGACTTTACATTTTAGATACTTCATGGCATATGACATAAAAATAAATTTCAATTAATATCAACACTATGAATTAATTATATAAATACAAGAGATAAAGGTCGTGGTGGCTAGGTTCAATGACCGAATTGAATTGTGCATACGGCACATGGTTGCAGATTCAAACCCGGGCAAGTTATAATTATGTACTTTCTTAATAATTCTAAGACACCATTGACAAACGGTGAAAGAAAACATCAGGAATCCTGGATTCCAAAAATTGGAATCTGTAATCGCCAACCCGCAATGAGCAAGCGTGGGACTGTGCCCGGTACATTTATAGGCCGGTATATGAATTAATATAATAAAGTACAGACAGCTATAACACAATAATGCAGACTTAAACGGAAATTCGAGGAAGCACCTACTGCAACTCGAAACATGAGTTTTAATCATCTTCCAATTAAGCAATTAATATTTAATGAGGCATCGAAACTGACTTGTGTAATGAAAATTGAAGACGAACAGACGGGTAATAGGTCACTTATTTCCAAGTATTGTATTTCTAATTAATTGAGTAATTATCATGAGTGTATTGTTGATTTGATGAAGACTATTTTAGTCAATAAAATGAGCAATTATTTTTGAAGTGAAAACTTCTTTAGCGGCACTGTGAACTTTTTGGGATGGTTAAAAATGTTAAACTCGCGTCAGGGGTCACGTGACTGATCGAAAATACCTAAGACGCGGCGCAGGGCGCTTGCGCGAGTGTGAGATGATGTGAATTTGAACAAAGTGCATCTATTAATGCTATTTTTATGTGCCGTACACTTCTGCCGGAACTCCCAGAGTTCAACTTGTTTTTTTTTTCGAATTCGATTTGAAGGGGGAGATTTTTCGGAAATTTTACAGAATTCTAGACGAATAACTTACTTACCTTTTTATCTAATGGATTTTTGATGCTGCGTATCAGTTCTCTGGTTGCTGTACAGGTTCTGCCTAGTTTGGGATCAGATGGCCGTGTGTTAGATTGCCCCGAGAAATTATTAAAAAAAAATTGCTTTAGCTTCGTGTAATACCAATATTAAAACCACAAAGTAGTGTATGAAGTATCATGAATGGCATACTACGCGAAATGACGTGTAACAAAAGAAAGCTTAGTATCGTGCGCGTACGCATAACAGATGTAAATTTATCACCACTAAGGAGATGAGCGAATGAACCGTTGCGTAAGCGCCGCGCGTCGCGCGGCGTAAACAGTGGGACGCGAAAACAACTTGTAAAGTATTAAAGGTGCCCTTTGCGAATTTTATTGCAAATACGACTTTATATGAAGGTCTAACTGTGGTTTTATTTTATATTGTGTTTTATATTTCTTTTTATTTAATTATTTTATTTATATTTAATACAAACTGCGTCTCAAAAAATAAAAACATATAAAAAAAATAATCAATACTGGTGCAGCTGTGACGTTAACAAACTTCACACACATACACACTCACAAACTTATATTATATTAGTGTGATGTTATCATATGTATGTTTAAAAAGTTCAAAACTAAATGTGGCCTAATAATCGGGTAGTTAAATGGTCGAGCAATTATATTGTTTATATAAAATGTTATTTATATAAACATAGTTATAAGACGTCCGACGATCCAGGAATATTTTTTTAGTTTATGAGCAATGTGGGTCGCACATTACTAGTATACTCGTTAACCCCTCGTGTTAAGCTAAATGCTTGTGTTACGAGTTGGTTCACGTTGGTAGTGCTATGGGTAGGGTTCGAACCGGCAACCACATGATCGTAAGTCCGACGCCCTAGCCATAAGACTACCGCCCGTTTCAATTTGCTTGTTAATTGTGTTGCATCGGCTATCAATTGGCCACACTTTGCGCAAAAAATTACTTACACAATACAATTTTATTGTTAATTAAGATATGAGAACCACTGGATAATTCATATTTTAATCACTCAATTAGAAAATTAATACAATTGAAATTTTGAAGATTTGCAATTTATCGTTGGAACTAAATAGAAAGATGAGATTTTTATTCGATTTTGATTCTTAACTTTCTTTGATTTGACTTTAATAAATAAATCATATCTTAGTAACCGTAAATAAAGCATATGATAACAGTCAAATATTTAACAATTATTGATGTGTGAATTTTATTGTTTATATATAAAAGCTCATTTAGTTTGAATTCCATTCTGCATTCTAATTTTATCTTATATTTTTGCTCTATTGAGCACATTGACCTTGATGGCTTAGTACTAAATTTATCTTTGTTCAAAACCGGTTAGTTTTTATGTGCTATTATAAGATAACATTATTATAATATATTTATCTAGGGGCTAATCAAATTAGGTTTTGATTAGCTCCTAGATAAATTCTTCATAAACGGTTAACACTACAAAAACAATAGATTTTCTTAAGTCAGTATTATAGGTACAAGTTAATGATTTTCTTATAAATATTATATCATGATTATGTATATCATAAACTTAATGATGAATTATGTTGTCAAAAAATTAACACGTTTTAATTATAAATAAATAAATGTCTAGATAAAACCAGCACAATACAATGGATTGTGCAAGTAGCGCGTTGAACTCTTTTGTACGGGCAACGTTTTACGCTGGCGCGCGGCACGGTGTCTAGCACAAAACGTTACACTCGTCAATTACGGATTATAACCACGCTATTATTTAATCTTTATCTCACGATTATGTTACTGTTTTTTTCTTTTAGTGCACGTTTCAGTTTGTTATGCAACCGGGGTTGGTTTTATTGTAGCAATACGCTACGAAAGTGGCTTATTGAGATCATTGTAGAGATTTTATGTATGTTTGAAGCAGATTGATCTCATTTATTCTTGTACGAACTATTTTATTTATCCTAAAAAGGATAATTAATACTAATTTAATTGTTTGAATCATCTCATAAATTTATGGGTCGTTCTCAAAAAAGTGGCACCGATCGATTTAATTTATCAATTTTTAAAAATGTTTCAAATATTGAGTTTTTTTTACAGAAATCTATTGGCAGCGTTTGTATTAGGTTGAATTGATGAAAGGGAAGCAGATTTACAGAAAATTGAATGAGATACAGCCTTTCAAAAATATGGCTTCACAGGTTAAAGAAACATTGTACAGGTTTATGAGAAAACATTACCAAATTATAGAGAAAGAAACAAAAAAACAGTGTAATCATGCAAAATCAATGTTTATTATTTAATTAACTGCAAACAATAACAGTTCTGATGGAAAATAACAGCTTCTATAACGAAAAAAAAAAACCTTCGTCTTAAAATCTAATTAATGAACTTTTAATCAGTCTGTAACAATCAGCTGACAATATGTAATATTAATATACTTACTATATTGCTATTACATATTGTCAGCTTCTAAATTATAATATTAATATTTTGGATCTTGTATGAATAGAGTTCCTAAGCCAATCACACAAAAATAATCAATCACATAATAATCGTAGTAAATGATTATGATAATGATTATGAATTTGAAATGAATTCAACGAGGCGATAATTCGCAGGCCCTTCATCTAATATATTTTCCAAAAAGTACTTCTTTGGAGTTCCGGAGGTAATTCTATTTCAGACAGAGCTGAAAATGGTGTAGATCTATTAGAACACTTACTACTTCTTCTTCTTCTGTCTAGCACTCTAGTCTTATCCCAAGCCATGTTGACTTCGGCTGCCAGACTTACAAAATAGGTCAAACCGTAACCATAATCCTACTTCCTACTAATATTATAAATTTGAAAGTGTGAACGTTTGAATGTTTAGATGTTTGGATGTTTGTAACTCAATCACGCAAAAACGGCTGATCGGATTTGGATGAAATTTGGCATGCAAGTAGTCTTTGACATGGAAAAGAATATAAGCTACCTTTTATCCCGATTCCTTAATTAGTTCCCGAGGGAAAATTGAAAATTGTTTACGAGCAAAGCTCTGGGCAGACAGCTTTGAAATTTTGTATTTTTCTCTATTACAGCGCAACACGGGTGAACATGTTATTCTATATTTTATTACTTTCACATTTTTCATTTCTTTTTGGACCTAATTCTGAAGTCCATGTATACGAAGTCGCGGGTAGAAGTTATAAATGAATAAATAGCTAAAAGGTATCCAAATAGCAATATATATAACCTAATTTAACTTTTTTACTGTTAACGTAAACATGCAGTAGATATACTAAGTATTTCACACCTAATTATTTCGATTATTGTTAAAAAAAATGCATTTGACAAAAAATATATAGGTAAAATATCTTTAACCTGTTAACAATCTCTTTAACCTGTGCGTTTTCAACAGGGTAAAGAGAGTCTGGTTAATGAAAAAACCTAAGTAATCATTCAATAACAACAAAACGGTTAGGCTGTTTAAAATATAATTTACAGAATCATATATAGTTACCTATTGACACATTTTAAGACAAAACATAACGAAGCAGTTTACACACAAACAAAAAAAAATAGGTCAGGTTGTAGACAACATACCCGTTACAAAATCCGATTGTGATATCTCGATGCAATTCCTAAAAAAACTGCGCAATATTCATCGCGTCTTTCTTTCACAGTGGTTAGCCAGATAGTGTCGGCTCAATTTGCACGGGGGTGAGGTGTTGCAAACATAATAGTGATCGGGTAGTGGACGGTAGTGTGCAACGGCAGATTGTGGAGAAAAATTCTCTGGACACAATTTAAACACGGATATCTTTAAAACGATTAACATTCAGAGCTTATAGTTTAAATCACCTTATAACAATGATATAAAGAACTGTATTTGATTTTATTTGAACGCTTATTTATAGTATTTATTTCACCTCAAAGTCAGACATATCCCGTCTTATTACAAAACGCGGTCTAAATATAGTTCTGGGTTTAAGCTAGGTACTAACTATGGACTAAATAAAACGTTATTACAAAACGAGGTTTATCACTAGTTCTGTTACTAACTATGGTACTAAAGTTAAACCGGCTAGACCCCTAGTTTAACTATAGGTCTAACTTCGGTAGCAACTTCATTTGACATTCGCCTTGATTTCTAATGTCAGATTTAAGGATTAAGGACTCATTGGTTATTCATCTAAGCCTATAACCTCCTTCTAACTTACTAGTAAGCATGGTAACGGACGAAATGTCAAAATAATAACACGAGAAAAGTAACAGACGTTCACATTGAGCCAGGAAATGAAAATATTTTTTGTAATATGAGTGCTCCCAATTTTACTAAAGAAGAACAGTTGTTACCTACTGTTTACGGTAATGGAGCCATACACAAAAATTATTGAGTGTGAGAAAACCTACTCCACCAAGCAAATCGACAAACAATATGATTGGGCAATAGTAACGGATGTATATATAGATGATGCATTACATAAAAAACAGACTTTGGGCACACAGGTAAGTTGTTTTGTTATAGCTAAACTAGCTATTATATAATTTAAACATAAATTCAATAACATATAAATAAGGGTTCTTATCTTTTCACAGGTTATGTGTGTTCAAGCAAAAAAAGAAGTGTGATATTTCTTCCATTTATCACAGGAGAAGATTGAATTAGTGCAAATGCCAAAGATGAATTAGTGAAATCAAACATTAATAAATTGGAATAAGATGAAAAATTAAAACAAATTAAAATCTGAACTCAGGCAAAATAATTATATAATTAATTAAAAATAAAATACAGTGAACGATTCATAAATTGTTTTATTGCATGTTCAATGAACTATCTATTAAATATTCTTCTCTGTAAGGTACTCTCTCCTTGTTGGGTTGTAAATCTTACATTTTCAATGAGTACTGGGTATTCATTTTCCTCTGGAGGAACTTCTTCATTTTGAATTATAGCTAAATATGTAGCACAGCTGTAGCCACTATGATACCTGGTACTCGATGTAGATTCATACTTATCCCACGAGACAAAAATAACGATCTTTAGAAGACGGTTAAATTAGTTTTCTTAGATTTGATTACATAGTTACATACATACATACAGGTCGACCTAATAAAAGCCTGTTAAAAAAGTGTTTCAACAGCACTATATTCTTAACATAAGTACGTAACGGTAATACTTGAATACTGTATTATTGAAAAGCCTTTAAAAATTTACCTTAGATCAAGTACTTGGTACTCAATTTACAAGAGGCAACCTGCTGACGCAACATACATTATACAATTTTTGATAATCAAATGACGCGTCGCGCGCCGGTCGTGCTGTTATTCGAACAGGCAATTTATGGTAAAAAATATGATCGAAATCGATTATAAAAAAAGGCAAATGTTAAAGTTTTGCTTACCCAATGCTTGTTACTAAAAGAAAAAATGATAATATTACAGTATTGGTCACATAAATAATAAATAAAACGTTATCAAGAGTCACGTTATTATTTATGTTTAGAGAAACGGAACGTTGCTGCGAATGAAGCTTGCATTGAACGAATGAAACAATGTCAATTTTCGTATTTTATCTGTGTATATTATTTGATTCTGGTACTAACTGATTCTCGATTAGTCTTCGTTTTGTAATAAGCAGTGAATTTGATACTAGTACATCGTATTAAACCTGGTTCTGTTAGTTCATAGTTTAATCCCAGTACTATCGAGTTTTTTGTAATAAGACGGATCGTGTTTGGACACGACAAGTTACTGAGAAAACGACATTACAATATTATTTTTTAGTAACTGTATGACTTTAAACTTCTTAATTTTACTCGGCCTCCACGTAAAAAGTCTCTTTTGATATATTAATGTGAAGAAATAGATAAGTCACCTTAAAAAAAATACACTTATAGTCTAAAAACCGCCCGACAGGTTACGGTGCCACTTTTTTGAGAACGACCCTTATGACTTTAGCTCTACATTGAAATCCGCCTTAAACATTAAAGTGAGTAAATTACATAGCATTGGACTTATCCAAATAAGACCCAAAATAATTAGATTTGCAGTTATAATTCCTATGCAAATTAAATTAAAGACCAATTTCAAAAGCTGATAGACCAAATGAGACCCGTAAGAATTTGATTCGCAATTTCCATTTCAATGCAAATTACATTAGAGATCATTTTGCGAAGCTTCTCAATAATCATTTATCGAATCAATCCTTTACTTGGTGCTCCAACATTTCATAACATATATCAGAGGCCGGTCCAAATATTTCGTATTTTTAAATGTCGCTCAGAAGCAGGTGCGGGCCTTGAGCCAAACGGTCTCGATTCCGGCTCCCTTTCCAATCGTTGAGTAACAGTGTAGGAAACGACTCTATTTAATACAATTATATGGCGACCACGTATTAATTACTATTTTGTTTCGTATCGAAAATAATGCAAAAAATATTTGTTTTTACGATCTGTACTAAACTCTACTTTTAAACTGGTCTAGCTTAAATGTAGAGTTAACTTAAAATTGTTGATAATTGTTTTAAAATACAAGTATTTATATTTTGTGTTTATATTTTGTTTGGCTGAAATATTTTTCAATGAATTTTAGATTTTTATGAGATATCAAAATAAAATACAGAATCACAAGAACATAGGTCGAAATCTTCAAATTGAAAATCATCCTTTTATACAAACATAAGTCACTTAGTATGAAAAATTAATTTTCCTTTATAAGATTTCCTTCATTTTGATTCAGTTTTAAGAACCAGATTACCTCGTTGAATATACGCACTCCTTTTAAATTAATCCTGTATATGAAAATTCAGGAAAGTAGTTGATGAAATGAAGGTATATATACGTATTTATTAATAAACTGTTGTTCCATATTAATGACTTACATTTTGTACAAATTGTGTAAAATGGAAGTAATTTATAACTTCGAGTACTTAACTTTAACGATAATAAAAAGCCTTTATTAGCTTTAGACGTTTCCCGAACGATTCAATTATAATATAATGTAGAGCGAAATTTTATCGTGTCTAATTTTTAAGGAATAAATTGTAAAATTTTATTCTTACTATAAGGTTATTTGTGTCACGTATTGGAACAAAAACTTACAAGTTGCCATAACTTGTCGCTACCACTTGCGTAAGACCAGCTGTGTATGATACATCGTTTTGTATAACTTAAAATCGATACCAAGTCATTATTTTGTAATAAGGCTCTACCTTATTTGATTAAAACAATGATTAGATTAAAATAAAGGCTTCAAACTCTACATAGTTATTTAAGGCACACAATTGAACCTTAGGATTAACTTTTTTATTGTTAATCATCAGTAGTATGCTGTAATTAATTTAAAAAGGAGAAAATGCTTGTTTTATGAGCGTAAGAGTTACTAAACAAAAGCGAAGGCTTTTATAGTTATTATTTAATATTTATTGAATCTTTGTTTCTTTACAACGTGTTTAAAGAAATAACATTAAATTGCGCTAATAGATTGCGACGCAATGAAATTAATAGACAACTAGACTCCAATCTAATTTAGCCAAATAATTAAAACAAATCATTCTTACAAGTACATCGTCCGCAATACAATTATTTAAATCATTAATTTTATCCAATTATTATTATAACCAGCCTGTTCCGCTGCTGGAAAAAAACTTGTCTCCCTCTTAATAGAGAAGATGGAATTCTTTCCATTCTTCTCTCATAAGTGGATAAATCATTAATAAATAAAACTAATTATCGTTTGGTAATTCATACTAAGTACTAAACGATAATTTGTAAAGAAACCGTATGAAACTAACCATTAAATAATAAAATTAGTTACTAACATACCAAAATTATCTTTATTGGCATCTGGCAGTATATTTCGCTAATTACGAACTAATACTTTTCAAAGAAAAAAAAAAGTATGCAGAGCTGACTGGCCAGCCTTTTTCATTCTGAGAGGCACTAGAATACGAATAAGTATATTTGATTAAGGTCTTAAATAATAATATACAGCCTTATTAACTGCCTTTATCCTGAAGCTTTGCTGTAAAGAATTCTAATTTGCATTCAATTAATTTTTAAAATTTTGGGTTTATATTTTGGACAGATATGGATTTCAGCAGCTGGTAGCTTGGTTCTTTCATAATTGGAGTGGCATTAAAAAAAAAAAACTTAATTATTGTATTGCACATTGTTTACAAAGAGGTTTAAACATTACTCAAGTAGGTACTCTACAGCCTTGTAATACAAAAAAATAACTGCATTACTTCAAAAAAATCCTCCATCAAAAAACAGCTCTACCTTTCTTAATTAATTGACTAATTCAAAACTATAGTAATGGCTCTCACATAATAAATAAAGCCTTTTATTGTTCAATGACTTAATCCGCAAAATCAGGCCTGTGACATTTAAGACGTTAATAACGCGTCTTGTTGTTACATATGTCGATATGTTACGACAAAACGAGTTCTACTAGTTTGTTTGAATGAGCCTACTCATTCGTGAAAATATAGTCGTTTGAACCAAATTGATTCCAGTTGTAAGGTAAAAGCACCTATTACGGAGGCAGTCAAAATCGCTTCCTATTACGGTGGTATTTCTATTTTCGAGTTTTATTCCTGTTCTATTCAGTTTAGGTACACGAAAACGGAAACTATTTATTCTAAATTTATTACTTCATAATTTAACTGACGTTTGCAAGTTTAGCATGTAGACAACATAACAAAATCAATCAGTCTGTGTCACGGCATCGACGTGAGAGGGGTTTCTATACAAACGCGGAACAACAAAAGTTAGTACACTAGTATTTAGAAATTAAGTTTTTGGTATTAATAAGCCGTTCAAGTTTGTTTATGTGTTATTTATATCATTTTCCTACTATTACACTTACTATTTAAATAACTTGTTTCATATTTGTAACTCATTTTTACCCAAAAAATAAGAAACAAAATATCGCCGTAATAGGATACGAATTTTATAGATTAATCCTAATACGGTGGTATAACTCCGAAATAGGAAAAATACTGGACATATTTAATTGTTTATAACTTTCAATTTATTAACTTATTGAATTAGTTCCAAGTTTAGTTGGGATAATTATTAATTTCGTAAATTAGAAACCATATTCTGCGGTATGTGTTATTTATTAGAAATCTAGTTAAATATGAAAACTATTGAGTGCAAAATATTGGTTACTTAGAAGGGGTAAAAATAGGAAGGTGTATTTTAATTTATCACAAGTCATTTATTTTGTATAACTGTTGACTTGAGTTTTACACATCTTAGCCAAAAAACTGTTATCGTTTGATTAAGTATTTACAATCTTTGTTTATCGAAATTTTGATGGGTCAGAATTAGGATTAGAAAAACACGAGTAGTTTTCTTATTACGGTGGTAGTTATTTCCAGGTAACTCTGTGTTAGGTTCTATGATTTCTTATTACGGCCCTATTCATAGAACATAAAATTACAAGTTTTAGGGTTCCGTTAAAATAATTGAAAGGTTATTGATATATATTAAATATATAAATACATATATACAACTAGCTGTTTCCCGCAGCTCCGCCCGCGGTCTAAATTTTTTTTTAGTAATTGAGAATTTTCTTTACTATAAAACTAACGGAGCCCGAGACCTTTCCAACGAATGCAAAACTGTGGAAATCGGTTCGTGCGTTCTGGAGTTATAGCGTCAGGAAGGAAAACCCGACTTATTTTTATATAGTAGATTACTACTAAAATAAACACTTTACAGAACTTATATTACAAAATACATAGTTTTTATATTATACACACCTAATACTAAACTATATTAAGAATGATTGTTATTACTCTTCATTATTTCTTTAATAATAATATAGTGGATTCCTAAATAAAACTTGTATGTTTAATTCTATAAAATCTGTAAAAATACACTACTACCTACTTATTCTTAAATTCCTTCGGAACCCGTTGAAAAAATAATATAACATATTATCTATAAAAATGAGCAAAGTCGGTCTGTATGGAAAGGCTTCGCTCATTTTTTCATTTTACTGAACGTCATAAGCATTTTCATTTAAAAAAGAGAAATAAACCTTATTGTATTGACCCAAAACTCTTTTTTAATATTTTTTCGGCACTTCAATAAATATTATTTCTGACCCTCTGTATTAGGAACCGTCTACCGCAGTAATAGGCTCTGACTTCAATCATAGCTCCGTATTAGGGAAAATCGACTCGACTTATTAAACTTTTTTTTTAAATAAGAAATATCATGAAAAGAAACGTTGACTCAACAGCAATACAAAATTTAAATTCCACTTTTGACGATAAAATTTTTTTGCACCTTTAAATATACTTACAAATGCTTATTTTTCTTTCTCACTTACAAATGTTGTGAAATACCTCCGTAATAGGTGCTTTTACCTTACAGGTATGCCCGAAATTCCTTTTCAGTGTTGTTACAAACTGGAATAATACTTAAACTCGGCCATAGTAATAGGACTCTAAAGAAAGAAAGAGATAGTTGGATATAAGTATGTTCAGATTTTAATTACAACTTATTATTTGATTTATACAAGTAGAGCGACAATAATACTCATAGTAGAGCAAGATAAGTGAAAATATTAAGAGAAATACGTAAAACTATGAGTCGGTAAATCCCACATTGAAATCTCATAGTTTTACTTTTTCTCTTATCATCATTACAGTCAGAACAGAATCATTTCAGTCTTTGGTTTCAGCAATTTATATACCTGAAACTTTTTATTTAAAACTAGTAGTTGATTTATAGGAGTAGCGATAGACTCTAACGCGTTATTGTCATTAATCGCAAAGTGGGCCTAAGGTCGAACTGGACAAAGGATTACTATGAACACACACATATAAAGAGTATAGTAGATATATTAGTATATAATTTGACATTGTTGTTGTGTGAACGAAGGTATTATTAAGTTTAGTATCAATAATGTTATTTTTAGCCCATGCCATTTTATTGACAATATTTCGTCGATTAACTTGATCATATTTGCCTTTAATAAGTGTGAAATGTCTATGATTTTTGACGGTCCCCGGTTTTTGGTTGTTCCAATGTGGAAGGCAGAGGACCGGGTGTTGTGGCGCAACTTGGGAGAGACCAGCAGTGGACCACGATTGGCTAAGTTGATGTATTTTTACATAAACTCTATATTTTTTGTTGTATGAAGCTAACTAATTGAAATTAGATACTTAGTCCTTGAATCAACAGAAAAATTAAGTACTATCTAAGTATATGTAGTAATACTTTTTTAAAAAGTAGAGTCAGTTTTAGAATTTATTAAAAATGTAAAAATAGGGTCTTACCGTAAGCCACGCAGGCAAATAGATACACGAACTGAACACTACTCGTCATGTTTTCTTGTGTGTTTGTTTGTCGCGACGTGTGCGCGTTGTACTGAGCCCGGTAGCACTGGCGGCGCGCGCGCAAAACCGACTGTCCGCCAACCGTGGTTTGGCGGAACCGTATCTGTAGTGCAGATTACAAATCAGTGACCAAGCGTCGACAAGTAAAGCTAAGTAAAATTTTAAAACTGTTTTTATTTTTTGGCATGTTTATTAATTTTTTTGCATACAAATATTTAATTTTGTGGTCGTTTTAAATTACACGATAATGTTATTTCGACGATATAAGTGACTCTATTGGCCATTATTATGTTACGCATCATATACTCTGGCTGATTGTGTTAATTGTTAATTCAGATAAAATAAGTATTTTCAATCAATGGTTGATGACAGAAAATTTTTAAACCTATTTTTTCAGGTATGTTATTTTTAACTAACGTGTTTTTGTCTAACCGAATAGCTCAACTAAAGTTGAGTCCATGAATGTTTTGAAGTAAATCACGACACTTACTGGTCCAATGATTCCATACATTAAACTTTTTGTCGATCTAAGTCAAATCAAGTTGGAAACGTAAACCTCCTTAATTTGCCAAGACTATGAATACGACGGCATGTCTGTATTGGTCTCAAGTCACCTATTACGAAAACGGGCATATACCTCGCGCGGCGTGCTTTGAGTGACAATACAACACAGACAACGCTCGCCTGGATGTGATAGCAATTAATAAAATTAAACTTTAATCTGTTATGTAAAGAGAAACTGTGAGGCTGACAAGAATATTTATCATTGTGTGTCATTTTATGATGACATCTACTAGGAATCTTGTTGTTCTGTGTGTATTTTGAGATGTGTCTGTGATCTGAACAATATTATATAAATTATTTATTATCTTTTTCCTAAAAGTTACTAGCAATGTATGTCGCATTACAAGTATTATTTTTAACCTCTTGTGATAATCTGAATGCTTGTTACTAGTGCGTTTTACGTCGGTAGTGCAATGGTATTGGTCCAACGCCTTGTCCATTAGGCTGTCACCGATTAAATAAGTAATGAGTAATAATAATATCTATAATAACTTGGGACAAGTCACATACGGCCGTCCATTCCCAAACTAGGCAGAGCCTTCACTATGGTGACCAGACAACTGATAAAAATTCTTATATATTTATAAATACATACTTAATATAGATAAATAACACCCAGACTCAGAACAAATGATCGTGCTCTTCGCACAAAGATTTGTCCTGGGTGGGAATCGAGACAACGACCTCCGGGCTCTGGCTTAGCAGTCAGGGTCACTAACCAACAGAACCGTAAAAGCATGTCTTCACTCCGGCTTTGTATTATACCTAAAGTTCTTTCTCTTCTTTCTTCCAGTTCATTACTTTTTGAGCTCATCGCGTTTAGACATATCGACAGACAGACGAGGTGGGAACTATATTTTAAATATACTGGGTGATACAGTATCCCATAGTTAGATTGGTTGTCAGAATTGCAATGACTTAACGACTGGCAATGATCACTGTATGACAGTCGGGACCAACGACTTAACCTGCTTACCGAGGCACTGTGGTATCTTGGTAAGTATACAAATGAAGACCCATCCAGGGTCCAAACGCGGCGAGCGCGGCTTTACCTTTAATATCGGTCAAACCGTGCGGCTAACACTACACTATATTATGTATCTTTTGTAAAAAAGATACATAATATATAAATATATACTTACTTCCTCACAAACTTACTTCAATAAGAAATTACGTAATTACAATAGTTTAATTGAGTCATAAACATGATTTTATTCGCTGTAAATAAAAGTATATGGCCGTGGTAATAGTCGCTGATAAGTTATATCATGTTTTTGTTGTATTGTCTATAATATACAATTTATGTAATAAAATTGTGAAAAAACTTGTATCATAGAATTTAGGTTGGTTGTCAAGCTCTGCAATGATTAATAAAAATTAAAAATTGTGTCCCAGAGATTTCGAACTTTATGCGTCTTTTTTATCGTTATTTTAAATGCTAAACTATACTAATAAACTGTATACGTTCCGACAAGTTAACATCAATAACGACGAGTTTATGTATTGCTGCCGATGCCTTACGTATATAGTGTAATTCTTCACACCATATTATATAATAATTGACGACCTTCGCGGTCGAGTGGCGTACACACCGATTTTCGATGTGTCACTAGCGCTGAGGTCCCAGTTTCGATCCCCGGACGGGTTAATGTAGAAAATAACACATTTCTACATTGTCTCGGGTCTGGGTGTTTGTGGTACCTTCGTTGTCTCTGATACCATAACACAATTAAGTGCTTTAGCTACTTACGTTAAATTAGGAGCAATGTATAGGATATTGTCCACATTTATTTATAATCCTTTATTATTATAAGTATCGTTGTGTTTTGATCAATTTTTCACTTGCATAATAAATATTGCCGCGAGGAATTTGGAATTCAGTCAATTTCTTATCCAGGCATTTTTTTACTCTTAAATAATTAATGTCATCTTTATACTGTATGTAACAGGAGTTTGTACGTTTTTAAGGAGGCTAACTTAACGTTTGCTTAAAACAACCTCGTGGAACTTACACATACTTTTGCATGTGGCATTTGATACATTCTCTATCTCTAATTTATAAAGAAAACTAGAAACATAATTATGATTTGTCTGAAAATTAATCTACTTTTAAGTCAAACTTTACCATAATTTGACAAGTAAATTTAGTTTTTCTTTTTAACATAAGCCTTTTAATACTTAACTTAAGTTTACCTTACTTAGTTTGAAAGTGTTTGCGGATAAAGCCTGTGGTTTTGTAAGGCTCGCTGTAGGTTGTTTGTCAAGTGTCGCAACCACTTTTCTTTATGGTAATATTGTTCAATATGCATTAATTTAATATTTGTTAAAGCTATATAAGGAAATATATTTACGAACTTCAGATTGCGTTATTCTGGTGTTTATCGTGATGATAAAAGGTTGAATTTACAAATTTCGATGGTAAAGTTCATCTAACGAAAATTCCAAGAATAGAACTATATAATCTTGGGATAATTTATGTCCGGTTGCGTGAGCGTCGGTTATCGTGGTTAAATGAAGCATTTCTCGATAAGTGGACTAAATCTAATACAGAATACAGAAAGAAAGAAAATACAGACATAATTTTTCAAATAGGACCTGTAGTTCCTGAGATTAGCGCGCGTTCAGCCATACAAACAAAGTCAATCCTAATCGCTTTTGAGTGTTTTAGCAAAAAATGAATTAATTATTAAAAAAATATAAACAGCTTATTTGTTGAACTTAAAAGCAGCAAAATAAATTACTTACAGGTAATTTATCGTAACGATTTACCAAGTTTGTTTTATAATTCAAGTATTTATTATGAAATGTAGTAATCGATATAGTTGTTCCCATTAAAGTAGCTCGTTTGTTAGTCTCGTACAAACTGCCGGAACTTATTCGCCATGCAATATATTGCACAAACATTTTAAGGCAATTGAATTCACGAGTGTTCACAGTTTTAAGTAAGTCGAGGTTCGAACCCAGCAGAAGGTTTCCTTAGGGCCAGTTTTTTGATCCCGAGTTAACTCAACCAATGGTTAAATATCCTAACTAAAGGTTTCAAATTTGGGTAGTACGTGTTTATTCATCAATTTTTATTCGAACAAATAGTTAAATAATTAACTCTCTGACTTATTTCACCCCTTGATAGACAAACAAAACGCGTTTTACTGAAATTTGAAACCATTAGTTAGCATATTTAACCATTGGTTGAGTTAACACGGGATCAAAAAACTAGCTCTTAGTGAACGTTGCTAACGTGGTCAGTTTCTCTATTGCTCTGGCTAGAAGCTTTCAATGTTTAGCCAAAAAATCCGGTGCAGCAGTCTAAGCCTGCACCTAGGATAACTGAGGTAGCCTCATTAAAAAAAACACTGTTTCAAGTAGTTATATATAACCTATAAATCTATACTAATTACTAATATTATAAAGCTGAAAAGTTTGTTTGGTTAACGCGCTAATCTCAGCAACTATTGGTCCGATTGGAATAAATATTTTTTACTGTTATGTATAAGGAAGGCTATATATAGGCTGTAATTTGCTGCGATAGCCAAATCACACGCGGGCGGAGCCGCGAGGGAAAGCTAGTATATATACGATAAAATAATAAAATAATACCAGCCTGTAACTGTGGTACTGCTGTGAAAAGAATAACTACGTTTATTCTGTGTGGTTTGGTAATTGATAATAAACATACAGACTAAAACTGTTTCAACAAACGACTTCAAATAAAAAAAAAAAAATTCATAGTCATTTTATGTAAATTTGATACAAATATCTATACCGGTGTGTCAATAATATGTCAATAGTACGCCATGTATAATAAATTTATGCAGTGATAATTAATTGTATACGCCTATACTTTTACAATATTTCATTCGACGAAGAAATTGCTGTTAATAACACTTGAAGCGACAACGCGCGTTCAATCAAACAAGCAATCAAATTCTTCAACTTCATAATTTTAGTATAGATAGTAATAAGATTTAGTCTTTGCGAATTCTTAAAGTTAATCCAAGTAAAAATATTATCAAATAAAATAACCAATCGTAATCCAAATTCTAATTAAATCTTAAAAGTTAGTCAATTAAGACTTACCAACTAGATATTTGTTACATATCGTTAATTAACAACTTCATTCATCCAAAAACGGCTATAATAAATCAAACTACAATTACTACCGAAAAGCAAAGATCAATAATTATGACGGCGTATAATTATGCGTTGCGTATGCGAACAAATCGGTCACGAGTCGTGACACCCGACAAAAAGTTGACGTTATCTATTATCAGCCCGCTCCACTAGTTATGTTGTAAAGCCTGGCTGGCAATAAGCTAAGAAAGTTATGGAGAAGGTAAAAACATTACCTTCTTTTTCCTTTGTTCACTTCTTCTCCACTTAGCTCGCTTCTTCACTTTACCTATGGCGTCGCGACGCCGCTCAGCATTGGCGTCGCGATGCCAAACAGCATTGGCGTCGTAACGCTGCTCAACTATGACATCGCGACGCTGCTCAGCTATGGTCGCAATGCCGTTCAGCAATGGCATCGCGACGCCCCGATCACCTTTAGCAACGCTCCGCTCCGCATTGTTACCGCAAACACAAGTGCTGAGCAAACCACTGGAGACTGGCATGGTGACTTAAACTGTCGCAAAAGAGTTTATTCAAAGTCGTGTGTTAAACTCTTTAGCTTTATAAGCTGAAGAGTTTATGGAAAATGACTGAAACTGAAGATTAAATAGTGCTTAGCTGGGCATTTTTGTGTGCTCATTATTATGTAACACAAAATGCTTTCTTTATTTTTGCCAGTTATACCAGTTAGGAGAAACCTTCAAAATTAATATTTCTAAGGTTCTTATTTGAAACTGTGCCAGTAGGTCAGGTTACTCGTTCTTATGTCTAGTAATTATAACAAAGACGTGTGTATGACAGTAACATGTAAATTAGAATTGCATACGACTAAGAGAGCTTAGTAATTTTTGAGTTGCAATTTTAAAGATAATATATACCTACATATGGTCTACTATAGAGTTTGGATTATTAGCAATAGTTCAAAATAGTTCATGGAGTTGGTAGGATTCCACTCAGAGTTAAGTTTATTTTAACAGGTTTAACTGGCAAGGTATTTAAATTATAGATTTATTTATATACACACAACATAATAGTTAAACAATACATGAGAAAATAATTGCACAAAAGCTCTGCTTATTTTATAAAAAAATCTTAAGATTAGAAATAGAATAGAATTATGAAATTAAATTATTTTTAATTTACTTAATAAAAGAAATATATAATTTTCATTCAATAAGTAAATACCTACATGATTTCAACCATACATATGAGAGCAACCAGGATTCAAAACCTTTATTCTTCACACCATAAATATACCATAAATCATCTTAACAAATATTGTAGACCGTCATTATGTTAACACACCCATACTTTCTCCATGTATTAGCACAAAATAAATAGCACTTACGTAATGTTTCATACAAAAATCGCAAGTCGTCTTTAACTAAGCAAAATACGAAATAGAAGTCATAAGTTTATGTAACACGTGTTTCTCATTTCTTTTGTTTGTAATTTCTACTTTGTACATATATCCGAGTCAACAGTTGAATAGTAAAACTTGTAGAAGCTCATTCTATACAGGATTATATTCAATGAGGTAATCAGGTGTATAAAACTAAATCAATTTCCCCAAGGAACATGAGTCGAAATCTTAAAATTAAAAATTAAATTTTCATACAAAGTGACAGGTCACGTGACTTATGTTTGTATGAAAAGAACCTTTTTCTTGGGAAAAGTTTTTCAGTTGTATGCACACAAATACGCTTTTGAATGAAATTTCTCATTTCTTTTGTTTGTAATTTCCACATTGTATATCCGAGTCTACAGTTGAATAGTAAAATTCCTAGAAGCTCATTCCATAAAGGATTAATTTTTATGGAGTCCGTTTATTCAGGTAACTAGGTGCATAAAACTGAACACTTTCCCCAAGAAACATATATGGAACTTTAATTTGAAAATTAAATTTTCATACAATCTCACGTGACTTATGTTTGACTATGAAAAAAATATTTTATTTTTTTAGATTTCGACCTATGTTTCTTGGGATAAGTTGTTTTACGCACTCCATACAAAATAAACCTGCATAAACGCAAAAAAATCAGGAACCAGTGCGAAAAAAACAATCGACCGAAACATCACCTTAATAATCTTAGGAAGTAAATAAAAATCTACTAAAATCAAATGTAAATAAAAACTTTTTATTTATTATGAAGCGGTGCCGGCGGTATCCCAATGGCTAGGACGTCGAACTTGCGATCGTGTGGTTGACGGTACTAAATACATCGAATTCACCACGGACGAGAACCCACTCGTATCACAAGCATTAAGCTTAGCACAAGAGGTTTGGTTTGGTTGGTTTGGTTTTTCCGGGCTGTTTCCGCACTTAGCCCTTTGAATGGGCCATTGTGCGTCTACAAGCACAAGAGGTTAACCAGAAAACTAGTAACAACAGCAACATCACTATTTGTTAAAAAAAATATCTATTTATCTCACAGTTCAATTACGTAATATTTATAAAAATATTAGGTCGTGAGCAAAATATCGCATCCAAACAATTTTTAATTTTTCTCACATGAATGTCGCAGGCGCAGGCGACTACGACTGCGCTTGCGCAACCCGCTTCAATTATTGTCTGTAATTGGTTGCAATCCGGCTAGCAACCTATAGCCGTTCTAAGACATTACTTGTTCTAATCTATATAGTGTTATGTGAATGATGTGTTTTCAGGTACTCCTATTATATTTTTATCTAAATGTGTAATTATTTAATAATGACGTCATTCTTACGAATCTAATGCAGTCGGCCACTGAATGGAGCGTAATTGAACATAAGAAGTAAAGTTTCACTTAATCAATTTTCAAATAACTTGGTAGTCATAATATTAGTACTATGAAATAGTTTCATTTTGAATGACTGAAGTAATAAATTATATAATTTTTGCTACATTTGCACGTATAATGTTGGCTGAAATAACCTATAGTGCGTTCATGGCTATGACTTCGGACTTGCATCATGTGGTTGCGGGTTCGAATCCCAACCATAATAATGTAATATATAAAAATAGTGTAATACTACCAACGTGAACCCACTCGTAACGCAAGCATCTCAGATTAGCACGGGGGGTTAACGAGGTTACTAGTAATGTGCAAACCACCTTACTAGGAATCTTTAAAAAAATGATTGTTTCAGTGTTCATCCTTGATAGAAAGTAAGGCATGTAATTGACAAATTGCGTCTCAGCAAAATACTAGATCTTTTGGCAACTACCCTTGCTCGTCGGATCTCTGATCTTCAAAATGGTGAATTTCAAAATGGCCAACATGGAATTTAAAAACAAATTAAAAAAATATTGCTTGTTTGTTACACAGTAAATTATTTCAAATTAAAAAGTGTTACTCGCAATTAAACCGGTTTTTATTATTACTAATAAGAATCTGATAAAATAGAATTATAATGTTTCAAACCGCTAAGCAAATTACTATGATTCTTAATTAATTTTAACGTATTTATACGGAACATAATTATTTGTAATTAATGTAGGTACTACGACAAATTTACCATGGTTAAAATTCTATGTGCACGTATTGTGAGACATAGGTACTAAACCTAGACTACATACCAGGTTTATACTCGAATTAGCCTATTATAAAACTATAGTTCGTTTAGGTACTTGTTTGTATTGTTGAACTTGCTTATCTCAGGAAAATCTTTCAGAGTTAGAGAGCCATTTTAATGAGGAGGAGCTTCTTATTACCGTAATAACGAAACGGCAAGCCAGGGTACAAAATAAAATACATAGTCACTTATTAATATTTATTATTAAATAACTAATTTCTTAATAAGTATGACACACTTCACGCCTTCTTAGATTTCTTGTCCAAGTTCTGGCCTTCGTAGAAGTTTTCACTGAAAACAAACAAATACATTAAAAACATGACAATAGCAACAATCTTTTTGGTGATGGTACAGGTTTGAGCGTCGGCTGCCTAAAGGCTTGAAGGTGTGACTTGCGATCATGCCGGTTCGATTCCCTCCCATAGCCAAACTGGCGTGGACCCACTCGTATTATAAGCATTTCGCTTAGCAAGAGAGGTAAAATAATACATGTACTGTGCGATACACATTGCACTATTGCGACAGCATATTTCTATAATGTTAACTTATATTCATAAAGTCAGACTTATCAATTAACTTCTTCTATATTCTTAAAGTCTTTCCATTTCTACTATTTAGGTATCAACAATGTACTTTTACCACCTTTCATTATATTACATAAAAAGTTACCCCATTGTGTACCGCGCCTAGGAAAACTACTAACAAAGTACCTATTCGCCATAAATAACATAATTGTGTGCTATATATATGTGCATCTATTTTTTTAAAGTAAATAACGTAGTTTAGATCAATTTATAGAATGTATTTATATAAAAGTGTATACTTTGTTTTTGTTAGCAATACTGTCAAGTGTCCATTGATTATTTTAATACCTAATAATAATCATTTTTTCATTTTCTCTTCACAAAGGTTACCTTAAATCTAAACAAAGTTACATTCAGTGACGAACAAGAACGTTATTCTACTCCGTTCTCTTAAAGCGAAAACTTTTAATGGGCTGACAGTTTTGTATTATTTTCATTAGTTTGTTTGGTTAGCTGTAAGTTTTCCATAGATATGAAATAAATAAAAAAACTTGTTCTTACCATCCCTCAACTTTCTCGGGGTTATCGCACATGAACGTGTCCTCATTGTAGACCTTGCCGAGTGGACAGAGTCCCTTCTGAGGCTGAACTCCGTTGCGGCAGATGTAGAACTTCTGGCAGTCCTCGGGGTGAGGGAAGGTGGGGTGGGGGAGCGCGCGACCGTTGGGGCCCATCACCTCACCGTCGGGGCAGGAGAAACCGTCATCGAGCAAGTCTGGAGAATAAAGCAAGAAATTGTTAGGTGGTTTGTATAAACAACATGGAGAACAGATCTTTTATAAATGTATGATCATGCTCATGACTCAAAAATTTGTCCTGAATGGGAAGCGAACTCGCAACCTTCGGTTTAACAGTCAGAGGCTATCTAATAGACCAACAGGCCATTCTAGATAAATAAAAAGCTCGTATAAATCGCCATGTTTAAAGTTGAGGCTTGAAATTGTTTATTGTTCTAGAGTGCAATTAAAATAACTCTCTTAACAAAAAATATGATAGACGATACACACAGATTTGTTCTTTTGACGTGGTTTATCAATTAAAGCTTTTCAGTAATATCAATAATTATACGCTTTAAGTCTCAGAACATAAAAATCCTTTTCTTTTAGCCAACATACCCTTGGTGACATGGTCGCACTGCCTGTTGACGACTTCTATCCAGTCGCAGTTGGAGGACTCCTCGTCGAAGTGCAGGCCAGGAGGGCATGGCAGCTCGTTGGGGATACCGTCCGAGCAGTAGTAGAATTTGTCGCAAGCCTTCAAACATAATAATCATTTGATATCGGAAGCGAAATGTAGCTAAGAATTGTTAATGAATTCAATAAAACTAATGGCTATGACTATGGCGTCGGACTTGCTATCATGTGGTTGCGGATTCGAATCCCGCCCATTACACTACTGACGTGAACCCACTCGTAACACAAGCATCTTAGCTTAGCACGAGGTGTTTACGAGATTACTAGTAATGTGCGACCAACATTGCTAGTAACCTTTAAAAAAAAATACAGATGACGGAACAAAAAGAGAGAACTCAGGGAAGGAGCTAAGCCTCAAATACCAAAACGCTAATTAAATTTAACAAGTTCTCAAATGCTTATCTGTCGCTACTTTACATGTTAATGTGACAGAGACAGCATGAGACATAACGGTGGCTTCAAATTGATTGACGTTTCAGTATATTGTCATTAGTTACACATTTACAACAACGTCTTACAACGTACAATGTAAATAATACAGGATTATTTTTAATGGAGTGCGTATATTCAACGAGGTTATCAGGTGCTTAAAACTGAACAACTTTTCCCAAGAAACATATGTCGAAATCTTAAAATTGAAAATCAACTTTTCATACAATCACAAGTCACGTGACCTGTCACTTTGTATGAAAATTTCATTTTCAATTTTAAGATTTCGAACCAAGTTTTTTGGTGAAAGTGATTCAGTTATAAGCACCTGAATACCTCGTTGAATATACGCACTCCATAAAAATCATTCTGTATAAGCGCAAATTTTCACATTCGCTCTAAATTACTCGTTTCTTTATTGCAGGCGTTTCTTACTTTGACTAGTAATAAAACCCCTGGTAATTGATGTACATTGAATCGACAATACATTATAGATATAATTATTTTGTAGACATCGTTGTTTTATCATATTAAAACTCATCTAATGTTTCATATATAACTTCCTAGGAAATTAGTAGTTCTAGCTTATACGTTGACGATGTATCGTAACTTTCATAGACATAAAAACTTTTTGTTTCCTATTTAGTCTTCGCATTTGATCGCTTTCTCCAGTCTAGACTGTATATAAGTATAAAAAAATAGAAACTTAGACATTGGTGATACAACTGTAAAACAAAATACCATCGACTTTAATGATAATGACTTATATCATGTGACTGTATTCCATTTTCAAAACTAACTTGTCTTTTTTTTTTTTTTTTGACAGCGGTCGTTAGCTACTATACCTACAGACCTACAACGACATAGCTAATTTGCTCCATTTTTTAAATTTTGTTTTTAAGTCGGCAGCGGTATATAGTTACTGAGCCATTATAAGCCATTAAATTTTGTGACCTTAACGTTTAATGAGATATAACGTTTAATAATTGTGTAAAATCTTATCTTAATACTTTTGTTAACACAACCACCTCGTTAAAATATCTCAACGGTTTTCACCTTGTTTGCCTCATTATGAAGGTATTAAGATGACATTATTTCTACACAAACGAGGATGGTATCGACAAAAACTTTTCCGTTCACTGCCCTTTGCTTAACGTTGAAGGGCGCACAGCTGTTGGGTAAAGAGTACTGGTTGGTTGCACAACTTACTTGAGGATCGGGATGCTTGAAGTATCCATTCTGTCTGGGACAACCTTTGGTGGGTTTAGGTTCCTCTGTAAAAAAATAGTTAAATTTTTATTTTTATTTATTTATTTAATTCAGGCAACTTGGGCCCATAGAAAATACAATATAGGTAATATGGCAATAGATACAATACTATACTATTAAAACTTCAAAATACATACAACATAACAAACTAAAACTACTGTAAAAACAAATTATAAAGGTAGTAAAAAAAAATTAGTTAATTATAATAATTGAGTATTACTTTAAAAGTACAAAAAAGTTTATTTTTTTATGAGTTTATTAAGATGTTTTTCTAGGTTATATTCTTTTAACAACTTTTTGTGTAAATCAAAACGAAATTTATACCGTCGTAAAATTGGTTAAGTTATCCCTGAATAATGAAACGCTAATGAACTTTAACACGTTCTTAAACGTCTGTCTGTCGTCATTTCTCAGCTTAGAGTGACAGAGACAGCAGAGTACTTAACGAGTGCTTAAAACTGATTGACGTTTCAGTAATCGGCAGCCAGTAATAAAAAGTAGTCCATTATCGACTCTAAATCTCCTTTTAAGTAGTCTCAAAATAAATTAAACTTACGTAATTCTTTCCTGTCTCCGCAGTCAACGTTTGAGGGGATGTCGCATTTCTCTTTGTTAGGGTTCTCATCTGAGAACACCAGACCGTCGGGACACAGCTTCGTTTCCGATACACCTAAACAAAATAAAGAGAACACACATATATTATTAGGCCTGGTAACATTATTTTGTGTAACACACCTGGCAACACTAGATGAAGATGGAGATACCTTTTCTGCATGGTTATTCAAAAAATTCTGTTTATGGTAAGAAGAGTTTGAGTCGGTCTTTATCATAACGGCCTTTAGTATAAGTTGTCGATAATATTAATCTTAATCAAACTTAACTTTGGTAAAACGGCAACAGCTTTTACTGTTGTATGTCTGGTGAAAGGTCGTATTTAGTGCAACCTGCTTTTAATACTAACTGTCTACCTATAAAACCTAGTTAGTAACTATTCATAGATTTATTTTTTAAACTGGCATTTGTTTTTTAGAACTCTGATTTAATTCGAAGATCATTCAATTTACACAGTAGCTATATAATACTAATAATAATATCTTTATTGTCATAAAATTTGTGTACAGTATTAAGTGAAGTCCCTGACTCCCGTGCTAGGTGCTATTCTATATATGTGTTACAGGAGTCAGAAATATATAACTCCGAATCCGTCCTTTGTATACAAATAACATGCATAATGACATCCACACATACGGTCGTTGCAAAACCGCAAAATTCCGCTCGCTTGTATTGGCGGAAATACACGAATGCATGTGCATTACAAAATGTTACTGTGAAACTATATTACGGCCATTATAGTCACTTTATGCTAGAGGTCAGATTACTTGATTTTGTGTTTTTTTTGTTGCAAAAAGCCCTAGTTAGCAGTAATCGGTGCGTTTATTTGTTATCATCACGCATGCGTTGTTGCCATTTGGAACAATTTTATAGCTTTTGTAATATGTTGGTCTGATAGTTCGCTGATAAAATTGTTCGTTTGTACAAGTATACTATAAAAACTCATTTAAAATCAATGTAACATTTTTTTTTCGGAATATACAGCCTCCTTTGTTTAATATTTTTGTCCTGTTGTACCTGCACAAAAACACCGCACACAGGTGCAATAAATAAATAGAAAACAACTCTTTTCTACATTGATTTTCTTTGGTTCCATAACAGAAGTGCTTTAGTTACTTTCTTTGGATTCAGAGCAATACATGTGATTTTGTCCACATTTTTTTTTTTACTATTGAGAAGACCTCTAAAATATGTCACACTATTCAATTACGTGTTTTCTTCCTACTAAATTCATGCTACACCATCGCGAATACTTAAAAAACAATGGAAAGTGAATTTCAATTAGATAAGTTATTTAATGATATAATAAAGTAGGTACTTTTCAAATAGTTAATCGTTCATAAAATATGTACATACTTATTTAAATATAAAATAAAAGAGGAAAGCTATAAATATGTGAAATTAATAAATTCTGAAACAATAACAAAATTATTTAAAATTTATTTAATCGGATATTAAAACAAAATACTCAACATTTTAAACATTATTTACTATCCCAGGCTTTCTCTTAACACCATTATTAAGCTAGCGGGCCCTGCAAAACCAGTCTATGTAGCTGAAAAGTTAACCTTAAAGGCGCAGCGTTTATATTATCTTGCCCGTACTTTTGCCAAAGACAACGCCTTTAAGTACTGTTGGACATCATACGGTAAAATATATCTCCGACAAGCTGAGGGTGGGAAGCAAATTCCAATACGCAAGGAAGAAGACTTAGACATTCTTCGATTAAATAAGTGACTAGGAATGTGTTATTGTACTTCTCTGTTTATCTATACTTTGTTACATAATTATTACACTTTGTTTTTACACCATGTGAAACTTTTACACACAAAACTATACCTCAAACCGATTAATCACTCGCACACTAACAATGAGCTACAAATAAATATTTTTCAACTATATACATATGTGCTGAGATACCTATCTTACACTTATTATATAATTAGTACACTTTGTACCCAATTCATAATAACCTTTTACACCAGTCACTACATTTCAAACATCTTAATCACTCGTACACTCACGACAAGCACTGAATGGATATTTTTGCATCGGTATGTATACACAACACAATGTACGGGGAAGTATATTAATTGTGGTTATCACACAGCAGGTATTAAAATATTCTTAGTTCATAATTTTACTGCGACAGCGGTTTGTTTACTTATTCAATGACTCATTCAATCATAAATACTTCTACTGAATTGGATAATATAGCCATGGCGTCTGCTTATAATTGCGACACGATGACGTGTAATACTCTCATTGGTAATAATAACAAGTCACTGAATATTTTTTCTCTAAACATTCGTAGCATATACAAAAACTTAGACAATCTATTAGTATTATTACACAGTCTGGCATTTGAAAATGACGTCATTATTTTAACTGAGTGTTGGCTGAACGCAAATAAAAATGTCCCGTCTATAGATAACTATAACACTTATACTTCTAAAAATTATTTAAACAAAAACGACGGTATCGTAATGTATGTAAGGAAATCAATTAAGTGTTCTGTAGTGGAGCCGGACTATTCAGGTGCTAACTTCTTATCTTTACAAATTGAACCCGATATATTTATACTGGCCGTATACAGGTCGCCGTCTATACATTGCATAGATGGTTTTCTAGACTCGTTAGATAATATTTTGCGGCCTTTAAATTCTAGCAAAAATGTATTACTGATCGGGGACATCAATATTGATATTAAAATTAGTAACACAGACAGATGCAGCGCACCGTATCTGAACTTGATGGCAGAAATTGGCTTATTGCCTGCTCATACCTATCCCACCAGAATGCTCAACTGCCTCGATCACGTCATGATGAAAACCATTTGTCCTGCAACTGTATGTGTCATTGATTCCTGTATAACGGATCATTTTCCAGTGATTGTCTCATTAAGCATTTCCACACGTAGAATTATGAACAAAAATTGTAGTGCAAACAAATTAGACATAAAAACGTGTGTTAGTCAAATAGAGACTCTTGATTTCTCTTTTATTAAGTCTATTCCTGATGCAAACACTGCCGCCACTGCTTTTGTAGATAAAATATCAAACATTATAAAAGCGAATACTAAAGTCTACCAAACAACTTGTAAAAAAAGAATCCTTAAACCTTGGATTACAAGTGGTCTTTTGCGCTGTATAAGACATAGGGACCGTCTCCATAAACAACACAAAATGAGCCCTACTAACTACACCTTAGAAGTAACGTTTAAACGGTATCGGAATTATTGTAATTCGCTGTTAAGAAAATTGAAAACAACTTATGAAAAGTCCTTGCTCCATAACGCCAAAACTCCCAAAGAATCGTGGAAAGCAATAAAGTCCATAATTAACTATACTGATGATAAATCAACTGCTGATGGCTTATTAAATTCTAATTCAAACAATATTAATAAAATAAATAAATATTTTTCACAAATAGGTAAGCAGCTTGCCGATGCCATTACTCCTACGCATAATCCTATTTACAATTTTAAAGTCTCTCGCAACCTTAATTCCTTAGTTCTCTTACCGCCGGATGAAGCTGAAATTGAAGCATTAATATTAAACCTTAAAAATAACTGTGCTACTGGCTGGGACTCTATCCCAGTTCAGTTACTTAAACTGTGCATAAATATCATAGTCCCTCCTCTCACTTACCTGTTTGATCTTTGCTATGCTCAAGGAATCTTTCCGGATGTGTTTAAAAGAGCCCTCATTACTCCTGTGCACAAGGGCGGGAATCGAGACGATGTGTCGAATTATAGGCCTATCTCTGTATTGTCTGCGCTATCAAAACTATTAGAAAAAACACTTAATAGCAGACTCATTCAATTTCTTGAAAGTAAAAATATTTTGGCTAACACTCAATTTGGCTTCAGGGCGTCTAAAAGCACCGATGATGCAGTTAGTCAGCTTACTGATTTTGTATCATCTAAAGTTGACGAAAATAAAAAGTGTATAGGAGTTTTCCTTGATTTAGCCAGAGCATTCGACACAGTCTCGATTTCAGCACTTGTGAACAAGCTAGATGTCATTGGCGTGAGAGGTACGGCCCTAAAAATGTTTGGGGACTTCTTGTGTAACCGTAGACAGCAGGTAAAGATTGGAAACTATGTTAGTTCTGATGAAAATGTTGTCTATGGTGTTCCTCAGGGCAGTATACTCGGCCCAAGTCTCTTCCTGGTGTACATCAATGACCTATGTCTTCAACCACTCTGCAACGGTAAAATATTTGCGTATGCTGACGATACAGCCGTAATATTCCATGGAGAGACTTGGGACGAGGTACGTCGCATTGCCGAGAACGGCCTCCATCGACTTGGCCTATGGCTCGAAACCAATCTCCTTACACTCAATATATCTAAAACTTCATTCATACAATTTTCATTTTCCAAAACTAACCTCAAAAACGTTAATATTCGGGTTCATTCTTGTAATTATCCTAATAGTAAAAGCTGTTCTTGTCTCTCTATTAATAAAGTTACACAGGTCAAATACTTAGGTGTTATTTTAGATGAGAGGCTAAGTTGGGAACCCCATATAAGTCTTGTTACGGGTCGCACTAGGAAGCTAATCTGGGTTTTCAAAAAACTTAGGCACGCCGCGGAATTTCCTCTTCTTCGTAATATATATTATGCTTTAGCTCAATCCATACTCGGATATTGTGTAGGGGTCTGGGGTGGTGCCTGTAAATCCCACATGATTCAATTAGAAAGGGCTCAAAGGTCATTATTGAAAGTAATGACTTTTAAACCCTTCAGATACCCGACTGAACAATTGTATGAAAATTGTGAATTGTTAACAATTAGACAATTATATATATCCCAAATTGTATTAAAAAAACACAAGCTAACTCCCTGCGATGATAATGTGTATAAGAGAAAACGTGTTATTACTAACGTATGCTTACCTGTCAGATGTCGGACAGCTACTGCTAGACGACAGCAATCTTATAGGTCATCCTATTTATATAATAAAATCAATAAAATATTAAATATTTATCCACTTACTGTACGAGAAACAAAAATGAAAGTTAAGAACTGGCTACTTCAATTAAACTACGACCAAACAGAAAGGTTATTGCTTACAAATTAATATTCCCCACAACCACATACCTCACCTACATGTAACATTCATCACACACTCACCTTCACACACACGCACACACACCCTCACACACACACACACACACCCACACACACACACACACACACACACACTCACAATCACGTTTCTACATGTACAAACACAACATGTGTTAACCCAACCCATCACTTATTTGGTTTATTATCTTATTATCAGATTTTTTTTTTTCAATATCTTTTCTTTTTTTTTTTTTATTCACAATTTGCATCAAGTAAAAAGTGGGAGAGGGCACTGACTTCTGTAATACAGGTTTTTACCTAGCTCAGAAGTCAGGGTTTTCATAGGATTCTTGTGAAAAGTTTGTGAATAAATTTATTATTATTATTATATTATTATTATTATTTACTTACAAGTATTTCATTTGAATTTTAATTTGCCATGAAATGTTAATAATAGAAATCTTGTTAATATTCCGAACGCATGTGCAACACATTCTCTTCACTATATTTGGTGTTCGAAGAACTAAGGAGAACATTCGTTACGTATAAATTAGAAACCATTTATATACTTATATGTCTTTACTTTCAAGTAGTTCTAAAGTTTTTATTGAAAACAATTGCATTTGTTTGCAATGTTTGACTAAACAAATGCATAAACATTATTGAACCTAGACTTCTCCCCGAATAAGTACAGAATCGCAAATTAACTTTAATTTTTTCATTAATATTTATTTTATTTATTTATTTATTTACTCTTTGAGAGACTTACAGACTAATAACAATGAATATAATAGTCTATGATAGATGTTATATGTGTTGTACAAGTCTCTACACATAGGTACTCTTAAGAGTACAATTAAATTTTGGTCTTTGTGAAGTTGTCCCAAAACACAAACAATGATTAAGAGATAAAAACATGCAAACACAATAATTAAGATTACAAATTATTATAATTATCTGTCGCTAGTTCACACCTTAAAGTGACAGAGATAGCATGAGATTTAAAGGCGGCTTCAAGCTGATTGTTTCAATCTTGATAACTAATTGATTTAAATTAACAGTTACTCCAGTTTATGAAATTTAGGCGACAACAAATAGTTACGCAGACCATACACGATCAAATTCACTGTCAAATTTTCGTTTACGCCATCTTACAATAATTTGACTAAAAGCACTTTTAGAATTGTGCACACTTTTGGTACCGTATAATACAAAATATTTATTGACTTTGATATAAATAAGCCAAGCATTTCACAGAATGCAAATGAATAAAACGCATTGACACTGAATTCGTAATTAACCGTTACATTTCAAATGTAGATCGCTACCGGTACTGTTACCAATTAATTATTTAAAATCATATACATTTGTATGCATATAGACGGTCGTGAGTCGATGACATTACTTTAAAAAAATGGGAGTCTTTGATATAAATTTACAAAGACAAGGATCATAATGATGCCTAAACACCTTGTATTATGATTTCCAATCGATTAAGGTATAAAAGTATTTCCTCCCTAAGTCCTTCTTTATAAATAAATAAAGATTATTAGGTCCTAATTAGAAGAGAAAAGAATATCTGTAAAGTCGGTTTATAGATACCGTCATAAGAAAACATTGATAAAAAATTACATAATGTCTCACTTCGACTCGATCACATCGGTCGATGGAGTGGAAGAGATAGATGTGACACGAGACGAACGCTTAGGTCGATCCTGCCTCTCTATCGCTTCTTACGCTCTCTCGCTTGCACGCTCGGCTCAGGCGGAACGTGACACTTTTTCGGGAGTGCATACGGCGTTCATTGATATAAAGGACGTTATCAATTCAAGAATACCAATTAAGAATATTCCCAGATTAACCGTAAAGACATATCCCCATACAGATTGACCACTCAGTAAGGCTCTCTGCATATCGTAACCAGTAATTACTTCATTAATCGATTGCTCATATACATTGGGATATATCGTGCAAAATGTATTACCTAGTAATGGGCGCACTCGTAACACTTCACTATTTAATAATGAAGAAATATTAGGAATTTTTACACTCTACTTGCGACAGTAACGAGAGTGGCCGAATGTTGGCAAAAAATACGCGTTGTCACGACATTTTGTGTAGTAATGTCACGTTTTAACAATGGTTCACTCATTGAACAGGTAGTAGACCCCCAGATGCGGTTAGTGGTTGGAAGGAAAATTGTATCTAATGTCTTTTTTTTTCACATAATTTATATCTCCATACTGACAAACATTTCAACCTCAACACATTTACACCAACTTTTTTGTGGAACATGAAGTCTGCTTTATGTAGGAATCCAACTTTGATCGGAATCGAACCGATTACGATTAGTCGTAACGACAGTTGGCGCAATAGCATATAATTCAGAAAATTTTATATTTTTAAAGATTCACGTATAAATAAAATTTAAAACATTTATGTTTTAACATTTAAAATTATTTTAGTAATTGCCATGATTGCAGCTGACATTTTTGCCGCCCATCATAAACCTAAATAGCTGTTTCAAAATAATAATTACGCTGCACTTATGTGTCTTATATGAACACCACTATAATTACGCCCTCATAACATAAAGCTTCACGCTTATTCAAACGATTAAGAATGCCATAAAATATAATCATGTGAACTACGTTCAATTGACGCTTTCATAACTGTTTAAATTTAAGAAGAGTTCAAATATCGTAACAAATAGTTACTCTAAAAATGTAAACAATAAAAATACCAGACGTGAATTCTCTCCAACATGTTAAAATTATTCTCGCGAATATAAATAAGCACTTTAATTTCAAATTATAATAAGTGAAACCCGGAATAAGAGAATCGTTGGAATTGTAATCATCCTACATTATGTCACTATGCACTCTGCACGGTTGACCTTTTGTACTGACCTTTGCTGCATTTGTAGTAAAGGTCACACTGGTAGGGATCCGGGTAGAAGCCGCTCTTTTCCGGGCAGTCGTACTCTTGTGCTGAAACTGAAAAATAATTGACCTTTAGCATACAATATTATATAGTAACAAAACACACGCAAATTTTCAATTAAGTTGATACCTTTATTACAAAATTTATTAATTCTGCTTTAGGGATATTATTAATATCAGTATTATTTTACGATCAAAATATCTGATATTCAATTTTATCATTAAGATTTGTAGGTAGGTATTTTCTCTGAATTTACTATAATACAGACAATTTAAGAAATGTACTTTTATTGCGTATAATTGTATACATTTTATATACTGTAATGCATCAAAAAATTATGTATTTAATTAATAAGAGAGCATTTTAATAAACCTGTAACAGTATTAGTTACGAGTATTATACGTTTTACATAAATAACTCTATATATATATTTTAAATAAGCTTAACGAAAGCCGATAACTATACCTACAAATATTTGGCATAGTCGAAATTCACAATACTCGAACTAGATCGCTTTATATACAAGAAAGTAACCTAACGCCTTCCTCAAGGCTGCAAAGTCTTTGAACCAATTGCAGGCAACACTGGTGTAATACTTAGTTATGACTGTATTATAACTATCGTATTTATAAAGTCTAAATAACGTCGCTGATTTTGCACAGCCGTAATTATGTTTAAATTGTAAATATATTAAATCCAAATATTTTCTTATATGTTTTGTTTTTTTTTATTTTTATATATTTACGTATTGTATTACGTTCTGCAACCTTATTCTTAAACTAAAACTGACCCACTTCATGTAAAGAAAGCTTAAGTAAATATATAAAAACAAAAATATAAAAAAAATATTTTCATCGTAAATATATTTCCGATTTAAATATTTTTTTATATTAAGAATATTTTCTTATATTTTTATTTTTATATATTTACGTTTTGCAAACTTGTTCTGAACTAAAACTGACCAAATTCATGAAAGCTTTTCAAAATTTCAAAACTGCATGATGAAAACTCGAAGCGAAAAAACATTCACAGCGCGTATGACACGATTCTATAAAATCTAACTTAGTGTAAAGATCACTGAATCGAGTCGGTTATTGAGTCCAGACAAACTTTTTTCTTGTTTCGAATGAGGTAAAAATAAGAGGTAGGTTGACTGTATAAATACATAACTTGATAGACCCTTCGATAGACTTAAACCTATTTGCAAAATTAGAGAACAATTACAATTTATTAAGTCGTATCAACTAATCGGAAAAATATTTTTTTTACGAGAAACTCCAACCTATATCCAATAGGTAGTATCGTAAAATGAGATCATTACATTTTGCTCTTTTCTCTTCATATAAAACTTTTCAGTTCAATATTACAGCCAACCATCATGGAACACAAATTCTTAACATTTACAACACCATTTCAGCTCACCAATTCGCAAACCAAATTGCATTACGAGCATGTCAGTGTACCAGTAAAACACAATGAGCCTAGACATTACTCAACATCGCATTGTTATCACACATTGTGCTTGCCAATCAATTCGTAGAACTGACTAGAATAAAAGACTAGTAATTTCGGTCTAGATTGCCTGAGACTCCAATTTTATTACAGGTTTATTGTTTTATTGTTCGCCAAGCACTGACGAGTCTATGTATCTTTATATTTCTAAAATTCTCGTGTCACAGTGTTTGTCATCAAACTCCTCCGAAGCTTTGTGTGGCTTGATCGATCGTGAACGATTGTAACAAAATTTTGAGTGTATATTCAGTAGGTCTGGCAATAGGAGGTAGACTATTTTTCACACCCCTAAGTAATAGTGATGTCATGACTAATAGGGATGGCCCTCTCCAGTTTTTTTTTAATTTAGCAGAATAACGTTTCCGTGTCAGCTTGCATACTATGAAATTGTGACAGCTAGAGCCTTAATTACTGCATAGAAATTAGGGATCGCGGGAAACGAAAATATTTTGATAAAGTTGTGTGGTGTTCAAAAGCTTGTTAATTGATTAAAAACAATAATTATTTTCTTGAAATATGAGATGGGCATAATTTAACCCTGTCACTGTCCCGTGAGTTCCATATGAACATTTCCATTGTTTAACTATTGTGTCTTCTGACGGGACAGGGAAGGTGTTAATACAGCAAATTAAACATATAGACATTATGCAATATTCCTTTACAGAAATATTAAACCTATACAGAAATGATGACCCTGGCATACAATTACTTAATAACTAGAAACTATTAACATAAATATATTGCCTGACTTCTGACTCGGGTCTCATCAAAAACATCCGTCGCAACATCGAAAGTTAATTGATACATAACCTTTCAGATTCTAGCATAAGTAAATGAGAATGACTGGCCTGTTGGTCTAGTAGTTAGAGACCCTGACTGCAAAACCAGTGGTCGTGGGTTCTATCATCCAGGACAAATCTTTGTATAATGAATAAGATTCATTTGTTCTGTGTCTGGGTGTTATTAATCTGTTATATGTATATATTTATAAATAATATAAGTATGTTTATCAGTTGTCTGGTTACCATAGTACAGACTCTGCCTAGTTTGAGATCATACGGCCGTGTGTGACTTGTCCCAAGATATTATTATTAAAAAACTACTGAAATTTGTGACCAAGAAACTTATAGGTTATAACAATGTGGCACAAATCTTAAACAATTTATAACGGTTAAATAGTATATTTTCTAACGTTAAAAAGGCGGAGGTTTTGAATTTCACAGCATTTTATGAAGGTTGTCTATATTTGCTAAATTTACGATGGTAGTATTTATCAAGGCTATAAATATCATTTTGCAAAAAAAAAACCACTGCAGAAGAAAACATTGACTCAACAATTTTACAACGTTATGATAGTTGTCTGAAACCTTGATAAAAATTAAAGTACATAATAAAAGCTACAACTTAAATTACCTCCTGCTTTAGAAGTAGTTGACCCAGAGCTTTATAATTATTATTTTTAATTTTAAATAAACAAATGACGTTCTTAAGAGAATTGAGTTCACCTCGGCACCCGCGGTTTGCAAAAAAACTCTTTTCATGACATGTGAGAAGTGACAGTAGAAAGTTTTGAAAATCGAACAAGTGGAACTAATGGTAGGATTCATGAACTGTGACTCAGTCTTGTCTAGTGTGTGTAGAATAGACTGGCTAGACTTCATGTGGGAAGACATTAATTTATTCAGTAATAATTTATAACTCTTCTAAGGTTGACATTGCTTAATTCATTGACTTTACACATCTTGCTTAAATCCAGGCTGATTATTTATTTATTCATTTCTTCATAATAAATAACTTAAAGGCTGAGTGGTATTTTTCCATTGCCTTGCAATCATTGCAATTCAAAAGTCAGTTGGAAAATTTATGTAATCTTTAGATGGTTGGTTAAATATATTCTTTCTTTACATAATAATAATCGAAGTTTTACAATATTGGTGCAATAGATGAGTAAAAAAGATATCTTTTCTTATAACTATTTTGACTATAAGAGTATTTGCCTGCATTCTTATTGTTCGAACACTTTTACAGGAAATACACACAGACCACCAAAAAGTACTTTATCTATGTAATCGGTAAATACTTTTTATTGCATCACACATTCGTAAAAGCACTGACATAATTTATTCTGCCGGCAAAAACGGTTGAATGCATCTTACATAAATAAAATCATTGTGCAGTACAGCATTAAATTTTAATGTCGATCAACGTTCCAAATATAAAAGTTTTAAAAATAAAACACAAATAATTTATGATCGACGACATAATATTTTTTCTTAAAGATATACGGATTACAAAATCGAACACAGTTTTGAAATTAGAACATTTACCGATACGGCAGTTTGTTTCGGACAATATTGTTATTGCATTTTAATTTCTTGAGAACATGAAATTCCATGTGTGAGATACAAAAATTAATAAAGATATTTTATTGAACAAACATTTTCGTTATTGCCTAACCAGTAGTAAATATAATTTGATATATAGGCAGAGGAAAATCGATGCCATGATTTGAAACCTCTTTAAGACGCCTGCTTAATATTAATGGATTAAAGTAACTTAACTCGTGTATAATATTTTCATGTACGTTATTGATTTTAAATCATGTGAGAATCAATATAAAATTACAGGATACGTAAAAATAAATAATGATATCCTTTCGAAGCTAAAAATTGATCTGTTATGAAAAAGACTCAGCGACCGAGTATGTAGACTAAATTAACTATAAAAAAAGAAGTTTAAGGACTCATGTAATTAATTCAATGAAGACCAGATTGAAGGTTAAACTATTACTGGCCTTAGTTTAATTACAGTTACATCGATAAAAACTTGATTATATAACTTACCATTTTAAAAAGATCTCTCATTGTCACTTTGTGCTATGATCATCAAGGTTAATAAGATTTGGCAGCTGATTACATGATAAATAGTTATTTGTCATTTAGTATATTTTCAATTTTATTTTTATATCTTGGGACAAGCTCACACACGGCCATCTGATCCCAAACTAGGCCGAGCCTGTACTATGGTGACCAGAAAACTGATAAACATACTTATATATTCCAAAATACATACATATAAATAACACCCAGACACAGAAGAAATGATCGTGCTCATCACGCAAAGATTTGACCTGGGTGGGAATCAAACCCACGACCTGCAGCAGTCAGGGTCACTAACTACCAGACCAACAGGCCAGTCATTGTTATTTTGTTACATACAATTTGTTTTATTTTACATTTAACTACGGGCTTTTGGTATAATGATTAGAATTTCATTATTTTTTGACATGATGTCAATACTCTTACTGAATTATTCATACGTTACATAATTTCTAAGCGATTCGTTTTCTTAAAGATTCATAACAATTATTAAGACTTTTGACATCTATAAATTTATGAAAGTAGAGTTTCCTGACGTTTACGAGAATTTTAGACATTGAAATAAAACTTCTTTGAAAGAGATTCTATCGCGATATATTTTTATTATAGTTCCCGAAGTTTCGACACCTTTGCAGGTGTCAGTCACGGGTAGACCGAAACAGTCTGCCCGTGACCATGACTAATTTATGAAATTCGTTAACCCCTCGTGCTAAGCTATGATGTTTGTGTTACGAGTGGGTTCACGTCGGTAGTGTAATGGGTGGGATTCGAACCCGCAACCAAATGATCGCAAGTCCGACGCCCTAGCGATTAAGCTACCGCCGCTTAAAATTTAAATTATTAAAAGACACTCATCAAATTATTTAAGGGCTGGCCAACATATCGTGTATACAACATAATCATTGAACAATAATTCAATGTGTTCACTGTAACAAACGTGACTGCTATTTCGAAAACTATGCAAGTATTTGTACCCTTGCAACATGCGTCGAACCAATTTACTTTAGCGCCGATGATTTGAAAGGAGGACGAAGCACATTCAAACATATTTAATAAATAAGGATATGCAATAACAATTGAATACCTGTAAATGTTACATGGAAAAAAGGATCGTCACTAAATTTTTTTTGTACTAGATCCTATGTAAATGTGTCAACAAAATAAATCTTTGTAAAATTAATGGTTATTTTCTTCTTTTTTAATCAAAACTTTTGCTATTTACGTTGTTGTCAAATAGGTATAATAACAGTAACATATGGATTTTCTTGCTGGTTCTTCTTCATAGGAAGACACTTTGGAACCGCACAATTAGAGTCATTTTACGTTTCGTAAGAGCCTGGAGAGGCCTACTTGAAATAAAAATATTTTGATATTGATTGATTCCTTAATATTGTAAGAGCTATTTTATCTTGAGTTTGTGTCAAGCATCTTAACCCGTATTATGTACTTATGGCATATCTATATCTACTGACTTATTGATGATACAATTTAGTTCTGGAATATACTAGAAGATCGATGAATAAGTATACGTTACACCACGCCGTTTCAAGCCCGCAGACGAAATGACAACTTTTTTTTTAAATAAATTTATATCCATTTTGGAATCGTTGTCCTAAATTAAGTAACACCACTCAGTGTTTCAATTGGTAATCGAAATTAAAGTTTACACACAAAATAGTTACTGTAACAAGAATCGGAACATTTAAGATTTTTTGTAAACCAAGCTTAGAACAATTAAATTCTGTTAACACGATAATTACGTTAACGCAGTAATTTTACACAATTATGTAATTTAAAAGGGCTGTTAAGGATATCCGTGCTTTAATGTATGCAAAATACTTTCAAAATATGTACTACATTTGCTATACTCAAATAAGTGCAATTGAAGGTTAGGTAAAGCTCACATTTAAATTGTAATGAAAAACATAATACACATACATAAATAATTAAATAATAATAATATCTTGTGAGCCTGTACAATGGCAACCAGACAACTGATATGGATACTTATATATTACTAAATACATACATATTAGAGATAAATTACACCCAGACACAGAAAAAATTATCGTGCTCATCACACAAAGATTTGTCATTTGGGAATCGAACCCTCGACCTCGGGCTTAGCAGTCAGGGTCACTAACCACTAGACCAACAGGCTAGTCAAATATGTCTTTAGATATATACGACTAATGACATTTTATACTTAAATAGGCCGATATTATTAATGTATAATCTAGTATCAAATGTTTTGCTTGCTTGCGATCATGTGGTTACGGGTTCGAATCCCACCCATTACACTACCGACGTAAACCCACTCGTAACACAAGCATCTTACTTAGCTTAGCACGAGGGGTTAGCAAGATTACTAGAAATGTACGACCCACATTGCTAATAACCTTTTTAAAAAGATAACAAAATAGACCTATTATTAATTACAGTTTCCCAATAACAATAAAATCTAAGCAACTGCCTCTCCCTATTCTTGCACTTGACAGGTTTACGTATTCAAACGCAGTGAGTAATAAACCAGCCTATACATAACTCTATCAAGAAGCTTTAGCAATAAATAGTAATGAATAGACAGGCAACTATACTTTCACTAAGTGCATACATTACCTAAGTAAAGACTAAAATGTTGTTATATACTTAAAATAATATAACGCAACTATTCTTTAAGGAGTAAGCAGTTGTGATATTATATGACATGTAATAGAGGCGAATCGTCAACATAACGTGTAGTATAAAATTCCAAGCTAAGTCATAGCCTTATTAAAGATAATTAAAAATTAAAAAGAATTCCTCTTTGACATTCTAAAAGTCACCTTGGAACTACACTTAACCCATCCTAACATTTCGTTAATCATAATAAAATAATTTTTGATAACTAAGCAGCCATTTTGATTCATCCAAGCCAGAATGTTACAAGAAACTGCATCTCACTACACAGTTGAAGATAAATAATTTCACAGCCAATTCATTATCAAATAGAAACAAATGACTATCCGCAATTACTAATTTAACCAAACCTAAATACCAAAGCCGAGACATTTCATGTTTCTTACAACAATATTGCAAATACAGGGGATTATGTATGAGTCAGTTGTGACGTCATCCCAGAAATAAAACAACCCTTTTATTGCTTGGAAAGTTACCTAAGAGCCAGATGGTAGTTGGCAGTTGGTCGTGGTTAAATACGTAAATACTCTCGTGCAAGATAAATTGCGGGATTGGCTGTTAAAAATTGTACTTTAAATCGTCGAGTCTTTAAAATGTTTAAGAATTTTCAATTTTTTTGTTAGGTTCTATTTTTGCAATGCTAGGCAATTACTATACACACTTTATAGTCATAAACTTAGTATCAATTATTTACTATTACTGGATAAAGAAACAGTGAATTAAAAAAATATATTCTAGAAGTTTCCATAAGGGTTAAACATACTGCGTAACTAAAAGTTTAAAAAGTTGTCAACAAGCGTCAATCACGAACGAGCGATGACTCATACGTATTACATAAAATGTATAAGAAACTTTTATGAAAATTCGACAACAAGCTTCGCAAGACATAAGAAAGTTCCTTAGTAAGACACTTATAGAGAAGGATTAAAAATTTAATGAACGCACTAACAGCTTAAATAATAATTTATTTCAGATTAGACATCCCTAAACAAGAACTTCGTTACAAAATAACTAATACATACTTTTTTTTTAAATAATATTATCTAGCCTACACCTATAGCAATTTTCATCCACTGATTAAAGAACACTTCAAATATAAATTGTATTTTTAGCCGTCCTACAAAATAAATAAGTCATAATTTCAGTTGGTACCACAATATCGAACTTTTCTATTCATTAATATATCACGATTTATAAGTTAAGAATAACAAATAGACTCTGGTTATTGACCTCTTAATTTCCCAATCAAATCCACCGCAGCAGCATACTATCAATATCACACGGATTAAAACTTTTTAAACTAAAAACAATTTTAAAATAGACTTACCCAGACCGCACACAAAGCCGGCGACGAGTATTAAACTCTTCATATTTTTTATTTAATTTATTTGAGGTAGTAAATAAATATCCACGTTCAACTGTTGGTACGTGCGTTTCCTTTCGAAGGTTGCTCTGTATTGCGAGCGGGCGACCCATTGTAACCGACGCAGGCGCAGCTTACTATACCTCATACGACCGTACACATTGCGACGAAAGTCAATGAAAGTTTTGTATAATTATATTGACATTGACAGATGTATATGTAGATACGAGTATTTTAGTATTTAAGATATTAGTTTCGGCTGTATTCGGGCTGTAATTATTTGTTTTATAATGACGTTTGGATGAAGAATGATTGGTGGTTTTCGTGCAGCAAAATTAGTTATGCAGATATCTGCTATGACAGATTAATAGACGGGCTCTATGATAAGTTAAAAATACTCTCAAATTAAAAAATCATAGTAGCTCTATTAGATATTGAGGCATTAATCGTAAGAGACAATTAATGTTATTATTATTTTTAAGATTAAATGTTTATTAAAGATTAATTCGATCTTCAACTATTTTACTTTCAATTATTCTGACAGTTATTTTCCAGTATATTTTGGCGGAATTAAATCGCATAATTTAAATGATTCAATTTTCTTACATATTCATGTATGCACTCTAATTTATCGTATGCACTCTCATTACGGTGAGTGTATAAGTCGCCAAGAAAAGTCTCGACACTTACCTATAGCGTTATACATACAAAAATATATACCTATAACATATTATTATGCACAGACGGTAGCCTCGGAAATGCCGACGCCATGGCCAATTTCATGGAAATAAGTGTCGTTTGGTTCAAATAATCAATTTGGAGTACCTTATTATATGCATTTATAATATTCATATTGATTCAAAACGCATTCATGCGGAAGAAATACTTCTTAATTAAATACAAATAGATGAGGAAAAAATTGTGAATCTTCGGCAGGATTTGAATCTGCGACGACTGGTACAATCCACCAGTTGCTTTGTTAATTCAGCTACAGAGGTATACCGAGTATTCCAATTCCTTCTCTATTATATTGCACGTCTCGGAGCGAAGTGTGCGACATCCGAGCAATCCAATATTCGATTGGTGTTTATTTGCGTTGAAACAATAGTCGCAAGATCGATTCCTGCCAAAGGTTAAAATTTTTCCTTCTTTCTATTTGCATTTGACGGGCCTGTTGGTCTATTGGTTAGTGACCCTGACTCCTAAGCCGGCATCGTGGGTTCGATTCCCACCCAGGACAAATCTTTGTGTGATGAGCACGATAATTTGTTCTGTGTCTGGGTGTTATTTATCTATAATATGTATGTTTTTGTCCCAAGATATTTATTTATTATTTATTTATTTACATGATACGCATATCCTGGAAGGATTTGGAATGTTTCTTTAATAGTACATTGTTCTTAGAGTAGATAAAGTCATTGACGTGCTTGAAATGATAAAGCAGTGAAGATTTTGTATCATTTGTTCTTGTTTTTATATTTTCATCTGCCACTCGACGGCTTTCAGTCTTACCAGATACAGCTGATTACTGTATTTAACATGAAGCCACCTATTTGACCTCCACATTCCATTTTACTGGCTAATATACTGTCACATGCTTGCCATGGTTGTCTGGTTGTCAGAATTATTAGGCTAGCCACACACACAATAATAATTATATAATCTTTTATTGTAATGCACGATTAAGTTCATATCAGGTAGCTGTTGTCTGAAATTATTCATTTTAGTTGCAGTAAAATTTTCCTTCTGTCTAGCCTTTTCCGAAGCTATGTTAGGGCCGGCTTCTAGTCTTACCTGATTCAGCTGAATACCGTATTTTACATAGAGCGACTGCCTATCTGACCTCCACAACTTATTGCTAGGTAATACAGTATTCCACAGTAAGACTGAATTCTGACAAACAGTCTTACTATGACTTAACGACTATCAAAGATCACTGTATGACAATTGTAAAAATATCTATTTTTGGATTATTACTACTAACAATTTTTCATTTGACTGTACGTTATTGGCTTGTGCCATAGAGTTTTTAATTCTATTATGACTGGTCCCAGTCGCTGGAAGAAAAATTTAATATTAAATGAATCTGGGAACAGGAACCGCGGCCCGAGTTAATTGCGGTCCTAGTCGCCGGAATCCTCACAAAAGATCAAAATGTTTTTATTTCTAGTAAACCTAAAATAGGCGCTTTACTAACGTTAACTTTATGACTCTAGGTGCGCAGTTACAAAGTGTCATCCCTATAGAGAAGAACCGGCAAGAAACTCCATAGGTTACTCTTTTAAAAAACTACATATGTCAGACGGGGATAACGGCTTAACGTTCTTGTTTTAATTGAAGACTTAATAGTATTTAATATTGTTTTCATGTAAGAAACATATATACACCTCATTTTACCGCTACTTTTACCAGCAAGAATTACAATATTAACTAACTAGCATTGAATTATATTTTTAGCATTTAGCTGCATAAGTTTTTCAAAATTATAACGAATTGACCGCATAACCTTTACCACGATGTAGAAACGCTAGACAAACTTAACACATTCACAAAAATTATTGCCGTGTCCTTAATTAACGAAAGAAAATGAACATTTTTTAATAGACTGATAGTTATATATTTAGTAAAAATGATTAACACTAATTTCTTTAAGGTACCTACCAAACTCAAATAGACCCTTGGTTTGCGAGCCATTTAAAAAGCTGACGACTCTTGGGTAGTGCTGATCATCTAAAGATCGGGTGATTAAACTGCCCATTTGACCCATATCCGGTTAAAAACAAGAGACCATATTGTTTTAAAAAAAAAATATTTTCATTTTTAAGTTAACCTTCCTTTCCCAATTACTGTTGGTTTTTAGTATCTTTAATCTTAAGAAACTATTTTATACAGGATTAGTTTAAAAGGAGTGCGTATATTCAACGAAGTAATCCGATCTATGTTCCTTGGGGAAAGTTGTTCAGTTTTAAGCACCTGATTACCTCGTTGAATAAACGCACTCCTTTTCAATTGATCCTGTATCGTCACTAAAGAAGTTCATTGACATCGAGTCCCGTCGGAGATTCATAATATTTTCTTTCTATTTATGATTAATAAGGAAAGAAATACGACGCCCATACATAGAAAAACATATTATCAACTGTAATAATGAGTATGTTATATGTGTATGATAAATAGAGCGAGGTTATTCTAGGTTACCGAGGCGACGACCCCGAACAGTCATTCATATCGGCAAAAGCTTGTTAATCACTACTTTTCTAACCTCAACACATATTCAAGAATGTAAGTCATAAAGGTTGGTATTAATGTCTGATAAAAATAGACTTAAGCAAGTTACAGTTTATTTTATTACATTAATCATTAAATTCACTGAACCCTGACTGCGATTATTGGACCATAATATCCTATCACCAATCACACCATCTGACCTGTGCTTTGACAGGTTATTGTGTAAATGTAGTCGTCAATCTTGACGACAATTTTCAGCCAAAGATGGTAAGAATAATCCCAAATCGTTGTACAGAAATATGTACAAAAATTCGACAATATGTTTACAGATGCAAAAAGGAATGTTAATGTTTATTATCTTGCTCTCGAAGGTTGAACAATATTTCCTACGAGCGCACATTACATTTTATTGCTAATTAAGTATTAAATGCTACCTTTTATGTCTACGGTGTATTTTGGTCTGACAGCAAAAACATGGAGTCAAAATTATCTGTTGGTGTAATCACTATGTCATAATTTATCTGATGGATTGTTTCTTTCTTGTTTAAATAATATACTTTTCAACTTATTTGACCATTTGATAGACAAACAATTGATGAAAAATGCGTTTTAATGATATTCGAAATCATTCTTTAGCATATTTAACCATTGGTTGAGGTAACTCAGGATCAAAAAGCTGAGCATTATGTGTCGCGAGGGTTTCACAAATATTCAAATCACATGCACAAAGAACACCCAGACTTGGAACAAGCATTTGTGGATCACACGAATGCTTGACCCATGCAGGGGGAAAACTCTTTAAAGTAAATGTGAGCACTAATCACAACTCTTGAAAATTAAGAAAAAATATCTCAAACAACTTTTTCTGTTTTGATTTTCAAGAGTTGCGATGAGAGTAGCAGAATATACTCGTAAAATAAAACTACAAAAAAAAATCTAGTCTTGATAAACTTAAGCAAGAATTAAAAAGTTTGAACAGTATTTTGTCTAATCCCATGTAAAATAGCTAGAAGTGTCCATGTATTTTGTTTCCAAATTTTCAATGTTAGTGTACAGTACTGTGAAGCATATTAAAACTATTTGGAGAAATAGGAAATAACCGTGTTAAATAAAATGAAGGTTAAACTGGTGCACTAAATACTTGCAGTTGCGTATCTGTGTTGCTACGGCTACTTAATTTATTTTACATACGTAATTACTGTTAAGTTAAGCAGTTGGAATAATCTATAATTATATACTAGGTTTTAATGTGTACGAAGGTTGTTTGTATATCTATACTATTACAATAAAGAGGAAATAATTGTATCTTTGGATGTTTGTAGACAATAAACTCAGAAAATATTTTCTTTTCTTAATTTCTAAATTTTCTTCAATGATAATTGAGAATGGCAGTTGTGATAAATATTTGTAATTTCACTGGCTTCTTGCATAATAAGAAAATTTCTTGTATGGTAACTGTAAACATTGTTTTTGCTGCAAACCGCGTCGATTATCTCATGTTTTTATGTCGCCCTACCGAGGACGTAATCTTGATTATATAACACTTTCATTCTTACTCATTACCGTATTTACTATTACCATAAACCTGTAAGAGTTTTATCATACTTTTCTGCCTTTAAGTACTTTCCATTTTATACTTATAATGTATGTATGAAATGGAATACTTATAAGTATGAACTAAGGAACGCGACCTTGCATGAAGAATAAAACGAGTTTGCGTACTCATTCAAGGTTTAAGTTCAAATAATACATTCTTTTGAAATACATTCACTGTTTAAAGTTTGTAAAAAATAATAGTGTATGTTTAAGTCATTCTTAAGTAGGATTTTGCTCCAAATACATATATTGTAGTACCAATGAACATAGAAATAGCATTTGTAATTACAACTTATTTGGAATCAAACTAATAAAAAAAATACAACACACTGTACAATCTTATTCATATTCCACAACTAAACAATTTCCTTTAAAAGCTTTATGATTTTTTTTATTACTGTTTAGTTATTAAATATTTAAGTTTTGTAAAAGTTTTGTTATACCTATACCTATAGCTTGGGAAAGATCAGAGGCAGAAGAAATTAATTACAAAATTCATTAAACTTTAATAATTTAGTAATAATACATAATGGCTTATTCACAAACAAGCTTAATACACGTGTCATGTAATCACACCACCAAAACGACTGTGACGTAAATTTTCAACCGTCACTTAATCTTCAATAATAACTAAATAAAAAATGCTCAAAAGATGTATCATGATTCATGTTTTAATTTAAGTTGCGTTCGGGTTGTTTTTTATTTTCCCACTGATAACACTTGTATTCCCAACCCTGACATTGGCAGAATCGTCGACACCCCGACGGAGCCATAATCAACAAAATTGAATTGAATTGAACTAAAAAAAAGAATCCAGATTTCCCTTGGTCACAATACCACTATTTTTTTGTCTTTTTTGTATTATCAGGAGAAGATTCTTAAAAGAAAAAAAATATAGTTTCGGAAAACATTAAAAAAATATAGAAAATTTGACGTCTTTTTATCTTTTTTGATGAAACCTGTATAGAGTTTGACATTACAACATCTGTCAGGTCAGATAGTGATACTGAGAGTGATTTAATATAAATAACTGTAGCACAACCTATCGATCTAATTCAACTGATAAGTGTATTAGGCAACGTTAGCACAACAATTATAGTTGGGTAACGGAATGCCTATCGAAACTGGTCTAGGAATGAACTAGACGCGGGACCCGGCGTTGCGTGTTTTCACGATCGACTTAAGGCTGTAAGCATACGTGATGTTTGAGTCACGACATTGCCGAAGAGTTTAAGAACTTAGATTGTAAAAAGTACTATGTATACGATGTGTTAATAAATTAGATAATAATAATATCTTGGGACAGCTCGCACACCGCCATCTAACCCAAACTAGGCAGAGCCTGTACTATGGTGACCAGACAACTGATAAAAATACATGTATATTTCTAAAGACATACATAATGATAGATATTTAACACCCAGACACACAACAAATGATCGTGCTCATCACACAAAGATTTGTCCTGGAAATCGAACCCACGACCTCCGGCTTAGCAGCTAGGGTCACTAACCACTAGACCAACAGGCCAGTAAAAATTAGTATAATGAATAATGAATGTGAACAACATCACATACATTGCTAAAGTCAAAGCTAAAGCCCTTGTGTTATGCAATCAAAGACAACGAAGGTACCATAAACACCCAGACCTGAAACAAATTAGAAAAACACCTTTTTTCTACATTGACCCGTCCGGGGATCAGAATCAACTTTTTTTTTTTTTAAACGATGCCCGCACTAAGGAATTTCATCCTTGTGTCGCGGGGGTTTCACAAACATTCTAATCACATGCACAAAGAATACCCAGACTTGACCCAGACCCAGAATCAACTAATATGTTTAATGTTCTACAGCATCTGACGTACCTATAATTTGCGATCACAGTATGTCGTTATTTCAAGGTTCCAGTGCAGTGTAGGTTTTCATTGTAATTGGATACTATTTTAAATTCGAAGGACCAATATTTTGTCACGCCATTGCCATTCACCCATCGTTAAACCGGTCTCGACGATCGTTTTAAGTTACAGGAATTTCCTGTAAATTTATGCAGAATTTTTTTTCAGAACAATCAAGGCCTAATTATATCAAGACTTGCGGTCCTTTTAGTCATTAATATTTATAATTAAAAAACATTGTGATTGAGATAAAACTACTTTTAAACGGATTCTATCCCGGTTTATTTTTGATTTTAGTTCCCAACGCCTTTGCAGGTGTCATGGTCACGGGCCGACATGACGGATAAAATCCGTTTAAAAGTAGTTTTATTTCAATGTCTAATATTCGCGTAAACCTCAGAAAACAAAACATAATGATCTACTTTTAAATCTGTTCTAACTATTGACACCTCAGACAAACTGTTATTAACAGTTATTTGGGACTAGTTTGTGTAGTTCGTAAGATATACTGTACTTACTGGTTTTATTATTAATTTAATTTATTTTTTTAATTATTAATAAAAACAATAATTAAGTAGGTAAATTAAGTCAGGTTATTCGCCCAGGATTTATTGCAAAAATACTATTTATAGAAAAAATATTTTAACTTGATTCGTTTCTTTTTTGTTATATTTATGTCTTGTTCCCAGTAGCATAAGGTACGAAAGACTCTTTTATCTTTATAAGCTACGCGCAACGTCCTCACTTATGAAATAAGCCTTGTAGGCGACAACCACGATGACTGGTTGTCAACGGAGGTTGCATCACATTGGTAGGATAATTGAACCGTGTTGTAACGCGCTGAGATAATGCCAACTATTTGTTGAACATTGCAAACTTACCAGGATAACAATTCTTATTAATTCGTACTCCTTACTCAGACATTTTAGCTTCACAAACAGAAGATAAACAATCAAATACATAATTATTCTTATTCATTTTAACGCAGTGATGCGTAGCATTAAAATTAAAAGAAATATTTTAGCCTCTTGCAGGCCTTGAAGTCGCTACTCCTGGTGCATGGTATCTATTTGTAATTAAACAAATACATAGTTTCCAAAATTAACCTATAATTATAAATTTTAAACATGCACCATTTTTAATTGAAAAGTTTTTTTCATATCTTAGTTACTTTCATTAAGTGTATACTGTGAATTTAGGATATATAAAAGCATTGTAACAACGAACTAAACTACCCAGAAAATTTAAACTTTTTTCTGAAAAATCGTTTGTAAATTAACTAAAAATAGAAAGAAGGGAAAATGTTAACCGCCGGCAGGACTCGAACCTACGACTACCGGTTCAACGCACCAGTTGCAAAATTATTATTTTAATTAAAACTACATATTCACATCCAGAATTTCAATCAATCAAAACGTAAGAACTGAAGATAGACAAATATAAATCCCTTTTCTTCAGTTATTCCAGTTACATTCTAACTTAGATCATAGATACGATACCTAGTTAGTACAAAGTGTTCTAGACCATTAATAATAATTAGCCTAAATTACCGAGTTTTGCGTCAAAATATTCAGTCGACAGCAACTGAACTGGTTTCCAAATTCAGTTTCATCATTGGAAAGTTTGACCTTTGAGGCAAATTGATACAATACTTCATGCTAGGCCTATGTAACTCAAGTCATTTTGAAAATATTCGCATTTTTATTACTGTTATAAAATGTAACATAAAATGTTTTATTATGACCAAAATTATTTATGTGATATTGTTTGAACCGTTTCTAAAGAGTAAGTATAGAGTAAGTGTTGTTATTACAAAGAAATTGTAGAAAGATGCTTTTAACAATTTTCTAAGTTTTTTCGAACTTTAATTAAATAGTACACGCTGTACCTACTGAATCATAAATATTTCAACTCGAGCTATGTGAAGGAAATCAAATATTTTGTGTTGAAATTCAGCACATCAATTATATTTATAATTTGAGTGAACTATACGGTTCCTTTCAACTATAAATCTGTATGAACATTTAACATTAGAATCAATGAAGCGATCAGTGAATATGAACATCATTAATTCATTTGTTATTATCCAGTATTATCTGAAATCGTCCTTAAGATTCTCGGGTAAGGGATTTTTGACGTTTTTTCGACATAGATGGTTGGTTGATACTGCTTTATTTAAGAAAAATCTAAAGAGCCATTGTATAAGATTTTAATTGAATGCAAGCGAAGACAGTACCATAAGCTAGGTCTATATTTAAAAGTGGTGGTATCTTAATGACTAGGGGCGTCGGGCTTGTGATAATGTCGTTTCCGATTCGAAACCCACCCATTGAACTACCGACGTGAATCCACATTTTGCTTAGCACGAGGGGTAAACAAGAACAGTAATGTGCGACCTACATTGCTAGTAAATTTTGATAAAAAACGGCAGAACTCAGTATTAGATCTATATACATTAATTACTTCGTAAATTAAATGCTCTAGCCTCCAGCAATACTGTTATCTTAACCCACCGCATTGTTTTACATCCAAATTCTGTTTAGAGATTGTTATTAAAGATACCGTCACACAGACGTTTTGCTTTTGTTTCTAGCATTTGTAATTCAAATGTATTCTGAACTATATTCTGTTCTAAACATCAACTTTCTTTTTTAAACTGTTCTTTGTTTGAGCTGAATTTTTTATCTTAGTATTTTAGTTTGTGTGCACGCATGAGATGCATCACAAGAAATAAAGACATTCTTTGAATAGATAATTTGAATAGAATTATAGAATTTTATAAAAGTTTATGTCGTGCAAGTCCGGGCATCGCTCTCTCCTCATTTATCTCCTGTTTTCGAATAATTTTGCAGATTGGTGTATCTTCAATTGTTGCCAAGGTAATATTACAAGGTAAAACATAATTATATTTAGGTTTCCGTCAAAAAGAATAAATGGAATCCCTTGGGCCCAGTTTTTTGCCCAATGGTTAAATATGGTTACTAATGGTTGCATATTTTTTATGTTGTGTTCATTTACAATATAAAAAAATATGAATAATTTAGGGAACATGCCAAGTAAACAACAGCTTCAGGTTCATGAATATACAGCGTGCTGCTGAGGAGTTGGTTGCGCTCGTTCTTCTCCCTTAGAGCACTTAGGAAACGGTGAGGGTGGGCGAATCAGGGAGCTGACAATGTTGATGACCTTAAAAAGTGCTATATAGTAGCCTAAATTGAATAAATGATTTTGAATTTGAACCCTGGGTCCAACTCACACTTATCCGGTTTTTGTTCAGTTGTATGCTTATAAAGAAAGTAGGTGTATTTATATACAGGCGAAACAGTTTCAAATTAATTGGTAAACATTTGGCGAGTCTAAGTGTGTGCATGGTCGCAACATAAAAATATCCAGCACACACTTACACAACTCGCCTGTTGCCCCACAACAATTTACTACATGTACACGCTTAGATAAATAACTAATAGCTCTTATAAAAATAAAAGCTGTAAGCCTGTCACGGCATTCATGAATTTCATAACAATCGATTTTAAATCGACGTGTACTCGATTTTTTTTATTGTTTTGTTAGATTTAATAAATGTATTTTTAATTCAAATTTTTATTTTGAAAACATTTATGTGGATTTTTTGTAATAAATTTAAAAGTTACGATATTTATTATCATTTTCAAAAGTGATAGGTCTTTCCGTAGTGTTCGCTGACTAATATCTTGAATGATACGAATGACCTCTGTAGAAAATTATCACAATATTTATCTTTTTATCTGTGAATGCAACGAGTTTAATGCTACTTATAATTATTATAAATGTAAAAGTATGGATGTTTAGATGATTGTTACTCAATCACGCGAAAACGGCTGAACGGATTTGGATGAAATTATGCATGCATGTAGCCTTTGACATGGAAAAGGCATGCAAAACATAGACTATCTTTTATCCCTATTCCAGTAGTTCCCGAAGGAAAATTGAAAATTGTTTACGAGCTAAGCCGTGGGCAGACAGCCTATAAATTTGGTACTTTTCTTTATTACAGCGCAAGCCATAACACGGGTGAAATCCATTTTTCATTACTTTTACATTTTTTATATATTTTTGGACCCAATTCTGAAGTCCACGCCGACGAAGTCGCTGACAGAAGCTAGTTTTATATAAAGAAGAAGTTTTACGTCACTATACATTACCGCAAAAAAATAAAACCGTTTTATAAGTTGCCGTGATTGTAAAACCCCCGACTTAATGAAATACCAAGGAGGTTTAAATGTATTGTTGCTAAGGCCCTTCTCCAAGTTAGCCTTCCGTTACAATGGAATTCCAAAAAGTAAATCGTAAATACACAATATATTGACTCGCGGTGTTGGGGACCGATAAATTATAATTAAAGCTTAATATTTTTTGCTATAGGTACTTGAAATTCCGTAAATGGAATAAATACAATTTCCTGCTAAACACGCATTCCAATTAAATATATTCTTTATAACGACTTATTTTGAGTGTAGTGCTAAATACTTATTTGATCCGGTGGTCAAATCTGGAAGAAATATTATTACTCATTTCATTTTGTATAGCGTAAATATAGAAAATCGGAAATGAAGAATTAGTTTACACTTTGTACACTTGGATGAAGGCATTTTCTTTATTATTATCTCTTTATTATTTATCTTTCTGATTATATGTTAGCATTAATAATATAAAATAGCAAGATGTCAATAAAAAATAAATAAGTACGCTTACAAACCAATTTATGACTGACAGAGATCAGTGTGATAAAATGGTCTAAAACAAAAGAATGACAGTACAACAGTTAATTTATCAAAATGGACTCATTGTATTACTACGCTCGTTAATTGCAGAATCTAGATATGTATCTGTAATACATTGCGTCTCAATAATTATTTATATAGCTAGCGAAATCTTGATATTTACATTAAAATCTCATCAAGACTTGTTCAGTTTTCGTTGCAAAAAAGTGGCGTAGTGTACAGTTAGTATTTATTGATAACTTTAAAAGACTTCCGTGACCTGTCTACTGTAATGTCTGTTATCACAGAAGGTAAGCATATAGGGGGTAAGTCCTTCGAGGCCGTGAAGACCGATCGACGTTAAGAATGAGTTCTTACCGTGGTTTTTCTATGCATAAGTGACGTTTTATATCAAACCCATAACGTCGTACTTCGGAAAGCCTTTTAAGCAGTTGTTTCCTATTTCCACTGCGTCCTGTAAAATCTCCAGCGTAAAAGGTCCAATAGTGCGTTGAAAATTGGTGGTATTTCAGAGTTAGCTGATGTACTTACTAGATTTCGGACTTGTGTTGTTTTATTTGAGAAAGTATTTAGTAAGTCACTAGCTTCTGCCCGCGACTTCGTCTACGTGGACTTCAGAATTGGGTCCAAAAGGAAATGAAAAATGTGAAAGTAATGAAAAATAGAATAAAATTTTCACCCGTGTTATAGCCTATATTCTTTTCAATGTCAAAGGCTACGTGCATGCAAAATTTCATCCAAATCCGTTCAGCCGTTTTTGCGTGATTGAATAACAAACATCCAAACATCCACACTGTCACATTTATAATATTAGTAGGGTTACTGAACTTGTTCTCTCTCATTTTTGATAAGATTAATTATTTATTTTATTGGTCTCACGATATAGGAAGGTACTTAAGTTCTTAAGCACTTCCGTAAATGTTATGGGTTTTAACACGTAGCTTAAGTGCTATGGAGACATGACGTTTTAAGAGTTTTTATGAAATCTCTTTTTAGATTTATTTATTAAACGAAACTTAAAGATATTTGAATGTAAAATAAACTTTCATTTATATTTTAAGTGGGAAGTTTTATCTGCGAGGTCAATACTTCAGGTCACTGAACCAGAGGTATTAGTCAATTTGTATTCAGTAACTTCTCAAAACACAATAGTGTTATTTATATTATTGAAATTTCTAAAACCTTTATAATCATTAAGGTAATTTATTATTTATTTTTTTATTATTATTTCAACATTTATCCTATATATTAGTATTAGAGAAACACCTCCAGTGTCGATTCTTTTTACGTCCTGGGATACTTTTTCTATGGCATAAGTAAGTACTATATCAATAAAAAAAATAAAAATTAATAAGGGCCACTTGCACGTAAACCTTTAGCTTTAGCTTCAGCAGAGATAGTTGCTAAGACGAGGTTAAATTGACAATATTTTATGAAAAACTGTCAATTGAATCTCATGTTTGCAACTAACTCAGAGTAAAGGTTTCCGTGTAAGTGGGCATAAAAGTGTTAATGCTCAACAATTTTATTTCACCTGTAAAGATGTTGTGTATCAATCAATGTTATTAAATGTCCAGTCATGTCTTTACTAATTGAAAGCCTATGTAGTAAAGTCATTTTCAAAGTTAAGTATCAGGAACTCTCTCTTTCAACATCTATCCAACATCAGATGGCTTGCTTAATTTTTTTAAATAATAAATCATTACATAAAGTAAGTAGTTGAAGCACTTGAGTTATGGAGTCAGAAACAACGAAGGAACCACAAACACCCAGACCCTAGACAATGTAGAAAAGTGTTTTTCTACCTTGACCCGTCCGGGGATCGAACCCGGGACTTCAGAGCTGGCGTGCCTTTTAAGTACTACCATAATATTTACAAGCATTCATAATTCTGTAAACATACGGAATCGATGGGCGAAATAAGTTAGCTAACAGAATGTCGGTATTTATCTAAACTTTCTAGAAGCTAAAAGATATTTTTATATAAGTGTGTAATTTATTATTTAACAACTGGAAAATTTACCAATTAGAAAACATATTTATTTGCAAATATTGATAGTTAGCCTCTTAAAGGCCAAGTAAATGTCAAACGACAGTCAAATGTTACAAGAATCAGAGACGCGCATGTCAAATGCCAAGCGACTTCAAGCGAGCAATCTTAGCATGAGAAATTTGTAATTTACGACTTGCTTCGCTCAGATCATTTGACGGGATCCAAATTGGGGTTACTACGCAAACTCATTGACAGTGTAACAACCAACATTTTTGGATGAAACCAACATTCGTTTACCCTAAATATAGGTTCCGGAACGTCTTCCTTTAATCTTTATTTTAAAGACGATTTTTACTACAAGGACATGCCAGCTTCTTCTCTCGTACCATTAACTAGAAAACACTGTTTTTTTTTAAGATTACTAGCAATGTGGGTCGCACATTACTAGTAATCGCGTTAACCCCTCGTGCTAAGCAAAGATACTTGTGTTACGAGTGGGTTCACGTCGGTTGTGTAATGGGTGGGATTCGAACCCGCAACCACATGATCGCAAATCCGGCGCCCTAGCCATTAGGCTACCGCCGCTTCTAACTGTGAGTATTGACTGTAAAGCCTAGTTCTGATAATATTGATCCTGGGTTTGACAGAACTGGTTACATAAGCACAACGTCTTATAGACTCATGACAAACTTTGTAATCAACAAATCCCGTACCACTGTACCTTTATACACTCCATCAACAAATGTGTGTGTTGGTGAAGTGTGTAAATCTTAATTAGTTAATGTTATTGTTTTATTAACTGGTATTAGGTGTGTATATAGTTAAGTTGGAAATATTTATAATAATAATGTGTCTAAATTAAAAAAAAGATAATATTATATATAGTACTTATACATAGATAATATTTTTTGTAAATATTGGTCTACGCTATCTATATTGGAATTAATTTCTGTAAAGATAGCTGTAAGTGTAATAAATTAACTAAAAAAATTGGGTGATTCCACTTTCCGCATAGTGCAATGGTTCCCACTCTAGTCTTTAATTTGATATGATTCATTTATTCTGGCATGTGTTTTTCGACTGCTTGAAGGATTCTCGTTTCATAATACATAATTATCTCTTTGTTGGCTTCAATTATTAATTCAAATCTTATTCATTTACACTCAATAAGGTTTACTAATTAGATACGAATAGATATTTAATGTCGTACGAGTATAAAATATACTTTTCAGACACTGTGTTATGCTTTAACTATAGTATTTATAAACAAAATGGTGAAATATGGTGAAATTACTTAATTACATATTAATCTTCAAATAATTTAAAATTAAAATTTGAAAGAGATCTTGTTAAATCTGTTATTTGCATAATTTCACTTTGATTTAAATCACGTATTGCATTTTACACGCAATTTTGTGTATAATATTTTTTGCGACTTTTCTGGCATTCATACCATAATAGACGAAAACTTTTTTCTCCATATTGTTTAACCAACCTACTTGGATGAACAATCTCTTTTCAAGGTCCATTAAAATCGTAAGTATTATCGATATTTTCTTAACGAACGGCAAGGTTTGAAGCTTAAATTAAAGAAATAAATATAATTTATCGTAGGTAGTCGAATTACAATTTTTATATTCGATTGCAATCTTGCGACCCTATTGCGGATCTATGGACGGAACAGAATAATGTAAAAATCGCAATTAAAAAACAGGGGTTGATCGTAGAAGAGTGAAAATTTGAAGTTGTATGTATTATCTCTGTCATGTCGGGGTGGCAATTTTTTGTTCAAACAGAATTTGAGGATCATAGACACGAAAATAAAATAGAAGATTGGTTTTTAGTTATTGATATAAAAAAACCCAAGTCAATGTCTCAAATCCATCCTCAAATATGTCCATAAAAATGCAGTCATTTCAGAAAGCCTTGCATCGCGAAATAGCCTTATGCTGTTACAGATAAGGTTGAATTTGCAATTTTGTTCGAGATTGTGTATCTAGAGGTTTTTTTCTACAATAATGTTCATTGTTGCTAAAGAACGGGATAGGTGGAAGGAGAAAAGGAATTTCTTTGTTCATAACTAGGTATATTTTATTTCTTTTGTTATTCGGATGAACATCTGTCTTCTTTATGGTTTTTATCTTTAGGGTTAAATAAAATGCACTGTTTCGTTTATCTTAAAATGTATTTAACTTATTAAGTCTTACAATACAACTACATTAAGTATCACTAGGGAGGCTTAAGACCTGGCTTTGGGTGCGGGCGCCGCGTCCTCGGAGTCCTTGTACCAGTCCTCACTGTAAACAAACACATATTTATCAGTATTCCGGTATTCTATCTCATCACCTTTATTATAAAAAAATAAGAATTGATGTCTTAATTGATTATCCTCATCGGTAGCTATTTGCATACTTAAAAAGTGAAAATCTATACTAATATTATAAAGCTGAAGAGTTTGTTTTTTTTTGTTTGAAAGCGCTAATCTCAGGAACTACTGGTCCGATTTGAATAATTCTTTCTTTGTTAGATAGCCCACTTATTGAGGTAGGCTTAGGTTATAATTAACCGACGTCTACGCGGGCGGAGCTGCGAGCAAAAGCTAGTATCGAATAGTTTTTTTCACAACTGCTTACTAGCGATGTCGGTCACACATTACTAGTATTCTTGTTAACCCCTCGTGCTAAGTTGAGCAACTATAAGAAATGTTCATGTTTATTTCTGGAACTGAAATACTAATATGGATGCTGTACTTACCATCCGCGCACATTCTCAGGGGCGTCACACCTCTGTGACTCCTCGTTGTAAACTTCACCAACTTGGCACCCAAGGTCACGGGGCTCCACGCCGTTCAGGCACACGTAGAAGCGCTGGCAGTCGTTGGGGTGAGGGAACTTGGGGTGCGCGACAGCCTGGCCTTGGGCGTCAACCAGCTGTTGGGCGGGGCACTCGAAACCGTCCTTGGTCTTCTCTGAAAGTTGAGTGAGATCGTTAGAAGATGCATCATATAGTTAGATATTTATTATCATATTCAAAATACATATTATATATCATAAAATGTTCCATCATAAACTACGTTTCATTTTGCCATAAAAGAAATAACCTATGAAAATTCAAAGTTCATCATAAAAAATAAGGTATTTCTTTACTTGTGCTACAAACTATGAACTTGAGTCGAATTTACTGCTTATTGGTTTATCAAAATGAAACTTCAACTAGTGTTTTTCAGTCATTGCCACGAGCTCACTTAATTTTTTTGTGTGATCAAGACACAACAGACAGAGACTATTACCTTTTTTAAAATTAACCTATTTTTACTTACTTTCTTGAGCCTGGCATCCTTGTCTGCCAGCAGAGTCTGGCCACACGCAGGTACCGGAGTACTCGTCGAAGTGAAGTCCAGCGGTACACTTGACCTCAATGGACTCTCCCTCGATACAGTTGAAGAAGATGTTGCAGACTGAAGGGTCGGGGTGGGCGAAGAAACCGTTACGGCGGGGGCACTGGGTGTTAGGCTTGGCAGGTTCTACAAGGAAAAGAAGTAATTTAAATATAGGTACAATTAACTGTAAAAAAAAAGGTTTAAATATTTAAGAGGCTATTGTTCAAATCAAAGTATGTTAGGTGTTTTTCTTATTGATTTATTTCTGATAAATACATGCGGATCGAATGCTTGCAAAAAAATACAAATGGGAAAAAATCCGTCAGGACTCGAACCCGTTACTACTGATTGAATGCACCAGCCGCTTTACCAATTAAACTTCAGTGGTCACTGATGGTGACTCTTTATTAAGTGTCAAAATCACGGAAAATATGCAATCAAAGTTACATAAAATCTAGAAATGCAAACTTTGAAACAATCAAAATAAGACAACGTATTCAAAAAAATATTTGTTTTAGTAAGAGATGGAATATATATATATATATATATATATATACAACATAAGAATATAATTGTGATCCCAGGAGCGTCCCACGGCTTGACCTTAATGTCTCACATATTTTCTCATTAGCGGTTATTTAAAGAATTTTCTGAAGGTAATACAGATTGATGGGAAATGGCTCAAGACCGAGTGGCCTGGAGCAGGTTGGGGGAGACCTTTGCCCAGCAGTGGGACACCTAAAAGGTTACATAAAAAAAAAATACAGATTGTTTTTTTTATTTTCATTAAAATGAATATACCAAGTAGATAAACATGTATGATTTTACTTGTTAAAAGATTCTAAGTTTTCTTCTTATGATCTTGTTTATTTAACTAATGGTTGAATGTGTGTAAGAAAAAATATGAGTTTATGAAACGAGATCTAAATCTGGAATGTTAAATATTAGGAAATACTTAATACCTGACCCTGAAATAATGAGATGTTATAAATAAAAAGATTGAGACAAATAAAGACTGATTTAAAAGTACTAAATTCAAGTGACCTATTGCATTTTTAAATCATCGTCACAATAAAAACAGGTTGCATAAAACCATCCAATGTTAACTACTTTTAAAATTCGTATAATTTATGAAACTTGTTACTTCTTTTCATACTGAAGGTCGCACAAAAGTCTTAAGGTACGGCCTTGTGGGAGGCGTAACCTAGGAAACGACAGTTCTGATCAGGAAGTCAATTGGTTTTGGTGTCTTTCGCTTAGCTATAACAAGAATGTTTCTAGCTATTTATAATTAGTAACGGCTATTTGCGTTAGTTCCGGACACGTAATGTAAAGGTAGTTGCCATATTACTCAATAGTACCCGTCGAGAACATAAATTAGTTTTATCAAAGAGACCAAAGAATACCTTTTGTAAATTGGAATCGCAAAAATTCAATTGAAATGAAAATTCATTCTAAATGTATTTAGAAATATATAAGTCAGTTTAGCAATTGTCTGGCTGCCATAATACAGGCTCTGCCTAGTTTGTGATCAGATGGCCGTGTGTGAGTTGGCCCCATATATTATTTAATATTGTATTATGATTCTAAGTTATTGTGTATTACAGTTATTCGTATGTATACACAGATAGTCTCCATTCCCATATAATTTGGAAACAGCACGCTATGTAGTAAAGCATAAATTAAGAATCAAATCAATCACACATTCGGTCATACGGTTTAAATAACCGTCTTGATGAACCCCATAAAATCACACGACACTCAACTCAAAATTCAAGTCACGAACTTTGAGCTGTTACATTCCAGACATTCCACTGAACTTTGTAGTAAGTTCACGTCTATTTAAAATACACCGTATTGCATTATGTACTTTTGTTTTTAAGTTTAATTTTAATATAGCGTCTTATCTACTGGCATATACAATTTTTATCAAAAAAACTTCAATTATCTAAAGAAAATATATATGAAATTCATAATTGTGATATTTTAGTATTTAATTAAGCACTTGAAACTCAAGTGTACATATTTTTGTCAGTAAATCGGAAACTGTCCTCTAATTTATTTTGATGCAAATATCCAGTAAGTTAAACTGTCCTCTAATTTATTTTGATGCAAATATCCAGTAAGTTATGTTTACGAAACTCAACTTCTATATCGCGAATGCGCACATTATTAAAGTCTACAAATGTCTACCGGTTGGCCTAGAAAGTCAGCTGCGTGTCCAACCCACTCGGTCAAAGGTAGACAGGATACCTTCACTTCATGAGAATGTAAGTGACCTCAGAATGACATTTGATCTAACTACACGTTGAACAACACATGGTCGGTAATTTTCCTCATATGCAATTCTTTTCCGAGAATAGTTTTTATATAGGAAAAGTTTTTGTATTATCTATTATCTTGCTGATTGTGAAAAGTAGTTTTATTTTCAATGTATGAAAGGGTCTTTTACGATGCACATGAATATACTCTGCCCCAAAAACAATTCAAAAGTAAATACTCAAAGTTAATACCACTCCATACATCCATACATAATAAAATTACATTACGTTATTTTACATTACGCAAAACTATATTACACAAAAACAAAAGAGCATCAAACGAAAACGCTAAGTATTTTTCATCCTACTATCATTTGACTATCACAAACAGTGAAGAGACATAAAAAAAATATTTTTTTTGTTCAAAAACAAAAGAGCGCTTTTGAGCATGATTTTGGATGTTTATAGAGGAACCCCGACGACCAAAGAAAACGATGGATGGATTGTGTGAAAGATGAAATGGCTAGAAAAGGTGGTACTTGTGAGATGACGTCAGATAGAGGAGTTTGGAAGAAGAAGACATGCTGCACCGACCCCATTAGCATCCAACTTACGCAGTTCAGTCCTGTCTCCACAGTCTACGTTGAAGGGCTGGTCGCATTTGTTGATCTTCCTGATGGTGGGGTCGAACACCAGCCCGTCGGGGCACAGCTTCGTGATGGCCACGCCGTCCTTGCACTCATAGAACTTGTCGCACTGGACGGAGTCCTCGTATTGGCCATCCTTGGCGGGACATTTGAATTGGGCACCTGAGGATAAGGAAGATCTGGTTAGTTTTTTGTGACCAAAAATTTGTTTAGTTGAGTTTTTGTTACATTAATTGGCAATGTGTGATAAAGTAGGTAGTCAAAAAATACAAAACAATGTTGCCCGAAATATAACTCAAAATTTCGTTTCGTATGCACATATTTTTGTGGTACATACTTAAATTCCGCTGTATTACACAACAAATTTTTCATTTTTTGTAAGCACTTTAATAAGTAATTACAAACGGTATTGCTTACTACTTGACCCAGAACAATTAAAACATACTTTTTGTACTTATACTTAACTGGTAGTAATAAATTTAAACATCCAATTACATTAGTTACGGAACCATTCGTCCGTAACAGTTCCATCCGAGCAGGTTGTTCCAAAAATCGGACCGGTTGATCAGTGAAAGCCGATTTAGGTAAATAAGCCTGTTTCTTCGTTCGCTTTGAGATAGTTCGAGTTCTTATTACATAAGTATGTGTTATATAAGAGGCGACACACATTTGGTGGTTCTCGTCACCTGTCAATGTATTACAGTAGTGTTGTGATCGGTTTAGTGTTGTGCAAATCTTTTTTGCTTACTCAAACGTTTCTGTCAGATTATTATGTGATGAAAGGCTACATATAGCTCAGTTTTGTTTTATCATAGACCGATGTAAGAGATAAAATAACATCTTGATTTAAAATTATTTGATTAAAGACGTAAGTTATTGAATGTAAAAAGTTTATATGTATAAATCAAGTGCATTTATTTACTATTGTGGCTATGATAAAACAATTTAGATTATTTCAGACAATATTTCGTTTTCTTGTATTTTTCTTTTTTAATAATGTTCAATAGGATATAAATATTCGTATTGATTAAATTAATCTTAAAGAAGTAAATAAATGAATTGGGAAAACATATTCATGAGGGATATGAGTCCTTCATTAATTCACTTTATTATTATGAAAAATATTCAGTGACATTTGTAGAACAGTTACTAATTAACAATTTAAATTAATTGTATTTGTCAAGGCCGTCTCTAATTAACATAATCATTAATTCAATATTTTTTATGTATTCAAGTTTTTTAAGGAAAATTGGTTTTTATTGTACGATTTAACATAATTTAGATAACGTTTAGCAAGCTTTTATATCACCTAATTTGAATTGTTTCTAGGTTAAACAACAATAATAATATTTAAGACTGAAGGTTATCAAATCATCTTGCGATCTACAAAAATATACTTGTTACGAAATTAATACGCGAACATTATACTAAATTATTATAACAGTAAGATTTATTTTTAGGCATTATTATTAAATTATATATTTTTTTCACCTGGGACAATTCAATGCGTTTGGACAGGACCCAGTGATGAAACAGGAAACAAGAATGAGTTACATTTATTTTTACATTTGTCTATTATTTATAAAAATAGTAGGTTAGGTTGACAATTCAACTTCCACCAATTAAGTGTAATATTTTAGTGAGCTAACAATGAATGAAACTTTTAGTAACTATATAATGGTAAATGTATGTGCTTATGGTACAGAACTTTGAATCAGGTAATATTAAATTTTACTACTTGCTTGATTGATTTTTGACTACTGAAAATATTGTTAAATTACGTATCCCATTTTAAGATGTTCTGATTAAAGTATGGTCTTAAATTAATCTTATTTATTTGCCAAGTGACGTGTTCCGGCTTTGCACTGGTTTTATAGATAAAAAAATCTTTTCTTTTGAAACACTCAATCCATTCGTGAAAACCATATGAAAATGCATTCAATAGCTTTTCAGTTTATTGCTTTCAGACAGATGGACAAAATATATATTGATAAAGATAGATACTATGAACTAAACCTCTTTATTTCCCAACGTCTCATTTTGATTACACCTACAAATAACCTATCACACACGAACAAAAGCACGAGATAATGTAACACATGATTATCGAGGGGTACGGCGAGCGGCGCACGCGCATGACGCAACGTCAAGTGAAAGTGAGGCGCGACTTACGACACGATGCATCGCGCTGATGCATCAAGGGTCGAGATCACACTGACCTATCGCGATACCATTCTAAATTTGAATAATATTTAAGACTTTATTGATTTTTTAGTCCGTTTGAGAATTGTGTAGTAGCTATTTGTTCTTAGTGCTAGATTGATGAACTACTGTGCTTTGAAAGGTACTTTATTTCAATTTCAGCACAAATAGCCTGCGTTATATTCAAATGATTGGAAATATCGAATAATTCAGTCAATAAATCATTTGGTTCTTAATTTTAATAGGTAGTTTTATAGTTAGTAGCTGGATGACCGAGCTTTACTCGTCTTGTCAGACATTTTCTGAAAATGAATCCTCGCTAGATCGATTTAACGCTCAGGGGCGTTGCATACTACATTTCATGCAAATCGTTGGAGCCGTTTCCGAGATCAACTTATATATATACAAGAATTGCTCGTTTAAAGATATAACATAATAGGCAAATAAATTGTAAATAATATTCTTGTATTAATTTGAGTTTAATAATCCTATTTGTTTTCTATTAGAAGCTACTTATTGCACACAAGATCCATTGAGGATTTTTTATCACTTCTGTTCAAAATCAATAGTAGATTATTTCCATTTTTAAAACGTCCATATCAAACTTACACTACTAATTAGATTTGAATAAGACATGGATTGATAAAGAAATACGTTAAATATTTCCAATTGTTATAAAACCTATCAATTACAAGTATAGCATTATATTGATTTCTATGTGTAACCTTGCTGCAGTGTGCGTACAGCATTAGGCAGGTTTCAAGTCTAACTTGAAACCGGGTTAGCGAATGCAAGTCACATATGCATTTACCCTTGAAATAAAACTAACTGAAACAAACTAACTTCAATCTATTGTAAAAGCTCTAACTACAGTCAGTAGTGTATAAAATCGAGACGTTGGAATTCAAAGTGAAGAAACACTTTTAACTACTCTTACTCAGAGATGCTAAGTAAATCTTACTAGATATCGAATTAACTTATTAATCAGTTAATAAATCGAAGATTTACAAACAAAATGAAGAAACATTTTAAGTATCTACTTAGTATGAGTTGTTGCCTTCAATGATTTATGTAGAGAACATTCACGACTGTTGTTCGCTTACATTAATATAATTAACATAATTTAAACGCTCATCACGTCATGTTAAGTAAATCACATTCTGCATTAAAATAGCATTCATTTAAGTTTGACTGTACGGATAGCCGAGTGGTATAGGTCACCACGATAATTACAACTGTGCGCGACGTGCTGCGGGTTCGATCCCCGCATGGGACAAGCATTTGATCCATGATGAAAAAATAATTATAACATATTGAGTACTAGCTTCTGCCGGTGGATTCGCCCGCTTGGGTGTCGGTTTTCGTTATAAACAGTAACCTATTTCCTATCTTATAGGGCGCATACGTTGTTTTTTCCTTTTTTTTCTGGTTAACTTTTTATATGAGTTTATCTGTGTCAGGTTCCAAATAAAATATTTTCCTTCTATTTTGGGATCCAAGCCTGCGCCATACCAAGTTTTATCAAAATCATTTGAGCCATTGTGTCGTGAAAGTATACCAAACAGACAGAGATTATTTCACAAGTATAATGTTGTATACAATATACTTTGCATTCTTTACTACATAAGACATCAACAGTTTCTATTACCTACTCAAAACTTCTCTAAACATACATGACTAACTTGATGTATTCCGGACTCCAAATTATCTTTTAATGATTAAAGAAATAATCTTAACATAATTCAATTCGATTCTATCTGAATCACGTTTTTCTCAGTTAGTGACAGGCGTATAAAAATAACTTGGAAGTTAAACAAGATATCTTAAACGGGTTTCACTTTTATTTGCTCACCGATTTTGGTCATATATTAGCTATTCCGAATTTCCGAAGCCATTGAGTATATTCTTAATTACTGTGACAAAATGTTAATAAGTCAGAAAAAATATAATAATGTTTAAAAAGCGACATATATTTACATACATATAATTCTTGCTAAAAGTGATGACAGACGTAAGAAGAGATAAAATCCTAGATGAAGTTTGATATGGGTGATAATCGTATGATATATTTTAATTTATAATGTAATGACCATATCCCAAGTAAATGTCTATAAGACCGTCTACGAGTACACATAATATTTTTACCATAAATCTAAATTAGAATCATTCGAAAAAATGTGTAAGAGCCTCCTAACGCTTTAGCTGTCTTCTCAATCAAATTCAAGTCATCGTTAAGTATCATACTGTCCCTTCACTTCAACGTTTTGTACTTTGTTTTTAATTATTAGGGAAACAGTATTAATGATTATTTGAAGGATTCCAGATTTAAATAAACTAACACTCTGAATTCTGATATTCCTGAGTATCTATCAGTTTGAGAGTTTATCATCTGCCTAGCCTTTTCCTAAGCTATGTTGGGGTCGACTCCCAGCCTTACATATTTTACATGGAGCGACTGACGAGGATCACAACCCATTTTACTAAGTAATACAGTATCTTAGCAAATCTCTTAAAATCTTAAGAGATTCTTGAGATACTATTAGTATTCCTGATTGCAGCTATCATTATTATAATGTACCTATACATTGTGCTTAACAAACAAGAAATACATTTCAACACGACAAATATAAAATCATAAAATTATTGTAACACAAACGCTTTCTCCAAGTTGCAAAAGTGTACAATATTTGCGTAAATTTTAATATAAGGTTTCAACAGATCGATGCAATCGTTTGTTTCGTATGAACTCAACTTTTTACTAAACCCGCAAAAAATGTTAGAAGTGAATGTCAATGTCGAGTTACTAAACGAGTTAAATGTTAACGTAACTTTTGTTTATATTTAGTTCATTGTTGTGAAAAGGTTTTACTTGAAGTCTTTCGTACAATTAAGGGTTTATTTCGTGAGCCATTTTTTATGTTTTCTGAACCATCAATCATCACGTTACTATGGATTTGGATAAAAAAATTCAAGGGGCGTTTAGCTTAGAAAAAGTTATTATGAGCTGCGGAGCTCTTGAGATTTGAATTGCAATACAATACTAATGTGAAATGATATAAATTAAATAATAATAATTTAATAAATTAAATATTAATTTATTCTGACAACAGAGATTCACAGCCTTTATCATTACTAATCAATTTAATATATCAAATACAAAGTGTGAAAAGTGAAATAATATTCAGGTTCTAAATCAATATAGATTTTTCATCGCTTTTCCTATGTTACAATAAATTCATGCTATATTAAAATAAAATAAAAGTATAAATATTATAAATGTATAAAAAAGTAAAAGTATACAAAAGTAATTTATTTAGTACAACGTTCCCATTAATATTTCAAGGTCCATGAAATCTGTCCCAATATCCCAAATTTATATAAGGAGAAAAAACAATAAAATTACACATATATAGAACCTGATTTCGTCGCAGTGAACCCAAGCAGCCTACCAATTTAGTTACTTATGAATGCCAGTATAGTAAGTAACGGAATGAATAGGGAACTGAACTCAAAACTATGTGACGAGAATATAATCAGGTTTCGGTTAACTCAAGATTAAAAACGTGGTAGAATTTTAATAAGGCTGTCATTAACTATTTGTTTTTTAAATCTAACTTTTAAATTCAAAACTTTTAATATTCCATGCCAGTGCAAGAGTGTTTAGTTATGAATAAATTGACATTTGATGTTGACATTCAGTGTTTTGAAATAAGAACTTGATAATGTTTTAATTTGGAACTGTTTAAAAAGCAGAATCAATTATTATTTATTTTCCAACCAAGGCTGCGTAACTTATTAATATATATATATTTTTTCATTTTTTATTTTGTTTATGGTGCAATAAACGAACAAATACACTTCTAATATAACACAGTGTAATAGGTTATTAAAAAACATAAGTATCAAAAGTAAGCCGAAGAAGAGGTTTTATGAGAAATTATAATGGTGGCTCGCGGAAATATTTACTTTACGTATTTTTTAAATATTTACTTCTTTCATACAATTTCGAGAACAGTTACACTAGGTAGTTTTAAAGGTAGTTATTTAGGTAAAATTAGGCAGGTCAACCGCTCGTTGTATAACTACATCACAATTACATAGCGTTTGTATTGTTACGTGATTAATAACACAGGAATTAATTGCGTTATGTCAAGTAAATAGCTACTGTAGCCGTTTGTGGGTCAGTGGTTTACGTTATGTTCGCATGGCAACTGGATTTAAGTATAGGAACAAGTAATGTATGAATGTATATTTCGAATATAATACACTTACTACCAGTAAAAAGGAGCACTTAAAATATATAAGCTTTTTTTCTATGGGGCTCTTGTGACAGAAATTGAAAATTTTAATATCTAGAATCTACTTTACACATTAATTGTTACATGCAAAAAAAAATAAAGAGTTTATATTAATAGATATAATCATTATTTCAGAGAAATAACTGTGACAGAGCGAATGAATAAATTATAGAAGTGTGAGTAACACTACGCTCGTTGATGTCTTTTGTATTGACCGATATAGAAATCTTTGTACGAACTACGTGGCTGACCCGCGTTGTGTAACTGGCCAAAATAAATGGCTCACACTTTGACATTTCAATAAGATTAATTTTGATTTTATTGCCTTTTAATTACTGCTTATTTTTATATATATAATTTGTAACCACAACATTGGCATATACATTTACTTTAAGTTATTAAACTTGTACTAAAATTTTACAAGTCCTATCACACATTGTCAATTTCTTCATCCACAAGGAAAATTTACTATGTAACATATTGTCACTTAAATTATAACTTATAATAAGCATACTTACTCGCAAGTGCGGTGACTGCTGCTAGTACGATGAACACTTTCATGATGGCTTTTGATTAAAAAATTATAAAAATACAATTATAAAAAAAGTTTTTAATGACTAGATTGTGGTCCGACCCCTGTGGCGACCCTGGCGAGACTGACGAACTCGGGCTTCGCGCGCGCCTTTTCTTCACCGGCGCACGCACACGAACCGGTAAGACTTAGGCGTGATTTTACAAATTCTTCTATTAGTAAAACAATAATAATTTGTTATTAAATTACTTTGGTTGCCCTATCATCAAATAGTTGTATTGTTTACTTTAAATCCAATCAAATCCAGGAATTTTTATGATTATAAATTGTGTAACGCTTAAACTATTTGGAAAAGTTTTGTTCACTTGCGTTTAAGCATAATGTCCTTGAATTTAATACTTTTTGTCCCATTCAAAAATAAAGGACTCTTCAAAAATGCACTTTAAATGTATGGTCATAAAAAGGATAGTTTCGATGACAAAATCCAAGGTCAAGGTAAATAAATTAATTAGTCTTGTCTTATGTATTTAAATGGTATGTAAACAGGATTCATCTTCTAACACTGTCTGTAACCCTGAAGACAAACGTTGAATACCATTCTACTTTGTATGCTGTTTTCATGGTTGGAAATTGTCCAATACTAAAGCAATTTTGTTGACATAAAAAAGAAATTAATATTTTTTACTTTGAAAGCAGCGAAGTATTCATTCAAGTAACATTTAATAAATATTAACACAGTAATCTTTTTTTGTATATTTAATTTACATTAATTGCAACATTCAACCACATCTGTGTATTTCTATTTTATTAACGGACCGGACGTTGGTCTAGTGGTTAGTGACCTTGACTGCTAAGCCGGAGGTCGTGGGTTCGATTCCCACTCAGGACAAATCTTTGTGTAATGAGCACGATCATTTGTTCAGTGTCTGGGTGTAATTTGTCTATAATATGTACGTATTTATAAATATATAAGTATGTTTATCAGTTGTCTGGTTGCCATAGTATAGGCTGTGTCTAGTTTGGGATCAGATGGCCGTGTGTGAGTGTCCCAAGATATTATAATATTATGTTATATTTCGTAAGCTTTTTAATTTATTAGCTAATCTTCTAAAGGTTACTACTACAGTTCGCTAAAAATAAAAATACACAATGAATATTGAACTCTTAATGTTGTAAGTGTTCTCAGAATTGGTAACATTATAATTACACACTTTTCCTTAACGCCTGTAGAGGTCGTGGGCCCACTCGAAGTATCGATTTTTGGGTTTAACAGAAAGGTACATCAAGTATTATATTTAAAAATATAAAAAAAGCATCGCGATCCCCTCCAAAATGGACACTTAATATACATCCAATCACTCTTCAAATTCAATTGTAGTATTCTCAATTTTATCTTAATGTTGAATAAATAACTTAACTAGTGAACGGTGAACCAGTAAAAATTAATCACAAAGCTCTAAAATCAACTTTATCCACTGTTTTATTTATTTTTAAAGATTTACATATATCTGAAAAAAAAAATTTTTTTTTTCGAAAACGTAGAAAAATATTTGGGCTATGGTGTCCCTGATTAGTTTAAAGATGGCTGATCCGTCCACCGTAATCAGATTTATTCTGCATAATTATGTTCCCTAAGGTCACATCAGGCTGTCATCCCTTCGGACTCTAAGAGTGGAGGAATAGAGAGAGAGCAACTTTCCTGATTGGAACTCTAAAATATATCATTTAAGATACTCCTGACCGAATCCCAGTCACTGTCTTCTTCCACCAAATATTCAACATCTCTTATAATGATGAATACATTCAGACGGATACCCAACATACGGCCACGTTTAATGACAGGATCCATTTGCAATTATTACGATAATTTTCTGTCATCATGAGTGATATGTATATAAGTATGTTTATATAGAATATTTATGCTATTAAGGTATGTATTATAGGTACAATTTTTATGTAAGTGTATTTTATATTTGACGTTGTGCACTTCTTCTTATCCTCTGTTGATATTTTAATCTCCCTATCACTTAAAGGTTTGCTGTAAGAGAACTCAACTCTGGGTTAAGCTCGCCTGTGTACATACTTTTTCTGATACGTTATTTCTGTATTTTATAGTGTACAATAAAGAATTTAGAATAAGTATTTAATACATAAAAGATATATTAAAATGATAGATGAATATAAATGATTAATTATATATAATGGAAAGAGATGTATACGTTTTCTGACTCCTGGACACAAAACTTAAGTGTCATTCTAAGTTTGTCTACAAACAGTGTCTTTATGTAATATAGTTATTTGAGTAGAAGTGACTCAGCCTTTGTTCAATGCTTTATTGTTTGTTATGCGTAGTCGCGGATTTCGAATTCATTGTTGAAAGTATGTCCCAACTTCCACATCTTAGTACAGTCAACGGCAAAAGTAGATGATTAAAATTAGAAATTCATTACTTTATTTATTTAAATTTATTTTTTCAATCATATATAATTAAGTTTTGTTTAGATGTCTAACTCATTGAATGCTGTACTATAGCTATCCGTGGAAACCTGTAATTGGCTTTATGTTTTCTATTCTTATTGATTTTTCACATTTTGTGTAGCTGTTGGTTTTCCTTATTATAAATAAATAAATAAATAAGTAATGAACAGAGCTCGCGTCAGAGCTGTGTGGCGTCGAAGTGATTCAAAAGTATGTGATTGTAAATTATACCAAACATTTACTACTAGTACAGTTGCCATACATTCGTGATCAGTTTTGACTCCAAAAGTTATAAACTCAATTCATCATCTACTTTTGCTGTTGACTGTACATTTTGATATTTTATAATATCAAAGTTTTGGTGAAGATTTTGATTTGAGGGGCACTTAGGTAAGTACATTAAAATTATAATAAACAGAATAAATAATGACAATTATGAAGCTCGGGAATGAGAAAGTGAGCAATACATAAGGTGATTTTGTTATCATGTACAAACGAAAACTATGACCTCTATAATATTGGTTATCTATACTACTAGGAGAGTTTGTTTGTTTGGTTGAAAGCGCTAATCTCAAGAACGACTGGATAGATTTGAAAAGTCTTTTATCGAGGAAGACTATAAGCTTTTTGTTGCGATAATCGACGCAGGCGGAACTGCGAGCTAAAAATACTGCAAGTACTAGTAACTACCGCACGCTTTAACGCTTAAGTATTTAAAAGGATATTGAATACATTTGTTTTTCGTTTTGTTATTTTCGTTCTTATAACCGACTAGCTGACCTGACAGACGTCATGAGGTTATATCAAACACGAAAAAGGTTACATTAGAAAATTTTGTATGGTCGTTCGTTTTTTTATGATTCGCGCAATTTTGTTATTTTTTCTTTCCTAAAAACCTTATCTTGATAATCGCAATCACAAAAAAAATATGTGTGTGTACCAGAGTACACAGGTAAGAAGTGAAACTTCTTTATTTTCTAATCGTTTTTTGTTTTATTTTTAAATTATTATTTAATTTATATTTTTTATTGTTTTTAGAATTAATAATGTTCACTAGATTTACAGTCATATTTATTAATACTTGCTAATTTTAACAGATTTATATACATTCACTGATACTTACAATCAAAAAGTGAGGTTAACCTCAAATAAATATTAAAATCATGCTCATACGTGTTGAATTTATAAAACGAAATATATAATCACTCTCACTTTTCTTGTTAATTCACTTAAATTTGAACAAGTCTTTTTATTTTATCACTTTCAAATTAATATATTGTTATTCTTTTTTCAAACCAAACTTCAAAACTAATATATTGTTGTTATTATTATCATATATTACATTATATTCTTTACGTCACTATACTAAACTTCGATAAAAAAAAGCAACATGGCGCGTAACCGAAAAACGTGACGATTTTCATCACGTGACAATTTCTCCCATACGTCGATAAAGAAGTTTCACTTCAAAAAAATACCAAAATTGGTACATCCGTTCACGCGTGATTCCGTGACCAAGAGAAACATGGATTCATTTTTAATATATAGATAAGAATATAGAAGTCAGATAAACTATAAAATTTTCTTTTGTAGAACATTACAAAACCGCCTTGTATAGGTACTACGTAACGGGTATTATAAAGTCCTAAAGCCTTGTTGTAGAAACTTGAGCTCTATATAAGATAGGTTATTATTTGTATTATACATATCCAACTCATTTTGTTACTGAACCAATCGATAAGAAAGAAGTTTTTTAAGATGAGAGCGAACACTTTTTTCATACTAATAAACCACTCGTGATTAAAATTTTGAAAACTATTTTACCGTTTTAATGTGCTTACTAACATTGAATTAATGATACATAGAGTACCTACATTTTAGAATGTATACAAAAGAGTTCTTCACAAATTTTTATGCATAAAGTGTCCCCAAAAACGGTATTGAACAAGCCGCCGAATTGTCTAATAATACAATTATTATTCTCGTCATAATCTATGACAATACAATGTGGTACATACTAAAAGGGTAAGCACAGGTGTGTTGTCAAACAGATATTGCCATAATAAATATTGAAGTCCCATGCGTGGAGAGACCACTACAAGTACCAAGGTTCTAATCGTGTCTATGCGCATAGTGATTCATTATGGTAAACACTTTTTTTTAGCGGGGTGAAAGCTTTTGCCTTCACCCACGATGAGGGCATAGCGTGGGGATATGTCGGACTTGCACTGACTAAAAACACCCCGGTCCCGTCCTTGTCTTTGCTGAAGTCGCGGGATCGCTTAGGCAAGCTCTGCGCAACTCCAGCCGGCTTCGGTCTCTACTGGACCCCTTCCTGCCTACCCCTCAATGGTAAACACTACTGTTTTTTTCATAAATCATGTCTTGGAAAATTCAGTTATAATTTAAGCCTTCCGCATTATTGAAAGTATATACGTAGATAAGCAGCGTTGGAAGTTAAGCCCATCGTAATTCTATTTTATAATTTTATCACGTATATTAATTACCTATTTAATTTAGGAGATACATAAATACTGGCTCTTTGTGCACTACTTTATACATTGATACCACCCTATCAAAGTCCCACGTGTGGGGAACAGGCCATATTGAGAAGCTTGCTCATTGCGGGTTGTCTATTTCAAATTCCAATTTTAGGAATCTAGGTTTCCTCACGATCTTTTCCTTCAACGTAATTGTCAATGATTTCTTAGAATAATTAAGAAAGTACTCGTAAAAGTCACATTGCTACTTACCTGGGTTCGAACCCGCAGCTATGTGCTTTGGTACAGTTTTCCTTTACATTTCAACTCATGTTAGACCACGTCACAGTACAAACGCGCGCTAATTATATCTTTGCTGTCAATATACAGTGTACCTACCAATTACAGTTCACCCAGAAACATTTATAATAAGTATGGCTATATTATTATACACAGAAACAGAATATATATGGGAACTTAACTTTTACCTTAATTATATTTAAATATAAACACCTGTTATTGACAGAGTTTTTCTTAATGGAACGACCATATCAGAAATAATTTAAGTTGGTTATCTTAATTGATAAATAAACAAATTGTTCTTTGTCGTAGCACCAATTTTTCACAACTCCTAAAAATGAGGTCGTTAATTCTACGTCTATGCTGTTTTAACAGTAAAGGCGCTTGTAGCGGATAAGACCGCATAAGTTAGCTAAATGTGATATCAACAAAGTTTTGGGTTTATTTATTTATGCTTATTCAATAACAAGGTTTAGGTACATTTAAATAAAATTTTCTGAGTACCATAAATTACGGAAAAACTGACGCAATCGTTCATATAATATTCCTTGCAATACCTCGCACTACTTACGCCATACAGGAACATAATTAAAATTATAAAGCATATAAAGAACGAGCCCAATTCGGCAAATTAACTGTGCATTCCAAAATTCAGTCACCAAGTATGTACGACACGAATTTTAATATGCACCAAATTTATTGACGTATTATATGCACGTACAAGTGACTTCGTACGAAGACTAATGTATGCTGAATGATGCGGAAAAGAGAAAATCTGTAGCCGTAAGATTGAAGTTAATACACTTAGGAGTTGTATAAGGAATCTTAAAAGAGTTAAAGAGAAAACATTGTTTGTCAGATCAATAAGCATCTGTATAAGCACCAACAGAGGTAAAATAAAAACAGATTTCAATTGTTTTTTTGAGTGATTGGTCCGAGAAGAAGAGAGAAAGAGAGGAAGTTCTTCAGAAATAGGACAGACTTGACTGGCCTGTTGGTCTAGTGGTCAGTAACCCTGACTGCTAAGCCGGAGGTTGAGAGTTCGATTCCCACCCAGGACAAATCTTTAAGTGGTGAGCACGACCATTCGTTTTATCTATAATATATATGTATTCAGAAATATATATAAGTATGTTTGTAAGTTGTCTGGTTGCCTTAGTACAGGCTCTGCCTCGTTTGGGATCAGATGGCCATGTGTGACCTATCCAAATATATATAATATATTATTATTATTATTTAGACATAAGGAATGCAAGTTCCAAATCTATTCTCTAAGAATAGGTATACTAATACATTACACGCACGACATATTGATAATTTACCGTTTCAAATGTTGCGGAAGGTACATATCCACATACACATGTAGTTCATGACCATGTCTTGCTCTTGATTTAGATAGCTGTGCAAAAGTGACGTAATAATACGCAGCTTTCATTTTCATCTCTGGTCGATCTATACATAAAAGTTTCATATTAAACTAATAAAATTTGACTAGCCTGTTGGTCTAGTGGTTAGTGGCCCTGACTGCTAAGCCGGAGGTCGTGGAATCGATTCCTACCCAGGACAAATCTTTGTGTGATGAGCACGATCATTTGTTCTCTGTCTGGGTGTTATTTATAAATATATAAGTATGTTTATCAGTTGTCTGGTTGCCATAGTACAGGTTCTACCTAGTTTGGGATCAGATGGCCGTGTGTATATTATTAAACTAATTTGTATTATAAGTACAGATCTATAATATGTAGGTACTATCTAAATATACTAATATTATAAAGCTGAATAGTTATTTTTTTGGTTTCACGCGCTAATCTCGGAAACTACTGGTCCAATGAGAATTAATATTTCAGTGTAAGATAGTCCATTTACGGAGGAAGGCTATAGGCTGCTATTTTTGTGATAACCGACGTCCACGCAGGCGCGGACGCGAGCGGAACCGCGAGCAAAAACTACTTTAGTTAAAATATGGAAGTGTATAAGTGAGGTACATTTAAGAGATTAATACTGTTACCTGGGTATATTAGTTCAACTAGAATTGTCAAACCGTTTATTCAGATTAATTTCAACTCATCGCTGCACATAAACACACTGTTTTTAACGAAAAACAACAAATCTATATAATCGTTACGCAGATATCAATACAGACAATCGAAATCAAAACTTTCACATTTTTAATTATAAAAGTAGTTTACACATGTCCAAAATCTTTCAACAAAGCGGAAGTGTTTAATAAAATGCCTTATCTTGGTGTCTAAAAGGCATTACGTCACAACGAAATACGCATTCACTGTCGATTTAATGTTCATGATTTGTCGATACATTTAGGTACATTTTACCATTTGCTACACGACAGATAACAATATTTATTCTTAGCTTAAGTGTCTCTGATTTTGGCGAAATGTCACCGTAAAGACCAACCTAAAAATAAGGTAGAAACAAGGCTAATTGTAAACGGGTAAAGGCTTGTTGTTCACGGGAATATTAATTAGGCTTCTACATTATTTTGATTTACATCGAATTTAGATGCGGACTAGGCATCAAAAGTAAAAATTTTGTCCGTAAGTTGGATAATAAAAAAAAATATACGTATTTTTTTCTTTTTTCTATACAATCAAATTTGACAAAGATATGATGCGTTATAGTTTAGGAGTAGGCCAGCCTGCTTGTGATGTCACAAGCTGGCGAAAATAATAGCAACAAGTGACATGGCGAGCCGCAACTCCTAAACTTAAATTCGCTGTACCTAAGTAGATATTCGATAATACGAAAAGCAGAAAAATGTGCCTAATGTTGTTTCATGATAAAATCGGACATTGGCAATGGCTTTCATTAGCCTTGAATGGCACATAAGGCTACAGTAAGTAAGTACTGTAAGAAATTAATGGAACTGAATGGGTTTAGGAAGTGATATCTGACTAAGAAAACCTCAAGTTATAAACATCCATAGAATAAACATTTAATTGTGAAATTATAATTTAGCTAATGAACTATTAATCCATAATACAAAACGGACATACAATTGGCCTCATAATCGAATTAGTTCGTTACGCGCCAACCTGATGGCAAAAAGTGCTAAACTGCGCGAACGCACTTTCATCCAATCTCCTTCACGTTCGTGGAGGATCACGTGACCTCGCCCGTCTACCTTCCGATCTAGGGGATTGTTGTAACACTTGTCAGCTGATCGTTATGAGTTATAGTTTTTTTAAACGTTGCCCTTACAGCTACCGGTTTTTTCATGCTATTCTGTGCTTCCGTGAAGTTTTTTATATAGAATTTTCAGCGTTTTTAATACTTTATTAAATATAGCTTTTTTTTTTACGAAATGACAGTATGAGTTTAGAGATTAGATAAGTACACCCATGCATTTCTTAGAAACAAATTGTAACCGAATTTAAGTCAGCCTCAATGACGGAAACAATTTATGAAACTACCATATAGATATGTAAACGTGTTAAGTGTTAGCGTACAAGTACCATAATACAATATTGCTAAATGCAATACGGAAAAAACAAATGTTGCAATAAACATCAAATGGCTGAGTTTTATTGATTGTTTAATACTTAGGTACGTATATAGTCCGTTACTATTAATCTTTTACAATTTATTGTTAAAAGAAAGCAGGTGATTAAAACTTAAAAGACTAGGTATGTGCTACTAGTCTGTTTTTTAATCCCGAAGACTAAATTGACCATTAGTCCATTGAAAAGTTACATTTGGGGTTGCGTTTTTAGAGGACGCAATTTAATTTTTTTTACGTGTAGGGGGGCTAGTGTAAAGTTAAAACCAAGTTTGTGGGGTCGCCACCCTTGTCCCACGGCCGCCATCTTGAAAATAGGGGTTGAAATGGTTTTTGCGATATATCTCTCAAACTATTTATCGGATAAAATAAAGTTGGTAAAATTTTTTTGTTGCAAATAAAATTCTCTACAACTTTGGTTCAGTAACTTTTTGTCGTAGAACTATAAATAAAAAAGTTATATATAAGCGAAAATGTTCAGAAATTCGAGAAAAAAAAATTAACATCTAGATTTTAATCATCAACCTTGTAATGTACTGTGTACTTACAAAGCTCTGCTGCTGAGCCTCGGCACCAGCACCTTTAGTTATTCCACATACCAATTTTTTTTTTGGTAGTTGTGTCCATCCCACTTCTACAATCAAGATTTATAAATATTAAGCCTCTCATTAACGCCTTTCCTTTAACTTTTATTTACTTTATTTATCAGCTATCAAATTGCGTAAAACCCGATAAATAAGTTATACGACCGGATAAAAAACACTATCTTACTACTAAAAGTCGGAAATTTGTAAAAGTACGTAAAAACACATTTCACTCGATTACGACACTTCAAGTAAATTGAGCCATTCAATATTGATGACGTCATGTCAGCTGGTTAAGTGTAGTGGCACAACCTTATCGGCCCAGGTGACCAACTAATATTTATTTATTATTTTTTAAGAAGGCTTACAGACTAATTACATTGTATATAACTAAATTATTTAAACATGTTGCTAATAACAAGCCTCCGCATATAAAAATAATATTACTTCACCAATTTCATTTTGGTAGGTACCTATAACTTATAATCGGAAATTAAGATTTGAGTTACTCCTTACACTTGGGCGAGCGCATTATTTTTACCCCAAAAACCACGTAATTTCTATTGAGTTAAAACACTAAATTGAACAACAGCGACTCCGTCACCTGATTAGGTAAGTTTGGATCACTAAAGTTAAACAGAAGCTAGATAAACGCTAGGTCATCCTAGAAAGTGTCGCGATAGCGTGCCTATCTATTTCGTATAATATGCGCTACGTAGCCAGAGGGGCTCGTGGCTAAGTGTAAGCCGTACGGTTTGACCGATAATAAAGGTTAAGCCGCGCTCGCCGCGGTTGGTCAGTGGATGGGTGACCATTTGTAAACATACCGAGACCCCTCCGTGCCCCGGAAAGCACGTTAAGCCGTTGTTCCCGACTGCCATACAGTGATCTTTGACAGTCGTTAAGTCATTACAATAAATTCTGACAACCAGTCTTACTATGGAATACTGTATTACCTAGCAATAGGTTGTGGAGGTCAGATAGGCAGTCGCTCCATGTAAAATACGGGATTCAGCTAAATCCGGTAAGATTGGAAGCCGACCCCAACATAGCTTGGGAAAAGGCTAGGCAGAAGAAGAAAGCGCTACGTAGCCAATTGTAGAAAATAGGCTAAAGATAAAGACTATAAATATCAATGGTATCATAGATAATAAAGAACAATCTTTCAAACAAGATAAAAAGAGACAGAAATTGAGTATGAAAGCATATTATACACAGTCAGTGCTGAATCTTTAATTACTTTCAGTTTAGTTCTAACTGCCGCACTTAGAAGATGCCATTAGTTACGCAAGTGATTATAATTGATTTTAATCCACTTAAATAATAGGTATCATTGATTTTAAGAAAGCCAATCCGAATCTAAGCCACTTGCTCAGCAATCCGAAGCCAAATATCAGAAGTCTGAGTGCTGGCACACTTAAGGGCTGATTTTTCCAACGACAGATAACTTTTATTCGAGGAATAAAATTGAAGTTTGACACTTTTTGTATGTAAGTAATTATCTGTCAAAATTTTATTATTATTATTATTCGTCGAATATTTTTTTCTGACGCATGGACTTATCCATGATCTAACGATGGAAAAATCAGCCCGAAATCGATTTATGTGATTCCACAGTATAGTGACGATTTAAATAAACCTATGAGTAGGACAGTAAGTTGATTTAATTTTGAAAATTTCCGTCCCTTCATATGATAGCGAAAGTCACTTAGATACACATTTGAGAAGGAAGGTTTTAACCTACGACTATAGTGTCTTACAGTGAAAATGCTCTTGAATAACACTTATCTCTAAACACTGAATAAATAAATTTAAAATAGTAGTAATTCTCTTAGTTACAGTTGTTATACAATTTGAAACGCTTTCTTTAAGACTTAGGTACCTATTCAAATCTCAAGTCGTTCCGACTTATCGAAAGATCTTTTATAATGACTACATAAGTACCTTGACGGCCTCCGTGGACGAGTGGCGTACACACCGGTTTTCAAAGTGTCGCTAGCTCTGAGGTCCCGGGTTCGATCCCAGGACGGGTTAAAGTAGAAAAGAACACTTTTCTATATTGTCTCGGGCCTGGGTGATTGTGGTACCTTCGTTGTCTCTGATTCCATAACACAAGTTTTAGCTACTTACTTTCGATTCGGAGCAATGTATGTGATGTTGCTCACATTTATTATTATTTTATTACATTTATCATATTTATACAGAGTTGTGACATATTTGAAATACTTGTATTTAAAATACAAATACAAAATACAAAATACGTATTTCGGATTTTGTACTTAAGTACTTTTTTTTTTAAGTATTTTGTATTTTATTTGGAATACTATTCGAGATGTATTTTGTATTTGTAAAATGGTTTGTAAAATACAAAATACTTTTTTATTCTTAGCTTCATTTTTCTAAAGCATTCCGCGATTCAGTAAAAACAAAAAATGGCCACCAGTGGCGCAGCAGCTTTGAAAATCTATGCGCAAAATGACAGATGAAACAAAACGCATATAAAACCTGACCAATAATGAGGGACCCCTCTTGACAATCCTCAAAGTCACTGTTACGTTTTGCAGTGTTGGCAGCTATTTCATTATTTCTGTGTTGTTCGCTCGAAATGTCTTTAAAAAAATGCCAAAACAAATTGTATTTAAACAATATGCCGTGTAGGCAATAATACGTTATTTTAACGATTCGTATTTAAGTGATTATGAATGTATAAATGTATAAATGACAAATAAAAATACAGAAATAGAAAAATATATTTATAAAAAACCGGTACGTAAACAGCACTACAAAAAATATGTCATTGTGGGCATTGTGGCAAGTATGTCAGATGCTCGTTTTGAAGAGCTTGTGATTTTAAAATCTTTAATAAATAAAGAAAACCAGTAATTTTACCATAAAGTATTTTATTTCAATAAAGTATTTTGTATCTTGCATTTGAAATACTATATTAAAAAGTATTTGCATTTTGTATTTAAATATATTTCGAAAAGTATTTTGTACATCTCTGTATTTATATTTATTACCTACCTATCTATAAATAAAATTAATATCCACCTGGCTGCTTAGGTATCTATAAAATAAATATAATATCTACCAATAAGTTATGACTTCTTATATAATGTCTAGTTAGGTATTTACCTTCTTATGTAGGTAAGTTTTTTTGCTAGTCCGAGTGTTTCACCTAATGTTTTATTGGCGTTAATCACTAATCTCTGGGTCACAACGCTAAATTATCGAAGTAATTACATTTATGTAACTACTGAATGCAATAGGCCGGTGAACTATTCAAAATTTAGATAGGTACCTACTAATGAGAGTTCGATATTTCAGTTCTGTACGGAGAAAAGTATTTATCATTATAAATAAAATTACTAGTTGACCCAGTAAAAGTTGTTCTGCCATAATACAAAACTGGAGAGGGCCAACCCTATCACTTAGGGCATTGAGAAATAGATGTTGGTATATTCTCAGACCTACCCGATATGCACACAAAATTTCACGAAAATCGGCCGAGCCATTTCGGAGGAGTTTAGCTACAAACACCGTGACACGAGAATTTTATATATTAGAAGATGTATGTATGATGTGGGAAAGTAACTCTTTTGTTATATTTAAGCGGTGGTAGCCTAATGGCTAGGGCGTCGGACTTGCGATCATGTAATTGCAGGTTCGAATCCCATCCTTTACACTACCTACTACGTGAACCTACTAGTAGCACAAGCATTTAGCTTGGCACGAGAGGTTAACAAGAATACCAGTAGAGTGCGACTCATATTGCTAGTAAGCTTGACTGGCCTGTTGGTCTAGCGGTAAGTGATCCTGACTGCGAAACCAGAGGATGTGAGCTTGATTCCCACCTAGGACAAACCTTTGTGTAATGAGCCCGATCATTTGCTCTGGGTCTAGGTGTTTTTATCTGAATATGTAGGAATATATACCTAAGTATGTTTATAAGTTGTCTGGTTGCCAGAGTACAGGCTCTGCCTAGTTTGGGATCATATGACCGTGACTGTGTGAGGTGTCTCGAAATTTTATTATATTAATTAGGTAGTAAGCTAATTAGCAGACCTAGACCGCACAAAAGAGCATAATACCATCATATCTCCTTTTGAGCCGAGCAGTTAGGTTAATTATTGCAGTTTAATTGCTAAACGGTACCTACACCACACTTAACCCCCCGTAGTTTTAATAATAAAGTTACTACCGTATTTATGGAAATAGCCACGTTTTAAGATAGGTACGACCAACGGCCCGTATCAATGACACATTCGGCGTATCAGCCGATGCCAACACGGAACAAGCTGTAACAAGAATCCAGATCGATAATTTCATCAGAACAACTTATTTGCATAAACGAAACCGGTTGGTCGACACGCAGATAGGTACATAGATAGATCACAGACAATAAGAATGACATACAATGGCATTAAACTTTCACATTCTGTTGCCACGTATCATTCGTGCAATCGCGAACTTTTAATTATATGATCATGTGAAGGCTGTTTCGAAGAGTGGGCTGTGCCTATGTAGCGCATCTTGAGGCTACCTATAAGACGCCAACGCAATACGAGTCGAACTTTATGCCGATTGTCATAATTTATAGTGATAAGTTTTGAAATCAGTTTCTTTAATCATTAATATTCAAGTTGTTTAGGCACCTAAGTAATACCTACCTCTACCAAAACTATGGTTGTCGCTATAAATAATAAATGAACATCAAAGATCTCGATCTTCGAATGTTTGTAAAACGAGATTGCGTAGCTGTTAATATTCTAAAAAAAATATTTAACAAAAGGATTACTTTCAAATCAAATCTAATTTTCAGATTATAATCAAATTCAAATCAAGTTTGAAACCGCCCTGCTGTCTCCGTCACCTTAATGAGTGAAGGCGCGATAGATAGACATTTAAGAACATATTAAAGTTAATTAGCGTGTCCGTATTCAGGGCTAAAAATATTTTGCGTGCATTCCCAATAACTTAAGTTCGTCAACCAACGCCTGACTTTGATAAAACTTCAAAAAAGACTACCCGAATGCCCGACCTTAAGAATTACATCTTAACTTAATTAAAACAAAAATTGACTCTCAAAACTGTGACTAAGAAAATTTAATAGCATGCTCAGCCAAAGAGAATGTCTGATAGTTTGTACGTTTTCAATAGATAGCATGCAGAGATGAGTTTAAATGCAACGCTTGCATAATCACGCATAATAGCGTCGGAGTCAATTTTCTAAAGGTCACAAGTTTATGCGCGCAATGCGCTGACATCGATAAAAATTAAACAAATTCATGTTAAATATTTTTAGCTTTTATTATTTTCAACTATTGAAGTAGGCCATGCATGCCACAGGGAGTAGACGCTAAAGCGATTTTTTTTTGTCTGTTGCTTGTAATTTTGCGATTAGAGGTATGAAGCGGCGTTAGCCCCAATGGCTAGGATGACGGACTTGCGATCATGTTGTCGGTTTGAAACACACCCATTGCACTACCGACGTGAACCCACTCGTAACACAAGCATTTAGCTTAGCACGAGGGCTCAACAAGAATACTAGGCATGTACGACCCATAGAAGTTTAAAAAAAAAATTGGAGATGATATTTTAACTTTCCTTATCATCGATTACTATCGTACATAGGATATGATTTTACTTTCTTAGATGTTTATTTTATTTTGCTTTATGATGGCATTTATTTATTATGAAAAAGGGTCTTTAAATAATAGCTCGAGAAAATTGAGTCGTACCCTATGCTTACCTACATCAGACTTTTTGCAGGACCGATTCGGATCGGTTGGGACAAACTGATTTTATTTCCAACCGGATACGGAGGTGTGCTTTGCTCTATTACAATCAGTTCTCATACCGACATGTCAGGCAACCACGCTTAGTCGTGCCATACAATTTTAGGAAAGAAAACATTTATTCGCGTCATATGCGACGCATAAACAAAAAAAAAAGGTATTAAAATAAGCATATGCTGAGATTCGGGACCCCAGCGCTGGTTTTCAGCGATGGCCGGCGTTGACGTGATGACGTAGACCGGTGTGGCTGTATGGGCTGTATCAATATATCTAATAATATGACTTATGAAAGCGTTTAATTTTTATTCTACTCGACTGGGTCATGTCTCTTTTGATGATTTATTCTAATGTAATAAGGAACTGATTACGTCATTTGGGAACTGAGATTTTTCTCCGACAAAAAACGGTCACCGATTATGGGACGTGGCCGTGAAGCCAAATCGCCAATAGCCATTTATTAACTCAGAAGGTAAAACAAATTCAAAAAATAGCAACGAAAAAAAGCAAATCAGTAAAATCACTAAAATATATTTCAGTTCTTTTAAGTATATATAAAAGGTAACATTACTTTTCAACAACTAATAGAAGCTAATATTACGTCATGTCAGCAAGTTTTAAAGCCACTTCCTCCAGCTGTTTATTCCTCGACACCAATTCACTATTCTGCTTAATTAAAGTTCTAACTTTTTCTTTTAAAACAAAAACACTGTTCAACTTCTGTTTATTTTTTTCTTTACTACTCATCCTTCTGTACTTCTTCAAGTTGTCTGTAATGTACCATATTTTTGTGTTCCCTTCTTTACCCCTTTGCGTCGTTGTTAGCTTAAACATGGCTTTCTCGTTGTATATATTTGTGAACATGTGTAAGACGTCCATGTACGTTTCTTTAGCAAGAGTTTCGACGTATTTAGGGAAGTGGGGCTGCACCATATATTTGTCGATGTTGTATTTGTGTACGAATTCATGTTTTGTGTATGTATCGGATATTTCGTCATGGATTATGTCGCCGTCTTCTTCGTCTTGTGAATCGCTGTAAAAGACAAAAAGTATATTATCAAGAAAAAAAACTGTGTTAAAACATTTATGCTTACGATTTCCAGAAATAGTAATGCGACTTTAACCTTTAACCACTTACGTCGAGAGAGAGAAAGCAGAGTTCAGGGTACCGCACAAAACATGAAAAACCCCCTATCAACTAAAAAAAGTACAGCACTCGCCAATGTTTATGGCCGCTCTGAATACAGCCGTCGGTACGAACTCGCACATGGTACACTCATACTACTACATACTCTCATACACACTACTCATACACTGGCACTAACGCGCGGGAGGCGAGGACGCTTGCGGGTGGAAGCCAGCGCGTGCGGGCGTGCCCTGCCTCCCCGCCCCGCGTACGTCCCGCTGATACCTGATTTTGTGTTCTGCGCAGCGTAATGCGGCTAGGTTCGGAGCGGCCATAAAGTTTGGCGAGAGCTGTAATTTGACACAATTTTTCATTCAGAACTATGAAATATTGCATGTTATGTAAACAAAGTGTGTCCTTAATCCTGACATGGACAAATTATCAGCTACTATTATGCTCGCTACTTAATTGGACATGACTTGTATATCAGTTTACTTGCCAGTTTTCCTTTTTGTAGCTTATGCAATGTCTAATGTTTGCACAATGTTTAAAAAAAACACTGTGCAAACAGTAGACTAACTCGCGGACGAACTCGCGGGGGACAGCTAGTGTGTAATATAACAAGTTCGACAAACTCCCCAAAAAACTTCAACCCAAGTTCCAAATAGTTTTTATTTGGATCCGAGTTGAAATTTTTGAGGAGGTTTTCCTTTTTACCTGAGGAGATTTTCTTACCTGAGTATTAAATCATCACTCGTCTGTATTCCCTTATGAACGCCATCTTTCAGACCATTGATAACATTATCATTAACGACAAAACCCGTTACATTCCCATCCTTCATATACACGTCAAACACAGGCATTAGCATTTGTGCTTTCATATCAGCTGTTTGAACCCCAACGTCATGTGCCGTGTTCTCGTAAACTTCACTAATATACTCAACATCATCATTATCTTCCGTTACGTAATCTATATGACTTTCTTCAATAACTTGAGTATCATCAAAATCGTTGTTTAATTCTTCATTTTTATCAGTGACGTCCATTTGTATTTCTTCATTTTGATCAGTCACTACTTGCGTATCGATATGAATTTCAACGTTTTCCTCAACAAGTTGTTCTTCATCGACATATTCTAGTATCTCTGTTTGGATTTCATGATTCTCTTCAGTCACGACCGTTTCATAAGCTATATTGTCTATATAATTTTCCTCGCTTTCAATTACTTCGCCTTCGTCTATAATTTCACTAAATTCGTTACTAACATCTTGAGTATTATTGTCATCGGGATTATAATATTCTATAGTAAGACTATATGTTTCTAATTCATTTTGTGCGTCGCAATGTTCTTCATCTTGTATAGCCTCCGTGACAGAAGCATCTATCGACTCGTCACATTTTGTTTCAATATTAACTCTGTGATCAAAAGAAAAGAAAAATGTTCTTGCAATAATTTTGCAAAAAGAGAAGAATAACAATACTACAGCAGACCTCACCCAGCCATATTAAAAACATAAGGCAACAGGTTACATTGACTTGCTTACTATAAACTATATAAAAAAGTTTGTTAGATCTTTACCTATCTTGTAGCACTGGGACACACTGATCAGCAACCCATGGGTTTCTTTGTATTTCGCATTTGATAGATTCTTGCAAATGTTTCACACTCTGTATTGTCTCATTGTAAGAACTTTGCGTTTTTATTCTTTTTGTGCTATCTGACATTGTTGTATCGTTGGTTTTTGATCCTGCAACAAAAATATAGTAAATGTAGGCAGGCAGGGCAGTCGATTCTATTTTCGCGATTTTCAGCGTTCCTCCTGCAGTGAAAGTTGTCCATAAATTAAAGACAACTTATGGACTCTTAAGAAAAAATTGGATTCATCAGGATTCATCATTATGGACCATAATTATGATGTTTTCTCAAGAGGTATCGCGTTATTCTGTTACATATTGTATATCACTCAATGTTCCACTGCATGAAAATACGGGACCAGCTACAGAACGGGAGCCTTGGCGATTGTAAAGCTACCACACCAGATGTGGTGTTCACAACCACTCTGCCAAGAGTGTGACGGCGAACAGAAAAACTACATTATGGAGCAGAATTTATTATCATACTTACGTCTCTTCAACGGCGGTGTTCTTGTTCCATCTATATCATCTAATGTTCTTCTGTGCTTCACTTTCCTAGGTAATTCTGAATTGTCAACCGCTAAAAAAAAAATCATTTTTTTATATTTTTTACACATAATTACGAATATGATTATGCATAATTAGATACTAGCAAATTATTCCTATAATTTTACACATAAACCTTCACCTTGAAGCACTCGCATCTATTGCGGAACGCTGTTGGTCAAGTGGTCGTGCGTTCGATTCCCACCCATCTGTTTGATGAGCACGCTAATTTTATTTTATTCCGTCTGGGTATAATTTATCTATAACATGTATGTATTTAGAAATATTGTATAAGTACGTTTATCAGTTATCTGGTTGCCATAGTACAAGCTCTGCCTAGTTGTGTGATCAAAATGGCCGTTTTGAGTTGTCCCAAGATATTATTATTATTTAAATACTAATGTCAAGATCATAGAATTTATTTTCCAATGCTAGTGCTTATGTAACTTACTTATAATAGAATATGGTAATTACCAGCTATTTTTTCTCTTAACATCATTAGTCTGTCTTCAGATATAACCCGCTCAATATTCCTGCTTTTCATATTCTTCTCTAAAGCGTAGAAGAACGGTCGGCTCATACTGAATCCTGTTTCTATTTCGACGTACGCCCTGATTTTCATTACATCAACTTTTAGTTTTAGTAGGTCCATTATCTGAAATAATAAATATACTTATTTAAAAATCAGAAATTACGTCAGCTGTGGTTTTTTGTATGAAAAACTACTGCTTTCGAACAACTGGTGTTTTAATACAGTATTATTTCAGTGTACTATGTCAATTTTCTTAGTCTTAAGATCTCAAAGATAACGAGTTACCGCACGTCGCCCGCGTAAACGCGCAGGACGGCGGTGGACAATTTAAAACTATTAAAAAGTACCTTCTTTATTGGACATATTATTGTTAACATCATAACTATCAGTACCTGGATCACCGAGCATTGCTCGTTTTTTTTTGGTAGTGTGTTTTTAGAAATTTTAAATACGAATTAGGTACATACTGATGAAATGAGAAAGTATGAATAATATTTTTCGATCTTACCGACGTAATAATAAAAATATGAACTGGTTATTTAATTAAAAAATAACGAGTGCATTTAGTTTAACATTTTATTAGAAACCAATACTTTTTTTACAGCTTATCAATCACAAATAACATTAAAATTAAAAAAATATATTATTACTCGCCAACATGTCAGGAAGAGTAATTTTTGAAGTGAAACTTCTTTTGGCGCATGAGGGTAAAATTTTTACAGATGAAACGTCACGCCGGTATGCAACGGAAGTAGTAGAATACATTACAATGTCTTTGAACGGAAGTGTCAGAAAAGAGAGAGAGAGTGATCGAGACCATGAAGGTTTTCATCTATACCTTCATGATCGAGACCGATTGAGAGAGAGTAAGACAGGGCGAACGTAGCATGAGCAACTAGCCGTGGAGTGAGAGTATAGCAAGCGAGTGAGAAAGATTGAGAGAAAAAGTGAGACAGAGCGAACGTCGTATCACGCATAGTGCTATCACAGTCTTAACATCATACAGTCGTTCGACGAAGACGTCTAGACAGGGCAATCGTGCGGGGTGCGAGGGGCGAGACGGGGGAAGGGCGCTCCCGAGCTGCATACATTACCATGTTAGTAGCTCGGGAGCTAACTTTCAGGGCTATCTGGTGTTAGTTTAGTTCTATTAGTTTTAATAAATATAATAATTTTATTAAAATGGTGATTAAAATTAATTGGTGCCAAGAAACCAAGATGGCGTCGACGACAATTTGCAAATTTTTCGTCATGGGTGTCATTTTCATGATTCCCGAGGTCGCTAAACGATTATGGGGTCGAAATTAAAACCCAAGATGGCGCCGAGGAAATTTTGCAAATTTTTCGTCATCGGTGTCATTTTCATGGTTCCCAAGGTCGCTAAAAACGATTATGGGTTCGAAATTAAAACCCAAGATGGCGCCGACGACAATTTGTAAATTTTTCATCATGTGTGTCATTTTCATGGTACCCGAAGTCGCTAAAAACAATTATGGGGTCGAAATTAGAATCCAAGATGGCGCCGAGAAAAATATGCATTTTTTTCATCATGGGTGTCATTTTCATGGTACCCGAGGTCGCTAAAAACGATTATGGGGTCGAAATTAGAATCCAAGATGGCGCTAGAGAAAAATATGCATTTTTTTCATCATGGGTGTCATTTTCATGGTACCCGAGGTCGCTAAAAACGATTATGGGGTCGAAATTAGAATCCAAGATGGCGCCGAGAAAAATATGCATTTTTTTCATCATGGGTGTCATTTTCATGGTACCCGAGGTCGCTAAAAACGATTATGGGGTCGAAATTAGAATCCAAGATGGCGCCGAGAAAAATATGCATTTTTTTCATCATGGGTGTCATTTTCATGGTACCCGAGGTCGCTAAAAACGATTATGGGGTCGAAATTAGAATCCAAGATGGCACCGAGAAAAATATGCATTTTTTTGTGATAAGTCATTTTTAAGATTTGCGAGGTCACTAAAAATTTCGCGGAAATGTCTATCGCGCAAAAGTTCCTGATCCAAGATGGAGGACATTTCTCTATATGAAATTACATGTATTCGTCTCAATCTCAATCTAGAATTTTTGCATGTGAGACCATAGACGAAGCGCATTTGCATAATAGTTACTGTTTTACAAATTGTGTATCTCGCTATTGTTAATTATTGTAACAATACTTATTTTTATTTATTTTAGATAAACGTTATGTCAAACAATGTAAATATTGAAGAAATAAATTGAAAAAATTAAATTTATAATTTACATTAATTTTCAAACCTTTTTTTATTTTAATGACAATTAAATTCCTAACCTATCTTCCTTTTTCCCTTCCTCTTAATCTTGGAAATTTAAAGTTTTAGATTTGTATAAATATAAACAAGATTTTTAAATTAGTTCGCCAAAGAAGTTTCACTTCTGACATGTGTACTTTGTACGCACGCATGTTTTTTTTTTAAGTTGATTACTGTTATCACGGATAAAACGTAATTTTCTGAAAATGAATCGTAGATCGATTTATTACTTTTACAGGGTGTTAGTTTAATACATAAATATAAAACAATTTAAAATATAAAAAGCTTATTCGAAGTCCTGTAATCTGTAATAGTTCTGTGTAAGTCCTTTGAATATTGAGGCCAGTTATCAATAACAGCACGCACGCTTTCCATGGGAAAATTCTTCACTACCAATCGTATGGATTGTTTTAGGGACTCTAAATTATCATGGCCTTTAGAGCAAGCCGTACTCTCTAAAACTGACCGTAAATCATAATCCAGCGGATTAAGATCGGGTCTAGACGACGGCCAGTCTTCAACTCTGATGAAGTCCGAAACGTAACGAACGTCCAACCAAGACTGCGTAGACCGAGCTTTATGACCCGGCGCCGAGTCTTGCTATAAAGACCATTCTTGGTTATTGAACATGGTGTTGTTAAGGGGCTTCACTACCTTCTCAAGAATGCTATAATATAATATGCTGACCCCTACAGTATCTTGATACCCTTGTGCCGATGTTTTGATACCTTTTTCACAAAAGTATGGCTCAGTCACCCCTTCATAGCTAATATCCCACCAAACCATCACTAAAGTTGCATAATCCCCACGTTGCACTTTGTCAACAAATTGGGAAACTTTCTTAGAGCTGTAAGCATAAATACGGCCATTTTGTTTGTTAAAAAGTAGTTTACTTGCAAAAAAAATCTCATCCGTAAACAAAATTTTTCTGTTACTTCCTTTTGAGTACCGCTTCAGTAGTTGTTTCGATTTTACCACCCTATTCTTTTTTAAATTATCAGTTAAGAAATGACCAGTACGTCTCTTATAGGCTGCAAGACCTAAGTCATCTTTTAAAATACGCGACATGGTTCTAGGTGACAGGCTTCTTTCCCTTACTGCTTTGACCACCTTTTTCGTACGAATACTACGTGGACGGTCTGATATTTTTCTGTCACAAACAAAGGAGGTCTCATTGTACCTATTAATAGCCCGGAACACAAACATTTTAATAATACCAAGCGTATCGAGAGTTTTAAAAATTGCATTTGGCTCCATACCTACTTTGTGTAATGCAATCACAGCGATTCGGTCCTCTTTATCACCCCACTCTATTTTAATATCGCAAAATATTGTACAATGTATTGGCGCCAAAATGAGAAAACACAATGAACAATCATATAAATGACAGATTCCAAATTCAAATGTTTTGTTTATTTTTAATAGTAAAAGTATTTATGGCCAGACTAAATTGCTCGTTTAAAGATATAAGATTACTAAAAAAACGGATAAAAAGACATTTTCTGAAAATGAATCCTAGCTAGATCGATTTTACGCCCCCGAAAACCCCTGCATACTAAATTTCATGAAAATCGTTGGAGCCGTTTCCGAGATTCAGATTATATATATACAAGAATTGCTCGTTTAAAGATATAAGATAAGCTCTTGCTGCTCCTGGACAGCCGGCAGCTAAGCCGGAAAACCATGTACAAATGATTTGTAATCTTAAGAAATAAATGAATTCAAACCGTAATTTCAAGGTTTTAATTTTTTTTAAACTCAACCCAACATGAAGGCCAGTTACAATATCATAATCCTGGTTCTTACCTCCTCTTTTATGTGCGGTGGCAATCGCCTTCCATGTTGTAATTTATAAAATTCCTCTAAAGACAATTCATGATCATGGTGATTACATACATATACAACAGTTAGTTCTTTCTCATTAGGTAAATGTCTTAACTTTATTTTGCATGGACAATTGGTCTTCATATTATTGTTCCTGAAAGATAAATTCAGTAAAGCTATCAATCAATGGGAGCTATCGCGTGTCAAAAATCCGCAAGGGTCGCTAGTGTAGTATATGGTCTATCTGTCAATTTCGACCAATCACAGGCCAGTAGCTTGTCTCTCATTGGTGGAGAATGACATTCAGACCTTATGCAACACTAGCGACCCTACCGGATTGATACGCGATATCTCCCATTAATTCAGTCTATTGCGGTCTGCTGCTGGACATAGGCCTCTCTCAAGTTGCGCCACAACACCCGGTCCACCTTTCGTATCTGATCCGACCCAGCTGCCTATTTCAGGTTATTGGTCCATCTGGCGGGGCATGTCCTATGCTATGTCTATGGGACGAAATAATGGGGTGGTTGTTGCCCTAGTCACCATGCTGGGCACCCGGGTTGGTGACGACATGTATTATTTTGTTCTTTAGGAGAACGCTGGTCCCCTTGTTTCGATATCCCTGAATCGCCTCTTACGAAACCCACGGATAGAGATTACTATCGCCGGGGGGTTTTATTCTAAGGATTATTTTTGTGTGATTACAATTTTAATAGGTGAGTTTGGCCAATCGGAGAGTCGAGCAACAATAACGTGTCGATTGCGTAAGCGTAAAATCGCACTAGGTACACAGTTTTTATTGATACATACTGCTATTATAAAGCTGGAGTTTGTTTGTTTGTCCGATTTGAAAAAATCATTGTGTTAGACAGCCCATTTGTCGAAGATAGCTTTTTGGTGCGATAATCGACAACCAGGCGGTGGAAGCCGCGAGGAAAAGCTAGTATAATACATCAGACAAACCTTTTCCGCAGTCCTTTTTTCTTATACTTCTCCTTATTTCTTAAATAAACACAATTGTACGTGAACGATTCGTATTCAGTGTTAGGTTTGCGCGAGTCCGAACATTTGTAATAGAAACGCCATCGTTTAGCGTTCTCGTTCAAGTATTGCACAAAGTCCTCTTGTGACCTGAACTTGTCTCCAGGCTTCACGAGTTTCTCATCGTCATGTAAATACAAATCTGTGTGGTCTGTGCAGTATTCACTATATGGAAGAAATATAAGTGCTGGAAAATACGAAGAACTGATTGAATATCATACCACATTATCATCATAAATGCGAAAATAACTGTATGTTTGTATCTGTAATAGCTAAACTGCTGAACTGATTTGGATAAAACTTAGTATTGGGTAAACTTGGTATTCCTATTAATATAATTCCTAAAAACAATGTAGCTGCTGTAAAAACAAAGGAAGTTCTATAGCTATTTGTGTTTTTAAAGATAACCTTAGTATTGCGAATAACATTTAACTATATCCTTCTCTACTTTCATTTGTAACACATTTTGTTGTATTTTGGATGTTTTGTTGTGACAGATAAATGGATGATATAGTAAAAATATATTTGTACCTTTTTTAGAGCTTATCCTGCTATCTTCATTGCCTGTATTCATTTTGCTATGTGAACTTCCTGATTCATCTAAACATCTGAAACAATATTAGGTTCAACATTCTGTTCTAAAATCAACTACTTGTACCAAAACAATATTTTCGTCTCTTCATGCATTGTTCACATGTAATAAAAGAGAAGAAGTTCAGCATAGGTAACTGAAAGCATCAAGTAGGTAATTGAAAACTTTTGAAACATCATAAAGATACATTGTTTTATCCCACCCTTCAACAGTGCTAAAATCTAAAAGTTAGCCAGATTATCAAGGCAAAAAATAATCACTAACACTCATTACACATTGTTACTGTGACCAGCCCCCTTAGACAAGGTACATTTCTACAATCAATTTCGCTGATCAATTCGCTGAAATGTATGAAAGTGACAAGTCTAAGTCATGTGACTTATCAAAGAGCAATGTCATTTCTATACATTTTATGTCGTTTCCATACATTTTATGTCATTTCCATACATTTTATGTAATTTCCATATATTTTATGTCATTTAAGAGATTTCTTTCATCATTAATGCTTGTAGAAATGTACCTTGTCTAACGGGCAGGATCCATACAAATCCTTGCATCACTCTTTATAATTTTTCATTTTGTGATCGTAAGGTGTAAATAAAAAGATTTAGACTAATGCTTCTACCTAATAACAGACTGTTCATTAACAGTATTCGGTGAAATTTGGCAAGTATCGTCCTTGATATCGACATTCATTGCCACATCCTCCGCTGAGTCATCCAAATAGCAGTGGTCTTCATTAAAATGCTTGTCGAAACCCATTTCTAAAATAAAAATCACACCATTTAATGAAGTAAAAGTGAGTTAATATACTTGAATATTTTAATAATAGTGTTTTATTATTACTGGGTAGAATAAAATCTATATTGTACACCATTAGGAGTACTTAGCAATGTAAGGGTACAATTTCGGTCTATATTAAAGGTAGTGTGCAAGATAACTCTCAGACTTAAGTGTTGGCTTACTTAAATTGATTCCTGGGGTTTGGTTTGATTTTTGGGGTTCCTTTTTTTTGTTTTCATTTATATTTGGTGGTTTTTATAAAAACATATGTCATTCCCATCCACACCTATTTACACTTATTCTGCCGTCGTAAGAAAAAAGGGCACAACCAACATTTTTCTAAAAATTGAGTTATATACATATTTAGAATCAGAAAAAAAAGGCACATCTGCTCAATTTTTTGTAGAATTTTATCTTCAAGGAATTCGGAGATACAGTAGGCTCAAAAGGCACAAATGAGACTAATATTCATGTTTTATAGAATGAAAAGTCACATTTCTTTATCATTATATTGAAAAGGCACAAATACGTAGATGTGACTATTACTTCATACAGATTTTTACTAAAAACTACTTTGAAAAGGCACACCTACAACATAACATAAAGAAAAGGCTCAAACGCCAGATGTGCCCTGTCTACTTAATGAATGATCCATGCATGTCTTAATTAATTTACGTATAAAAGGCACATATCACCAGTTGTGCCTTTTCTTTAAACTATTTACGATTAGGGGTGAGGAAAGGAGGGCGGGGTTTGATTGAAATGCGCCAGTTGTGCCTGCGACGTAGAAGCGGTCGAAGTGACTCCACGCTTGTCAGCAGCCTGCCCGCGTTAGGTAAGTTTATTTACGTTTTATCCATGATACTTGTTGTTTCTAATTCAAGTAGGTAGGTACATATCTTTGTAGGTTAGATCGTACACCTAGGGTCCTAGGTAATGTCAACAGTTACTGTCTTACAGTTTCCAGACAGATGTGCCAAACAAAGCCACGGTAGTATTATTATCTAACAGACTATTGTCTGCACCCGGAGGTCGAGGCGCGTAGGCATAGTTCGCGTTTCGTCCGTTTGTATAAATTTGGAATACTGTACCTATAGATTGTATTACCGTGCCTTAGCTTAACACCTATGTGGCATAAAATAATATTTAATTAATTAAATAGGAATAATTATGCTATTTGTTAGTTTTCGTTTTGTTTAATTAACAAAGTTTAGTATTGAGTGTGTTTTTTAATTAAATATGTTTGTTAAGTTCATAAATAAATAAAAATCCCCGTTTTCAGAAATAAACAGGGAAGGTATTAAAATAGGAATATGATAAACATATATAATGATTCATTTCACTTGTTTTACCCTTATTTCAGATAATTTTAAAAAATGCAGCCAGATTAGTAAGCGTCGCTTTACAAAATCTAAAGCCTAGATTTGATGTTGACGAACAGATTCCGTCCACTAGTGGTCTACAAAACTGGTCGCCACAAATTCTAGCAACAGAATCAGTTTTGATTCGGACGATTCGGTAGCCGATAAAGATTATGAACCACCAAAAAACCAAAAAACATACAATATTGCCGCTCAATGCTCAAAACAATCAGTGGTTAACTTCAAGCCGCCCAAGAAGATTAGTAAATCATTACCACCTATCAAGTGTCACATGCCTCTTCAAGATGCAGGAGTTTACAAACTTGATTGTGACTGTGGTCCCTCTTACATCGGTCAAACAAAGTATCGCAGTATAGGGACTCGCGTAAAAGAACATATAGCTGATGTTAAACACCGCCGCTCAACGAAGCCTGCAGTCGCCGAACATGCTGAAGGCTCCAGTCACTACATTCGTTTTGATAAACCACAGATCCTCGCACAAAGAATCCAAATTCCTACCTAGGATGTTTCAATAGAGAAGATGGCTGGAAGATATCACCTACTTGGGATCCAATCATACACAAAATCAAAACCAAACCCAAGAACAGCGCTGCAAGACTTCAAGACACTGTGAGCTCATATTGCGTAGGTCGGAACACAAAGGATTAAAATTAAAAGTAAATTAAATTATAAAAATATGAAGGTAGAACGAGCAACATATCGACTTGTCAAGGCGAATACCATCTCAGTCTGCCCGTGACCATGACACCTGCAAAGGTGTTGAAACGTCGGGAACTAAAATCAAAATATAAACCGCGATAGAATCCGTTTGAAGCAGTTTTATTTCAATAGATTAGCTTATCCCTAATCTATATATATAAAAATGAAACCCGTTTTCCGTTGTCACGACATCACGCGTGAACGGCTGGACCAATTTCGCTAATTCTTTTTTTGTCGTATTTGTTATTATCAGGAGAAGGTTCTTACGAAGGAAAAAAATAAAAAATGCTCCGCGAAACTTTAAAAATTAAAGAAAACTTAACGACCATATTATTAACTGTAACCTTTAAAGAGTTTGACATAACTGTCAGTTTTTTGACATGACAACGTCTGTCAGGTCAGCTAGTAATTTATAAATAACTATTTTTTTTTGTTTAAATTTTGGTATCTATAGAAGAAGATTTGTTTCAGTTATTTGGATAAGCTAACCAGAAATGGTATGACAGTTAAATAAATATGTTTTATAGTTTATTAAACTTTATTCACGTAATTATTTGTTTTTTTTTTATAGAAAACATTAAGTCAATTTACATTAAAAAGGCGCAATTAGACAAATGTGCCCTTTCTTTTAGACTCAATGACCAATTAGTTTGAAATATTAAAAAGAAAGGTCACATTTGGTTAACTATGCCTTTTCTTTGTAATAAGTGGTATTTTTAAAATATTTTTTTTTTAAGTTGAATGGAATAATTTGATTTTATTTAATAATTAATTATGTATAAAAACTAAAAAGTAAAAAATATAATAGTACTAACCTTCACGCATATATCATCAGTATTTTTTTTTCTTTTAAGCAATAGGTTTCCACACTATGAAGCAGATTATTGTAAAAACTTTAATCCCAATTATCTCAGTTTGACCAAAATGATAGATGTGCCCTTCTCTCATACGACGGCAGTATTTTAAACAACATTTTTTTTCTTTTTGTATCAGAAGTCTGAGATGTTGCTTCTTAAATAATGTCAAGGAATCTTTTAAGTAAATCTTTAATAAGGAATCTCTTAAGTAACCATTATATCTCGGTCTCGGAGTAGGTATGGCAAGTGCAGGAGTAAATGATAAGTTTATAATAGTTCTAAAAATTAATCAAATCTCACTAACCTTGAACAAAGAGATGCTATAGACAACACTTTTAACTGGCTTTGTTCTCAAGACAATGCAACTAAAAATATGTTACATATAAGCTTGTTTTATGAATACTCATAATTAAATGCTGTTTCTAGTGCTAATGCTGCTTAGGTACACCTGAAAATAATAATAACAATATCTTGGGACATCTTACACAATGATGATCCTAAACTAGGCAGAGTCTGTGCTATGGTAACCAGACAACTGATAAACATACTTATAATTATGTATATTTCAAAATTCATATATTTATATTATAGACAAATAATACCCGGACCCAGAACAAATGATTGAGCTCTATCATTTGCATCAAGCATCAAACCCACAACCTCTGTCTTAGCAGTCAGGTTCACTAACCTCCAGCTAGACCAACAGACCAGTCAAATAAAAAATTAAAGCATACCAAAAATAATAATTTCACACTAATTGAGTAAAGAAACCAAACAACTTAGTCTATTACGGCCTGGACTGGACATAGGCCTAGCTTGAGTGTTACTGTTTCAATGTGCTAATTTTAGAAAATCTTGTACAGATAAAAAAAGGCTTTTTACACTTTAATTTAAAGTAATATAAATATAAATTATTCATGTACAAACACAACATAATAAAGAAATAACATTTGTGTTAATAACTTAACAAAGGTGCTGCTTATTTCTTCAGATATTGCCACCAACAGGACAGTTTATGAGGGCCCAATTCTAAAAGGAAGCTAAGTATGCCTTAACATCATGTTACTTGCCAGTGTTTAGTGCAAATACGATACAACAAGATTGCCCCAGTTATTAACGACTAAACTCAATCTTGTTACCTCTCCTTTGATATTGTATTATGTTGGTTATCTTATAAGATTTATTTACTTACTACTAGTTTTATTATATGAAGGTAGTTAAGTTATAAAATGAACTACCAGTACTTAACCAAATCGACATCATTAGAGTATTTTCAAAAGATATGTTGATAAGACCTACCTATAGTCTCCTTTTTTATTTTGTAATTAAATCAACATCTATTGCGGTCTGGAAATACCACGACTTCCACTACATGCTCTTTGCTTCATTCGATATAAATTAAAAACGAAATAAATGCTCTACCATGCGTATGACACACAATCAGTAAGTTAAGATTAATTGAAATTACGTACGAAAGAACAAAATTAGCTCAGCAGCACAGACAGACGGCAAGAGGCGCTGTCAAGTGTCACATGTCACTTAAGTGTCATCTGTCAAATTGACAATTTGAAATTTACAATGTAAATTAGAAAAAAGATCAACACTTTTCCGTTAGGCATTGACTTGAATCTTTTTAAAATGATGCAAGATGCTATAGAGCAATAATAAATTCACCTCAAAAAATGAATCTCAGCGATTCTAAGCATTAATTTAAGACTAAATAAATTACGCCAACTCGATAAGTGAAGTATTTCGCTCGTTATCGTGACCACAAGATACGGGATCCGCACATACAGACACACGGACGTCCAAGACAGAACTTTTTCATTTTTTTAATTAGTTTAAATAATAAAAAGAGATTTAAAAATACCATGAGTGTAAAAATAGTGTTTTTTCTCAACATTTGTCTATTTTATATTCACGTGTAAAAGTAATAAAGAATAAAAAAAGTGACATTTTAAGTTGGAGAATCACTCGCGGTGTGCGTAAACTGACAGTAATACCCACCTCATGCTTCGCTTATGAGGCGTGCAAAACAAACATTTACAGTTGAAAAGTTTTAGGTTTAATTAAGTTCGGTTAAATATTTTTTGAACATGTGATAGACAAGCATAACGACCTAATCTTGCATTAATATGAATCAACGAAAAAATATATAAAAGGGTTTTAATTTATGCGAACCAATTTTATAAAAAAATAACGAGCGAGCCTTACAGTTAAGTAGTCGCAAATGATGGGTAACATTTGACATCTCACCTTAGTAATAAGCAATTTTAAAAATACCTATATTCTGAAAAAAAAAATGGGTCAGGTTTTATTTGAAACTAGCTGTGCCCCGCGGTTTCACCCACGTAAGTTTACCCCGTTCCCGTGAATTATACAGTAAATTTTTCATGGTTATTAATGTTTATTCTGCTATTCGGGACAGAGACGAATCCAACAAATCAAGAATCATGAAAATCGGTTCACCCGTTCTCGAGTTATAAAAGTGTTGTAACAAACCCGACTTTGTTTTATATATATAGATTATTATTCTTCAAAACAAATTAACAATAAATTAAAAATATGAATGGAGAAGATTCCTGAACATTAGAATCAATTTCTTCTTTTTTAAATCGTAAGATCTTATAAGAGATCGAATTTAATATAATATGTTTTTTTAAGCAGTGACAGAAATTAACCTAAAAATTTAAAAAAGCTAAATACTGAAATACTTTATTCGAATAATTATCTTTTTTTTCAATCAAAATTAAAAATATTAATGGAGAAGATTTCTGAACAATAGAATCAATTTCTTCTTTTTTAAATCGTAAGATCCTAAAAGAGATCGAATTTAATAAAATATGTTTTAAGCAGTGACAGAAATTGGTTGGTACTATCTGACAGTCAACTCTAAAACCCTCAGAATAATAACTAAAGTAACTAAAACCGCGCGCTCATTCGTCAAATCGAATAGCGCGCGCTTTCACGACTTCCTGTTACACACTTCCGTCCCATTTCACGAAATCACTCCCACAAATTGCAGGAAAGCGAGACGAAAGATGTTACTCATCAAAACACATCAAAAAACCTTTTCTTAGTAATACAGATACTGATCTATTAATTGTAAACATTGGGTTTGCAATAACTTACGTATTTTTTTATTCAATTCACTGAAAAATGCTGAAACTTTTTGTTTTGTATTATTTACTTTAATTTTATGCCAACCTACTGTAACAAAATTCTAAATACTAGTAAAATATCCGACCTGGCATCATTGATATTCATTGAGCACTGGGAAGAAAAATTTAATTTGGTCTTCCGTGCGCGCACTGTTAAGGAAAACTATGAAAGCTTGCAGGCGTGGTGATAGTTTCGTCACGATCTTGTCCGCAGGTCGGCGAACAAAAAAGTAACGTCGCTACGTGCGCATCTCCATATATATGATGCATGGACTTGATAGAAGAGACAAAACAGTCTCCGTGACAAAAGTTCCCCGTGCGCGCAAAGCTTAATAATCTTCTTAGCGAGACAGATATCATTGCTGTTCCGACCTCTACCACTATATCACCTACTTTTTAGTTTTTAAATGTTTCTGTGCTGTCTATGATTTATAGCGAAAGTGCAAATTATGACGTATGTCACAAATGTCATCTGAAGTCAAAACAAAAAAAGAAAATAAACATGTGAACATCTTGGCATTGTCGGCCACTTTCGTTGGGAGATAATTATAGAAGTCATAACATTTTGAAATCTCCAGTCCTTACCGTGAATCATGATCGTTGCTCTTCAGACTTTAGTTTTTTTCCGTGAATCTTTGCTGACTGCGTTGGACAGACTGCTTCGCCCTTACTACAAGCAGCTAACTTTAGCTTTTAGTAGACATGGAACAGTTTCTGAGGATGAGGAGGTGGATGAGCAGGTGTTTGCCGAGTTCGACGACGAGAAGGGGGTTGTGTTTTATCCGCCAATGTATGCGCAGAGGTATGCGGCCGTCAGCGACTGTCTCATGGATGACCGGTGGTGCGGTAGTTTAGAAAAGGTATTGTTACTTAGCTATGAGAGTATAAATTGAATTATTCTGGCTGTAAATTATTCAATTCAGCTTTTCGCGGTCTTCTGCTGAACATAGGCCTCTCCTTATTTTGGCTGTTTATTTTGAATAACATACCTTTTTAATTTTAATGGTTGCTGTTCACAGGTTGTGGATTTTGGCTATCATGACATGAGTTTCGTAAAGTACCTGAAGGAGGTTCCTGGCATCCGTTGCATTCTTGGCGTTGACATTGAGACCATACCTCTTCAATGTTCATCTGACCTTCTTGGTGGAGATGAATATTCTCATAAGAGAGAGAGTCCCCTGCAAGTCACGGTAAGAAATGTAAATTTTTCGAATTTAAAAATCACATATTTTGTCAGTCAGTAGTTTTACAAGATTTGACATATTCCATTATAAGGAATAAGTGTACTATTTTCCAGTTGTACTGACTGCTGATTGTGTGTAATTTATTCTTAAGTATAATGTCATTTCATTTCAGCTATTCCAAGGCAATGCTGCAGACCCCGATTACAGGCTCATTGGTTGTGATGCCGTAGTGGCTATAGAAATGATAGAACACATGCTGCCTCATGACCTGGATCGATTAGTGCACACCGTATTTGGCTTTATAAAACCTAGGATTGTGATATTTACTACACCAAATGCTGATTTCAATGTCCTATTCAAAGCTTTAGAGAAGAATGGATTGCGACGTTGGGATCACATGTTTGAGTGGTCAAGGGAACAGTTTCATGACTGGTAATAATAATAATAATAATCATTTGTAGTTCAGTAAGTGACAAAGAGTGATGGAGGAATATATTTTTATTCCAAGTTATGTAAATAAAAGTTTATTAAAAAAATATATCACATAATACTATATTTTGCTAAGACAGTTCATTTTTTTTTACATTACATTTTGTTTTTTCAAATTAACTAGATGCTGATGATTAATTGCTTAATTGTGTGTTTATCTACTTGAAACTAATTAAGATAGTGTTATTAATGTTGTTTTAGGTGCAGTAACATAGTGGTGAGGTATCCACTATACACAGTAACGTGTCAGGGCATTGGTCCCGGACCGCCTGGGACTTTACACTATGGCTGCTGCAGCCAGCTTGCACTGTTCATATCCAAGGACTACCACAAACAACAGGACTTGCATCTCAATAGCTTGGCTTTGGTTACAAGTGAGTAACATGATAGATCAGAGTAGTGTCATGTACGAATTTGAGACTGCCACAAATTTGTGACGGTTATCAATACTGTTCACGAGATTTGTCCAATTATTTGAAAATTATCTTATGAAGACAAACAATTAATTGGGGACCTTTTTTCATAGATTAAAATGAATATTATTAACATGGATTTATGTACTTTCAGCACCAAGCCCAAATAACTATAGTGAAGTGTTTGAAGGCTGGGAAAGCGAGAACGAAGCACGCAATGAAAATCTGCCTAATCCAACTAAAGGGTATGTTCCATATTAATGCGATCTTGAGTCTTAAAAGGTACTTAAGCAAAATCCTTCTTACAGACCTTTATTCAACTGTAGTAATGGTAATAATCTTATTAGCAGCATAAAGCAGTAGATCCGTGTCGCTTTATTTGTACGAGCCCCTCTACGATCTGGTTATTTTTTTTTTTATGTATGTTTTATAAAATTTGCATGGACAGGCATTTCAAAAATCCGCTAGTGTCGCATAAAGCCTATCTGTCATTTTCCACCAATGAGAGACAACCTACTGGCTTGCTATTGGTCGAAATTGACAAATAGACCTTATGCGACATTAGCGAACCTAGTGGTATTTTTGATAAGCGATTGACCCATTACCATAGACAAACAGTAACTGGTGTTCCTCAATCCTTCCAGCGCGGAATCTTTAACCGAACTCCTTTACCCTCAAAAGCAGTCGCACATGACTCTTGTGATCTCCTCCACACTCTGTACCATGCCCTCGTTCTCCGTGGACCCCTACAGCTACCGCGACAAGACGCTACAGTGTAACTTAGATACTGAAGTGGGAAAGAGTTTCTTGATGTTTGACAATGAACAGTACTTTGATGTAGTTGTACCGAGGAGGAGAGTGAGTCACAAAGTTTATGAGATTGAAGATGTCTATAGCAGGTTTTGGCAGATTGATTTTTACAGTATATACTTTTTCTAGTTCATGTTGGATAGTGTGAGGTTGTTTTATGTTAAAGCCATCGACACGATTACCGAGTTCCTCTCTCTGATTGGTGAAGAACTTGGAGCGGGCCAATCGGAACGCTGAACGTCATAAACGTGTCGATGGCGTAAACTGGCAGTAGGAATTTAGGATAATCTGTAGATTTTCTCATTAGTTACGTGACAAATTAATTGTAGCCATATTTTAATATTACCTACCAATACTAATTAACAATAAATAAACATAGTTTTTAATCACGTTAATTAAGTAGGTTCAGAAATTTTCTTTGTCTGTATGTATGTATTGTAAACTCATTTAGGCCACTCCCCTAAAATAAGTCACGCCCATACAAGAGCTAGCTCTTAGGAACCAGCTACATAATTCAAATTACTTACTTAGCGTGACAAATACGTTCACGACTCTCCCATGGTCCACGCGGGTGGGGAGGGGGACACGTTACTTTACGTTATGCCATGACGGCGTCCGAATGTGTCAAATGAAACTCTTGTTAGTTGACCCTACCCAGCTACGTCCCGCGCCCACGTTTTCCCACCTTGCGTCTCTAGTCATCATCATCGAGATTGTCACTTACAAATTTGCCCAGGTATAATATAGCATCAATTATTTACAGGTTAAACTGTACCACACTGCAAGTGAAGAAATTCTCGAAGACCACACAGAACTTGATGGCTAAGAACAAAATAGACTCTTTAGTTCACACGCGGGAGGTGGTAGATGAAATTCGACACCTCACCAAGACTTTGAACTTTAACAAAATGCCTCAGAATCAACATGGCGATGGCACTCAAATTTGGTTTAATATCAATTGGGGGGACAACGCGCCATATTGGAACCAGTACTATAAGATCGTTAGAGAGTACAATTATCCATTTGAGGTAATACAAAAAAAATATTTGACTACTCACCATCATGCATCAAAAGAAGACTGCTGCGCAGACCAAATGTAATTAGGCAGGGGCCTAATTACATTTGGTCTGCGCAGCAGTCTTCTTTTGTTTTCTGAGGTTTACGCGAATATTATACATTGAAATAAAACTACTTTTAAACGGATTCTATCGCGGTTTATTTTGATTTTAGTTCCCGACGTTTCAACGCCTTTGCAGGTGTCATGGTCACGGGCCGACTGAGGTGGTAATTGTCTTGACATGTCGGGAACGAAAATCAAAATAAGCCGCGATAGAATCCGTTTAAAAGTAGTTTTATTTCAAAGTCTTCATTTTCCATACTTCTTTATCTGACGTCATCTCATAAGTAACAACCAGTTTTCTTTTCTCGCCATATCGTCTTTCACACAAGCCATCCACCGATTCTTTGGTCTTCCCATCTCTCTTTGTCCTTCCATGTTCATGTTCGATAATTTGACGACTTCTTCTAGAAAGGGTTAGATTTCTGTACAAAACATGAGATGTTGTTTTTTGAACAAACTTTTTATGCAAATATTGTAACAGTAATGTTGTTACAATACAAGGTTACTTTTAGTAACAGTAATGTTGTTACAATACAAGGTTACTTTTAGTAACAGTAATGTTGTTACAAGGTTACTTTTAGTAACAGTAATGTTGTTACAATACAAGGTTACTTTTAGTAACAGTAATGTTGTTACAATACAAGGTTACTTTTAGTAACAGTAATGTTGTTACAATACAAGGTTACTTTTAGTAATGACAATAATACCGCTAATTTATACCTATCCCTTTTTTGCCTACTGGAGTATTTTCTTAATTTGTATGGCATATAAACCAATATATTTCTGGCAAGGACAACCTTCAATAGATATTATTATCTTATTGGTGTCCAGCATAACATAAAAAAAATTCTTTCCAGACCAAATCCGAAGAAGTTCGCATTCTCGACCTAATATCGGATGAGGTTAACCGGTTGGTTGACACGCAGTGCGACGAAGAGTTCTCAGTCGATGTCAACCGGTTGGAGATACCCTTGACGCATCTCATGAATGTGGTTCAACATATCACTGATGACATCAATAGAGTCCGGTTAGTATAAGTTTATGATCGGAAAAGCTTTTTGATGATATAACTTATTATTGGATCAAAGTTCATTGTAAAACAAGTTTAAACACTTGGTTTTCGTCGCCTCTCTTGCCTTATTAAGATTGTTAGGAAAGCCGCAGGAGGTGCCCTTAGTCACCGTTGTAACGTTGTGAGTTTCTCTTTAGCTACGGCTGGAGGCCCTTAAGGTTTCGCTAAAAGTCCGATGGCTTATGTTGCATTTTCATCTAATTTCCACCCAATAATTTTCACTCGAACTTCGTAAAGTTTGTCAATCATAACGACAAGGAATGTTAGTAGGTATACTTAGGAACTATAAATTTATTAAGGGTAGTATTTAAACGCAAGTCAAAAAATATCTTTTTTCTATGCAATAAGATTCCGAATTCCCATCAAAATTACTGATTGCACAGCAAAATATTCAACTCAAAATATCACTAAACACACTACAATATATTTTCGCAGCGTACAGCGATTTTTCCTAAAGCAAAAACTTTTTCATCAATGCACAGCTAATAATCTTAATGCACATTATACATGTTAACTCTTTTTCTTTTAAATATAGCTTCTATTTTTATATTATTTACAGCAGTTTTTCTAAATAAAACAGCATTTTATTAGTCACAGTCGTCTTATTATTTATTAATTACCACATAATGAGATCAGCAAAAAAATATAAAATTAGATACAAAATTGTAATTTATTGAATTATTAAAGCGGGTCTTGCTTTCGCAGCAAATACATTCAATCCTAATAATAGGTAGGTACTATATAACGACTGTTTTCGTTAGCATTTTAATGTATTTTTATTTCATAAATGATTCCGATTAAAAATATCATCACGATTATTACATAAAATTAATGGGTGTCCTTATTCAAAATATTAAATCTACTGCCTAAAATACTTACTTTCCGACTACTTTTATCCGAATAAAAATGACGAAACGACAGATATAATATAAACATAAAAATATAAACATTAACTGTTTATTGCTATAATACTTTTCTACCAGCTTAAATTACGTTCTACTGAAAATTATGTTTTGGCATTTTTATCTTTACTTGCCTACTATTAATTCATAAATTACCTTTCACATTTCATAGACTGTGGTGCTAATTTAACTACAACGTTATAATGAAAATGCTATTCAGAGTGGTTATACAGAAACTAATAAAAAATATAAAAATGTACTTGTAATAATACCTTTTCATGGTATAAATCCAAATAGCTGAGGTAAAAATGAATGATTGTAAACCCCCTAACCTATCTGTAATGGACAAGTAAAAACATAGCAAGTCGCTTCTGGCACTCGCCGGCCGCTGCCGCGGCACGCTCGCTTCGCTCGCTCGGCTCGTGCGTTGGGGGGTCGCAGTTCTAACCTAACCTAACCTACTGAGTCGAATTTGACACTTAAACCTATCTGCAATGGGCAAGTAGGACAATAATATATCGACCCGAAAACCCCTGTGGGTATACCAAATTTCATAAAAATCGTTTCAATCGTTTCCGAGATTCCAATTATAAAAAAATCCGACACCCGACAACACGACCTAGCGCTATCTCTATCTTACTCGCTTGCGCCACTCTGCACTCCAGTGACGATAAAGCGCGCGAAGTTTTTCAGTTAAGTTGTTCTGCTTTTAGAAATAATGCAATGTAAAAGGATTTTTTTGTTATAATAATCATTAAATTTGCCGAGCATGGCTTCTTGAAAATTAAGACAAATATGATGACCAGGTTTTGTTGTACTTACTGGTTAATATGCGACTGGGATAGTTATTTTGCTATGAAATATGGAAAATTTGCTGTGCAGTCAGTATTTATGCTATGTATGTAGTATTTTTGTACAAAAATAAATTTAACTGTATTGCATTATGAGGAAAAAAGTAATGTCATATTGATGTATAATTTCGAATTATCTGCAGTTTGAGTTTTGTTAAACATTTAGTTTATCTGTAGTGAAGTAAGTTATTTGCTGTAAAAAAGAATATAAATGATGAGTATGTATTGATAAGCGATTATTTATTTGATATGCAATTTATAATATCCCATTTATTAATCCTTTATTTTTCCGCAGAGACCTCCTAGAATGGAACGGCTATGAGATATTGAACGACGTGGTGATACACTCTCGACTGGTAGTCGACACCACGTCTGTTGTGACGCACGACGAAGATTGGCAGGACAACGACACGTTCTCTGACGTAAATGAACCCGATTAATTCATAGTCTGCAATAGCAAATTCGTTCTTGACACCCCTTTCAAATGGGCAACTGACGGGATCATGCTTTGGGCTTATTCGGGCGCCATCATTAATAATAATAATAAATATCTTGGGACAATCTCACACACGGTCATCTGATCCCAAACTAGGCAGTGCCTGTACTATGGTAACCAGACAACTGATAAACATACTTATATATTTTTTAAATACATACATATTATACATATAACACCCAGACACAGAACAAATGATCGTGCTCATCACACAAATATTTGTCCTGGGTGGGAATCGAACCCACGACCTCCGGCTTAGCAGTCAGGGTCACTAACCACTAGACCAACAGGCCCGTCATTGGGTAGTTAAGTCTAATACGCTTCTGACACTTCCACGGTGCGGGTGGTGGGGCCACCCGCACCGTGGAAGTGTCAGAAGCGTATTTGCCAAGATATGGTGTAGTTGTTGATTTGTTGTGCCATAATGGTTAAAATTTCCAGAATACTTATGAATCTTACAAGATAACAGAGGTAAGTATCTATCTCTATAATAAAAACAACTGTTTATATTTATGTATAAATTAACGGATTTTTAAGGAACGGAAGTTTAATCTGAAAAACATGAGAAGGATATTACTGTGTTTAAAATTTATTTATTTTCCTTACTCTAAAAGCGGAGTTGTCGCTAGTTCTTTGAATGTAATTTGCAAGACTGTTGTGATGCCCTAGGTGTTTTATATGCAGAAGTTTCATTCCGGCAATTATTTGCCTTTTAATATTGTAATTTGTTCTTTTATCATTCCATGTAAAAATAAATATTCTAGTGTAGATGACCAGTGACCAAATACAGAAGTAGTTGTTGGTTTTTTGTGTTTTAAATGTGTATAGCATCGCAATTACTTATTACGTACACTGTAGGCTTACTCTAATATTAACTGGATAGTTTAATTAAAAATCTTTTTTTTCATTTGTATGTGGTAATAATGTTGATAGAGTACTGAGAATTTGTATGTAAGTTATCTTTTGTATGTGATACATAAAATGTATGTTTAAGTTTCATTAAAATTTTGTATTTTTATATTTTGTTGTTTGTTTCACCTTTTCATCCACACAGTTTAGTTCATAAGTAGTGTAAAAATTAACTATCATAAAATGTATTAAGTTCCGTCTAAGAGATCATTAATTTCAAGTTAAAACACCCTACCTCCAGTTCATTAGTACAAGCGCATGCCCCAAGAAATTTAAGAGGAAATGCGTACGCAGTCTTCAGAGAGCGTTTTTTATGGAGAAAATACCACCCACTTTTCTATATAGGACCTATCAAGGACTGAATGTTCTATACAAATATTAAAAACATTTTCGTTGTTATAATAAATAAATAAATATCTTGGGACAATCTCACACACGGTCATCTGATCCCAAACTAGGCAGAGCCTGTACTATGGTAACCAGACAACTGATAAACATACTTATATATTTCTAAATACATACATATTATAGATAAATAACACCCAGACACAGAACAAATGATCGTGCTCATCACACAAAGATTTGTCCTGGGTGGGAATCGAACCCACGACCTCTGGCTTAGCAGTCAGGGTCACTAACCACTAGACCAACAGGCCCGTCAAACACATTTTATGTTACGTTATGAACATTTTGTTTGCAGTGGGACACCACAGATGTTCATTCTACAACTATGTCAGATGGCAGCACTATCGTTCCGGATTATCACGGTTAGAATAATTATAATCATAGTTATCGGTTAGGTAATGTTGTTCCATAACCTCTTACAACTAACTTGGAAGGCGTCGAAGCGATGATGATCAGCTGTGAGGCTAACTGGGGTAGATCTCTCAAAAGCTTAAATGTATCCTAAATCAGAGTGGTCAGATGTCGAAAACCAAGTAAAAATAAACTGTAGGTACCTTAACATTATTTTCACACAAGAAGTCTCATAAGAAGTAAAATATATTATTGTATTGTCATGTTTGGGAAAATCAACTGAGAAATGTTCATGTTCCTCAAGGTCGTTGTCTCCGCCGGGCGTTGGACACTAAAGTCCGCAACTTGAGGACTATGCTATCAGCTGACGAAGATATAACTACAGAACTAGACAGGGTAGTCTGTAGGCTTATGAAGCTGGCTCTACAGACCAGTAGGGGTCGCCAGTCGCCACCTCCTACAAGATGGATGCAATGCAAGCTGCTTGATCTGCTGACCCTCACAGAAAAGGCTATTGGGCGGCGCAAGAAGCATTTCATTGAGAGTTATCCCGTTAAAGCTATTGAATTTGGTACGTATTCACATTCATATAGGCAGAGCTGATAAGATGGGTCATATCGAATCTAGACATTTTGACATTGTGGACGTAGATAATAAGAATTAGTCCGAACATATACGGACTCCTTAAAGCAGTCAGTATTGATCAGGCTGCGACTGGATGGTAAACAAAACGTTTGATCGCATCTTGTAGTCGACCAAAGTATGTTTCTAAACCCACGGTTGCGCGATTATTATCGGGACTCACGCATTATTGCGCAAGCTCTCTTGCCATCATAGACCTTTTGATCGAACGGTGCGCTGTGCGCCTAAGACTGCTTCAAGCGGTCGACAGAAAAAAAAGCGAGCGGGCGGAAAGATTACTTGACGTGGAATGAGGAGCATAATTGGACTAGTAACCGCGCTAATGTGGTCAACAGCTTGAGCAGTCCACGTGTGACTTTATATTTATTTCTCCCTTGGTGGTGTATTAACTTACTTTCGCTACCATTGAATGAGTTTGTATTAATAATAATCTCCAATAATTTCAGAAGTCCCTGAGACGAAGTTGCAACTGGCTGAAGTTGATCAGGATATCAGAATGTGAGTTTCATTCCTAAATATAAGCTTTCCGAAATATGAGGTCTATTGTGATTTCAAAACGGAACCTTCAAATTTGGAACCGTAACTTTAAGGCGTCTGCCGACTACACCGTATGATGGTGGTAAGAGCCTATCATGTATGGAAAAACGATCACGATGTATCATAGCCGTGCAGAATGCATACGATGGAACGGTACAGTGGGCAGACGCCTTTAAATTACGTATAATTGAATATTCATAAAAAGAGGCCTTAGGCCAAGATAAATAAAAGTAGGAACGTTATGCGTAGAACGTCTCAACCTGTTTCTACAAAAACACATAGTTGCCCAAAACATTTGACTCTAAAGCCCTTAGGCCCTAATGCCTGCGCCCTGAAGCAATTTGTCGTTGCTATACAAAAAAGACACATTTTTAAAATCCACTTTGACTTTCAGAAAGGAAATCGTCGAAAAGTATCGACACTTACTTCAGCCTATGGGTAAGTTAGGTCTCTGTTTTAGTTTTTTCACACGGTGTACAATTTGTATAAAGCAAGTATCTTTAACAGAAAAAACGACTAATACTGATGCGAAAAATGGTCCTGAAAATGAATTGGATATAGAGGACGACTTCTTGAGTACTACTAGTAACGAGTTCATGAAAGGCAAGTCTAAGTGCCAATATCATAATTATTCCATCAGTTATCTTTACAATGTAATAATGACCTTCATTCTTTATATAATTGTAGATTTTGAATACATCGAAGGAATTTCTCCAAGTCTAGTCATTCCCCAGCCTGTATTTAGTACAGAGGTTTTCGAACAGCCACAGGCATCTCCAAAAGAAACGCCACTAGAAAGGACCAAAGCTTGGCTAGATGAAGATGTTGAGGTCGTCCCATATTCTAAACACGATGTCAATTACGAAAACATTAGTTCTGGGGATACTGACCACAACGTCACGAACAGTAGACACAAACACAAGAAGACAAGTAAAAAACAAAAGACTACCAATACCAAAGAAACAAAAGAAATAGAAACGCCACTTTGTAAGTCAGCGCAAAGTAAGAATCCAAACAATAAGCATAGAATTAAACGTGACGTGAGGAATAAGAAGAAAAACAGCAGTACTCGATTAACGAAAAGGATACTAAAAAAGAAGTTGAGTTACGGTAGTTTGGCTAGAAATGCTGAAGATAAGCATTCGTCAACTGAGTATGAGAACTGCGTAGTAAAGTCTAATAGGACAAGCGAGGAGGTTCAGTGTTTAAACGTGGCTGCTACAAAACCGGCAAGTTCTATTTTTGTTTATTTAATTTAGCTTAAGTTGGCATGGTTTCGTAATTAATGGGATATCTCAAAATATTGTTTTTAGATCCCAGAAAGTTTAATCGAACTGTGTCATCCAGAGTTAAAAGCTGAAACCGATATCAAGGAATACAAAGCAACGAGTGTTGCAGATGGATCAAGTAATATTGTGATTTCTAACCAAACTAGTTGTTATATATCAGCAACTGAAGATAGTTGTCTTGTTGATATAGTTATGCAAGATTTTGAGGAAACTATAGCTCTACGTAGAACTATTGGAACCAATGCAGAAACATCGTCTGAAGTTGTTGAAAAAGATGTATTTGAAACATCAAGCATGTATAATGATGAAAATTTATGTACTAAGCATGAAGTGAGCACAGAAAATGTGCAGTCACAAACGATATTTCTTAATGGTAAATATTTCCTATTTCCATAGTTTTAGTTATTTGTCTTTCAGCATAATAACGGTCATCACTGTTTTACTTACTTTAGATATAAACGAACCTAGCACTTCAAAAGGAATTCGTCACAATATAAGCACCGATGTGCAATGTGGCCCGGACACTTTGGCGGCTTACCCAATGCTATCTGCGTCGACATCCTTAGTTAGGATACCACAAGTCTTTTCTACTGGCATTAAGATTCGTGACGTGGTTGCCGACGTAAAAGTGAAAGGGACAGATTTCGGGACCTCCACCCAAGATACTTATAATCTAACAACGATAACGCCAAGACAGAGGTCGGTTGGAATCAAAATAAAAGATTCTGACGTAAACATCTGCACTAAAACTGAATGTTCCACCATGACCGTAACTAACCCAGTGCCCCAGCAGAATGTGACAGTTGCTGATTTTAAAGTTAATCGCAGCCCACTTGTAAACAGTCTTGTATCGTCCCCTGAAACAAAGCTATTAAAGCCAATATCTAGCACTTTAAAAATTGAGGATTCCAGTTCAGAATTTTGTGCACCGAGTATCGCTAGCTCGTCGAAAACTCTTTCATATTTTATGAATGTATCAAAAAATACTAGCGATAATTTAATAGAGTGTTCTGTGAGCAAAGAAGGGCAAGTGATGGAAAAGAAACCAACCGTTAAGTTCACTCGGCCGAGATTATGCTGTGGAGGAGTTCACGTCCACAGTTACAGAGAAAAACAAGTTTCTGAAGATATTGTCTATCAAGGAGAGTGGCAGCGGAGCGGGCCAAAGACTCTTGCACGAAAAAAGATTTTTAATTCGGTAACTTCTAGGAGAGTTACCGAAGCAGTTCATAGAAAGAAAAAGGAAAGTTTAAAGGAAAAGAAAGTAACTTCCAAGGAGAAGGTTGCGGTAAAGAGAGTAGAGAAAAAAGAAAGTAAGACAGAGTCTAAAAAAAGCGCCCAAATGCGAATCGCTAGGCTTCTGAAAAGCAAACAAGATACTGCATCCCGTGACCAGATCAAGAAACCCCTCGTAAAAATAAACAGTAGTGTTATTAAACTGTCAGCAAACGCTATGAAAATTCCTAGACCAGTTAAAACCGTCACAAAGGTAAATTAAACTTTTTTCTCAATAATGCGCCAGAAAAACGAACTCTCTTTCAAAATGTGTTTAATGTTACAGGTCGCCTCGAAGATAGCAATGGGGTAAGTAAGGTATTCTTTATTAATATTTTTTTTGAATGCTATAATAAATTATTATTAGATAAAAACTTTGCCTGTTTTCAGTGCTATAACTTCTAAAAATACAAAATCAACTTTTACTGTAAAAAGACCTACAATAGTGCCTAACGTTACTGTCAAAAAAGATATTGAGAAACAAAAGCAAAAAAAGAGTTGTATACCTTTATACTTGAAGAGAACACCAAACACTAACAAAAATAATTTAAATAAAAGTTTAGATTCTGCTAATGCTGCCATGAAAGAGGAAATTGATAAAATTGCTAATAAAATAGCACCATTGGAAAGATCGAAAACAGATGAAATTAGGAAAGATTTGCTAAAGTTCAGCGATGAAGTGCGTGAAAATATTAGTTACGTTGTATTTCGCAATGATATACAAGAAAAAAATGAATCTACCGACGATCAAAGTTCTGAAAACCCAAGGGATCATAACAAAATTATCGCGAGACAATTAGAAAATATGCATAAGCGATCACATAGTCCTCAATCCCTTAACAGTTCGACATGCTCTTCCCCGAATAGTGTAGCCACAGTAAGAGCAGCTTCTGCACGCTCTAAAAGTTACTCAAATAGGAGACACTCTTCATCATCTTACAAAAGTAGTTTAAATAATAGCGGATCTGATAATAATACTCCAACCAAGAACAAGAAAGTTGTCAAAAGGTGTAAAAATGCGAAAAAGCCAGACAGCAAAGATATTGACAACAAAGAAAATATTCCAGAATCAACAAAAAACTTTGCCTCGAAAGACAAAGAGAAAATTGTAAAGTTACCTTTCGGCGGTCGCCACAAGAGTGTCTATATAGCACAACTGAAAACTGAAAGTTCTTCTACGGTAAACGCTGTGCCAAGAAACAGGGCACAAATATCAAACAAATCTAGCATAAAAATACCTACACCGCGAGACAATGACGAAAAACGAAGGGCGAATAGCCCAACGTTGTCGAAGAAGAGGTCAATAAAATCTGATACATCTTCAGTGTATGAAGAATTAAACCATAGTCAATCAGAATCTTACGGTAGTACAGAATCTGCAAACATGGTTCTGGTGCTGGAACAACCGCCTAAGCATGAAGTGCTTTCAGGGACGAAAAATAACTTACAGAATTCATCTGCTGAAAATACCGCTGTTAAAAGCGAGAACAATGTAATAGCCGAGTGGGTACAAAATGCGAGTTTACACAGTCATGCCAGCTGTATTCTAAATTCTATGAGGCAAATACTCGAAGAAACGCTAGACACAGTTGTTAGTCCATGCGAAAATAAATTGCGTCTGAAAGATTCTAAAACTGTAATTTTAAGTAGAGATGATGTTCAAAAGTTAAATGTAGATACGGTAGCATCGCCACAAAGTAAAGCAGTCATTAACACTGACGAAAACTTTAACAGTAGTTTTTTAGAGAATAATATAGAAAACGCTCTAAATCGGACATTTGATACTGTGCTCGGCGGCGAATCGACGGTCAGTTTAAATGGCACCAATCTCAATGTGACTGACTTGGATTTACTTTCATTCAAATCTATAACATCAGTATCGAAATATTCTGAGTATTTTTTGGCTGATAATGATTTTAATACCTCTCAACCGATAGAACAAACACAAGCCCTGAATAGGAGTTCTGTGCAGGATATATATGAAAGAAAGGAAACGCATCTGGTACAGGTACGTTTGGGGTTCTATCATAATGGTTTGTTAGTTGAATGTTCTTTATTATAAAGATGAAGGTTGTTTTGTACATTTAAGCCCAATTGCAGAATACTGGAGGAGCACTTGCAGTGCAGGCATTCAGTGGCTTCTCTATCAATGGCGAGCCGGTGGCAGGAGATCAGCCAGACTCTATCGCACTTATTGATTCGGAGACGGGAAGTCTAGCTGTAGACATAACAAGACAAGCTGTTAGTACCTTATGATATTTGTAGACTAGAAGAGTAGACTTGTGTACCATTATCAGTATTTAACTGATATGAGCGGTATGATATCAGTTTACACTTGACCATTCACACTTATTCACTCATTCGACTTTTGTCTCAGAGTTGGTTATCTATACTTAGCTAAATGTAAATGGAAATTATTTCTGGCCATTGTGTTGTCCCAGACATCAGAAGAGCTTTTCATATCGGGTCGATCATCGGACAGTTACGAATCGTGTCTCATTGACGAAGATGCGGTCGTTCCAAACTGGTTGTTTCAAATTATCAGTCAGCAACAATCTGTAAGTTCATTTTTACCTGTTTTGTTTAAAAGTGTACCTAACTAAAAGTAGTGTCTGGTTTAAGCTCCTTTAAAGCTGAGTTAAACTTAAGCGTCCCTTAAACGACCGAGCATGCTTGACTCCTTACGCCACCAATCAAGAACTTCCGCAAGCACGTACATTGCTTGACAAGCGCGTCAAGCAAGGCCATAGACAATCAAATTGTATCAAGCACGTAAAGCTTCAAAAGCTGCTTTTTCGTTTACAGGGCGCTTTAGTTTTGGCGGAATGAAGTGGCTAAATAGAACGTTATCTTTTTCAGGTTCTTTATTAAAATTAAAATACAAAATGGTCGGATAAAACCAGTTACGATACTTTTGTAGTCCTCTCCTTACCTTGTACTCAGCAATATCGAGCAGTGCACACTACATATTTAAGCTTGAACACTAGGTGGAAGAAGATCCAGAGCCAGTCCTGCTCGCTCCCGTAGATGCCCCGCTGGCGGAACCCTTGTATGACGCGAACGGGAACGTCATTGAACCGGCGATGGTCGGCGTGGGCGCCGGTGCGGGGGACGGCCGCGGCATACACAGCGATCACTCACAAGACAGCTCGGGTCGAGGAACTTCCTTAAGTTCCAGCGACACTTCCTCAGGTCCTCAGAGCGAGGTCAGCGTAAGTACAAAAAATATTTAATTGAAACATACACCGTACGCCATGTATTCTTTTATCAAGTTGTATTATTCCACCTGGTCTTTGTTTTTCAAGAACAATATGCTTACATTTCAGGCAATTCTAAGTGATCCGTCAGCGTTTACGACGCAGTTTGAACTACTGCGAGATTCTGCCAATACGGTGACGGTCGAATCAAACCTCAACTCTTCACAGACTTACAGAATTGACGGTACAAATTAATTTAATTCTGTTTTATTTAAATCAATAATTTTAAAAAACTTTAGTTAAGCCAGGATCAGTATGATAATAACACGTATAATAATACACATAGATGTAAAATTAAAAGGCTTTGAACTCCAACAAATTATACAGTTTTCGGTTTCGGCGTTCAATATTGTTTGTTGGTTTTTTCACATATTATTATTATTCTATCAAACATTTTAATGCTGGTTTTCTTCTCCGTTTTAAAATAGGCCACCAAGAAAGTTTGTGTGTCGTACCTTGAGCCATACCCACATGACATTCATAGTCATTCTTATTAGCTGTCCGCATTTATCATTATAACTTTATAATATTTTTTTCTTTAGATGATGCGGGCACGATAACCGGTGCCCACGACGACCGCGCGACTCTGAACGGAGCCAGTGACATAGATGCAGACATCAGCTCTATAGACACGGATGTACCGGATTCTTCGGACAACTGAACATCGCTCAGCGGCTCTGCGCGATGTATCGAGCATACAGTGCAAATTGATCCGGCGAAGTTGAAACCACGCGTCATAATCTTCAGTGAAATTTCGGACGAAATTTGCCGGTGAAAGGGGTCAAAAGGGAATATCGTAGTCGAAAGGCTACGTTAAGACGTGATAACCTCAAAATTAACTATGGCTATATAAGTACTGTTCAATGAATATGATTGGAGATCAGTTTGCACAGTAGCTTGCCTTGTTAGTCTTCCAGTGTGCAGAGGAATACGTTTCGAAGTTTTAAGTGGCAATGGATCATTTTGAGGTAAAGGATAAAATTCCACGTATCTTGGAAATTATAGTGATGCCGCCTCGGCGCATTGTAGATATCGGCGTTCTAATAAATTATTTGTATCTCTATTCTGTGTATTATTTGTTGTATATATTTTTTGTTACTTCAATTCAAAAATGTAGAGATTTTTCACGGTTTCATCCGCATTGAAATGATTGCGTGACATACATAGACACATACGAAACACGGGGATTTTTAAGATTGAAAACTAAGTAAGTATAACAGAAAAAAAAACGCTCTTTCGTTCTTTCTTGCTTACATCATCGCGATACATGCCAGATGATTTTAAAATTGAATAGAGAGCGTCTCGGCTATCCGTGAAGACTGCTGACTATTCTATGGGAGAAAAGGTATACAAAAACACTTGTTATCGAGGAAATGTCTTTTTTGCATTTATTCATATTGTACAATCTTATAATATGATTCATTCTGCAAAATTTTACAGGCGAGCAAGAATTCATATATAAAACAGTAGCTCTTTCGTATTGTACATAACCATTTTACCAGTATAGTGAAAACATGCGTATAGTTTTTTTAGTTTTAGGATAATAAATTACTTAAATACTAATTTTAAGTTTGGTTCTTTATTAATACAATATCAATAGGATTGCACTATCCTGTAAAGTTATTGGAACGTACCAAAAAACATTCTATGGTGCTTCTCTCGATGCCGATGAACTTTCTATGCTAAATATACAATTATAATTATAACGTTTTATATAAAACATGATCTTTGTGAAGCGAATACACAGATACAAGGCAGGCATGACATTTTGCTCAGACTTTCTCATCTCACTTCAATAGTTTAGAATACTTGACAGATTGTATGTGTTATAACAAGTACGTACAGTCACGAGCATAAATATGTATACACATAGCGAAATTGTAAAACTTATCTAGCGAGAAGTTTTTGTTGAAACTCAAAAATATATACATGATTTGAGAACTGTTATAATTTTATGTTGTTAAATGATTAAAAGTTGAATTTATGGTGAGTTACTGTTATATTATTGTTTTACAATTTCGCTATGTGTATACATATTTCTGCTCTTGACTGTACCCGAAGATATTTTAACATTGCCAATTAGGTAGGCGTTAAATATCACGAATGATTGATGATGAACTATATTGGAAGTGAGCTAAGAGAGTGTTTATATTTAGTTACAATTTATTTTATTTTAACATTTTTTACACATCGTTTTAGCTGCTGCTGTCATATCACTGAATTATATTGTACTGTTCTCTATCTCATTAAGGGCCTTTTTCACCATCGTCGTATAACTTTATTCGAGGAATAATTTTGAAATGTTGACAGTGACAGTACGAAACGTACAAAAACTGTCAAGCGCCATTTTTATTTGTCGAATAAAAGTTATTCGACGATGGTGAAAGAAGCCTTAGTTAAAATAAAATGGGGCTAATTGATAACCAGGCTAATTTTAGGATATTGTTGTATTTTTTCACAGTTTACTGAACTGAGTGTGTTCAGTCTTTCGTATATAATTATCTAATACTTACAATCGATTAGTCACAGTTTCTCCCTACTAACATTAATGTTAATTTATTGCTACACCAGGTAGTTATCATTTTATGAATAAAAATGTCTTCTTCGCAAATTATGATCAGCTGAGTCATCATGATTTAGCCCCATTTTTTCAATAATTTAGAACATAAATCGCAGATTATTTTTTCTATTCATATAGTGTTTTACATACTGAACCATAAAACGCATTAGAACAATTTAAATGCCACTTATTTGTAGTAGTTAAGTAACTATTACATCAAATATCCACATTATTATTTTAAGGCAGTGAAACACCCAACTTAAATTCAAGGACAGTTGGGGACGAGATTACCTAGCTAACATTAACTAGTAACATATCACTAGACATTTTCACAGGCGACCTCTACACAACGGTCACTTTATATTTTACAATATTTACACATCTTATACACGTATGTTAGTGAAACATCTTCGTAATCAATACGATGGAGTCACAAACACCAAAGCGGGACGCACTTGGTACTCTATATACCACTCAGTCATCGAAAGTCCATCGGCTTGTTGTAGATATCATCCTAACACCCCGATTACAAATGACAGAACAAAAATACCCATACGTCTATACAATAACAATATAAATATTTCTCATGAGTCAATCTTGTAAAATAATAAAACTACATAGAAGAAATCTAACACTCTGAAATCGAGGGCAACAAGTTTATATTCTGTGAGACACGCATTCTTTCGCGAACACTTTTAAAAATCAATTTTTATTTATTTCTTTTATTACGACTATATTAGCATTGTAATTATAACATTAATAATATCAATTGTTCAAAACCGATCGATTCATATACATATGTGTAGTTTTAAACGGAATTATGAAAACAGGCGTATTTATTAACAAAGTATATGTACTATAATAATGGACAATACTGCACAAAACACGATTCGCGTACCAGCTTACTCTTTGTACTAATAACTATAACAGAGGTAAAATATAAAAGCTATCATATAACCCGGTTCTGCCCTTCGCAACAAACAACAACGATCAAAATATTGAAGGAGTAATATCCGAATCGACTAAAGGTATCTACTGCCAGACGAGCCGCGTGTTTGGAAACAACTTGCGTGTTCCATCTCTCGGTAAACTATCCCTACACGAACCTTTTCAGCTTCCCTCACTCGGTAAAAGAAAATAAATAAAACTGTTGTTGTAGTGTGGTAGTAAGTACTATAGATAAAATTATTTAAATATTGTAACCAATTTTTGTAACAATCATATAGTTTCTTTAGGGAATGCGTTATTTTAGGCAGTATTCCTTACAAGTAATACTAATGTTTCTAAGCCGACATCTCCCTGTTAATACCAAACACGCGTCGCCCCTTAGAGAAATGAATAACACCCCTATGCAATCACACAGTTCTAATAATAATCCTCATTTTTTCATCATGTTATCACAGAAAATCATGTATTTACAATTTTGTCGTACTAAAGTAACCTACATCATGCTTTGCAACGAATGTGTTTATGGTGTTGAACGATTTCGTCCATACAACAACTATTGTACACAACATTTGACGTAAAATTTGAGTGAATTGTTTGAAAATGAATTTATTGATTTAATTAATATATATCTATACTTTAAAAAGCTATAAGTACTGGCTTAACTATGAATTTTGTTAGTACAATAGTCGTTATAAAGATTATTGCTAACAAGTGACTAGTATGACAATGGCATGAAGTGGTATCAAGTGGGATTAGGACGAATATCGGATTTATTTTATACGGTACAATCGTACGCAGAATTGGTTTCACCGCTTTGGTGTAGTTAGTATATTTAATTTTTTTTAGAATAACAATTTCTCTTCTTTAAGTTGTTAACCAATTCTGATGTAGATTGTACAAACATTTCGATTTTGTGCCTGGTGACATAACACGTTATTTGTTTCAAATAATCGGTCATTAACATTATATAAAACATTGTTGTTAATGAAATATTTAGTCTATAAGTAACTTTTTATTAATATTGTCGCTCATAGCTTAAATAATGAAAATAACAGATTATTTACTTTTATCAAATCGTTACTCAGAACCTATTTATTACAATGTCAATGAGTGCACAATTGCTGCCCAGTGGGAGCATCTCGTTTATCCTTAGTATAATAATTATTATAGTCAACAAAACTTTGGCTCATCTTTAATTTACTCCCTAAATGTTACTTTGAGGTATATATTAAGAGTTAACTCACAAAGCAACAAGATACTCCCACTCCGTATAAAACAGCGCAATGATAAACATTACAATATCGTAGCTCTATAGTTTGTAGCGTCACAACTTTACTAACCAGGCGACAAAATCTTTTAAACAATACTCAGTACACGATTTAACAATTTAGGTATTCATTTAATGCAGAAATATATTTTCAAAGTTTACACACAATTCATCTTTATTTAGTTAATCGTATTTAAATTTAAATAACGTAGGTATAAAGCACTTGGGGGAAGGACAGCAAATTCAATAAAAAATGTTTAATTATTTATTTAGTATATATTAACTAAGTAAAAATTATTCGCTATGTAAATATTTTATACAATACTAGTATTAATTTGTCTGACGATGAATCGCAAGTGTTCTCCCAACGTGTAACTTGAATACGAAACGGCTGCGGGCGGGGCGGGAGCCGCCCGGCCCGCGCCCTCGCCACGCGATATAACGTAGACTTTACGTAGTGCAAATTTAATATAGAAAGTTTACTTTTACAATACAGACTAGTAATTTCATTTTATGTAAAAATCCTAGCGCAAACGAGTCGTCCGGCACCGTCTCTTACCTCGATCGCCCTAACCGTAATACAAATCAAGGAGTAAAATTTTAGCGAATTAAAAATTAAATTTTCCAAAACTTCGTAAATACTAGAATTCGGAGGCGGGCCGCGGCGGGCCGGAAGCGACGTCCGAACCGCTGAGCAACGGGAGTCGTCTATGTACACACGGTCGGCGAGTATAAAACGAGATCGTTCGTGTCGCGGCGGGTCGCGGCGCGGTCGCGGTCAGCAGGAGTGCGCGGCTCGCGCGCGGCGGCGCCGCTAGCACCAGTCGTCCTCGTCCGAGTCGGAGTGGCGCGCGCGCGGCTTGTAGCCGTTGGGCAGGCGCGGCGCGGGCGCGGGCGACGGCAGCGCGCGCGCGCCCCCGCCGCCCGCCGCGCCCCCCGCGCCCCCGCCGCCGCGCCCCAGCGCCAGCGCCGCCTCGTAGCTCAGCGGCGCCTCGTACGCGCGCGCCGCGCCCCACTCCGTCTCGTAGCCCCGGCCGCGTCTGCACACGCCCAGTATTAAGCCATCCTCACACGGCACTTGTTTCGATGCTATATTGCAAGCGGGGGCACCAGTCACCACAATACAGTAAAAGCATTGAACATAATAGTACCCAAATGATGGAATAAAAACTAAAACTCTAACTCTACCAATATTAAGTTTACACACGCAAAAGATGTGGCAGATAGCTTACAACCTGTCTACAGAATATTTTAGGGAAATCTGCCAAACTCAAACTTTAGCCTGTTTTAAAGGCAAGGATAGCGTTTTGAAAAAAATGTAATTAAATGGTCGAAAGATATGAGCGAACTACTGCATAATTACTTATCGTCATACTAGCGTTTAAGCGTATTTATAATACATTATAATATTTTGGATTGAATGGGCTACCTACATTAACTTTTATATTAAATTTTTCCTATTACAAGCTTCATTAATAATCATCACAGCACTTTTGCTGCAAACTAATCTAGTCCGTAATAACAGGACGAAAAACTCTCGTCTCAATTTAATATCTGCTTTATTATCGAGTATCATGTAGCAATCTACTTACCTCTCTCTAGATCTATAATCTCGGTGTATCAGTCTTTCAACTTCTCGGCCGTACTCGTACTCGTCGTGTTGAGGCTCCAGCGGTTCCCGAACCGTATGCCTCAGAGATAACTGCAAAAAGTTCTAAATCACTACCTAGCACATGAAGAAAGCCCGACTCAGACCTATAGCTAGAGCCCAAGAGAGTCAAACTTTTCCAAAAGTTTTTTTTTCTGTAGTAGAGTTCAAATACGAAAGGTATAGTACCTTTCGTATTTGAACTGAAAATTGACTGATTTTCTAATTGCAGCTCAGGTCTATCTGATATAAGTAAAGTAATAGCCTCCGTTCCCTATTTTCTGTAATTTTTGAGACCCTGAAAACCTCAGAAGACACATGTGAACTCGCTGACAAGATACTCACGTGCGAGGGGCTGTGGCTGATTCTGGTGAAGGGTGGCTGCTGCTTGACCTGTAGCGTGGACGGCTTGGTGGGCGTGGGAGGCAGCTGCCGGCCGCGGCCGCGGCGCGCGCCCTCGCGCTCCCACGAGCGGTCGCGCCACTCCCGCCACTCGCGGTCTCGCTCCCAATCCCGCTCACCTATCGGGGCCCAAACTGCTCTCTGAATGATTTGATATTCTAACCCCCTACCAACAACTAATACACTTATGCGATGATGATAACTATGATACATAACAGGACGTTCGAATTAAATTAAGGAAAATAACGGGGTCATAATCAAAGTATATACTTAATCAGATTAACAATTGTGCAAACAATTTTCTTGTGGATGTCCACCATGCTCTCCGTCTACACACACGCCGCTTTCATACATCTACAGACGTGCAAAGCCAGATCTCGTACACATCAATTAACTAATAATTTTAGACACATGGCTATGCCAGCAAAGGGTCTTAGGGTCTAAAATTTTGAATACTTAGTTTGCCAATTTCAATTTTGATTCAGACCCTTTGCTTTACAATAATTAACATTCATTATAATTAGTTGCGCCGTAAAAATTTTGAAAACAATTATATTGAAGTTGCTCATGGCTAACTTATTTTTCAATTTACGTGTAGTTTCTTAGTTAATGATATAGTGAAGGCTTGTTTTGCTCTACCAAACATCGTATCAAAATAGTTCCTATTCATCGGAATAAGACGTAACCGTAACGTTCCTGTTGCTGACTTAAAGCTAAATGTGTCGTATCAAGTACATTCCGTGATGAAAGTCAGTGTGGTATGTGAGGTCCGTGGTGTGTGGCGAGTGGATCTCACCGTAGGTGTGGTGTGGCGGGCTGGGCGACCGCGAGGGCTGGCTCAGGCTGGTCGTAGGGTGCGGCGCCCTCCACTCCTTCCCTGCTGTCAGGAATACCTTCATGTACCTTCCACCACCGTTTACCCTAAGCCCCTCGGACTACCTACTACCATTATTTCCTTACTCACAAAGGTGACTCTAAAAGTTTTGGGTGTCTGTTATACGTGGTTTCAGATGTAAAGGATTTATGGACACGGGTTCGGAGCGACTAGGAAGAGGTTATTGGTTGATTAGCTGTGTGTCCAAAGTTGTGACTACGGTTGAAGGAAAATCTAGAGAATAATGCTTTGATACAATAGTAAAAAGTTGTTCAATACAGTAAGAAATAAATTCCTTCGATGTATCTATAGCCGACTACTGGCAAGAATACAAAAATAAATACAAAACCGTAAGCTTTTGCATGCTGCATGATTCATGTGATCTTGTTGAAGACTGAAGTGCATGCGTCGCAGGCACCTCGGTTGTGAGGCACCCATGATTAAAGCAGTTGTGTGCAAGGAGCAGATATACTTTGGTTGGGCACCAATGTTTTAGCATGCAGCAGGCAAATTAATTCCATAACTTTATGGTAGGTATGTTACAGGCCAATTCGTATAAATTTTACATAATATAATGGTTTATAAGGTCATTTCGCGGCTCGTTCTATTGCCAATCTGTAATGTACTTATATCTAATATTATGTGTGGCCTGATGATTAAAATATAAGTGATACCGCTAACAATTACGTCATGAGTATTATTAAAGAGCAGTTATAAACCATAGCTAATTAGCTACAAGTATAAAATATGTATGTTACAGGACTAGCCTTGTGAAAATGTTTCATTTACAGCTAGATTTTACAATCTAAGTATCTAAGTTCATGAACTTATCAATTTGCAGCGTTGGCTTCGCTCGCTGATTACCTTATAACTACATCTACGAAAAACATGAATATCTACAACTACTGTTAAGCTAGACTTCACATCTTCTTACAAAACTTTCAGAGTACCTTCATGAGAAGAAAAATGTTTGCAAAACTGTTTGATTCGGTTGAAGCTAAATAAAATATAATAATATATTTGGTTTAAAAACTGTAAATGTTTCAATATGAATAAATAATACTACAGGATTAACATAAGAGATAATAAATACTTATTTAATAGCATATAAATAGCTTGATTACAAACTATAATATTGTTTAGTTTTAAGATATCAAATTAGATCGTTACATCTTGAAAAATTGCAATAGCATTAAGCTGTAACTTGGTAGTTTGGCAAACCTGTTGATACGTAAAAAACCACACGAGTCTAAAAATGAGTATCTAGAACTAAATAGACAATCATTATCACCAGATTTGCCGTAAATTACAATAGTTTGTTGATGGTTACTGGCTTACTTAGCGAGTTGGAATGATCGCTTACCATGTGGGTGGTAGTAGTGAGGCGCGCGGTGCGTGCGGCCGTGTCGCTGATGCTCGTGCTTCACTATCTCGACGACGTTGCTGACGGTGTCGGAGAAACCGATATCGTGATGGTAACCTCCGTAGTGGCCACGTCTTCTCGGACTGGGCGTTCGTCTGTGAAACGAACAAGTCTCAATATCCAACTTTAAATAAATTTTCCGTTTTTCCGTTACCATGCATGTTACCATGTTACCACTCATGCAACACCGAGAAAGTCGGGGAGTGAAAGTTAGTCCTGAAGAAAATACATTCGGTTAGTAGAATATGTGTATCATGGCACATACCATTGTTCACTACGATAACTTTGAGATCAATTGATTCTTCTTCGATGACACTATAAAAATAAAAACGAAATAACAAAATAAACGATAAAACAAACAAAAAGTGATGTTTATATTTTGATATTTATTTTACCTTAAACTGGAAGATCTTCCGTGGTGGCCATTTTGGTATGTATGAGGTGCTTGTAATCGTCCCTCGTCCAATGACTCCATTGAAGCGTGGTGAGATCCTTGCAGTTCCAAGACCTACAATGTACACCGCATTAGATGCCATACGAGAAGAAATAAGGCAAGCGTGTTATGTGCAAGCTATATTAGGATATTATTTAGACTTACTGTCCCATATTTACAAAATCTTTGTTAAATAAATTATCAAATCATGCACACAAAATGTTGCAAATCATGCATCAGTCCGTGCTTGTGCAATATTATAGATTACTCTACTTACCAAACTGTTTAAGATATATATTTAAGACAAACTAGAAACATGCTATGTTCATTTGAGCATGCAATGTGATCCGGTTAGAAGTAGGACATGTCCTGGTGTCATGTTAGATATTATGACTGTATGTTAGTAAGTATGTCTTGATAGTGAAAGTGCTATGTCTAAAGAAAACTTCAAATAGTCATCCCTAATGACAGAGAAATCGAATAAAAACCATTCCCTATATCGAGAAAATAGAAAAGACAAACGTACTACAAGATTGACATAAAACAATCATCTATTACTGAATTTGTTTACCTAAACATCAAACAACCATCTGTAACTTTAAATTGTACGATTAATTGTATGTACATCACATTATAATCTTGTTAACTATGAGCCTAAGGCCCTAAGTTACTTTGTTTACCACAATAAACCTAAAAATGATTAACATTAACGGCTAAGATTAAACAACAAACATTATTACCCTATGAGTCTGTTAGTTTACACCCAAAACAAAAGTTTGAACACAAATATACAACACCGACTACCTATGACAAGTAATGCATCGATGTGTTTACTATAGGGACACCCATTAGCGATACACAGATAGAGGCGTTACATTTTCAACCAACATCATGTTCTAGGTATGTGTATACATATGCCAATCGTTTCTTTACTCATAAGGTTTACAAAAATTTTGTTTGTGGAGATGATATTGGTGGGAACATCGATTGCACTAGACAATGGCTATCATGGCTCTGGCTGATCAGGTTTACAACAGTAATGATCGAGACAACATAATCACCGTTTCACTTAAGGTATTCACCTTTTTATTGTTCCTGAAACAAAAGAAAGCGTATGTTATAATCTTGAATGATGTTACATGAATAATTTACATTTTAAAATGTTAGTGACTACAGAAAGTCAGATGAAGATTAATTAAATTTAAGCTTTATTGAGACATTAAAAGTGATGATGTAATTAATTACTATATTTTATAAGGCTTGTATAATATATATTTTTTATTAAATCGGCTATCGGCTTCATCGATTCATCTATTAGAAGAAACGTTAAGTTTGTTGTCGTTTCAAGTACCTACGGGTATTGGAGTGAGAGCCCACCCTCTAATTGGTACTTGAGTATAACTGCGCTTCTGACATGGTATAATCAATAAAGCTTAAAGTATATGACGTCTACATTGTTTTGCCTCGTAAAAGACAGAGATAGATTCCAGCCGCTGATAGCTGAACTTCATCAATTGGAGGGGTACATAAAGAAGAAGAAGTAAGACTCACTTGAGCGACTTTCTGTTGCCGCGGCGGGCGAGGTTGGCCAGCAGGTGCGGGTCGTCGTGCGCGTCGGCGGGCGGCTCGTGGCTGAGCGAGCCGGCGCGCGAGCCGGGGCCCAGCCCCGCCGCCACGTCCATCAAGCAGTTAAACAGTGACGCCTTCTACACACGACCAACGTCACGCACCCCCCACACACGCACACTTGCGCATGCTCATGTCACACAGCGCCCATACTCACTAACGGCTAAAGCCTACATGAGTTTGCGCAAACATCCCATACATCATGTCCATGCTGGAGTTCTCTTTAAACTGTGTATGTGTGTGTCGCTTGTGTAAGAGATCCAACGAGACATATTAACCGAATTAAAATGTACCTATGTATTGTGTTAGTGAGGAATTCGGCTACAGGTATCTGAGAAAACAACTATCACACGTTAGTTGTATCATGTTAGAGTAAATTTTGTTCAGTTTATGTCGGTTGAAACCGTGAAAGAGCTGAAATTACAAAGCATCTTGTTTCGGGTGCTAGATATATAAAATCATGTGCGACAAAGTTGAAGCCAGAGGCAGAGGTTGCAAGTTCACGTTTGCATTATAATATTATCAGAAAATCAATACAAGTTCGACAGAGTACTCTTGTTCTCCAGCATGCGCAGACTTGAGAATTATGATTGTTATCTTAATAGATTCTTATGCTAAAAGTATAAACATTACAGGAGGCAAATAAGAGCGTAGGTAGCAAGAAAGCGTAATATTTTGACGTTTCTTATATCACCAGGCTTCTAAAATGGTAGATATCGATTGAGCCAAAATGTAATTGAAAGTAAATTGAACGATAATAAAAGCGACGGAATGAAATAGTTCACCATGCAGGCTACCTTAATATTATAAATTATATGGATCACAAAACTCTTAAATGCATAGTGAAAGTTCAAATGGGTATATTGCCTAGAAAGTAGCGTGTGGCAAAGGGAATGATATGGCACACATTGGTAAGACAAACAATCTACAGTAGGACAACTATCTACGAGACACGGTATCAAACAAGTATTACACACACATTCATATCTCTACGTATTTTGCAACTATAGGACAGGTATTATCATATTGTGGTTTACGAAGCCCTGACGGACACTTGACGGGCAAGCAAATGCCTTACCGGCACGAGCTTGACAAACTATTGCGGTATCAAGTGCGTCACTATGTTCTAATTCTAGTTTGTTTGATTAATTCAAATGACTAAACTACGTTTATTATGTTGTTTGATTTATCTCGTGACCATCTATTTAGTCTATTGGCCATGGTGTTTTATTTAATGATTTTATTAAAAATAAATTTATTCAAACACAATGCGAGAAGAAACTTATGATAAAGAAAAATATCTAGAATAGTGCAAGAAAAAAGTATTTAAAGTTTCGTTCCGTATAATATTTTAATACTACCGGCTGAATGGCCGTAGGGCTATTCTCGTTGAATGCCTGAAAAGTAAACCACCAATGTAGTCGACTCGTTAGAGTCGATTTCAACTAAAGTGATTCTGCATTGTTGTACTCTTTGTTGTACAGAGATTTGTATCGGGAGCCAATCACAAGTGATACATAACACAGGATCAAATTAATATCAATAAACTCAAATGTTTTAATACATTATGGTACTGTACACAACAATACAACCACAGGTAGACAACACAATCAACTCTATTGAACTAACTATAATGTTCCAAATTGTAATCTAATGTGGGGAATTATAGGGGGCCATCAACAAAAACTACTTGTAAACGTGTAGTATTACCTAACCACGTAAGTTACATTTGGCTCAAAGTGTACGTATATACAATACATATTGGCAAATACCACACGAAGTTACTCTGGCTTCATAAAGATCTACATAAGATACTATATTTATAATCACGACAATTTCCATTATTATACATAAATACAAGTGTTTGAAAACCAAATTTGAGAGGTGCAGTAGAGTTGGGGTTGTACTTACCGGAACGCCCTGCTGCTTGAACCGCGTCGACCTCCAGCTCTCAAGGATGAGTAGCCCTGCGTATATCTTCCCTACAGTCAACTTGCCGGCGTTGAGTACGTCGTTTCGAGGCACCAACAAGTCGAGCATTTTCTTCGCTTGTAATGGCCATATGTGGGTGATTGTTTCCCTTAGTTCCTCGTCTGCTTGGTCCATTTCCTCGGCTGGAAATTGATTTATTCGAATTAGTCTTCCATATTAGTTCATAAGAGAAAAGAATACCTAAGTAAATAGTTATACTTACGAGATCTCATTTTGATGCTTAAGTTTTCTCGTATTAAGGCAAATAGTGTTGTTGTAAAATTAACTTTCCCCTCTTCGTCTAGCGGCATATTCATTCTAATAAGCTTCTTATATGCTAGTCTATTTGGACATTTGTTACCAAACCCCAAAGGCGGATCCATATTCTTCAACATATCATACATTTCTGTATAATGGATCTTACCCCTGAAAAAACAATGAAAGAAAAGTTTATCTTTTGATCAGTCGTTTAAAAGACCTTGTAAATACATGTGATGGGTAACAAAGAGATACTGACGTGGCGTTTGGGTCGTATTCTGCCCATATTCTAACAAATTCATCAAGATGATGTGCTCCGAGGATGGACGAGTCCCTCGTTAGGTAGTCAAAGTTATCCATAATGACGGCAACGAACAAATTCAACATCTGAAAGATTGTAAGCGGGAACGATAAATAATATGTCCGAAGAATGGTTAAGCGACCAAACTATCAGCGGCCGTATTGCAAAGTGTTAAATTCAACAGTTTCCTTACAAAAAGGGCCACCCCTCACTTTTACTAAAACAATAATGACTATAAAACTTCATAATACGGTCTCTGTTTTATTTGGTCTAGTACTGAAATATACTTACAAGAAACGAACAGAAGAATATAAAAGATACGAAGTAAGCGTAGGCGAGCGTACTTCCACATTCTTCGTTGGAGGCCTTGCCTGCTGCTATGTCGCACTTGGCGGGCTTCCGACAAGCCAACATTATGTTTGGCCACGACTCTCCCGTTGCGCATCTAAACACACAGTGGCTCACAGCGACCATATCGCGTTCAAAAAACAATCAACAATTCAAGAAAAACTGTTAATGCAATGAACAACACTATTGTTAATACAAAAAGGAATAAGGAAGTATTAAGATAAATATTCAATGATTTGTATATCAAGTTGATGGGATAGTAAACATTCGGTTAGCAACTCGTTTGAACAGTCTTTCACAACTAACAGTGATGATGTGGATGATGGTAGTAACTGTTGCCAGTTGAAGTGCATGCATGAAACGTGCTTGACGACACACAAATGAAATTAATCTAAAGTACTCCCATAACTTCAGTGAAAAGTGTATTTGTAATTCTACGGGTTGTAGCCTTTTAGGTAGATTGCTTTGAGTTGAATTCATTAAAGCAGTCTAAATGGTGTTTTGATTAATGTTTGTATTTGTCTATTTTAAATGTCAAAGTATATTCTCAGGTTGGAGTAAGTTATACTCAATGTTCCTTACCTGAACAGTAGCATGAGTGCTTGAATGAAGCTTCGAAAATTGTTGTGTCTGTTCATGTCAGACTCTGGTGTTAATTCTATATTGCCAAACACCTGTGTCCAAGCAGATACATCACAGAAAATCAGCTTTGTTTGCAAATAATATCGCGTCCCAAGGCCTATGCTCTACCCCAAAACAAACAGTCTACCTAATGACGTATCTATAACTAGCACTAGGGATACGACAAAACATCATCTCAAACAGGTACCAAACTATCTAGATATACAAACATAAGAAGCAGTCTCAAAATTCAGGACACCAATCAGGAATATTGTCACCACTAAGGTACGTCTAAGTCTACGTTTCAAATTTATGAATATACATATTGATGATAGTAGTATTGCCAATGATAATGATAGTAAGTACATATGTAACACGGATAGTAGAGACAGATTTTCGGCAGTGGCCGCAAGACTAAGAACAACTACTCTCGTTTGTACTCTCACCGAAATAGTAGCAAGAGTGCCGCCACGAAAGATTGGAAGTTGTTATGCCTGTTGATGGCATCATCTGGATCATATTGTATGTTTCCGAAAACCTGTCATTATTAGAAACTTATCAATACTATTTTTGTTTATTGTTCAGTCCAATCTTAAAATGTACTCACTACTCATAAGTTATGAGTCCGTCTAAGGTGAATCTAATTCATTCATCTTAGATTGGCTTATTAATTTTAAATTTTATTGTTAATTTCTACAAAACTAAAGGGTAGTATTTAAACGCAAGTCAAAAAATATCTTTTTTCTATGCAATATAATTCCGAATTCCCATCAAAATTACTGATTGCACAGCAAAATATTCAACACAAAATATCACTAAACACACTTCAATATATTTTCGCAGCGTACAGCGATTTTTCCTAAAGCAAAATCTTTTTCATCAATGCACAGCTAATAATCTTAATGCACATTATACATGTTAACTCTTTTTCTTTTAAATATAGCTTCTATTTTTATATTATTTACAGCAGTTTTTCTAAATAAAACAGCATTTTATTAGTCACAGTCATCTTATTATTTATTAATTACCACATAATGAGATCAGCAAAAAAATATAAAATTAGATACAAAATTGTAATTTATTGAATTATTAAAGCGGGTTTTGCTTTCGCAGCAAATACATTCGATCCTAATAATAGGTAGGTACTATATAACGACAGTTTTCGTTAGCCTTTTAATGTATTTTTATTTCAAAAATGATTCCGAATTTCCGATTAAAAATATCATCACGATTATTACATAAAATTAATGGGTTTGCTCCGCCAAAAAAATAAGAATTGTCCTTATTCAATAGACTGTGGTGCTAATTTAACTACAACGTTATAATGAAAATACTATTCAGAGTGGTTATAATACAGAAACTAATAAAAAATATAAAAATGTACTTGTAATAATACCTTTTCATGGTATAAATCCAAATAGCTGAGGTAAAAATGAATGATTGTAAACCCCCTAACCTATCTGTAATGGACAAGTAAAAACAAAGCAAGTCGCTTCTGGCACTCGCCGGCCGCTGCCGCGGCACGCTCGCTTCGCTCGCTCGGCTCGTGCGGGGGGTCGCAGTTCTAACCTAACCTAACCTACTGAGTCGAATTTGGCACTTAAACCTATTTTCCGAGATTCCAATTATAAAAAAATCCGACACCCGACAACACGACCTAGCGCTATCTATATCTTACTCGTTTGCGCCACTCTGCACTCCAGTGACGATAAAGCGCGCGAAGTTTTTCAGTTAAGTTGTTCTGCTTTTAGAAATAATGCAATGTAAAAGGATTTTTTTGTTATAATAATCATTAAATTTGCCGAGCATGGCTTTTTGAAAATTAAGACAAAAATGATGACCAGGTTTTGTTGTACTTACTGGTTAATATGCGACTGGGATAATTATTTTGCTATGAAATATGGAACATTTGCTGTGCAGTCAGTATTTATGCTATGTATGTAGTATTTTTGTACAAACATAAATTTAACTGTATTGCATTATGAGGAAAAAAGTAATGTCATATTGATGTATAATTTCGAATTATCTGCAGTTTGAGTTTTGTTAAACATTTAGTTTATCTGTAGTGAAGTAAGTTATTTGCTGTAAAAAAGAATATAAATGATGAGTATGTATTGATAGGCGATTATTTATTTGATATGCAATTTATAATATCCCAAAACTAAATACATTTACATTTTGGAACAACAATTGGTACTAGGAGTAAGGTTGACAATATTCGGAGGAACTAAAATTATGTTAGTTTTTGGCTATCATTAATACTATGTTATATGGATTAGATACATAAAAATGTTATCTAGGCATGTTATAGGAATACTAACGAGTACCTAATTTATTCTTCTAGCCCCTTTTAAAAGAATCTAAAATACCAGGGGAACAAACAAATATTTTTAAAGGATAAGAACTCACAATTTTTTAAGAGCCCATTTCCTAGCAATTACTCTAATCTAACCTATATCTATCAACCCTATCGCTACTGAATATAACAAAAAGGAAATATAACAAGTATTAAAATCTAGATCACTAATAAAAATTGGTAAATCATTTAATTTTATACATCTATGAAACTATTATTTTTAGATATAATCTACAAAATATTACCCCCAAAAGTATCCCTATCAATATAAATATCCTTACAAATATCATTAATTAAATTCAAGGAAATATTAATTAAAAATCAATTAGTATTATCATTATTGTCGGAATAGGAGGAAATAAAACAGACCTGCATCCCAATGATGGCATAGATGAAGAATAGCATCGCGATGAGAAGGCACACGTAGGGTAAGGCTTTAAAACTCTGCACGAATGTCCATAGCAGTATCCGAATGGTGTAGCCCTGTCTAAGCAGCTTGATCAGTCGCGCGGCTCGGAACAGGCGAAGGAAACCGACGTTGAATGTGTTCTCCTGCGAATTATATCTAACTTACTAAATACACCAACATATAAACTGAAAATGTACCGTTCAATGTCACAAAAAGGTGTCAATATATACGAATTAAAACTGTTTAGATTTGATTATTCATTTGGGTTTTATTCGCTCGCTCATAATGATTTCTATTTCAATTTTGATAAACCTCAATCTTTTGTGATCTTTTGCCTTCACCTTTATATTTCTAGCACCATAACTTTCGCCGTCATCGGCAAAGGAGTACTGGAGATGGGAATTAGGAGAGTTAGGGTACAGTAGTTGGCTTATAACCGCGCTTACGATGATAACACTGGCATACGATCTACTTGTGACCATTTTTTTACATCTGACTCGAAACATTGAGGATTGTCAAAATTTTGTCCTGTTAATGTTGGTTGCAAATAAGACCCCAATGAATGCCATTTAGTATTTTTTTTTCCCAAATATAAAAAATCACTTTCAATATACCAATTGTAATAGTCTGGTAGAAGCTGATACAGCCACACATAATTTAGTAACTAGTAGATATTTTTAAAGTGAAACTAATGACAATGTTTAAAACGCTAATTTGTAAGATAAGAAAATATCTAGATAAAAACACAACGAAATAAACTAAAATATTGAAAAAGATGATGAAAATGAAAAAAAAAATACAGAGGAATGAATATTATTATTAACACAGCTAGGTTTATTACTGTATTTAGTAAAATCAAATACTTCTGAGGACTATGTAAAATATTGTATTATTACGTAATATGATAAAATCTAGCAATATTAGCGACATAATTTTCTAGGTATTTATATTAATAACACACAAATATATAGGTAATTGTCATAATATCTAAAACAACCCCAAAAATAACGTTTGATCCCTAGCAAACAACCGTACGTATTTAATAAACTACAAAACTTCTATACATCCTAGTAGTCTAAGATAATATTTTCTAGCACTACAGAATATGGGATCTTTATCCTAGAATATAAGTCTATAACCATCGATCAAACCGTTACAAAAATCTAAGATTCCTAGCAATCAAATAGTTTATATTTTACCTGCTGACAGGATATGTCAGCACAGTTTTCAGCAAGGTCAGTCTGTAATCAGGATAGATCCTTTATCTTCGCTGTCATTGAAATCAAAATAAAGTAATTGCCAGCAGCAAAGAAGGATCGAGTAGAGGCAGAAACAAAATTAGTATAATCAAGTGTAGAAGCTGAGAGATTATGGTAAACAAAACAGTTGAAATACTTACGCCAAACTCCATAATGAGGGCGTCAATAATACTTCCAATGACCGTTATGAAATCGAACGTATTCCAAGGGTCTTTGAAAAAATTCTGGAAACAGATTTTTATGTTAGCAAATATTTTATATTTCATAAAATAATAAACTTATTTTATATTATACGAGTACAAGAACATTATTAGGAAAACTGTATACAAATGTACACTTTCCATTCATAGACTGTTTGATTGTTGAACAGGGGAATTTTTTAAAGGAAAGGAATGAGGATATCTCTCTTGAATTTTAAATCTATGCAAATACATAAAAATATGTTATTGATAAATCTAAAAGTTAATGCTAATTAAAACCTAGTTTGTCATATTAAAAAGCGTAATCTCTTAAATTCTCTATTAAAATGAGTTCTAAATTGAAATATATTCAAGTCAGTATTGAATATTAATAGCTAGTCTAAAATATTTATAAAATAATGATAGTGTGTTGTGTTAGGCGCACACGAACAAATTATATTGCACATTCCATATGCATTAATATTGCAATACATTCCGCAGCACAATTAATTAGTATCTAGTAATTCAATAAATCATTATCACTCAGTTTCATACCTAAGAATAATGTTTGTCTTTACATACCCATGGCTTCTCGCATATTTCTCAAAAACAAAGCTATCATAATAATATGTTTATCAAATTTTAAAATATAAATTTAATATTAATTATGTAATATATAAAAATTCAATGTGTGTCAAATTCTTACCGTACACCCAAAGGCGATCAGCTTCAAAACGGTCTCGAGAAGGAAGAAGGTCGTAAAGACGAGGTTCATGAATGTTAACGTGTCCATGAGTAGTGGTGGAGCCTCGTGAAACTACCACAAAATCAATACCATCTCTTTAAACCTTAACTCAATAATTATCAAATTAATTGAAGCTAAATGCAAGATCAGTACATTACCTCTTTTTTTCAAAGAGTCCTTTAAGTTTAATGATTTTCAATCGATTTTGTTCTAGCATTTAGCTTTGAATGATTAAAATTATTTTATCTAGCCGATATTATAATCTAATAAAACAATGTTTGGTTGTAACATATCTTTTGTTGAAGTGAGTGTGTTAGTATTTGTGTTATGTTTCCATATTGTCGATGAGTATTATGTACTGAGATGTGATTGCGAGACTTGTGGCTTAGGGTGCACGTGCAGCATGCTGTTCCGAATGTACAAACATGCAATTAGGTGTTCATGACAGACAACATTTATTACACAAACAAATAAACAAGATTATACTGACCTTTAACACTGCCGAGCTCCACCAGATATGAGACTGTATGCCATACTCACCTTAGATAACACTCGGCAAGTATTGCTTGGTCGTTACGGAAGAAAAACATTATAACGCGTGTATTCACATACAATAGTGCTACATGCAGCAGGAGAAAAAGCCATGCTTTACAATTATTGCAAATAAACTTTTACAATAATAATCGTCATCAGAGAGAAACAAGTACTGGATACTCGGGAAGGGATAATATATACACGGCTGGAAATAATCCCATACAGTCATGTAAATAGATAAAACAATCACGTTAATAGCAGAAAGAGTACATTTGTACCTATATCGTATTTTATATATTCCATTATGTACTGTACTGTGTCGGTCGATACTTTGTGTTTGTGTACTTACTTTGACACCATAAGCGATGATTTTCAACACCGTTTCCACAGAAAACATTCCAGTAAACCCCATATTCGAATACTTGAGGACATCCGCGTAGATGTCATTTTGATTATAGTACTGCCATTTGTGATGAAGTGCCGGACGTTATCGATAAACCCATGGCAATGAAAATACATAATTGTTACTTTATAAATTACCTCATCCGTTATATGGATTAGTATTTCAATGTGAATCACAAATGCAAGTTGTATGGAATCATGTTATTTAGTAGATAAGTTATGTTACTATTGTGGTAACGGTCAACGGTTATACAAATATTAGATAGAAGGATAGATATAGTAAAGGAATCAATGACAAGAGTTTGGTAAGGATATGTGCGAAAACATTAAAAGTATAGTTATACTAACATAAACTTAGACAGGGTCACAGAGAAAGTAAAGCTAACATATTTATACATACATACATAACATAAAATAGATACATTACATACATAGATACAACTAAATAGAAAATAAATAATATAGTGTTATAATTTAGACCACGCTATTTTCTCCCGGTATTATTAAAATTTTGTTTCGATTAGAAAAGTGATCAGTTTCTTTATTTTTCCAATAAATATACAAAGCAGCCCATAGCCACCAAAGATCACGCCTGGCAGTAGGCCATTCCACCAAGCATGCACAATATCCACATAAAGACAATTAGGAATATAGGTCTTAAATAAGATCATGCAACACGAACAACATATATGGCTCATGCCACGTCCTATCTGTACCCAGAGATCGTTGTGCATTCACAAGCACGAATAACCGAATAAAATGTTTGTGTATCTTGTGCCATAAATGTGCTGGAGGACAGGTATATCGTGCAGTAAACACCGATACATACATATTTAATGAATAGCAAGCGAGGAACGAAGGGAGTACTCAACAAAACACAGGACAAAATAAAATAATATTTGGTACACTTGACGGGATAGGCTCGGTTATAATTTAAAATACGGCGCATTCCGATGCAGTGTATACTGACGCCGATAGTACAGTGATATCGTAAACACTTGTATGTTGTTGTGTGTATGTGTGTGTTGTGGTTTTTGAAAACATTTAATTAGGCAGTACTAATGTTATGCCAATATTGTTGATATCATAATGTAATTCAAATAATTATTTACCTTAACATTAAAACAGACATTTCACAACTAACAAAATAATTATTCTAAAGGTTCTATTAGGTGCCAACAAATATTAGACGCATATACGACAAAGGTTATGTCTTAGTAAGACTTATTTTGCCAAACTAGAGAGCTTACGACTTACATTTGCTTGCTCTCTAGAATGGTACAGTGCAGGCTTCAGTGAAGTCAAGGACTGCTAATCTAGTTCGTCACTGTCAGTGCCTTGTGATTCAGGCTAGGGTCTTCAGCAACTACCTTTAATAAGTGATCATTTTCTACTTTTCACATTTAGTGCTTCGTTTGTTACTGTTACGTACGAGTATATTGTTTGTATGATCACTCTTTGAACAAGTGTTTGTACTTAGTATAGACTATAGGTATATTTTAAACCTATATTAAAATTAGACAACATTAAGATTAGGGGAACTTATGAGTATTAATTATTCTAGGACACACGGAAGCATCGTGGTACATACCTTCATCATGAGTAACAATGTGTTGAGGACGATGAGCGTCATGATGAAGTACTCGAAGGGCGTAGAGACGACTATTCTCCACACTTTGTACTTAAAACTTGCCCTTTTGCTTGGCATATACCTCTCTAGAGGTCGTGCTTCTATCGTGAAGTCTATACACGATTTCTGAAAAACAAATGAAGAAAATGTATCAAATATTAGTAACGCGGAACGGTCCTGCGTAAACGTATCTTCAAAATGGAGTAGTGTGAATTAAAAAATATCTGGATACGATAATTAAAATGTTTTGTTGTTAATCATGGACCTATAAAAAAGATCCTTTTTGCATGTTCAATATGTTCATGTTGTTAATGTAATGGTGTGGAAGCAGGAAAAGGACCTCACCTGATTCTTATCAATTTCACCATCTTGTAATTCTGCTTCACCCTGCTCTTGAAATGTGATAATTATCAGAGCTACGAATATGTTAACAAAGAAGAAAGGAAACACCACGAAGTAAACTATATAAAATATGGACATTTCTATTCGAAAATTTTGTATGGGTCCCCGGTCTTCGTACGTGGCGGCCATCGAATTTTGTAACACTCTGTAAACAAAGGTTTGTGTTATTATCAAAATATATATAAAATTAAAATTTTATGCAAGTTAGTCAATAACAGAAATATTTTTAAATTTAGAGATATGTTTTCGTTAGTAAATTCACTGATGCAGAGTAATGGCCGATCGAGATTTCAAAAAATATGCCAAGCCTTTCCCCCTCTTGCCTCTTGCAAATAAGCATTAGGACCATGTAAATTCAATTTCATTTTGCCTTTTTTAATCATACATTTTCTAATCCATCTGGCACATAGCAACAAAGTCAAAACAGGCTCATTCAGCTTCAGTTTTTAATCCAATACCAAAGAGAGACTACTTTAAATATTGAGGATAAATGGCAAATAGAATCAAAAGAAACATTTCTTTAATATTAAAAAGAAATAACACTTTTTACTACTACTTTCCCTGCTGGTGAAATTAGAATTCCACGCAGGAGGTGTCAAAATGAGGGGTTGAGTAACTCACTGTGGCCAGCCCTCCCCAGTCTGCACGGCGAACAGCGTGAGCATGGCGACGGCCACGTTGTCGTAGTGAAAGGACTGCGTCGTCCACGTACGCTGGCTCACCTTCGGCAGCAAGCTGTTCGACTCGTACACGAAATACGACCCTCTGGCATACGAGATAAAGGCTATATTAGATTGAGTTAGACTACGTAAGATTTGGAATAAATCGTTAATAGGTTATTATTATGTTGCACTTCATCATCTTGATAATTTACATGGAACTTCTTTTCGCTATGGATTAAGGCTTTTTTGTTTACTATTTCTTGTAATCGTCACAACTTTTAAATTCCTAAGATTCATTGGTAACGACATTATATTTTAAAACCGCAGTATGCGGGTACAAAAACAACGGCAAAACAAAAAAGAAATATAAAGTAATACTCACTGGCAGTCTTCAAATGTATTCTTACTGATATCGTTGCAGTGAAAAAATTTACCATTAAAAAGTTGAACTGCAATTACAGCGAATATGAATTGAAACAATATGTACACAATGAGAATGTTAATGACGTTTTTCAAAGAGTTCACAACACAGTCAAACACTGCTTTTAACTTTGGAACTCGTTTTATAGTTTTCAATGGTCTGAGCACTCGTAACACTCTTAACGATTTTATTGTGGACAGATTCTGCCCCGCCCCTTTTTTCACGCCTCTGTAACAATTAAAGAACATCATTAGTCACTTATCACAAAGTTAAAATAATTAACCTAGCATGTAGCATCTATAGGTACTATTCAAAGAACAGTTCAATGATACTAAAATAAATATCTTTCAGGTCGCAGACTATCTCTATTTCTTATACCGAAAATTAACAAAATACCTAAAACCAATGAAACGAGATAGATTCTTAGTAACCAAATTATTGCTGACCCAGTGTTCATGCTGCCAAAAAACATGTTATCACAAAAAAAAAATTGTGGAATTAATAATTGATTGGCACGTACCCGATCTCAAATCCGAAGCTGACAAGGGCGCATATAACGACGGCGGCATCCATGATGTTCCACAGGTCGCGGAGGTACGCGCCGGGGTGGAACAGGATGCCGAGGTCCACGATCTTCAGCAGCATCTCCACCGTGAACACGCCCGTGAACGCGTAGTCGAAGTAGTTCAGGATTTTGTTCCTGCATTCAAGGAAATTGGTTTAGGATATGATGCGGATGGCAATTTTTGTGATGACGAAACTTAGGAACTTACAGATAAATGAAAAGAATTAGCATTACTATCGCATATCAATAGAGTTAATGTTATGGAAGATTCTAATCTGTGGTGCTAAGGGTTAATGGTTCTCGAGAAAAAGACAATGAATGATTTTAAAATAAAAGTAGAAATATTCCTACAAACCTGTCACTTTCTTCCACTACGGGGTCTTCGGCCGCTAAAGCCGCAGAACTCATACATATAACTACCATGATAAAAAAATCAAAATATCTTAAATTTACAACCCAGTGTGCGCCTCGCCTAATTCTGTAAAACAAAAAATGGATCATTCATACATTAAGACAAAAATAATTATTTCCTTAATTCAATAAATAAATAAAAAATGCGAGAAAAGTCATCTATATTCAATACCTTTGTCATTATTTAATTAGCGAAATAAATTTAAGTTCTATAAAGATGGTATTACAACTTACGGATTAGTAGGTGACAAAATAAACATGGACGAATATGGCAGCATTGGTTTTGGTCCATCTGGTATCTCCTCATCATCTTCTTTTTTGGCCTCTTCTTTCTTTTTGTTCTGAAATATTACACGTCCCAGTTAATCTATGTTCCCTACATAGTTTGTCAAGTCATCTAGGTATCTACATTTTTCTCTGGCTATAGGTATTCTTGAAATAAATCGAAATAAACTACGCTAATTTCCAATCAAAGTTTTCATGATGATGTCTTTTGTAGCAAATGAATTCTATTATGACCTATTTAATAATTGTCGATTATCGTTACACATTATTAATAGTTCAAAATTTTGATTTCAAGTAAAGAATAATACGGAAGCCAATACTGATGAATGTAATGTTTATTTAAACATGCGTGTCGAACAATTGTATAATTAGATCAAAGAAAGTTCTACCAAATTAAAAAAAGAAAGACAGGATAAAGAAATTACGTATACTTCATGAATCAGTATGTATTGTTGATGAATCAAGTAGCCACCTAATTTACGTTAACGTAAAATTTTAAGTTAATATGACATCCATTAGCCATCTAGATAAAGATCATAAAGATTTTATAAAAACACCTATCATGACATTCTGCTTACAAAAGCGACATCGACCCGTCTAGCGTACTTAAAATATTGTTGACATTGAAGTCATGGACAACACACACATAGAAAGTAACAGCTCATTAGGTGGCGTGCAAAGACATGCAGTGGTAAGAAAAGCTGCGGAATGAATCCGTGATAGATTATTATGAAACGGCAGAAGTTAAAAATATCAACAATATTTTAAGTCGTCGACACCAATACATTTTGAAGCATAGCTTAGCCATTGCCGAGCTTATTTTACCTTCCTACTCGTCGGCGATGAGGGACTTAAGTCTACTCCAGGTGGAGAGCCGTCCACCGCGTGTAATGCTCCCATCTCTTTCTCCAATTCCTAATTATCCGGAATAACGTATGAAATACAAATTTTGTTGCAATTAACAGCTTAAACCAATCCGCACAACCGCTTGAAAGTAAATGCTTGTGGAAGAGTGGTTGAACATGCTATGACTTTGAAACTGTGATACTATCGACTAACTCCAAAGCATCAGAGGATGAATTCTAGATACAATAGACAGATAGAAGCTGGTGCTTACTTGGAGCTGTTTTTCCTTGTCTTCCTCAACTTGTTCCTCTTCTGCCGCTGTCAATTCCTGTAAATACAGATTTGCAACATTTACACGAGAAGCAGCGCTTGATTTTTATGGGCGCGATAAAACACCAATTGGCAAATATCATCTTTGTGGTACACAACATCATAATACATCAAAATGTTTGCGTTACTTTACCATAAGTTATAAAACGACCTAATTTAAAGGTAAAAATAATCAAAATACACTTAGGATAAAGTAACGCAAAGCGATAGATCTTGCTGATATTACTTACCTGGGCGTTAGCCAGATTGTCGACAGCGATGGCAAGGAACACGTTTAGCAGGGTGTAGTTGCCAAACAACACGAGGATGACGAAGTACAACGAGTAGATCATGCCCCTCTGGATGCCGCCCTGAGACTGGATGCCATCATACATCACTTCGTTCCAATCTTCACCTGTTAGAATCTGAAATAACGATATCATTGTAATTAGTTACACATATTTAATTTCATCAGATATCATCTGCGGTCCTTTGATATATTGTTTTCTTTGACTTGATTGACATTCAAGTACATAAGTATATTATAAGTAAAGTAAGTATAGTCTTGAATAAATTAAATCAGGTCAGATACATTTAAAAGACAGACATTTATACATTTTGCGAAGTAAAGAATATTGATAGTTACCTGGAAGACAGTTAGCAACGCGATAGGAAAGGTGTTGAAATTGGTCGGCGGCGTGCCATCCTCGAAGTTGAACTGTCCTCCAAACAGCTGCATGCCGAGCAGTGCAAAGATGAGAATGAACAAGAAGAGAAGGAACAGCAACGAGATAATGGATCTCATTGAGTTGAGGAGGGATATCACCAGGTTCCGGAGTGATGACCAGTATTTTGTGACCTGAAAGTAAAGTAACATAAGTTTAGATAACGTTGTTTGTCATAATACTAAAAAAATATCACAAGGACATCTAGAACATATAATTTATTTTATTTTTATTTATTATAACTTCACAGTCTGTTACTTAGAATTATAAAAGATAAGTAGTGTGATTGTGTACGACAGATTTTTACCGTGTGGTCGTAAGACATTAGCCCTGCATACAAATATACAAGACGAATCGCTAAAAAAAACAGTATTAAAATTTGTTAGGTGTAATAAACTACGGCAATGTTTTATAAAGGATTCGCGGATCATGCCTTAGGGTACTAAAGTAGATATACTGTTAAACTAAGCATCCTACCTTGAATATCCTCAGCAGTCTTAGAGCTCTTAGCACAGAGAGACCGAAGGAGCCACCCTTGACCTCGGACCAGACGACTTCGAAGATGGAGCCGGATATGACGACGCAGTCGAACCGGTTGAACGACGACTCGAAGTATATCCGCGGGCCCAGCGCGTACATCTTGACCCACATCTCCATCATGAACAACCCCAGGAACACAAATTCGGCATAGTCTATGGATAAAGATATTAGGTTTCTTGTGTATTATATTGTATTGCAAAACAATAATAATTGAAAAAGCTTAGTAACGAAGATATTAAAACTGAAAAGAAAAACACCTTTAATCTTTAAAAGATGGATCTCTAAATATTAATCTTCTTTGATGCATGATTGCATGATTTGAAAATCATATAATATATATGCAGAAATATGCAGTTTTAACACAACGACGAGAACAATATGAACTAAGTCAGTCTACTTACATAAAAACGAAGTCAGCCACTTAGGTTGTTTATAATGCTCTACAGCGACGCATATCGTGTTGAAGAGCACCAAGACAATGACGAACCAGTAGAACCACTGCGTCTTCACAGTGTGCCTGATCCAAAACCGAAACCTCTTTTCGGCTCTCCAGAAGTCTGCACACTTGCCGGCCGAACGCGCCTTGCTTTTCAGAAAACCTGTTGTGACAAAACACACGTTAAAAACAAGACTAATATTGAAATCACCGTTAATATTGCAATTGATAGACCAATTTAAATTGCGAAAAACTTGTTTGTTCCAATGATTTTTTTTTAAAGTGGCAGTTTGTGGACGGACCTTCTAATTTAATTGTAGAAAGATGCGTGTTACTGAATTCATGTTAGTAAACGATTAGTGGCAATTTAATGGGTCTGTTTATTGCATGATCAACGGCATTTGCATTTTACTAAAGGAATCGGGTTTGACATCCAGCTAATTGTTTATTAATTCTAGCATTTACGCACGTAACGATAGCAGACCTACTAATATACCAGAGTAATTTGCGATACAATTACCCTTGAGGTACTCTACGCTGATTATAGATCATTAATTTTTATAACCCGCAGTAATTGGACGGTATAGAAACGGCATTGAAATTCTATCGGGGTCGCAATCCGATACATCGCTCGTATAAATCACTAACAACCCTCTTCTGGGATTACCGTCATATATCCCAGAAAAATATTAGTCACGTTTTATGGTAACTTTTGGTGAAGCTGACCATACACAAGCGTTGGGTGTGGGTAGTGGATATAGCAGACCTAAAGGTAGAAGAATAGCAAAGGATATTACAAAAGGAATTACGACGTCTGTACGCTTTGAAAACGAATTTATAATTACACTAGAGTGTAATCTTTTTTTGATAAATTTTGATAGACACGTACAAACGTTTTCATATTTGGATAACATAAGGGTAACTATTCCTAAATCTATGACTAGTCTATTTGTCTACTGTAGAAGATGAAAAGGAATATTCTACCAGCATCACGCTTGATCCCATACCTTGCTTTTTCTTTGGAACTGTAAACAACCAACACACAAATAGAGTACGAATACGCAATGAATGAATGAATTAAAATAAAGAAAAAAGTTATCGACAAATATCATGCAAACATTCAAAATGTGTTAATATAATTACACCAAAAGAATGAAGAATTTGATAGTATTTTAATGATAACAAATGGGACTAATGTTCCTAAAAGATCAATGTACCTGACCAGATTAAAAATTTTAATCAACAAATAAAAAAGATAAATGATTGTAAAGAAAATTAAAGTCATGCTTCTAAGAATTGGTCCTGTTTTAGAATACGAATAAGAATTATTAGAAAGTTTGATAGTTAACTTGTTTCAGGTATACACACAACACGACACTCAGATTACAGAATATAAACATTCTTGTTAGAAGGTAAAGGATCGTGATACTGACCGTCGTCACCGCAGTCTTCATCTTGTTCTTCCTCTTCTGTGTCTGTGCTTTTACTTTTACCAAGGTTTTTTAATTTCTTTTTGGCCGCTGCTCTTCTCCGCGCTTTGGAAAAATAGTAATTCTTGTTGATTGAATATCTCATAAAATCTAACCTATAAACTTTAACTTTTTCCGTTAATCCGACTTAATTACATAAAGGTTCTGTACAAAGTTCTAAACTATAACATTATTTGATAGCAGAATACAGAACATTTTCAGTTAGATGTTAGTAGAATAACTTTTTGGTTCGAGTACATTCATTATTATTGTTAGAATTATACGAACTTTTAAGTTTATTTCTTCAAATAAGACTCACCTTCTATTATGTGCATTTTTTCTTCTTCTGTTGTTCTTTCTTCTGCTAATATTACTTCCTCTGTAAAAATAATTTAAAACCAATATTTCAATACATGCGTACGTTTTTCCCTCATTTCTCACCAAACGGTTATGTGGGACAACTACATTTGCTGGGGGTATTTATCATTTTCTATGTTATAAAAGCCTCTGGTTTTTGACTTACCTGCTTTACATATCCACTCAACGTAACCATTGAGTTCTCTCTCGAGTTGCTGCTGTCTTCTTAATTTAAGAAATTCTTGTCTATTTTCTACTTTCTCTCTTTCTTTAGCGAATTCACTGCAAATGTAATTATATGGGTAAACTACGCTAGCACTAATATAATCTAAATTGCGGGTTTCTTAGATTAAAATTAAGATTAAGTCATTTACTTAGCGTTTACTATTACCATATTCTTATACGAGATATTGAGATTTCGATCTCGAAGATATTGATAATGTGTATACTTCACCACATAAAATGAGAATCAACTAGCGAATACATTCTATAATTGAGCATATCTAGGATTTTGACGATTCCATAATTGCTTTTATTTCGCAAATTTAGCTTATACAGTTAGCAAAAACTTTAGCGTCCACAATCAAAGTTCAAAAGACCTGCTTCAGTAATCCAGTTGAGATACGCATTGAAGTCCGCATTAAACATTTGTCGAGCTCTTTCCTTTACGAACTGAGCCCTTCGTTCAACGCGACCCCTCTCATTAGAGAACTCTCTGTGTTAAATATAGAAAGCATAGAAACAAAAGAATAACAATATGTAGAAGTAATTATCTCAAAAAATGTCAACTCACCCGCTAAGAACACCGAGAACTAAGTTGAGCATAAAGAATGAACCCAATACTATGAGAGGCACAAAGTAAATCCAGTTAAACGCACTACCTAATGCGTCATTAGTCTGAAACAAAATAAACAGTTTGACAACCTCGTCATCGATTGGATGACATTGACAGGTGAAATGGTTTCCACCTCAGTTTCCATACAAATAACAACTATCACTGCAGAGGAAATATCAACAATTTGTTTTATAAGTGCTAAAAATATTTAATGCAATAATTTGAGCTCTAATCCCGAGTTTCTGAAACTGCCTAACCTTTAGCCAAATGCTATGAGGTTGTGTTTCGATTGAACAAAATAATAACAATAATGTAGCTGAAAACAAGCTTTCAGAAACGTAGGGTACAACTTTTGATATTAACGAGTGGAATCATAATGGTAAGGCTACATACCCAATAGAGGATGGCCGTCCAGCCCTCCATGGTGATGCACTGGAAGACGGTGAGCATAGCGAAGCCGATATTGTCGAAGGACGTGATGCCCCTGTTCGGCCCCTCCCACTTCTCTAAGCACGTGCTCTTCTCGTACACACACACGTTCGCCCCGAACGGAGCCAGGCTCGCGTTGTCTGCGTTGCACGGTGTTGCACTATCACCCTCATTTACTATTTCACCTGGGTGCATTAAAACAATTTTAGTATCATCTATAATATCAGACTAGCGTGTGCATGCGTTTTTATATGGTCTGGCAATTGGAACGCTTGCATTTGACTGTTTATCAAAGTTAGATCTCTTTAACACTTAACGACGCATATTCTTGGTACCTAGATCAAATTATTAGAAAATCTTTAATGATTTTAAACTTAAAGGTTTATAGTATCAATAAATAAATCATATTAATTAGTGTGTCTTTTGTCATTGTAATAAGATATTTATTACAATGTCAAGATACAGGACGAACTTTTCTATAATTAAATAATTCTAAATTAATTTAAATGTAAAATGTTTTTACGTTTCCGCTTATAATGTTGATACAATATACGACATTAGTAAATACATAGAAAGTTTCTATTACGTATACCTACTGGTGCTACTAAAATGCAACGTAAACAGTAGTTTCCGAAGGCAACTGTTATTAACTTTATGACCTGTAATTAAAACGTTGGAAATTTACGAACTACTATTGTAACATTTTGAAGTTAAGCCGTTAATTTGAATTTCCACATGCAATGGTGTCGGAAAATTTTCTAAGTTTGTGACTGCATGTTACTGTCGTTGGAACTTAAACTGGTGTTTAGAGGTTTACTGCTTTAAAGTTTAGCGGCAATTTATTTATGAAGTTGGTTTGCGTCGTTAACAGATTTATGTGTATTTTATAATCAGGTACACGATACATTGACAGGGCGCTTCAAGGGTACCCTTGAAGCGCCTTGAAGACCCTTAGACCCTCATTATGATGTACATGAAACTGCTAAGAGAAGAATTTGAAGATAAGTAAGTTAGTTAACAGTAAAACTGGGATAAAAATACAGTTGCAGATATCGGCTGAATTGGGCGACCTAAAAAAAAAAAACTTATTTCCTACAATTATACTATTAATAGTATAGGCACAGTCAACAGCAAAAGTAGATGATTAAAATCAGTAATTAAATACTAATGAACGGAGTTTGCGTCAGAACTCTGTGGCGTCCAAGTGATTCAAAAGTATGTGATTGTAAATTATATTCGTGATCAGTTTTGATTCCAAAAGTCATAAACTCAATTCATCATCTACTATTACTGTTGACTGTACATGTATATAATAGTAATATAATTATGTGTTTTTTTTTATTTGAGTGGAATACTTACTAATATCTTCTAAATTATAACAAGTCTTATGCAGCGCCCCTGAGTAGAACTCGAGGCCGATAATAGCGAAGATGACTATCGCAAAAAGCACCAAGAGGCCGATCTGCAGCAGCGGCGCCATAGCCTTTATAATGGACTTCAGCACGACTTGCAGACCTACACGAAAATGGGTTTTATTTTCATTATGCAATAAAGCTCATTATTGCAATGAATGCCCTGTAATTTGTAAACTTAACTTTGGTTGTTATTTTTCTGTATTTTCAAATTGTTTGTTCAATTTTAAGTAGATTTATAAGAAGGCCAATTCATGCAGGGTTAACAATTAGGTGATAGTTTTCTGTCATAATATAAGTTAGTTATTCATTGATTAGAAAGGGAAAAATAAACGTAAAATTTAAGAATTTCTCTATTACAGGTGAAGCATGAATACAGCAACTTGACTCTATAAAGGCACTTTTGGGTAAAATTGCATTCATGTTTGATGTGCTTGTTCAGATACAACTCATATTTTATAAGACAAGCACAAATTTCATATAATTAAGCGGGAAATTGCAAGTCTGAAAAAATCTAAGTTTAAAAGTTACAGGGCAAATATGTTATAATGATTAAATGAAATTTTGAAGAAGATTCGATGATACTTTAAAATCAATTAGTATTCTTGATATTGACATAGATAAAAATTGAGATAATTACCAAATATGTCGATTATTTCTCGACGTTAGTGGCTATTGTATCGATGACATTAGAAGAAAGATTCAATAAAAGTAAAAACAAGAAACAGATCTTCTGACTAAATGCCAAAATATATCTAAATATGAAAGATATCTATTTATTTAAAAGACATCGTAACAATGGTAATGTAATAAAATCAAATAGTCATTATCGTGCAAAATGAAAGAACTGTTGCATAATTTTTAAATTAAATGGCGCCAAATACGCCGTTCCACTTTCAAATTTCTTACGTGCAGCAATATTTTTGTACATTTTTTTTCCAGGCAATGATTAAGTTACTTTTTTTCGTGACAGCCGGTGTTAAGCTTCATTCAGCCATATTTGAAAACTTAAACCGGAGTAATTTTTTAAATATTATGCATCAGTGTTACTAGTGGAACTACGGTACGATTAACTAATCTATGAATGTTCTAGAACTCACTAGGAACGCCCGATACTAATTTAAGGGGCCTCAGCACCCTAATGGCACGCAAGGTCCTGAAGTCGACGTCGGCTGGCGCGATCGGCAGCTGCGTGATGATACTGCCAAACACATATCACTCGATACTATAGCTTGAACTAGCAACTAGCTGAATAAAATGCTACGGAAGACTGTGCTTTTTATCAAAACCAAAGAAAATAAAACTTTTGATTGAATTTTAAACAATCGTAAGGTTATAAAAAATATAATAACTGAAGGTATAAAAGATATCAAACAAAATGTAAGTTAAAAGCACAGCCTTAATTGTATGTAAAAAATTACTACGATCTAAATATCGTGTATCTAATTAGTTAGGATGTTATATGCTAAGTAATCTTATTAATTTTACGCTTTTTAATCTAAATACACCATATTTATTCACACCTAAAACCATATTATATCTAATTTCTTACGTATTAGCTTTTATATTTGATGTAAACCTACACAATACACAAAATGTATAGCAAATCTTTACTATTATGCAACACGTAGCTTTAAAACATTAAACATTTTCAATAAATCACATATTAATTAAAATTCACACATCTTCTAAACTATGTTAATTAGGTCAATAAACATGTCGAGAATACGATGCTACGGCTTTGTTTACTAATAATATTAAAAATTCTATTTTCGATAACTAGCTGTAGTTCTACATTCAAAAAAGTTCCAAAATTCGAAAACATCTAGCGAGTAACGTCTATAACAAATAAGGTAGAGGTATTATGTGAACTTTTCGCCAATTACTGTGAATTACTTGGTATCCGCGAGACGAGCTTGAGCGGTCGGAGCACTCTGAACGAGCGCAGCATCCGCAGGTCAACGTCCACGTTGTATTCGGCGAATATCGTCATCGACCTAGTTTTTGTTATCGAATATTCAATAATGTCAAGCCTTTTTGTGTTTGACAAAACCTATTGTCCTACGTTTTGATTTTCAACCAATTGTGTGGCCTAATGGTTTGGTGATTATAATTTTTGTAATTTAGATTACATGGCACTGTAAGCAGTCTCGATTTTCGAATTATAGTAAATATATCTTTCGAGGTTGCTTTTCAGTAGCGAACAATAATGATATCAAGAAAAGAGTTATGTAAAGAGATTGATTCTTGACTTTCTTCACCTCGTCAACAAAACATCTCAATCTTTACATAACTCTACTTAATATATCTCTTAAGAATAATATAATGCTATAAAAGTATTGAAAAAAGGAAAATAACTCACCCAGTTACTACAACGAAAAAATCCATTATGTTCCAAACGTTCCTAAGATACGATCCCTTGTGTAAAACAAAACCTAAGGCTAAGATTTTTAACGACGCTTCTACACAAAATATTCCTAAAAAGTACGCCTCGGTCTTTTCCTGTAACAATGGAAATATTATTAAGTACCGATTACATGCACATTTATTGCAGGTAGACAAAGATTTCAGACTCAATAAGAGTTCTTAATCACGAGGTGACGCGGCGGTGAGGTGACGAGGTGAGGGGCTCGTGGCTAAGTGTAAGCCGTACGGTTTGACCGATAATAACGGTTAAGCCGCACTCGTCGCGGTTGGTCCGTGGATGGGTGACCATTTGAAAAAAACATATCGAGACCCCTCCGTGCCTCGGAAAGCACGTTAAGCTGTTGGTCCCAACTGTCATACAGTGATCTCTAATAGTCGTTAAGTCATTACAATTCTGACAACCAGTCTTACTTTGGAATACTGTGTTACCTAGCAATAGGTCGGGGAGGTCAGATAGGCAGTCGCTCCATGTAAAATACGGAATTCAGCTAAATCCGGTAAGACTGGAAGCCGACCCCAACATAGCTTGGGAAAAGGCTAGGCAGAAGAAGAGGTGACGCGGCGGCGGCGGTGTTTGAGTCGACACAGATTTACCAATAATATGATACTGTTATTGTCATTCTACTTGTTTAAGTTTTATAGAAATATATTTTAATGCTAACAATTTATAGAAATATATTTTAATGCTAACTCCTGGACACTGCCAGCACTCACGTTTATTTTTTAAATAAATACGATTTTCACATGAACATTAAATATATCCATCATCCCTCAAGAGATAAGCTTTGAATTATTATTTTATATGGAGTCTGTAACTACTAAGTATCAAATTTATTGCCTATACAAAATTACGGACAATGTGGTTAAAACTGTTATACCCACTGACTGTAAGGTATGCTAAACTGATTTCTAATTGCATAGAAATAAGGATTTATTTACCAGATTCTGTGCTAAGATGGTCTTATCGCCGTTGGGCAAATGCTCCTCCAGCGCCAGCACCACGCAGTTGGCGATGATGGTAAGCAGCACCGCGTACTCAAAGGGCGGCCACTCAATGATGAACTTTGTGTACCTGGAATTAAAGTTTATATATTCCATAAATAATCATGTAATAAAATAGAAAAGAAAAAATACTACTTCTGCAGAAATACATAATTATAAGTAAACTGTTTTTAATATAAATCAGTGAATGGATTTCGATGTCATAACTAGTAAAAGGTCCCGAAATTGAAGTTCTAACTAAGAAGAAAAATAATAATGTCAAGCTTATAACTTCCTTCTGCAGCGATACGAAGCGCGACAAAATACGGAAGATTATCGCATTACCTTTCTATTAACGGGTATAATAGCAACATTGTTACACGATCAGTGTACAAGGCGAGCAATGGATAATTAATTTAACGGTAAAACTAGCGCGTACGTTAAAGCTTATAATATAAAATCATACCGAACATAATATTGGGATGAACATACTCTGATGGCGTTCGAAAGTAATTTAGTGTGTGATTTACTGTGACATTCTTTAGATTGTACTAATTCAAGTGTAATTATTTTGTTTGTATTTTTTGTAGCAATAAATAAATAAATTTATAAGTTATTATTCGTAAATTATAAAAAATACCTCAAACATGTATGTAATTGTTAAGTGTTTTAATGTTGTAACTTGTTTTGTTTTAATTCTCAATTTTAACCTTTTCATTTTATTTTCCAGTATTATTACAAAATGTGTTTTGTTTTTTAGTTCAATATTTTAATGCTACTACAACTTTGTTAGCTTAGTTATAAATTCTATTATGCATGCTGTGGTCTCCTGTAAGTGAAGGAGTACACCTACGTGATACTTTTGTCGATTATTTATTTCTAGTGATTGTGTACATCCTTTGTTGGTGATCCTAAATAAATAAATAAGTTCTTCCGATTTGTTGTGGTGTTTTAATTTAAATGCCAAGAGTCTTAATATTCAAAATATTCGAATCGTAAATACGCAATCGAACAAGCTTGTGATAAATGCTTGTTTCTTTTCTTTTTAAGAAGAGGCCTTTTAGAGGTCATTATTACCTTTATAATGCTTTAAAATGTTTGCTATTGATAATTTGACACTAATACATCCATACGTAACTGCACTTTACCCGTTGGTAATAATTATGTCTAAAAAAAGTGTTAAAACACAAAATACGCATGAAACGAATAACAGCTTAGAAACGATGGGACAAGAAATCATATTTCGATTATTTTCATAAAAAAACAGGCAATTACATAAAATTAACTTGTTGAAACTTGTCAGCAAAAACATGTTACGTCTGAAACTTTTTCCATGAATCGTCGTCACTCGATAAGCACACTTTCGTACAACTTGTTCAGGTGTGAAATGTTGCACAACTTGAAAAGGTTCACATTCTGTTGTCGAACAAAACAGAGGCTTCGCTGCACTCTATGTAATATGTAATCCTACATTATGTTACTTTGAACAGTGTAACACATGACTTGTAAAGTTTTCGCAATGTGTGAACATGGAAAAGGTTCGTGAAAGTTTAAGGTTGTTAAGTTAAGATTACGTCTTGAAATTTTCTGACTCTAATATTCAACTACTGCACTCGTATTGTTTTTAAATTTATGTCTGTTATTGTATTTATTTATTTAAAATTTATGCGAACAAACAAACAATACGGCAGACCTAATTAATTGTAACATTATGATGATTTTTCAACATATTTGTAACACTAATTTACGAGTCAAGTATATATATAATACTGATAACATATTATATATACAAACTTTTAGGAATATTTTGTTGAGTTATTGTTAGGTTGTGAGACATAAAAAATATACAAACACGAGTGGCATCATAATTTTTTTATAAAAAAAAATTTGGTTAGAACTTTATTTATCTAATAATAACCAACATATACTAGCGGTTTTTACCACACATACAAGTTATAAGTAGGATAAATAATAACACCACAACAAAATACTATAGAAGCAGCTACTATTTCTTAGGTTACTTGTAGGTCTTAAATACTAAACAAACAAGAAATTAGACACTTAAATAAGGATAAATAAGGATATATACTGCCAGGGAATGCATAAAAAATTACGGTCCTCCAGCTAATCAAGTAGGTATATTCCTTGCCCCGGCCTACATACATAACTTAAAGTTGGTATCATGAACTTGCTCCGTGCCAACACGGAAATATTTCCAATGCGACTTGTTTCAAAATTAAATGTCTGATGCCTTCGACGCTACGGCTTGTGTTTCATCGACTTTGAATTATTCTTTTGTTTACTTACAGAGGTAAATGTATCTTTTTATTATTGTTTCTGTGTAGTACCTTTAAGGTTATATTTTATTAGAGTTTATACGTATTCCATGAACGTTGCATCATTTCCTATGTTTCAAACAGGAATCTTGTAGCTGAATACTTTGTCTATATTAAGACAAAACATTTAAAAATTGTATCTTAGAATTTAAAGATTCCTGTAATATCGGTTTTCAAATCAACTCAAATAAAATCAACCGATCAAATCATTTATTTCGCTTTAAATATGGGTACAGACTGATGAAAACAATTTGTCAAATTTAGACTCCACACATTTACCCTTATATGGCATGCGAAAAGTACACATAAGAACAAAAGTCTACAAAAAAAAAAGAAGTAAAAATAGTAAGTTTTGATTTCATACATAGCGATTATAAGTAGACTACCTGATTTATGCCCACATACCTGGGCATCAAATATCACCAATATAGACTATGGTACTCGGGTATAATGTAGCTTGCTACTGGTGTTAGAATTTTCAAAATCGATTCGTTAACTCCAGATTACTTCTTACAAACAAACGCACAATTTTTAAAAATACCAACCCATTGACATAAAATTGAAACAACACAAACATTTAAAAAATACTATTCTACGTTTACGCTTTCAGTCATCGCCCACTCATGAATATTACATAAAATATTTGTAAAGTATTTACAATCAACAATTTCCAAAAACAATACCGCTCCTGACCTACATAGACCCGTAACACAATCTCTTTTTTGTTATCAAATTACGAATGCGTAGTGTAAGAGCGTTCACTTGTTTACAAAATGCATAAGGGGGCAAACAAGGTGTTCGTTTAATATGTATTAGTGGGGGCTCTCCCTTCTTGATAAGTTCTGGCCAGATGTTGCGCGGATAAGTCGTAATATGAACACGACTCTGCGCACTGGATGCATGACTTATGTCTCTTATTGGCTATAGAAGGTATTAATTTGGGGTTTTGGTTTGAATGAATGCCTAATTTTTATTCGAATGAATATTTTTTGTGAAAACTGTGATCATTAAGTCTCTATTTGTTATAGTTGTTAAGCCTACGTATTAAGAAAAAATAGGTTTTAGGGAATCGCATCGAGTTGAATTATTGGAACACCTCCATCAGAAATACTTAACCAATATTAATCTAGCTTATTTTTTACCTAGATTAGCTAACTATACCTTAATAAATAGGTGTTTAACCGAAACGTTCAGTTAATTTCACAAACATTCCCAAAATCTACACTAATATTATAAAGCTGATGAGTTTGTTTGTTTGGTTGAACGCGATAATCTAAGGAGCTACTGATCTGATTTGAAAAAAACATTCAATGTTAGATAGCCCACTTATTGAGGAAGGCGCAATAACTGACGCCCACGCGGGCGGAGCCGCGAACAAAGTCTAGTTCATAATAAATGGGTTGTCTTTATTCACTAGCATAACGAAATACTTAAATGTTATAAAACAGAAAAAAATAAAAACGATTGACGTGAGTTTAAAAAGACCAATTTTAATTTATTTACGTTCACATGAATTGTTCGCAGCGTGCCTGCGTGAATGCCAAACTTTGTCGCGTTAAATAATTCTCAATTATCTTTTCTCTTTCAAAAACATTCGCTACGTTTTTTTGGTCGATGAAGATTATTTCATTAAACGATGTTACCCACCACAAAATGACGGAAACTACTAGGTCTAAATAAACTGCTTTGCAATAATATAGCTAACGAATTTTGGAATTGGTGTTTGAAGATGTCCTCCTACATGCACAATACATTATTGTAGGCAAATAAAAATGATATTATACATCTTCTTCTGCCTAGCTTTTCCCCAGCTATGTTGGGGTCGGCTTCCAGTCTTACCGGATTTAGCTGAATACTATATTTTACATGGAGCGACTGCCTATCTGACCTCCACAATTCATTTTATTAGGTTATACAGTATCCCTGGTATCCCATAATAAGACTGGTTGTCAGAATTGTAATAACTTGACGGCTGTCAAAGATTACCGTGTGACAGTCAAGACCAACGGCTTAACGTGCTTTCCGAGGCACGGAATACGTAATTGACAGTTATGTTTTTAAAACTATAATGTTACGTTAGCCAGGATCTATATTTTAGAAATCAGGGGTGTTTTCTAACTAGTATAATATTATTGATATCTGATGCCGGCTGGTAGATACCTTGATACATTTTGGAGATACGAAACCAAGATTGGAGTACACAGAGAATATATCTATCTACTATTATACTATTAAAGCATTTTTGAAGTAAAGATGTTGAAGTCAATGACCTCTTTTATAGAGTTGAACTTAGCTGTGTTAAATCGGATTCTTTTGTTCGAATGGAAATAGTAAAGCGCTTTTAATTAGGTTAACCGGTTTGACCTATATACAATTAATTAAATGTTTACTGTGTGTATTATGATAAATCGTTGTTTTATTAAGTTTCGGTAAGTTTATGGTTATTAAAAAGTGAAAACTAAGACATATTCTAGAGATCTTTATTTTCTGAGCTCTTGAATGTCGGAAAATAACTAAATCTTCAAAATCGAAAACTCTAAAGGGAAATTATAAATTTGATAATATCCTTTTCAGGACTGAAACAAACATTATAAGTTGAAAACTTTATCACACACACATGACGTATATTGTATTATGAAGTGCATCCTATCGAAAGTAGGAATAATCACGTTATTTTAACTTTTAATACTAACCTCCGAATAATATTTTCGTCGGCAAATATAAAGAGTGAGCTGGGCCCTGGAGTAGCGGGCTGGTGCGCGCCGCCCATGGTATCAGCTGGCGCCGCGCGAGCCTGCGCCCCCGCCGCCTCCTGCGCTGCCGCCAACCTGGAACGTGAAGGGTGATGGTGAACCACTAGCTCCTGTTAAGTATGGACGCCTGGTACTCGTGCGATAAAACTAATAAATACTTTATTAAAAATTAAACACTGTTTCTAAAAATTACAAATTTAGAATTAAAAAGAAGTTTTTCATTAATTAGTATTTCATTTGATTTAAAAGTCACAAAGTTAATGACAGAATACACAGAAGAACAGATAGCTTTTTATAAGCGTCTTCCTAACCTAATTTTTATCTAGAACAAAAACTTCTTTCTACAATGGACATGAAGTGTATACAATTCTTCAGTTTCAGTCCTCCCGACTATGATAACCACCATATTAACAAGTCGAACTATCAAAACAAAAGAAAAACGCCTCAAAAAAAAGATAAACAACCAAAATATACCACAAAATAAATTATATTTTCGAATTCAATTAGTATTGTATACAGAAAAGCATGAAATTATTTGCTAATGACATAGATATTTAGCTATAGGTAAGTAGATATATGCATTAGTTCATGTTTCGTATTATAAAAGTCTTACTAAGTTAAAGTTTATATACCCAAAATTAAAATATACATTTTTATAAGTGTACAAATACTATTCGTTAATTGATAAGGAGAATTATTGTCGTATCAATATTTATTTGAATTAAATTACTGTCTTAGAATGTTATTCCTAAACTAATTTAATCAAGAAGCTAGTTTTATCAAAGGCTGTATTATTAATTCATTCGGCCATAGCGTGATACAGTTACATTATACTGTTCTGTGCATGACTGGGAAGGCTCTGGCGGTTAATGATATCATTATCAATTAAACTCCAATGTCCCGCTAAATATGAAACTATGTTTAATATTAATAGTTTCGCTTAACTATTGTTTAAGGCATCGTGTTTCTATGTTAATTTCTAGATTTAACTTTCATGTGAAATGTGTGTGTTTTATTTAACCTATTGTGTTATTTTTTTCATTGTATTCTGGACATGTTTTATTGAATTATAAGTAAGTAAAGTGTTTCTAGAGAACAAATAGTTTAAAAAAGTGTAAAGGCACTTTACATCGCTACTGTACTTGGTATTATCGTTTCTCATCTTTAAACGGCCATTTTTTACCACAAATGCATTTATTTATATCGCAGATACAAGAATTCTAAAAATCCCAAAATTCGACGTGAACATCGGCATTAGCAACCAGAAAAATTTCTTTACAATGGTATTGTATTACAACCATAATGAAACACAATATATTACGTATGTGTGGCAAAATTGAATACCCGGCAGAATGCAGGGCAGAATGTAGGGCAGTACATATAAACACGTGACACGTTGTAGGGGAAACATTCGCCGTACATTAGATTAATTAATACCCAAGTTCGCATACCATCTAAAGGGAACATTGGATTTAGTAAAAAGAAATATTGAAACATTGCTATGATACGCGAAAATCTCGTTGATTAACCTAATTAATGTGAAATAGGATTAGTGAGAGAAGATTAATGAAATATGACGGCATTTTAAATTTTGTCTACATTCTTGTTTGAAAATTTTTGTGTGAGAGTGCAAATACTGGCTGATTCCTTGTTTTTATTGGAGTGAGTTTGTACACAAATATCTGTCACATAAATCTGCTGGAAAAGAGTATTATTGTACACGGACTGTGCCATGACTAACGTAACTAATGATACCGATTGGACGATCTTCAACACCTAGTATGGGATTGGCTATTGCGACATCGATCGGTAGCCACAGAAGTAAAAGGTGAAAAATGTTTTAACCATTCAGCGTGGTATCCTTAGCCCAGTTTATGATGCGTCCACATCACTCCCCTATCCCGTGTCCCCATGTAACCCCAACAGATCTAGGTCAACAAAACTAAGAATAACTCAACGAACATTTGGAATTATGTGAGTTAGTAATTAATGGATTCCAAGTCACCACATGCTTCGCCAAAGCCATGTACATAAGTGATGTAAACGGCTTTAATTGGAGTAAGAGGTATGAAACATTAAATTTAATGTACTCATATTTGCTGCATTATGTTTTAAAAGCTGTAATAAATTTTTTATAGCACCCTATTGTGTTTTTTATATCATAACGCGTGGGCCTGTGGAGTCAGCAGAAGTATGTAAAAGTAAGTAAATTGAAATGGGTATTAATTTTTTGGGGAATTAAGATACGTCTTATTACTCAATTTTAATTTAACCCATATTACGCAATGCACTTGAATCCTAATTGAAACTAATTGTCAATGACGAGTTCTAAGCAATCACGAGAGGTGTTTAGGTACTATTATTATGTGTTAAATCTGACGATATATAGACCTTAGTATAGTATAAATATTACTGTACACTCAGAATATTCTACAATAAAAAGTATATCCTTCAGTTCGATTGTCAGAAACCAACAATACACAATACCATTACTATCATGAACAGATCAATCAGTTACCTAATGTTATGAAAACTTAATACAGTTTTGATGAAAGAATAGACACCTAAAGACAGCACTGACACAATAGCGCGGTACGGGGCTGACGCGGCATGGAGGAAGGGGGAAGGGAACTAAGGGGAGTTAAGGGGGGGTTAAGGGGAAAGGGAGGTCGAGTGATCGGCCGCGACTAAGGACATCGGCACATCTTGCCCTTCGCCCGCCTCATTAGCTAGCACACTCGAGTTATTGGCGTCTGGATATGAGAATAGGGCAGTGGGGAATGTCGGTCTTATGTTACTACTGAGGGCTTTTGAAACTGTCTTTTCGTTTGATAGTTGCGCGTTTAGGTAGAACGTTCTTTGAAATATTGTTCGGTAGATGGCGCTAGTAGTCGCTGAAAGGTATGTACAGAAGTTTTCCGTGCATTGTTTTACAAACAATACCAGTTATAGTGTAACTTGTGAGATGTGAATGTCTCGCAGAAGACCGATATGGACTGAGTTGATCGATTAATGTACCTATGTTATGAAAAAACTCGAAATAGAAATCAAAGTTTAATGTATGGAAACATCTTTATGTTGTTATGATGACTTGCCGACGACTTTTTCCTTTTCAGTTACAAAACATTGTTTACTAAACTATACACTAAACCAAAATATGATTCAACAGCATTTCCTATATACAAGAAATAAAGAGTTCTATCCTCAGTTCTATTACACTCCCATGGCTGTCACGTATCATGTCGGCTATGACATAATCTGTAAGATTATTAACTTACATGCAATGTGACGTAAATCTAGGCAGGCGACAAACACATGGATGTGCGTGCTTCGCCTCCTAACTCAATTAGACTGAACAGCCCAATATAAATATTTTGACTAAAGCTAATAATCCTCAAACTCCATTGAATATAAATGGAGAAAGTATTATATTGTTGTGTGAAAAAAAAAAACAGAATTAAATAACTTATATTTTGACAGTCAGTTGGTACTGAATGTTTACTAACTTCATTAAAAAAAAACATCAAAGCTATCGGAAACAATCATCATTACTTTATGAGAATAGCAAAACACGCAGAAAACTTTATTTCCTCCAAAACCGACAATATAAACATTCACAGTACATGTTAAACTTTGTTGATATGGATAAGAATTTAATAATATACAAACACAACTCTATACCCATATTACTAATTGTAATTAAAATTAAAATAAAACTATACTAAACCAAAACCTTATTATATAAATTAAACTATACTAAACTACCTTTAATAAATAAAACTAAATAAAAAATTGTTTTTTTTTACACTACATATTTCGGAAGAAATTAAAAATATAAATTTAAATAAAAATTTGTGAAACTATTACTTAACTAAGAGCTGATTTTTCCATGGCCAGGTAACTTTTATTCGAAGAATAATATGGACGTTGACAGTTTTTGTATGGCCCAACTGTCAACATTTCAAAATTATTCCTTGAATAAAATTATCTGGCGATTGAAATAAAGCCCTAAGCATATTTCGTTTAAGGTGTACTATGGTAAAAGTGTTTTTAAAAACAAATTACTGCAGCGTCTATCTCAAGGCCATTGACCTATTTACCCAGCTATAAAATTATTAATATTAATAAATCTTTATATTAGGTATTGACTGCACTCGGCCCACGTATTGACACTGCATTAAAATGTATGCGTAAGACCTAATGAATATTTACACACATACGTTTGTTGTGACGTGATAATTACGATTAATTGTATTTGTTCATTGGCTGACGCCGATGTTTAATGCAACCTCATTGGTTAATGAAGTCCATTGATACAGATTCGATAATTCCAATATCTCTTGCGTACACGACAATATAAATAAAAGATGTATCTGTTTGATTCCAAAGATCAAACAAAAAAGCTTACCTATATTGATATCGTTATGATATACTGTCGTATTATAGTATCGTTAATGATAATATTGTCGACATTGTTGTCTGATGTATCTATTATACAGGATATTTTTTTATGTAGTATGCGTATATTCAACGAGGTAATCAGGTGCATAAAACTGAATCACTTTCCTCAAGGAACAGGGGTCGAAATCTTAAAATTTAAAATGAAATATACTTTAAATTCTCAAAATGTATTAGATATAAACATATTTTTGTAACTAAAATAAGTTAAAACTTAGATGATGATGTGATTTTTAGTACCTAAATCCAACGAAGATACTATAATAAAATCTCTCTTTTAGGTAACAAAAGCTAGACCTTAGATTTTATAGAAATTATTCTAACTAAACGATGAAATATTAGAACAAAATACTACTATTCCTTCACATAAGTATTACATAGAAATATAATTAATTATTTAGTAACCTCGAGTAACAAAGAAATCAGGAGTTGTGACAATAGCTTGAGAGGGTGGATTTTTTGCTAAGACTACACTTTAAGAGTATCCTCGACACGAATTCTTTTGGCCGGTAAGTGTGGCTAAAGTAAATTGGGCTTCAGAATAACTTCAAAGACCAAAATTGTTTATAAAAAAAAAACACAAATTATTAAAACATTTTTTATCATCACAGTACTTTCTAGAGAATTTTGATAGGAACTGTGTAATGCTTACTGTGGTCTACTGCAATGTTAAACATTGAAATAAAACTTCTTTTAAACTGTTGTTGCAGGTGTCATAGTCTACCCGCCACCTACAAGGCGTTGAAACGTCGGGAACTAAAATCAAAATAAACCGCGATAGAATCCATATTCAAATTCGTTTTTTTATGGAGCTCCTATAATTTAGTGCAGACTTACATAGAGTGGTAGGGTCAGACTGGAGCCGGAAGGCGGATCACTAGGTGTTGTGGCGTAATTTGGGAAAGGTGTATGTTTCAATTTTCAAAAACATAAACAATGCCCTAAAAAACCGTATGAACAGTTTGACAGTAGAATTAAGTCACTGTTTGTTCTACGCAATGTCTAACCATTATTCTTTAATGAAATCTGACCAATAAAGATAGAATCGACAGGGATAAAACAATGTTTGTTGGTATGCTCTATGACGGTGGTTACAATTTGCATTAGTTTAAAACGAAAAATTATAGCATAAAATGTCAATATTAAGTTACACAGGTCTGTAGGCGTATTTATTATAATGGCTGACAGCGAAAACGATCATCGCTTACCAAAAAAAAAAACGGTTAAATCATAAACTTCGTTTCGTCTAATATTGATGACCAAATTAATCTACCACAACATTCATCAGTAGGGTTACTCATGTTAGCCGATACAAATTTGTGTCGTCAATTGGAGATAAAAAAATATCTCTACTGCTTGCTTACTGTGACTACTCTGATTTGCAGTTCACTTGTTATAACATAAAATATAAAAGTTACTCACGTCATTTCAACACAAGACTCCATTCTCGACTTACACTAACCTATCCTCAATTGTTTATGTAATTCATAATCAGTATTTAACGAGGAATGCTCGTAATGACTAAACACTGTTTACTTTCGATAAACTGACACGAGTTGAACTAATTATTTTTGAATACCCTCAAAGTTGTAGTCAGTGAATTAATGAATTTATTTTTTAGTTTACCCACGCAAATTTTATATTCAACCTAATATTTAATAAATAGGCCCTCACTTTGTATCTCCATATAAGGTAATGCATTGGATCATTAAATCACCCAGTATTTATTATATTGACGAACTTGATGTACAGTCACAAGCATAAATATGTATACACATAGCAAAATTGTATTTGAAAAACCAAGAAAAACTAACGGTTTCGACTAAATACAGGTTAATTAATTATATTAGGCGGAAAAAATCTGTTGTTGTATCAACTAACAGTAAAAATAAGTATATCTCAGGAAATCTCACACACAGCTATCTGATCCCATACTAGGCAGAGCCTGTACTATGGTAACCAGACAACTGATAAACATACTTTTACAAGCTATTAGTATATATTTCTAAATACATAAATATTCTAGATAAATAACACCCAGACACAGAACAAATGATCGTGCTCATCACACAAAGATTTGTCCTGGGTGGGAATCGAACCCACGACCTCCGGTTTAGCAGTCAGGGTCACTAACCACTAGACCACCAGGCCAGTCATAGCATTACATATACTTACCGACAGTAGGTCTAGACGAAAAATTTACTTCATTATGTTGGCATAATATGCATGATTTTTAACTTTATTTATCTATGCCGAATGTACAATATTCCATGTAACTAACTAATACGGCAATGCGTACATATCATACCATTACAAAAACACTTACAATATTTCTTCTAGAATCGAGGTCAGCTGTATCTTATATCTATGTCGTAGGTAAACACATAAGATTTTGTGCCAACTTGTACAGACTATCAAAGATAAAACCTAGTTATGGCATACACTAGCCATGATTTCGCCAAGTTTCGTTTATTCAAGGATTTACAATGAGCTATATTTGGCCACTTTCCATTTTGTCCGTTTTCCGAACGCAACGCAACATTTTGGCAAAGCGGTCACTCCGTGTAATTGAATAATTTATGTTGGAACCGCATTGGTCGGTAAAAGAACCGGCGAATGTATGTTTAATATTTAATCGGGAACTGTTTTAGATGTATTAATTTCCTTTTTTTTTTTTTTCGAGCAATGAATATTAGACTTTGTATGTGTAAACAAAGGGTCTAGTTTTATATATAATATAAATTTAAGTCTATATCGAATACCTTAGTATTTTTTTCTGATTTAATCGGAAAACTATTTTACATTGTAAGTGCCTGTTAGTTTCCCAGAATTAAGAAAGGGAACTCTCTCAGCCTATCCTCGAATTTAGTTCAAGTTTACGACCGCACACATAACAAATCGTGGAAGCGTCTCTGTTCTACATTGCAACAACCAAAATATGAAAATAATGGGTTAAAAATCGTTAAATTTAGTTAAAGCTTATCTATAAGTAACGCCATCTCTTTCTTACGACTAATATCTATTCCTTACTAAAAATAAAACTTCATATAAAAAAGACACATCACTACTAAAGCTCATATTCTGTTTCGCTTGTCAATAATATAATTTAACACTATACGAACATTTTCACAACATCATACTTGAAGTTAACAAGCTACAGTAATCAATCTTCGATGAAAATAACATAGTAAAGGTCAGTGACCTGCGTTTTATCGCGATTACTAAACTAAAATAAGCAATGGTACCGATTTGCATCTGATTAAACATACACTATACACCAAGGATATTTAAGGACTCAATATTAGCTGATATGTAAATATACTTAATAATGACGGGCCTGTTGGTCTAGTGGTTAGTGACCCTGACTGCTAAGCCGGAGGTCGTGGGTTCGATTCCCACCCAGGACAAATCTATGTGTGATGAGCACGATCATTTGTTCTGTGTCTGGGTGTTATTTATCTATAATATGTATGTATTTAGAAAATATATAAGTATGTTTATCAGTTGTCTGGTTACCATAGTACAGGCTCTGCCTAGATTGGGATCAGATGACCGTGTGTGAGATTGTCCCAAGATATTTATTTATTTATTTAATGTGAATGTTTCCAAGAAGTAGAATACAAAAATAAAACAAATTATTGTATACGTTTTTAGATTTTCGCGGCTTGTATACATACAATAAAAGACTGGGTCTGAACAGCGTACGTAATAAAAGGTATAAATACCTATTGTTCCCGACTACAACGGCTCAAAACCGTTGCCTTTAATTGTATGTAATTATTGTATGGCAGTCACAGTGTCTAAGTATTATAATATTATAACTGAGCAAATAATTATGATAAAATGAATGAAATGATGAATGAATGAAAGTAAGCTTTTAATATGATGCAGAGTTTAGATCTTATGATTAAGACTCCTTTATGTAATATTTTGCATTTAGTACACAATATGTATTTATTGAGTTTTAAATATGATAATAATAAGTATTATTATATTTTATAACGGAACTAAATTCCCGTCTTGGCTGAAATAATACATGATGTTCCTGAGGTAGGAATAAGTTTGAGTTTCGCTTTACTAAAATATTTTGAAGTGAAACTTCTTTTGGCGCATGAGGGTAAAATTTTTACAGATGAAACGTCACGCCGGTATGCAACGGAAGTAGTAGAATACATTACAATGTCTTTGAACGGAAGTGTCAGAAAAGAGAGAGAGAGTGATCGAGACCATGAAGGTTTTCATCTATACCTTCATGATCGAGACCGATTGAGAGAGAGTAAGACAGGGCTTCTATTAGTTTTAATAAATATAATAATTTTATTAAAATGGGTGCCAAGAAACCAAGATGGCGTCGACGACAATTTGCAAATTTTTCGTCATGGGTGTCATTTTCATGATTCCCGAGGTCGCTTAAACGATTATGGGGTCGAAATTAAAATCCAAGATGGCGCCGAGGAAATTTTGCAAATTTTTCGTCATCGGTGTCATTTTCATGGTTCCCAAGGTCGCTAAAAACGATTATGGGTTCGAAATTAAAACCCAAGATGGCGCCGACGACAATTTGTAAATTTTTCATCAAGTGTGTCATTTTCATGGTACCCGAAGTCGCTAAAAACGATTATGGGGTCGAAATTAGAATCCAAGATGGCGCCGAGAAAAATATGCATTTTTTTCATCATGGGTGTCATTTTCATGGTACTCGAGGTCGCTAAAAACGATTATGGGGTCGAAATTAGAATCCAAGATGGCGCCGAGAAAAATATGCATTTTTTTCATCATGGGTGTCATTTTCATGGTACCCGAGGTCGCTAAAAACGATAATGGGGTCGAAATTAGAATCGAAGATGGCGCCGAGAAAAATATGCATTTTTTTCATCATGGGTGTCATTTTCATGGTAACCGAGGTCGCTAAAAACGATTATGGGGTCGAAATTAGAATCCAAGATGGCGCCGAGAAAAATATGCATTTTTTTCATCATGGGTGTCATTTTCATGGTACCCGAGGTCGCTAAAAACGATTATGGGGTCGAAATTAGAATCCAAGATGGCGCCGAGAAAAATATGCATTTTTTTCATCATGGGTGTCATTTTCATGGTACCCGAGGTCGCTAAAAACGATTATGGGGTCGAAATTAGAATCCAAGATGGCACCGAGAAAAATATGCATTTTTTTTGTGATAAGTCATTTTTAAGATTTGCGAGGTCACTAAAAATAAAAATGAGGTCAAGCTTTCGCGAAAATGTCTATCGCGCAAAAGTTCCTGATCCAAGATGGAGGACATTTCTCTATATGAAATTACATGTATTCGTCTCAATCTCAATCTAGAATTTTTGCATGTGAGACCATAGACGAAGCGCATTTGCATAATAGTTACTGTTTTACAAATTGTGTATCTCGCTATTGTTAATTATTGTAACAATACTTATTTTTATTTATTTTAGACTAGCTGTTGCCCGCGGCTTCGCTCGCGCGTAAAATAAAGAGTAGTATTAAAGGTAGATGGATGTATTCTGTGATTTTCAAAGTAAGGAGTATGAATAAAATTTTTCATAAAATATTATGGCGTTAAAATAATAATTAACGTAAAGTAAGTAGCAAAAGCATTTGTGTTATGGAATCTGAGACAACGAAGATACCATAAACACCCAGACTCAAGACAATTTATAAAAGTTATTTTCTACATGGACCTGTCCGGGGATCGAACCTGGGACCTTAGAGCTGGCGACACCTTAAAAACCGGAGTGAAAGCCACTCGACCACGGGGGTCGTCATTATAGATATGTCTTAGATGGGCGTTATCTTATCTACTTATCTTTTCATCTGTCTATCTTTGAGAATACCGAACTTCACATACCAACTATTTCAGCCCCTATTTCACCCCCTTAGAGGAAAGATTCCTAAAAGGCTAAAATCACGGAAATACATCTTATTTATTTCTAACTAACTGTATGAAATTAAAAGTGTCTATCTTTGAAAACGACACAATTCATGTACCTACAAACTTCCAACCCCTATTTCACTGTCTTAGGGGTATGATTTTTAAAATCGCTGAAATACATCTTTATTTATTTCTATCCTGAAACCCGTATACAAAATTTCATGTGTCAATCATTGAAAATACCGAACTTCCCATACAAACTTTTAACCCCTATTGCACCCCCTTAGAGGGTAGATTTCTAAAATCTCGGAAATACGTCTTATTTATTTCTAACTAATAACCCTTGTATGAAATTAAACGTGTCTATCTTTGAAAACGACACAATTCATATACCTACAAACTTCCAACCCCTATTTCACCCTCTTAAGGGGATGATTTTCAAAATTGCTGAAATACGTCTTCATTTATCTCTAACCCGAAACCCGTATACCAAATTTCATGTGTCTATCATTGAAAATACCGAACTTCCCATACAAACTTTCAACCCCTATTTCACCCCCTTAGGGGATAGATTTCCAAAAGAAAAATAGCCTATAGTCCTCAATAAGTGGAATATCTAACAGTGAAAAAATTTTTCAGATCGGATCAGTACTTCCTGAGATTAGCGCGTTCAAACAAACAAACAAACTCTTCAGCTTTATAATATTAGTAGGTATAGATAATAATGACCAGATCAAAAGCTGGAACATGCGCTATATCCTGTTAGTATATTTATTTATGCCAGCTTAGCAGTTTGCCATCAGATCTCGTCACACACAGGCATTCATCAGTAGTGGATGCGCGATTCAAATACCGTCCGTTCAGTTTAATAAAGACAAAAATATGAATAAAGTAACCTTGATGACCTAGCTGTACCCGCGACGTTGTTCGCGCTGATCAGTCGTAATAGGTATGCATGTGAAAAATATTTTTGACTGACTGAATCACTGAATGCGCTTTAGATGGCTCAAGTCGCCTGATACGGGTATTTGACAATTTGGTTTCTTTTATGTAAGTCGCAGAAATTGCGGGATTTAGATGATGGACTTATCAACTAACTGACTATGAACTTCACCTGTTTAACAGTAAAGTGTGATTGTAAAAACTTTATGCATTTTTGTTTGTCTCGATCAGGCATCAAAAATTACATGAGCAGCAAGCTATCTAAAAAATTAGCCATGTAAAAAATTACAAACTAAAAAATAATACAAAACACAAAAAGGGTTAGCTCGATATATTCGTACTTCTGTAAGAAAGTCGGTTCTAGAAATAAAAAACAAAATATGCAGTAACATCAGGATTTGAACACGCAGCAAGATATTTCACATTTCCTATCGTATAACCACCGAGCTGTTTAATACTACTGTAAGCATCTTAAATAGTTATTCATACTTCAATAAACTGATCGCTATGGCAACGTTATTTTCGCCATGGTTACTTTTTTGTTTATATGTCAAAGATTACGTGTACAGATGAATGGAGATTATGTAAATTTAGAGTTTGATCCCTATTTAATATGGACGACCATATTGATGAGAGCTCATCCTAAATTGGACATTGTGTCGCCGATATCGCTTTCTATTGATTCAAATGTACATAACTTTTTTGTTTATGAACCGATTTCGATGAAACCAAAACTAAGTAATACCTCAAGTTACGTATATTTTTTGTATATAAACATTGTCTGCATGGGATTCATAGATTTTACGTGATGCGCGCACAAACAAACATATAAACAGACAAACAGACAAACAGACAAAAATTTCAAAAGTGATGGAAATGGGTTCTGTTAGTTATCTTTTCACACGCTGGCTATTTTTTTTTTCAATTTCTTCAATGTACAAAAATGACTTTTCTACAGATTTATTATATGTATAGATAAACGTTATGTCAAACAATGTAAATATTGAAGAAATAAATTGAAAAAATTAAATTTATGATTTACATTAATTTTCAAACCTTTTTTTATTTTAATGACAATTAAATTCCTAACCTATCTTCCTTTTTCCCTTCCTCTTAATCTTGGAAATTTAAAGTTTTAGATTTGTATAAATATAAACAAGATAATTTATAAATTAGTTCGCCAAAGAAGTTTCACTTCTGACATGTGTACTTTGTACGCACGCATGTTTTTTTTGTCACCATTATCGATGCGACATATTTGTTTATAATAACTAATAAGTTTACTTACTTAAAAGCTAATTAACACCAAATGTTGGCAAAATGTTGTTTTGATATCATGATAACGATAAGAGAGATAATGTCCACAGATTATAATATTATATGAGGAATAACAGCTTTGATTACTTACTACATTTTTTCATTCGATATTTTAGCGTGCTGATTTGAATTGACCTGTTATCTGATGTTGTTATTAACTCGTAAAGTTATAAATATCTTTAAGAAGTAATAATTGTCCAGAACAGTGTATTTTCAAGTCGTCTTTTTTTAATTACACCTCGATATATTGACACACATGTAACCAATAATTAAAAATATCTACCACTCTATATCCACTGTAAACAAACATAAGTGACACCATAAAAACTTAACGACTCGCGATAAAAACACCAAAACAAAAACGTCCTTAACTTCAGAAAAATGACCTATCACGCCACGACACTGACAAATTATAATATTTCGTACACCATAGGGTTTTCCCGGCCCCCATTAACATAACTGGCGACCTCGAGGCCTATATATAGGCAAAAAATCTCTGGGTGTCTTCCAAGGCGCCCGTATATCTGGTTTTTTCGATGGAGCAGACGAGACGGCGCCACCGCCCGCCGTTCGGGCGCCGCGCAGATTTAGGCCACCTCTCAATGGTTTAACCTTTGTTTCATTTTGGCTCCAGAACTAGCTTGAACTCGTCCGGGTTCAACTTTATAGTTTTGGATTGAATTACGTAACGATTAATGGAAGCTTACATAGACAATGAGGTTATTATGATACTGCTACATTTCGCACATGTATCGACCTTTGATACAAGGATTTTTTAACAAATTCAATACACCAAAATGACTTGTAATTAGTGCTCATTTTTATTTAATCGGATTCTATAACATATCTATTAGTTGAGAAGCAAATTAATGTTTTTTTTTTTTTAAAGACGACGCCCGCGCTATGTAATTTAATCCTTGTATCGCGGGGGTTTCACAAACATTCAAATCACATGCACAAAGAACACCCGGACTTGGAACAAGCATCTGTGGATCACACAGATACCTACTTGTCCCATGCGGGGATCGAACCCGCAGCACGTCGCCCACAGTGGTAATTGGCGTGGTGACCTATACGACTCGGCTATCCGGGTAATTAAAAATTGTATTCAGTATGGTGGTAGTAAAAAGGTTATTTATTTCATAGGTTAGGAGATAAACCCTTAAGACTTGTCTGTTCATGTATCAAACGATATTATGGTACCCCTCTTGCCTATAAGTTATGCGACATAGAATCTATACATTTAACTGCATAGTATGAAACCTTATCGCCGCTCACGATGTTTGTTTGCAAGCCTATAGCATACCATTCCATACCTTATACAAAAGAGATAGAACTCAAATTACTCTGGTCTATATCATAAATGATACTCTATTACAATGTTCGCTGGAGTTGAAAGGTTAACCCATTTGGAAGGGCTTAATTTGATAAACCGTTCGGTGCAGCGATAATCGTGGTAGTTTTTTTAAAGCATAATTTAAATACCTTCAACAGGTAACCGCAGTGGCCAATAAATAATAAATAATTGTTATATTTTGGCCACAATTATTGTATAAATGCAAGTTGAGCTCGGATTATTGAGTGTTATAATTAATACAATTCATTGATGGATTGGGTGGATATTTAATTGCTTGTTTTACTTTTTATTGCGCGTTCTGATGTTGATATTAATTGAGTTATCAAATTTAGTTTCGACTAAAATTCTCATACAAATTTGCCGATAAGCAAAAACTCGTGGACTAAAAATACAGTGATTTTTAAGGAGGAAACTAGTTTGGAATTTGTAAGTTAGTTGTTATTTGTTGCCGTCCTTTTCATACGCAGTATGTTAGTAAGAGATAGCAATGATTTAAATTTGGTTTAGAATTAGCACCATTGGTTACCTAAGAATAATAATAACCAGTTTAACCTGTCAACTCAATAACGTTTACACCTAGGAAAGACTAGTACCCTAAACATGAAACCTATCGACGGTAAAAACACGGTGAAAATATTTGTCCGCAGATCTGGGATAATGAACGAGTGTGTGATGACGTCACTGCTGCAGCGTCTGGAATGTAGCCAGTTTGTCCTTCGAGTCCTTGGGCAGGCGACGGCGCGACGCCATGGCGTTACGGCACTATGACGATTTTAGGTCGCCACCCAGTCCCGGGAATATTACAATACCGCATTCTGACAGAGATTCTACCGTCGTATTGGTTAGATGGTAATTTTCTTTAGTGTGGGCGTGTAATAAGACGTATTAGCATGGTTTATTATTGGGACGGAAGTGAATGGGGCACGAAGAGAGAGGAAAATTCCCCAGTTGTTGGGTGAAAATGGCATTGAATAATGTGTTTATTATATAATACTAGTGTTTGTAATAATTTTAAAGAAAGTGTAAATAATGCTTCTAAATATATATTTTTTGAAATAGTTATTATTGGTGAGGATAATTTTTGGTTCAAATTTGTAAAGACAAGATTCCTCCTCCACCGGTATCCGAGCTCATTACGTCTGGTACGCACCATGTACAAGACTGATTAACGTACCTACATCAAAGGTCTATATTTCAGTATTTTTAGCAATTTATTTAATATATCAGTATTTATAGTCTGATCAGTGAGCTAGCTTAAAATTTGTAATTTAGCCTTTAAAGAACTTAAAGTTCATTGTTAAATCAAGGTCACTTACCTAGTCTAGAATTCTATTAATAGCTCCAAATGTTATTAATTTTACAGCATTCTGTTTTCATAAAGACAATATTGTAAGGCTGTGTATACACAGTACAAAGTAATGTAATATAATTAATAATAACTTAATAAATACTGTTATTTTATGAACTACTATTTTAATAGCTAGAAGTTTTATTAATTTTTAAAAATATGGGAAGTTTCACCTGAATTCAACGTTTTTATTTCCGGAATAAATAATAGGTATAGTAAAGTATATAGTGTTTAGAATTTATATATTTTACTCAGTAACAATTCAATATCTACCGACGCTATTTGTTGGTTTGGTAAATATTTAAACAAATTACAAAAAAAATACTTTGACTGATACTGTTATTGAAGTGAAACTTCTTTTGGCGCATGAGGGTAAAATTTTTACAGATGAAACGTCACGCCGGTATGCAACGGAAGTAGTAGAATACATTACAATGTCTTTGAACGGAAGTGTCAGAAAAGAGAGAGAGAGTGATCGAGACCATGAAGGTTTTCATCTATACCTTCATGATCGAGACCGATTGAGAGAGAGTAAGACAGGGCGAACGTAGCATGAGCAACTAGCCGTGGAGTGAGAGTATAGCAAGCGAGTGAGAAAGATTGAGAGAAAAAGTGAGACAGAGCGAACGTCGTATCACGCATAGTGCTATCACAGTCTTAACATCATACAGTCGTTCGACGAAGACGTCTAGACAGGGCAATCGTGCGGGGTGCGAGGGGCGAGACGGGGGAAGGGCGCTCCCGAGCTGCATACATTACCATGTTAGTAGCTCGGGAGCTAACTTTCAGGGCTATCTGGTGTTAGTTTAGTTCTATTAGTTTTAATAAATATAATAATTTTATTAAAATGGGTGCCAAGAAACCAAGATGGCGTCGACGACAATTTGCAAATTTTTCGTCATGGGTGTCATTTTCATGATTCCCGAGGTCGCTTAAACGATTATGGGGTCGAAATTAAAACCCAAGATGGCGCCGAGGAAATTTTGCAAATTTTTCGTCATCGGTGTCATTTTCATGGTTCCCAAGGTCGCTAAAAACGATTATGGGTTCGAAATTAAAACCCAAGATGGCGCCGACGACAATTTGTAAATTTTTCATCATGTGTGTCATTTTCATGGTACCCGAAGTCGCTAAAAACGATTATAGGGTCGAAATTAGAATCCAAGATGGCGCCGAGAAAAATATGCATTTTTTTCATCATGGGTGTAATTTTCATGGTACCCGAGGTCGCTAAAAACGATTATGGGGTCGAAATTAGAATCCAAGATGGCGCCGAGAAAAATATGCATTTTTTTCATCATGGGTGTCATTTTCATGGTACCCGAGGTCGCTAAAAACGATTATGGGGTCGAAATTAGAATCCAAGATGGCGCCGAGAAAAATATGCATTTTTTTCATCATGGGTGTCATTTTCATGGTACCCAAGGTCGCTAAAAACGATTATGGGGTCGAAATTAGAATCCAAGATGGCGCCGAGAAAAATATGCATTTTTTTCATCATGGGTGTCATTTTCATGGTACCCGAGGTCGCTAAAGACGATTATGGGGTCGAAATTAGAATCCAAGATGGCGCCGAGAAAAATATGCATTTTTTTCATCATGGGTGTCATTTTCATGGTACCCGAGGTCGCTAAAAACGATTATGGGGTCGAAATTAGAATCCAAGATGGCACCGAGAAAAATATGCATTTTTTTGTGATAAGTCATTTTGAAGATTTGCGAGGTCACTAAAAATAAAAAATGAGGTCAAGCTTTCGCGGAAATGTCTATCGCGCAAAAGTTCCTGATCCAAGATGGAGGACATTTCTCTATATGAAATTACATGTATTCGTCTCAATCTCAATCTAGAATTTTTGCATGTGAGACCATAGACGAAGCGCATTTGCATAATAGTTACTGTTTTACAAATTGTGTATCTCGCTATTGTTAATTATTGTAACAATACTTATTTTTATTTATTTTAGATAAACGTTATGTCAAACAATGTAAATATTGAAGAAATAAATTGAAAAAATTAAATTTATAATTTTCATTAATTTTCAAACCTTTTTTATTTTAATGACAATTAAATTTCTAACCTATCTTCCTTTTTCCCTTCCTCTTAATCTTGGAAATTTAAAGTTTTAGATTTGTATAAATATAAACAAGATTTATAAATTAGTTCGCCAAAGAAGTTTCACTTCTGACATGTGTACTTTGTACGCACGCATGTTTATTTTTATTATTTAAGTACTAGCTGTTCCACGCGACTCCACTCGCTGTACCTTATTTTTTTGTAAAAAATATAGCTTTTGTTACACAAGGTAAATGTAGCTGTCGAATGGTGAAAGAATTTTTCAAATCGGCACAGTATTTTTTGAGTTTATTGATTACAAACAAAAACACAAAAATACAATTATTCCCTCATTATAATATTAGTGTAGATAACATAGAATCGGATTAATAATAACTTCATCTGTAGAACAGAATCAAGCAATATTTTTTTTTTATGAAAATTAGTTACATAATGAAGAGTTGAACAATATTATTATAATACTAGTCGGGCGATCCCGAGAATGCGCGTGAGTAAACCGTTGAATCCTTAAATAATTAGAGTTGAACAATGTCACTTAATGCTACATTTTCACCTGCAGCTCATTGAACTCATTTAAAAGTTATGGCGGACGTGATTTGAGTTGCAACAGCGATGCAATATACAGAATTTATATAGTTTTGTCAAATACTGTGTTTGATTAAATGTTTTAAAAATTGGGTATGTTGTTTTATCACTATTCTGAATTATTTAACAAGTGAACTGAGCACTCACACAAACTTGCACTTTACAACTAAATGTTTAGTACAAAATATGTGAATTCAATTGGAAATTAAAATTCATAACGCCTTGCATAGTTACACAATGTTTTTCACTCCTGAATGTGAAAAAAGAAATATTATCATGTTAGACACGATTAACATTGTAACACAAAAACTAATACTCAAACTTTATGAATCTGTAAACATCGAAAAAATTAAGTAAGTATATCTGCTAACTTGTTTTAATACGTGAATGTCAATATTCATCTCACTAAGCTTCATACATTAACTTAACTAACATACATTTTAAAGAACAGAATTAAATTTATAGTAATTCAATTTTAAAACATTATTTTACATTAAAAAGTGGCGTGGGCTTCGGATTTGTGATCACGCTGATCGAAGTGGTTGCCGGTTCAAAATCCAACCCTTACTCTACCAACGTGATCCTACTCGTAACACGAGCATTTAGTTTAGCATTTACTATAAAATACGCAAGTCAAATTGCTAGTAACCTTTAAAAATACTATCGACCAGATGGCACTGTTTTCCGTTACGAAATTTATTATTAATAACAAGCAACTCGATAGTGCCAATAGTTAAAAGGTAAGTAAACAAATCTCACTGTTGACCAGTTAAGGAGATTAACCTCAACGTCCAGTCTGAATCTTAACAGCTTAAACGAGTTTCAAGCCTATTAAGGTTAGTTTACACTAAATAACGAGGCTATTCGATGAGCTACAAGCTTTACGATACAGATACAGTGGCTGGTGTTAACCAGTTGGGCGTAAATAACTCAGTTACCATGGTTAGCCGCGCTTTCACCGTATTTATAGAAGGGAGGCTTTGGATCTACAGACTACATGTCATATAGCTAGTTATGTAAAGGAGGTATTGTGATAAAGATAGGATTTTGAACAAAATTTTCAACTATCGCGTTGAATGATTATAATAAAACTAGCTGTTGCTCGCGGCTCTGCTCGCGTGGGCATTGGTCACCGCTGCAAATTATAGCCTATAGCCTTCCTCAATAAGTGGGCTATTTAACAGTGAAATAACTTTTCAAATCTGCCCAGAAGGTCCTAGGATTAGCGCGTTCGAACAAACAAACAACAAATTATAACTCTTCAGCTTTATAATATTAAGTATAGATTACGTCTCGAGAATCAATGAATGCTTGCTACCACGGCCGGTGTAATTCAAGTCAAGTCTTTAAAGGTCTTTGCTTTCGCGTTAATAGTTTAACCTATGGAGTTTCTTGCCGGTTCTTCTCCATAGGAATGACATTTTAGAACAGCGCAACTAGAGTAATTTCACGTTTCGAAAGTGCCTGAAAAGTTCTAATCGAAATAAAAATGTTTTGATTTTGATTTTAATCCCCGTGATGGAATTTTATTAGGTTTCATTGTGATTGATTTTTGTTAAGTAAGTAATTACACAAGCAATTGTCCTTCGTGACAATTGTCCTTCCTTCGATTTAATGAAGGCTAATGTTAATGCATTTCTCGTAGCAAAACTCTGGGCTGACAGTTGACACGATATGATTGCCATCAATACGATAAGAAGTAAAAGAATACAAGCAATCGAGGAAAACAAAGTGTTTCAAACTTAAAATAATGAGTTATAAAGCTAGAGGCCCATAATAATGTGGACTTTACCGGCTTTTATCAATAAATTGTTATTATATTTGCAACGAATAGAAATCGTCTATTGCAGACTAAGAGCCTAATTTTTATTTGTTTTTATTTATTAAATAGGGGAAGGAAAATCCTCATGGTTTGGCCATCATTTATTTAATAATTCTTCGATACACAGCTAACAAGATGGTATGCCCTACAATAATATCTAGTTGGCCGTGTAAAGTGTAGCAACAAAAAATATAGAGTAAGCTTTTTTACAAAAAAAATGCTGCGCTTATTAAGGCATTTTTTAATTGTGTATGCTATGGTTACACTATTGAGTTTATTAAATAAGTTTATTCAAGCGCATCATTAAATAAATTCCATTTCTTCATAATGAAGTTGTTAACACTGGCATAATGTAATACTAATTAACATTATTGAAGGTCAATTAGACGGCAATAGAGCCTCCTGATTGGCTGTATCGGAACCGTCAACTGTAAACAAAGGGACAGTCAACCTTAATTGTGTATCGAGTACGTAGCATTGTAGTCTGCGTAGCAACAATATGAGTTAGCAAATGTAGGTAAATAGAATGAATATTCTGTAGTTATTTGTATAATAATTGTATGTTGGGACAACTCACATACAGCCATTGATCTCGAACTAAATAGTCTGGTTTATGACAAACTGATGACTGATAATGCTTATATTTTTCTAAATAAATTAATATTATAAATAAATAACACCCAAATACAGAACAAATGATCATGCTCATCACACAGAAATTTGTTTGGGGTGGGAATTGTCATAGGACCTCCGATTAAGTAGTTACGGTCACTAACCACTAGACTCAAGACTAAGAAGCCAATCAGTTGTATGATTATAACCTCCTTGAAGTTATTAGAAATTCTATTGTTTTTTTTTATTTAAAAAAGGCTTGTTGGTTTTCCACTGCTAGACGAAGATTAAGAGTTAGTTGAGATGATTATATATAAAAATATTTTGTTTTTTTTTTTAATTTGAAACTTAATTCTTATTGAAATCGTCTTGAACTGACTGATGATTATGACGTTTTCAAACATCTATAAAAATATGTACTAAGTAGATAGGTTTTCCTGCTAGCAATATTCTATTTATAAAAGCAATAAAAAAAAGGTCAAAAATTGTGTCTACTATCTCTCTATGTAGAATAGGCAAATTCTGAGGCTATCTGTTTCTATCTGCAACAATAAAGGTTATAATAATTCAAAGATAATATTGAGAGAGATGAAAATTGTATGGCACGAATTTATGTTAAAAGATTTACTGAAGCAATAGCCGAGTAAAGTATGTCACAGACAAACACAATGAAGGTAGTTGCATAATAATACATATTTTACGCTCTATAAGGGTGAAGTGGGGTAATGTTTTTTCATTTAGCTGAGCCGTAGAAATACACTGAGTTAGTGTTGCATTAAAAGGTTGTGTATAAATGGGTGTCAACTTCCCCTCGTTAATGAGAATAGGACTTAAAATTGAGTGTTTATTACATGTATTATTATTTTGATTGTAAAACAGGCTTTTTTAACCGACTTCTAAAAGTCTAGGCACGGTAATACTATCTCTAGGTGTTAACATCATACAAATAAAATGCAACGAATTATTATTAATTCGGTTGCGTTCACGACTCGCGCGTCTTTTGTTTATACCTACTATATAGGAAGAAATATTAACTCTACGTCGTTAAATTAAGGGTGATATTGCAATATTAGTAATTCAGTAATTTCCAGAAAATAATTCGTCGCACAAAACGTCTGATTTAATGTCTCTGTGTGTAGGCTAAAACCTATATTTATTTAATTTGGTTGTCTAGTCAGACATGACATCAAAAAACCAATATTATATATTTATCACCCAATCGTAAAAAAATAAAGACCAATCATTAACAACTTTGCCAAAACAATTGAGTGTGACAAGTTTACAGCTTAACAAGTACTAAAATAAATACTAAAATATTTAGGACGAATATAATATAAGGGGTATAAGAAATGAAGGCCGAATTACATGACGCGTTGTATTATGGAGCTGGGAGTAATGACCGCGCACTGACTGTAGCGAAAGACTGCTCGGCGCCGCGCCGTGAAATGGCACAATAATATGGAGCTGGAATCTGTGCTAAAGGAACTGTAAAATGTAATTTAAAAATGTGTGTGTATTAGTGTATACACGTAAGAAAACTTTTTTATGAAATCATTTCTCGAAAAATTATCTACTATTTACAACTTTACAGAAATTGGTTGAATAAAGCTAAATTAGATAAAGTTTAATCAAAAGGCTTTTATTATCATAGACATGGATACAAATAAGTATGGCGCGTAACGGAAAAATGTGACTTAAAAATAAAGATGGCGCGTAACAAAAACGTTATAATTTTCATTTCTCCCTTATGTCTATAAAGAAGGTTTCACTTCAATAAAGATGTCTAAGGTTTAGAAGACCAAGTTAAATCTGTACTAATATTATAAATGCTAAAGTTAGAGATGGATCGATGAATTACTGTTTCTGAATGTCCTCAGAATAAGTGAACAGATCTGGATGAAATTTAAATTAACTTACATTCAAAATAAGTGGAATATGTATTAAGTCTCAACGAAAATTAACATTCTAATTCAGTTAAAATTCAATATTTTGTCGCTGTAGGAAATGATTAAATTTGAAATTACCAAATAGGTTCATCTAATTTATGTAACCCGAAACCTGCTCGATGATAACCCTCGGAATTAGCTACGAAAGTGAATCTTGTTGCGTTGGAATAAGGATGTTTATAATGTCATTTCAGTCATCTTTCGGTTGTCTTGAAATCGCCTACAAAGATATTTATATGGTACATATTTTTTGTTTACGTATTTATAATAGTAAGCGACAGTACTGCAAATTGAGGCTACCGCTAGTCAAACCCGCTAGACTCTGCTTAGCGAATTTAAGTTAAGGAGTGAGGGCTAGCCACGTTATTTGTGCTACTATTTTTGCCTACTTATGACGTCAAAGACCGTGAGGTCTCCCTGAAATTTAACGCATCTTATCTTTGTAAATTTTTATAAAATAATGAAATCATTTTTTTATTATTTAACTTACGGAATAAATAGATTATTACTCATTATATTTTTATTAAGTGCATAATTTATAGAAAAAATATTAACAAAATTTATGAAAATGTTTTTTAATACAACTTATTGAACAAAAACTAATTGCTGCAATACAAAATGTATAAGCTATGAACAACGTTGATTGCACAGCGCTTGCATAGGTAATGAAACAGTCTAAGCTAAGTCTAGACATACTGTCTTCGTAGAATCGTTTGCATCGACTTTACATTAGGAGGGGGAGACGAACCATAGATAAATGTTTTGTTTTGTGTCTTGGTGTATAGAGCTGTGTGAGTGCGAGTGTGTGTGTGTAAGATAATTATGCTGATTTCTATTCAACGGATAAAATCTAGTCATGGTGGCGTAGCGGTTCAATGAATGGATTAGTGTGTAAAAACGTTGTAGGTTCGAGCCCGATACAGGCACGTACCTTTGTGACTTATCCACAGTTATATGTATGCATATTCTTAATTATTGTAAGATATCACTAACATTTATTTGACGGGCCTGTTGGTCTAGTGGTTAGTGACGGGTTCGATTCCCACCCAGGACAAATCTGTGTGATGAGCACGATCATTTGTTCTGTGTCTGGGTGTTATTTATCTATAATATGTATGTATTTAGAAATATATAAGTATGTTTATCAGTTGTCTGGTTACCATAGTACAGGCTCTGCCTAGTTTGGGATCAGATGGCCGTGTGTGAGCTGTGTGCCAAGATATTTATTTATTTATTCAGAGAAAGAAAACAACTTGAGGAAACCTGGATTCCAAGAACTGGAATCTGAAATCGCTAAACCGTAATTTAGCAAGCGTGGCGCTCAATTACATTCGCTCGATTACAATTCTTCTCTGCATGTCCTTAGCCCAGCTGTGTGATAATGATGGCCCATAATGTTGTAGTGGTTAATAAAATTTCAAGGTAAACTATTGATGTCTTCAGCGTGAGTACGGATCTCAGTCCATTTTGAGCGATAACTGTTTTGCGCGGAAGTGGTGAGTATTTCCCCGAACTTTTTCGTATTATTTTAATGTAATGCGTCGCATGAGGAGCTTCAGCGCTTGTTCTTTCTTTTTTAAAATTACACACTCGCAAACGAAAGCAAGAGCCGATGTATACCTAGAACCGTGCGTACAGTGTTCCGCATTTATATTTATACAGGATTAATTTAAAAGGAGTGCGTATATTCAACGAGGTAATCAAGTGCATAAAACTAATAAATTTTTCCCAAGAAACATAGGTCGAAATCTTAAAATTGAAAATCATTTTTTCCTACAAACATAAGTCACGTGACCTGTCACGTTGTATGAAAAGTTCATTTTCCATTTTAACATTTAATAATAAATATTTTTCCTTTTTACTGCCTATGAATTTACTGACATTGAATAAAAGTATTGTTTAGTAAACAATCATAATCATGATCAAATAATTATATCTCCAAACATCAAATATTGTTAAGTAAACAATCATGATCAAAAAATTATATCTCCAAAAATTATAATAGTGAGATAGTAAGTAACATTATCTATGAAACGTAAACGTCGTTAGTTATACGCTAAGTTGCCATTAGTGAATGGCCGTTGGCATTGCCAGGCGACTTATTGCCGGTTGGCACGCCAGTCGGGCTTGTAAACACGTCGCCATGGAGGCAACAGCATCTGCAATGCAAACTAATACTCTCAGTACAAACTGGACTTTACGTTGCCAACAATATATTTTCCTAATACAGAATTGGGCGAAAAATATATGATCTATATATTTTTCGCCCAATTCTGGATCGCTATGGATCGAATAGGCTACAGATTCTTTATCATTTTACCGATATTTTAATAGGAATACCTACATAATGAGATTAACTTTTGAAAATAAAATATACGAAGATAGAATATCATGAGTGAATTGGCGATGACTAATGTGTCTAAGTTAAAGTTGTATTTACAGTGTAAAACACTGCATTGCAAAGGCCTTCATAACTTCTTAATTTTTTTCTGTTTTTTTAATTGTTGAATGTTTTAAAAGTGCAAAATATGTATTAAAAAAAGGAATTGTTATAAACAAACAAAATTATTAATAGATTGATAAAGCACTTGAGTTTATTTGTGTTTGTATTGAGTTGGTGATATAAATTCGGGTAATGTTCATATTCCATTCAAAATTCGATGTTGTTTTCGAAACACTAATCTGTTGAATTTTTTAAGTACATTTAATTTTCGAACTACTATGATTCCTACTTTAATTCACAATAAGAACGCTTGAATCACAGGCAACGGTCAATCACGCTGCATAAAAACTCATAGCTGCGTTCAACTGTTTTGACGGACAAAACGGGACGCGAGGTATCGACGATCGTCGGATATGGAGCAATTTCCCGCCAAAAATGACCGCCACAGAGCTGCTACCGATACCGTTCAGCACGTCGATTCTGTAAAATTCAATCAACAACTCGCATCTCACTTCACTGTTCACTCCACGTTCACTCTCACATCGCATAATTTTCAAATTTCGAGTGCGAACTCAAACGTCATCTCATATTTAGGCCCGAGTTTTCCAACTACATCATAATCATTGATTACGTAACCGTTCTGTTAGCAAAACCGATGTTCAACCCAACCGCGTTTTTTTTTGAGTTCACAATTTATTTCTAACCAACGGTTTGCTAATCAAACTGTTTTGAATGAGTGAGTCCAAAATTACCAAATGCTGGAATGGTTTATCATTATTTTGTGAATGTTGAATGTTTTTTTTGAGTTGGCTACATCGCTTAAGCTAATCATTCGATTATAGTACATAATCAATGGTTAGTGAATGGTGAACAGCAAAATATTGTTAAACAGCCGTTCATGGTTCAAACATTTGTTTAAAATCTAACCATCTGTTGGTGAACTTGGGTCTAAATCTCACGGTTAATTTAGTTCAACACGCTGACACGCTCGCAAGTGTAGCGCTAGTGTATCAACCGAGTTTATAGAATGCCAATCAAAAAACTCACGGCGGGTTCAGATTCGAAATTTAGAACGACGTCTTACAGAATCAACAGGCAGGTACTGGCGATATTGACAGCGCCTGTCGAGTTGCGGATTACAAACGAAATTCGATTTCATTTGAATTTGAAAATCAGTCTGTTGTAAAATGAAAGTGAGTTGCGTAATATTGATTGTTAATTTAATGAATGCTTTTTGGGGATGTTAATGTTGGCGGTTTATGGTATAGTTTACAATTAACGCTAGTGATAATGTATAACAAAGAAATCTATTTCACCTTTAGGCAGCCCAACGTTCAAGAATAAATGAAACTAAAAATGGTCTGATTACATATTACAATATTCGACCTCTATATAGAGCTATAGACAGTTACATGTGTGTGTTATTGCACACCTACCTTTTGCTAGGTGCGTATAAGTTTGCCTATCGTTGAATTTAAAAATGTAGAAGTATTGAAGCAAGGGCTGTGGCTTTGAACTTGCCATCATGTGATTGCCAGTTCGAATTCAACCCATGGCTCTACCGATTTTAACCCAGTCGTAACACAATCATTTAGCTTAGCACGAGGGATAAAGGATGCTAGTCATGTGCGACCCACATTACTGGTAAACTTATATTTTTTTTTCGAGAATTAGTAACATATCAAAACTTTGCCAACTGTTTTATTTAACCTCCATTATAAAACATCAGTCTAGAATATCCATGCCATCAGCTGTTTACTGCGTCACAGAGCCAAGTGGCATCCGAGGCAAAGTGGATTACAGTACTCAGTGGCGACTCAAGTGTTCATGTACGTCATACCATGTTTATTTAACACAATACTTCTTGAACACTGTACGTTACTGTACAATACTGTTTGATGTGCACTTTTGTATGTCATTGTACCAAGGTTATTTTGTGTGTTTTAGTAACCTATTAATCTTATTGTGCCTAAGTTACGTGCAATTAACGATAGTGCAAAGTTCCTTAAAGAATTGACCACTTGCTTTGAATTATTTTAGCGACGTAGTATGAAAAAAACATCGTCTATTTCAATTGAACGAAAAAAAAATGCAAAAATTACTTTTCTCAGGCTTATCAAATTTCATTTACATTGGTACAGTAGTTTAGGCATGATTGCGTAACACAAAGACATACAGAGTTATTTTCGCATTTATAATATTAAAATATAGTAAGGTAGCAAGATATGATAACGAGTCGGAATTTACGAAGGTAACATATAATTGTCTTTGATGCATTGTCTGTAATCTGAATATTAAATTTTCCTATGTCTATCGATTCGTACAATTCTATAGAGAAATATTGTCCATACCTAGTAGCCTGATATTATGGTGCATAATTTCAACCAATGTACTTCAATTGCGAATGGAATTATATTTGTTGGCATCAGCTGTTTACTTGCGTCACAGCGCCCTTCAGCTGAAGTATTCACGTCCGAACGCCATGCTGTTGATTCTACTAAACAGTATTTTATGGAAAATTGTGGGTTTCATGATGTTTTTTCTATATTTAGATGGTGTGATAGGTGAGTATAAAATTTGTAATTTGTTATAAAGCAAAATATATTGGTAAAGGTCATACGCCATTGGACCATGATAACATTTTATAGAAACCCTAACAGGAATGTCAAGGCATGTCAAGGCATGTCAAGTGCCTTCTACAAATACAGGCGGCAAAAGAATCGCAATTTATAATTGCTCTTGGTTTTAAGAGTATAGATGTAAACACCATTGTTTTATTTCAAATTGTTTATCAAATCAGTTTCATCCATGACATATAAGTCTCATCCATGTCCCTTCTTAACAAAGGCATACAACTCTAAAATTCCTAAATGCATAAAAATCTTATCAACTTACTTACAAAGAAATACAATGTTCCCTGTTAATGTGACACTTTAAACACTAAAGTTCTGTTTTTAATTTGTTTACATCGAATTTATAGGAAACGTTCAACATCGTAAAATAATTAATTTGTTGTTGTAACTTCGAGGGACGTGGAACGTTCCTTGATGCAATTTATCAACGATACTGTGTGTTCAAGCTTCATACATAATAGTTTGTAAACGAAGAACAATATCAACATTAGGGCCGCGTGCACACGGACTCCATGGTAAGCTATACTGACTTTTCGACGGGCCTGTTGATCGAGTGGTTAGTGACCCTGACTGCTAAGGGTTAAGGTCCCAGGACAAATCTTTGTGTAATAAACACGATTACTTGTTCTGTGTCTGAGTGTAATTTATCAATATTATGTATGTATTTATAAATATATGAGTATGTTTATCAGTTGTCTGGTTGCCATAGTACAGGCATGTGCCAGTGGCCTTTTTCAATTAGTCTAAGCAATTAACGTGTATGGTTAAAAGAGATGTCATCTTTTTGAACTTTAATTTTATGTAAAGAATCTGTACCTGGGAATGCGAACACTATCTGGTGACTATCAAAACACAAAAATGATTTAACGACCCGGGTTTTTTGAACTATAATCTGCTTTATACCACGTTATGTTTTGTTTGGACGAAGACGACTTACAAAATAAACCCCAAGACGTGACTCGACCCCAGTGTTCGACTGCACTAGCAGTCCATGTGCAGTCGCAACAAAAGTGGTTGAATACAATAAGTTTTAATAAACACCAAGAACTTAATTTTAAGTACATCAATTGATGTTGTGATTAGGACACAATATAGCCTTATCATGGAGTGTTAACACTATGATATCCGTATTAGTCAATTTAGGACATTTTATCGCGTTCGGTTGTTTCGTAATTCTGATTGTACAACAACTTATGTTGCTGACTGTTCGTTGCTCACTGGTTTGCTGCTCGAGCGGTACATGTACGGACGTCCTAACAGGCGGGACACAATGATGCAGGGGTTATAAACGTTTATGGGAACAAGGCGCGTCTGTTCTACGCTATTACGATAGTTTGTTCATAATAATTTATACAGTGCAAACGTAATAGTAAAACAATACATCAGAGAATAAATGTACAAAGACTCTGCTTACTTCATAAGAAACCTCTGCCAGCACGCCCTTGATAGGAGAAGTGGCAAAGAAAGGCACTCAACAGTGTGCAAAGCAAAAAAATATAGTGTGTAGTATGCAGTTTGGGTATTTTGCATTGCGTGTGGTTTTAGTATTGGTGCGGTGTTTGACATTACTGTAGCGGACCCGCCCCGACTAAACACGGACAGTACAGTAATAAGTGTTGTTAAATGTTGTTATAAATAAACTACATTTTTGAGTAAAAATATATAGTAGTTATGCTATTGCTTTCTCGTGTCACTCGGCACTGTACGCATGGTTAATAACATATATCGAGAACGAAGCATGCAGTATAATAGATGATCAAACGAACTTACCTGTGAAGTTCGATCATTATTATACGAAATGCTTCGTTCGAAGATATATGTTCCCAACCCATCCCACCCTCGGTAAAATTGAGATAACCATCGAGTATTACGAGTTTCTAAAATAATGACGTTTGACGGGAGTGCATAGACAATGTAACTAATATTTATGTTTAGTTTTTAGTCTGAAAAATGCGTACAGTGCCGAGTGACACGAGAAAGCTTTTTTTTTTTTTTTAGCTTTTTTTTTTTTTTACATTATACACGAAAACCTTTCTCTTGAATCAATCTATTTATTGCGCAACCGTGGGGGTCGCTAGACAGAAACCGGCGGAGGCAGATCATCCGCCCTAGATGCAACCTTAATTCTAACCACGATCCTCAGACATGAGGGAACGACCAGAGAGAAAGATTGCTGAATACTGTAAAATCCGTTGCGTAATTTAAAAATCTAAGCTTAAATACTGCGGGTGTGTCTTTGTTTTATACCATGTAAAGATTCAAATACATTATTTTTTTCTTACTTTCAATTGTTATAAAAAACCCTAAGAAAAGTCTTCGTGAACGTTTGCATGTCATATTTACATTTTAATAAATATTTTTTCCATTTACTAAACAAAAATCTTTTAAAGGTTGTTTAAGGTATTCTCCTCGTAAAATAGTCGTTTGATTATTTGGCTTGATTTATATTTTAAAGCTAAGTAAAATTAACAATATTTAATTGTTAAATGCGTTAGATTATACCGGGTCAGTAATTAAGAGGGAAAGTAGGGCGGGCGTGACGAGTTAGACCATTACTTGCAGGTATAGGGAGGGTTTATTCATACGCTGTGTGCATCAACACTTCAACAGTGTTCATAAATACATTATTACGCAAATAAACAGTTTTGTTAATGCGCCTGCCATAACAGCCACAGCATTGCTGAGGATACGCGAGTGATACTATAATATTATAAATGTGAAAGTGTGGATGTTTGGATGTTTGTTACTCAATCACGCAAAAACGGCAGAACGGATTTGGATGAAATTTGGCATTCATGTAGCCTTTGACATGAAAAAGAACATAGGCTACCTTTCATCCCGATTCCTTAAGTAGTTCCCGAGAGAAAATTGAAAATTGTTTACGAGTTAAGCCGCGGGCAGAGCTTTGTAATTTGGTATTCTTCCCTTCTTTATTATTTTCACATTTTTCATTTCTTTATGGACCCAATTCGGAAGTCCACGCAGACTAAGTCGCGGGCAGAAGCTAGTATACTATAATATTGTTTTATTCTGTTACCCACCGATTTTTAGTATTTGTATATTTTAACCCTTTCGCTGCCCCGTGAGTCACGTATGAACATTTCCATTGTTTAACTATTGTTTCTTCTGACGGGACAGGGAAGGTGTTAAAACTCACTTCAATACTGAGACTCTTGAGTGAACCCGTAATGTAACGGTAACCTAAATTTATAAGAAATGAAATACCAATTGAGGCGGAACGAGGTTTGTTAATTGCACATCCATTCGTCCAAGTACGAGACACATTTATTTGCTTAATAATGTATATGTAAAAAAAAATACAGTCTTAGAACACGATACATGTTGTATGGTGAGTATTGTTGAAAATTTTCTGTTCACTACTACTACGACGTAGTTTGTCGATTTTTACTATCGGTGTTTCAAAAAAATTCATTTAATCCTTCTCTATATAGGAAGACGCCTGTGCCTAGCAGCCGGACATTTATAGGCTGGTATTATTTTTATATTATTGGGTTTTCTAACTCAAAATTCGATACTTTTTATTTTTTTTTGTCCTGCTAGCAAAATAACATAAGAAAAACCATACAAAAAGAGACTGTAACTAGAAAAAAAATCAATATTTGAACATAAAATAGTTTGATAATAAAACAAATACAAATCGATCGATTGTTTCAGTTGCTAACCAAACACCTCACTGTTTGTGAGGTGTGAAATATCGACGTAAGTAATAATACATAAATACCAAGTCATAATTAAGGGGCGATTTCACCCATAACTTAAACTAAGTTACTATGAACTCACAATGAATAATGAAGTGTTCGGAATAATATTACTCATATAAATGCTGGTAAACTGAGTAATCCGAATCCAATATTCAAAATGTCGAAGCATTCGTTTCATGCCTTAAATGCGTTTAAGAGAATGTAATTTTGTAGCATTGTACTCCATTTCAACAGAACCAAGATTAGTTTTATATGATCGGGTTCAAATGCTTCTGTGAAGTCAGACCTACGCTAAACTACTTTTTCAATACGAAATTGATTGCGACATGCTCTTTGACTAGGAAGTTCCGTGTGTCGCTATAAATGTCTTACACGCAGACTAGTGTTCACCCACGTATGTTCGGTATATACACTGCGTGAATCGTGTAAAGTGTCGTAGTACTCTAAGACATTAGAAAAAGCTTATTGACCTAACATAAGTATTAAAATAATTGCGGAAAACATAACATTCATTGGTCCAAATCCAAAGTAAATAGCTAAAGCACTTGTGTTATAGAATTGGAGACAACAAAGGTACCACAAGACCCAGACCCGAGACAGTAAAAATAAAGTGTTTTTTCTACACTGAACCTTCCGGGGATCCAATCCAGGACCTCAGAGCTTTGAATCGAATCCATCGAAACCGGGACACCTTGGGAACCATCAGCGTGTTCGCCACACGATCACGGAAGTCATCAAATATTGAGACAATACTGGACAGTGGATGACCTAAAAACTAGTTAACTAAGAATTAAAATAGATATAATATTATTATATTGATTTAAAAAATAAGTCGTTAAACTTATTTCTTTTCAGAATTCAGTACTTCTTATCATTTTGTAACTAATCCCAAATTGAACATGTACCTACATATTTTTTCTGATAAATGTGTTTTCATTTCGTAGTGTACGACAAAGAATTAAGAATTGAACTATTTTTTCCCACAGAGATAACTGAAAATGTTTATATAGAATATAAGTCTATCTTCATTACACTTCTGTTGAATAAATTTAAAAATAAAGTGCGTTTTGATTAAATAAACCCGTTTGTAGATTACTGTTCACAATTTAATCGTTCGACGATTCGGTAAACGAATAATTTAACTGAGCGAAAAATTGTTAGCGGAATGTGAAAGTTCACCTGCCTTTTGGGATTTCATAGCGACGGTTATCGATGTTTATCTTTATAATAGCAATATTTTTATAAAGAACTAGCTAACTTAACAATAAATACTGTCCGAATTTAAATAATATATTTAAATAAAAATCTTTATTTAGTTACATATTTGTACACAATGTATCATGTATGATACCATGGTGGCCTGGCGGTTCAATCACCGGATTCGCATGCACATAGGTGCAGGTTCGAACCCAGGCAATTACCCATGTGACTTTTTTAAAGTTGTACTTTCTTGACCATTCTAAGACATAATTGACAAACGGTGAAGGAAAGAGAGAGAGAGAGAGAGAGGCGTGTGCCCATGTGGGACGAAAGCTAGGCAGACGAAGAAGAGACCAAATTTCGCCATATTCTTACCAACGAATAGCAATACAAATCAACACATTTTTGTTTGTCCTATGTGGAGATAAGTAAAATGAAATGTTAAAATATAATAAAAATTTTATATGTTCCAAATTAAAACCGTAAACAACCACAAAACGTATTAAAATAAAATATTAACAGTGTTAAAATGTTATTTAAAAAACAACGACTCATAGTATAATCTTGCTCTTATTTTAGGATTCTTGAGATATTTTTTTCCATTTTTTATTTTACTCGTTAACTGGAGGATCGTTTTTAAGAATTTATTGGAATCACTATTTACATAAAATTAATTTGATATATGATAAGTGTTTGTATGAAAACAGTATTATATACGTAAATATCAGTTCAAGGCCGCCGATAGAAGTGCTCAAAGCGGTCAGCCTCCATTATGTTCTATGACGCGTTTCAAATTGTCGTGATGTCATCATTCGGTGTGATTAGTAGTCCAAGCTATAAGAAATAATTAATTAATTAACTATTGGAAATCTAACTGGAAGGTAAGAATTATAATAAAACTTGTACTGTGATTCTCGTTGGAATAAATAACGTTAAATATAATGTATCTTTTAAATTATCTAAAAGGAAGTCTGTTGTACTTTAATTTCGAAATATCGTATTATATAAGATTCTACATTCAACGAGTGGTTAGATTGTTTTTACTATTCTTTAATCATTATTCTATTTTATTTACTATGTTTATAGCTTCTAAGTAATCTGCAATACGTTCCCCCTAAAGTTCAAATGGTACATAATATGAGGAACAAACGCTGAGCCACCACGTGTACCAACCCGGGTAGTTGCGTTAAAATAAATATTAGTAGCGTATTTCGGAACGCAGGTTTTCACTGAGGCAACGGCACGCGAGTGCGAGCAAGATAGCACGAGATGAGATCACGGGAGCGAGCGAGATGACACGAGCTTATCCGATCGATAGCCGCAGCCGCAGAGTGCCGCGCGTGACGTCACACGGCCGTCTCGTCATCTTTGACTCTGTTCAAAGAATTGTCACTATATTTTCGTATAGAATGAACGCCATTAACAGTTCGATATGAAAACGGGCTATTCTTGTATGGGATTCTGGTATTCTACGTCTTTTGTAGTCAGTGATATGCGAACGTCACTGATTTACTGTAGACTATTATTCAATGGTGATTCAGACTTCGTTCCTAGTATGACTCGAAAGTATATTGTTGGACGTTATCGTAATTTTTTATTAAGTGAATGATTCACCCTTTCTCTGTATATAGCGTAACCACTGCCTCAATGTCCAAAGAAATTCTTCCTCTTTCTAGTACTTTAACCTCTCATGGCCATATTTTCCGTTTGTAAATGTTGAATTAGATGCTATACTACACTTCTTGTATCAAAAATTGTATCATAATTGTTTCACACTTCCGTATCTTTATCCAATTACCTAACAAAATACCAAAATCAATTCGAATCCCAGTCCTAATGTTTATTTCGTCACTATATAATAACATAATGCAACAATCAAAGAATAGTTCAGTGATTAATTTACACGCCTACGTACTCGTAGCCGCCTACGAGCTACGCCGTAGCGGTCTACATTCGCGCCGGTTACCGCACTGAAATATTTTGTTTCCTAGTCTCAGCTACTGAATATTGTACGTATGGAAGTATATACGTGTTCTAATGTGGAAATTGAACTCGTAGCATAAAGTATAGAAAACGAAGGTTCTTTTATTGCGTCATTTAGGTCGTCCAGCATACGATAGTAGTTTAATGGTGTGACAAGGCCGTAAGCATTCTTTTGTAACACGCTTCGGAAATAGGAAATGTTGAAGGTATTCTTAAAACTCTAATTAGAGTGGTTGCATTTAAATTGAGTTCTAATTTTATTGGTTAGAGTTCCTAGTTTACGCTGTACATTTCTAAGTATGCTTATAAATAAACGGTCGATTGTACGTTAATGGAAATAACGAATCACGAAAACTGAACTTTACTACTTTGATTTAGAGTTGGATTTTATATTGTTTCAGTATTTTTCTATAAAGAAAATAAGTTTATTACCACCTTTTTCTTTATTTTGTGATCTATAACAGTTTTCTGTCTTATTCAATAATCACTTTTTCTTATATGAAATAAAAAAAAAACTTTTTTTTTTTAAATTTATTTATACTAACGTACATGTATATACACCTTGTCTTCACTATAAGATACAACAAAAAAAAGTCCAGTATCCAGTAGTCTTTCTAGTTAGATTTTCAATAACTTTTTATTTATATATAAATAAAAATTATTTATTTTCATTTATTTATTTATTTATTTGAGATTTGGAACGCATTCCTGTAGACCTTAATCCTACCCCATGTAATATTTAGGTCTGTCATGTGGTCAGTTACTACTACTATTTATAGATATTACAAGGTCGAAATCTACTTCAGGCACACCTCAGGCAGTTAGCCCCGTTTCAAGCCAATACGGCTATACATTCATCGTAGCATGATAACGTTAAATGATTTTGAATAAAGCCTAGGAAATAAAAATCAGTACAAAGTATAAGATATATTCTGACCGAATTAAAAAAAAGACAACATGCTACGCTTTTTGACAACAAAATACTATTTCGGAAAAGTCCAAAATACTTTATTTTGTTTCCATATTCTTGGTTAAGCTTGTCAAATTGTTTTGATTTAAAAACTAAGCTTTTGAATCCATTTTAAAATTTACTTAGGTCTGTCTATCTATAAGGTCAACAAAAAAAATCATCCTACTTTTGAAGTCCATTTAAATATTTATCAAATGCAGTATTTTTTTGAGGTTTACACGAATGTTAGAAATTCAAATGAAAATAATTTTATGTTATGGGCACGGGCAGACTGAGATGGTATTAGACTTGACATAAGATATTATTCGCTCTACTTTTACATGTTTCATTTTATAAAAAGATTTTATTTCAAACGAAGTATATTTTTAATAATCAAATAGGAACCACATAAATATTAGTCCAAATAATTGGAATTCAATGCCAAAATTATCTTAACAAAAGAATTATCACAATAAGCATTGCTTTTTAACAGAAACGATATACACTGCTCTACATTCCGAACGTATTGACTGCACCGGTACATACAATATACATACACAAACACAATAAGGATGATACCATAAGTTAAATTTTTGATCGCGTCCGGCCCGAGCCACATAAACCTCTTAAAATACGATAGGGGGCGCTCCCCTACGCATTTTAATTGGACTGTGTTAATATTATAGACGATGTAATACTCTAATTTGTAGAGTCGTATCGTGTGCTCCTTTATGCTTGAATGGTTTGTTTTTGTTTTGAAAACTCGATGTGAAGTGTGCGGTTGTAGGTTTATTTTGATTGATGATTGAGATAACTTAATCTTTATTCAGTTATATATTTTATTTTAGCTTTTGAACAGGGGAATAAGAGGGGAAGCTTATAAAACTTGCATACTAATTCATGTAACATTTATTTTGGGTATTTTTGATGGAATCAATCTCGATCCATAATTAACCAAAGAATATGTCATAAAATAATAATTAAAGGTTTAATATTAGTTTAATATTAATTGTCTAAAAATAATATGAGCACGGTTTACCTAAAAATAATATAATATTTCGGGAAACTCACGCACGGACACTCACATTTGATCCCAAACTAGACAGAGCTTGTATTATGGCAACCCGACTGATTACTTATATATTTCTAAATAAATACCTACATAACATAGATAAATTATACACCCAGACAAAGAACAATTAATTATGAATGCTCATCATACAAAGATTTTTCCATAGTGGGAATCGAACGCACGACTTTTTGCAGTCAGTGCATCAACATATAAGTCTTTTGCTCATCGCTTTCTAATAAGTTGTTGAAATCAGTTTCCAGGCTTAAGGAAATTTTATGATTAGTACTACTATTTCATGGTGTTATAATGTGCTTGAAATATAGGTTGTGAAGGTTAGATAGGCACTCACTCCACGTAAAATATAATAACATACAGTGTGCAACTGATTCTTGTACTCTTGGAGAACAGTTAGGCAGTAGAAGACTTTTATTTCACCTGGTCAACGTTTCATTTATACTTTTCTTACCGGGTAATACAGCATCATGAAAAGACAAGTTAATTATTAAACGTCATTATAAGACCAGTAACTTATTACCAAATTTTTATGAAACACTGTATGTCAATTACCAGTAAAAGAGTAACCTGGATGGAGTTTCTTGCCGGTTCTTCTCCATAGGAAGACATTTTGGAACCGCCCAACTAGAGTCATTTTACGTTTCGAAAATGCCTGAAAAGGCCTACTTGGAATAAAAATATGTTGATTTTGATTTTAACTTACTAACCGATTTAGGGCTGATTATTCTTTCGTCAGATAACTTTATTCGACGAATAAATTTGAAATTTTGACAGTTGTTTCATACAAAAACTGTCAAACGTCAATTTTATTCCTCGAATAAAATTTATCTGGCGATTGAAAAATCAGCGGTTAAGAAACAAAACCTTCTTGGATAAGGGAGGCATTAATGAGAGCTGTTTATACAACGGTTTCCTTATTTACGTGAACAAAAAATTCTACACGCAATCGCATGATGAAAACCGACTTCGATATTTGGTTTTTAAAACATCAGATAGAGCTAGAAGTAAAATGTTTTTAGCAGGTGTAAACCGGATTAATATAACCTAATTAAAGCTGAAATTGTGGTGTAATATTTCGGGAATAGTTGGTGGTATTCGTGTGATATTTCGTGAATTGTTGACGACCTCCGTGGTCGAGTGGCGTATACCAGTTTTCAAGGTGTCGCCAACTATGAGGTCCCGGGTCGGGTCAATTTGGAAATAACCAATTTTCTGGAAATAATCAATTTTTACTTTGGATTCGGAGCAATGTATGTGATGTGGTCCACATTTATTTATTTATTATTATTTATTGTTGGGTATAAGAAGTTGCTCCGTAAAACATACGTTGAAAAAGAAATATTATATACTTTATTGAAACTTAACTGATTGAAAATATTAACATTGTATACTAGTAAGTAATAATAATAACAATTTAATAATTTTAATTCTATATTAGACACAAACAATAGTTTAAAATCGAAAACGATTATTTTGACTCCTGCACTAGTAAGGACCGTGACCAGAAGCCAGTGTTCTCCCCTCCAAAATTGATATCATAAATTTATTTAATCCGTGGTAAATTATTATTTATAATAAAGTAAAAATCTGAATAATTAAACAACATAGGTGAAATAACATACATAGAGTTAGTTACACAATTTCTATACACTAAAACAACTTAGCTGATGAGTTTTTAAATGGCTTTGATAATTAATATTCTCGTGAGCCTTTTAATTAATGTGCTAACTAGAAACGCAGTAGGAAAATGTGTGATAATAGTGCAGACCATGTTTTGAGGATGTCCCGTGGGTTATTATTATGATGATAATAAAGGTTACTTTCCTGGAATTAAAGTAATTGGAAATTTGCAAATGAAGCATGGTTCTTTTATGACGACTTCCGTGGTCGAGTGGCGTACACACCGTATTTTCAAGGTGTCGGACGAGTCAGTAAAGGAAAAATAAAAAACACTTTGCTATTTTTTCGGGACTGGGTATTTGTGGTACATTCGTTGTCACTGATTCCATAACATAAGTGCTTTAGCTACTTACTTTGGATTCGGAGCAATGAATGTGATGTTGTCCACATTGATTTTATTGTTTTTTATTTTTGCTTAATTCTAAAGCCGATGTTAAGGAAAACTAACTCCGAGTTAAGGTTTTCGTGTTAAGTGGGCCTAAGTACAATAGTTGTTGACTGCGCGTTATTTGTGCAACTGTCACAAAACTGAAAAACTGAATAAAGAAACGATACTTAGTAGTCACCTGATGCAGCGTTTAGTACCAGTTTAAAAGACATCTGCCCAAACCCGTTAGCTAGCAACACTTCTCCATGGCCTTGGTTATTGGAGATATCTAAGTGGTAAAGTGGTGTAATAGCCTAGTAATTAGGACGTAAGACTTGCGATCATGTGGTTCAAATCGGACCTGAGTTGCGAGTGGGTTCACGTTACAAATCTTAGTATAACCATAGCTCGAGGGGTGATAATCAATATTAGTAATGAGTACTCAACATTGCAAGTAAAATAGTATGATAAGATGATATCACTTTTTATTAAATCAATTTATTGATTAGAACAAATAAAAACTGTTTTGTAATTGTAGCATTATTTATAGTGGAAGGTGAATAAATTGTGTCAAGGATACCTAATGTATTTATAACAAAAAATCTATAAATGCTGAAATTTTAATTATAATTTGAGGCGTGCAATCTTCAAGCAAACAAATAATATAATATATAAAAGTAAACGTATACTTTGCAGTATCCTGGTGTGGAATCGTCAAGTTATCAAACTTTCATAAAATAAAGGGACTTGACAATCAGAAGGATGGACAACGGACAGAAAGACGGTCAATAAAGTGATCCTGTAAGAGTTCCGTTATTTCCTTAAAATCCTAAAAACGAAAACAATTTCATTACTGAATAATATAATTACGATTGTATTTACATAATATTAAGTTTTTCTGAGCACTATTTTCATACAGTCTAAAAAATAATAATAATACATGTATCAATAGTGTGGGATTGAATGGTGAAATAAAGTAGTCTTTTTGGTGAAAACACTTTTTTCCTTGCGATTGATGAGGACAATTTTTCGATGCATGACTCTTTTCTCCACAGCTGAAACATCGCATCATTGCAGTCGCGTTTCGCATATTATTACCGTTGTTCTTAGTGTCATTATGCGGCTTACTACGACGACTGTCCTTAGCGGAGTTTGTCTTGAACATCGCGTACAACTTAAGTTTTTCCTTCAGGTCCGGATAAGTTGTGACACCATACAGCATAATCTTGTTTATTTCATCGTCTATGATGCCGTCCACTATATATTTTATAGCCACGTAATCCGGTATTTTTCCGCGTTTGCCCAACTCTTTCATCACTAGCATGTAGTCGATGCACGATTCGTCTTTCCTCTTTCGTCTTGTGCTCATCAATTCATGAATCTTCTTCACATCTATGGTATCCGCGAATTCTTTACCGATAGCTGCTTTTAACTCTTCCCATGTTTTGTGTATTTTTTCACTGCGTAGCCATAATGCTGCTGTGCCGGTCAGCGAACGTCGCGCCACCAACAACAGTTGAGTCGGCGTCCATTTAAATATTTCGCCATTTTCTTCGATATCGCGTATCCACATGGATGCTGTGTGCGTTTCGTCTTGTGCACTGAATTTTCGTATAAGCTGTTCGGTAAGGTGCAACATGTCGCCGTGTGCCGTCTGTGCTGATACCGTGGCTGCCGCATCGTAAAAATCATGGTCATTTTTCGTCGTCATCGTAATAATATTATGACTACTTTATTTCACCATTCAATCCCACAATAGTTATGAAAATTCAACGATATTCCATTAGAATTTAGTAAATAACATGGAGCTATCTAAAATACTTGTTGTTATGGCAGCTAGCACGCCATCAGGTGATTATGTACGATTTTAAAGTCAAAGCAAATGTGAACAACTAACGTATAAAATATAAGTTTAAACTAAGGACGAAGCGACATACGTCCATGAAGGTTGTTTAAGTTTAATCAAAATTCAAAGAAAGAGAACAAAAATTTCTTTATTGTATAATTAAAGTATTTCTAAAAAAAATATAGCTCCTGTTTGACCTACGTTATTGAAAAGAGATTTTGTACAAGTGTGAAGCAAGCATTGATCATCAAGATTATTGAAATAAGGCTTCCCCTATTCAAAGTCTTAGGTGTCTCGAGACATGTTTGCTAGAAAGTTACATTGCTACTTGGGACCCTTGAGTATAAAATTCATTGAGTAAATACTGTTAATAAGAAAGAGTTTTCATTTAATAAGGGCGACAAGGGCAGAGCGTACGTTTTAAAAAAGAATCGAAAAGCGTGGGAGGAGAAAAGAAATATCTTTGATCTATAGAGAGACAGATAAGGTTGTAATAAAAAATCCTGAAATAACTATACAGTAAAATATAAATGAATTCTCAATAACAATTGTGTAGTGTCAACAAGTATGATATGCGATAACGAACGCCTCGTAATTGATATATATTGACGTTCTCGTGACGTCTGTACTCAACGTCAATGATCGGTCAATAAAAACATGGGGTTTTATGTCGCTGTAAAACAATTAACATGATAGTTACAGTATGGAACGATGTATATGAAATACTAGCTATTACTCGCGACTACGCTCACGTGGGCGTCGGTTATCGCAGCAAGTTATAGCCTTTAGCCTTCCTTAATAATTGCTATCTAACAGTGAAAGAATTCTCAAATGAGACCCGAGAAGTTCCTGAGGTTAGCTCGTTCAACCAAACAAACACACTCTTCAGCTTTATAATATTAGTATCAATATACTTGTAGGTATGATGTAAATGGCTAAGAGGGTTAGGGTTCTGTGCCTCAATTAAGCTGTAAATTTAAGTTTCTTAAGTCATTTAATTGTAAGTTAACGCTACTCAAAATATAGTGCGATTTTTGGGAGTCTGATACCTAGCTACCTAGCCTGTTAGTGGTCTAAACTAATGATACTGGAGACTAGACTTTTGAATGTTTATTTACCACCTAAGTATGTACCTACATTGTGGACTGGCAATTACCTAATTATTAAGTATTGAGTATGAACAAAAGTCTTAAAACTGTCATTGACAAACATAACGTTCGAAAAAATTGCAAAGCCGATGAAGAACTCATGGCCAAGTGTAAGCGTTAGTCCGTGGATAGGTGACCATTTATAAACATACCGAGACCACTCCGTGCTTCGGAAAGCACGATAAGCCGTCGGTCCCGACTGTCATATAGTGATGTTTGACAGTCGTTAAGTAATTACGATTCTGACAACCTGACTTACTATGGGATACTGTGTTACTGGTAAAATGGGTTGTGGAGGTCCGATAAGCTTCTTCTTCTGCCTAGCCTTTTCCCAAGCTATGTTGGGGTCGGCTTCCAATCTTACCGGATTTAGCTGAATACCGTATTTTACATAGAGCGACTGCCTATCTGACCTCCACAACCTATTGCTAGGTAATACAGTATTCCATAGTAAGACTGGTTGTCAGAATTGTAATGACTTAACGACTATCAAAGATCACTGTATGACAGTATGATAAGCAGTCGCCCCAAGAAAAATAGGGCGTTAAGATAAATCTAGGCTCTCTGTTTAGAAAAGGCAGATGATGATTTTATTGTAAGAGAAAATGCAATTCAAAATATTATAGACTTATGAAACTTTTGCGTTTGTAGGGAGACGTTCGAAAGTCTTGAAATTGTTATGGACAAACATAACGTTAGAAACAATTGACAATCATTTGAAATGACTTCCGGGCTCTTCGGAAAAGGAAACACTGTTTCACACCTACGAATTTCACTCGTGTATAAACGAATTTTTTAAAAGATTCTCGTCTATTATTATTAACTATACGTATAACCCCCCTACTCAGTCGTTTTCTCATTGTTGAGGGTCGTGATTATTGTTTTGTGATCGTCGGACAGTTTGCCTCCAGCTGTTTCTATATTAGATTCCGTGACAGTTTAACCTGCGTTTTTTAAAATTTAATTTATTATTTTTACATTTTCAATTAATTAATAAACCAGTATATGTATCAATTTTTGACTGCGCGGATAGCCGAGTGGTATAGGTCACCACGCTAATTACCACTGTGCGCGACGTGCTGCGGGTTCGATCCCCGCATGGAACAAGCGTTTGTGTGATCCACAAATGCGTGTTCCAAGTCTGGGTGTTCTTTATGCATGTGAGTTAAATGTTTGTGAAACCCCCGCGACACAAGGATTAAATTACTTAGTGCGGGCGTCGTTTATTTAAAAAAAAATAAGTAACCGCCAACCCGCAATGAGCAAGCGATCAATACTCGTTTCTTCTCTATATGGGAAGGGGCCTGCGCCCAGCAGTGGGTTATTATAGGCCGCAAGTATATCAATTTCAATTTATATAATTCACTATTTGAAATGGAACGAACGATCAGTGAGGGTGATTTTTTAATTTAACTAATTAAAAAATCATTACACATTATAACGCTGACCGTCGAATTGTCGTACCAAAGGTCGATGTTCTGTAGAACATTTACCGGCTGTTGATACCGGTGTAGGTACATGAGAAGGTTACAGACCAACCGATCAATACTTTGCCAATAAATAGGCGAAGGCTGTTGCAGAATCGACAAAGACATCAGTGGAGCAATTAAATAACGGGGTTTAGCGAGGCCTTCATACATTCATGTGTAAATCGATGTATAGAGAGTGAAAATTTTCAATAAATTAATTTGATTTAAATTAATTAAATTATACGTTGTTTTATAGACATGGTTGACTCGCCTCTACTGTAGTAGCATCAAAGCTATAAAAATGTTTTAACTATTTTAAAAGAATAAAACTTACTCATTTTAATGCATTGCACCTGAGCTATTAAATTTTTTGAGATAGGACCAATGTACAAAACAATCATAGAAGTATAAAAGTAGGAAAATGTCAAAAAATAACATGAATTTAATTATTTAATGATGTCATCATCAGTAGTCACTTACTAATAACCTAAAGTATGTATGTGTACACATAAACACAATAGCGACTAACTTCAAGTGATTTGGCACCAAGCAAATGTTTGATCCAATGTTTGTTCAAACGTTGAGCCGAGTTTGAGCTAGATGCGATTGACAATAAACTTCGACGTTAGTGAATTGGGCTTCATCTTGGTAGGTCCTAATTAATGTTTGACTTAGTTATTAGGATGTAGAATACATATGAATTAATAAACATGTGTAAACTTCAATTACATAGCTTGTAAGTGTATTTCACCTTTATACAACTTACAATTTTTTCTTTGAGATATTTGATAACGGGTAGTAATAAAAGCTCCGACAAAAAAATAAGAATTCTTACTGCCTAAAATACTTACTTTCCGACTACTTTCATCCGAATAAAAATGACGAAACGACCGAATCAGATACTAAAATCTTCGAAAAATAAACATAACTGTTTATTGCTATAATACTTTTCTACCAGCTTAAATTACGTTCTACTGAAAATTATGTTTTGGCATTTTTATCTTTACTTGCCGACTATTAAATCATAAATTACCTTTCACATTTCATAGACTTGGTGCTAATTTAACTACAACGTTATAATGAAAATACTATTCAGAGTGGTTATACAGAAACTAATAAAAAATATAAAAATGTACTTGTAATAATACCTTTTTATGGTATAAATCCAAATAGTTGAAGTAAACATGAATGATTGTAAACCCCCTAACCTATCTGTAATGGAAAAGTAAAAACATAGCGAGTCGCTTCTGGCACTCGCCGGCCGCTGCCGCGGCACGCTCGCTTCGCTCGCTCGGCTCGTGCGGGGGGGTCGCAGTTCTAACCTAACCTAACCTACTGTGTCGAATTTGACACTTAAACCTATCTGCAATGGGCAAGTAGGACAATAATATATCGACCCGAAAACCCCTGTGGGTATACCAAATTTCATAAAAATCGTTTCAACCGTTTCCGAGATTCCAATTATAAAAAAATCTACTTACAAGAGTAGTTTAGTAATAATTCAAGAAATTGAGAGCATGGAAATCGATCGAATCGATCGCGCGGGCCGAACAGTTTAGGTATTTTCATAAATACTGAGAGGTAAAAAATATATTTTATAACCAACAATAGAAATTAAAATAGTTCATGCAAGTCGTAAAAATGTGAATATTTTGACTAAAGCTCTGTTGTCGGTAACTTAGTAATTTTGTCGGAGGTTCAGTATTTTATTCAGAAGTTTAATTTTGTATTTCGAAGTTCAATTTTATTTTAGGAGATATGTAATTTTAACGTGCTCTTATTTGTTTGTTAAATATAATTTTTCTTTTCGGTATGTTTTGGGTTTTTTTGTCGGTAATTCATTATAACGCTAGTTAATTAGAATAATAGTCGGCCAGAGATCGCTGGAGATTAATTTTTTTTTTCGGAACCATTATTATTTCCCTTTGATAACATTCAAAAGGGAGAAGTGCTGTTGCTCGCTGACTTCATGCTAAGTGCATTATGATAAAAAAATGTTGCAAAAAATATCGTAAAACTGTAAAAAACAGAAAATTGTTTGCGATTTAAAATTGCAGATGCAAAATCTTACATATACCTACTTTAAAACTATTCAAGATGTTTTTCGCAACGATTTTTTATCGTAGTGCACGCTTAGCCTTACGAAGAACAATTTATTTAAATAATACATGCATACATGAAGCTACGGAAAAGCGTGATGCCGTGGTCATAAAACTATCCATGCAAATGAACAATATATAACAACATACATATACTCCTAAAAAAATGGTCCTTACTATACAAAATTATTATCATCCTATCAAAATTACTACGAGAGGTTCAAATTGTTTTTTTAATTGAATATTAGTTTTTTGGAAATATTTTTAGGTGTTACAAAAGATTAAATTGACGTAACGTGTAACACTTTCACTAAAGAATAGCGTTCTGGACTTTTTAATTAATAATTACGTAATTCTGGACTCAAACCTTGTACGGTGTCCATACTTTCCATTGAACATGTGTATTCTTCATATGCTAAGTAACTCACATGTTATCAAGCTATTAACAATAAACGTCATAGCTAAAGCAGTATCGTAATAAGGCCATGACGTCACAGAACTATCAGTTAGTACGTTTAACGACGCTATCATTAAGTACTAGGATTTGCAATTACTTAATGCAACTGTTCGACTTTATAGCAATTGTTATATAAGTGTTGAAGCAGTTGGAAATAAATGCATAATTATGGCAAGAATAATGTTTTTCCAAAATTAGCCAGTTAATATTTTGACGTTTTCTTTTTGCTTAATAAAGCCTGTAAGGTTAATAGAACAGAACAGGTTAACTCGACTTGCAAGCTAAGCTTGTAGCTTAGGTTAACTTAGTCTATACGGCAAAATGTTTCTTTCTTCTAAGTAGCTTTGTTTTTGTAGACCCAGAGGTGGAACAAAACAAGGTGATAGGCTGGTGTATTAAGGGAGATGAGAGAGTGTAAGCTTGAAGACGAAGATGACGAAAGAGCAGGAAGACTGACCCCACCACCATGAGGGATGCATATTTTGGAAAGAGAGAAAAAGAAGATTTTCTAATAAAAAAATGGTTTATATCTTCGAATTTCTACAAAAGACAAATATTTAGAAGGTATGACTCGATATCGAATCTATACCGAGTTGGAATGTTTCTTAATGTCAGTCAAAGTTTCATGTGGGAAAAACGTGACGTATAAACTAGGCTTTCGAAAGAACTTTTAACCTATTACCGTACAGTTTGCCTAGTATAATATCAGAAGGTAATATTCCACGATGCCCACGCACAGCTGAAACTTGAATAGTTTAATTCAATCGGTTCTAAAACGTCTTTGTAAGTATTTGTAAATTCTATGTTTGATAAAAATGATGATAAAAATTTGCAGCGCTGTGATAAGTGTCCTTCTTTTTATGTTTATTATAGATTAGTTTAATTCATTATCTGTCTAGCCTTTTCCCAAGATATGTTGGAGTTGGTTTCATTCTTACCGGATTTAGCTGAATTCCATATTATATTTTACTGGGAAACGCTGTAGTAAGCCCACCATTCTTCAGAATTGTAATGACTTAACGACCGTCAAAGATCGTATGACAATTGTGACCTACGGCTTAACGAGCTTTCCAAGGTACGGAGGGGTCTTGGTATGTTTACAAATGGTCACCCATCCACGGACCCGTCTCGGCGATCGCAGTTTAACCTCAATTATGAGTCAAACCATAATTATGTCCGACACTTAGCCGCGAGCCCCTCCTAATATTGATTATTTAAATTATTTGTATTATATGATACTATATCCGGGTCATTATTGCTTAACGAACAATAAAAAATATACGTAAAAATAAAAGAAACGTATATGTAGTATTTGTGTTGGAACATCATAAAAAAGAGAAACCATTTCATACTAAGTTATACTATTTTCGCCAACTTGCGACATCACAGGCCCTCATTCCTGAACTTTAACGCGCCTTGTCTCGGTCAAAATATTTAGTTTTGGAAAAATACGTATCTAATATTTTTTTATTAATATCCAATCGGACTAAATAGATTTAACATTTAATTCCACATCCTTATTTGATGAAATGAATTTCCAACAAAATTATAAACGGCTCGACAGGTAACCTGTTTTTCTAAAGTCAGTGTGAACGACATTATTTATTTACCTAACATCGAATCGTGTAAATAAACAAAACTCTATCAATACATTTGCACGTTTACCAATCCACAGAAAAGTCAGAGCGCGCGATCAATGATAGGTGACGTCATCACTACGTAGGTTACAACGTGTTACCTATGCAACCTTACAATCTATTTGCGGTTGCATACTTCCTTTATGAAACACACTGCCTTATTCAGGCTCCACAATATAATTAAATTAGAAGGTCATAGTAAAAAGTGCGTGTTGGCCCTGTATTACCTGCTGGAGACAAACTACAAATTTTTCAATCGGTGTGTTTAGGAATGATTTAGGTCAACTTTATACAATACGCTACTGAAATGTGAAGCTATTTATTAAATACTGCTTATACTCATAGAAAATGGAAAGCTTTCTTCAAGTAAGTGATAGATAAATAAAATTCTAAAAAATGGACCTGAATTGTTTTGTATGTAAAGGCTAATTTCTTTGGGAAATGGCTATGAAGTCTTTGAAAAGGTTATTATTAGTATTACATACATATTCTTTATATTTATTTATAGATTGGGTTATTCCACATCTTGTAGACTTCAAAGTCGCGATGCAAGGAAATCAATGTTTTGTTTAATATAAAATAAAATGAAACATACAATAAATGGTTGAGTGGTATAAATATTTGTTAAATTGGTTTGACAACTCTTTGACATTATTAAATTTTAATTAGTTTTGTGTGAATAATAACGAAGCAGAGAGCAATGAATATGATGATGAATTAAATGTTATATTTGAAATTATTACTTATATACTTACCTAAACATTCTCATCCTTGTCTAAAGACATTTATATTCTTAAACATAATGTGATGCACATAATGAATTACTATGTAACTATGAAGTCAGACAGGGAAGACCATTTTGGGAATCGAATTCGATTGCCTAGTATTGAGGAACTAAACAGTTTACATCAAAAATGTTTAACCTTTTATTGTGTATTATTGTTTCAACTAGTGTAGAGTCATTATCAGGCAGTTTATCAATGCATCAGTCGCGGATCTACGTTTAATTGAAAGCGTAATTTATGCAAATAGAATCGCCAACTCATCCCCGGCGCGGGTTATCCGGGATATCGTTTGATAATTGTTCTCTATCCGACCATCTGCTGTTTATATTAGAGTGGGAGACTTATAATGAGGACTGTGGCAATGTAAGTTTGACTTAAATTGGACAGGGGTGTGAATCATTTCGATGTGAGGTGTATTAATTTTTTTTTGTTTAGAGTATATTTCGTTTTGTATTTGGTGAAGTTATTATGTTTAAGCTTTGACAATTTTTAAAACATTTGATTTTAAGTTCAACACTTGAATTTGAGCTTAATTAACGATTCGATCTATTAAACTTTTGCAGCAAGTAATTAACTTTATTTTAGTTATTTACAGACACTAACAATTTGTTTTAAAAGTAGGTAATCCAACATGCTAGCGTACGTAAAAATGGGTTATGAAAATTTATTATCGTGTCTGTTATTTGTTTGTCGTCTGACATTGCGTAAATAAATAAACACCGAGTAAAAATTCCCGTAAAAGAGAACATGTATAATACTAGTTATGCTTCAAATATAATTGACTCACAATAATCTATCACCTGCCAATCGTTCAAAACATATCAACATACTACACATATATGTATATATATAACGCCAACAAAACACCTTTATCTATCACCTAATGTAGAATATCAAGCAGCTTGATATTGTCAATTGATAGGTGAAAGTTGGGAGTCAATTGATAGGGATCAATTGACTCCCAGTTATCTAGTGAACGACAATCAGTGCAATGAGTACGAACGTACACTCAACTGTAAATCGATTGTACAGTTAATATTGTCCTTAATCGATTGGTGCTACGGTGCTACGGCTTAATCGGATTACGTAGCCCCACACGCTCGTAGCACAGTAGCGAACGGCGGGCGTAGTTAAGTATTTAAAAAGGAGTTCCGTCCGGCCCTAACGTGTCATGGGCTGTCAATACTGTCAGATGTTGCAGCGTTTACATTTCTATAAACTGTTTAAACTGTAGTGTTTGATCAGTGAAAACAGACTAGTATGTACCTACGATGTTTAAAATGTTATGACCAATGGAGAGTAAAATAATATCATCAATGAGAGTAAAATAAAATAATGTGTGTATGTGCCGCCACTGGTATAAACCCAAACAAAATATTTATTTGTAAAAAGTTGTACATTTTTACTGACGCTAAAGCTGAAAAGTTCACCAATATTTTGAATGTATATTTACTTGAAAAATATTATCTTTTTTTACATCGCACCATTGATTAGTTTTACGATACATTTCAAAACATATATTTAGCTTAGATACCTGTTATTTTATAGTTTGTGTATCAGTAATGTGTGGGTTTCTTACAATACCGACCGTTGTATAAGAATATGAGATTCAAAAAAGGCTTCTTGATACTAGCTTGTGTTCAAAGGAGATGGAAAATGATAGGTCCAAATGTAAAAAATGTCATATTTCTTATTTTAGAATATTAAGAATCAGCTCAATTCTGAATTTGGAAGCGAAGAAAAATGAGGAAGATTGTTTACGAGACATTAATGATTTGATTTCCCGTTCTTGTATCGATTTCTTTATTTGTATAAATGCTGCGGATACATTGTTGCACCTCCATTAGCAACAAACAGAATATCTGAATAGAAATTAGTGCAATTCATTTCAGACCTTCAACTAAAACTATTCTGTGTTATGTGGAATAAGCTTTTAGGCTCAATTAGCACTTAGTTTGGTTAATATGAAACTAGAAACATTTGAGGAGTAAATGAAATAGGAGTTTTAGCTTTAAATAAGCCTTTTGAATTATTTTAAAAGTAAATTAAGCCGTTGGACTTTTGGAGGGACCAAGATTTCTACCGAATGGACTGGCCAATCTTGGCACAGGACAGAAAGTGCGTGGAAAAGGAAGTGATTTTTGATTTCATCATCATATTAGCCTATCGCAGTCCACTGCTGATCACAGCCCTCTCCCAGAGAGCGCTAACTATCTCTTACTTGATCAGCCCTCATCCATCCACTGCTTGCCAAATTCATTGGCCAGCTAAATTAGGTATTGCCTTCAAATCGTCGGTTTTTAGACCAAACCAGATTCTTTGGCTAACAGTGGGAAATACCAATTTGAAAATATCCTTTAGTAGGACTTGTGTATGTAGGTATGTAATATTAGCCCTTTTCCCTTTCAGCACCAATATCGTCGTAATTTTTAAACTCCTCCAAGACCATGTCGAACATGTTGATATTATTCACATGACAAAAATTAAGGTTATTTAGGAATTCCCCTTTACAGGATAATACTTAGAGGTAATCTTGATAATAACCACTAATACACGTTCAACGAGCACAACAGAAAGAGAGTGAAGTGGTCAATTCGCGGCAGGAAATCTGACGCTTAATTTATTTCTTTTTAAACTCTCGTATCGTTTGTTATAAGAATTTTACACGATACTTAGAATTAGGGCTATAACAATACTTATAAGTAAAATGTTTACCAAAATATTTAAATTTAATTTGAAATTATTTACTGAAACCATAAGATTAGCCTGTCTTTGGTCTCTAAATACCTTAAAAACATATATAAGATAATTCTATTTTATATAAAGCAATACGACCACATTGTCCACCTACACCAACCTTTGTACTAAATCATGGTGAAAAAAAATAATTTATCGATCTGTAAATTACACAAACAGTTTCTCATATTTACAGAAGGAATGAACGAACATTGATCACTACACTTGCTCATTTACAGGTTATTTTAAGATATTATATTGTGTCTTAGTAAGATTAACTTTAAATAAGTCACATCGGGTCTAGTCTATACTATAATAATGGATTCGAAGCTGTAACAAATCTGTGCATTGAACTGCTACACCAACTCGACAAATAAGTCATTACTTAAACTCTTCTATTCTATTCTCTAAACTAACCTAGGAAGAAAACAGGAAGAAATAAAAACAATGAATGCCATAATAAATTGGCCCATAATCCTCGAGTCTTCCATGCTATACATATTTACACGGTGAAACAAACAAGCATCGAAGTAGGTCGCGGTCTAGCAACTTTGCATTTGTAGGAAAAAACCGCTTATTTTGCAAATCATCGTTGCATCGAAAGTATCCGCATAGTTCGGTTATTATCGACAACTCCTCATAAGTTTTCTATACAAAGTTCGGAGTTCTCAACTTCGTTTCTACTTATTTTATTGTGAACTGTTTATTGTTGAGAAGTAAAATGTATTTGGAGGGAAAGGAAGACTGAACAACAGGTGAAGGAAAAAACAGGTAGAAAAAAAGAGTAGTATTTCATCAATCTAAGTGATTACAATAACATAATGTATAGACTGCAATGCGTAAAGATTAAGACGTAAGATTTAATTGTTGGGATACCTTGGTCAGCGGGTAAGTATTGCCATTCCAACTAATACATAAAAATATACACTCCAAAATAACATTCACGAAAAAAGGACAAACACAAAAACGTATTACAAGACGAATGAACAACATTTGCTTAAGACCACCACGAACTAACTACGGAAGAAAAAATATACTTTACGAAGGAGCAGAGCTATATAATAAATTACCTAATGATATTAAAGAGATCCAGTCCTTCACATTATACAAAAAAACCATAAAACACCACATCTTAAAAGATTTCTCTAGGTTCTAACTAAAATGCAACAATTACTTAATTTTACATTTATACTAAGTTGTTATGAATATTAAAATTCATGTGTATAACTTGAGTACATACTTTGTATTTTTAGAATAAGCATCTTTGTAAAAAAAAAAAAAAAAAAAAAAAAAAACTTAAACTTGTAATTGCCATCGACTTGCCTTCCAAACGATACGTAATTTGTACCATCATTTTAGCGTATACCCACAACATTATAAAATTGTAACTCCAACAAATTAGCTCAAGTATTTGCGAGTACCTACATGATTTGTAATTATTATAATATTTAGTTTTATGATTAGCTTGTATTTCTCATGTAAGTGAATTGTATTCTTTTTGAGAAATAAATGTCTTAAACCATTCAACGTGGCAACGCTGCCAGCCTTATGGGTACACTTCCAGTCGACAGCGATTTGCAAGAGTTTTTTTATGCTATTTTTTAGTTTTAGTTTTGTTTAATGCATACAGTTTAGTAATACAGTTTATAATATATTATTATGTAAGTAGTGGGGTGACCACTGAAAACCAGCGCTGGATTGTGTCTAACAACACAACTAGCATGATGCTGAGTTCCTCGTTGTTGTACAGACACTATTCACTTTGATGTTTATATCTTTTATTTTATTTTTACGTGTAACCAGTGTGTGTAACAATAATTATTTTTGAATTTGAATTTGAAGTATATCCGATACACGGAAAGGAATTCTGTTTATTTTATTGTAAAAAGTGTAGGACGAGAAGCTTAGAATTTCGCCTGATAAATATTGGACCGTCCTTTAGTTCTGATTTACAATTATTTATATTCAAAATCTATTATATGTCACGGGTTATTAGTACCTAATAAAAATACCTGGTCCTTTGAAAGGCTTACGTGGGAATACATTTAAAAAACGCAGTGATTTTGTTGAGAACTCTAATATGAGATGGGGCATCTACCAAGGCAATGACCTCTGCTCTATGGAAGAACAGATATGAACACCTTAAGGTGGCTACAGAACTATTGTGAATTGTGGTGCTAAAACTAATTTTTGCAATGCAATTGCGAATAAATAGGCAGGTGGTGACTCACCACTCACTAGACAACCGCCACTGCAGCCAGTAGGGAGCAGCCGGAGTCAAGCAGTGAATACGCGAGCGATCCGACTACTCCGGCCAAGGCAGAGTCGGGACCGAGGTGTTTTTGATCGGTGAAAGTCCGACATATCCCACGTCATTCCCTTGGCGTAGGTTGAAGGCATTGGCTTTTCGACCCAAAAAAAGGTAACAGGGTGCAACACAGACACAAATATTAAAAAAAATACGTTTTTAATAATTAATTACAAGAAAGAAAATGGTCGGTAATCCAATTATAACTTCATTTTCGATATTTATACCTAATAGTTTGGACCAATCTAGTAATTAATTCTATTTGTAACTGTGGTTATTACTGGCGTATGAATGGCGTATAGCTTACACGTGGAGACAGTTTCTGTTCCGGGTGCAGCGTGGGAGACGTAGTATTAATATAGCTAAAATTAACCTCAAAATGCAGTATACAAAATATTTTAACTGCTTTCCCGAAAGACGGAAATACGTATAGGATTTTGGTACAAAATCATGCTAGTTGCATAATTATCGATGGTTGGTTAGAGCTTTTGTAGTATTGATCAGTATAAGAATGAATATGGGTATGTAAGGGCTGAACCTAGATTGGGTTTAGACAAAATTAACTCGTTATCGTAAAAACAGATTAAAATGGTGTATTGTAATTGCTTGTACGCAATACTTTTTGTAAATAAATATGTAAAGATTATTATCATTAATTTTTAGTACAATACAGGTATATATTAAACATAATATGTTTGGTTTGGTATTCATGTGTAATATTATATTATAATACTAGCTGACCTGACAGACGTTGTCATGTCAAAATACTGACAGTTATGTCAAACTCTTTAAAGGTTACAGTTAATAATATGGTCGTTAAGTTTTCTTTAATTTTTAAAGTTTCGCGGAGCATTTTTTATTTTTTTCCTTCGTAATCTAAGAACCTTCTCCTGATAATAACAAATACGACAAAAAAAGAATGAGTGAAATTGGTCCAGCCGTTCACGCGTGATGTCGTGACAACGAAAAACGGGTTTCATTTTTATATATATAGATTACACATGAATACCATAGTAAACCCACAAAATTATACCATTTTAAATAACATTTAGGTATGATAAAAAGTTACTAAGACAACTGACTAACATAACCTGAAAACAGGACCTAAACACAAAACAAGGGTTTGAATCCATATGTTTTTTAGTAGAATAAAAAATTATATGTGATAATTTTGTACATGAAAGTTATTGAACTAGAAAAGTCAATGCATCGTCAATAGTATTTTTTTTATTTGAAACAACATGAGTACAAAGTTATATTATAATATCTCACGAAAAGGTTTACGTTTTACGTTTACTGAAATCAAAGCCTTTGATAACGGAGTCAATGCACGCAAACAAGAACTTTGAACGTAGTCTCACTGGATCTTAACAAAAAAAAAAATACAACAGTGTAAACATAATAATATAATATTATGAGTAACAAAAGTTATAAATGTGTTAGTTTGGTGACAAAACTCTTTATGTATAGGTACAATACGTATATTTCGACGCATGGAATGGGTTAATTCTATAATGAAAATTTTCCATCCTCCATATCATTGTCATGAGAATACCTACAAAAATCACTTCACAAACTCACCGCAAACGATCAAAACACTTCAATTTATTTCAAATTGGTTTCGTCGTGAGTTACGATTACGTTATTGGATAACTACAAAGTGACCGCCAATGAACTGGTCCACACTAACAACACTCTGTGATCGGTCACATCCTGATTGTCACTGACGCGATGATTATCTGTGTTCCGAATGATACGTAGGGGGCACGCGATTCCTAGTAGTTAGGTCAGTATTTTTAGAGTTAAGGTCTGTGACTTTAGGTACGTGAAAAGTTAGCATATGCTAGAGTTTCTTACTGATTTTATGTAAAATGCAGGACGAAGACATGAAGTGTACAATGCGGTATTGTTAGATTACATGTTTTTATTCTCGTGTAATCGATTCTAATACCCCATGGGTCGATGTTTTGGTACGTTGTCGTTGAAAGTTTGCTATTTACAATGACTTAAAATTTTTGTTTATTTATTCAAATGTTGTTTGTATTATTTTTTATTTAACATCCATGACATCGGAGTAATTGAATGCCTAGAAATAGTAGCCTATTTGAGCCTATGACGGAAAAACACGGAAAGAAGAAACAGAGGTCTTTGACCTGCAATGAGACAGTTCGGACTCATAATAAATAAATCCATATATTATGTTAATTGGTTTTACGTAATGCACACTTAACCTATTTACTCGACAAACTACATCGACTGCCACAGTAGACACTGTAGACACCTAGGAGCCACCATTGTCGTATACAACATGAAAACGACTAGAGTGAGAGAGAAAGAACATGACGTGACTGAGTTGCTCTCTTTACTTACTTTTATATTAGCTTTGAAATAGCAAGCTACTAGCAAGATATATTTGAGATCAATGTATGGCCCGATAAAGCTAGAAAAGTGACATCTTGAGCAATTTGATCAAATGTATGAAATTGCTCAAATGTATGGAAGTGACAGGTCTAGTCACGTGACGAACGAAAACAATGTCATGTCCATACATTTAATGTCATACGCAATTTGTATGACCATAATGCTTCTAAAAATATCACTTGTCTACAAGGGCCGGTCTTTGATATATTTCTTCGTTACAAATGGTGTGTCCTATTAAATGTTGTGTACAGAGATTGTTAAATAAATAAGTTGATACTTTAATTTTACAACTGCATTGTAAGTTCCTTGTTACAACTACAATTTACTCCAATACGCCAATGTTTTCAATAACATTGTAATTAAATTCGTAATGAGGTCATTTCATTGCCATTTTCAGTGTTAACGTTCAGTTACAGGTGATTTATTTTATCAATAGGTTTGCAGTGCTACAATTTACAATATAAAATGGCAATAATAAAAATAAAGTTAAAAATAAAAAACAAAAAATTTTTTGTCTGCGAAAATTGACCCATACACAATGTTAAAGCAAAAAAATACGTTTAATATTAAAAATCAACATTTCAACAATCAAAGTTGTCAATTTCCCATACGCGCACCTAGATTTATATGTACAAAAACCCAAACACAAATCAAATACCACAATTAAATCGCTTTATATCCGTTTTTATGAGATTGATTGCACTGGGCCCTTAGCACGAACTTACACTAAAGTCAAGGATATTTTCCACAAAAATCATGAAACTAGCTTTTTCGAAAGCGTTCCCGCTACGGACTCAGCCCCCCTAACCAAGAGACATTTCTACAAGCGATAACGATAAATGACATTAAATGTATGAAAATGACATTTGTTTTCGTTAAGACACGTGAATTCGCTAGGGGGGCTGATCTCAAATTGCTGCAGTAGCAAAATACAACACGGTCTTACACTAATCACGCATAAAATACTCAGAACTGACTCATTATCACAAAGCATTGACCTTATGGAAATACACGGACAGGTTCATAATTAAGCCGAAATCGTGAACATAATCAATGGACCGCTAAACGAGCGTATCTCGACTTTGTCTACAGACAATATCGCACTTAACTGACCCAATTTCTAAAGGTTGCATCTTGTCCTAATTCCGATGTGGGCTAAAATGTGATTTCAGTCGGCCAGCATTTCTCAGTTGAATATCAAAATAGCTTTGATGAAGAATTTATGATTTCGAATGTAAGTATACATTGTTAATTTATTGAGTACATGCTTCTGATGCGACCAGATTATATTATCCGGGATTAATTTATAAGGAGTGCAAATATAATATTATATGGAGTGTAAATCCTGTATATAATATGAACACAAACTCTGTATTTTACCTACTAGAAGTAAAAAGATTAAGAAGCTGGTTTTGATTTTATTTTATTCAGAAGCTTGTGATTTTTCTATCCTCAGATAACTTATGTCCGACGATGAAAATTGACGTTTGACATTTTTGTTTCGAACAACTGTCAAAATTTCAAAATTAGTCATCGAAATAAGTTTATCTCATGATGGAAAAATCATACTTTAAGCTTTTATCAGTGAATGCATTCAATTTATAAACCTTTAATTCACCGGTCAACTTGTAAAAATATATCATCTCGTCAATCATTGACGCCATAACTCTCATACAGCAATTAAGTTCCTGCCAGAATACATAACAAATGTTAACTTATTTATGTGATGTGTCAAAAAGTAAAAAACACTGTTCGAATATTACGACCATTCAGGATATTTATGCAGTACTCGTGCAATAAATATTCTGAATTTTACGAGAATGCATCCACTTTACTATTTATTTCCTTTCTGAAAAACGAGTACAAAATATTGAGCGAGAAAACATACGTTTTTTTGATGAGTCGATCTTGTAATATGATATTATACAACAATAATAAGTCATAAAAAGACACTTGACTGCTTGACACTCATCTGTCTAATTTTAATTTTGTTTTCATCAACTTTACGTAACATAATTTGTGGAAACACAAACATTCAGAGCACCCTTCTATAAAAGCAATAAGGTCCATTTTCGTAATGCGTGGTAATAACTCTCAATAGAATATTGTACCATTGTGTTTATGATACTAAAAGCACAAATGAGGTCAAAGTAAATAATCCTTATTCAACTTTTTCGTTGATATAATTCACAAATTGATAAAGAAATAAAATGGTAAAAATTTGTTTCAAAGTTCTAATTCCTGTGAGAAAGGAATTTTTTAAATACCGAACAGTGAAATGACGTGTCGTGTTCTCCATTTTTCTTTGAAACTTAACAATAGACTTAATATTGTACACCAATTGACTAAATACAATCCAAACCATTTGCAGGCAGGCTGGAGTTTTTTGGTGGCTAAAATATTAGATTGGTATTTTAACAAGTTTGCAGTTGCGAAATCCTGCCAATATGTTTTGAAAGTTACAACTATGATTTGAACCCTTATATCCTCGGTCTAATGGACAGGTCTTTTGATTAAAAGAAATTAACTGAATAACTGTTTGGGATGATGTGATCATTAGTTTGATATTTCAGGCATCAGTTTTAAAAACGAAACTTTTGATGATTTTTGACATGACATTAGCTACGAAGAAACAAAATCGGTTTCTGGTATTAAATAGATCGCTATATAGATACATAAAAATATCTCTTTAATGTATATTTTTGTAATTTTTTCTGTGATTGTATAACTTGTCTTATCAATAAAATATGTCGAAAATTGTTTTACTAAACACTTATTCTGGTTTTCATGGAATTAAAAGGAGCTAACAAAATTGGTCCGATATAAACTACTTCTATTATCTGTACATATATAAGGAACAATTTTAAGATCTTAGATTTTACCACAAACCACGAATGTGAGTACGTACGTAGTGAAAGCCAACAAAAATTTCCCTGAATAAAGCGTAACGTGTATTTCAGTCGTCGACTGCTCTTTTCGTTTCGGTTCGGTTTACCGCCATCTTTAAAAGAAAGTTAGAAATGTTTTTCAAAGGAGCGTGAAGTTAGCTCACATTTCAATGATTCCAAATTTATTTAAGAAGCTTTTTATTGTAATGAGGTATTTGTGTAATGTAAAATCTTTGATTCCCTGATGAGTTTATTATTAAGTGAAGTACTTAATACGTTCATTAAGTAATTTTAATAACGTACGTTTATTTGAGTATGACTAAAATGATATTGCTCGAGTTGAATCTAATTATTTAAGTGGTTATAAAAATCACTAAATGATACAACACTTGGACCATAACCAATATTGTGAGTAATAAATAAAACAAAGTAGAACCGGTGTTTCTAATTAAATTAATCAAACCTTCAAAAAGTTAAATAATGACATCACTACTAGTAACCTCTACACATTTGTTACGAGCACAACATAATTTATCGACCTAGACAAAGATGTAAATACAAATACACTTTCATCCACTGATGTAGCAAACAGTCATCTAAGTTATTGGCTTAGAGTGACAAAACCTCGGGAAATGGCACGGCACGAAGCCTTACAAGCTATCACTCACCAGAGTTAGGGGCATGGGCGCGGCGCGAGTCAGCACCCACCGCACTCCTTTAACTAAATGAATCCACGACCAGATACTGCTTAAAACTCGCCATTGCTTAATAAATCCACCGAACATTAGCTAAAGACTCAAGAAGATGGTCGCCCTCGCCGCCGCCGTTGTTGCTAGGTGCAGATCAATTGCCAACCCTTGTAGGTTACATGAATGAAACCTACACATTTTCGGTGCGTCATAGCTATCATATCGCCCGTACACGACGCGGACCTTTCAAATGCCACGATAGTATTACAATTACAGAATATTTTGTAAACGGCTACAAAATTCAGTCGATTGAACGTGAACGTTTAGTTTTGGATTTGGCACGTAAGAGGGGCGGAGGGTTAGTGTAGAGCCTGACGTGTCAGTGTCGTGTGTCGAGCGAGTCGTAGACGGCGGTGGCGGAAGGTCGGGGAAGCCGGGCCGTCGGCTGGGGCGCGAGCCCGGGCTCCGCTGACGTCAGCGACGGCTCGGCGCCGAGCGGCGGTGCTCACCACCGGCCTGCCAATTATTATTTTATGTACACGAACGGCGCGAAACAAAAGGCGGCGACGGCGACAGCGGGGCGCGGGCGGAGAGCGCTCGCCGCAGGAGCGACTCCCGGCGCCATCTAGCGGGGCGCGCGGCGACCACTCGCGCCTACTCCTTTCGGTCTGCGGACGATCGAATCGAGACGGAACCTCTGCGCTGACCGACCCTCACTGGCTAACCGGACTCCGGTAACACTGTCACTGATCGGGAGTTGCGTGGAGCGTGCATGGGGGGTTACGTCGGTACGCTGCGGGCTGGGGTCACGTTTTCCAAAATACGATCACTGATGCATACCGTCGTCAGAGCGTGGCTGCGTGTGATGGTGGCGGTCGGGTAGGCCATGCTGTCAGGCGGCGCGGGATAGGCGCGGGCCGGGCATGGCGGGCTCCTGCTCGACACTGCGGTGCGGGCGTCCGCGGCGCGCGCTGCACGCCACTGACCCGCGCACCGCCCGCGCCCGCCGCCGCCGCCGCCGCTGCGCGCGCACACCCGCACCGCCGGCGGCCGCACCGCGCCGACCGAGCCTTCGGCCTCCGGCCTGCAGCCGCGTGCACCGGCACCACACCGCACACCGCCCACGCAACACAACACACGCTACCTATCGATTGTACACTTTGATTCTGCACCTTATGAAAGGTCGGCACTGTGCATTCTCACCTGGACCCAGATGACAAGTGTAAATAAACCGGACGCGCTGACAGATTGACGTAACGTAGCTCTTCATTACTGGTGATATTGGGGTTCCGAGTCATCAAGTTATGAGATACGAGAACCATGGAGTCTACCTATACATTTTTGAAAATTTTGTTCTCATACCATGGACCGTTAAGACCTTAAGCTTAATCATTGATTTATACTTACGGTCCATGCACGTAGACTAGGTGTAAATGCCAGGAGCCAGTTTGCTTGCAGTGAGACGCTTCGGCGCCGAGTCGTCAAAATTTTACGACTTTCCACGAGTGTGCTAACCCAAACAGATTCTATCTGGCACAATACGATGCAGGATTTCCTACTTCTCAGCTACCGAGCTCGTCGTCTTCTAATATACATATATATTAGATTTTGGCTCGGTTATCTTGATAATGATGTTGATTTCATATCAACGAGTCACGAAGTTATTACAACGTCAGATAACTAAATAGGAAAAAATCATACTCTCTAGAAATTAGTTAACAATAATTCAAACATTGATTATTCAGACAACTGATAAACATACTTATATATTTATAAATACATACATATAATAGATAAATTACACCAGACACACAGACACAGAACAAATTTTCGTGCTCATCACGTAAAGATTTGTCCTGGATAGGAATCGAACCCACGACCTCCGGCTCAGCAGACAGGGTCACTAACCACTAGACGCACAGACCCGTCCTCTATCCAACCTGTAATCCATCACATAGATCGAAAGTATCGAATACAAATATGGACTGGTAAGTCATTATATATAGTCAATATACTTGCCAGGAATGGGACTTTATTATAAAAATCGCCTTTGAGACAAATTAAAATGTCACTGAAAATATAAAACGAAACGAAAACCAACCACACCTAACCAATACATGACTCGCATCAGAATCGCCTAATACATAAAGCAAATCAGTTCAAAGCTTCTTTCTATGAACCACTTATGTAATTAAACTATATCAGGCGAGTATCCAAGAAACTGAGTCATTGTGATTCAACTGCCAACAAATTGTTCTGGGAAACTGTAGGTGTTACGAGGCTTTTATAAAAAAAAACTACGTAAATGTCACTAATTATTGTTAGTTACGTTACATTTGTGTATGGGCAACATTTTGAATGGCCTGTTGGTCTAGTGGTTAGAGGCCTTGACTGCTAAACCGGAGGTCGTAGGTTCGATTCCCAGTCAGGACAAATCACCGTGCATATTAAAATATGCATGTACTTGAAAGTATAAAAGAATGTTTATCAGTTGTCTGGTTACTATAGCACAAGCTCTGCCTAGTTTGGGATCAGAAGACCATGTGAGAGTTGTCAAAAAAAAGAATTGGGCCGTTCTTTTTTGCCTACCTAGCCTTTTCTCAAGCTATGTTGGAGTCGGCGTCCAGTCCTACCGGATTCAGCAAAATACCGTATTTTACATTTACTTGGTGACTTTACTTGGTTGTCATCTTTTCAAATAAGTCGTGGATGTCGGATAAGCTGCAACATAGTATCTCAAAGTACGACTGGTTGTCAGAATTGCTATCAAAGATCATCGTGTGACAGACGGAACCAATGGCTTAACTTAATTTCCGAGGTACTCATTAGCCCATTAGAAATAAGTGAATATTATCGTTTAAAGCTGTGAAATATGATAATTGTAGTACTGTAGTTAATATTTTTTACTGGAATTGGTGACACTTTCTTCATTAGCGTTAAGTAAATTTTATAAATGAATGTTACTAGAAATTGTGTGTCAAAACACACGAAATATTTTACGCAATCGTTTTGTTAGTCATAAATCATATCCTCTCTTATTTGGTGATTGCGTAATATCTTATGGGAAAAAGACAGTCATATTGATAGCAACTTCACACTGACAGACTTGACATGAACACAGCGAAAGACGTGAAAAAAAAAACGAGTCATATTTATTCATAAAAAGTTCGAAACAAAAGACAAATACACTTCTTTATTTCAACATTTTTTATTTTCTTTATCATTATCTTATTATAAGACTAAAAACATATGTTAGTACTAAGTTTTATCTACTATATAAAAATAAGTCGGGTTTTCCTTCCTGACGCTATAACTCCAGAACGCACGAACCGATTTCCACGGTTTTGCATTCGTTGGAAAGGTCTCGGGCTCCGTTAGGTTTATAGAAAAGAAAATTCAGGAAAAAATTTAAAAAAAAAAATGCAGGAAGGGTAAATCATTTTCACATACAGCGCCATCTCTGATACATAGCATGTACTACAACGGCGCCAGTTATTATCAAGTATCTGATTATTGTGGAAAATATTTTGGTTACTAATTGATTATATTTTATTCACCTTGAGTAGTGTTTTATGATAAATTATTATTTTTATAAAAAGTTTTACAGCTACTATAGTTCTTCGCAAATGTTTCCTATCGATTTGCCATTGAAAAGTTTATCTAGCACCCGTGGTATTTCCCGCTATTTATCTACACTAATATAAAGAGGAAAGATTTCTATTTTTGTGTGTATGTTTGTAATGAATAAACTCAAAAACTACTGTGCCGATTCCAAAAATTCTTGCACAATTAGAACGCTACATTCACCCTGAGTAACATTGGCTGTATTTTTTACTAAAAAATTTGTACCGCGGGCGGAGTCGCGGGGTACAGCTAGTGAATTATAAATATCACTCAAACGTTCTCAGTATAGCCGTATGTGATCTAAAAGGCTTACCTACGTTACACCGTAACTAGTGGAAGAACAACGTATCGCATATCAATCACTTATCGTACGAACAAAAAGTTTACCGTGTGAGTTTTATGGTTTACGTACGTAATGGCCAGGTTTTAAACTTGTAGGTACTTGTGTGTATTGTTGTAAAAGTATAATTTGACTGCACGGATAGCCGAGTGGTATAGGTCACCACGCTAATTACCACTGTGCGGGACGTGCTGCGGGTTCGATCCCCGCATGGGACAAGTATTTGTGTGATCCACAAATGCTTGTTCCAAGTCTGGGTGTTCTTTGTGCATGTGATTTGAATGTTTGTGAAACCCCCGCGACACAAGGATTAAATTCCTTAGTGTGCGCGTCGTTTTTTTTAAAGAAAAAAAAAAGAAGAAGAAATATAGTTCATTTCGTGGATTGTTTGATACCACGTCATCAACAATCAAATCCAGTCTGGTACAGTGAACGGATTTTTTTGCACAAGGTTGCCAGTTCAAACCCATTACAGGCAAGAACCAATGAGACTTTTTCAAAATTGTTATATATCTTAATATAATATATAAATCTCGTGTCACAATGTTTGTCCTCAATGGACTCCGAAACTACTGCACCGATTTTAATCAAATTTGCACACAATATGCACTTTGATCCAACTTAAAAGATAGGATAGCTTACATCTCAAATATATAAAAAAAAATGAGACCGCGGGCGGAGCTGAGGGAAACAGCTAGTAAATATTATATATTTCTTTATTATTCCATGAAATTATACGAAGGGAGACATTGTGAAGAAACCTGAATTCCATAAAGAAAATCTAAAGTCGTCAACCGGTATCGAGCAAGCGTAGTGATCAATGCTCGTTCTTTCTCTATATGAGAAGAGACCTATGCCCAGCAGTGGGACATTTATGGTCCCGAACAATTATATTCCATTGTTCTAACAGATTTATACTAGTGAATAATACTACAGAATATTCATAAAAAAATTATGAGACAGTAACCGATCAAATCTTTGAGATTATTTAAAATTTAACACACAAGTATCCAATCCTTTTAAAAACCCCTGTCGTATATTATCTTCAGGTTAGAGTTAACAAAGTTAGGTGACATTGTTTATACTGTTCACGGCAAGTTTTGTCTCGTTCACTGCAATCCAATCTTTAGTGCACGTGGCTTTGGAAACGATTGCGATATACGAGATATTATGTTGTTTAAAACGCGTGGTGTTATTAAGACATGAGTCTTATTTACAAGTTTGAATATATTCAAATCTATTATATAAACGTATTACAATTTGGGAATAAAATATCCGCTAGTTTCCCTATATCGTCTTATTAGATAAATCTATCATTCTCCACCAATAAGAGACGAGCTGCTAGCCTACGATTGGTGGAAATTGACAAATAAACCTGATGAACTTTACTCGAATAGCTGCAACTTAATCCTTAAAGTTTCAACTTACAAAAAGAAAGTACACTTATTCAATGGAAATAAGAAGCAATAGCCTAATATATAATAAAGAAATCATTTTGTATTTCCAAATTATGCTCATGCATTGGATCAGTGAAACACCCAATATTAATCTCATTGACGAGCCCGACGTCTTTGTACAATTTAACATAAGGTAAACATTGTTATAATGTAAGACAGTGACTTTAAGGGAGAGTTATAAATAACTGTTTAAACCTACATAGAAATCATCGAAAGTATTTTTTAAATATTTGAGTTACCACTCAAAAAAGTTTAGGCTACTAAGTAATTATTATGTACCCCTCACCTACTTTACATATACATTAATTGCAAATAGAAAAAATTCTAAAAAAAAAACAAGAGCCAACAAGAATCATAACCCGGTTAGTAAGAAATATTGTAAAGTCAAGCAAGGAAGTCAAGTGACTTACATTATTGCTACAATCCTTCGGCTTATTTTAATTATAAATGATCACCACACCCTTACTTACATGTACAGCCACGAGCACTAATATATTTACACTTAACAACTTTTAAACGTGTTTTTCTCCGACTGTTCTGAATAAAATTTCATGTTGTTATGAACATTGTATACTGGAACTCTTATTTTAATCAAAATTATCCTATATCCAAGTTTCAATCGTTATTTCTCGCGAAAATTGCTTTTGGATTTAGGAAAGTGTATACATATTGCTGCTCGTGACTGTACCATCGCATGTAAACAGTACGGGACGAGACATCATCGTCGCACCTTTTGTCGCAGCATTGAATATTGTATGACTATGAAGACGCTTCGCAAACTGCGCTCACAAGCCCGAATAATTTCCTACGAGCAGCCGGCTTTTTAGATGAAATCATCGTATCGTGTATAGATCTGTGGTCTTGATTCACACGTTGAATCAAATAGAATTAGCTTAGTTTGTAGGAGTTGACTTTGTATTTAGAAATATATAAGTATGTTTATCAGTTGTCTTGTTACCATAGTACATGCTTTGCCTAGTTTGAGATCAGATGACCGTATAGGAGTAGTCCAAAAAAAACAGCATTACGCTTTCATCGTTGGGCTATTTTGATTCCTGTCAACAACTCAATTTATGCAGTAAATACTCGAATTATTTAAATTTCGTTTTAGCTATTTTGTACAACTGACTGCGTTAAACAACTTATGTTGCTGACTGTACGTACTATGTAAACGTAGCATTTAAAACAAAAATCTTAGGTAAACATGAAGCATCGTGTCGTTTATTAGAACAACATATCTAAGACAAATTTGTTAAGGTGCATCACAAAGACAATATTTGCTAGCTCGTGTCCGAAGCTGGCAACTTACGGCTATTACGATGAAGCCATACAAGCAGCGTTAACTGCATCGCCTTGACTACGTATGTATCTCATATTTGTATATGTGAGTAACAGTTTGCTCCCAATTCATTTTAGAATAGGCTTTGGTTTGTTTACCATACTGTACGCACTTCTAAACTTATTATATAAACACGGTATTACTTTTCTTGTTACCAGACATTAAGATTTTTTTTTAAATAACTGCTAGGTGAAGTCAATATTAAACATTTAAACATAAAAACAAACCTATAGTATAGTTGATGAATGTGAGATTTCTTCCTTTTCGATGCAGCACTCACGCACACATCAATATTTGTTCTCCAAATACACGATACTGTCTTATTTTCCCCCGTGAAATATAAACACATATACACTCATAATTCAGTATCGGAAACATAACAAAAATTATATTACAGCTACTAAAAATAAACTGTCAACATAACCTATATGTATGATAATACAAAATATTCGTTCCTTGCAGGCGAATATTCCCGCGAAATACATTATGTCGCCCCCGGCTCTGCTCATTTTGTTGCAACATCTTCTTTATTGGCCCCCACCCATGCCTGGCAAAGAACTGGTAAGTTTTGTCGACCCAGTTATACGTCGACAGCCTCGAAAAGTATAGCACGTGGATACTAGGACAGACGTATCAGAAGTTATGGACATATGAAATGAATCTCGTCCAATTGCGGAATCGATTCGAAATGTAGTGGGTTTGAGAAATTGCTATCATTCTGTCCTGTTATGTTTATATAACCTTTTATGTGTCCCACTGTTGGGCAGAATAATAATCTTATAATACCGACTCATAAATGTCCTTCCCATAAAGAGAAGGAATGAGCATTGATCATTAGTTGGGAAAACGTCTTCCCCAATTCACTCCAAGCTCTTCCGTCTCGGCCGCTTCTCTCCTTTCGATAAATTTTACCTCGCAAGCGTCTTTTGGTCTACCCTGTTTCCGAGTTCCGGCTTTAGGTACACATTCCGTTGAAAGTTCTATGAAGCTTATCCGACCACTTTCACATCATCAGAGTCATCAGAGAGCCTTATTCTTGCAGCCAGTCCCGGTAAACGTGTCAATAAAACTTGGACAGGGTCAATCGGATCGCGTAAACCAAAAACAACCTTTGAAACCGGTCAAACCATACAGCTTATACTTAGAAAACCTACGAACTGTATGCCATTAAAATAAGTGTCACTGAGTTAGTAATGCGGAAAGCCAAATGTTTCCTCAAATCCTTTCCCAACCTGTTCAACCTCTTGACAGTCAAAAAGTGTTGAGAGACACTTCGGACCCATTTAACGAAGTAGCTAAACAACAAGCACACTTCGAGGAAACTACAGGCTTCCAAACGCTTCGTTTGATCGAAAAATTGCATCGGGACCTAAATCCCGGTGTACCAAAGGTACTTGACCAGCGAAACGGCGGCTAAAGTAGAGCGGGTCACAAACGGGACCATTAAGCTGCGTACACACAGCAACTCAACTATGAAGTGCAAAGGAGAATGAAACCACCTGACGCCTGTTACAGGGATCAATTGTATAAAAATACTACAAAATAAGTTTAAGTGATATTTAAAATATATTTTTTTTAATTTATGGCGACCAAGGTGAATGTTCGAACAATTGGTACTGGAAACATACTTGTTTGATAAATTTCAATAACAAATTACGGAAAACAACTAGTACTGAGTTTAGTGGATTAATTAATATCTCAACAGGAAAAGTTCTTATAAAAAGCCCTTTATTCTCTTGTTATGGAATATTTACCCGGGGGCGGGGATAGATTCCGATTAGCTCTCGTATTCTGATTACCGTTAGCAGTGAACATTATGCACTAAAGCTTCATACTTGGTCAGACTTTGTCTAATTGGCACACAAGAAATGATATTCTCCTGTCTTGATTGTTCAGACTGTGACACTTTCTTTGTTTGGCGAATTTCTCTGCTTCACCATAAATGTTCCAAACGGTGTCTCATCTTGACATACGCATAATCCATCTCCCTTCCCAAGTGCACGGTGTATAGTGTTACAGTGTACACGCAGCGGTAGACTCGGGCTCATGCTTGCACGATTAAAAGGGGTCCCAGCTTACATTACATGGAGCTTAAAAGATTTTGCAGTGAAAAAAGTCGGGTTTGAATAAATCGACTTTATAAGGCTTATTTGCCAAGGACTAGCTGTTAATGATGAAATTTATATTGAAAGCCGTGTAAATGACGAGGTAAGGAAGGATAACATTATGAAGCTATTATTATTATCTAAATAGTAAAGAGTATGCAAATTATTCTCGTGGTTCTAACACGTTTTGTCTCTGCACCATCCTTAGGATTGGCAGGGAATGCCTAATCATTGAGTCCATCTGTCATAATACAACTGTGCAAAAAGTATTAATTAAATAAAAATATAATTACGAGAAACTGCAATAGTTCTTTCAGATATCATTTTAAGCCTTAGACATATTGGTGCTGATTCCTCTGTACGCAACCTAAACTAAATTTAAACCATTCTGTCTTTTACTAACATAAAGCGTGAGAAAAAGACGGCAACAGATAACAAATAACTTAGAAACGTCAAACTAGATTTCGCCTTGAACATCACAGTGTTTTTAGAGCACACGTTTTTACTTGTCTACAAATTTGTATGAGAATTTAAGTCAGAACTAAATTTGACAGTTATAATTTTCGTCTGGCTTTTCTAAATATATACAAGTGAAACATAAACCGGTGACTAAAATTAGTTAAGTACGTGTTTAACAGAATTGGGTCCATTATTTTTTTTACTCTGCACTCCTAAGACAAGAAAACAAGTGTATTTGTTAATATGCACACTTTTCTAATACTTTTAATACCATGACATTCACACATATATTTAGTAAAATTTATGTGAATAGAAATATACATTCTATGATAAAATAGCTAGACATAAATAAATATGAATATATAAATCAGCTGGCAACGACGTGTTTATACAGCACATAGATCCTCAACAGTATTTTACAAAACCAACTGTAGAAGGAAGCGTTTGGTACTTGTCACTACAGAGTGATCCTGAAATAGAACATAATAAATCTTTGAGGAACATATTTTCTGTCAGAAAAAAAATTACATTGTGTGATTGTGGCATAACATTTATAGGTATTAGCTTTTGCCCACAGCGTCGCCCGCGTGTGTGTCGATAATCGCGGCTAAAATAGCTTATAGCCTTCCTTGATAAATAGGGTATCAAGCACTGAAGAATTTTGAAGAAGAACCTGAGATTAATGCGTTCAAGCAAAAAAAGAGACTTTAGATTTATCTTATTTAAGTTGCTTCAATAGGTACGGCTGGCATACATCATGTGTTGATTGCAAATATCACTTCTAATCAGCATCAAATAAGGTACTACTTTAAATTATTGGCAGTATTCAAAACATCATTATAATAAGGTACAGTCAACAGCAAAAGTAGATGATGAATTGAGTTTATATTATACACATACTTTTGAATCTCTTTGACGCTACACAGTTTTGACGCGAACTCCGTTAATTTCGTATTGAATTTCTGATTTTAATCATTTACTTTTGCTGTTGACTGTACCTCACTTCTATTAATTGTCTGAAACCTAGAGTTCCATTAGCACGAGGGGATTTCAAATCATGTTACAACATTAAAGTCATTCTAACATTCAGTATGGAAACAAAAACGATTCAACAAAAAAAATGATCATCACAAAACTATGATAGATTACAATGTTTGCAATTCATTTCACCGCCTCCCTACGTATGACTTGCAACAATAGACGCATCCCGCGATGTATTCACAACATGGAAATACAATCGTAACACGTAAATATTCCGGCGCGTCCGTATTTCTGAGATCCGTGTCCGAATATTGCGCTTTACGAACTCTTTGTTCATGTAGGCTCGCTATTGGACTGTTCTAGGGTTCCGCAGTGTTGCTTTGTTCGTACGTTTGCAATCTTGCGAGTTATGTTTCTAACTGCAGAGGAGCTCTGTAAATATTTTCGTGAGACGGTAATTATCTCTTTTCTAGCGTTTCTATGTTTTTGCTTACTGTAGAGAGAATGCTTTAAGAAACTCGCGTGTTTTGTTTTTTTTGTTTTTAAAGATTACTAGTAACGTGGGTCGCACATTACCAGTAATCTCGTGAACCCCTCGTGCTAAGCTAAGATGCTTGTGTTACGAGTGGGTTCACGTCGGTATTGTAATGGGTGGGATTCGAACCCGCAACCACGTGATCGCAAGTCCGACGCCCAAGCCATTAGGCTGCCGCCGCTTCAATGTTAATATGTTTTATTTGTAACAATTTTGTTTTAATTCTTGATCGACTTTATAAGTGTTGAATAAGATGTACCTAACAATGTCACACTCTTCTTAAAGCACTCTTATTTTCTTATAAATTTAACCTATCTCACCCTGAATTTATTTTCCCATATCAACAATATAAATACCATACTAAACCGTATATTATTATGGCGTTTGTAAGCCAAATAATAGGTTATGTCGTTCCCTCTCCCATCCCATGGCAGTATATAGAATACACATACACATTGATATAGGCTTTCACTAAAGGGTATCGCTCCATGCGCGCCGCCAGCGAATAATACGCACCTGACCTCTTTTCAGGATACCACTATTAAGGTCACTGTCAATCCTTCTAGGGCATTTTCACTTTCATGAAACTGTAGCCCTATTTATAAATAATTTTAACGAATAAATATACAAGTATTTTTTTACTATTATTTGAGTATAGTTCTGGGGAGTCAAATGTAACCGGTGGAGGCCAACGTAATGTGGAGGCCAACGATTGGCCCATCCAGATGACAGCTTTTTGGTCCGAAAGAGTTAGGGTCATTTACATGAATAAAAAAAGAATATTTACAAATAAAAGACAATCGCAACAATGTATTCCAGCCCCTTAGACAAGGTACATTTCTACAATCGTTATCGCTGTTCGAATCGCTAAAATGTATGGAAGTGACAATTCTAAGTCACGTGACTTATCGAAGAGAAATGTCATTTACATACGTTTAACATAATTCAAGCGTAGAAATGTACGATGTTTAAGAGGGCTTAACCCCAAAGTCTCTGCCCCCGTGTCAGAGGGATAAAGAGCATTCCACAAAAAAAAACTTAGAGATAGTAGTCTTTTTGTATGGCGTTTTTATAATGAAGACCTGAAAACACAATATAATAGACTAGCTTTTGCCCGCGACTTCGTCTGCGTGGACTTCAGAATTGGGTCCAAAAAGAAATGAAAAATGTTAATGTAATGATAAATTGAACACAATCTTCACCCGTGTAATAGATTGCTTGCGATGTAATAGAGAAAAATAACACTTTTAAAAAGTGTCCACCCGCGGCTTAGCTCGGAAACAATTTTCAATTTTCCCTCGGGAACTACTTAAGGAATCGGGATAAAAGGTAGCCTATGTTCTTTTCCATGTCAAAGGCTATATGTATGCCAAATTTCATCGAAATCCGTTCAGCCGTTTTTGCGTGATTGAGCAACAAACATCCAAACATCCAAACATCTAAACATCCAAACATCCACACTTTCACATTTATAATATTATAGTAGGATTATAATACACATAAAAAATATATATACTACCTGATATATCTACCTGATCGTTACTACAAAACAAACTCGCGCTTGTCTGATTTTGCTTGCCGTGCACTGTCTTCGCATAAAGTATTTCAACGTATAGCCGCCACTATGTGGAGATTGAGTCGGTTTCGGGTCATAAATCCATAACTTCTATGTTTGTACAGATTTGCTGCTGATTTTTTTTTTGTGTGTTCTTAAATAAGTTTACTTTTAAGTAATATACTATTAATGGATATAAACATGTCTTTATTGTCTAAAAAAAAAAAAGTAAACTTGAAATGTTGAAAAATGTTCAGAAATGTCCGACTATATTTAAGTAATTTGACCTTAAATGATAAAATTAACACAAATTAAACTCTTAAAATGACTTCTGCTATTATTAAGTAATTTTAACTAAAAAAAAAAACCACTGTATTATTCAACTAGCTCTAAAGCTTCATCTATAAGTTCCATAGACTTTTTATTAAATGGTTTTCTTAAACTTGTTATTTACCTAAGGGTCCGAAGTATACAAAAGTGTATGTAGAACATCTTCATTTGTAGCTATTCTAGAGCATTTTCTAGCATGATGAAGTCTAAATCGTTTATAGTCTTTGTTCCTTGATTCCTGGGCATCTTCGGAAAGTTGTCTTAGGGGTAACACTGAATAATGCCGAATGACGCTTTCCCCGTGAATTAGGACTTTATGGACAGATGATGGCATATAATACCACATATATTTATTAACATATCTTTGTGCTGTATCCAAAGCATACTGACCGAATTTTGTAGCATTAATAACTTTTCCACTTGGCATTTCTTGAAGTAAAACATAAAATCGTTTTATCAATTCCTCGTCCACACCAGTAATTTCTGCACTGCACTGATAATTTTGAAAACATCTTTCGAAGGGCGTCCTCGCTTTCCTGTCGATGTCGAAGGTTCAGATTCACAAGAAGCATCTTCCAGATTCTCAGTAAATATGACGTCCAACCACGCGCTTTCTTGTTTAAAAATATTTGCTTATTTTTGCCAGATTTCGTGTAACGTTGACGAACGTTTGTAATAAGATTTTTTTGTACACTTGCTACAATCTTAGTGATATTTTCCTGGGAAAAGTTCGTAAAATTATCCCGTATATAACTTGTCAAAGCAACAACATAATTCCCGTCACTTTCAATAAAACAAGACATCGTCTGGTACAGTTGAATTCACTCATTGTTGCGAGAAGGTAGATGGTTAGGTTAGTACACTTTAAGTAACGACGATGACGAACGAAAAGCAGTATATAATTATTGAGTATTCAGAATTCCTATTTTATATAAAAATATTGATTTGAAACGTGTGCAAAATTGTGTTAGAAAGAACTTATTATCATTATGTGGTTATGCGATTTACGATAAGTATAATAAATAATTGATTATGTATGTGAACTAAAAATGGTGGGAAACATGCGATACATCATCTTAACGTAAACTGCAATTATTAAAATATCTATACTTATAATAAATCTGTAGAAGTGAAAATTCTGTACATTGAAAATATCAAAAAAATTAATGGCGGGGTGTGTTACTAGACCGACACCGAACCCAAAAATGTGATTAAAAAAATTTTTGTCTGTCTGTCTGTCTGTCTGTCTGTCTGTCTGTTTGTTCAGGCATCACGCAAAAACTACCGGTTCGATTTCAATGAAACTTGGTATATTTGTTCTTTAATATCCTGGGCACCACACTGGGTAGTTTTTATACCGGAAAAGTATATACAATAAAAAACCAACTTAATTTTGCGGTTCGATCCCTAGACCCGAATACTGTACCAACCGCAAATAATAAGTTTGTCGTAGGTTACGTCACCCGCAGTGGAGTTCACTAAGGGGCGCTGCACACGGCTAAGATACTATAATTATTTATCTATACTAATATTAATATTATAAAGCTGAAGAGTTTGTTTGTTTGAACGCGCCAATCTCAGGAAGTACTGGTCCGATTTGAAAAATTCTTTCACTGTTAGATAGCCCACTTATTGAGGAAGGCTATAGGCTACTTCTTTCTTCTTTTGGAAATCTATCCCCTAAGGGGGTGAAATAGGGGTTGAAAGTTTTTATGGGAAGTTCGGTACCTATTTTCAATGATAGACACATGAAATTTCGTATACGGGTTTGTGGATAGAAATAAATAATGACGATTTCAGTGATTTTAAAAATCATCCCCATAAGAGGGTGAAAAAGGGGTTGGAAGTTTGTAGGCATATGAATTGTGTCGTTTTCAAAGATAGACACATTCAATTTCATACAAGGGTTATTAGTTAAAAATAAATAAGATGTATTTCTTATATATATAGAAATACAATATAGATGTATTTATGAGGGTAGATTTTAGAAATCTGGGCTAAGGGGGTGAAATAAGGGCTGAAATAGTTGGTATGTGAAGTTCAGTATTCTCAAAGATAGACAGATGAAAAGATAAATAGATAAGATAATGACCATCTAAGACATATCTATAATGACGACTCCCGTGGTCGAGTGGCGTTCACTCCGGTTTTTAAGGTGTCGCCAGCTCTAAGGTTCCAGGTTCGTTCCCCGGACGGGTCCATGTAGAAAATCACTTTTATACATTGTCTTGAGTCTGGGTGTTTATGGTACCTTTTTTGTCTCCGATTCCATAACACAAATACTTTTGCTACTTACTTTACTTTTATTATTATTTTAACGCCATAATATTAGATGAAGAATTTTATACATTCTCCTTACTTTGAAAATCCCAGAATACATCTACCTAATACTACTTACTCTTTACTTTACGCGCGAGCGAAGCCGCGGGCAACAGCTATCACAAATAAGACCTATAATAAGCATGAAGTCAAATAGCATCACTTACGTATTTGTAGGTTTTTTTTACTATTTTATGCTATAATAGATTAACATATGTAGTGCAACGAAATTGCAACTTTTTTTTTCTTCTTTCATTATAATAGTAAATTTCCCATCAAATAACATAATTTACAGACCTTCGGCAAATTTCGGCAACTGTCAAAACTCTAATTGAAAGTATCATGTACGCAAAAATGAAATGTCGCGAGATAAATATTTTTAGTAAATATATTTACAAATATATAGTATTTCTATTAATACCAGTCAAAAGTATATAGTATAAGCTTTCTGTAAAGGTATAATACTTGTATAGTTTACATTGCTAGCTGCCTAGAAAATAATCTTGAAAATAATACAAATTCAGATTGTTTTGTGATAGTTTAGGAATGATCGTGTTTAGATGATCTTTTTTATAAACCAGTACCGACCACATGCATAATATATGTATAATATAGTAGATTAACTTTTTAGCTACAGTTTGAGGTATAATATGAGTACCTACGCCGATTTTTACAAAATGTATTTATGGCCAGCCTCTCTTAGGCACCTCCACATAGTGAGCCGGTTCGTTCCAAGCTTAGTTTTGTTTTTATTAACCCAGCTCATAGTATACAGTGATACTGGACATTGTTGCATTTGTTTTTCGCTCAAGTGAATTACAATAGACTGGGCTAATGGACGTTCCAAGTACCTTTGAAGAATTGTTTTTTGGATATTTTTATACTGGACTTTAAGTACCCTTGGGTGTCATTCATTCGGGGGTTACCGTCGGTTTTTTTTGTTTTTTTTATTTATTAAAAGATTACTAGCAATGTGGGTCGCACATTACTAGTAATCTCGTTAACCCCTCGTGCTAAGCTAAGATGCTTGTGTTACGGGTGGGTTCACGTCGGTAGTGTAATGGGTGGGATTCGAACCTGCAACCACATGATCGCAAGTCCGACGCCCTGCCATTAGGCTACCGCCGCTTAAAGTAAAGTTGCTTTTGCTTTTTTATTAATATTATTATATTCCTTCTTCGATGCAATTTACGGCAAACACAAACAACATTGTTAGTTATTCCGCATAATATTATGCCAACTGTTTATACGAAGATGATTATATAATGAGCCATCGTATTCGTAACTATGCGATAATGTGGCCACGCTCAGTGTACTAGCAAACGTTCGAGAATTTGTAATTCATGTAAGTGAAGCATATAATTCATTATTATTAATAGTTGGTGTATTATACTGTATCCTGTTCAACTATGAATTATGTAATTATGATAATAAATACTATACTTACGTATGACATTTTATTGGGCCCATATTCTTTTTTTTATATTTGATTTATCATGTGAATTAATCACAAAATAGAAAAGAACAATAATTTTAACCTCCGGCAAGACTCAAACCTACTAAGGGTAGGTAATTAAAAAAATAATTAAAGGTGAGCAACTGGTGCGTTGAACCAGTAGTCGCGAGTTTGATTTATTTTGTAATTAATTTACAAATAACATTAATAGTTATATGATATTTCAATCCATTTTCTGCCAGAACTCCATGTATTATTAATTCCAATTTAATATTTCGAAATTAGAAAAATATTAATTTAAAAGTGTGAATTTCGTTTACTCTACGAGTGTTTAAAAACCTAAGTGAAACATAATAATTAAATAAAATTTGTAACTTTAACAAATACAAAATGCAATGTGAAAAGTACCTACTGAAGTACATTTTGAACTGTAAGGTTCAACAAATTCACAAAAACTTTGACCTCATCGGTACCAATCCATTACACAACATGAGTTAACAACTCCGATCCTCTGGGAACACAAAGCGAGGGTTGTCACGCGAAAGTTGCGTATTTACTCCATTACGAAAATTGTTAGCAATAATTAGCTGATTCAAAGTAAGTAAGGTAAATATGTATGAATAACATTAATGCAAACAACTACAACATAAATATAAATTCCTCATGGCATCCCATGTGGAGAGTTCAGTACGCCTGTTTTACGTACTGCCAACAAATTCGTATGAGCTTCGTTATTTTGAACATTGGAGCTTTATTATGAAACTAGCTTTTGCTCGCGGTTTCGCCCTCGTGGCCGTCGTTTATCGTGACAAATTATAGCCTATAGCCTTCCTTAATAAGTGGGCTATCTAAAAGTGAAAGAATTTTTCAAATTGGACCAGTAGCTTCTGAGATTAGCGCATTCAAACAAACAAGCTTCAGCTTTATAATATTAGTATAGATGTACAATAATTTATGAAGCGGTGATAGCCTAGTGACTTCGAAAATTCGTGAGTTTGAAATCTAGACATTGGACTGCATACGTGAACCCACTCGTAACACAAGCTTTTAGCTTAGCAGATTGAGTTAAACACATTGCTAGTAAGTCTTCTGCCTAGCCTTTTTCCCAAGCTATATTGGGATCGGCTTCCAGTCTTACCGGATTTAGCTGAATACCATGAGCGACTGCCTATCTGACCTCCTCCACCTGTTTTACTGGGTAGTACCTACAGTAATTCATAGTAAGACTGGTTGTCAGAATTGTAATGACTTAACGACTGTCAAAGATCACTGTATGACAGTCGGGATCAAAAGTCGGGCTGTTTACAAATGGTCACCCATCCACGGACCAACCGCGGCGAGCGCAGCTTAACCTTTATTATCGGTCAAACACTTAGCCACGAGCCCCTCAAGCTAGTAAGTGTTATAAAAAAAACTAATTGGAGCTTTATTATAAACTGTCAACTAATTGTAAATAAGAAGTTTTTTTGCAATTGGCCTATAGTATTCTTACAAGAAGAGGAAAATGGACCATTCACATATTTATTTTAGATATTACCAATACCAAAAAACATTCCTTATTCGGTATTAGATGGCATTCATTCACAATTCGTCAACAAAATATAATATCTCCAGGATATTTATAAACTAACGATGTTCACCATCAAACGATGACGTAGGTATACAATCAATGAAAGACGTATTTACGACTGTATTCCCCAATTGGTAGCAGTAGTTGTTTAATGGAATTGGGGCTAAGTCTATTGCCATATAGGCACAATGCCAAATAGCCCAGTCTTTGAATAACTAAGAAATAACGCAGACGTTGAAACATCATATTTAGTCATGTCTGGAAATCTAGACATGGTCTAACTTATGTGGATCAGACTAATAATTTTATTTGTTAGATATTCACTATTGTTGTGTCATACTAATGTATGCAATCTCCCACATTTTTTATGGTACCTATTAGATGACGTAGACAAATATACTTATTTATTATTATTTATATACTCTTTATTGTACATTCACTAACATAGGATATGTAAAAAGTGAAAATATATTCCGTCCAATCTTTTGAAACGGACTTTAACAAACTTCTTAATCAAGAACTGTCGCACAATAGTTATAGATTCACCCAAATGCGTTAAGTTTGACAATATACAACCTCCTTGACAGTTTTATTTTAAGTATGGATTAAAACCGATATACATGTCTAATGGAGTTGGGTCAGGCTTTCAACGAGGTGGGTACCGAGAGCTGGAATTTGTAAACGGGATAGGCCAAAAATTTTTTGCGAGATGACATTTATCGCTTTTTGCTGGATTGGTGAGACGCAGCACAAAACACAACAGCTTGGAGTAAATTGGGGGATACCTTCGCTCAGCAGTGGGACACATAAAAGGTTATATAATAAAAACACATGACCATCTTCACATATTTTCATGAAAATATTATGGTCTATACTAAATAATTTCAGAATTGTATAAAGAAAATTGTCAATTTTATATTATAATGCTATTTAATGTTTTCTCACCTCATTGTTTGAGAAAAAACTAGTTCACGGCGCGTGCGGCGTTTCGACAATATCTAAAAAGGTATAAGACTTAACTAATTTTGAACGAACTATTTTCAGGTTTCGAATGAAGAAAAAATAATGTTTGTACAACCAGTCACAATTATTATCTAAACTAATATTATAAAGACGAAATATTTGTATTTTTGTTTGTGTATGTTTGCAATGAATAAACTCAAAAACATCTGTACCGATTTCTAAAATTCTTTCACCATTGGAAAGTTACATTCACCCTGAGTAACATAGGCTCTTTATATTTTTTACTCAAAATTAGGTACCGCGGGCGGAGTCGCGGGGAACAGCTAGTCAGTTATAATTTGACCTTCATTATATTATACGTATACAAACTGCTGTATGTACTGTATGCACTGTTGTATTAAACTTCAATAATTAACTTTTAGACTGTCTTTAATTGCATCGAATGTTGTTCGACGTAAACTTACTTTATAGTTTATAACAATCTACAGCGTACACAGAGCATATTATTGAGTGAAATTAAATTATAACTTGTGTTTACCCATAGCTAACACAATTTCCCGTCAATCAAAGTTCACGTGTACGCGAGTGCAGTTATTGACAATAGCGACCTATATTTTATTACTTAGTAAAAGCGTAACCTAGTTCAAAAACTTGCAGTAGGTTAATTATATTGATTTTATTACAACTATCCCAAAAAAGTTTGTAAGATTGTTTTAAAATTTTATAGCCGTTTCCTACAAAATAATTAGTTTTGCGAGTAATTATCAATTAAATAAAGAAAACGAACATTAAATTAAGCTAAAATAAACTACTTTAGTATTTCTAAATTTTGAATAAAATTTATTTTCCCAACTTTATATCGTAATTACTAAGATAAAACACAGAAGAAATAAATAAAATGTTTATATTACCATCACAAAACGAGATAGATTCCTAAATTCATTTATTTCTCTACCAGACATAGCAAATAAAGCAGAAAACACACCACCCGCAATATAGGTAACCTATTTAATTTACAAATTCGTAGAATATGTACCCGTAATTCCACGTACATAATACTCGGAATACTATAGTCCCGTCAATCGCAAAGTTCAAGTACGGGGGGATGCAGTTGTTGGTCCTGCGGCGACGGCTGACCTACTGACCGGGGTCGATGACCGCTGCAACCCCGTGCAACTGTGCAACTTGGACAGACGCGCCGTTGTTTATTTAGGATTTACTGGTACTACCGTGTATTGTGTAGGGCCTTTTTGTGATGTTCAGTTGCATTGTGAAATAAATGTGTATTGTATTTTGTGTCTATGATTGAATACCAAACATATCTTCATAATATAGGTTAAAAATGAATGTGTTTTTTTATGATATTAAAAAATGCGAATTTTTAAATTTTAACTACAATGCTCACTGTCACATTATTATATTCATGTACAAACACAATAATTGTTATCAAATTATATTTTAAAAACAACAAATCGATTGATACTTGAAATTATTAAAATCGAATATAATCTATGTACTTTTAATCGTTGTTTAATTACTATTTTTATCTGCCCAAGATACGACGGAAATAAAAATTAAAAATACTACAAGAATATTTGTAAAACGTTAACAGGTCAAACGTAGAAAAAGCTAGCCTTTGAATATAGGTCAGGCAACGACTAGCCGTCGCTACTACGTTCCAATCTCTGAATGTTCAAGTTAATACTTAACTTCGCTTTAAGTAGCTCTTATCTACGTTTAACTTATAATTTTCAGATTCTAAATAATAGCTTACGTAGGATCCTTCGTATATACGTGATTCCGTGGATCGCGGATAAAGAAAAAATGTAATTTTTGTGTAGGTATGTGATTGGCTATCTATACCTACGAATAATTTAATATAGCTGGCTTAAAGATATACGAATAATATATTATATCGTTTAATTTTAAATTAATCAGGAACAATCATTTTCCATCATATTTGATAAAATATTTTTAGTTTATAAATAACACTCAATTAGTGTAGTTATATATCTAGGCTCGTACTCTACGTCTATCTAAAGGATTAATTTAAAAGGAGTGCGTATATTCAACGAGGTAATCAGGTGCATAAAACTGAATAACTTTTCCCATGAAACATGGTCGAAATCTTAAAATTGAAAATAATCTTTTCCTACAAAAGTAAGTCACGTGACCTGTCACTTTGTATGAAAAGTTCATTTTCTATTTTAAGATTTCGACCTATGTCCCTTGGGGAAAGTTGTTGCAACTGTGAGCTGGCAGTTAAAAGACATTAAAGCTTCTTACAAGAAAAGAGGTATTTTACCAGTAGGGGTACTTACAGACCGATATTATTCAGGTCAGTTTCCATTCTTACCTGATTTAGCTCAATACCGTATTTAACCTCCATAACCCATTTAACTACTGGGTACTGCAGTATCCCATAGCAAAACTGGTTAACGGTTAAAAAATTACTTAACGACTGTCAAAAATCGACGTTTGACAGTCGGGACCAACAGCTTAACTTCTTTCCGAGGCCCGGAGGGGTCTCGATATGTTTACCAATGGTCACCCATCCACGGACCAACAGCGGTGATCGTAACAGCCTCTATTATCGGTGAAACGTTACGGCTTACAATTAACAACGAGCCCCTCCGAAATATCAATAGCATTATTTGTACAGACCGATAGTATTCTTTCTAAGGATGATGATGCAACGATATTCCAAAAGATAAGACTATAAAAATATACATCACATCGGCTCAAGCTATACATGCATAAGTAAAGTTGGCTTTAGATTGAAAGGCAGCGTGGCCTGACACCGCTGCAATTGACCCGCATCCTTAGAAAACTCTGGAGGCTAAACAATAGACGGTGTAGGCTACACACAGAAAACCAGGCTTGCTGTTGCGGTACAAAAAACTGCAGAATTGCTCTTTTGGTTCTAATATATTTTTAAAGAAAAAGGGAATGTATAAAAGCATGTTACAATTTTATTGTTATGATAGTAAGTAATTTCACTTTTGAGGTAAGAAAGTATATTTAAGTAGTAGTCTGAAATGTTTATAGAAAAGAATATATATATATTTTTCTATTTAACTGAATAGTTTTGAATTATTATTTTACAGCTTGTTAATTAATGGTTGATAATGTAGTTACCATGATATGTATGAAATAGTAAAAAATTCAATGACGTATAATAATTATTCTCATTTGATATAGTTTATTTGTACTGTACCTACTATGTTATAATATATCTGTCTGACCTAAAAGTAGCGTGGAAAAACAATATTAGTTTCCGCATTCCTTTAATTCCCTTCGTTATCAATAATTTATTATGTACTTTTCTTATAAGACTGATTGTCCCTAATAAATAATTTACTTCTTGTACTCTTAGGCGAGGGCATTATTTCTACCGTAAACCCATGGAAATTCTATTTAGCAAACACTCAATTCAGCAACAGCAATGCCCTCACCGGGCCAGATATATTTTTGGTACTGTACATGAAATCAAATGTATCAATATTCCCGGTTGACAGTCATTTGTCGACCCCTTCAAACGTCAAAGACTAGCTCAATAACTACAGCGGTTCCATCTCAAATTAAGGGGTGCTGCATTGCGCTGGCTGCTCTATTCAGAGGCTAGTGATGTTGACCGCATCATGTACGATGCAAAGAGGTCGTGTACCGCTCTCTGGGAAATCACAGACCTATTTAAATGTATGCAGATTCTATTTTTGAATCTGATATTGCTCTATATAATTATTTTTGAACAGTGGTTTAGAGCTCTGGTTTAGAGAAGGCCTTGGAATATATTTTTTTGTATTTACTTGCTCACTATTATAATGATTAAGTATTATTTATGTTTATGAAGTATAATAAATCTTGTTTGCATACATTCGAACTACATGACTATCAGTATTTTTTGGGTAACTTAGTTAAACGAGAATGGTATCTGCAGACAGGTTGATTAAACTTTTTTGCTTCTACAAAAAAGTACAAAAAATGATAATGATGGGAAAAAATCAAATAAAAATATACTTACATTCTATAAATGTAATAAAATAAATCTATTTTCTTCACACATACTACAATATATTGCTTTAGCGTACCCATTCACTCGCGCCTTGAGTGCAAGCCATTTGCATTGAACGATCCTTTGACTGTAGCCTGTACCCTACCCACTAAAAGTACCTACGCCACTACAACCCTCCCTCAGTCGGTAGCGCCCTAATAACATTCAATTTATTCAATGAACAAAGCAATATAAACTCGCGCTAATAAAATATATAACTACTTATAACAGCAAGTGAATTAGAAGCATATAACAAGCAACGATAAGCAAGTCAATTATTAATTTTCTTTTTTTACAACAACATAATGAAGATACATCAGTTAACATAATTGTTTTACACTAGTAGTTTCCCGTACCTACCGCGATTTCTCTTATTTTTTTTAGTCTATGTTACCCGGGGATAGTGTAATTTTCGTATAACTGTCTATCTGTCGACTGCACAGGATAGCCGAGTGGTATAGATCACCACGCTAATTACCGCTGTGCGCGACGGGTTTCGGGTTCGATCCCCGCATGCACTAAGGAACTTAATTCTTGTGTCGCAGGGGCTTCACAAACATTCAAATCACATACACAAAGAACACCCAGACTTGGAACAAGCGGCTGTGGATCACACAAATGCTTGTCCCTACACATAATTGATCACACAAAGTCTGGGTGTTCTTTGTGTATGTGTTTTGAATGTTTGTGAAGCCCCCGCGACACAAGGATTAAGTTCCTTAGCGCGGGCGTCCTTTAATAAAAAAAAAGAAAAAGAAAAGACAAGATCTGTCGCTACTTCACAGACAGCATGAGACTTAACATCGGCTTCAAAGTGATTGACGTTTCTGTATACAACATAATTCAGTTATATTTGAGTAATTCATTTAAGTTCCCTTCTAAGTGGAAGCATAATAATTCCATAGGCATAACAATAATAAATGTTCAAATAGGTATCACCAAATTACATCCGTAAACCCACAAGAGTACTATCGTTCCAAATTTCCCCAATGACGGTTCCACGTGGACTTTTATGTTGCATTTATCAAGAACTTTACAACACTATGGAGAATACAACCTTAAATTTCCTCACAGAAAAACTAGTTAAATCTCGGTCTAAATGAAGGGTCAATGACCGTGTTTGTTTATTATATGAGAAAGATATACGTAAATTTTATTAGGGCTGATTTTATAGTTGTAAATATTATTATTTGGTATCAACACATAGGTATGTTAGTAACATCTAAATTACCATGAAAGAAGAAAGAAACAACAAATGAATAAATAAATTATAATCATCATCCAAATTTTAATCAGCTGATGATTATTTTGTACGTAAGGCTAAATTTTAAGCATCGATTCTAGTTTCTTTAATTATAATTGGAATAAAAACATTTCTATCGGCATATGAAGGCCAATTTTTTCTTGGGCATTATTTACGGTTTCCTTAAATTATTTTATTCATTTATGGAATTATGTTCTGAAATAAATATAATAATAATAAATAATAAATCCAATCCCTGCATAGGTTGTCTGGAAGAGATCACAATTAGTGATAAGACCGCCCATTGTACCTTTAATGTATTTTGTTTTTTTCTGTAAACTTGTTTCGGTGTACAATAAAGAGTTATTATTATTATTTTATTATTATTAAAGTTGGAATGAAGCACTTCTATAAAATAGAATAGAATATCATTTATTTCTAAGTATATGGTACATTGAGGTTTTACATTAAATATTGTTTCACATACACTACCATTGCTGGTGTAGAAATATTAAATTAACCATGCTTTATAAAAAAATGGTAATTATAATAATGTCAAGTAAATTGAATCACAAGAAAAATATGTATAGGTATATGACAGTAATTAGAAGTAACAATATAATTTGCGTCAAAATGTTAAAATAGTAAATAAAATGAGCTGAATATAATGTCAAATCAATATGTCAAAACGTATACTGTCAAAATACTAAACACAATGTCAATCAATGTGAAAATACTAAATACAATGTCAAAATATTAAATAAAATGTCAAAACTTGTGATTTAAAAATTCATTAACAGAATAGAAGCACATCTCTAGAAGTGAACATTCGATTTTTAAACTTACTTATTGGTAACATTTTCAAGTCAGGTGATAATTTATTATAAATTTTAATTGCCATACAATGTAAATTATTGCTGTATAAATGCAATCTTTGTCTAGGTGCCAGTAATTTTCCAGGATTTTTGTTATTTAACCTCACAGAGATCTGTTCATTTAATGGGAATAAATGTGGGTATTTTTTTACAAAAATACAAATTTCAAAAATGTATAGGCATGGCAGAGGAAGTATTTTTAGTTCCTTGAATAATGGTTTGCAATGATCTAAATATTCAGCGCCACTTATGGCTCTGATACATTTTTTTTGCACTATAAAAGCTCTTTGCACATCTACTGAGTTGCCCCATATCACTAAACCGTAACGCAACACCGATGAAACATAACCGTGATAGGCTATATATACGTGATATATACGGCGTATAGGCTGAAGCAGACATTAAAATGTGACCATGCATATCTGTAGCACTATATAATTATAATAATTAAACTATCTAAACATTCAGTGCATTTATTTGTTGATCCTCATGAGCTGATTAGGCTAAATTCAGATAACTTTTATTCGTGGAAAATGGCGTCGCAGTTTTTTTTTTCATTTTATCAAGTAAGTTAAAAATTCAATATTTCTGCGAAATATAAGCTTTATATGGGTAAGTTTTTTTTTTAAATCCACCTTTAGAAATTCCCAGTCGGCTGTATACGCTAGTGGAAAGAGCGAAGTGTACATTTACACTTTGCTCTGTGACACACAAAGCAAAAACTTGATGGCCTAAAAACAGTGTCGTTGCATCGTTTCGCGTCTTTCAATTATTTTAACTTCCATTTCCTTTGTTAAACTTTTTCTCTATATTAACGAGTGGAAAATTGTGTAACTACTTTGTTTAATTATCATATTAGCGTACCTTTTACACTTTGAAATTAGTTAGGTAATTTTATATTGCCTGTTGGTCAAGTAGTCAGTGTCCCTGAATGCTAACTCGGAGGTCGTGGGTTCGATTACCACTCAGGACAAATCTTTGAGTGAGTGATGAGCACGATCATTATTTTGTTGTGTCTGGGTGTAATTTATCTATATAAGTATGTTTATCAGTTGTCTGGTTGCCATAGTACAGGCTATGCCTAGTTTGGGATCAGATGGCCGTGTGAGACTTCCCCAAGATACTACAAAAAAAAACCAGTATAGTATTATGTTTGAAATTATTTTTATCGTTGTCCTTATTGATTATAACATACTTTTTCTTAATAAAATGTCCCTTACACTACCATCCATTAACAAAACATCATTAGGAAATTTGTATAATACTATACACGTATGAAGTCTAATAATTTTTAATACGTATAATTATGCAAGCTATGCTAATGTAGGTTCAAATGCCATCTGATATAGCTGCAGCGGCATTGTTAACATTTGAATATAAGTTAAAGCAGTTTAATACCTTTAAATACCATGTTACATACATACAAGCCGAAATTCGCGATAGGTTTACTTGTAATGTATAAATTATTTAGTCAATGTAGTGATTACATTTTATGTGAAAAAATGCATGGCGGTAATTCTAAATAAACGAATACAGAACGCGGACAGTACAAGCCTAATTTATGTTGTTTTATAGCAATGATATAATAAAGGTTAGTATGATCTGGTATTTATACAAACTAACTGATACTATTTCAAATATCGTGGCGGCCAAGCGGTTCAATGGCCGGATTCGTAAGCACATGGTTTCAGGTTCGAACCCCCTTTTTATTTACTGGGAAGTTGTTCTCTTTGTCAAATAAACATTAAAACAAAAATCCTACTTAAACTTATTTCAATAAAACAAAATGTAGAAACGAATTCCATTCTTGCAGAAAATTACTCATTTCAATAGATTCAATCATTTATAAAACGATGACAGATACTTACAAACAAACAACAACTTTTTTTAACACAAAGTTTAACAACCAAAAAGAGCATAAACCAAAAGAAATAGGAGATTAATTGTTTGAATAGATCAAATCTACACTAATATTATAAAGAGGAAAGATTTGTATTTTTGTATGTAACGAATAAACTCAAAAAGTACTGGACCGATTTTAATAATTCTTTTTTTATTAGAAAGCTACATTATCACTGAGTAACATAGGCTATATTTTTTACTAAAAAATTAGATACCGCGGGCGGAGTCGCGGGGAACAGCTAGTCATTTATAAAACGATTACAGATACTTACAAACAAAACACAACTTTTCTTTAAGACTCAAACCGTTCTCTCTCAATAAGAGCAAGAACCAAAATAAATTTTCATACAAAACATTTAATGATTCGTTTATATTGCGACCAATTAACGTTGTGCTAATCTGTGGTATTTATACCGTAAGCCGTCGGCTGCAGGTGCGTCAAACCATTGGTCAACCGTAATCCTTTGATTTACCGAACACCCGGTAATAGTTGTAACGCTTTTTTGATCGCCCCTTTATAAGAGGTTATTGCTTTTTTACGTGATTTCAAGAATGGGAAATAAAAACAGAAATTGTTGGGAAAATTTATAAATGCTTTGATTAAAATAAGAGTTATTCATGATACATTTTTATGCATTGTATAAAGAACTAATACCATTTTTATTGTAATAATATACTATTTTAATTAGAATTAAATGTTACAAACACTAAACTAGGAACTTAAATTGCAATTTTTTCCGTATTATCCTAATTACACATAATATGTACGAAAGTATAATATTAATGTCCTAAAACAAAGTCAATAATGCCAAGTATCACAGTTTGACATAACGCGATAGCTAAATATCCAAAAAACAAACATAATTATAACAAAACAGTTTAGATTATATCGCGCCAACCAAACTTTTACCTAATTACTTAGGCTGTATTAATATAGGGAAAGCGGCATAAAAATAGGTCATATATTGGCGAAAGAAAGAGACAGAAAATAGTGCAACAAATTGTGGTATGGCGGTGTCTCTTTCTCGCGCCGGAAATCAATAATGGCATCTCGCCACGTGGAGGCAGGAAGCGAAGTCTGCTCCATTTACACTGGCCGAACGTGGTGAACGAACGACTTCACGAGCCTCCATTATTACAGAATTGAATCCGACCGTCTTCTGTTTTGGACTCCGAATGGAAATTGAATTTCCAATCGATATCATCGAATGAAATGTTTGGACCGATAGGCCTTTGTCGGTGTTCCGGTAATTGAGCGAATGTTGACTCAAAATTTGTAGAAAATAGATTACCATAAATAAAAGATACAACCTGTACCACTATAGAGTCCATATCTCTACCTATTCTATTAATAATCGGCAAATTATTCCTACTTTACTAGCCTTTTCAATAAATAAATTTTAATTTTAGATTATGCGTGTTAGTCGTAACAAAAAGGAGGGCAGATTAGCTTAGCAGGAGTCTAAACTTACGAAAATTTGGGCCATAGTCCACTTGAGACTGATATAGACATCTAGCGGCAATAAATGAAGAGAGAGATTCTTATCGCAGTTTGAACCGTACCCTCTGAAAGCTGTGAACATATAACTTGGATACCGCAACAAGTTTCACTAGATGGCTCTGGCGTCACTGGAACCTCGTCCTTCAAACTCATCTCTACGCTATGAGCTAGCGCGCTCTAACGAAATTAAATGGTTTTAGTTAATATTGCTACCAGCATCAGGACGCTAGGTGGCGCTCTCACAGAAATTGAGTTCCAGTTTTACCCGTCACGGCGCTAAAAAGATAAGGGTAACATTATTAGTTCCACATTTTGATGGATAAACTCGCTAGATGGCGTTGTTTAGCAATTTTAGTTCCAGTTTTTCCCGCTACAAGTTCAAAGAACGTTAGTTGAACTATTCGGTTGTATGCTTTAGTTCCTGGATTTTCCGCTCTAGCGACTTTGCAAGTGGCGCTACGGATTTTTTAGAACGTTAAAAGTCTTCGCCGTAAACTGGTAGAGGGCGACTGAAGAAAATTAAGAAAAAAATTACTTTGACCTAAAATACACAATGTAGCAAACGTTTTGTTATGGATTATAAAGGTTAAAGTTAAGCTCACTAACTAACCAAGCAGATAAATCAAAATAACTATACCCTATTTTTGAGCGTAAGTGTAATTTGAGTGTAGTGTTTAATTTTCTATTATTTTAGTGAGAAACGACATCAAACTGTATTTACGTATGTAAATGGGGGGTCAACGTGAACGTCCTTTGTAAACTTATGCTAATATAAGGGGAAAACGTGGGCAGAATAAAAGGAATTAATTTGAATTGCATTGAGAGTTAAAAAGTTTTACAAGTGGTAACAGTGACTGGTCAATTGACCAGTCACTTTTAACATACCAACAATAATTAAAATTCATAATTATGATAGTTACTACATATTGATAAAAATACATCATTCAATGGAGCTGCTATTCCTGGTTCATCTTTCAATAAAAAAACTATAAGGCTAGGTGCCAAAAATAGAGCAAAGTAATAAAGAACATACATAGAACATTACAAGTCATATAAGAAACTTATAATTAATAAAAGTATAATATGGTATACAAATAAAAGAAGGGGAACGTCGACATCATAAATAAAATGATATCAATAAAAGAAAAATACCTAATGATAGATATAATAACTTGAGCCTGGTCTGAAATAAAAAAACGGGGAGAATGACGTAAATATAGAATACTTTACTTTTCCTTGAATTCGGTAATTAAGTACCCATTCCCGTTATTCTAAAAATACCACATAAAACCTATTGATTTTTATGCGAACCGTTTTCATTTATAGATGAATAAAACCCCAATCGTATTTTTAGCCGGGGCCCTCGGCTAAAAATATGATGGGGTTTTACACAGTATAATGTAAAACACTTGAAAAGGTTTTGAATATTTTGAGTCATTATTGAATATTTGACATTCCTAGACACAATGTAATTCTGTAAGAGGAACTTCGAAGGTAAGAATAAGAAGGACCGTGTTTCAATTAATTTAAAAAATGAAAGAAATATATATTAATTCAGCTTCATCATATTTTATGATTGGAGAAGAATAAAGATCACTTTAAACTATGACTATATATTTTTTTATATTTCTATATAAGTTAATTCCTTGCGTAGTACATCTTAGACGACCAACGAAATGGAATCTCGTTTGACGATATTAATATTTTGAGGACGTAGGAATCTTATACTGCCCTCGTAAATGAAAACACAGTAACTTCAGTTACTGTGTTTATGCTTGTATTGATTATTGTAATAACGAGCCCTAGAGCTATCTGGGAAAATTTTCGGTTTGTCTGTATCTACCACCGTTACGGAGATATGATAGATGAAAACACAGTATTTTGCTAAAAATCAAGACATTTTTAATAAAAAACACAGTGCGTTAGATTTTTTAGGGTTGAACACAGTAAATTACTATTTACTGTGCTGTAATTACGTGTTCATGTATTTTTATAAATAGTTTTGCTTGGCTATAACACGGCTTTTTCAAATACTTTGGTCTAAAGTAAATTTCCGTAAAATTTATCGAATGTTTTACTTAGATTAATCACAGTATCTTAGTTACTGGGTTTAAGATGCCTGCAGTTTTAATATCTATTTCAAAAATACATAGCTTAACCACAGTAACTATTGATTTACTGGGTTTTAAGCTAACCTTTTGCAATTGTTGAAGTTTTGTGCCAGTTGGAACTCACAATTTTGTTAAAACTTATGCAGTTATATGGCATGAGGCTGTATCCGGGCGAAGAAAAGAAGACATTACCAGCACTTTTTACCAGTTTTAGCAGTATTTGGCCTGATAACTGCGCTTCACTAAATAAATGTTGGTCACTGCTTAGCTTTTAGCAAACATATTAATAGCAAAGATTTGGAAACATTGACTAAGAATAATTTGACCGTCGATTTACGTACCAATAACGATGATGGTTGTGACTAAGGCATAATGATTATTTTGATTTTTGCATTTCATTTGTTGCTTTGATATAAATGTAGAAGTTCTTCTTCTTATCGTGTCGATGGCAATCATATTGTGTCAGCCCAGAATTTTGCTACGAGAACTGCATTATCAGTAGCCTTCATTAAATCGTCCAGCGTGCAGGTGTTAGGGCACGAAGGACAAGATAATAGGTGTTCCATTGTTTGGGGAGTGATACCACATCTGCTTCTAAGGTTAGATGTGTCAATGTATCCCCACTTAGACAGATTATCTTAGCAAAGATAATCTGTCTAAGTGGGGAATGTAGAAGTTTATTTTTTATGTTGTTTTAAATATTTTTTAGTTTGTTATAAAGTAATTATAAAATAATTAGCTACTGGCAAAGGGCAACTACCCAGAATTTTGATCTCACTATCTTCTCATCTTGTCGTTGTATCCCACATAGATAAATAAACGAAAAATGAATAAAATAATAATTAAAATTAATAACATGAACGTGATTTTACTTTTAGTCGATTAAAAATACATAGAAATTAAAGTGGTTTTATCGTTTCACTAGCTTTTGAACGTACTACCGGATTTTTTAAAGTACCCTATGTGTTTATCCAGGTAAAGAATGTCTTCTCACACTGCTGGTATATGATTGCTGGAAAAACAAATCCTAAAATCTAACAATACTAATGAAATACATATCGGCAAATTACCTACCTGAAAGCCAAATTTAAAGGCAACTGTAAAACGGTTTAAATCCTATAAAAAGGTTAAGTTTCATAAATCATTCAAATTACGTTTTTCCATACAAACTTTCATCCCCTATTTAACACCTTTGAGGGTTGAATTCCGAGAAATCCTTCCTTATCCCTTGTCCACATTATAAAGGAAACCACTGTGCAAAATTTTAGCTTTCGAGGTCCAAGGGTTTGGGCTGGGCGTTGATGAGCCAGTCAGTCAGTCAGGACTTCTCTTTTTATTTATAAAAAAAGTATAGAATTCATACCTTTTATGGCAAAAACAGGGTAATTATTATTTTGAGGAAACATACACTTATGAAAAAGGTTAGCATAGAACACAGTATATTAAGATACTTATTATACTTTTTATATTTTATAATCATAAATTAGTCTTAAATACAGCATCTTCACTTACTAGGTATTCAGCTAAGAAATCGAAGCCTACTGTTATTAGGTTTCAACCCAGTATGTGTACAGTTACTGTGTCGTATTATCACTAGAGCTCCTGTCTTTAAATGGTTAATACACAGTAACGTGTAAAACTAACCTAGATCACAGTAACCATTCAGTTACTGGGTTTTAGATTAAAAATAAATAAATAATTAAATTATGTTCCTATTTTATAACACATTAACTGATTTTATTAAATAAAAAACAATAAAATATTAGTTTTTTATACTTTTAATTAAAGCTTTGTTCATTTAACAAAATATAAAAATATAATTTTCAACCTAACTTAAATGGTTTGTTTATAACAAAACGATTTATCAATGAAACTTTAACCGCGTTTTTTACAAAATGGCACTTTTGGACTTACTGTGTTTTCATTTACGAGGGCAGTATATATATTGTATTCAAATCCTTTTAAATGCGATGATGTTACTCGGAAGGATCTCATGGCAAATTGGTTTGTTGCATTCTCAAGGTCTACGCTGATCTGATGGCGTTACTGCCCAATGATGGCGTTCGTGAGTCGAGTGACGCTCTTGTCAGTTGGTCCCTCGTCCCTCGTCGCCAGCAGACCATGGGAGAGTCTAGTGCAAATTTTCCTAAGCTAAGTTTTACGTTTTACGTTTGAGAAAAAAAACGACGCTGCTATAATTAACCTTAGGAACTAGCAATTATTCGATCTACATACAAAAAAAGTGCGACAGCGATTACTCACATGATGTCGCCCAACTTGAGCCTGGTGTGTATGAGTGCGCAGGTCTTGTGGTCTTGCGCGGCGAGCGCGGCCCGGCGCCGGCGCATGGGCCGCGGCGAGGCCGGCGGGGAGTCGTCGGCCGCGCCTGCCGCATAGCGGCGCACGCCCGGCGAGCTGCCGCGCCGCCGCACGGACGCATGCCGCCCGCCCACGCCGCCCAGCATCCTGCAACAATAATACGAGATAGCTTTAGCTTATGATCCAAATGATAAATGTTTCAAACTATCAAGTAGCTAGCACGTATTTTAACCAACTGAGCCAAGTTACGTTTTTCACGCATAAGTATGTTTGTGGATTTTCTTTATCTTGAAGAGTATTATTTATTTTATTGTAAGTTCATAATCTGATAAATATAATTGTAAACTAAGCCACCTGACAGTGGGTTCGGGTGAGACCCTATAAATACTTCTAAATAATGTTTTTTTTTTTATTTATTTATTCGCTCTCATTGCACGCCTTCAGCGGCCAATGCTGAATTGGACCAGTCACACAGGAGAAGTAGCAAGAAAAAATATCATTATAACGATCTGGCAGTGGCACGGTACGATGGAGTCGTGCCACTGCTAGATCGTTATAATGGAAAATGTTCCAATGTGTGTATTTGCTTATCTGCTGAATCTCTATTGCTATTTGGTTCTGATACCAAAGACTACAGAGGATTAATCAGAGACAATTTAACTTATTGATGGAAATCGGGCAGTAAGCCTATACGCCACCGTGATTCTCCCTTTACAATGTATAGATTTTGTCATTAACCGTCAAAGTAGCTTTAAAACCGACCGTTAAAAGCCGCTATCACTACGCAGGTATCTCATTTCCCCTAAATTCGTATTTTCGATGTTGATTTACTTTCAGATCATGTAATAGAAAACCCGTCAAAGGAATATTGGTATGGCGTTGACATTTATAGGTCACGTCAATGTTTAATGGCTAATAATAAACTCCTGAGACCTCCTACACCAATGAGCCCACTTTATTTTAAATTCAGTTCCTTTATCCAATGGTTTTAATAACATTTTTATTTTTTGATATTTTGCTTTCATTCATTGTTTCTTTAGAATCGATTATAGATTGTTTTTTTAGAATCGAACTAGGTATGATAAAATACAGGAGAAATTGTGTTCAGTGGAGTACTTTTGTTTTTTTTTATACAGGATTAATTAAAAAAAATGCGTATATTCAACGAGGTAATCAGGTGCATAAAACTGAATCACTTTTCCCAAGGCACGTAGGTCGAAATATTAAAATGGAAAATGAACTTTTCATACAAAGTGACAGGTCACGTGACTTAAGTTTGTATGAAAAGATGATTTTCAATTTTAAGATTTCGACTTATGTTTCGTGGAAAAAAATTTATGCACCTGATTACCTCATTGAATATACGCACTCTTTTAACTTAATCCCGTATATAATTCTCTAGTGTCACTTATTACAATATATCAGCTTATATTTAGGACGTCGTAAATTACAACGAGTATAAATCCTCTGTAGCGATGCATTAAGGATATAAGTATGGTCCGGCGCCTGTTCCCGAATGATAGCACTCTACTCGTATGAAACTGGATTTGAAACATTGTTTCGATATTTTGTTTGTTTCACATTTAGCACGACTTTGTTTATAGACAGACTATTATAAACAGCCGTTGAAATATTCATCATTCAGTTATTTGTTTCTTTTTTAATATTGTTTTTTTATGTATGTGTGAGAGTGCGTCTCTTCTGTGGTCGCAATAAATTATTTTTCTTTTATTCTTGTTTCTTTCTTTTTCTTTAAATAAAAGTACTTTTAAACTGATTTTATCGCGGTTTATTATTACTTTAGTTCCCGAGGTTTCAACACCTTTGCTGGTGTAAAGCTCCGAAAACAACATGTCGCATACATCTGATGGTAAATGGGATAAATAGGGATACGTTTTTGGAAGAGTTTCGCAAGTTTTACGAAAAACTAAATTGATAATTTGATCTCTCAATTTTTAAACAAGTTAAAAGAAAGCGGTTTTCGTGTAAAATTTAGCGCATACATCAGAACGAAAGGTTTTCAAATTTCTTTCGCTTTTCACCCGGCATCCTCATTAACCCCGTTTTACCGGGATTTTAGTTGTAAAGTGAATGTACACATAATTTTAATTACTAATACACTTAATCTATTTTTTATTCTAATTAGTCATTTAATATTAGATGATTGTGGTTAATGGTCACTTCCAGTATATCACTTTCTATCTTCCGATCAATTTAAATAATAAATCCGGATTCTGGTCTATTCGTAAAAAAAGGACTTCTCATTAGTAATCTGATATTTGTTCACATAAATAGACGGACATCTCATTAATTTATCGATAACCAAAAAAATATGTCGTACCTTACAATTTCATTAGACTCATCAAGCTCAAAGTTCGGTTCCCAAGTCATTTAAGATTACAACGTAGTCGGCAACTGTTTTGTACATTACGTACTGTTTTAATATTGTACCTGCGATAGGTTTAACCCTTGTGGCATAATTCAAATTATAATTATAACCAAAATGTGTTTATTACATTCGCTTTACGATATGGTGAACTGTTGACCTTTGAAATAAGGGAACATAACATACCTCGATCTATTCGAGATAACACATTCGTGTAAATAATACTAATTGCAAAGAGCTCACATTCAAGTCCGCGCTCCGAAGGGGTTAAGTTAGTTAAATAAACTACAAACATTCGGCTAAGCGCGCACTACGATAAAAAAACATTGCCAAAAAATTTCATAAATAAAAAAAAGTAGTATTAGCGAAATCTTATATAATTTTTATAATAACTTCCGTGAGACGAATTCATAATTATTTAAAGATTCCACGGCTTACTCACGCGCATTCACGGGACAGTACGACTCGCGACACCGCCGCTGCCGCGTCAGCTCATGATTAAGGACTCCTATTGAGTCTGAAACTAGTCGGGCGATCCCGAGGATGCGCATGAGTAAGCCGTTGAATCTTTAAATAATTATGAAATCTTACATTATTTGTAACCTAGAAACGGAACCGAACTCCGCGCTTTGTGTATAAATAAAAATCGCAACGAATATATTTCGTAGTGTGCGCTAAGTTAAGCCTTTAGTACATTTCTACTAGTAAGTTGAGATATTATATTGCCAACGTTTTATCATACTAGTTCTGTGTCCTCAGTCAGGTTGTATTTCAACAACAGCAAAAAGGGAATAGAATTAACGGATGTTTCCTTAAAAAGGTGTAATCTTTTATAAGGATAAGGACGTTAAATATAGGATACCTTTATTAGTTTTATCTTTGCTTTATCGTTCTTAAGATTTATATCTTAAGGTTGCTATCGCCCACTAGTCCTCGGCTAATGGTGCCCTTTGGCTGTACCCTTGATTTATATTGAACGAGTGAAGATTAACAATTGTTAGAAAATACGAAAATAAATTGAGTTCTCCGTATTTAGTAATCTCTAGGTACGATGTTTACTGGCGAGACAATTATTTACGAGTTATTATCAGTAGCACATGTAAGTAATTCAAAACTGTTATTTCTAAAATATTGCTAAGTATACAAAAATATAGTATAAAAAAATATAAGTATGCTAAATATACAACAGAAATACAATTAATTTTATGCATAGGTAATTCATAATTAAAAAAAGAATTTTTGTTTGTAAGCGCTTGTCTTTTTGCCGGTTTTAGGCAGACGAGAGTTATTTAATTTTATTTTTTTAATGTAAAATCTCATAATACTATTATAATTGGAATTCTAGTATTGAGTTACTATTTGAATTCTTTAAAGGTCAATTCCTGACATTTATGGAATTGGTCGAAGACTTAATCGGGGTAAGTGCTCGTAGGCCTTAATCTAAGTTATTGAAGTTCTTTAAAATTTTCACAATAAAAAAAACATGAAGCTTAAAAAGACAGGTTAGCTTTTTTACTCGGACTGATCTATAGCAAGGCAAACTCTCTTGTTATGACTATAATTTATTTATTTTTTAGCACAATTATAGGAAGAATATAAAAATATAGCTCATCTGAAAATTCAATCTTCTGTTCATTTAATACGTAATATAAAGCTGTACACAAAGCCATTAATTTCAATAAACAAGTCAGGAGGAAAATCTTTACGACATGTATATTAACGTAAAATCTCTCTTGATTTTTTATTGACGTCGGCATTATGTACCACTAGTAATTTACGAGAACATTTCCTATAGAAATATATTTTCCTTTCAGTTGAAAAGAAATTAATTCCCTTTAAACTTCTTATTTCTTTTGAAAATTTTGAGTAAGTACTTCAAATTTCTTCTATAGTTAATATTATAAAACAATTAAGAGATATGTACTGCGACTGATATTTATGTAACAAGCCTTTTACGGAAGTAGGTACGCTCTCATATTAAAACTACGATTATCTATTTACCATATCACCTTGTAAAAAATATCAGCAAAAAAAAAACAAAAATTCGATGTTATTATGTGGTAAACTTTTTGCACCACTCGTCTCGTGAGATGCCATAAAAAGGGTTCCTTTTTCAAACGCAATATCTTTATTTTTCTCGTCCGCTACCAGTAAATCAAAGCCGCGGCCAGACATAAACTCGATCGAATAATTTAACTTTTTGCACAAACATTATATTATAAAGGTACGGGCCAGTAGTTTTTTTATTAAAATGTTTTTTTTTTAACTATTACGTAGCTTGAATTTCAGTATTATTATTTGATTTATTTGCGAAAATTAGCATAGTATTTAAATATAATTTAATTTATTTTTTATAATTTAATTCAATAATTAAAAACATTCAGAATTTTTATTAAACAAAATTATTATTAGCACTTTAGAATATATATTCTAGAGTGTTAATAATAATTATGTTAGGTTCCCGTGGGCTATATACATAGCTATATGTATAGCCCACGGGAACTGGCATTACGCCGGGAGCAGCTAGTGTACCAACCAAAACATCAAAAGAAAAATGTCTCCATCAAAAACACACTACCTATTACTTTATCCCCAGTACAGTCAACCGCGTAACTTCCCGACCCACTAATGTCCACATTATTTTTCTGACAAAACATCCGTCTGAAGTACAAGTAACAAAGTATGAGACACAATCCCAGGGGATCAAAGTCTATCTGGGAAACTTATTTAATTTGCTGCCTGTACCAACAAACTGATTACAGTTTGGTCCACTGGTGTTTACGTATTTGTAGTTAGAGTGTATTAACTTTTGAATTGAGATTGAATTTGGATCAGTTTTCGGTGAAAGGGGTTTTGATCATGTTAATGATTTCATGTATTTTCTTGGTGATTTATTTCGTTATTTATTTTGTGATATCAAGCGCTTAATTTCGAATAATCTGTCGATATTAATAAAAATATCGCCAATTTTGTTTCAAAGCGCATAACCTTCAAACTATTGCACCAGATTCTTGTTTTTTTTTATTGTGTTGGTTACTGTAAGGACAAGGAAAAATAAAGTTGTTTTTTTTAATCTCTCAATATGAAAAGTGAGTGTTTTATGGGAACGGGACCTACTGACGCGGGTGAAACCGCGGGCCACAGCTAGTATACAATATAGTTTTAATATAGGTAACGTTAATAGTAAAGGAAAGCATGTTTCCAGAAGAGAAACTTCATGAAAAAATTAATATTACTGTGAACAAGTTAAGGTTTTGAGAAAGTTTTTTCACTGACCACTTACGCTGTTTTTAGTATCTTTTTTTTTCTTGGGACAGCTCACACACGCCATCTGATCCCAAACTAGGCAGAGCTTGTACTATGGCAATCAAATAACCGATAAACATACTTATATATTTATAAATATATACATATTTATTATTATAGATAAATTACACGCAGACACAGAACAAAAGACCGTACTCATCACACAAAGATTTGCCCTAGGTTGGAATCGAACCAACCACTATACTAACAGACCCATCGAAGTTGAGGGTCCCGGCTATATCGAAATCAACTTTATAAAATCCTATTATCATTTTCTTATAAATTTAAGCCGATACTAACTCCAACTAACGCGATCGAGGAAGCTTTCCCAGAGAACTAGTTTTAACCGCATTTCGGCACTTAGCCTCGAACAATGAACTTAGTGCTAGCTTACAGCCGCTCCGCTAGACGGCTTTTGATAAGTTGATTGCACCTGCAGGCCTACATTCTTAGACCGATATCACTTTTACTAGTGTTATATAATATAGTATAAGGTTTAAAATACGGTATTTAGTCCTTATTTGTCTTATGTAGTATTATATCCTGCACTGGTGTACTGCACTGATGACTGCACACATGATACGAATCTTGTGGTGTATTTTATCTAATTTTCAAATTTCTCTACACCCTTTTACAATAGGTTATTGGAGCATCTTTTTTATTTAATGTATTTATGTGTGTGAGCCACACACTAGTAGAAGTAGTATTGAGTAGAAAAAAAAAATGACGTCATTAGTTAACTAATGTCTATCACGAATATTGTCTTTATTTAAAGTATTAACGAAGTAGATATTTACAATCTTAACTTAAACTAAAATAATAAAACATACACATACACACGGAAAAAAAATAAAAATAAACAAACATAACTAATTAAAATCTAAAAACTAAAAAAAGGGCGTCGAAGTATTCATCCGCATCGCTGTCGACCGGAAGCGTGCCCACTAGGCTGGCTGCATAAGTCTGTAATACGTGTTAAAATTAATTATAGTTTCAGTATTCAGGTCCCCTAAAAGACCATTAAAAACGTAATTCAACCATGCATAAAAAAAGGAACACAAGTCAAGTGAAATGCCCGCAAAAGATTTACATCAATGTAAAACACTGATAGGTCTCTCTGACACAAACATACATAGGAAACTCGAGAACAATTGTCTTGAGCAAACAAGTGAAGGGTCCGATGAACTAAGGGGTCTTCTTGTACCCGCATTCGGACACGCTGTATAAAAACAAGAAGGAGTGATGTGTGGGTTAGACTGACAGATACCATTGTTAAAAGTGTGGAATGAGAAGTATTGTGGATTTCGCACTTTTATTTCAAATAGCAGTAAATTTTTGGTGTAACAATTTAAGCTTTTTTTTTTAATAACGCTAGATAATGTACCTACAATTATGTGGCATTATTTGAAAACATGAACAATTGAATAAAACGATTTAATTCAAAATATTGTTTAAGGTAATGATTTAAAATCAGTAAGATTATTGATAAAAACTAATATGCATGTATTTGACTGTCTCACTTTGAATAAAGTCCCAAACATCAATTATAGAATAGATCGAATTTACATCAAATATTTTTTCCAATTTCACAAAATATATTCAGTACCTAACCTAATTCTAATTTGTAACAAAACTCAAATCTGCTTATAATTAAAAAGAAATCTACCAAAATAAATTCTGTCCTCATTACAAATTTTATAAACGCAAAACAAATCTAAAAGGAGCGAACTTTTCTAAGGAGTCTGCCTCAAAGTTATGAAAGCACGCACAAGAACATTGAAAAATATTGTACGAACAAGTTGTTGAACTACGGGGACAAAATAATAAATGAGTTGGATCTATTGTTGTGGAACACAGCCTTTATGAAAGGTGAGCACAATTAGGAATCAATTAAGAACTTATTTAGGTTTAATATCACACCTTTTTTAAACGTATTAATTATAAAAGTCATTAATCTATTGTTTGGAGTCAAAAAAGTAAACATAACTTTTGATTTGTATGTGTGTGTGTGTGTTTGTATGTGTGTGTTTGTGTTTGTGTGTGACCTGTGTATGTGTGTTTGTGTATATTAATAATGACATTTGTCATTTTGTATTTTCATGTTTCAATACACCATGGTGTAACTATAAACAAAAAATTAACATTCAAAACGATGTATTTGACGGCGGCGGTGCAAGACAAAGACGGCGATATAAGGCGCTAGTGGCACGTGCACCGGGCGTCATCACCCCTTCCATACCCCCACCTCGCTTCTAGAGTATAAAAGGGGCTGCGCCGTTAAAGCGGCACGCATTTCTAACGATTGCGTCTCGGTGCACGGATCACTGTCTCTGTACAAATCCTGCCTTCCTTACTGCCATTTAGTCGGTAGCTATACCTAACTATTGGTCTGTCTATATAATATTGTTATTACATTGATTGTATAAAATTAGTGCCTGTAATTTAATTACTGTGGAATTTATAATTGTACCATTGTGTTTTGCTTCTGATGTCTGAGCCATTTCCGACATCAGAAGTGGGATACGAAGACCGCCCCACTTCAGGAGAATCAACTCCTAGCATCATGCAAGACCAGATGTCTATTTTTAGTCACGGCCTCGAAGCTATTTTTTCTAAAATCACTGAGAAATTATCATCTACCCCCCGCACACTAAACCTATTAGTCCCATTCGACCCAGACGACTCCAATTCAGACGAAGAAAACTGATGTCAAATCTGTGAGGTTATAGTCAAAAATAAGAAACTAAAAGGGGTTGTGACCTAGTCCAGTAAGAGCTGTAGGGGTCTTGCCTACTTTTGTGGGGTGATGACCTCGTCCATCACTATTATTAAGCTGTAGGGATTTCCTCTGCGGATGGTTATCTAGACCAGCAAATGTGTGGCTGCAGGGATTTCATCCTCGGATGATTATCTAGTCCAGCAAATGTGTGGCTGTAGGGATTTCATCCTCGGATGATTATCTAGTCCAGCAAATGTGTGGCTGTAGGGATTTCATCCTCGGATGATTATCTAGTCCAGCAAATGTGTGGCTGTAGGGATTTCATCCTCGGATGATTATCTAGTCCAGCAAATGTGTGGCTGTAGGGATTTCATCCTCGGATGGTTATCTAGTCCAGCGATACTGTACTGTCTCAATGAAATTATTGTCTTTCAGATTAAAGAAAATTAGGCGCACGAGGACGTGCGATTGTCAGAATGGCCGTGACGGCGGCGGTGCAAGACAAAGACGGCGATATAAGGCGCTAGTGGCACGTGCACCGGGCGTCATCACCCCTTCCATACCCCCACCTCGCTTCTAGAGTATAAAAGGGGCTGCGCCGTTAAAGCGGCACGCATTTCTAACGATTGCGTCTCGGTGCACGGATCACTGTCTCTGTACAAATCCTGCCTTCCTTACTGCCATTTAGTCGGTAGCTATACCTAACTATTGGTCTGTCTATATAATATTGTTATTACATTGATTGTATAAAATTAGTGCCTGTAATTTAATTACTGTGGAATTTATAATTGTACCATTGTGTTTTGCTTCTGATGTCTGAGCCATTTCCGACATATTCATATTTTTCATTATTTATTCATCACAGCTATGATACGACCATGCTTATGCGTACACATAGGTCATAGGGGAACAAAACAAATGTTATAGATAAAAATAATAATGTTAGTAGCAATGCCTCCACGTCCTTCTACCTAGAATTTTCGCATGTTTTTTTTTTCACTTTTACTGACAATGAGAAATGGTATCAAACCTCAAATTAAATGTTGGAAACATGGTAAAGATCTAGAAAAAAAATCTGTGTTCCTCTCGAGATATGTCGATGACAACTTTAGTCAGACAAGGGTCAAACTCTTATTACGATATCAATAATAATCGTTTTCAAAATTTTGGGTATATCAGATTTCTAACAGTAAAATACTATTTATTTTAGTATAATATTATACTTGCATTGCACATTATTATGATTCATTTGTGTGAAAACTGAATAGAACTTGGCTTGATACACTGCCGTGTGTCTTAATAGGTAAGTACATGATTAAAAAAAGCCTTGTTTAGTTGTAACTTAAATAAGTATACAAATTAAGTCCTTAAGTTTTATTATAAACGCATCCAAGACAAATCAACAGGATAAATTTAAAAGGAGTGCGTATATTCAAAAGGGAAAGGTGTTCAGTTTTATGCACCTGATTACCTCGTTGAATATACGCACTCCTTTTAAGTTATTCGTGTATAGATTTAGGTTAGAAAATGAACGAGTTACCAAATACTAAGGCAAATTGAGACCTATCTACTCGTAAATAAGTGTTAATTTAGAGCATATAGTTTGGACATTAAATGCTTTCTGTGGTTTTTACTAACGAATCGCTCACGAGTACGAGTGCTTTTATTCGGAGAAAATTATTCAGAGGGAATGTATTTCGTACCTTAAATGTATGAGTTTCGAAGAGTTTGGAATGTTTTGAAAGTAAACCTTGGTTGATCAATTCATTTGAATTTGAATTCCATGACTTGAATAACAGTTGACTTAATGATTGTAAGGTCGGAGTTTTGAAGATTGAATTTTACATAACCTTTTAATAATATTTATTTTAAATCGACGTTGAATTAAACAGATAATTACGTCTTAAAATTCAATACATTCTTGTATTATCATACTCGACCGAAAATTGTTTTGCACATACATTCTTACTAACAAATTTATTTCTTGTTGGTTTTGAACATACCTGAAGGCCAACAATTTCGTCTTAAGACATTTTAATTTCACTTACTAACATTAATAGAGCAAGTAAGCGCCGCGGCGCATCTCAAAAATTAAACGCTCAATTCATGAAGTTTCCAAAGACCGAGCTCGAGTTCACGAAATTCAGTCGTTTGTTTTATGACTTTATATGCGTTGCTATGGTTACGGCTTAAACAATTAAGTATATCGCAATTTTGAAAGGTTTGTAATCTTGATTTTCGCTTAAAGGTTTTACAGTATACTAGATGGTAAAGAGTAACACACTACGAGTCACGCTATTCAAGATATATAAAAATAAAACCCGTTTTCCGTCGTCACGACATAGCATGAAAACGGCTTGGCCGATTTGGCTGATTTTGATCTTGAAATGTTTGTGGAAGTTCAGGGAAGGTTTAAAAGGTGTAAAACATAAATAATAAGTAAAAAAAAATACTGTTTCTAAACTCGGGAGTTACCTTAATTAATTTACTTTTGACAGAACGAAGTCTGTCCGGGCAGCTAGTTCAAGATAAAACATAAGAAAGGAAATGCACATCATACTAATATTATAAAGGCAAGAGTTAGTGAATGTATGTGTATGTTTGTCACCTTTTCACACTCAAACGGCTGGATCAATTTCAATAAAAGTTGGTATGAAGGTATCTGCTTGGATTTACACATAGGCTTTTTCGCCCTAAAAATTTTTTTTCTGAATAACAGGGTGAAACACCGCGGGGTGCAACTAGTATTCCAATTAGTGTAGATACAAATATCCAAACTTGTAATATAAAATGTGCAAGTATGCACATAATAATATGCAACTTCACAATGTCACTCATCTCTCTACAGTATCAAAATCAAAATATTTTTATTTCAAGTAGGCCTTTTCCGGCACTTTCGAAACGTAAAATAACTATTGTTGCGCGGTTCCAAAATGACATTCCTATGGAGGAGAACCAGCATAAATAGTCGAGAAGAATGTAAAAAAATCCACGGTAACTAGATGTTACTTACAAAATCTTAGTAGGTACCCACGTGTCTACCAATATGTCGTCCTACATTACAATCGACCTTAAAAGCTGAAACCGATTGACAGATACAGATGAATACGGTAACCGTTGAAATTGCTTTGTAATTTAATACCCACAGTGAAGGCAGTTCGCGGTCTCACGAGTTCGGGGTGACTTATGACAGTATTTATCTTTGCCCTGGAGGGTGAACATTATTGTTACTGCTATCAGCACTAATACTTATTATTTAAACTTTGGTTTTTAATAGGTAGGTAGGTTTGAGTTGTGGTAGTAATAATATTGCATGGGTTTTGGCATAGAATAGAGGTTCTATTGTCCCCTTCTCTTCCTGTCAGTATCGTAAAAGGCGACTAAGGGATAGCAAAACTAGGCGAATGGGCAGCATTCTCCTAAAGAACTGAAAGAAGACTGCGGTCACCAACCCTCTCGCTGGGTGACTAGGGCAAACATCTTAATGATGGTACACTACAACTCACAGCCCCCAAATTGTAGAGCGCGTGTTATGGCGCAATAGGAGAGTAGGATATACCGATAGGCTGAGTTGATGAGTAATAATAATAATTTATTTTTATTTTATTTCAATAATAATACAATAATTAAAATGTTACCTCATGGTAAAAACAACAAAAATAATTTGTGGGAGACTGGTGCCTAGACTATGCTGCATATCTGCATATACTTAGCTAAATTGTTTCACGTTTGTGATTTAAATACCGGAATAAATTCCTGAGGCAATAATTACGCTTTAATACATTGTTTGTTTAAAAGCATCAAATAATAATACTAAATTATTTAGGATTTTTTTTGTAGGCATACATTTTGAGCACATAAATGTATGAGCTTAAAAAACTTACATTATTTTGGTAATTTATATTACACTTCAGGCTGACACATCAGGAATTGATTTGTTTTGTTGACGATGATATACCACCTTGTTGATAAAAGATTCTATACATATTATAACCTCCTTGTTGAAATGTAGTTGACGTAGTTACCTGAAACAAGAGAACATACGTATAATTATGATAGATTGGAATTACTATCAATTATAATATGTTACTGATGGAATGTTATAGTGTAGTATGTATTATTATTTGAATTATACGATGTTATTCACGACACGTATTAGTCACATTCTGCTAGCTTACTTAGCATAAATTGAAATAACTGATGTAACATATTTACTAATTTAAATCCTTTATCATTTAAAAATAAAAAAATTAAACAGTTTGAACGTCTTTACCGGTGTCATGGTCATATTGCTCATTCTACATTCTTATTTTTATTATTATCCCTACAAAAACCGATAACTTTAACAATTGTAGATAGGCCAATAAAAAAATATTTAAAAATATATTATTATCATCTATTGTGTGTAACTTATAAGAATATTGTTACAGATTTGTGGTACAGGGTGGTCTTTTATTGGTCTTTAGCTTAATAATTACCAAAAGGACAATGTTGAAATAGATTTTCAATAGCAGTTTTAAAGTTTCTCCAATTTTACTTATTAATTAAATGATGTAATAACAAGGTCTTCAAAATGAACAGCCTGTATATAAGGTAAAATTTAATATCATTTTGTATTGTATCGTATAAACAATTGAACAATATTAACAACGGAGGTGCGGTAGTAATCAGCTGTCGGCAGGGGCGCTCACTACAAATTATTTGGTTATTATTATGCCGTGGTTGTTTAATGAGAAAATGTTGACGAGAACTGACAATTTAAAGTGACGAACGTTCGTGTATTTTATTATGTAGACTGTTGTGAACTTAATTGATAATTATACTTTATACATTTGGAAAATGAAATGTCGGTTTCCTGATTCAATATTTATAGAAACAAATTGAGCATCGATCTATTCACAAAGTCGGGTTGGTTACACCATCAATAATTTAAAAAAATATGGTCTTTGATTAAGTAGTTTTTATTCCGCCCCGAATAGCAGATTAACTTCAGCAGGATTTAAACCTCACCAAGGTCGACAGAAAACCTGATGAAGGTTGCAGGAAGCTGCTGGATGCAGGTCGCTTCTAACCGCACAATCTGGAAATCATTACGGGAGGCCAGGGATATGTTCAGCAGTAGACATATTTTGCAGTTACCTCAGAGCTGGCAACACTTAGAAAACTGGTGTGTACGCCACTCGACCACGATGGTTGTCAAAAAATAAGTGGTATTATATTTATTATATAACTATGTTCTAGTCTAATTAGCGACGTTATATGACCATGTCCTATCATATTGTTAAAGCAAAACCAATCAATAATTCAGTAGCTTTTTACACCACCATCAATCATCATGCAACGCATTGCATAAAAAAGCTTTTAGCAATAACAAAGATGGACACGATGTTGATACAAATATCTAATGGCCAGGTCAGGTCAACGCCATTAGGAAGCATTCTTCAATGATGGTGACGAATTGATTTTAATGTTATTGACACTGTTTCATAGTTCGAAACTTACGGTATTGAAGTATTGCATAAAATTGGTGGTAATATGCAAAATTTGTTTATTTTGGTATTGGTGTATTTTGACTGGCCTCTTGATCTAGTGGTTAGTGACCCTGATTGACTGTTGGATTCCCATCCAGGACAAATCTTTGTGTGATGAGCACGATCATTTGTTCTGTGTCTGGGTGTAATTTTTCAATAATATGTATGTATATACAAATAAATAAGTATGTTTATCAGTTGTCTGGTCACCATAGTACAGGCTCTACCTGCCAGTATTATAGCAGACAGACTTTCCCACAGAAATATAACTTTAATCTATGGACTTCCCGAAAACTGTCGTTTGTGTGATACAATCTTTTGATTTTAAGCCAGCTTAAAAATAAGGAAGTTAAGAACCAAATGTACCTAAAATAAGATTCAAGTTCTATTTCTGTTATTTAGTATGCATACTATAAGATATCATACGAATCTTTGTAATCTAACAAACACGGTTTATCAAGTTATACCATTTGGGTTTCAGCGCTGAAGTAGAATAATTAATTCATGACGAAACCGCGGCGCGTGTAATTTATTTCGCCGCTAAGTTGGGTTCCATGGAACGAGTCCATATGGGACTTGAAGATAAGATCAACAACATACGATTATTTCTGTAATATTTAATACCTGTTGGAAGTTAATTGGAGTATCATTGTATCACAGGTCCTTAACACGCTGAGACTCAATAATAATACCGACCTATAAATGTCCCACTGCTGGCCACAGCTTCCCTTATAGAGAAGGAATGAGCATTGATCACCACGCTCATTATGGGTTGGAGATTTCAGATTCATTTTTTTTTGTTTCCCCATCATGTTTTCCTTCACCGTTTGTCAATGATGTCTTAGAATTTATTAAGAAAATACATATAACTTTGAATAAGACTCATTGGTACTTGCCTGGGTTCGAACCTGCAACTATGAGCATGCAAATCCGGTCATTGAACCGCTAGGCCAACACGACATTTTTTTCTCAATAATACTCAAGAAAAATATGAGCATGATCTAAGGTTCCTACACACATACCGACGGCTTATGCTCGCGGGTTATTGCTGCGTGGGTATGTTACCGGCATTGGTCGCCGGTGAGAGCCGCAAAATTTGGTACGACCGGCCGCCGGCTTCTCAGGCAACCCACCCGCAAAACGGCCGACATAATGCGTAGGAGTAGGAATGATATTGAGTTAGGGTTGTATTTGCAATATTAACACTTCGATGCGCTTCGACTCTGCTGTATGGTCTGCTGATATGGTCCGACTAAAGAAAAATGTAAAAAGCTTTTTTTTTTCAACTCCAGCTTTTTCTCGCGACTCCGCCCGCATCGGCGAAGCCTATAGCGTTCGTCGATAAATGAGCTATCAAACACTGAAACAAATTTTCAAATCGGATCAGTTGCTCTTGAGATAATCGCGTTCAACAAACAAACAAACTCTTCAGCTATGTTATATTAGTATAGATTTATCTTTTCTTCCTTTGTCTTTCATAGTGTCAGACAGTCAGCCCCCAGCTTACTTCTATTATTTGACGGGCCTGCTTAACTGGAGGTCATGGGTTCAATTCCCACCCAGGACAAATCTTGGTGTGAAGAGCACGATCATTCGTTCTGTGTCTAGGTGTAATTTATCTATAATATGTACAAATACAAATCAGCCTATCGCGGTCCACCGCTGGACATAGGCCTCTCCCAAGTTGCGCCAAAACACCCGGTCCTCCGCCTTCCGCATCCAGTTCGACCCAGCCACCTTTTTCAGGTCATCGGTCCATCTGGTTTGGGGGCGCCCTACGCTACGTTTGCCGGTTCGCGGTCTCCACTCAAGGACTCGTCTGCTCCAACGGCCATCAGTCCTTCGACAGACATGACCAGCCCACTGCCACTTCAGCTTACTGACTCTGCAAGCTATGTCGGTAACTCCGGTTCTTCTCCGGATAATCTCATTCCTGATTTTATCCTTCAAAGATACTCCGAGCATAGCTCGCTCCATAGCTCGCGGAGCGACTTTGAGTTTGTGGACTAGCCCTATTGTCAGTGTCCACGTTTCGGCGCCGTAAGTCATGACAGGCAGGACGCACTGGTTGAAGACTTTTGTCTTCAAACTTTGTGGTATAGGCGACGAGAAGACTCGACGAAGTTTAGCAAACGCTGCCCAGCCCAAACGGATCCTCCGGTCGGTTTCTTTCTCGAAGTTGTGTCTACCAAACTGGATGGTTTGTCCTAGGTAGACATACTCCTGCACAATTTCGAGAGCCACCCCTTCAACGAATATTGGTCTCGGCACGATATGAAGGTTAAACATGACCTTGGTCTTGTCTAAATTCATGCCAAGACCGACACGTCGAGAAGCTACGTTGAGGCTAAACAGCATCTCGCCCAAATGTTCCAGCGACTCTGCCAACACAACGATGTCATCGGCAAAGCGTAGATGAGAGATGTACTCGCCGTTTATATTAATGCCCTGTCCAGTCCAGTCCAGTCCAGTGTCTTGAAGACGTCCTCCAATGCGTTGGTAAACAGTTTCGGGGATATCACATCCCCCTGTCTTACCCCTCTGCGCAATGGAATCGGATTAGTCTTGTGGTCGTCGATCTGGACAGTCATTGAAGCGGCGTGATACAAGCATCTCAACATCTCAACGTAACGTTCGTCGATTTGACATCGCTGAAGAGCATCCAGAACCGCCCAAGTTTTGATGGAGTCGAAGGCTTTCTCGTAGTCCACAAACGCCATACAAAGCGGCTGATTGTACTCTTCGGTCTTCTGCACAATCTGCCGTACAGTATGTATGTGGTCTACGGTACTGTAGCCTTTTCGAAACCCGGCTTGTTCCGGTGGCTGGAACTCGTCGAGTCTTCTGGCGAGACGATTCGTGACAACCCTCGAAAACAACTTGTAAACATGGCTCAGGAGTGAGATGGGTCTGTAATTCTTCAAGAGGCTTTTATCACCCTTTTTGAAAAACAAAACCACCGCACTCCCACTCCACGCCTCCGGTGTAGTGCCTTGGCGGATGACGGAATTAAAAAGGCCCTCGAGCTCCTTAAGAACTGGAGTACCACCTGCTTTTAAAAGTTCTGTCGTAATTCCGTCATCACCCGGAGCTTTGTTGTTTTTAAGTTGCTCGAGAGCCACCCTAATCTCACCCTGGTCAACGTCCGGGAGATCCTCGGTGTAATGGCGCGTGAGTCGGGCTCTTTGGTCATCGTTGCTGGAAGCTTTCGACTTCATCGAGCATCTCGCTCTTAGAGGTGACGACCCTGCCATCCGCGGTTTTAAGTTTCATCAGATGGGTCCTCCCTAACTGCTGAGCGAAGACTTTTGACCCCCTGTTTTGCTCAATCGCAGCTTCGATAGCGCGGGTATTGGAGGCGTCGGAGGTCGCGTCGCATCAGCTTCCTGAGTTTAAGGTTTAAGGACCTTCTATCTGATGAAGACACCTGATCGGATGGCATCTCCCGTCTCTTTCTCATAAGGTCGAGAGTCTCAGTCGAAAGCTTGGATACTCTACTTCTGCGCTGCAGCGGAAAGTGCTTACGAGACAGTTCCTGCAACGTTTTGATCAAAGTATTGGTCTTCTGGTCAATGTCTTCCGTGGTTTCCAACGAGTCGAATCGATTTTGAAGTTCCAGTTGGAACTTTTCAGAACCTGATATGATTTGGGGCAGTGTAGGCCTAAGAGTTGACCTTATCAAGCGCGATCTTTCGACTTTCACATTGATATTCAGAGTGCCTCGGACAAGTCGGTGGTCACTTCCGGTATTAAACCTGTTGATCACGGAGACATCTCTAAATATATGCCGCTTATCCGACATGATAAAGTCAATCTCGTTCCTTGACACATTATCGGGGCTCCGCCAGGTCCATCTCCTCTGGAGCTTCTTCTTAAAGAATGAGTTCATTAAGAAGAGCCCCTGAGATTCTAGGAAATTGACCAGCATTTGGCCCCTGTGATTCCTCTGCCCCAAACCATAAGGTCCGACTTTCGATTCGCCGTGTTTTTGTACTCCCACTTTGGCATTGAAGTCCCCCATAACAACGTTGTAATGAGCCTTAGCCGTACCATTGACAACCTGAGCGATATCTTCGTACATGGCTTCAGCTATTTCATCTGAGTGCGTCGAGGTCGGCGCATATACCTGTACTACTTTCAGCTTATACCTCTCATTTAGCTTTAGTACTAGGTACGCTACCCTTGTCGACACACTACCGATTTCCACAACGCTGCTAGCGAGGGACTTATTGACCAGAAAACCAACACCTCCTTGAGAGAGTTGATCACCTTCGCGGAAGTAGAGCAAGTTGCCTGACTCCAGGGTCATAGTGTCCTCCCCCTTTCTACGGACTTCAGATAACCCCAGTATATGCCAGTTAATGTTACTTAGCTCCACTTCTAGTTCGGCAAGGTGATGGTCCAACCTCATCGTTCGTCCATTATACGTTGCCAGATAAAGTCGTCGGTTTTGGTAGCCTGCCGTAACCCGGAGATTCTTAGCACCCCCCGTCCCACCGTGACCGCAACCGCTACCTTGGCCAGGAATAGTGGGACTACCGGGAACTGGGGGCCGTGTGTTATGGCGCACAATCATGGGGTGTTTGTTGCCCTAGTCACCACGCTGGGCAAGCGGGTTGGTGACCGCAGTTAACTTTGGTTATTTAGGAGAACGCTGCTGCCCATTCTCCTTGTTTTAAATCCCTTAGTCGCCTCCTACGACACCCACGGGTAGAAAGGGGGGGGTTGTTATTCTAAGCCGCAACCCCACGGCCAGTATAATATGTATGTATTTACTAATATATAAGTACGTTTATCAGTTGTCTGGTTACCTTAGTACAGGCTCTGCCTAGTTTGGGATCCAATGGCCGTGTGTGAGTTGTCCCAAGATATTATTTAAAAAAAATACCAAATACAAAGCTAAGTCCTCGGCTAAAGAAGCTACCTTATCTAGTCCCTCTGCTGCAGTGAAAAAAACAACAGCATTTTACCTATACTCTGATAATCTCATACTACGAAAAATATGATTTCCCTACGGAACGCCGTACTGGTGTAAACAAAGCAAATCCTTCCAATGTTTTTGGAGTAAGCTTATAGTAGGAAAAAACGGCCCATAAATTATTTGTTGTAAATATAAAACAATATTTCACCAATTCTTAATGATTCATACAAAGTTAAATACAGTAAAAAAAACAGAATTTAATCAAAGCAATCAATTTATTAATTTAATTGATTGCTTTAATTTTTATGCTTTAATTTTATTTATTAATTTAATGCATAAGTAACTTAATCTTATTAAAATGCAACGAATTTTAATTTCTTTTATTTGTTCACTTTCAATAAAGGGAAGGCAGCAACCAATTAAAATCAATATTTTTTTACGGCCAACTAAATAAACAATAACCTTTCATAACGATGTAGTAAAAATAAAAATTAAACATAATATTACCGTTTATTTAATACGCGAGTAGTTATTAGAGTAGTATTCAATTATACACATCAATTAAATTATTAACAGATGAAGCTTATTCTAAATGCATGACCAGTAATAAGCAAACACCGCATGTATAATATATTTATGTATAATATATATTTTATGTGTTTAAATATAATATACATTAATCTCAATAATAACATAAACTAATAGAGACACAAGTTACGCTCACAATAAGACCCAATTTCACCATATTCCTTTTAATCAGTTAATGAGTGTTTAAAATTAAAATCGCTGTTATAATATTGTGAGTCTTTCGGTTTAAATTTAACAGGCCGCTAACTAGATCAAACGTTTGACACTCAAACATTCATTCAAAATCTAAAACAACCAAAATGAAATGTCTTTGTTTCTTCTTTCATTCAGTCGGACATGAGCATTGTTTCAACTAGTCGCATTAATTGTCATTTACAAAAATGAAACTTGATACAGCCATTTTGACTGTAAACCAAAACGTTTGTAACAATTTTAACGGGCCTTTGGAGCAGTAATTAAGTTAACGGCTGTTAGCACGTGGTAGAACACTCACTAGCATTAACAATCCATTAAAATATATACCAGGACATTTAACTATGTAACAAAGTCTGATGGAATTGACTACATACCTTTAAAGAAACGGAAATATTAATTAACCATTCAAAAACAAAAAATACGTTATCCAAAAAGAAAACAAACACCGAAATTGAACATTCACTTTTCAAACTTTTACAGATATTTGTTCCAACTAACTTTGCACGCCAATCTAACAGTAATTGGTTCGACAACACTTTTAGTTGCAACTGTAACGAACTAGCTCGTTGTTATAAGTTATGGTGTCGCCTCGTGTCGGCAAACTGAATTATGTGTAAAAGGTGTTGCTCCACTGCGGCGCGCGCGAAAGGCTACCCACATGTGTAGAGCATCGCTGTGTATTGGCCATCGTGTTCCGCTTTCGCCGCAGTGCAGTGGAGTAATGCCTTTATGCGTAAACTGAGCACAATTAATACTCGTGTCTATTGCTAGGCAAACCAGTGAAGCATAGGACATCGTTAGATGGAAATTGTTCGATGTGATCACTTCGTTACAATGCAAAGCTTGTTAGAGAATTCTAGAACATGTTCGATACTGAGGCACTGGGTGGAAAAAGCAATTGGTGCATTTAGATAAATATGTTCATCAAATAACCTTTGCCCTTCGTATCGTTTTTTCATGCATGAGCATGGGAGAGGCTTGCGCATCCTAGTTCGAGCCCTTACTGGACATGCCGCCTAAACAAGCACTTGTTAACTATGGGACTGTCCGAAATAAGAAAGTTGCAGAATGTGCCAGAAGGCAGACGAAACACATCACGCCGCTACATATTCTCACGGACTGCGGACCTTGGATGCGCAAGCGTAGCTTGCACCTGGGCAAACCATTCTTGGGCCCACAGGATGTAAAACATATCGCCTCTAAAAGCTACTGCAATACCTAGTGAATGCAGGACTTGGAGGCGAACTGTAAGGAAAACAGCGGCGATCACAATAGATCGATGACGGTCGCAGTGATACTGGGGCTGTATAGTCCCAGAATAGCCGCTCAACAAATAAATAAAAAATGGGAGAGGCCTTGATATACCTGTGGTGTTTAGACCACCCTTTAATTGTGTCTGTCTTTCTGTAAAGTGTTTACTAACAATACTAATATAGACTCTAAGTACATTCTGTTACTGACCGATCACTAAACAATGTATGGACTGTTCGTGTATTAAATAAAGATATTGTATTTATTTTTATTTATTAATTTGAATATATGTAAATATCGAGCACGTTTCAATAACGCACCTAAATACACAAACAAAAGAAAATTATTTAAGTATATAGTGATGCGCACCCTGATTAAATGTTTTTGTGCATGTATATTGGCGTGGTTACTTTCTGTAATGAACACCAAAAATTAAATAGAGCTACCATATGACTTATCTCGTTGCTGTACTATCTATTTTAGGATACTTTGGGTACCAAAAAAAAACAGATCTATAAAAAACACACATTTTTTTTAATGAAACGATATATAATTAGAATACATTATTAAGATGCCAGTTACTTCAAATGGTCTACGAGTTAAAAAAATAAAAACGCTATATAAAATAGTTTACTAGACATTCAGAATTCAGTATATTCCTAAACAACTTTCAATAGAATTTCCAGTTCAGTCACTGCATCCAATATTGCAACGGTTGTGCATTAGTTAGTTCAGATCTACAGGAGGGTACTTACAAACGCTTTGAAGCACCTCCTTGTGTATTTCAGTTATATTTGAGCATCGGTCGAGAGTAAACATTGCGGTTTCCGTTCAAAATCCGGAAACCGCATACAAAAATTCATTTTTTTTTTGTAAAATATCTACCATCGTTATGAATTAATTATTCTGGAAAGTGAAGCGTATCTCGTATAAGGTTTCTTTATTTCAGTGTACTCAGCCAACAAGTAATTAATGAACGAAATACTGCCTCATTAAGAAACTGTTAGTAGTATTATGAACTCGAGAGCAGACTCTTCAAGAAAGTGTTGAGTTTGTTTCTGCCATATTTAATTTGGGATTTTCTTGCTTGAATTTTTAACACCTAGCCTAAATTGCAGGCGGTTTAATAGAAAAAAGTACGTATAAATTTTAAAAAGTCACATTGGAACTTCCCCGCATTCGAACCTGCTTGCTACCTTGTGCATACGAATCCGGTCATTGAAACGTTATGCCACCAAAAATAAAAAATATATATAGGTACGCCGAGAAGTAGAAACGCTAACCAACCGTTTCCTTTTATTAGGTAACCAAGCAACAGTAAAACTTTATAAGATGATCACTTTATTCGAAACGAGGTAACAAGTCGATGTTACGCAAGTTCTCCGCAAACTTTTGATGAGGATAAGATATTGCGAAAATGCCGATGGTAGGCATTTGAAGGCAGGATTTATTTATGTTGGTATATAAATAGCGGATTCAAAGAGAGGGTGAGCTGTTAGCACCCGTTTTGTGTAGGTGTGTTATTAGGATCTACAGAAATATGTTCGTGGAATTGTGCAAATCATGAGAAATTTTATACACAACAAAAAATATTTCAGAGAAAAATAGCTAATAAACATCAAAATTTGCCTAAAGGTCTCTCACCTGGAGCATTTGCCTAGAATGTAAAATTTAAGATTCTATTTTGAATATTTTATTTTTTTATATTTTATTTATTATAAAAATGACGCCCGCACTAAGGAATTTAATCCTTGTGTTGCGGGGGTTTCACAAACATTCAAATCACATGCACGAAGAACACCCAGACTTGGAACAAGCATTTGTGGATCACACAAAAGCTAGTTTCGTGCGGGGATCGAACCCGCAGCAAGTTGCGCACAGTGGTAATTAGCGTGGTGACCTATACCACTCGGCTATCCGTGCAGTCATATATAACATTTTGCCTCCCTGAATGCCGACCAAAACCTATGTTAGAATTTGTATTAAAAGTGATGTGGTGCTCATCTCTGTAATGTTAGATTATAGGTAAATACAGGCTAATGTTATAGAAGAGCGTTCTTTAAAGATACAAAGTTAGTTACTATGGCATGGTTTTGAAGACCTGACTCACAAAACGTATCAGTAAATATATTTTATTAAAAATATATAATGTCAACATGATTTCAATTCAATTGTTTTTTAAATGTTTTTTTTCATGAGCTTGTTTTTTACTTAATTATTTTATATTAATTTACGGAAATATATCATTTACTCGGACCGGGTCTTTTATTTAACGACGAATGTGAGCTTCGTTCATCGTGTTTTGTTTGGGTCAATTCGATTTAATTTTGCTGTAAGCGGATTTGTTTTAAGCGGATTTTATTGAAAAGTATGAAAATTTCATTTGAGTTTTAAAAAATGTCAGCTCCTTTTTAATATATTGTAAAAATATGTCAGGAGATTCTTAAAATTAAATTTTATAGTTCGATATAAACCCGACTGCCATAAAATTTTGAGCTGCATCTCTTGATTGCACCTGTCTGCGGTAAAAAACGCTTTTGTTAGCTATTGATTTTCCTTGTCAAAAGAATTGTATGGGCTTCACTGGTGGAGTTTGTTGATTGATTTTTAAATAAAGCTTTCTGAAAGCGTGTTTCACACCCGCCTGTGTTATATCAGTTTTTAATAATAAATAAATTTACCTAAAATAAAAAATAAAATCTGTGTAGATAATGTAACCGTCATTCTAAGCCGTAATTTTATGTTTCAATGGTGTCAGTCGGTTTTAATTTTTAATTTCAAAATAAAGAATACGATGGTACAGGAAAAATTATATTAATTTTTGACGTGACAACGTCTTAAATTAGGTTGCGGCTGGGAGTCACTTATGAAAAAGTGTAACGCTCGGTAACGTTACGATGAGTCACCGAACGAGAGAGAGGCCCGCCGAATGCCTTGCTCAACAAAATCACTCAAATAGGAATTAGTTAAGTTTAAGTTTACATGTACAATGTTTTAGTAAACAAAATATATTTCTATAGTTAAAATTTGTGCAATTCTTATTTTCATTCAATTCCTTGTTCCTATTGTGCAATTTAATTATATTCATATCAATAAATATTCTACCGAGAAAAAGACGTTGTCACGTAAAATCTTCGCCCGTAAAACCGACTTTACAGGCAACCATTTTTTATTCTGTTTCTTATGCCGTTTACCGGATATAGTAAAAGAGTGTTTATATACAGTAAAAACCAACCTTAAGAAATACAAGTAGCAATACTTTTCTATCTATAATTAACCCAATTTCAGATACCTATGCAACAAAAGACCTTTCATGCCGTCGAATACCATATACACTGATCTGAATCCAGCACAAATACTAAGTAAAACCTAACGCCCCTAACTTTCCGTATAACTTATCAATCAATGTCGAAGAAGGTTGAATTTGCGGAGGTGTTATATGCCATCACACCGAGCGAATCGCTCCACGTCCGAACTTCGACCTTCCACTGCATTCATATAAAGTCTTATGAAACCTTTGAAATTTGTACCAATATTTTTGAACACATTCGCTTACAAGCGAACAGTAATACCTATAATAATACCGGTCTAATCATGTTTAACTGCTTCTTCTTAGCGTGTCAATCACTGGCAATATATTATATTTTGTCAGTCCAGTACACGGCCACTCAGACAGCAGACTGCTGGACACACGTCTTGTCTTACAAAGAAATGAAACGAGCATTGATCACCACGCTTGCTCATTGCGGGTTGGCGATTTCAGATTCAAATTTTTCGAATTCTTGTTTCCTCACGATGTTTTCCTTCACCGATTGCTAATGATGTGCATGTACTAGGTTGAAAACAACTTTGCAGTTTTCATTATTAGATCCAAAATATTTTCATGCACCAAAAACTGTGTATATACGTTTGCCTATCGTGGCAAGGGTATAATTGAGACTCAGATGTTCGTAATAGTCTGATATAATTGAATACAATTAAACCTTATATACTAATGTGGTACGTGCGTATTACTATCTAAACTTATCTTATAATTTATCCTAAAGTGTGCTTTATCTGACTACGTGCAAATATGTAGGGGCTACATATACACCCCCCTTTATAAAAAATAAAAATTACATATTACTTTAAGATAACTTATAAATAAATCTATATTTAAACGTATGACTAATTAATTCATGGAAACCTTGCTGGCTCAGTCAGTATAACCCAACTGCTGACGTGTAAGTATTGTGCAGACTGCTGACGCTTGTTGTGACGGCGTGCTCCCAGGTTCAAGGCCTCGATGTTAACGGGTGAATGTTTTGTTTTACCCATTGCATTTATGTTGATTATTTTTCGTAAGTATTTTCATTCTTCTTGTTTGAGTTACTAATGACGAATGATGATATTTCTCGTAATACCCCGAGTATTTAAATAGACAGATTACCTGTGTCAGCGAATATTGAACCGAACAACGGGTTTGACTACCCGTCCGGATTTTGTGATGTACGTGTTTGAATTATTGTTGTGGTTATTTTCCGATTGTAACACGTTCGTAGTTTCACTGTTTATCACAAAAGCAGGTTTTAATCTGTCTATAGATATTAATGTTTCCTTATCTCTTATTTTAACTAAATATGACTTATCCATTCTTTTTAACACTGGGAATGGTCCTTCATAGGGTGCGGTTTTCTCTACATCTTTGACTGGGATACAATGGTAGGCTTTTCTGATATCAATTTTGCTGAATACGTATTTTTTTCCAATATATACGTGAAATCGGTTAAACGTGGAAGTGGATATTTATCCGGTAATGTTGCGCTGTTGAGCATTCGATAATCGCCGCATGGTCTCCATTCACCGTTTTTTTTCTTAACCATGTGTAAAGGGCTAGCCCATGGGCTATCTGATGGGCGACAAATGCCCAACTCTATCATATTTTGAAATTCCTTCTTTGCAATATGATATTTATCTGGAGGTAAAGGTCTTGCACGTGCTGATACGGGCGGTCCTTTGGTAATAATATGATGCTCAATTTTGTGTTTTGGAGCTGCGCGCAGTGAAGAGGGTTTCGTGATATCTTCATATTTGTTCAGGAGTTGCGTAATGTGTGGGTTTGTTCCCACGTCAATGGTACGAATTGTTTGCTGTGTCGATTTGATAAGGGTTGCGGGCGTTGTAAGCTCCGTAACTCTATCAATAAGTTTCCGACCAGCTATGTCGACCAATAGCTTATAATATTCTAAAAAATCCGCTCCAATAATTGGTTGCGTCACGTCTGCTATGACGAAATTCCATGTAAAACATCTCCGCAATCCCAAGTTTAAAGTGAAAGTTTTTTCACCATAAGTTTTAATTTTTGTGCCATTCGCGGCGTAAAGTGTATAGTGCTCACTTTGTGCACCTAAATATTTTTGAGGCTTATTAATTACTGAAATATTTGCTCCCGTGTCTATTAAAAATCTCATACCACTTTTTGAGTCGGTAATAGTGAGGCGTTTTGACGGGTGAATAGCGCAGAGATCCGCCGTAATCTGCGCTTTTATTAGTTTCCCTGGTCCTGTGTGGTAAACTTCTGTTTCCAATCACATGGTTTAATACATGTCTTTGAATTTATTCCATATTTGTTGTGGTAGAAACAAAAGTATTTTCCTTCCCGACTGCTTGCTCTTGAACTTGACCTCGATGAGAAATGTTGACGATTATAATGACTTTGAGTGCTGCGTCGATGATTTCTGCGATCGTCTTGAATTGCACTTAATTCCAATTGTATTTTCGCTAACTGTGCTGATATGCATGTTATTGCACTTTCGTCCGCTTTGTTTATATTTACAGTTGATACTTCCGTACTTTTGGAATTATATATTATTTTGTCTGCGATTTGGCTCATCTTGTCCATGTCCATGTCTTCCGTGACTGCTAAAACCGTAGTGATAGATGATGGTAAAAGCCTCAGCCACAGAAGTTTGATTGTTTCGTCTCCCATTTTTTTCTCTTCCGAGAACTTGCATTTTTCTTAGGAGTTGGGATGGTTTTTGATCGCCGAGGTCCATTTCCGACAATAATTTTTGAAATTGACGTTGTTCTGATTCCTCATAGCAATTGATTAAGCGTTCCTTGAGGGCCTTATATTTTTCTGTGGTCGGCGGAGAAGTAATGATGTCACTAACCTTGTTTTTGCGGTGCTAATATTGCTTCCAATTGGTTAAACCATAGGCTTGGTTGGTCTCTCCAAAACTCCGGAATGCGCGATAAAATGGAGGTGCCGGCCGCAACTTCCAAAGTTTCTTGTTGGCTGCAGCTAGGTTTGCAAGTTGATTGATTCATGTTTTCTTGTTTCTGTTGCGAGGTCCACTTGTAGAGCGAGAGTCGTAGTGTAGTCGAGGGTCACCAATTTGCCTATCGTGGCAAGGGTATAATTGAGACTCAGATGTTCGTAATAGTCTGATATAATTGAATACAATTAAACCTTATATACTAATGTGGTACGTGCGTATTACTATCTAAACTTATCTTATAATTTATCCTAAAGTGTGCTTTATCTGACTACGTGCAAATATGTAGGGGCTACATACGTATAGATAGAGAGATAGGTACAGTTAGCAATCGGATGCCTGCACGAAGATACATCTAACATAATCTGCAAAAGAATAGAGAAATTAAAAATCCTTTAAATCCCATCCAACGATTTAAAGATCTTCAATCATTATTTTAGCAAAATCCTATGTACTTTTTGTATTGAGTCAATTGATTATATTTGTAGATACATTTTGAGTAACTCTCATTTTATTTACTACTTAAGAATTAAATTCAATACTGATACTTCTTTGTGTCATAATGTAACTGCAAGGCATTACGGTCAAGCACCTTCCTTCTACGAGGTTATTGCTAAATAAATCAAACAGCTTTTAGATTTATAACACTACATAAATCCTAACTAACGTTGACCTTTGTAGATAAGTAGACCCACCTACCTGTTTTATTGTACAATATGGGCGACGATTTCGCTGGCACTAGCACAAGGCATACTTAAGTATACGATGACTGGAACATTGATCACCTACATCGCATTTTTTTCTACTATTCTAATCTGAAGCTTCAAAACAACAGCGTTTGGACTCAAAACACTAATAAACAAATTAATGTTGTAATTTTGGTTTCAGTTTTCACAATCATTACGACTGAATTTTACCAAGAAGCTGTCTGTTTTTTCCCTTTAATCCCTAAAAATAACATAAGGGCATTCATTTTTAACCTAAATAATAAGAATCAGGTCTTATCACCTAAATAGAGTAAAATCTGTAAGTACAGTGTACTACGCGTCTTCCGATACAAAAATCAACCTAACTACATCGCATTAAAGGTGCTGTCAACATCAAAGAACTTGTGTGGTCTGTTATACCTTCAATCCTCTTTGTATAGTCTGATATCTTTCATCCGTCTTTATCGTGTATTCAATGTTCAACGCGTTACAGATCTTGACAAACAAAGAACAACAACACAGATTCCTTTTTAAAATCATTATTAAAAAAAACTAAATATCCTTAACGATACAGTATACAAAGAAGTTCCTCGTGTACGAGGTCGTATTGTAGTTACTGTTGAAAATACAATGCAATAAATATAAACAAAATAGTTATTAGGGTATTGATGTTGTAATTTCAAGCGGGTTGCGATTATAAGCCAAAGTAAAAACATATTCGTGCTAAATAAAACATTATAGGATAATTTTGTTGCTTAAAACAACATGTAAGCAACATTACATTACACATTAAAGTAGAAAGAACAACAATACAAATTACAAAATCATTTTTAATTGCTGTTAAATTTTCCCAACAGTTCACACAATAATAAAATTTATAACGTCACGAGAATGAACGCGGACTCATCACTCTAACCCTTTTAAGCAGACTCTGAGACTGCTTGGGATCACGCCCAATGCAACCCAGCCGAAACGTATGCCTAAGCCATTGCTTCCACATATCACAGAGACCACATTTTTGTGCATGATCTGTATAACATTATCTCCGTATCAATCTTACCACGGATAGTGTTCACATAAAATTTAGGTAAAAGCAGGACTTATTCGGGTGGTGGGGATCACGGTGGGTTCCCGCATGGTTCCTAGTATAAGTGAAGGGAGAAGCACTCTGGTGGTTTTAGCTGGTAAGATAACTCTTCGCCTTCCCCAAAGCGGAGGAAGTCCATGAGGATTTCCCTTGTCAAAAAATGGACTTATTCGGTTGTGTGAGTGAGACGCTGCTAATTGCAGTGTAGAGCGCCATCTCGTGTTTTTTTTATGAAATTATTTCTGATGTTATTCAAATAATAATATAATATCTTGGGACAGCTCACACACGGCCATCTGATCCCAAATTAGTCAGAGCCTGTACCATGGCAACCAGACAACTGATAAACTTACTTACATATTTCTTAATCCATACATAGGTATTATAGATACATAACACCCAGGCACAGAAAAAATGATCGTGCTCATCTCACAAAGATTTGTCCTGGGTGGGAATCGAACCCACGACCTTAGGCTTAGCAGTCAGGGTAACTAACCACTAGACCTACAGGCCAGTGGATATACGATATACTTATAGGTAAACAAATAAAAGCGGATATACAAGTCGTCTGAATAGCAATTTTAGTTCTGAATAAAATAAAATCAAAAGTAGCAACATTATAGTTTGGAAACAAATAAATTAAAAGCTTTTACAGACCCAATCCACGGATTCCGAGAAAACGAGTAAATAAAATAGCTATTAGTAGTAAAGTTTCCACTCGCTGTTAACTAAAACACGATTGTCCATTACTGAACATTCTGTCCCTAGACAGAAAGCTCCGCGAAACTCGTCCACAAACATTCCTCTATAAGTTACTAAATTGTTCAAAAATCGACTTAATGGTTTGCAAAATAAAGATGAAATTTACTTTTTAATTATTTTTGATTGGATGGGAACGTGGCTTAGTGTAAGCCGTAATTTTTGACCAATATAAAGGTTAAACCGCGCTCGCCGCGGTTGGTCCGGGTATGGGTGACCATTTGTAAATATATCAAGGTACCTCCGTGTCTTGGATAACACAGTAAGCGCACGTAAGCGTACTTTTTTTCATACAAACCCTCATCTACTTGTTTCACCGTGGTTTTACCCAGTAATGGTTTGTGGAGATCAGTTAGGCAGTCACTCCCCCAACATAACTTGGATAAAGGCTAGGCAGATGATTACGAATATCATAAAAGCGTCAAAATCAAAATCAAAATATTTTTATTTCGAGTCTCTTCAGGTACTTTCAAAACGTTAAATGACGTAGTAAGCGTATAGAAGCAAAGAGTATTTGTACTGAAAGTGTTCAAAGCTTTGTCAATAGGTATACAATAACAGGCTTTGTTGCTAAAGCGTCTGATAAATCCCTTTAACCCGTTAATTCTTGACACACAGCAAAAAAAAAAAGAAAAACCGATTGAACTTCGAACACAAAGGTTTTCACATTTCTTTTTTCTTTTAAACGGGTTTCAAAGAAAACCAGCCATTGTTTAGTCAGACGTAAATCCTTAACACTTGGCAATGTTTGCAGTACCGTGGTATCGTTGTCACAGTTCTTTGCAAATAGTTCTTTCTAAACAAACTGAAACATTGTAAGCAGTATCATTCAGATAGAAAGTTTAACTTGTTTCATTATTTAGTGGCGAGATATGAAAGTGTCTCGAGTTGTTGCAATGGAATGAAAGTCTGGTGTATGAGTTAAGTACAATATCGGTGTAGTGAATTGAAGCTCGTTTTGTATGGCTTTAATATAAAATGTTTTGAATTTTAATACGTTTAAAAAAAACTAGATTAAATATCATTTTTAATTGGACTTGTAATTAATTAATTTAAATTTGTCGTATATTTGTTTTATGTAACCTAATTATAGTCCGGCTTCTCGGCAAAGGTCTCCCCCGCTTGGCTCCAGACCTTCCGGTCTGGAACCAGTTGACGCCAATCACTTAAGGAGCGATCGATGTCATCCCGCCACCGTCTCCTCGGCCTGCTTCGATTGCGAGCTCCGTCATCAGGAACCCACTCAGTGGCTTCTTTACCTATCTGGAGTCATGCAGCTAACGTGACCAGCTCAGCTCCATTTAAGTTTGGCTGAATACCCACATCTATGATCTGTGTTTTGGAGCGCAATACGGTGTTTCGCACGCAATCCCTTCTTTTAATCCCTAACGTATATAACAAAATGTAATTTGAGAGAAAATAGAGATCGGAAATTAGTACAAAAACAATCTTACTTTGTACTTCAATATCTTTGAAATTATTAATAAAGTGCTTACTTAAACTTCCCTTGTACATCGATTCTTATAATATTATCGCTTAACCGATTAACGATCTAACACGGCAAAGTGCTACGGGCGCTACAAGCTACAGACACGCTACGACTTGCTACGAATACGTGCTACGGAAAATGTGTTCACGACATGCTTTTACTAAAACACGAATTTGCTGTTGTAAACTTAAGTTTTAAAAGTTTCGTTTGACAGTAGGCAATAGCTTTGTTCCTAACTAGTAGCACTCTGTTGGAATTCTCCTGTGCCTCAACATGGAGTAATTAAGTAATTAGCGTACAAAAAACAAAACAGGGCGCTTTTAACCAAACTACATCACAGCAAAAGGGAAATTATTTTAAAAATATTAAGTGCGGCTTTATGCATTTAAGTTTCGTACTTATAGAATACAATCGATCCATTCCGGCTTCGTGTATCAAATATAAAACCTTTTAAATCAGTCAGATAGACAAACAGCCAGATAGACGTGACGAGATTGACAATATTTTATATAGATATTTATGTATTTTATGCCATTTAGAATAGAGATGCATTAATGTTTACATATGACTGATTATTTCATTTAATTGTCTTTTCGAGAACTTCGTCAATTATGTTCTTTTGTGTTAGAGTCACCAACCTTTCAAGTCATATTAAATCCAGACTATAATAATTGTCCCACTGTTGGGCACAGACCACATCCCATAAAGAGAAGGAATGAGCATTGATCACCACGCTTACTCATTGCGGGTTGGCGATTTCAGTTGGAATCTAGGTTTCTCCACGATGTTTTCATTCATCTTTTGTCAAAAGTGTCTTAGAATTACTAAAAAAGTACGTATAACTTTGTAAATGTCACATTGGTTCTTGCCGGGGTTCGAACCTGCAACCATGTGCATACGAATCCGGTCATCATACCGCTAGGCCACCACGACAGGTTCCAAGTCAAATCTAACATCTAAACGCCACACTACAACAACTCAAATACCAACAAACATTTACCTGTACTACTTATTATTCCCGTCGCCTTCTCTCCACATCATAATGATCCCAACTTTGAAGTTGATTGGAATACCGCGATGCATTTCTCAACAATCCCACTACATTCCATGCGAACAGAATTAGCGAGACTCCGCTGCGAACACGTACTTTATGACGTCATCAACAAAAAACATGGCTGCTTTTAGACTTGATTTTTAAAACAAATGAACAAATGAATAGTATAATTTTAATTTTATTATCAAATCTGACAGATGAAATAGTTTTTATTTTTGCATGGGTATGCAACGAAAATCTTTTTGTGATCCGTTTGCCATTCTGGGTATTCATCATGCCTATTGCCAAATTTTAAAACAACACCACTACGATAGTACTCCATTTGAAATCGGAATGCAAATTTAAATGCGTAGGCAACCATTACCGATTCAATTGGCTTCTTTTATTCAAGCGTCCAAACCAACGCCGCAATACACCGAACATTGTATGTTTACACGTCAGTCAAAACGTCAGGAGTGGGAAGTTTGGCAATATAAATGTAAATGATCGGCTGCTCGATACTGACTAGATCATATCTGGACATGTAGGTGGCCATGTTAACTAACTTTGTAAGGAGGTTGATATTGCAACATCATTTTCAAACAGTTTGTGTTTACTTAATGAAAACTTTTTACGGACCCTGCGTTCGATACATCTAGATCAAAAAATATTGTCTTAGTTTTTAAGTGACTTATTGTACACAAACTGAGGTATTATTATTAAAATTACACGATGAGTTTTATTATTTTTTAATTATTTTAACACATTATCGCATGTGTTAGCGAATATTTGTAATTAAATACAAATTGTAGAAGGAAAAACTTAAACCTCAGGCAGGACTCGAACCTGCGACCACTGGCTACTGGCGCGTCAAGCCAGTGGTCGCAGGTTCGAGTCCTGCCTGAGGTTTAAGTTTTTCCTTCTACAATTTGTATTTAATTACGATGAGTTTTAATAAATTAACACAACGTTTTTAAATTTTCCGTCAACTAATTAAATGTATTAGCAGATGGAATGATAAATTAAATTACATGTAACATCTTTCACGAGCTTATTTATATGACATAAATATTTTACAATCTCGGAATACTCAGATAATTCAGTGAAATGCATAATAGACTTCTAAAAAGCGATTATATTGATTTAAATATTGAAGTCAGTTAATTTAAAATATTGATTTGTATCTTTGAAAGTAATAATAATATCTTGGGACAATATCACACACGGCCATCTGATCCTAAACTAGACAGAGCCTGTGCTATGGCAACCAGACAACTGATAAACATACTTAAATATTACTAAATACAGACTTAGGTATTATAGATAAATTACATTCAGACACAGAACAAATGACCGCGCTCATTACACAAAGATTTGTCCTGAGTGGGAATCGAACCCACGACCTCTGGCAGCTAGGGTCACTAACCACTAGACCAACAGGCCTGTCAGTCAAAGTCCTAGTATCAATGGCCTAATTAGTAATATAATTATTTATTATTATAAAAAAAATACAATACATATTTATTTATAACATTCTCCCACAAAACCGGTTTATGCTAAGTTATAAGTACTACTTATAACTAAGAGACAGCAAAAAAACTAAAATCTCTGGCAAAATAATACACAGTGGAAGCCAATTAGTTTAATTACAATAATACATTGCAAGAGTCGATTCATGTAAGCGAGTAACAAAGTGCTATCGTCCTTGATGCATTTGTAGTTTTATTTAGTGTGCTCGGGATTTTATTCATTTAAAATAAATAATAATAAGTCCTGCCGCTTAGGCACCGGTTTTTATGAAGTAATAAACTAATTAGCAAAATTCTAGCCAATTTATATTGTATACAGAACTGAATCAAAGACATTCCTAGAAATTTGATTTGTTTTTATAACTGGAATTGTATAATAATTTATTTACATCAATGTTATAGCACCAAAGAAACGTGGAGTGGAATATGATTCCTTAGCGTTCAAATTGGTTTCTAGAAATTTCCAACGAGATTACTTGAGGTAATTCAAACATTGCTAGATATTTCTCGGGAGCAATTTTGTAAACTACTTGTAAATAGATGTTTGCCTTTTGATGAAATAAACTTTTGAATAAATACTTAGATAAAACGATGTGTACAAAACTCTCATAAAAGATATACATGTACACGATACTAGTAAATGTTAATGCAAATTTCATATTCTTGATACAACATTTCATTATTGACCTATTTTGTGAAACCTATAATTATACTTACTGGACTTCGGTCATCGTCCTTCGTATTAGGAAATTGAAATTGTAAGTTCATTTTATGTAAAATACAAATGGCCAACACAAATAATAATTTATTACAATACAAACCAGTCAGTTATTTTTCTACTGCAAGCAATGGTTAGCGAATTCTTAGAGCGAAAGATAAAAAACCATATTATGTAATAAAACTACACAAATAGAAAACTTATCAGTCCTCCTCCTTTAAGGGATCAAGAATTCTTTCTTATATATTTTGATATTAAATCAATATGGTTGGAGATAATATACGTTTAACACTTTTTTTTATACATACCGATTTTTGTTTCTGTCTCAAAAGCGGAGGTTGTTATTATGTTATATATGTATATGTATATGTTATATTTATTACCCAAAAAATAAAAGGGTGAAACTCTCTAGTTTTTGAATTCCCAACCGACTATCATACTATGAAAAAAAAAAAACATGCGTGCGTACAAAGTACACATGTCAGAAGTGAAACTTCTTTGGCGAACTAATTTATAAATCTTGTTTATATTTATACAAATCTAAAACTTTAAATTTCCAAGATTAAGAGGAAAGGAAAAAGGAAGATAGGTTAGGAATTTAATTGTCATTAAAATAAAAAAAGTGTTGAAAATTAATGTAAATTATAAATTTAATTTTTTCAATTTATTTCTTCAATATTTACATTGTTTGACATAACGTTTATCTAAAATAAATAAAAATAAGTATTGTTACAATAATTAACAATAGCGAGATACACAATTTGTAAAACAGTAACTATTATGCAAATGCGCTTCGTCTATGGTCTCACATGCAAAAATTCTAGATTGAGATTGAGATGAATACATGTAATTTCATATAGAGAAATGTCTTCCATCTTGGATCAGGAACTTTTGCGCGATAGACATTTCCGCGAAAGCTTGACCTCATTTTTATTTTTAGTGACCTCGCAAATCTTAAAAATGACTTATCACAAAAAAATGCATATTTTTCTCGGTGCCATCTTGGATTCTAATTTCGACCCCATAATCGTTTTTAGCGACCTCGGGTACCATGAAAATGACACCCATGATGAAAAAAATGCATATTTTTCTCGGCGCCATCTTGGATTCTAATTTCGACCCCATAATCGTTTTTAGCGACCTCGGGTACCATGAAAATGACACCCATGATGAAAAAATGCATATTTTTCTCGGCGCCATCTTGGATTCTAATTTCGACCCCATAATCGTTTTTAGCGACCTCGGGTACCATGAAAATGACACCCATGATGAAAAAAATGCATATTTTTCTCGGCGCCATCTTGGATTCTAATTTCGACCCCATAATCGTTTTTAGCGACCTCGGGTACCATGAAAATGACACCCATGATGAAAAAAATGCATATTTTTCTCGGCGCCATCTTGGATTCTAATTTCGACCCCATAATCGTTTTTAGCGACCTCGGGTACCATGAAAATGACACCCATGATGAAAAAAATGCATATTTTTCTCGGCGCCATCTTGGATTCTAATTTCGACCCCATAATCGTTTTTAGCGACTTCGGGTACCATGAAAATGACACACATGATGAAAAATTTACAAATTGTCGTCGGCGCCATCTTGGGTTTTAATTTCGAACCCATAATCGTTTTTAGCGACCTTGGGAACCATGAAAATGACACCGATGACGAAAAATTTGCAAAATTTTCTCGGCGCCATCTTGGGTTTTAATTTCGACCCCATAATCGTTTAAGCGACCTCGGGAATCATGAAAATGACACCCATGACGAAAAATTTGCAAATTGTCGTCGACGCCATCTTGGTCTCTTGGCACCCATTTTAATAAAATTATTATATTTATTAAAACTAATAGAACTAAACTAACACCAACCAGATAGCCCTGAAAGTTAGCTCCCGAGCTACTAACATGGTAATGTATGCAGCTCGGGAGCGCCCTTCCCCCGTCTCGCCCCTCGCACCCCGCACGATTGCCCTGTCTAGACGTCTTCGTCGAACGACTGTATGATGTTAAGACTGTGATAGCACTATGCGTGATACGACGTTCGCTCTGTCTCACTTTTTCTCTCAATCTTTCTCACTCGCTTGCTATACTCTCACTCCACGGCTAGTTGCTCATGCTACGTTCGCCCTGTCTTACTCTCTCTCAATCGGTCTCGATCATGAACAAAGACATTGTACTCTAGAATACATTACAATGTCTTTGATCATGAAGGTATAGATGAAAACCTTCATGGTCTCGATCACTCTCTCTCTCTTTTCTGACACTTCCGTTCAAAGACATTGTAATGTATTCTACTACTTCCGTTGCATACCGGCGTGACGTTTCATCTGTAAAAATTTTACCCTCATGCGCCAAAAGAAGTTTCACTTCAAAAACATAAATCAAAAGTGCGTAAGACTAATCTACTGTATGCTATGACTCCATGAGTACTATCCCAAATTTACAACTTCACAAAATATGATGACTTCATTCTACTCACGTCAATGCTTGATATTGTCCTACATCTCAATTAACACTGTCCTACTAACTGTATCACTAGTTAATGAACTATTTCGCGTTCGAGCAACGAGTGGGCGATGGTACGCTCATACCGACCTGTCAGGCACTCCCGCTTAGTCGTTCCATACAGTAATAGGAATGCGTTTTATTTTGATTCGACTCAATACTCAATATTTGATTGCACTCCATAAGTTTTATAAGATGGTAAACAGTATAAACGTACATTTTATGGACCTTGTAGGGGAAGGCAAAATAATTTTATAAAAATAATTAAAACTTAAATTATTAACATTAAACAGGATTATTTTTTATGGAGTGCGTATATTCTACGAGGTAATCAGGTGCATAAAACTGAGCAGCTTTCCCCAAGGAACCTAGGTAGAAATTTTAAAATTGAAAATGAGATATTCATACAAAATGACAGATCACGTGACTTGTTTTTTTGTACACGAGTGACAATAACAACAAAGTGTTGTAAAAACCACGCACGAGACTGTCGCAAACTATTATTTCTAAGTTTCCCTACATTTTGTAACTATTCTTACATAACAAAGGAAAGAAGAAGAAGAAAGATGAATATTAAATTGGAATAACTTTTCAAAATGTTTTATGTAAGTACTACCCGACGACTCGGTTTTTACATCATATTGTATCGTAGGAATTCTGATTCATTGTTATTTTCCGGTACATTTTAATATTTTATTTGGGATAATAATTTCGATTTCCATTTAATGCGTAAAACAAGTAATGATGTTTTTTTTCATTAAATATTTGTTTTTTTTAACCTTTGCCCAGCAGTGGGACAATAATCAGGATACGTAAAAAAATGCTTTTATTTGAAATCTTAAGTTTTAAATTTTTGGTTTAAAAATGAATTAGTATAGAATTCGCATCTAAGACGTTGAGCAAGAAGAAATATGTATTAACATGCGATTTAAGATAAATCTATTTAGTTTGAAATAGAAAATATTTTAGAATATCTAAAATATAGAATACCTATCTAAAAATATTTTAACTAAATAGTATCGATACAGAAATAAATACTGTTCTAAAATACCTTATATTTGACATTAATTTAATAAATACTTGATCAAAACGTCAGGCAAAAAGGTCTACCAGATTTTTTTTAATAGTTGTCACTTATGTTTTCATATTCAAAATACAAGACAGTCACATTTTTTATTGGTATAGAGACTGGTGTCTCTGGTGTCTTTTATAGGTAAAACCTGTGCTGCAGATCACCAGGCTTAACCTCTTGCCTTAAGCCTTTCAGATTCTGTAAGTGCTTTAAAATCACATGCAGCGCTGCAGCGCTTAGTCGTCAGTATGCCTGTGACACTAATATAGTCTTAATAACTGTCACTCTTGTGTTCATGTAAATTTATCTCCACTAACCTCCTTAAGGCTTTTATAAGACCTCTTTTACCTTCCCTGAGTAATTTAAATACTAATCTTGTAAGAAAATGTTCTAAGGTAATTTTAATCAAAATCAAAAAAGTTTTTATTTCTTTTCAACATCTAGAAGGCGCTCAAGAAACTTTATACTAATCTAATGACTCTGGGTGCGTATTAGATAGTGAGATGATGAAGTCGGTTTGAGAAACAAAAAAAAAGAATATTGGATACACTTCATACAATCCAAACCGACAAAATGATTGTAACTTACAAGACAGCCAAAAAAATATTAACAAAAATTAAGAGTAGGTAAATTACTTTTTTGAACTCCTTGTGTCAAGTATAAAGCCAACCCATAATGATACAAGTCATAATAACAATTGTTCAAACACATAAATTCCTAAGCAAACAAGTAAACAGCATTTTCATTCATATTTCAAAACTGACAACCCTATTCGTTGGTCTGACAGACTAGCCGTGTGCTGTTCAAGCTAATTATAAAGCTTCAACGCTTGAATGTTTTCGCATCAAGTTAGATTCGCAAACATGTACAGTCACGAGCATAGATATGTATACACATAGAGAAATTGTAAAACTTATTTAGCGAGAAGTTGAACACAAAAATTTATAAATGATTTGAGAACTGTTATAATTTTATGTTGTTAAATGATTAAAAGTTGAATTGATGGTGAGTTCCTGTTAAATTATTGTTTTACAATTTCGCTATGTGTATACATATTTATGCTCGTGACTGTACACAAAACATTATTCCGAAATGCAATGCTAGTTTCGCATTTCCGACACAATTTCGTTTCCACTTTACGTTTTCGATTAATACAAATAATAATAGGGTTTTTTCTGCCTTCTGCCTAGCCTTTTTGCAAGCTATGTTGGAGCCGGCTTCCAGTCTTACCGGATTCAGCTGAATACCGTATTTTTCATGGAGACTGCCTATTTGACCTCCACAACCCATTCCTGGGTAATACCATATTCCACAGTAAGAATGGTTGTCAGAATTGTAATGACTTGACGACTGTCAAAGATTACTTTATGATAGTCGAGACCAACAGCTTAACGTGATTTCCGTAAATAATAATAGGGTTTATAGGGTTGATTAATGGGTATAATGATTGAAAATCTATTTAGAATGATTTTACATTTCATAGGATTATTTAAATGTGTTCACATCAGATATTTACGAAAATTGTATATTACAGTTAAGTAAATTACAGGTATATAGTGACCGAATCTTTATATATATAATTCTTCTGTGAGTGTGTATGTCACTGAACTCCTTCTAGACGGCTGGACCGATTTAGATGAAATTTGCTGTGTGTCTTCAGGTGGATTCGAGAATGGTTTAGATTTACAATTCGGTCCAATTTGAAATGTTTTTTTTTTTAATTTTTATCATATTAACATCGCGATTATTGACACAATGCGGTAACTTTGGTAAAACTGGTTAGTAGGTAGTTGCCATGACAACCAAATTTCGTTATTTTTAAATACGATTTACTATCCTCCTCTATAGAGGTTATATATCAATGAAATAAACAAGGTTGAGAAAGTCGTGTTAGTTACACTATTTATAACTCAAGAATGGCTGAACCGATCTGACTGGAAATTGGAAGGGAGGTAGCTAAGAACCAGGAGAAGGACATAGGATAGGACTTTTTATCCCGTTCCCGTCGTTCCCGTGGGACGTGACATAAAACGTGGTATAACAAAACGCATCTGACATAGAATAACAAAACACAACTCAGTCAAAATATAAGTCAGCGGTTCATTTGTTAAAAATGGTATAACAAAACGCAACTGACAGCTGAACATATTAAAAAAAAAACCGGTTGATGCATTTGTTGTAAGTTTTTAATATTATGTTGCTGTGCCGATATTAAATGCATCAACCGGTAATTTTTTTTTTACAATACCATGCCGCGACCAAGACCTCTAAGGCGGAGGCGGAACAAAGTTCGCCGGTAGAATTAGTATATAATAGCTAGGTATGTAACATAGTCAAAGCTGTACGTTTTCATTTATAACAAAACTCCTTCTATCCATCTCAATTTAATATAATAATACCTCTAGACCACGCAATGTAATTTCAATGAAAATAATAGTTAAAATAAATTGACCTATAATCTCTAAAATCATTGAAGCAGGTCCTCGGGGAATCTTTCAATCTTTGTCACCCAAATTAAACGAAGGCCCGTTTTGTTTACGAAAGGAAATTAACAATCCTTTGTCTTCGAGAAGACATTGTCAGGTTTTCTTCGGTAGAATTTAAGGATAACAATAGTGTTTACTGTAAAAACAAAACGAAGACTTCGCGATCATTTAATTAATATTACCTTTTTACACATTATTTCAGTGATAATTTACTTAAGTATTTGGAAGATAACAAGATTTGGGAAGTTGTGTTACAAGCCATTTAAAAAACTCTTCCTAAGTTACGATTATATAATATAATTTAACTATTTTAGTACCTACCTGAATAGTACACATATAATTTTAATATTAAATCATTTTATTTAAATACAGGATTAATTTAAAAGCTGTGCGTTCTACGAGGTAATAAGGTGCATAAAACCGAAAATCTTTTCCCAAGAAACATAGGTCGAAATCTTAAAATTTAAAACCGGTGTGTGCATTGTACGTCACTCGACCACGAATGTCGTCAAAATGAACGAATAGAATATTTTCCGAGTTAAATTTCCTAATCAGGAAGCCCAAACGTTCAATATGGCGCCCACATTGTTGTTTATTGACCACCTGTAGTTTCAACGTATCAAATATTAATTAACTAGATGTTTATTGCTCTATTTGTCGTGCTGGCTCTGATATTTATATTAAATTGAATGAGTACTTTCATTTCTAAATATTGATGTTGAAATCAGGTGATATTTATGAACGCTCATCGAAAATATTGCATTTTGTGGAATTATGCACTATGATTGTAAAAAGTTTCTTTTATAAGTATACTATGTGTCCCACGGTTTCACCCGCGCAAGATGACCCCGTAAACGAACGTAACGTGCCCGTAAACTTAAAATAAATTAAATTTCTTAAATGAAAGTAGCCTAAGTTATTTCTTATTGTGACTGCTATCTGCTTGTGAAAGTCCCGTTAAAATCGGTCCGGCTCTTTCAGAGATTAGCCGGAGCAAGCAGACGGACAGAAATTGAAAATAAAAATAAATTGGTAATAAGTACCATGTGTACATCCCATTTAGTATTACAAACAGACACACCAATTTTATTTATCTGTGTATAGTAACGATATAGATATTTCTTGCATTTCATTGAGAAGATGTCAATAAGGTTTCAAGTCAGCTATTTTTAAACAAAGTACCTACCTATAGTTAAACAAAGTTTTTTTCCTGTATCAGTATTGAATCTTACGTAGTGAGTTAAATTTACCAACAAAATTAATGTACATAAATAATAAGTTTTGAATGTCAGTCAAAAACTTGCTAGTCATCCGATAAACCTGTGCTATTAAATAAAGCCAACTTTACGATCAACTTGCTACATTTTTAACCCCCAACTAAAGTCACTCAATATTTATTTCAGTATTTCATCTACCTGTTGCGTTCTCTCGAAAAAATAAAACAAACATTGTAAGCCCGACTCTGTTGTGTTCAAAATAAGGTTGAAATTATCAAAAATACTTGCGTACTGATAAAAAACCTCACTGAAGTGAAACATTGGGAGCAAATTCAATTCCGTGATACGTCAAATTATATTCGACCTAATAAATCGAAGAGTTTGCACATATTTATATTCTTTACAAGCTTTTAGCAAAAGCTACTGTACCTATAAATGAATCCACTCGTAACACAAGCATCTTAGTTTAGCTCTAGTAGTTAGCAAGAATACTAGTGATGTGGGTCGCACATCACTAGTATTGCTAGTACACTTATCAATAAAAAAAAAAACAATTTGTTGCACTCCGGGAGTGCCGGCAGAAGTAAAAACTAGCAAATAAAAATAGCATTAATAGATGCACTTTGTTCAATTTCCATATTTTAAACACTTTAAATACACGAATATTACATGCATTTTTGTACAACGCCGCTAAAGAGTTTTCACATCAAATGACACTGGCACCCATTGACATATTTTTTCTATGCTGACACCAGATGACATCTAACACTCGCGCAAGCGTTAAGCGCCCTGCGTGGCGTCTTAGGATCAGTCACGTGACCCCTGACGCGAGTTATTTTTTTTACCCATACTGCTTTTAGTTTTCGACGTTTCAACATACGACGATATGAAGGCAGAACGAGCAACATATCTTGTTAAGACGAATACCATCTCATGTTGAAACGTCGAGAAATAAAACCAAAATAAACCGTGATAAAATCCGTTTAAAATCCGCATCCCAAAAAGTGCACAGCGCCGTTTAAGAAGTTTCACTTCAAAAATACACGAGTCTACAATAATATATATTAAATTCAATTAAAATTAATAATATGTTATCTATACATATAATAAAATCGTAAACGACCAGTGTCTGTACATTGAATATTTGGGAAAAAAAACTACATACACACGTTCTATTCATGTTCCCGAAGACGAAAATATAGTTTTTAAAATTTTTGTCTGTTTGTCTGTTTGTCTGTGCGTTTGTACGCGATGATCTCAGAAGCGACTGAATTGATGTGAATGCTGTTTTGACTAACGTATTGCTCCAACCTTCCCATAACATTTAGTAGTTATTTCATCGAAATCGGTGCATAAACAAAAAAGTTATGTACATTTGAATCAATAGAAAGCGATATCGGCGATACAAAGTCCAATTTAGGAAGAGCTCTCATCAATATGGTCGTCCGTATTAAATAGGGATCAAACCTTAAATTAACACAATCTCAATTCATCTGTACACGTAATATTTGACATATAAACAACAAAGTAACCATGGCAAAAATAACGTCGCCATAGCGATCAGTTTATTGAAGTATGAATAACTATTTACGATGGCTTACAGTAGTGTTAGACAGCTCGGTGGTTATAAAATAGGAAATGTGAAATAACTTGCCGTATGTTCAAATCCTGATGTTACTACATATTTTGATTTTTTACTTCTAGCACCGACTTTCTTACAGAAGTTTAAATGTATCGGGCTAACCCTTTTTGTGTTTTTGTATTATTTTTTAGTAGTAAGTAATTTTTTACACAGGTGGTTATTACAAAAATTCTTTAATACGCTCAAGATAGCTTGCTGCTCATGTAATTTTTGATGCCTGATCGAGACAAACAAAAATGCATAAAGTTTTTACAATCACACTTTACTCTTAGACAGGTGAAGGTCATAGTCAGTTAGAAGATAAGTCCACCATCTCAATACCGCAATTTCTGCGACTTACATAAAAGAAACCAAATTGTCAAATACCTGTAACAGTCGACTTGAGCCATCTAAACCGCATTCAGTGATTCAGTCAGTCAAAAATATTTTTCACATGCATACCTATTACGACTGATCAGCGCGAACAAAGTCCGGGTACAGCTAGGTCCTCAAGGTTACTTTATTCATCTTTTTGTCTATATTAAGCTGAACGGACGGTATTTGAATATCGCATCGACTACTGATTAATGCCTGTGTGTGACGAGATCTGATGGCAAACTGCTAAGCTGGCATAAATAAATATACAGGATATAGCGCCTGTTCCAGCTTTTGATCTGGTCATTGTTATTATTTTATACACTATGGATGTATTTATCGAGACACTATTTACGGAAATCCACGAGTCTCTGATTTTCGTAAATTCAGCTTTGGTCAAAATGTGCACGTCAAAATTACAATCTACCATTTCCCAAGCTATGTTGAAGTAAACTTCATTTTTCACCGGTTACAGTTGTAGATACCCTGAATAATTCAGTAGGTAGATATATTTTGGTAAGAATGGTTATCAGGATTATTATGACCAACAAAGATCATAATATAATTATGACCATCGGACAGTCGTGTGGATGTAAACCCGGCCAAACTGCCTGACCCTGAATACCAATCTGAAACCTCGCTCACGGTAGTCGCGATTATGAACACTAGACTTACGAGGCAACCTGTCATGAAAATTGCATAAAATACAGGCCTATAAACGTCCCACTGCTGGGCACAGGCCTCTTCCCATAAAGAGAAGGAATTTAATGAGCATTCATCTCGCTTGCTCATTGCGGGTTGGCGATTTCAATTGGTAATGGTTTAAAAAATGGTTGGAATCCAGGTTTCCTCACGATGTTTTCCTTGACCGATTGTCATGTATGTCTTAGAATCATGAAGAAAGTACATATTACTTTGAAAAAGTCACATTGGTACTTGCCTGGGTTCAAATCTGCAACCACGTGCATGTGAATCCGGTCATTGAACCGCTAGGCCACCGAAACATGGAGACATGAAATTACATATTTAGCTGGAAATTGTTTATACGCATTTAGCGTTTTGTTGCCGCTTTCTATCTCCCGGCCGCCTACAGTGATCCTCTCTTTTGCTCTATTCCAGTACCGTAATGCAAAGTTATCGGCAAGGGTAAACAGGACTATCTGGTATAACACAAAAAGAAAAGAGCCAGGAAGTCCAAAAACGATAGTAGTCCATAGTAATATTTTGGACAGTGGACATCGAAAAACCTCCATTCTTATGAGCTATTTTTGCTCACAGCTATATTTACACTTGGATAAATATCAAACTCAAAATAAATATCGTCGAAACAATCCTTTAAACGTTCAAAGGAAGCTGCTATTACACAGATGTATTTTGTTAAGGCCATTTGAAGGGAACTCTAAATACCTAATGGAGATATCAAACGCGATAAGGCGATAACATTTCTTTATTTCTTTAACATATAAATTGAAATCTATTTCAGTTTCAGCTGCATCCATAAGTTTTAAAAAAATCGCGAGCTAATACAAACATGTAACTACAAATATTTCTGACTCTAGGTCCCGCAATCTTATTTGTGTATAGTAGTCTACAGAAGAACATTTATCTAAAGAACAAAAATACATCAAACTACATCCTTCGTACAAAGCCTACATAAAGTTTCAAAAACTTTTAAATTTCAGTCATAGAATAAACATAAGTGTACATATTTATCTTCTGCCTACGTACAATAAGCAACTTTGTTCTAAGATTTTGAAAATCAATGTTGATGATATAATTATGGTGTATGGGACCACGTCTTATGTTAACCCAACGATACAAAAATTTTATTGAAAATGATCAATTATAAAATTTCCAGAAGAGAAGATCAATTATAAAATTTCCGAGGTATCGCGTAACAAACGAAAAGAAAATATCAGTCGACTTGAGCCATCTAAAGCGCATCCAGTGATTTCAGTCAAAATATTTTTACACACTTATACCTATTACGACTGATCAACGCGAACAACGTCGCGGGTACAGCTAGTTAAAAATAAAATCTTGACGTTGATATATTTGAATTGAATACGCTGTGCAAATCCTTTGTTTTCAAAGATAATGAGAAATCCACATTCATACTAATATTATAAGTGCTAGAGTAACTCTGTCTGTCTGTTAGTATTTCACGACAAAACTGCTTATTATGAAATTATTATGATGAATAATAAAATAAATGATTATGATGAAATTTATTATGGCATAAGCCTAAGCTTATGCCATAATATGAATCTAAATTCCAAGTAATGATTTAGGTTAGACAACTACGCGGGTAGATTCGCAGGAGAAAGCCGATACAATCTAATATATATTAATTACGGGTCACGTTGTTTGTCCGGGATGGACTCCTAAACTACTTAACCGATTTTAATCAAATTTGCAACCGTGTGCAGTTCGATCGAACTTGAAAGATAGGATAGCTTACATATCAATTAAGAAAAAAATTTGACCGCGGACAGAGCTGCGGGAAACAGCTAGTTATTAATAAGTAGGTATCTAAACATAAACAACACCAAACAACTACTTTACTACAAAAATTATGAAACCTATCATCATAAACCTTAATACTTGCGTTCCACGTCGAGTCTATACCTTTACAGAGCTTTGACACCTGTGACAATAAATGGCTGATCGTAAACCGTCCAGGATCAACAGGTTGCCATGGCAACGGACGACCAACAAACGAATAACGTTACGACACTTGAAAATACAGGAATACGATAGCCATTAAGTCGTTTATAGGTTGTTATTAACGTTCAGTGACGATACAGGCTTGGAATTTTTGTTGGAGCTCAATTATTTTATGTCCTTTTATGATTCAGTATATTCAATTGTTATCCAGCAATGCTTTCAAGCTACTGACAAATTTCTAATGACTTACCAATTCTCTTTTCGTAGCACGATTTTAATTTTAAACATTGACCTAAGAATAATAGACTATGGCACAAAGCAATGCATTTATAATTAACTAGCTGTACCCGCGACGTTGTTCGCGTTGATCAGTCGTAATAGGTATAAGTGTGTAAAAATATTTTGACTGAAATCACTGGATGCGCTTTAGATGGCTCAAGTCGACTGATATTTTCTTTTCGTTTGTTACGCGATACCTCGGAAATTTTATAATTGATCTTCTCTTCTGGAAATTTTATAATTGATCATTTTCAATAAAATTTTTGTATCGTTGGGTTAACATAAGACGTGGTCCCATACACCATAATTATATCATCAACATTGATTTTCAAAATCTTAGAACAAAGTTGCTTATTGTACGTAGGCAGAAGATAAATATGTACACTTATGTTTATTCTATGACTGAAATTTAAAAGTTTTTGAAACTTTATGTAGGCTTTGTACGAAGGATGTAGTTTGATGTATTTTTGTTCTTTAGATAAATGTTCTTCTGTAGACTACTATACACAAATAAGATTGCGGGACCTAGAGTCAGAAATATTTGTAGTTACATGTTTGTATTAGCTCGCGATTTTTTTAAAACTTATGGATGCAGCTGAAACTGAAATAGATTTCAATTTATATGTTAAAGAAATAAAGAAATGTTATCGCCTTATCGCGTTTGATATCTCCATTAGGTATTTAGAGTTCCCTTCAAATGGCCTTAACAAAATACATCTGTGTAATAGCAGCTTCCTTTGAACGTTTAAAGGATTGTTTCGACGATATTTATTTTGAGTTTGATATTTATCCAAGTGTAAATATAGCTGTGAGCAAAAATAGCTCATAAGAATGGAGGTTTTTCGATGTCCACTGTCCAAAATATTACTATGGACTACTATCGTTTTTGGACTTCCTGGCTCTTTTCTTTTTGTGTTATACCAGATAGTCCTGTTTACCCTTGCCGATAACTTTGCATTACGGTACTGGAATAGAGCAAAAGAGAGGATCACTGTAGGCGGCCGGGAGATAGAAAGCGGCAACAAAACGCTAAATGCGTATAAACAATTTCCAGCTAAATATGTAATTTCATGTCTCCATGTTTCGGTGGCCTAGCGGTTCAATGACCGGATTCACATGCACGTGGTTGCAGATTTGAACCCAGGCAAGTACCAATGTGACTTTTTCAAAGTAATATGTACTTTCTTCATGATTCTAAGACATACATGACAATCGGTCAAGGAAAACATCGTGAGGAAACCTGGATTCCAACCATTTTTTAAACCATTACCAATTGAAATCGCCAACCCGCAATGAGCAAGCGAGATGAATGCTCATTAAATTCCTTCTCTTTATGGGAAGAGGCCTGTGCCCAGCAGTGGGACGTTTATAGGCCTGTATTTTATGCAATTTTCATGACAGGTTGCCTCGTAAGTCTAGTGTTCATAATCGCGACTACCGTGAGCGAGGTTTCAGATTGGTATTCAGGGTCAGGCAGTTTGGCCGGGTTTACATCCACACGACTGTCCGATGGTCATAATTATATTATGATCTTTGTTGGTCATAATAATCCTGATAACCATTCTTACCAAAATATATCTACCTACTGAATTATTCAGGGTATCTACAACTGTAACCGGTGAAAAATGAAGTTTACTTCAACATAGCTTGGGAAATGGTAGATTGTAATTTTGACGTGCACATTTTGACCAAAGCTGAATTTACGAAAATCAGAGACTCGTGGATTTCCGTAAATAGTGTCTCGATAAATACATCCATAGTGTATAAAATAATAACAATGACCAGATCAAAAGCTGGAACAGGCGCTATATCCTGTATATTTATTTATGCCAGCTTAGCAGTTTGCCATCAGATCTCGTCACACACAGGCATTAATCAGTAGTCGATGCGATATTCAAATACCGTCCGTTCAGCTTAATATAGACAAAAAGATGAATAAAGTAACCTTGAGGACCTAGCTGTACCCGGACTTTGTTCGCGCTGATCAGTCGTAATAGGTATGCATGTGAAAAATATTTTTGACTGACTGAATCACTGAATGCGGTTTAGATGGCTCAAGTCGACTGTTACAGGTATTTGACAATTTGGTTTCTTTTATGTAAGTCGCAGAAATTGCGGTATTGAGATGGTGGACTTATCTTCTAACTGACTATGACCTTCACCTGTCTAAGAGTAAAGTGTGATTGTAAAAACTTTATGCATTTTTGTTTGTCTCGATCAGGCATCAAAAATTACATGAGCAGCAAGCTATCTTGAGCGTATTAAAGAATTTTTGTAATAACCACCTGTGTAAAAAATTACTTACTACTAAAAAATAATACAAAAACACAAAAAGGGTTAGCCCGATACATTTAAACTTCTGTAAGAAAGTCGGTGCTAGAAGTAAAAAATCAAAATATGTAGTAACATCAGGATTTGAACATACGGCAAGTTATTTCACATTTCCTATTTTATAACCACCGAGCTGTCTAACACTACTGTAAGCCATCGTAAATAGTTATTCATACTTCAATAAACTGATCGCTATGGCGACGTTATTTTTGCCATGGTTACTTTGTTGTTTATATGTCAAACTAGCTGTACCCGCGACGTTGTTCGCGTTGATCAGTCGTAATAGGTATAAGTGTGTAAAAATATTTTGACTGAAATCACTGGATGCGCTTTAGATGGCTCAAGTCGACTGATATTTTCTTTTCGTTTGTTACGCGATACCTCGGAAATTTTATAATTGATCTTCTCTTCTGGAAATTTTATAATTGATCATTTTCAATAAAATTTTTGTATCGTTGGGTTAACATAAGACGTGGTCCCATACACCATAATTATATCATCAACATTGATTTTCAAAATCTTAGAACAAAGTTGCTTATTGTACGTAGGCAGAAGATAAATATGTACACTTATGTTTATTCTATGACTGAAATTTAAAAGTTTTTGAAACTTTATGTAGGCTTTGTACGAAGGATGTAGTTTGATGTATTTTTGTTCTTTAGATAAATGTTCTTCTGTAGACTACTATACACAAATAAGATTGCGGGACCTAGAGTCAGAAATATTTGTAGTTACATGTTTGTATTAGCTCGCGATTTTTTTAAAACTTATGGATGCAGCTGAAACTGAAATAGATTTCAATTTATATGTTAAAGAAATAAAGAAATGTTATCGCCTTATCGCGTTTGATATCTCCATTAGGTATTTAGAGTTCCCTTCAAATGGCCTTAACAAAATACATCTGTGTAATAGCAGCTTCCTTTGAACGTTTAAAGGATTGTTTCGACGATATTTATTTTGAGTTTGATATTTATCCAAGTGTAAATATAGCTGTGAGCAAAAATAGCTCATAAGAATGGAGGTTTTTCGATGTCCACTGTCCAAAATATTACTATGGACTACTATCGTTTTTGGACTTCCTGGCTCTTTTCTTTTTGTGTTATACCAGATAGTCCTGTTTACCCTTGCCGATAACTTTGCATTACGGTACTGGAATAGAGCAAAAGAGAGGATCACTGTAGGCGGCCGGGAGATAGAAAGCGGCAACAAAACGCTAAATGCGTATAAACAATTTCCAGCTAAATATGTAATTTCATGTCTCCATGTTTCGGTGGCCTAGCGGTTCAATGACCGGATTCACATGCACGTGGTTGCAGATTTGAACCCAGGCAAGTACCAATGTGACTTTTTCAAAGTAATATGTACTTTCTTCATGATTCTAAGACATACATGACAATCGGTCAAGGAAAACATCGTGAGGAAACCTGGATTCCAACCATTTTTTAAACCATTACCAATTGAAATCGCCAACCCGCAATGAGCAAGCGAGATGAATGCTCATTAAATTCCTTCTCTTTATGGGAAGAGGCCTGTGCCCAGCAGTGGGACGTTTATAGGCCTGTATTTTATGCAATTTTCATGACAGGTTGCCTCGTAAGTCTAGTGTTCATAATCGCGACTACCGTGAGCGAGGTTTCAGATTGGTATTCAGGGTCAGGCAGTTTGGCCGGGTTTACATCCACACGACTGTCCGATGGTCATAATTATATTATGATCTTTGTTGGTCATAATAATCCTGATAACCATTCTTACCAAAATATATCTACCTACTGAATTATTCAGGGTATCTACAACTGTAACCGGTGAAAAATGAAGTTTACTTCAACATAGCTTGGGAAATGGTAGATTGTAATTTTGACGTGCACATTTTGACCAAAGCTGAATTTACGAAAATCAGAGACTCGTGGATTTCCGTAAATAGTGTCTCGATAAATACATCCATAGTGTATAAAATAATAACAATGACCAGATCAAAAGCTGGAACAGGCGCTATATCCTGTATATTTATTTATGCCAGCTTAGCAGTTTGCCATCAGATCTCGTCACACACAGGCATTAATCAGTAGTCGATGCGATATTCAAATACCGTCCGTTCAGCTTAATATAGACAAAAAGATGAATAAAGTAACCTTGAGGACCTAGCTGTACCCGGACTTTGTTCGCGCTGATCAGTCGTAATAGGTATGCATGTGAAAAATATTTTTGACTGACTGAATCACTGAATGCGGTTTAGATGGCTCAAGTCGACTGTTACAGGTATTTGACAATTTGGTTTCTTTTATGTAAGTCGCAGAAATTGCGGTATTGAGATGGTGGACTTATCTTCTAACTGACTATGACCTTCACCTGTCTAAGAGTAAAGTGTGATTGTAAAAACTTTATGCATTTTTGTTTATCTCGATCAGGCATCAAAAATTACATGAGCAGCAAGCTATCTTGAGCGTATTAAAGAATTTTTGTAATAACCACCTGTGTAAAAAATTACTTACTACTAAAAAATAATACAAAAACACAAAAAGGGTTAGCCCGATACATTTAAACTTCTGTAAGAAAGTCGGTGCTAGAAGTAAAAAATCAAAATATGTAGTAACATCAGGATTTGAACATACGGCAAGTTATTTCACATTTCCTATTTTATAACCACCGAGCTGTCTAACACTACTGTAAGCCATCGTAAATAGTTATTCATACTTCAATAAACTGATCGCTATGGCGACGTTATTTTTGCCATGGTTACTTTGTTGTTTATATGTCAAATATTACGTGTACAGATGAATTGAGATTGTGTTAATTTAAGGTTTGATCCCTATTTAATACGGACGACCATATTGATGAGAGCTCTTCCTAAATTGGACTTTGTATCGCCGATATCGCTTTCTATTGATTCAAATGTACATAACTTTTTTGTTTATGCACCGATTTCGATGAAATAACTACTAAATGTTATGGGAAGGTTGGAGCAATACGTTAGTCAAAACAGCATTCACATCAATTCAGTCGCTTCTGAGATCATCGCGTACAAACGCACAGACAAACAGACAAACAGACAAAAATTTTAAAAACTATATTTTCGTCTTCGGGAACATGAATAGAACGTGTGTATGTAGTTTTTTTTCCCAAATATTCAATGTACAGACACTGGTCGTTTACGATTTTATTATATGTATAGATATTACGTGTACAGATGAATTGAGATTGTGTTAATTTAAGGTTTGATCCCTATTTAATACGGACGACCATATTGATGAGAGCTCTTCCTAAATTGGACTTTGTATCGCCGATATCGCTTTCTATTGATTCAAATGTACATAACTTTTTTGTTTATGCACCGATTTCGATGAAATAACTACTAAATGTTATGGGAAGGTTGGAGCAATACGTTAGTCAAAACAGCATTCACATCAATTCAGTCGCTTCTGAGATCATCGCGTACAAACGCACAGACAAACAGACAAACAGACAAAAATTTTAAAAACTATATTTTCGTCTTCGGGAACATGAATAGAACGTGTGTATGTAGTTTTTTTTCCCAAATATTCAATGTACAGACACTGGTCGTTTACGATTTTATTATATGTATAGATGTATAGATAAAAAAACCTTTTATTTTTAATAAAAAAATCAACCCTGATACTTATGCAAAATGCCTAAAAATATCGATCTTGGCATTGATGTAGGTATTTGATTGATGAACTATAAAACGAATCAATACTCAGTAGAAATTCTTAGCATTGCTTCATAGCAATTTGCCAGCTTTATCTAGGTGCGAAAATTTTATACAGCAATGTAATGTAACAATATCGTTATTGGAGAACTAAAACGAAAAATGTTAAGCAATCGTCGTAAAAATCATGCAAGCTTTAACTGTTGAAGTATAAATTATTTTCATAGATTGATTTATAACTCAAAGATTTATATCTCGAACTAAACACACATAAAACTCTATCTTTAAATCGGAACGAGTCTGTGAATGTCGTGGAAAGGCGAAGATGAAAATATCTGATGTTGTATTTCAAACGTTGGAAACAAATATATTTGTTTCCGTTCACAACATAACATGAGACATAAGGGGTATTATTGTCTAATTCTAAACGTGGCATAACGAAGATTGTAGTTCAAGAACCCCGGGACCTATAGGTTCATTTTTTTTAAAAGATTACTAGCAATGTGGGTCGCACATTACTAGTAATCTCGTTAACCCCTCGTGCTAAGCTAAGATGCTTGTGTTACGAGTGGGTTCACGTCGGTAGTGTAATGGGTGGGATTCGAACCCGCAACCACATGATCGCAAGTCCGACGCCCTACCCAAGAGGTTACCGCCGCGCGCCGCTTCAAATTTGATAGAAGACTAAAGACAAATACGAACTAATTTTACTCATTTATATAAAAGGTATCGTATGAATTAAAAGTACACCCAATAACCTATTTATAATCGGTAAAGGTCACATTGGTGGACTAGATGTACCTATAGATAACAAATTAATGACGTCACTATTTCGTCGTAACAATTCAAATGGTTCATACCTTTGTAATGGCCAGTCATCAAGTTTATAATGGGACTAATTATTCAAAGTGTGACGTAGGTACAGATGTGTGAGTAGTATCCCAGTAAAATCATTTTAGTAGCATAACAATATTAGGACTAGGGAAGGCCTTTGACCAGAAGTTGGGCAGCAAAGACTAGATAAAAAAAAACAATATTTGGCTTCACCTATGTGGTATAAACCCAGGTTTTTTTATCACTAATATAAAACCTAGTGGGAGATGGATCTCGCACCTGGAGGTTGAGATGGACAGAACTGGACGCCTTTAAAAAGGAGTGACCTCAATTGGCCCTTGAGAGAGGAATATGGAAGGAAGAAAGGGGGCCTCCTTTTCTTCTCCCTCTTCTTGCCCTGGAGTGGGACAGTTCGGGCTCAAAATACATAAATAAAATAGTATAAAATGGTTGGACCAATTCTAATAAAATTTGGGAGGTATTCGTAGTTTATAATACGAGCCTATAAACGTCACACTACTGGGCACAGGCCTCTTCATATATAGAGAATTAATGAGCGTTGATCACTCACGCTTTCTCATTGTGTGTCGATTTAAGATTCCAATCTTTTTGGAATCCAGGTTTCCTCACGATGTTTCCTTCACCGTCTGTCAATGATGTCTTAGAATGATTAAGAAAGTACATTGGGAATGCGGTCATTGAACTGCTAGGTCACCACGACACATAATTATGGAGGTAGTTTACATCCTATTAACCCTTAGGTTAATTTTATCCTGAAGAATTTTATTTGATAGTCCTATATCATATTTACTTAGATATTAATACCCATTAACGTCGACTTCCTCCCAAATGTTATCATGTTTCACTAGATCATGTAAATCAGTGTAATTGACGTCGGAATGTACGAAAAAGACACTTTATGCTGTTACAAGACTTAGATTTATCTGAACACTATTTGTGTCTCTGTTGTTCTTCCTCAAAAACATCCTATGCCAGAAAGAGACGGACATAAGTTATGCTAAACAACATTTTTATCAAGGCTTATCTACACAGACTAGCTGTTACGTTGCCTTAGCATACATAATCTCCTAAGAACCATTTGTTTTGATGGGATAATCCGACCTTTGTGATGGCCCAAAAATCTTAATGCATCCGGCAAACACGTTAACCCTTTTACAACTTAAGGTGAGGACTATACGTCACAGCAATCCGCTTTCTTTTTGCATAAATTGACTTTCCCGCGGTTTACGTGAATGTTAGACATTGAAAACTACTTTTTAATCGGCTCCTATCGCCGTTTATTTTGATTTTGGTTGCCGACGTTTTAACACCTTTGCAGGTGTCATGTTCAGGGGCAGACTGTGTGTGTTACCATGACACCTGCAAAGGATAAACCGCTTTAAAATAAGTTTAAAAAGTAGTTTTTTTTTTCAATTAATTGCCTCATAACTATATTGAAACCTCTCTATCTTTGGCGATCTCTGGCCACGTGAGCTCTACATATCTGGCAAGATCATCACATCACCTTCGCCGGTGTCGACCTGGACTGGAATCCACACCTAAATAGTGGGACAACAAAAATATAGACTGCTTTTGCCTGTCATTTAGTCTTAATTCAAACCAACAAAAGGTAAATAATAAAATAAGCTCCGAATGATTCTTCTCGTCAAATAATTTTCTTGAAATACATCTGTTTTCTCATTTCGTACAACGTTTTCCACTCAGTTTATCACTTCGCCTTACATTTATTTCTCTAATAGGACGTAATACTTATGCTGGCAGCATTTGAAGACATCCTTATGGATCTTATTATCATTATTTCGTACTTTTCCTTTATATAAGATGTGAATTACGTTTCTTTTGAACAACCTAGGGTGGTGTCCGCTTCTTTGAAAATCTTTTAACATCAGCCGGTGTTTATATCAACTGCATTGGCAACAAATCAATAAATAAAAAACGTAATATTTGTATAATAAAATATTGATTACACATAATTAATTGTAAGAAAGAACCGAATTCAAAATGAAAACAACATTTTGAAGTCGGTTTAAATTTTAAATATTTTGTTTCAGGTCGAAGTACTAAAAGTTAGATAGTAAAAAAATATAGTTTTTTTTTTCACAAAAATAAAATTGGACGTTTAAGTTCGAAGTGGGGACTTGTGATGTTACAAGGTGGCAAAAATAGTAGCAAACTCACCCCTAAACTTAAATTCGCTATGAACACGTGTCTAGTATTTTTTCACTAACAATAAATCGGACATTGAAAAAAACAGTAAAAATATTTTTATTGGAGCAAATAAAAATAACATTAATTTGAAGCTTCCCACACTAAATAATTCCTGATATATATAATACCTACCACGTATTGTTGTAATAAAATTAATCCTACTGTTTGTGGTTAACATTTAGTACACGTTTTGCTGAAATAATAATAATATCACCGCAGTTTGGTTTCAATTAAACCAGTACGCTAATATTTAACATTATCATGTCGGTCTGCAAATTATCCTAAACTAAATTGTATCTGTAAGGAGTCTAGAGATTTTAGTTTTGAATCCATTAGTGAATACATAATGTCGCTGTTTATGCAATGCCTTAATTCAATCTCACAATTTACAACGTAATCAATCTTGTCTTTAAAACGTAATCAATAATATAAAATAAGTAATGATCATGTAGAAAAAACTATCTAACAATAAAGTGAAACCAGCAAAAAACATAAGATAATTTGATTTATTATCAAGCACAAACTTAGTTTTACAAAGTAATTTTAGTTAGAGAACTTTCTAAGGGCATTTTCATACTTATGTAGATTTACTAAATTATAAAGTTTTGTAAGAACTACATATATTTCATTAGAGGATCCAACATCTGACTCACGTACATTAAAGATAAAGACTAAACCAATTTATTTTGAAATAAGGTAATTGATGATTGAAATAAACGGACTTTAATAACGTAAAACAAACACAAATTATCTCAAAATCAATTTCTAAAAGTCAGAGTATCAATGTTATTTAAGAACGACTCAATCAAGGTTTGAATACAAACAAAATATTCACGTTACAACCCTAAACGAATATTAGAACTGACACGGCGATATTACTTTACGGAGATTCGCTTATTGACGTACAGTCACAAACAATATAACCTTTATTAATTTGAACAATATAACTACTTATGATGTAAAATAACATAATATTTAAAGGAAACTATTTATAATTTATAGCTATACCTTTAAACCTTTTAAAAATGACGACTAAACTAACAAACAATTTATCTACAGACAAGAAAATATTGTTAAAATTAAAATTATTTATTTTGTAATAAGATTTTTACAATCACTTTTACATGTCACTTTTTTTAGTTCACTGGAGTTGACCTTATCTAACTGGCTAGCCTAAGAAGAAATGTCGAAACAAGGCCTCTTTTAAAGTCCAGTAATTGTACAATAATTAATAAATAAATGCAGGGCAAACAAATTTCTACCATTAAAAAATATCGGGAAATTCGTTTAAAATAACAAAACTATCACACTGTATCAGAAGTTAACATACATTAAGAGTGGTAGAAGTTAGGATACTTTAGCAAATTGCTTGTGACTGTACGGATACCGGAGGAATACCTTTACAAAATATACAAGCATAATCCTCTCATTTACCGTCCAATCTGAACGCCTGAAACTCGACTGAATCCTTCAAGACCCCAAAATGGATTAGAGGAGATCTCTTTAATAAAATTACTCCTAACAAGAGCTTTCCCGTTTTTTAATCCTCATGCCTGAGTCGATTAGAATGAGAGCGTTAAAAACACCGGGATATTGCTTTGCAGGAGATTATGAAGTAATAAGGAGTTGAAATAAAATGTTGCTTTAAACATGACGCAAGTTTTTTTTTATAAAGATTACTAGCAATGTGGGTCGCACATTAATAGTAATCTCGTTAACCCCTCGTGCTAAGCTAAGATGCTTGTGTTACGAATGGGTTCACGTCGGTAGTTTAATGGATGGGATTCGAACCCGCAACCATATGGTCGCAAGCCCGACGCCCTAGCCATTAGGCTAGTTTAGCTTTACTAGGCTTGTTTTGCTAGCATTAAAAATTTGTGACACACACACTCGTAAATTATTATTGTCTGCCCTTAAAAATTATGTGACCCTGAGTTTCGTTTGATATTTTCTTTTCCAAGAAGTCAAGTACCAAATATAGACTCCGTCGAGCTCAAAAAAAAAAAAAAAAAGTGATACATTATATCTTGCAGAATAAATGATATCCCTTTACTTGACGCTAGAAATAAATTTCAATACTTTAATTCTCATAGTTCCAGATAGAGAACGAACGAACGAGTAACGGAACGGTTAAATTTCATCACTCAATAGTTCACTGAAACCAAAACTACAACTATACAATAATATAATTACTCATGTTCTCCAAACGGAGATAAGCGGTTTGATGGTAAGATTACCTCACTATAGGGGCCTAACCTCAGTGTGTTTGCTTAATTACTTACTGCACGCTAAGTTTGCGACAAGACAGACGACTAAGAAATGTCGTATTTGAAAAATACTTTACGACATGCGAAAATAAAATCAGTCAAAAAAATAATTATGCATATAATTTTAAACCGGTGCTTTCTGTAGGTTTTTGGTCTTCACTGTATTTAGTTTTGGGTGGAAATATTATAGTAAAAAATTAATAATCATTTATTGCCGACTAATGTCCATAGTAATTTTAGAAAAATACAAAAAAAAACACAATTTTGGTATATCGAAGTAAACAATATTATTTAAATGTCAGCATTCTTAAAACTTAGTTTTTAATCCATTTTATATCAATTTTATTAAATAAATTATCAGTCAAAGTTTTAAACTAAATATGCAAGTTATCTTAGTCAATTCCAGGATTTCGACTATTGCATTTGTAGATCATTCAAGTCAAAGTACTCCTACACCTGTCTCTTTAATATACACAACTGTCATAGAATCATTACGGCTCCCCTTTTCAGAGACCCGTAAATCAAATTTGAGCCCCAATTCAATTACTGCTGATTATATTAAATTTTAAATCACCTGGAGACTCATTTGTCCGGTAACGAAGAAAAGGTCCTTAATCCAAATTTCAAGAAGCCAATTATTAAACAAAATTAAGCATCAACCTTTATCGTTAATCACTTAGTAGAAAGTATGCAGATTGGAGCTTCTAGTTCATTTGCCCGCCGGGGGTAGCAATTAAGAAAACATTAGAAGAATTTATCTGTTCTTTGTGTTAACACTTATTCTAAATGTATTCAGATTAATTGATTAAAAGTTTATCTTTATATCAGTATTGCAGATTGACATTACAATGCTTGTTCTTGTCTATGTCCTATTTCCAATCATAAATATTTGAAATCAGCACAATGACTGATCATCACAGCATTCATTCTTTTCAACATCGATATCACATTCCATTCATCTGTTTTTCGGTCTTCCTGCCTGCATTGACATTTGAGTTACAACATCATAAAATTCAAAGAGTTCTAAAGTTCTTCAGAATATTATTATTACAACGACCAAACAGAAAATCCATTAGGTGAACACTTACTCTTTACAATTATATCAACGAAATAAGGATAGTACTTAAACAAAGCACTAAAGCGAGCTTAACAATATGAATAGGCTGCACAAGAACCTTCCCAAAATAATCTTCCTAACGTGATGAGCTCAGTCATTATCATAATCAGTACATGTATTTTCGGCGAAGCATCAAGTGTTCATTCACCGCAAATTGCTCCCACGCCATAAAACAGGTCAGGGTGGGTCGCAACCAATCCCAAGTGTTTATAGCAACCTTTATAACCCCCAAATGATCACACCAGATGAAAACGTTTCGTTTTGATGGCTCATGTTGATTGAACCAGTTCTATGTTAATTACTCGACGACTTGATTTTATACGCTTGACGAATGCTACTGGCCGACTTTTATTTGTTAAATTTTATTTTTTTGTTTTGATATGTTTTATTTTATTCGGAACACCTGTTGTGGATTTAGACAATTTACATGTATGACAGATTTCTTGAATGATGTAAACTATGGACCAGAATAATGACATTTTCAGTATAAGCAATTAAAAATAAAGCAATAAGTATTAACGAGCCTGTTGGTCTAGTGGTTAGTGACCCTGATCGCTAAGCCGGAGGTCGAGGTTCGATTCCCACCCAGGACATTTCTACAACCACATTTACAACCACGATCATTTCTTCTGTGTCTGGGTGTAATATATCTGTATAATTATGTATTAAATTAATAAATATATAAGTATGTTTATCACTTGTTTTTATGCAACATCACGCTCTCTAACTCTGTTCATCAAAGCCATGATATATTGTTCTCAAAATACAATAAACTTTTAATCAGGGTTTACTAGTTTGATAGATCGCAATTAATAATAGAGACAACCTTAGAACTGAAATCACCAAAAACAGTAACTAAACGTTACAGGCAGTTTATCATTCATCGAGTCAACAGACAAAAGCTTTTTCAATTTCACTTCCCAAAAAAAAACAATACATAGCCAAAAACCCAATTTCTAAAGAAACTTAGATACACCTAGATATCTACAACAGGTCGTAAAGCACTCAGCGAGGCTTTCAACGATTGCGAAAAGTAAACAACCAATAAACCAGTGATGGATAGAACAACCCCCTAGAAACAAGATTATGGGATAAGGGAATACAAATTCAATTGATTAAATTCACTACATTTTCTAGAAAAAATTATGTTGACGTATGCCATTCAATCTTCGTAATACTTAGTTCTTTACGGGCCTATGTTAAAAGTTGTAGGTATACGTACGTGCCTAGTTGGGTACTCGTATATATTGTTTTTTTTTAGAGTTCCGTAGGTAGTCACACAGTGCCAACGCGGTCATATTGGTAGGCCACTGTCCTTCCGTCCATCAGTCCATCTGTCAGTGGAATGTATATTTCAAATAATGCAATACCAAGTTTAAATTTTCACAGTAATTATGTATTTTTTTATTTAAAATATAACAAAAAAAATTGATGGATATAATTCAATTAGACAATTGCTTGTTGACAGCAATGCGGGTGAATAGTTTAACGCCATTTTTAGGGCTAAATAAGTTTAAAATTAATTAATAGTTGTTTTGTTATGCGTTTATCTAATTCATTATGTTATTGTAAATTTTTACGTTAATTTTGTAAATATAAAAAAAAACTTTCAATCCATTTCAAATATTGCAGCGCCTCTCTCACTACATAGAACAAAGTCGCTTCCCGCCGTCTGTCCTTATGAACGCTTACATCTTTAAAACTACTCAACGGATTTTGAAGCGGTTTTTTCAAGAGAAATGTTTATAATTATGTAGAATATACGTGTGAAGCCGCAGCAGACCGTTCTGTCTGTCAAAATCAAAATCTGTTTAAAAAGTATATAGTGAGCGTAATATATTTAAGGACCCTTCATGTGCGACTCTGACTCGCACTTGACCAGTTTTTTGTGGGTTCCCTCTGACAGTTATTGGTTTTTGAGTAACGTTAGGTTAGGTCTGTGTTTATTTTCTTATCGCTTAAGTATATTTTCCTTGCGGCTTCCATAAACGAATAAGCTGATGTTGACTTGTTGTCGATAAAACCGCTTGAAGAATTACTTGCGTGTAAATACATAGATAACATAATTATAATATGTTTTCTACTACATAATATTATGAAGATTTCGATGAATTAAATAGCGGTTAATATGTTTAGTTAAAATTACGTTCTTATAACGTAATTTTATAGTAAATACAAGTCTTTTTTAATCATCGTCGCAAAATTCTGCTGTGTTTTTTTTTTGTGGCCTAACTGCATTAAATAATACAAAGGATATACCATGTAACCTACTATGTACTACGTACTAATATACCTGCCTACGATTTAACAACTATTCGTAGCCTTTAACCAAGCTATATTGTGGTCGGCTTTCAGTCTTACCGGATTCAGCTCAATACCGTGTTTACAGAACGACTGCCTATCTGACCTTCACAACCCCAGTATAGTGTAATACTGTGTAACCCAGTATGTTGCTCGGTAACACAGTATTACACGATAAGGTTGGTTGTTACGATTAAGGAAGAGATATTTTATTGGGTAGCACAAATTCACATGATAAGACTAATTGTCAGAATTGTAATTACTTTTATTAAATGTAAATCGACTAGTGCCTGTCCTGATATCCAGATGAAGAGTATCACAGATAAGGATAGATTGTATATAAAAAGATAAGTGAAGAAAATCGGATGTGTGAGAAGGACAGACGATGAGAAAATTGTCAGAAGAACGTAGATTCCTATCATGAGAAGAACAAAAACAACAGCTTATCCTTTATTTCTAATTAATAACTACGAATCAAACATAAGCATTAATCTTTGCTATACTACCTCGGACGTACTAACTTGGAATACCATACCCCCACATTCAGACTACCCAATAATCGATATTCGGTTTAATTAGTCTAAAACAAACGATTCCGGTTCATTTGTTTCCGTATTTGCGTTCTCCGATTGTCTTTAGATAAGTTAGGTATGTTTGATCGTAAACAAAGAGTAGGGCTGTCTCGTATATATCGTATACTCGTTTGTTTGACAAATATATATAAAAATAATAGCTTACAAAAGTAAAAAATCATTTCAAGACCTTTATATACGTAAAACAAAAGCTACATATTTTCTTATCAATACCTCTACTAATTTAAGCACGTATCATATATTCAACAAACTCAAAAAAATCCTCAACAAAATAAACAGGAATATGAAACTTGTAGACTAGACTGATTCAGTTGCCATGGCAACGTCATATTGAATGTATAACAACCCTATCCCGATCGATGAGCCAGACGTGAGGCAACAGGTCCTCGTCATAGCAACTATCTCGTACTCAGTACTCGTTCCTGTAATTTCATCCGTTTTATACACGATATGTTTAAGTATGAATAAATTAGTAGAGCACACCTAATTAACATTTAAAGAAAATCTGATTTTCATTATGAAAATGACAGCCAATAATTTAAAACCATTTTTTGTGGCAATTGTGCAACGTATAATATTTTAAACTATCGTAAACCTTTTTCATGTAATTGGGTACCTTTTTTTTGTGTGAAAAAAAAAAGGTTTCAACCCACGCCGAGGGCACGACGTAGGGATATGTCGGTATTTCACCGACCAAAAACACCCCGGACTCGTCTCTGTCTTGGCCGGAGTCGTGAGATCACTCGCGCATTCTCTGCTCGACTCCAGCTGATGCAGGTAGGTACCTACCTTATCAAGCAAAAAAAAATTATTGTTAACAAAAATCACTTTTTCCCTTCTCGGCGATCTGTGGATACGACGTGTTATTATATAGTGACCACTAAGTCTTAATCAAAACAATTTTTTTATTTAACTACTATTACATAAACTACACCATTCAAAATTCCCAGGACACAACGTTGGAGCGGAGAATACTTCAACGTTTTAACTACGCACTATTCATACTCTTAGACGGTCATATTTCTATTCGCTTTGTCGGATTCTTGTTTTAATGACTTTCTCGAGGATGCTGTTTTCCTTTGATATCTACCCACGTACTACTTGTACTTCGTATGAATATGCATAAATAGTTGGAAGTTTTAAAACGAATAAAATATTTCAGGAGCAATTTCACTAATTACTTACAACATACTTCAAAGTTTTAAACATTATGCACATCAAATTTATTTGGCTATTATAATCATACACGCTTTTTCCTGGCCGAAAGTTTCATAGTACATAAGTATACATTAATAGTGACCAAGTCCATTATATAATATACCAAACTATTGATTGATGATTCCAGATAGCCAATTGGAATCCAATTTTCTTAATCGTTGTTCAAAAGGTCTAACAGAACAACTGCTGACATAGACACAAACACAAGCCTCATTGTCCTCCCGCGGGAGTCGAGCAGATAATGCACTAGCCGACTCCGGACAAGGCAGAGACGGGATCCATGATACACTCGCCCGTGGTTTAAAGGTTCTCAACCGTAAAAAAGTGGATTCGTCTGATTAATCAGTCTGGTTTTTTTATGACCGATGATGTCAAAGCCGACAGTTGCAAAAAAATCATTAGTCATCTGTAAGGACACAAAACAAGTGATCGATTTCCCGTAATTCCTATAAAATAATTATGATACTTTATGGAAATAAGCCACGTTCAACAAGACATTAAAACTATTAACTAATGACATGTACGTTCTTAAAGGTCGCTATAAAACTTATCAGTCTCACACGGGCTCTAATTACTTTGTCCCCTAGTTATTACAAGCCGAACCACACGTAATCATGTTGGAAAGATGAAGAAAACCTGGACTTATTTTATGCTCACAGGGAATAGGCATAGGAAAATAGAATCAGTTTATACGACCAAGAATTTAATAACGGCATTACATTGTGCATTGGCTAATCAAATTTTCAAGAGAATATTTTTATTTATTAGTAGACTTGCTGTTTCCTGGTGCACCGCCTGCGGTCTCAATTTTTTTTTATATTTGTGATGTAAGCTATCCTATCTTTCAAGTTGGATCAAACTGCACACGGTTACTACACCTATTTTCAAGAAATCAACGACATAAATTATTAGTTCCTGGATATAAAGTTGAGTTGAAGTCAGGTCAATATCTCAACGACCGCAACTCTACAAACTTTTAAACTCGTCTATAAAATTCTCAATAACTTCATGTCAAGTTTATAAACTTATTTTAAAAAATCACAGCCTGTACCGCAAGCTTGTGAGTTCTTGAAAAAGTTTGGACTTATATGTAAACGTATATATATGACAAAGTATTTTTATTATAGTGTTAGGTTTACATATCACTAGAGACGTTCTCCGTTGTCGCGAGTTTGCAGTCTTTAAAAAACTTAAAATCTCTTTTTAAAGCGCAGGCATGTAGTAATTCGACTTATTTGGAAGGAATGGAGTTTTAAAGACTCGTCAGTAACAAACAAACTCTCTTATAGATAGCTCTTAACTTTCGTTCCTTGTAATTTTATTCAAGAAACGAAGACGAAGATAATCGACGTGTTAGGTCAAACAATTATTTGTTAACGATAGGATTGATAGAACGTTCCTGATTGTCATACGGTGATCTTTGGCAGTCGTTAAGTCATTACAATTCTGACAACCAGTCTATTGGATACTGTAAAACCCAGCAATTGGTTGAGGTTATTTTGGCAGTCGCTCAGTGTGAAATCCGGCACTGAACCAGAGTTACCGATATAGCCCAGAGGATTAGCAAGCTGAAGTGGCAGTGGGCTGGTCATGTATGAACTGACAACCGTAGGGGAAAACGTGTTCTTGAGTGGAGACCGCGTTTCGGTAAACGTAGTGTAGGACGACCGGGGGCTAGATGGAGCGATGACATCCGCAAAGTGGCAATAGTTGAATACGAAGAGCTGAAGAACAAATGCACAAAGAACACCCAGACCTGGAACAAATATCTGTGGACCACAAAAATGCTTGTCCCATGCGGGGATCGAACCCGCAGCACGCCACGCACAGTGGTAATAAGCGTGGTGACCTATACCACTCGGCTATCCGTGCATTGCTAGAATATATTATGTTCTACTACAGGCATTTTTATAATTATTGATAATTCAACACGTCTAGTAAAATACCTACATCGCTCAGGTCCAGCAAAATGCTTCGTTATATACCGCGGGCGCTCAGCGCTTAACGTTTAATCAACTCTCTTTTATTTTATATTGTTATGACTAAATTGTTTTAGTTTACATGAAGTAAATTAAACTGTTTGTGTTGTTATAACGGTTTTATACTTGCAGTTTATTTTAAGAGCGAATTTGTGAGAAGATGTTAGAAGTTAAAAACAATTACGGCGATATAACTATTTATTTGGTTATTTTTTTAGGATACCAAATAGGTATCATGTAACTTAATAAAAAACTAGCAAAAACACGTAAAACAATGCAACAGTAATAAATCATAAACCATTTCTATAAATCACAAACAGGTTAACAAAATATTTCTCCAATTTCCACGTACATTGTCGACGTCGGAATAACAAAATAATAATTCGTTTACATTAAAAACAACACATTCGATATTTATATTATTTTATACAATCGACCACATAAGTATGAATTTAGAGAATTACACTTTGAGGGAACAACGACCCTTATTTCAAAAGTAAATCGTTGGTTTTCATTTGTTCGTTGTCGCCATTTACTTCTGGTTATTGGATGACTGTACAATAGTAATACACTGCTAAGTGTTCTTATCTCTTTACTTTCTTTTTTCAAAATAATTTATCTATACTTATAATAAATCTGTAGAAGTGAAAATTCTGTACATTTAAAGTATTAAAAAAAGAAATGGCGGGGGGTGTTACTAGACCGAGACCGAACACAAAAATGTGATTAAAAAAATTTTTGTCTGTCTGTCTGTCTGTCTGTTTGTTCAGGCATCACGCAAAAACTACCGGTTCGATTACGATGAAACTTGGTATAATTGTTCCTTAATATCCTGGGCACCACACTGGGTAGTTTTTATCCCGGAAAAGTATATACCTGATGCAGAACCGCAACAGACCAGCTAAACTATAAGAGATACAAAAATGGTACCATAGCAAAAATTGTTCCACGTGATGAGCATTTTCTGCTGAGAGAATAAATTTGAAGATCTGGAACACCTGTTGTCGAACTCCAAGAGCCCAGCTACACCATAACACATAGGAATGACGTCTTAGCAAAAGTTGTTCGGTCTGATGGGCATTTCCTGTTCACTTATAAAAATCGAAGATTTTAAACATCTGACCTGGAAATCAAAGCTATCACTAATTATACTGTATAATTATAAAATAGCATAACCTTCACGCGGTGAAGGCGGTAACAGTTTAGGACTGGTTTTCGATGACAATGGTATATCTGTATACAACATGTAACAAAACCCCTGTCAGATCCAATAATGGCGTATTCGTGGTACAGTTCATGAACCGTCTCGCATAGGCGGCTTCTTTGACACAAAGCTACAGGTAGTAAGTACATGAACTTTGAGGAGCGGTCAGTGTTGCTGTTGCCTTGGATCAGTTTTTATTTTGATTTAATTATTTTCAATTAGGAAAAAAAATAATCTCCAATCCATTTAATACCTACGTATATGTGTTCGCAGTACGATACCGAATAATACCGAGTCTAAGGGATCGGACAGGGTTTTTGTTACATGTTGTGTATAAATAAAAAGACAAGGCCTGACTGACTGACTGACTGACTCATCAACGCCCAGCCCAAACCCTTGAACCTGGATAGCTGAAATTTTTGCACAGACGTTTCCTATTTAATGTAGACAAGGAATAAGGAAGGATTTTTCGAAATTCAACCCCTAAGGGTGTTAAATAGGGGATGAAAGTTTATATGGAAATTTCGTATACGGGCTTCTCGATAGAAATAAATAAAGACGTATTTCAGCAATTTTGAAAATCTACCCCCTAAGAGGGTAAAATAGGGGTTGGAAGTTTGTAGGTATATGAATTGTGTAGTTTTCATAGATAGCCACATTAAAGTTCATAGGATTATGAGTTATAAATAAATAAGACGTATTTCCGAGATTTTAGAAATCTACCCTCTAAGGGGGTGCAATAGGAGTTTGAAGTTTTTTTACGATATTCATCATTTTCAAACAGAGATACATAAGATTTGGTATTTGGGTTTTTGGTAAGAAATAAATGAAAACATATTTTTGCGATTGTAGATATCTACGCCTTAAGATGGTGAAATAGGGGTTGCAAGGTATTATTTTTATGGTATGTACCTTCGTTGCTTCTGATTCCATAACACAATCCTGCTACTTACTTTGAATTCGGAGCAATGTGTGTGACTCTTCTTCGTCTTTTCGTGTAAATGATTCTCAAGTTTTGTCTGACCAAAAATTTGCCACAATTTTAAAAGTTTATCCAAACTCAATGTATGTGATGTTTTCCACATTATCTTATTATTATCTTGACGCCATAATATTTTATGAAAAATATAATTTATGCGCCTTACTTTGAAAATCACAGAATACATCCATCTATCCTTTACTACCTACTTACTACTCTTAACTTTACGCGCGAGCGAAGCCGCGGGCAACAGCTAGTTTTTAAATAAATCCTGTTAACAGTGTCTAAGAAGCTCAACAAACTAAATAGTTTATATACTCAAGAACTTCATTGGAAAATGTTGGAGACAGTATTTACTGAATAAAACGAGCGCTTCGTGGAATTGGAAACGGATCTAAACGGATTTCACAGCAAATCTTCAGATTTCATTGAATATTGAATAATCCTTGAGTTTCTGTTCTTCACGAAAAGAAACCTTTGTGTCTTTAAAATGAGGAACTTGATTCAAAATGGTAAAGATTAAAAACGATAAGAAGGAAAGTCGTTTTAAACTGATTTAATTATGAACCTCTAAATCTATACTAATAAATACTTAATGTTATAATGGCTATCTTTGGCCTTTACCTACAGAGGGGTTTTTGCGGACTAAATAAATATAATAATAATATAATAACAAAAACTAAACTAACCTTAATTACTATTCAAACTTTATGTAATTATTATAGGATTAAACGTTTTGTTTTCCATTTTGTAAGCTGCATGAACTAAAAGATGTTTTATTTTATTTTATTAATATTTATAATATTATGAAGCTGAAGAGGTTTTTTGTTTGAAAAAAATATTTGAGTGTTAGATAGTCCATTTATAAAGGGTACATTTTGTCGCGATAAACGACGCCCACGCGAGCCGCGAACAAAAACTAGTATGATATGATAGGATAAATACTTTGATTTTTCAAGTATTCCTTTCATACAAAAGTAAATTAAGTAAGGAAATTTCTTTATATTATGAACCTCACGTCGTCACATTCTGTAGCAAATTGTTTCGAAAAGAAAAAGTTTCGTCACTCCTAAAGAAATTCTCACAATCCTCAAGCATGATGGACGCATTTTATTAAAATACTTTGTGAACTTCTACAGGTATCGAGAGTAAATTTTCGCTTTCCTCAAATTTTATTACTTAAATAGCACTTGGTTTTATTCTGAAAATAAGCCTTTAAGAAGGATTTTGAATAAAAGTTTCGATTTGTTAATTGTTAGTCAAATTAATACGAACTTTAAATTTTTATTAAGCATCTGATTACTTCCCAATTAGCTTCAAATACTACGTTCTAGACAAAAATATTTTATCGAAAAAAAAAAAGGTAATGAGGTAACAATTTGTTATTAAAAAAGTATACGAAAGTAACTATATACACAGTAACTTGTTGTTCTGAATCAAACCACTCAATTAATTTCCTTGTAAATTAGTTGAGTCAGAACCAAGCAACACACGTTCGCCGCACTTCCAATAATCTGTGGTTTATTTATTACAAGCGAGGCATCAACAGGTAACTCCCAGCTGTTGTATTAGACAGCTTTTGATAGCTATTATGTAACAACCTTTTCTTTTTAATTGAATTCCAATAATTTTTATTTATTTATTTTATTTATTTTGTATTTTTTTTAAAGAGTACAAACAATGTGGCACATTACTAGTAATTTCGTAACCCCTCGTGTTAAGCTAAAATGCTTGTGCGAGTGGGTTCACGTCGGTAGTGTAATGGGTGGGATTCGAACCCGCAACCACACGATCGCAAGTTCGACGCCCTAGCCATTAGGCTACCGCCGCTTCACTATATTATTATTAGTTTTAAATTTGAATGTAAATTTCGATTATCTCAGAATTGTACTACATTATTGTAAAAATAATTTCATGATTACGAAACGCCTGTATTACTTGTTTAAATCTAAGAAAAAACAGGATTTGCTCATCTGTCAACCGTCCTAATACCGCTACCGAAAAAGGACTCTCTTATGTTTAAATTTTGTTTGTAAACGACTTCATAAGAACGGTTAAGCTGCATTACATAATATATAATTATACTTAAAATAAAACATATAACAAAGAAGTTCTTCATCAAAAAGATTCAGTCAAGCTTTATAAAAGCGAACTAACGTAATTTATTTTCCATTTTGTCAAAGAAAATTAAAATGAGAAGCCTCCTAACTGGCATAATTAAAAAGTGCTTTGGTATAAAATTGTAAGGATTTGATTGAATATTTTTGAAGAGATTAGTGGCAGAGTTCAGGCATATTATGATCCTGGCACAAATTAAATTATGGCATGGTGACCCTCGTCACAAAGGGTGGGTTACAACTAAGATAATATGACCTACTGCCATATCTCGTCTACATAATAATTATTATTCTTGATTGACACGTCTTTATTCGCAGTGCATTACAAGATATAAAAGTTTTTTTTTTAATTACAATTATTATTAATAGCTAAATTATTCAAAAACTTTTGAATAATTTTAGATATTATATTTTCAGACACCTCGGTTCGGCTATTTGTGTTCAAAAAAAATTTATAGCTGAATTTTTACATCATGATTAAGAAAAAATAGGTAGGTACGGAAACAAAGTTTTGACCAACATTTAGGCTGATAACAATAGTTTTTGGTACTTCAAAAATAGTCTTCTGCACTGTAAGTACTTTTAGTAAAAATAAAAAAAAAAAAAGAAAGTATCTGGTTAATCGAAAGGGATTAAACATATTATATAAATAACTTATTTAATATTATATTAAGCTACGTGATCGGACCAAGACCTTAGCCTAATTACGTTTAATCCATCAATCAAAAGCTTGATAGATTGCTAATTAATTACATTATAACAAATTAATCCTTGTATTATAAAACAAATTACTTTGAAAAATGTTATTAATTATTTATTCTATCTTAAATGTCTTTTTTAATTATGTCAGAAAGAAAATGCTGGAAAGATATTATATTTTTTTAAAAGGAAGCTTGGTGTTTTTTCTATAGATAAAAAGGCATATTTAGTTACAATTTTTTAAGCCGTCTATTGTTGTCTTTATTTACTGAACGATGAGCGTTGTATCCGGACCATGCCTTTGTTATGTTGTCAACACGGCGTAAGCCAGTCTAGACATAAGCATTTTATAATTTCGTCTTAAGAGAGCATAGTTGGGGGTGTCTTTATAGATCGAAATGAGTGTTTTAATATTTAGTTTGTTGACTTTTCAATTATCTATAATATTTTATAAGTAACGTTTATTGGATAAAATAAATCACATGTACTAATATGGCGTAATAACTGTGAACTATTTGATCTTACGCACTGTTTTCATAGAGACTATTTGTAGCCATTAAGATCAAAGACAGCATAAATTCCTCTATTTATAGTACATGATTAGCAATTGGATTTCAAACTCCAATGGTTTCGAAACAAAAGATAATAATAATTTATTATTCATGAAACGAAAAAATATAACTTTAAAACACATGGTACTCGTAATATGTAGGCAACAGAGGTTTTCTCAATTCCATAATATTTTATCACGTATGAGGTAACCCAGCTTACCCCATAGGTACTATCTCCTGACACTACGGATTAATCTTTGCAAATGCGTAGGTACTAGAAAGATATACTTACGCTGTACAATCTATTGATCAAATGAATGTAAATAAAATGAAAAACTGAAATGTATGTAGGACAAAACTTCCAAAATCTTTCTACTTAGTACCTACGCAAAAACAAAAGATTTTTTCTTCTCTTGTGTTCGTTATAGTCAGGACAAAGTTTTGTATACATGATAATAAAAAAAACGATAATTTTTTTTATTTGTTATGTTAAAAGTGAACGAATGAATGAGACAGAAGACTGTGCACGATCACATCTTTTATGGGAAAGAGTAGGTCTCTCTCCCATAAAACATTTTATTTACGCGGGTGAAACCGTGGGACGCAGCTAGTATAAAATTAAATTCTATAAAATCTTCAAGTCTGAGAAATTGCGATTGTTACAGAAGTTTGTCTGATCTTTATTATGTTTTGTTAGGTAATAAGCTGAGTTTGTATTGCATTTGTTATCATAGTCTGTTTCCTGTTACTGCAAATATTTTTCAACTGGATTGCGTTCATTTTTCTTTAGGTTTAATATGAAAATTGCAACTCTATGACTTAAGTTACTTTTTCTTTTCCGTTTTTTATTACGGAAAACTTAAGTTAGGTACTTATTTATTAGAGCAAAATATAAAGACATTCAGTTGCAACTTCAAAATGAATTGAAAGTAATAAAAAGATTTGTTGTCGTTCAATGTGCACAGACCGATAGTCTTCTTTAGTATATTTTTTTTTACAAAAGGTTGGTAGCAATGTGGGCCGCACATTACTAGTAATCTCGTTAACCCCTCGTCCTAAGCTGAGATGCTTGTGGTACGATGGTTTCACGCCGGTAGTCTAATGGTTGGGATTCGAACCCCCAACCACAAGATCGCAAGACCAACGCCCTAGCTTACCGGCCTAGCCTACCTACCTATAATAAACATAAATATAACTTAAACTTAACTATGCATTCAGTCAGAGAAATAAAAAAAACACATTGATTCGCTGACACTTGGGTCTTTTTTTATATTATTTTAAAATGCATATATATCTTTCCAGTTAAACCCAACAATTAAAAAACATAACAAAACAATGATTCTCTTATCTCCATGTTATGTTCCTTCTTTCAGTCTATGCTCAAAAATACGAGATCCGTGAAAAGTAAAGGAAGTTCTTTACAATAACTAAGGGAAAAGAGAGAGAAAGGTAATTATTTCTCAGTAAATACTCCTCTAAATAAAAGAAAGAGTACAGTACACTAACAGAGATAACATAATTATGTTGTTAAGTGCGTGCTATATATAGCTATATAAGCCAGTTGATGGATTAGGGTGAAGAGGTAGCTACCAATTTGAGTACTACTTGATTGTTATTGGATTCTGAGATTACATGGACAATAATAACGTCTTGTATAACTAAACAAGTTATAGGTATGACTGTGGATGGGTATATAAGCAGAGGGAGACCGAAAAAGAGATGGATGGATTGCGTGAAAGATGATATGAGAAAGAAAGGAGTGGATGCCGCGATGACGAGTAATAGAGAGGAATGGAAGGAAAATACGCATTGCACCGACCCCATATGAATGGGATAAGGGCAGGAAGAAGAAGAAGAATAACGTCTTGTATAAAATGTATGTTGGATCTTTTAGACTACGCAACGGATATTAATGCTTTCAGCTATAATAGACTCTAGCGGAAAGTTTTTGTATATAATTATAGGCATCGTATCGTGCACAAGAGATAGATAATTTCAATTCTATTTACTACAGTGCGAATCTGGGCGTTTCCGCAAGTAATATCTATAAGGGTACAACCGCTTCATATTATAAGGCAATAATGGCAACAGAAATTTATTGAGTGAGCACATGTGTGGGTACATGATACCCACTAGCCTTTACACTACAGTTCCGTGTGTGATAAAATACTAGTCTCTTAACCCTAAGCGGCAAAAAGTTGGTGCAAACAAAGTAGAAAGAGTCTGTTGATATTATAATCAGACCTAGAGAAATGCGCGTACACAAAAAAAAAGTTCGCCTCACGAATATTACTATATGTATAAATAATCACGTTTAGGTGGCTATGATTGTTTTCTTTTATAAAAGAAGTCTTGCAGATAAACTTCATGAACGACCGGCCAAATAATTCTGTTTATTCGTTCTATAATGAAATTCTAGTAGGAACTTGGGGACTATATTTCTAAATAAATATCAATAAGCGTGGTATAAATTCTGATTTGGGATAATTTGTTATTTCGTTTTACCTGATCAGGGAACACAATTATGATGGAATCATATTTAAATTCGACATAAAGTACAGAATATAGGTAGCTATTGCCATAAAAACGCTCTCAAAGTTGTATCAAACGATATATAGAGCGGATTCTAAATGAAATCAAATATGTATTTGTCTTTTAAACTGCAATTATAAAGCTAATGAGTTGGGTTAGTTGAACGCGTTTAACTCAGGAACTACTGCTCCGTTTTGAAAACTTTTTTCAGTGTTACAGAGCCCAATTATTGAAGAAGGTTTAGGTCCGCTGGCGGAGGAGTTGCGATCAAAGCTAGTGTGTTCTGTACTTTAATAAATAAGCATTAGGTATTTTGTAATGTATCAACAGTAAAGTGTCATCAACCGTACTAACCGTACCATCCATTAGTACCCATCGTATAAAATGACAGTATTGGTCGTATCCCTTCTAACAATCAAAGTCGTGAAGTACAGTGATCTCGTACGGGGGAATGTTTCTTTTGTCTGCCTTTACTCTTGTTACGTGACCCCAACCGAATGGAGCATCTTTGTTAGAAATTGTATGGATTTTGTGACTCTCTTCTGTTAGTTTTTGGTATGTTATTGTGTCACGTTCTTTCAGTAAATGTACTCCACTAGTGGTGTTATTTACTTATCGATTTTCTCTTAACGTTCTGAAATAAGTCAGTTTGGTAAACATTTTTCTAAACTGTATTTTTTCGTTTCTATGTTAGTTGTCATGTGCTTTATGGTAGATGATATCACCATTTAAAAACATATTTTATACATTTTAAATTTAGTAAAATGGATAAGAAGACTTAACAGAGCTTAAGCGATTTGAGATAGTGGTCTTACCAAAGTTTAAAATTCCTTGTGCCGTGATTCAAATATCGGGTAGTCAGCAGTTTTGTAACTGGGCCGATTGCCTCTAATGCCTTCGACACCTATACCTACAGCTACTAAAGGCTAGCCACCGAACGTCTATATACGTATTTCTTTTTTGCAAAAAACTAGCAACGTGGGTCGCGCTTTACTAGTATCCTTGTTAACCCCTCGTGCTAAGCTAAGTGCTTGTGTTACGAGTGGGTTTACGTCGGTAATGTAATGGGTGGGATCCGAACCTGCAACCACATGATCGCTAGTCCGACGCCCTAGCCATTAGGCTACTGCCGCTTTAAGTTAATTTAAATTGTATGTTTCTCCCCTATGCGAAAACAAATGATTGGATTATGATCACACTTTAGTAGAGAGTTTTGAGTAACACGAAGAAGGCACCTAGCTCAAACAAAAAAGTATGAATATCTATTTTAAAAAATCATGTTTACTAAACGTGGTATTGCCACCAATGTCGGGTACAGGTAGTATGTAATACAGGTGTAGGATATAGTCATATATAAAGTATGTTTTTACAGTGAATACCTACACCAGTTACTATATACATGTGTGGTAATAAATAAATAAAATGTAAATAAACACCTTAAAGAAATAATCTCGGACGTGCTATTAGCGGTATATAACATTACAAACTCTGGCTCAACTAAATCCAACTTATTTAATCTTCGTCTGGACCAAGTTTAATGAAATAAACAGCAATCAGAGAGTCAATCTCACGCCGATGCGCGGTGAGTCTACAGCTCACTGCTATTTGTCGTGTTCCAAGCAATCTTAGAAATGTTGGCGAGAAAATTGTATACAACGAGGCGTTGCCATGGTAACCCTTCCAGAAAGTATTTGTTTACTAAGTGCTGTAATGAAGAGAGCTTTGAGAGCGTTTGAAATGCGATACGAATCATAATATAGCATTCGATTGTTTATTTCTTGTAATGACATTACATTTTCAAACTTAAGTTTATACAGAACTTGGATACAAAATGAAGAAGCACAGAACTCTATAATTTTCTTTTAGTTACACACATTTATCGTTATATTAATATATCGATGCGTTTTTATTTATTTACTCTTTATTGTACATTCACCAACATAGGATATGAAAAATGAGAACAGTGTGAACAGTAAGTACAAAGGCGGTCTTATCACTAATAATTGTGATCTCTTGCAGACAACCTATGCATGGATTCGAGTAAGGATATTTAATCTATGCGGGTAGCTGTGGTGAAACAATAACATTAATTAAAGATACTTCTGACTAAAAATGAAAGACTAATAGATCATAATTAAATACATGTAAAGTGATATAGTAACTAATATACATCAATACAAAATTAAATACTAATAAATATACCTAGTATGTATCTATTATATACAGGATTATTTTTTATGGAGTGTGTATATATTCAACGAAGTAATCAGGTGCATAAAGCTGAACAACTTTTGACATGAAATATTTATACAAAGTGACAGGTCACGTGACTTATGTCTATGAAAAATTGATTTTCAATGTTAAGATTTCGCCCTATTTTCCTTGGGAAAAGTTGTTCAGTTTGTTGAATCTAAGCACTCCATAAAAAATATTCTGTATATAGAAATGTTGTTCCTCTACATAAGAAGAGCGATGACCGTCAAATTACAGTTCGGTAGGCGATAAGCAAACATTCCAGGGCAGCTGTTATATTGTGTGATGGATGGAAAGCTACAGAAAAGCATGGACCACGTAACGTAATAATATAAAGAATTGAATGACATAAAATATTTCTTCTTCTTTAGCAACAGAGAATAAGGATAATGTTGAGAGGGTAACACCTCTTTGTGAATTTTTGTAATCTAATAATGTTGATGTCATATGTCTCTTGTTGTAATAAATACACTTGACTGACCTGTTGGTCCACCTAGAGGGTAATGACCCTGACTGCTAAGCCGAAGGTCGTGGGTTCGATTCCCACCCAGGACAAATGTTTGTGTGATGAGCACAATCATTTGTTCTGTGTCTGGGTGTATTTTACGATACAATTCATACATCTTTTAACCTCCTTACAAGCATGCATAATCTCATGAGAGGAAAATTTTATATTCAAGTCTCTGCCAACGCCCTGGGGAATAGAACATTGATGGTATAAGTATACATCAGTATTTCCCTCCCTAAAAGCATTGTTCGCTTCCTAGCTGTACGAATCAGTTCTTCACAATAGACTCGCCCATTTTATCTTGTGACATCACACGATCCGTCAAATCGTTGTGTAAGAAGATTTTCGTGAGTAGATATTGTGTCTGCCAGGAATGTAGTGAGATCAAATGTTTAGAGTTGCAGCAGCAGACTTATAAACGATATAAAGAAAACCTTTTAATTTATTGCTCGATTTATAAACAAGTTATTTTTTTATTTACATTGCCTGCTGAAAACACTATTCTCAAAAGTCCGGGTTAACACAATTTAAAATGTTTCACACTTCAAACGGCGGTCACAAATATTCTTTCAAGAAAACCATCCAGGTGACCAAAATAAACTGGCAGAGCAAATTATATTCTTAAACCGGTAATAACAAACATAAGAAAAAAAACAACGGGTTGCATTTCAGGAATGCCGGCAGAAGTGAAAACTAACAAATAAAAATAGCATTAATAGATGCACTTTGATCAATTTCTATATTTTAATCACTTTATATACACGAATTCTACATATATTTTTGCACATCGCCACTAAAGAAGTTTACACTTCAAAATCGTTAAACATTGTCCTTATAAAATCAATTTCATTTTGATAAAAGTTTTTATGACCTCATCTTTATCCGGTCCGGTTAATTATAATTCCATTCGTTGTCTGCCCTTTGTAGTCTTATTAATAATCTAGTTTTATCCTCTCAGGGAATTTAATTTGTGCGATGGTAAATTTTGCTATGAATAGCTAATGTTATGATGGGAGATTTATTTCACATTTACAACAGTTTTATTCAATCAGCTTAGGTGTGTTAGTAATTAGGATTATGAGATGAAGCCGGCTGCTTACGGTCATGTTTTATTGGGTTCCCGAACCATATCATACATCATTCAGTACGTGATATCAATTCTAATGTTATCATTACTAATGTTATAAAGCTAAAAAGTTTGTTTGTTAGTTTGAACGCGCTATTCTCAGGAACTACTGGTCCGATTTGTATAATTTTTTGTCGCGATAACCGACGCCCACGCAGGTGGAGCCGCGAGCAAATCTAATAAACAATATGTTTACAATGCTATTAACAAAAAAAACTCAGTGCTTCACAGGCTTCCTTCAGTTATTGAAATATGAATTACTTAAAGACTACTTTACGAATCTTTGATTAGGTACTTCAGAAACATGAATTGATAGTCTGTACTAGATTCGAAATGGGTACTTAAAAGACAATTTAGAACTCGAATCAAATATTCAAACTGACATTACGATGAAAACAGTTTGCTTTTCCTACCAGTATCTCGTACATACGACGGCTCCAGTGAATACTTAACTCATTTACGAACTGCAACTGAGTCTAGACGTAAGCTTCCGTGTAGTTACGCCGACTTACAAAGCTTAAGACCATATTAGTCCCTGCTCACAGACGAATCGGGGACCAACATCCCGAGAGAAACAGATGACGGGGGATGAGGGAGGTAGCCAGGCAACAGGTGCTCCGAGTACCCCCCTACCTCCACTAATTCAAACTTCAACAATATCTTTTACGAATACTACATTGAACCGCGCAACCGAGCACACTGGAATATGGTACGTACACAGCGAGCATTGGATAGTGTTCGCTGCGATACGGATTCTACCAGCAATTTAGGGAATGGCCGTCATAGTAATAAAAGTTCCGAGCAATGTGTAAATTAACAAGCGACGTAGTGGATGCACGGGAGAGCTTATTACGCGGTGTTGGTATCAAAATCTCAGATTTCAACGAAGTATACAGGATTATGTTTCTATTTATTTGCTTGGGTGTTACTGTAGACGAGTTTCTTTCTTCAAATTATTCCTAAAAATACCTAACTTTTAAATCCATTGTTACTTTCAATGAATCTCTTTGCGGAGAGATGGGTCATTGTATTTTAAATAGAAGGTTTAAGTCCTGACAATCGTTGGTACATGTAAAATCAATACGTCACTATCATAAATAAATAATACCACCGACCCATATCAATGCAATGGCCGGAGTTAATAATCCACTCTCATATTCCGTATCGATCTTAAATGTATTCTTGATATTGCAAAGGTATTATGGTATTGATATTTAGAAGCCGCAATATTTTCTATGGAATCAAAATCGGATACAGTTATTTAAAGCTTGGAACTTAGGAGCATAAATTTGTAACCAAAAATAAGGTTTGATTCAACATATTTAGCTCGGCATAATTTAATAGGATGGTAATTTTACAGTTTTAAAGGTACATTGGAGAACCTGTTGGGCAATATACAAATTTACATAAAAAACAAACATAGTGAACTAAACGACACATAATTATAATTATGATAAGTGTATGGTGTTATAGCTTTGATTCCAATGCTAATAATAAATAGCAATTAAGTATAATAATAATGTTTTTTATGGTCTCTAGTTTTTAATAAATTTTCAAAGTTGCATGTAACAGCGCATCTTAAAAGACAAAAATCTCAAATTACCTGAAAATGGTAGCTATAGCATTTGGTTGCAAATGACCTCTACATGCCCTAAGCGAGTCGCCGGATTATAACCAGTAATCTTATATAGAGGACTTCAATCTAATTTACACATAATTATTTTCATTTTTAGGTGGAAATGCCAAAAATAATGTGTTCACAAAAACAACACAAATCTGGGACCTCAAAATTTTCAAAGGCCTTCCTTAAAGAAAGTCCGACAAATACTTTTGTGTGAATAAATCTTTGACAGGACACTTGAACTTTAACAACGAAGAAACAGTTCGAAAAAATAAATATTAATGAGAGCGACAAACGTATTCTTTCACAGTTTTTTATTTACATAATTATATCAATGGTACTTTATCTTACAGTTTTTTTTTAAACCATAAGTAAACAAAAGAACATCATTAGAATCTAATAACAGGTGGGAACTGCATACTGGGATTATCAGATAAGCCCCCTATGCAATTCCTATTATATATCTCAATCATGCCAACCTTTAATCCCTATGTATTGTACAAATAATTAACTATCAATAAAGGGTAATGTAAAATAGTTGGAAAATCCAAAAGTGCACGCCTCATAATCTAATTTTTTTTTTTAATATTTATTTTATCAGAACTTTGTCGCTGAGCGACAATACCGAAAAACAACAAATAGGTTTATACTCTACACGAAAAACTTGAAAAAAACAATGAAAACCTCCATACTAAAATAAGGAGGTTTTCATCTCATTTTTAAAATGTCATTTTGTCATGTCAAAAAAAACCTCATTTAAAATTGCGATTATTTGTAAATAATAATTAAACTACATCGAATTATACCGTGAAAAGTAATAGGCATCTATTCCTCAAAATAATGAAGCCTATAAAAAAACCAACTAGATAAGTGAAGTATTTCGCTCGTTATCGTGACCACAAGATACGGGATCCGTACATACAGACACACGGACGTCCAAGACAGAACTTTTTTAAACAAATTTTTTTATTAGTTTAAATAATAAAATGAGATTTAAAAATATCATGAGTGTTAAGAATAGTGTTTTTTCTCAACATTTGTCTATTTATATTCACTAATAAAAGCAATAAAGAATAAAAAAAGTGACATTTTAAGTTGGAGAATCACTCGGTGTGCGTAAACTGACAGTAATACCCACCTCAACGCTTCGCTTATGAGGCGTGCAATAAAGGCTAAGATTTTATACTGATTTTGAACCAGCTATTGTTTCAAATTCAAAATAAAAATATTTTTATTTCAAGTAGGCCTTTTCAGGAACTTCGAAATGTAAAATTAATTTACAGGATCAATTTCAGTGTATCTACCACACCTTTCTGCATCACCCTAAGGTCGACTGGCAGAGAATGCCTTCTGGCATTAAATCCAACTATGTACACTGTGCATAAAGTATTAAATAAATAAATAAAATGACTCTTGTTGCTCAGTTCCAAAATTTTACTCATATGGAGAAGAACCAGCAAATAACTTTATGAATAGTCCATAATTTCGTATGTAGGTTTATTTGTAAAACACTTGCAACCTCGCAGGAGGTTAACTAACATCATAATCAACAACATTTTGTTCTACGAATTCTGATAATTTGTTATTCTTCTCTCATACTCAAACGTTAGAGCGCTAAATTTAGTATTTATTTATTTTAGTACATAAAAGAATAAAAAACGAATAATCTTGAATTTGAAGCGGCGGTAGCCTAATGGCTAGGGCGTCGGACTTGCGATCCTGTGGTTGCGGGTTCGAATTCCACCCATTACACTACCGACGTGAACCCACTCGTAACACAAGCATCTTAGATTAGCAAGAGGGGTTAACGAGATTACTAGTAATTTGCAACCCACATTTGTAGTAATCTTAAGAAAAAAAAAAACTAAACTCAGAACAAATGTTAGTTATCTAGTCCTGCGAGGTTGCAGGTGTTTGATAAATAACCCTATTTCTAGTAAAAATAAGGTTGCATATCAATTGAACGTATTGTACAGTTCTTCAATAAATCTTTTAACACCAACAGCACCCTTTTATAGGACAATCGATAAGTTGATTCTCAGGCCAATGCTATAAATGCATAGGATAATAACGAAGACAATAGCCACAGCTGTAAGACGTCAGCAGCGTCTTAAATAATAGTAGTACCACCTGGCCGCGTTCACTATTTAATTCTAGAAATGCTTAGCAGGTTAGAAAATAGACCAACAACGATGAAAAAGATAGTATTTTGTTTTATTTAAGAAGTTTCATATAAAATGATCGATGTAGTTTCCTAATATCCAGATGAAGCGCATTCCAGAGACCGTAGATAGATTGAATGTGAAAGGAAGAATAAGAAAAATCAGAAGTACGAGAAAGACAGAGGAGAAGAAGAATATCAGAAGATCGAAGACCTATCATATGACGAACAGAGATAAAAAAAGTGAGGCATTAAATAAGAAAGAGGTGTGGAAGACTTTAATAGTGTGAATAGCGGTGGTCAGCGCACGCATACTTCTTCTATCGCGGAGGCATTCAGTTGAGTTCAGATCTAAAACTGGACACGTGATCATAATTCCGCAAGTTGAAAACAAATCGTATGCAGCTATTTAAGAGCCTGCCCAGATCTTTTTTTTTTTTCAAGAAAACGACACCCGCACTAATGAATTTAATCCTTGTGTCGCGGGGGCGGGGTTTCACAAACATTCAAATCACAAGCACAAAGAACAACCAGACTTGAAACAAGCATTTGTTGATCACACAAATACTTGTCCCACGCGGGGATCGAACCCGCAGCACGTCGCACACAGTGGTAGTTAGCGTGGTGACCTATACCACTCGGCTATCGTGCAGACTTCAGTTCATATCAGTTTATCGAGTAAGACCGCATTTAAGTCAAAGTAGCACACGTCACCATAGTCAATGATGGGGAGTATTAAAGTCACCTCGTCATCGTTCTTGTTAGTAAACTTTTAACTACCAGACATTCCGCCTGTTTATAACCACTATCCCATGTAAACAACATATTTACCTCTATGTATGCACTGTAATGCCTCACTTAAATAATTATGAAGGGGTACGGAGGTTCGCGTGTCACGGCGGGCAAAGTGAATTACTTACGGTAAGTTTATCAATAGAAACACGTTCCTGAAATCTCAAACTAACTAACATTAATTTAACGTATACACTAGCTTTTGCTGGAACCCTATTTGTCTTTTGTCAGAATTCTCATGGGAACGGAATACCTGAATAAATGAAGTCATTTCCAGGTCTGTTTTAGTAAATTTTCATGAAAGTTTCAGTAGTTTTCGTATGTGTCACTGCAGAATAAATTAATCTCTTCATATTGATATACACGAGGGTTAATTTATCCACTATGAACGCATTCCAGGACACGATGGAGGCCAACGACCGGAGTATCCAGACTTATTGGTCAAAAAGAATTTAAAGATAAAGAAGGTTGCCTGTGACGCGGGGGTTTTGACAACATTCAAATCACGTACACTGGATAACCATACTTAGAATAAGCAAATAAGGAAACGTACAAATGTTCTATAAGGCAAGGATCGACCTTACACGCCGTGATGACTCTTTCAATTACTCGTGCATGAATTAATTACCACGTTTTCACACTATTGTAATTACTTAAAAGCAAACAAGCGGGTGTATCACAGCCTTAGAGAGAGAATGATGGTAAGAAGGTAGAGAGAAATGAATAGTAAAAAATGTAGTCAATGCATTACCTGAAGTAACTAGATTTGTATGAGTTCAATACTTTGTGATCTCGAGCAGCTTTTCATCTGGCGGAAGATGTAAAAGTCAACTAAAGGAAACGGGTCACTTTGATGTCTGGAGCCAACGCGAACAAACTAACAAACCGTCACTAGTGCGCTAAAGAAACGCCACTAGATCAATGTATTTTCACCTAGTTATTTAAAAAAGTTTTTGTACGAGATTTAAGAGTATGTCTATAAGTACAGAAGCCGTGGCATACTTAATGCTAATCAAAATTTGAATATAAAAAGTGTACATCATATTGTCTTCTTGTTTCGTTAGTTATTTGTGTGAAGTAGAATATGTTTCTATAAGTGGCATTTTATCCAAATCCAGATACATATATCCTATTTTTTTTTATTGAAGAGTTGTAATAAAAATAGTTTTAATCACAAAAGTTCACTATTTCATAACACAGCGTGGATAAAGTAAAATCCATATATTATTTGAGAACTGAATGTAAACATTCAAAACTGCCTACCCCTTCTTGTCAGAGGCGTTCCCCATTTGTCAGAGGTGCAGTGCATATTCCACAAATACCTATATAACTATACAGAATTGATTTGAGTAACCGATGTATATTTGTGTGAATACAAATCCCAGGTACGTAACAAACTCCGACGACTATCAAACGCGTTTCGTAAAGGAAATCCAGAATACAACTACATTTGTGAGGGACTGGGCCCCTAAGTAAGCTTTTAATTGAACTAGTTATTTGAAAACGAGATAACTTTAGAATCAAAATGATTAAAACTTCAAATACAAAGCGCTCCAATAATAAATTACAAATAGATATTTAATTTTCGCGTATCAATCGCCATAAACAACAGAAATAAAAAATAGAACGTACATTAAATACAAAAATACCTTAATTTATTTCCAAATAAATGATTCAGGTTCACATAATCGTAAACTAATCCCATAATGTATTAGAGAATGTACAAATCAAATCTCTGTTACATGAAACAGATGTTACATTTATTTTGACCTAGTAAACATTTCAGAATCAATTTTCGTGTAATTGCTCTACCTGTGCAAGCAACTAGAATTTCGATGAGATACGCGTATACAAATGTTATCCCTAAAGGTTACAATTGCGTGACATGTACAAGATCATTGTATAAAAGCTTTGTGGTAGGGCTGACACGTTCGTAATAAGTGAATATTTGATAAACGAAATGTGAAAAACATAAATGTGAACATTTTATCGTAACCTGAATATAGAATTTAGAATATTGCTCAATTGTTTCAGAAAACCTTCATTTTTTTATGTGAGCAAAAGTTATTTATATTTTTAATCACACACCATGTTTACGAATATGTAATAGGCGAGATTAGACTCTGACCTCACAAGTTGGAAAAAGCAAGACAGAAGAAGAATGATGTATAAACAGATATAGAAAAAAGATAAACACGTCTATTTTTGCAAGTAGTACTTAATACATTATAAATAATAATAAAAACACAATGTACTGTACAAAACTAGGTCAACCACACAATGCTAGTTCTGGAAACCAGTAGCGCTGTATTTCAGTTGGTATATCAAGGGTCGCTTCACTTCAGTTATAAATATGATGAAGATATTTAAGTGGTGTAGTGATTTAAATGCCGTGTTATGCATAATAGTTTAATTTCTTAGACAAAAGATTTGACACATTGTTTCTCAGTGTGACAGCCCTAGAGATAATTCCTTATCGCATTACGGCGGTAAGTGCTGGTCGGCTTTGTGCAGAGTGCATTGTAACCTATCAAGACAGTCCCAACCTCGTGATAATTACGCTTCGAACATTAAAGCTATAGTCATATAGATACCTACTGATTGATCATTTATCCTTTTCAGTTGAAGTGCATTTATCATTGCAGTTATGGATCAAAGTTTATTTTTAATGTTATTTTCATATTTAATATCATTAAGTTAACAATCAGCTAAAAGCTGACTACAAGCTTTTGACCGTCAAACGGTGATCTTTGACAGTCGTTATTTTTGCTTTTTTTTTGTTTTTGTTTTTAAAAAACGACGCCCGCACTAAGGAATTTAATCCTTGTGTCGCGGGGGTTTCACAAACATTCAAATCACATGCACAAAGAACACCCAGACTTGGAACAAGCATTTGTGGATCACACAAATGCTTGTCTCATGCGGGAATCGAACCCGCAGCACGTCGCGCACAGTGGTAATCAGCGTGGTGACCTATACCACTCGGCTATCCGTGCAGTCAAATTATGAAGTGTATAATTTTGAAATTATACACTTCATTATTTTGGTAGGTAGCAAGTTGTCTGATCTTATTGGCCTGATTAATACAAATTATTTTTCGATCAATTAAATTAGAAATATCTTAACAAAACTCCTATACTCCCGGGTTTTAAACTGAATAAAATCAGTTTCAAATATTTTGCTCACATACAACTTACGACACAATATCAAATGTCATTTAAATTATTATCATTAATTTAGCGTTCACTGTCGCGTATCGATTGTACGAGTGATAAACACTACACATCACTATCAATACTTTTGACTTTTTATATTTGACTGCACGGATAGCCGAGTGGTATAGGTCACCACGCTGATAACCACTGTGCGCGACGTGCTGCGGGTTCGATCCCCGCATGAGACAAGCATTTGTGTGATCCACAAATGCTTGTTCCAAGTCTGGGTGTTCTTTGTGCATGTGATTTGAATGTTTGTGAAACCCCCGCGACACAAGGATTAAATTCCTTAGTGCGGGCGTCGTTTTTTTAAAGAAAAAAAAAAAAAAAAAAAAAAGATTACACCCAGAGTGTAATGAAAATTGAGTGACAATGGAATATGCATAATGTCCATTATCATTACTCTACATACATTATATTATTATTAAGCAATTTTAGCAAATCGAAACACGATTGTAAACCGGCGAGTTGCCAGCACCTGGATAGAGGTTACTGGAATATCGACAACACTGTTTTAGACTTATCATAAGTAAGATGTTGTAAATAAGAATGATGATTATAACCAGAAAAAAAAATGCTAATTTAAGTGCGTTCATCCCACGAGAACTAGAAAATTAAATGTCGTATTCCTGGAAGGTTTTCGTGATCATTTTAATAAATGTAAAGAAAAATACTTTCATACCTTTTTACGGCTTGTTTTTTCGAGCACTTGGGCACTTAAGCGGATAGTAAAATCTATAATGTAACAACTCATACACAGGTAAAGCATACCGGTACAGTCAACAGCAAAACTAGATGATCAAAATCAGAAATTCAATACTAATGAAAAGAGTTCGCGTCCGAACTGTGTGACGTCGAAGTGATTGTAAATTATACCAAACATTAACTGCTAGTACAGTGACCATTATATTCGTGATCAGTTTTGACTCCAAAAGTTATAAAGTCAATTCATCATCTACTTTTGCTGTTGACTGAACCGGTATGCTTCAAAATAAATTTACTTTCTGTTTTTTTGCATTTATGATACCTACTAGCACATTCTATTATTATTCTCACAATGTTAGTTGCCATATTCCTTGGAAATAGCTTGACCGATTTTTATGGTATTTTTTGTATATATTTGGTAAGTCTGAGAATGGCTCGTAGGCTATTTTATATAACTGTAGGTGACCGGGGTGGCCCTCTCCAGATGTTTTTGCCGGGTCAGCAACGTTGGTCAGATCAGCTTGTAAAAATATGTAACTGTACGCAAACTGGAATGACGCTAGCAAAACCGCAAGGTGCAGCCAATATACAAAACTGTGAAATTATTACTATGTAGTTAGTTTAAAAGCTTGTTCAACGGCAAACTATACGTGTATTAATTACCTATTCGATACTATGTAACTGAAGTGTAACATTTAAAGGTCAGGTATAACTGGTAATGGTGTCTCACCGTAATTAACTTGATACAGATCAAACACACATACAGGATTTAAATTATATCTACCACAGAATAATAGAGAAAGTTGAGCTAATACGAATAAACAGTAATTAATTTTTATACTTCGCATTTGAACTTGATATTTATAAACATTTAGAAATTAAATAATATCAAAATAGAATTAAATTTTAAATTAAACTTGGATATATATCTGAGTATATTCGAGATTATAGAAGAGAATATATCAACCTCAATAATGATTGTTACTTACCGTAAGTTTCCGACCATGAAAAGATCCTCTCCGCGCTTCTGTGGCATAACCTGGACAATCTGCGAAGACAGCTTAGTCCTTACTTAAGTTGGCTGATCCTTTCACCACGATCAATGACAAGCCACCATCATGTATATTTTGCCATTGATCGACACGCTAAAGATAAGTTACTGTGCAAAACATTTTTCTTATGGAGAACCAAAAGCTTTAAAAACAGTTATAAAAAACATAATTAAAGCCAATTCCAGTTGTTCACGTATTAACAGTTCTTTAAACTGTTAAAGTGCCGTATGTGAGCAGTAAGTTACATAATAATACTATTTATGTGACGTCATATCAAACTGTAGCTCAGCAAATAAGAACGTCAACCGGCAGCGGGGGTAGTAAAGCGCGCGGGACGGGGGGTAAGCGTTGGGTAGTAACGTCCCCCGCCACCCGCGCGGAACATGGGAATGTCATGAACGAATTTTCCAGGCTAAAACGACATGGCCAAGGCCGAAACTAATATTTTAGATACAAAATCTGACTTCCAGATATTATACTAAATTGATTTCAATTGGGAACAAAAGAGCTTTATCTTTAGGCAACATATAATAAGCGATGAACGATTCGTGGAAACAAAACAAGGCAACTTTACAAAATGCGGTTTGAAACTCAATATTGTAACAATTATTAAATATTGCTCGAATACAACTTTACGAAACCTTTATCCGAGTCGGTTGGGTCAGTTTCCAGTCTAACTAATTGCGAGCAACTATACCGGAGCCACTGCTATCCGATCTTCAAACCAATTACAGGATGTTAATAACTTAAGTTTATTGGATGGATACTTAAAAACTAGAAATAAATTATACAGTTGAGTTTAAAAATAATTAGAGGAAAGAAACCAGTGCATCTGTGATTCCTATAATACAACAGTTGGTTATCCTTATTCATAAATAAAATTAATTTTATCATATTATTATAGGTAAATATAAGTACATTTTAAATTTAAGAAAAAATAAGTATTATCTGTGGTCTTATCGTTACATTTTTTTTTTTTTAATCTGTACTGAAAAGTCAATTTTAAAAATGGAAGCTTTCCAAATCCTGTCAACTATGTTAAACTGGGACGTTTTATGTCACAAAAAAGATTAAAATAAAAGTATTTAATTTTAAAGCCACACACAAATTTAAACTTTATCAACGTATTAACTCGAAGACTATTTGCATACTACGTGCCACCTAAAATCACATTTCCAGTAAGTTTAACTGAAACGTTATTTGAAGCTAAAATGAAATGTATTTACCCGGCAGCGTTAGTTATTACATAAAGCGTGGAGATAGAAAAATATTGACGAAACGCTCGAATATATCGAAAATTGTTAACAAATATATCGAAAAGTTGTAAAAAAACTGTACAGATATTTTACATAACTCATAGTCATTGACCCCAGTATACATAATGATGTATTTCTTTATTAACACAACTTATAAGACAGTTCTCATGAATAGAGCGCTTATTAGTCAACGCAATCTAGTTTTGACGGACTAACGGAACATCTTACTGACTAGCAAATAACGCACGTCTCTGGCTTATATGTTTCTCTTACCCCAAATTCGGGTTTTTGTTCAATATTTTCTTTTCTAGACTGTAGTTTAATGGTATTGAGGTTATATTGGATTAAATACATTGGAATAAACGAATTGGTCCCAAATTAATCGAATTAAATAATATATTTAAAGAATTATGCCGACTGTTTCTCTTACCCCAAAAACCCGGGAAAGAGAAACACCAGCACCTACACAACAATTTGCGTTTTTTTGTCTATTAGAATGCAAATTAACTTGGTGTAGGGAAGTACATAGATTAAGGTATTATTGAATCTAACAAACATTTTTTCTAAAATAAAGTATGTTTCTCTTGCCCCAACTGACTCCATATTTAAATAATGGATTTGAAGACAAGGAACCAAACTATTATAATACCTAGTAGAATAATATTAATTGCAATTATACAACGCCAGATGTCGCATTCGCTCGTTAATTTTACAGGCCAATGATGCACGAGTCCTGTGCGGTCGTCATGGCAACGGTTACTATGGAAACTAATTTATCTCTACAGGCATTTGCCTGTACCTATAGTGAATCTAAAATCTAACAATGGACTTTTTAGATTATGAGTTTTATACATAACATCCGTGATTTCTTCAAGATAGATAAGTGTAATAAAAATCTACTTTGTATGGTATTTATTAAATGACTAGCGGATCCACCCGGCTTTGTGCGGGTGTACTATGTATAAAAAACCTTCCTGTGGAACGACTTGAGTTTATTCCTTTTCAGACGGATAGACAGACAGACGCGACGGGGATCTTTGTTTTATAATATGCATATATTTGTGCGAAAAATACCATCCAAATCTGTTCAGTATTTTTTGCGTGTGATTAATATTAGTCGCCGAAACGAAATACAGTCAGGTTCACAGGTTAAGGTCATATTGCCTCTAACCGAATTCAAAACCGAATATCAAGCATGACAGGTGAGTTTTCCTCGTCCCTTAACAATCTGGTTATAATACCGCATGTCGGGAACGCCACGTGAAAAAATATTATTGTTGAAAATGGCGAAAATAGCTCGACGTGGTCCACTGAGCACTGGGACGATCACAACGGATAGGTACCTTAAAAATTGCGAGTGGCTACATTATTAGGAAATAATTAATACTATTTTTACGCGTACCCTCAATGAAACAAGTGTAGTGTAAAAGTTTAAATGCTTTGTGTGGATTTTACCAAACTTTTACTGCCTGCAGTTTCAGATAAATTTTGAATTTTGGATATATCTGAAAACAAAACCGTGAGACGCCATTTTATTACAATAGTAAAAGTTACTTTGGTCAAATAAACCCTTAGTAAAACAAAGAAGAACTTGAGACATAAGGATGTCAACGATGCATGACACGGCGTGACGTCACCAGCTCCCATTCTTGCACATTAAGGCACTGAATCTTTGTCAATTTTCATTGTTTTGATACTTATTTAGACCGTCATATAGAGATGGAGATCTTTTTCTCTGTGACGGTCTAAATATTTTTTTACGTTTCATCCACTGCCAACATCCCTATTTGTGAATATTTGTTTTTTTTTTTTTATTCAACTCCGACACTTTATATAGAATTTATCCCGATAAAAGGCTGGAGATTTTACAAATATTCAAATCACAGATACATCAACTGTCAAACGTTTATCGTATGTGGGGTCACTCACCAATAAGAAGTCGAGCAGTAATAGCATGGTCTGGTCGAAAGAGTCGAGATTAAAAATTCTCGTTATCTTTACTTAAACATGAAATTAATATAGTTTATTTATTTGATGTATTACAGTTGAATAAACATGAACCGACTATTGTGTATTCATGTTGTCTCGAAGCCAGCGGAGACATGTCTCAATAGCACATGTATTTAGACAAAGGAGGTTCTGATGCGTCTACAATTCATGTAGGTCGCAAGTCGCTGGGCTTACAGAACATATTATAATACAAGACTAGATATATGGAACAAAGACAAGATATTATAAGTCAGTATCTGCACAAACACACAACAAACGATACCTGTGTTTTCGTAATGCTTATCATTTTTTATCATCACTAGTAACTTAGTGACATGCAGTTGTCATTAAATTGTTTAAAAAAACATATCTACGAAAAAAACAAAAGAGATTTTTGAATATGATAATTATTATCTTTTCTATGATGTCATCATCGGCCAAGTATCTTCGTTGGTGACTCCATTCTTACCGGAATTAGCTGAATACTGTATTTATTTCTAGTGTTTAGTGAACCTGACTACTTAGCCGAGGTCGTGGGTTCGATACCCACCCAGGACAAAAATCTTTGTGTGATGAGCAATGATTTGTCCTGTGTCTGAGTATAATTTATCTATAATATGTATGTATTTATAAATATATAAGTATGTTTATCAGTTGTCTGGTTGCCATAGTACAGACTCTGCCTAGTTGGGGATCAGATGGCCGTGTGTGAGTTGTCCCAAGATATTATTATATTAATAGATATTAAGAAATTTACATCAATTTGTTAAATAAATTGCATAAAAATGTCTCATCTCATAAAAAAAAATATCTTCTTATCAAAACGAAGACACATCTAAATCCTAAACTCCTAAATCATAGAAAATAGGGAAATATAATATCTACAGCTGTTAAATTTACAATTAAAAACGGCGAGATGATTTAACGAACCCTACAACACAACATTACTTAATTTAATGTAACATGTGTTTGTCAGCGGTAATTTAATAAAAGATAACTGTTCGCAAGTTAAACTTAATTTGACGCTGATAAATGGCATGTGCCTGTGTTTATAATTACTTAAGACGACATTATACGGTTATAATTAGGTAGCTTCATAAATATCACATGAATGTGAGAACAGCCTCGTGTTTATCACAACGACACCAGACTAAAAAGGTTATAATGCAAAACAAAAAAAAAGTTTTTATCTCCCATTTAAGCTTATGTATTGAATTCAATTAATGATATTGTTTTCTGAGGTTTACGCGAATATTAGACATTGAAATAAAACTATGCTGCCCGTGACCATGACACCTGCAAAGGTGTTGAAACGTCGGGAACTAAAATCAAAATAAACCGCGATAGAATCCGTTTAAAGTAGTTTTATTTCAATTAATGACGTACATTTTCTAGAACTCTATAGAACCGTATAATATTCAGGAACAACACAAATATTTTTGTAGCTGTGTAGATACTCCTACAGTATCAGATTAGACCCTCATAAGTATCCTCAAGATAAAGCGATAAAAATATTCCCACCAAATTTATCCACTCACCACGGTCTATAAGAAGTAGTAAAATTGGACCCGAACACGACATACTAACATCTAATCCGCCTAATATAAATATATACGATAAAAAGTACATCGGAAACAAGAAAATTGAATTATTTCTCACATCAAAGGTTTCAAAAGATATGGAGATGCCTGCAAGTTTTATTGAAAAGGAACTTGACGTAATATAAGAAAACGAACCATTTGACACATTAATAAACAATTCATCCAATTGAAGTATATTGACGTAAATTTTGTACGTGAACTGTTTACTTGACGAACATGTACGCAGCCTTCCGTGGCGCTTTGATTGCTGTGAGCTCAGGGATTATATGGGAAAGTACGTGACTCCATTACACTGCGAACATAACACAACAATGTTATGTGAATTTTATGTTCCATTCACTACTTAACAGATCAAGTACCAACATACGCTGAAAAGCGCAAAAATAAAACCAGATTTTTAAACTCGAACACATCAACTAGTCAGCGAATGCTTTCGAAAACAAACTCACCTTTAAAGATAAAGTACAAAAAGTGAGATACAAATGAGTTTACATTTCAATTTCTATAATAAAAGAATAAAATATTTGATTAAAAATAAATACATTAATTAATTTTCAGGATCAATTTCAGTTTATCTACCACACCTTTCTGCATCACCCTAAGGTCAACTGGCAGAGAATGCCTTCTGGCATTAAGCCCACCTATGTACACTGTGCATTAAGTATTAAATAATAATTTCAATTAACGTGCACATGCAGATAATATTCAACTGAACGGAATCCCGAACATGTAGTAAACCATTAAAAAGTACTTCCACTTCAAGCACATAAATCCGAGTAACAAGTAAATAGCAATCATAACTGCAATTTGCTAGCTCAAGCGAGTTCGTTGCTGAAACTGCACTTTGAATAAGTCAACCCTTTGATCTGAATATACAGTGTAACTTTTTATTTTTCTCACACCCACACATTTGGCACAAGTTCGCTCGTATAATCTGGTTTTTCAACTGCATTTATAGGGTTGTCGCTTTGTAAAAGTTACCAAACTCTTCTTAGGATTCATTGAGTATAAGAATCCCTTTACAGGAGAATTTCAAGAAAACTCTGCTCGCAATTTCTCTCGCTGTTCATGACGTATGATGGCGGTCGTTTTTTTTTTTCGCTTAGTTTTATTATAGTTTCCATCCCTATTCGTAAGCAGCAAGAGTCGAATGCGAAATCAGCGGTGCTCGAGTGAAGGGCCCGTGAGACCGCGGGGGCGTGCCACAACGCCCCACTTTGTCAAACTACGACCCAATATGATTTATTGCTAAACCTGTGTATTCGTTCGTTACGTGTCACAGCAAGAGTGGCGTTGTTTTCAGTGCCAGCGTATTTAATTTTCAGTCAAATCAAATGGTTTTTGAAGTGAAACCTTCTTTATCGACATAATTATGGGAGAAATTAAAATTGTAACGTATTTGCACCATCTTTCTTTCTAAGTTACATTTTTCCGTTACGCGCCATATTTATTTGTATCCATGTCTATGATAGTAAAAGCTTTATTTAAGCAATTTCTGTAAAGTTGTAAATGGTACATAATTTCTCGAAAAATGATGTCATAAAGAAGTTTCACTACTTACGTGTAAACAGTTTACACACACACATTTTATTTAGAGAGAACATGAATCAGGTATTTTAAAAACAGTTATAATAAGGTGTAGATCAAAACGAAGAGATATTGTTTGCCACTCACTAAATATGCCAAACTAAAATATGGTTCTGGTTGCACGGTAAATAACTCTGATTATAAGGAAGAGAACCGATAAGCTTTTTTTGTTTAAGAAAAAAAATAAACACGCTAACTGTAGACTATTATTAGTATTTATTATGGTTCCCTTTGCTTGAACTAATTCAATAAAACTTTCACTAACGCTGGTGTAATAGGAAACTTTTCAATAGCTCATGGCCCAAGGTTTGCCGATGCCGACCTTGTTTCATAATCTGACACCAAAGCAATTTCTTCAATGTCATACTTTTCCTAAAGAACCTTCACCATTTCAATCTTAACTTACGCAGTAATATGATTGTTGGATGAGAATTACGTTCCGAAGATATATAATTACATAATCGTCAAGTTAAGCCATTTTAAGATAAATTAAGTTTAAGCATAAGTCTATACTAATACTACAAAGTTGAAGAATTAGTTTGGTTAAAATTAATAATCGCTAATCTCAAGAACTACTGGTCCGATTTGACAAACTATTTCAATGTTAGACAGCCAATTTATCGAGGAAGGTTTTCGGCTACTTTTTGTCTCGATAACCAACGCCCAATGGGTAGAACGCGTTTTTTCATGAATTGTTAATCTGTGAAATGGTCAAATAAGTTAGAAAGATAATTATTTAACAATTTGTTAGGATAAAAATTGATGAATAAATTCGTTCCACCGAAGTAAGTAACCATTAGTTAGCATTAACCATTGGTTGAGTTAACTCCGAATCAAAAGACTGGGCTTACTCAACGTATGATCACGTACAAATTTTAAACGTAGGTGCAAATGTAAATATATTTAACTTGAACCTTTTACTTCTCGATAATAAGGGCCACAGCTATAGAATACTAAACTGTTATCTGACTTGAAACTCGATTGACGCTCACGACACGTTTGCGACAAAACGCGAGGCGACATGTCGCACGGCACGTCCTTACAATTTACATAGACAAGTTTACAAGACATGCCAAAATCATCATAACAACGACTGAGTGGTACTAAAAGATCCCTTGAATTTGTTCAAAAATCGAGGAGAGTTCTAGAATTAATTCAGATTTACGTTAACTGTATCTTGAATGAAGAATTATACACGATTATTTTTATGTAGTGCATATATTCAACGAAGTAATCAGGTGCATAAAACTGAACCGCTTTCCTCAAGGAACATGGGTCGAAATCATAAAATTGAAAATCAACTTTTCATACAAACAAAAGTTACGTGATCTGTCACTTTGTATGAAAATTTCATTTTCAATTTTAGTGTTGTGGCCGAACTTGAGAGAGGCCTAGGTCCAGAACTGGACCGCTATAAGCTGAGTTGATTGATTGAATCCTAATTACTACTAAACAGTCAAACAGTCAACGTAGAGAGATTATATAAATTACATTATGTTGATATCAGTACAATAATTACTGTTAATCAATATGTAATGTACAAAGCCTTACTACAGTAGCGTACATGTGAATAGACCTACAAATTACAACAACGTTAGGCAACGACATTAAACAATGCTGGTCTAGACAAAGCTTCAAGCTAAGTCTGGTCCTTTGTCGCCAATTTTGGTCCTTATTCCCTCACATAGAGGCAAACGATGCAAATAACTATAAACGTAGATACATTTATTATTATATTTTGAAGGCGGTAGCGTAATAGCTAGGCTGTGGACTTGCGATCCTGTGGTTGCTGGTTCAAAACCAATACATTGCAATACCGATGAGAACTCACTGGTAACAAAAGCATTTAGCTTAGCACGAGGGGTTAAAAAGATTACTTTTAATGTGCGTTCCATAATTCTAGTCAGTTTAAAAAAATCAAGTAAAGCCAATGTAAATACAGTAATAAGGACCGATAGATTTTATGTTGCTTTAATTCTAAGTTTGTGAGATGTATGTATATTTGTTACCTGTTCACGCTCAAACGGCTGGACCAATTTTAATAAAAATTTGGTCTGGAGGTAGCTCACTCCCTAGATTAACACATAGACTACTTACACTAACATTTTTATCCCGATCCGAAACAAAATTAGTTACCTGGTAACACCGCAAGCGGAGCTAGTAAATTATAATTTAAAATCAAAGGTTATTTGGAAGTACAGCGATGGCTATTGATAAATATTATTATAATGTACTAAAAACATTTTTTCCACTTTTTTAAGTATTGTGGGAGTTAGATCTGAAGTTGCTTTAAAAAACATGCAAAAGTTTTACACGAAGCCGTGGGACTGCTCGAACGTATTTTCTCAAAGACTATTGTTTAATTATAGTATAGACGAACTTTAAAATAATATTGAAACAAAAAAAAATCTTAGAACCTTGTAATTTTCCATCTCCATTCCATCCCTTTTTCTGAATTCTATTGACCCTATCTTCAAGGTGAACAACCACTTGACATTTCGATGTAAGGTTGAGATTCAAATCATAATATCTATAATATATGTATTATGGATTCGACCCGTGTTGTATGCATTAGTTGATTCGAATAAGTTATGGATTCGGGCTGTATGTATAACGTGTATTGATGTGGAACTTACCAATAACAAACTTCTTCTTCTGCCTAACCTTTTCCCAAACTATGTTGGGGTCGGCTATCAGTCTTACCGGATTTAGCTGAATACCGTATTTTACATGGAGCGACTGCCTATCTGACCTCCACAACCTATTGCTAGGTAATACAATATTCCATAGTAAGACTGGTTGTCAGAATTGTAATGACTAAACGACTATCAAAGATCACTGTATGACAGTCAGGACCAACGGCTTAACGTGCTTTCCGAGGCACGGAGGGGTCTTGATATGTTTATAAATGGTCACCCATCTACGGACCAAACTGTACGGCTTGCACTTAGCCACGAGCCCCTCTTACCAATAACAAACATTCACTTGATATATTATGATTGAAAGTTTGTATTATCTTACTCCAGGCTAAAGATAAATAACACCTAGATAGATAATCTTCATACAAGCGCGCAGCTAATAGTAAAGCCAAAAATGTTGATGTGTGCATCGAGCATACCGTATTTTAGTCGTCTTCTACGTATTTATTGCATTGCGATACTCATTCACTACTTAAACCGCCATTAAACTTTTTTTTTTAAAGATTACTAGCAATTTGGGTCGCACATTACTCGTAATCTCGTTAACCCCTCGTGCTAAGCTAAGATCAATTAATACAGCAGATTCAAATCGCTTTCCTTAGCCATATTTATCTCCACCCGCGTGGTCTTCCGTTATCGCGGCAAATCTTCCTAGATGAATGAGCTATCTATTGACTGCACGGATAGCCGAGTGGTATAGGTCACCATGATAATTACTAGTAATTACCACTGTGCGAGAAGTGCTGCGGGTTCGATCCCCGCATGAGACAAATATTTGTGTGATCCACAAATGCTTGTTCCAAGTCTGGGTGTTCTTTGTGCATGTGATTTGAATGTTTGTGAAACCCCCGCGACACAAGAATTAAAAATATTAATGCGGGCGTAGTTTAAAAAAAAAAAAAAAATCTAACTGAAAGAAAATTTCAAATCGGACCTTGAGTTTCGCGGGTTCAACCAAAAAACAAACAAACTCTTCAGCTTTTTAATGTTAATACCTATAGATATAGTCAAGCACATTTAAAAGCACCTTTAGCTCTTGAAATAACAGTGCAGTCATTAGCGGATCCACCACAATACGTGTGTTCCTAATCCAGTCAGCCACCGGTTCGTCACGGTGAATCCAATTCGCCGCCATCCTGACACATTAGCGCACCATTACCTATACAACCTCTATTTGATTCGCTGTTCGATAAAACTGTTTGCATTTTAAAACAAACATTTTATAGGTATTGCCTTCTGAGTAGAGACGTGTAAAATAAATTAACGTCAGTCAATATTTGCAGCAATGTTCCAATGGCAGTGTTGTTGTTTTTCATTTCATGAGTTAATTTTTTTGTATGGCGTCGTTTTTTGCATTTATCTATATAAAATTTGTGTGTTGGTTTTCACAGTAGAGACAAGTCCTCGAAATATATTTTTATTATGTTGATATAAATTTCTACTTTCTTTTGCATAGATTTTTATTATTATACGTAAAACAAAACAATTTTTTTCGCTTAATAAGCTATGTTTACAACAAAACACCCATTTATCAAAGTCAAACGCACAATTCTGTACTAAACTGTCTTTTGTTTCGAACATACGGCACTTATAATCTGATTGCGTTGGATTACAACTAAGTTATTACTTAAGGGAAGCCGCGAGGGGCAATCAAACTTATACAGTACAGTCAACAACAAAAGTTGATGAATATTTAACAGCTATAGCATAATTTAAATTCCATATCGAAATACTAGAATCAAAATAGCTTTAGACAAAAAATCTGATTCTGATTCTGTCATAGGCTCAACGCTATTTTATCTTCATCCCGCTCTTTTTTCCACGGTTTATCAGAAAACCCTTTTTTCATAATGAAATTAGCCCACCAATGAGTAAATTCCGGGTGTCCGCTACCCATATGCCAAATTTCATCAAAATAGTTTCAGACATTACGTTTTGTTTTGAAATTCTGATTTTGTTCATCGACTTTTGTTGATGTCTGTACATGCGACCTTTTTCTCCTGAAAGCAAGGTTTAATGAAATGGAGGTTTCGTTTCCGACACCGAGAGGGTCTATGATAGCTGTAAATATTAAATAGCAACTGAAATAGAGTTTTGATTTGGTTATTTACAAGTGGCTTATTTATTTTTTCGGGGAGATTATCTCTTTTTTAATCACTAATATAATAATGATGTTTGCTAAATCAGGTAAGACTGGCAGCCCACCCCAACGTAGCTTGGGAAAAGGCTAGGCAGAAAAAGAATAATCCTTTTTTTATTTATAATAAGGAAAACCAACAGCTACACAAAATGTGAAATATCAATGACGATAGAAAATATATTATAAAGCCAATTACAGTTAGATGATGTTTGCCTTTTCTTGTGCTGGGGCTCGTGGCTAAGTGTAAGTCGTACGGTTTGACCGATATTAAAGGTTAAGCCGCCCTCACCGTGGTTTTTCCGTGGATGGGTGACCATTACTAAACTTACCGAGACCCCTCCGTGTCTAAGAAAGCACGTTAGGACTTTGGCAGTCGTTAAGTCTTTACAATAAAATTCTGACAACCAGTCTTACTACGTGATACTGTATAACCCAGTAAAATGGGTTGTGGAGGTCAAATAAGCAGTCTTTCCATGTAAAATACGGTATTCAGGTAAATTTGGTAAGACTGGAAGCGAACCCCAACATTGCTTGGGAAAAAAACTAGGCAGATGATGACTATATATTACATGGAGCGACTGCCTATCTGACCTCCACAACCCATTTTACTGGGTAATACAGTATCCCATAATAAGACTGGTAGTCAGAACCAAGGCACGGAGGGGTCTCGGTATGTTTACTAATGGTCACCCATCCACGGACCAACCGCGACGAGCGCGGCGTAACCTTTATTATTGGTCAAACCGTACAGCTTACACTTAGCCACGAGCCCCTCCTGCAATGAAAAAAGTTCATTATTGTTTTTTGAGTTTTTATGTAAATTTTCATGTTTTATTTTGTCCTGTAAAGGGTTTAAAGCTAATGTCTGAAAGCACTAAGCTTATCTACATGCGGACTCTTACCTAAGCCAATCTTTCATTATTAAAGTGCCTCGCATAAAATACCTACCGTAGACGCCTACGATATCGCTACGAAGATTGCCGTAGCACGCCTACGCCTAATATATCTACGTAGCAGGATGTCGTCACGATCACTAATGGTTCTTTCCACAATACATTTATACAAACAGTAAGAACAGCTTTCAAAGTTTACGACTAGTAATAAACTACACCTAGACAGTTGATTTATTGTTAGTCCCTAGCCAATAGCGCTTTATGTCGCCTTTTTCTAATACAACTCGCAATATGCCCAAGAGAATCTACCAGTAAGACTGAAGCTGACGAAACGGATCGAATAAATTACTCAACAGGTAGGTAATGCTTTTGTGAAGTTGATATAGGCCAATAAAGAATTGATACACGAACGGTGCACGAAAATGGGTTCGTATTTTTCAACAAATTGTTATCTGAATGAAAAGTTCATAGTTTTCTGAGAATTTATGGTAATTCAGAACAAGCGACTCTGTTACAATTCAAATCCGGTTGTAGTGAAATGTCCGTTCAATTACTTTGAATTGTTGAATAATTTTACGTAGTCACGGTTACGAAAATAACCGCTTGTTCATTTTCTGAGAAATGTGCCCGAAATAACTAAGATTCAATGTAAGTTATGAATGCGGCTAAAATAAGCTAACAGCAATTTTATTAAAACTGTGAATAAAAAGAGATTTAAGATTTAAGCCTACAGACAGCGGGAGCCATTTTGTTCTATACTCTGTAAAGATAGTATATATATTTTATTAAATTACTCATTCATAATGATGAACGCGTTAATGCAATAATCAATGCTAATCGTGTAAATTAAAATTCAAATTATTTATTTTACAATTAGAATTTTCACAATCACTTTTACACGAAATTTTTTAGCTCGCTGGAGTCGACATTTTCTAATTAGCTACCCTGGGAAAAAATGTCGAAACAAACTCAGCGGTCACAGCCTCTTTGCTTCTCGCTCCGCGCGGCGACCTGTCGCCGCTAATTAGTACATTATAACGATTTACACAATCGAAATATTAAAGTCCAAACAATTGATTGTATAATAGTGAGTAAATTATGTATTTTGACCCTAAGCAGGTCAAAGGCTTTAAATTTCTTTTTCCACGCAGTTCTGTCATGTACTAAAATTAAGATAAAAGGATATTTAATTAAAATTCTGTTTGTTTCTGTCTCACCTGTCGTGCGAGTGGTCGAGCGGCGTGAGGCGCGGCCGATCGCCGTCGTCAACTTAGCAACATGGCGGCGGCGGCCGGCGAGCCCGATGCGCCCGCGCACCGCCACACAACACACTACACACACTTCTTATCTAACACATTCTTTACACCAGATACACTCACATTTATTTCTCACTTCACTTTGTACCTGGAAAGAGAAATTTGTATTAATTGCAAGTCATTAAGAATGTCATGCGTTACTAGAAGGAGTGATGTGGAGTTTGGTTCCGAAAGTTTGAAGCCTGTTCGACAAGACAAGTTGTCAGACAAGTTATTATAAATAGAAACCCATACGATTTAGATTAAAACAGTAATAAGAAATATTAACAACACGAAAATATAAAAATTAAGGACTTCCAATACGTATATACAGTACTCATTTTCCTGATGATCTAAAAATTTTTTTAACTAAATAAATACACTAAAGAAGTACAACACAGTTAAGAATCCTCTTTTTTTAGTTAAATATTAATACCTCTTTTCATTGGCCGATAAGATAAGTTTTATTTAAATAATTAATCACTACAGAAATTTCAATTAAGTTTCGTTTAATACCACAAAACTATGATAGGTATTAAATAAACGCATTCGCTGAATTGTGTCAATAATTGCTTTATGGTAATGAAAGTATCGAAAGGCCAGTAAAGAGAAAATGTAATGAAAACGAATATTATCTTTCCAGAACCGTTTATTTTCCAATACTTTTTCATTTCGGTGGTACTTATTCACGTACAGTGTACGACACATTAATGGTAATAAGAGCATACGAAAATCGACCTTACAGTATTGGACATGAAAGCTGTTAAATTTTGACTTATCATAATTGTACGACTGTTTTGATATTCATGATACTAATATTCGTTTCAATAATGCAATTATTTGAAATATTTATTTATTTATAATAAAGAACACCAATAGCGACACAAATTAATGTGAAAATATTAAATATTTATTACTGTTATCATCTACTTCTGTTCATTGAATGGCAAATAATATTCTCTATATTCCTTCCATCTCTATCAGCTTAAATATAATTGGTTTCTAATTGCCCAGAATCCAATTATTATGATTTTATTCGATACAAGCGCAGCCCCGCCCTCTCCCCCGCTTCACACGGTAATTATACCCAAAAACCTATCTCTTTAATCACGATATCTTCGTGTGATCATAAGACCATGTGAAATTCTGTTCAGTATTTTTTAAGTTTATCGCGTTTAGACGGACAGAAAGTCGCGCCGGGGGACCTTGTTTCATAATATATCTAAAGATAACTAACTCAACATTATATTATCGATACCGTCGGATGGATCAAGACGTTCGGTTTTATTTTCCGAAGTTTCGTGACACAAAAAAAAAGTAATTTAATCTACACACGTCGCATAAAAGAATACGAACAGAAAAGCATAACACCAAAATGTCAGTCATAAATGGTTCGTGAACATAAAATAAGGAATGGTTACTATATGAAAAACTCGAACACACAATGACGTGAGCGAGTACTTAATATGAACTTTATAGACTTCGTTTACGATTATAGGGATATAACAATCGAGTTTCGAGCCCGTGGTAGGCATTCAGGTACAATCAATAGATGCATACCCCCCAAATGAAATGATTGAGGAGGTTGTGTTTGACGTGGCTTGTGATGATAGTACGGCTTTGTGTTTGGTCATGTATTTGATACGACTGTATACACACACAGTTACATTGTTCTTAGTCAGTGTTTTGTTTTCAGTAGGTTATTATTCTGATTTTGTGATTAATTTCCTTAACTAGTCGTCGCCGCGTCGGTTGTCATTTGATTACTGAATCAGAATGTTTTAATAATACTGGCTACATAAACTGTTTCTTTTAATGAATTCAAAATGCTTCTGCATCTATATGTAACTAGATCAACTGTTACTTCAATTAAATAAAAATTAACACGTATTTTAGTTTTAAGTGCAAAATTACAACACAGATATAAAAGTTCTCACTAACAAGTTTTTATTTTGGAAATGAAGTATATGTAAATTTCACCTTGATACCTCCACGCGTACCTGAGAAAAGGTCTTGACAGTCGGACGGACGGACAACAAAGTGATCCTTTATGGTTTCCGTTTTTTTTTTCTTTTGAGTTACAGAACCTTAAACACAATTGGAAATTACATAACACTGTCACTAAAAGTAAAAAAAAAGTATTTTTAAATACATAAAAACCATCCCACGGAAATATTGAAATTCCAGATCAAAATAGACAACATTTAATATACGTAGTTTCATAAAATCTAGTTCTTAAACTAGTGCTTTATATATCACGGGAAAACCGCAACGAATGCGTATATATAAAAGTAAACAAACCTTGTTTTACCGCATCATTTGATAATCATTGTGTAGCAATTTTTTGCGCCATAAAATCGAATCGCTGCAAAAACTACGTGAGATCACACGATTGGCTGGCCGCCAATAGGATCACCGTAAACTGAAATCTGAACTGTCCAAGGTCCAACAGGTCGTTCTATAAAAGTGTTATATCTGGTGTTAGTATCTAGATACTAATATCAGGTATAACACTTTGAACGAACGACCAGTTCATGTTAGTATAGACTAGATGTGGCTAAGTGGTAGCCGCCTGATTTAACCTAAAAGTTAAAGCCACGTTTGCCATGGTCCGTGGATGCGTGCCCATTATAATCATACCGAGATCCCCCCGTGCCTCGGAAAGCACGATACGCCGTTGGTCCCGACTGTCATAAAGTAATCTTTGACAGTCGTTAAGTCATTACAATTCTGACAGCCAGTCTTATAATGGGATACTGTATTACCCACTTAAATAGGTTTTGTAACTAAATTGGTTTTGTAAGTAAATTTGGAGGTCAGATAGTCGCTTGTAAATAAGATCTTCAGCTTTATCCGTTAAGACTGGCACCAGACCCCAACATGGCTTGTTAAAAGGCTGGGATGATAATGATTCCGAAGTGTGTTATTGTTAAAAGTATATAATTTACCAGTTCTTCATTCAAGATATAGGTATCGTAAATCCACCAAAATAGCTCGGAAAAAGGTCAAAAAGGATAAGCAGATGATGTTAATATTAACTGGATATTCCTTCCTCCTAACTGCAGTCTCTGTGATCTATCGCAGTCCTAACTCCACTGGAGTCCACAGAGAATTCCAAGCTTCGCTATGTTACAAAATGGAAGTGATAACATCGACTGTAACACACTGACACACTACGCATGAAAGTCATCAAACGCTTACAAGCAAACACGTGCAACGAACGTGGACAGATTGCGCCGCAGTGGAACAGCGGCATTACGCTAGACGTGTGCCTATACCATGAGCTTATTAAGCAAGGTTGTTGCCGCTGTGGAAGCGAGACAGCGCTATACAATGCACGTAGCAGCGTCTCGCTTTTACAGCGGCAACAACCTTGCTTAATAAGCTCATGGTATGGCACCTGTAGCTTGAACTCTTACAGCAGGACTGTTTTAATTGTGGAAGCGAGACAGCACACTATACTTTACGTAGCAGCGTCTGACTTACACACCAAAATTAGTACTGCTTTAAGTTGTGTGTGCTTATCGTTATCATTCGCATACATTCGTAGGAATGCGCAAACCCACTAGTGAAGGACGACATTTGAAAATGATCAAGCAAAGTTTATGCGGCGTTCGTGGTTTTCTAAGTCGTGTCACTTAAGATAGGTTTACGAATGAATGTGAAGCACCTCTTACATGGAAACTTTCCTAAAATGTACGCTGGCTTATGCCCGTGCGCCCCTATGACTGACCGAAGTAATGTAAAAAACGGAACAATGTTCAAAGATTTTTAGGTTGACAAAGATAAAGATTCTCATTTTTGTTGCCTGTCGGAAAATAATTTTGAAAAATTATTGTTGCTGGTAATACCACAAAATTAACGTTCCATATTTGATTTCGAATATCTATTTTATAAGTCGTGTTCAAAATGTTCGCTTTTTAAAACAGTTTTGATAACTATTGGCTGCGAGGCTTGTATAAAATGCGAGTACCTGGCAATGCGAAAAGATAATTCATTTTATCTATGACCTAAATTTGTATACGGCCTGATTGATGCATACTAATATTTAAAACGAAGAATATTTTACTGCTTTTCACTGATCATAATTGTTTAAATTTATAGTAACGTCACCTTATTCATTCCTTAGATTTATGTAGTTAATGAATATTTTTTAATAATAGCTCTTAAAAGGAATTTCATTGATTGTACTAAAATTTACAGCACGGGATGTCAACAGTTTATCGTCGTCGTTACTACACGATTCGTACTGTATATATATATATATCAATTGCTTGTCTAATTTATCAATTCACGTCATGCACTACGACAAAGAACTCGATTGAATGCGATATGTACGTTAAAGTCCCTGTTCTTCAAGAATATAACACATTACTATAATATATTAAAAACATGTAATAAAATACATAAATATGCTTGAAGTTGCAAAAAAAATATATCTATTAATGATACAACGACATTGCAAATCTTTTCTTTATTTTTATTTTTGGGGAAACCTAAACAATTTGAAAAATATTATTAAAAACTTGTATAGGTATTCGTAAACGTTAATTTAAAATGAAATTGAACAGTAACTAAAATTCAATTGTCCGCACTTTAGCCTCGGGTGCCAAAACAAAATGGATGTATGGATTAATGGAACCGTGGTGCACTTTTATTTTACATAAAAGCTTTCAGCGCCGGTTTTAATTTTCAGGAACATTCGTCCTAGAATTTTCAACATTTAAAATAATAATAAATAAAAAATAAAACGGATACGGTATAGTCCTATGATATCCTGTTAATTTTAACTTGATAGGATATAGTCATTTTTTAAACATAATTATCTTCTTTAATTGAACACTATTGTCTTTACTCAAATTATAACGATTCAATCTAAATATGAAGCAATTTTGGATAAAACGCGTTTCGTGATGAAGGTACAGGCTTGTATCAAATTCAGAGTAAGTTAAAAAAAATCATAGGAGCTACTTTTCAGTAGAAAAGCGTATTAGCAGAAACAAGTCTGAAGTTGCTACTAACTTTAATCTTCTCCAAATATACGAATTACCCATTCAAGATAATTACAAAATTGTGGTTTTCATTCAAGTTGATTCTAGTAAATTGCAGTAAGGCTAAGCGTTGTAGAAGCGAGATGGGAACTAACAAGGTGCTAAGCATTACTAAAACTAACGATTGCACATCACGACATCTATAGGCAGAGAGCTAGAGTATAAATATTTTAATAATTGGAAATGTTATTTGCATGCAAAAAAAAACCTGCTTTCTCTAGTAATTTGTATCGATCCTCAAAAAAAAATATCTCGTACGTATTTTGGTCAAGAAACGATAGGTAATTAATTACAACTATCTAGTATCGAGAACCATAAAAAAAGAGATTATAGTGCAATCGAAACATTTATATCCTTATGTAAAAATAGTATTGTAGAAGGCAATATAAGTTATTTTTATTTAAAAACGCAAAATTTACAAATAAAAAAATGGAGCAACGAGATAACTGATACAAAATTCTCAGTTACTCGAAATTTTATCATGTGCTGGTTAAATTTCTCCTATTTTATCAAACTTTTATCCCTAGCGAAATACATTTATGAGACAGTTTTTGTAATAAGCTTCAGTGATATAATATAGTCCTAAACGAATTTCGGAAATGTGAGCGCAAACACAGGTGCACTATCACTTAGTATCATAATCTGATTGGACGAAATTCCGGCACGACCGGAAAGAGTTTTACGGCAAGGAGGTGAAACATCACGATTATCCTTATTTTAGGCAGAAAATATGTGATCATTTTTTACGATATTTTAAATAATTTTGTTTTTGTGACTCAGAGCTGAATACCTATTTAAAAAGATTATTTCTATTTTATTTTCAGATACCTATCTCATTTTAGTAAACAAAAGTAGTACCTACCTCCGTTCTATTCTTCCCAAATTATGCGTAATATTTCATGCGTTTAGGTAAATTTATTCTAAGACTGAATCAAAAAAGTATTTCAGTCGTATAACAGTTGGTATCTAGACATCAGCCAGTAAACTATGAAGATATATTTATTCATTTTCTCTTATTTAACCTTTCTCTAATAGAGTAGGTACTTTTTAGTGCTATCTTCACGTTCTCCTTTTGCATTCATGGATGCTATTAAAAATGCGCGCCGCACCCCGCCCGGGTAACGTTGCTCGTGCTACGCAACTGCAATATTAAATACATCGCCAATATTGTACATCCTTATAAAAACACCTTTATAAGGTGTGGTTTTATTCATTAAAGGTACTGCGTTTTTTTTTTCTTGTATATGCGTTATATATATATTCTATTTAAATGTAGTCTTTGTTCCTAAGTACAGGTCGTAGCTAAAAGGGCCACTAATCCCCAAAGTAAAGGCTTAAAGATAGTATAGGAGTAAGTGTTTCGAATTTTAATACTATACAAGATGATTTTGTTTTTATTTTACGCATGAAAACTATGGCCTCTAAGTCGGTTATAAAAACAATAGGTACTGAAAATTTGCCAGCAAAACCGTAATTGTACTGCCGTAAAACTCTTATGGTTATCATGTTATACTTCCTATTTAAGTCTTTTGAATAATAATTGTAATATTATTCAAAAGATTTTTAATAAAACTCGCATGTATAGTGAACTATTTCATTTTTCTATAAAAAGTAGAAAGATTTTAAAAGTAACATGGACTTTATGCCACTGTTGGGGAATAATAAAGGAGATAAAATCCCCTTTGCACGGGCCATGTCATTCAAAGCTGGTTTTGTATAAAACTAATTACATTAAGCATTTGTTTGCCTCCCTGAAACTGGTTCGAGTTGGTACAAGCCGATAGTGGATTTCTTTTTTATTTACGCTGATTTTCACAGCACATCATTGCACATCAAAAAACGTAAACAAATCTCTATTTCGTAATAGAGAGATATAATTATTAAAACCATACACAAGTGTATATTAAAATAAACATAATTAATAATAAATTGCAGCTTAAATAAATCATTTTTTCCAAGTAAACAGGTTTCCCTTTAATTAAATTAAATCGTTCAGGTTCTTAGAAATCTGTCCCCGCTTGCCAAGCTTAAGGTTACTATATCTAGTGTAAATGGCTTTGGATCTACACTTTTAGTAGTCGGGTAAAAATGGCTATAATACCTACACCAGTAAATATTAGTAAAATTGTACCCCTAGCTCCTCGACCACAAGCCACGCACTCGATAGATAAACTTTATCGTGGTGTTATACCATTACACGGCGCACCACGCATGGTATTACCACAGATTATTAATGTAGTGTTGCGTCACTAACTGATTTCAGACACTACTTTAGATAAAAGCTCTGTGTTATCGCGCTTGGCTATCTGGAGTTTGTACAGTTTTATTCACTGTTTGACAATGGAGTGATAGCGAATGATTGGTATTGGTGATATTAGTAGAGAGAGGTTTATATCCCACCCTCTCTCTAACAGTAGTTAAGTATATATAGAAAGGTGAGTAATTTGCATCCAAGTTTCAGTGAAATTAATTGGATTGTATTTGATAAGCAAGAACACGCATTTTTTATGTTATTCATGAAGATTTTTAGTATTGGAATTCATTTCAAGAAGTAATTCTTTCGCATCTTCAATGGTTAATATTATAAAAAAAGTAAATAAGTAAATAATATTATAAAAAAAGTTAATATTATAAAGTCGTGGTGGCCTAGCGGTTCAATGACCAGATTCGCATGCACATGGTTGCAGGTTCAAGCCCAGGTAAGTACCAATGTGACTTTTTCAAAGTTATATGTACTTTCTTAATCATTCTAAGACCTCTTTGACAAACGGTGAAGGAAAACATCGTGAGGAAACCTGGATTTCAAAGTATTGGAATCTGAAATCGCCACCCGCAATGAGCAAGCGTAGTGATCAATGCTCATCCCTTCTCTATATGGGAAGAGGCCTGTGCCCAGCAGTGGGACGTATATAGGCCGGAATTATTAGAATAACCTTTGTACCTAATCAATACTACAAAATCAATAGATTTTTTACGCTTAAAAATGTTACAAAAATTACGAAAATTTTCGCTGCGGAATAGAATTTGAATATGATAAGTATTTAGAATATGATTCTGTACGTTCTGTATTCAAGACTAGATTCTGAAATATGAGTACTTGTGTATTTTTTTTAATCTAGACACATAATTACCTTTACATTATAATATTGACAGAAACTGTTTATTATTCTCTTCGTTAATGATCAGTGAAGTTCGGTTAAATGCCTGCATCAACTAGCCCGGAATAACGAGCAACAGTGAATGCGTTTATAATTATATGTTTAACATTTTATAGGCTTCATTAAAAGTATATGAGTCGATAAAGTTGTAGTAACGGGTGTGTCGCCTTTTAAAGGAAAACAATATTTTAATGGTTCGTTTATTTACTAATTGCATTCTTCGGATGTTTATTTTTATTTATATTTTATAGATTTTATAGAAAATATTTTTTTTTATATAATTTACTGTATTTTTCGTGCCTTTTTCAGACAATCATAGATTATCGTCGGAAAAATGTGTATTTCATAATAAACATAAGTGTACTAAAATAATGTTTACTTTTTTATGTTTGCTTTTTCAGGTCCTGAAAAATAAAAACCCTCCGCGTGATTGAAGTAAACCAAATGAAATGATCAATGCTGCACTTCTGCCAGTACTCCAAAAAATAGATCTCATTAAATGTAAATTCATAATAACTAAAAGCTGCAACAAATTGATATTGGAGCCTTTTGACCTCTATAAAGAACTTTGTAAAACAAATTGCCTATTAATAAGATGAGTTGATAACATTATTTTAGCCTATGCTGCGCGCTGTTATGTTTTTTAGATATTTGTGACTCAAAAGCTTAACAAATTCTACCCCACCAAAATATACGGAATATCCAAAAATATCCCTACAATCCAACAAGTGTCTTCTAATTAATATAGGTGGGTACATAACCATATCATTATTTAACTTTCTACTTACGAATACACATAAATTATTCAGCGCCACACACATATAAAACAAATCCATCGATTTTCTTTGTCATATTAAAGTGTTGGTAAGTACTTCCATATCGCAACTCAATCATAACGAATCGTTTAGTTTATTTTATACTCCTTGCCTATCAAACTGGCCCCAAAATCAATATAACACTATGCCTTGATACAATACACGAAGAAACCCATAATACAATATGCATAATATTAAAAAAAAATACATTTAACGTAATACATACTCGTAAATCAACCTCCTTGTTTAAAACTCCGGGATCACAACACAAACAAAACTGGCACTCAACAACAAAACACACTCGAAATTAAATGATAGGTAAAAGAAATCGGCTTCTTAATTCAAAAATCCCGCCATTCCGTCGTATGGTAATACAGCGTAACACCGTTGGCAACCTCACGTCAACAGGTCGCATCCCACACTGATGTCTGCCGCCCCGATCCATCGTCCCGTTCGCGCTCGCGCCAAAAATAATACTCTCAGAAGGACATTGGGGGTTTCCAATGACCCTGTTGCTATTGGAAAATGGCTTTCCCTAGTACTCCATTGTGTGTCATTTCGGATAAATCCCCTTGATTTTTTATTTGTCCTTACTTAATAGAAAGTCAATGAAAAGGCGATGCCATTTACCTGAAATAAAATTTATTCGTTGCGACTCGTAATGGCGGGGGAACTGTGAAAATACCTATTGAATCTTGATTAATAATGTTGTGACGTATTTACGATTTGTTGGAAGACATATTTATTGTCTACCATACGTCTTTGTTTGTTTAAATTGACGTAAAATTCTATTTCCGATGTGTACCGACATTTATTGTAACATGTTTATACGAGCGTTCGGACCTGAATATTTTTGTATTCAAAGATTGGAATCAGGAAGAATGTAAATTGCTTTTTATCAATACACTCTTCTCTCTGTCTACCACTCTACTGATAACTTTCTGTTCTAATTTGAAGATGGACTTAAAAATGTGAAGAAGTTTTATACTGTGCGATGTAGAATGTTCTATCAAATTTTTCAACAAAGCTGTAGCCTGTATTCACACAATTCCAGATAAATAATAGTAGCAATAGAATAAACAAACTTGAAGTCTACATGGAAATCCACATCAGGTTCTCGCGTATTTTCAACACACGAGTAATATTTATGTATCACAAGAGACTTTAGACATTTGTTCACAGAGTTGACGTTCAGCCATATAACAATCATACCAAGTTGAGAAAATATTTTATAAGAAAATTAAGACAATACAAAAATATACTGATTAATTATCTAAATAATACCAACTTAATGACGTACTTACTTAAAAAAAAACTAGAATCCTTTTTGTGTCTATCTTTCAGCAAAAAGGTTCTTACAAGTAAAAATTCTTAGAAGTTCGTTTTTTTTTTTCAAATTGTGGGTATAGACTTAAAGAAAATTAGCCACAACTCCATGACACCCAGCAATAATCATTAACCGGCCTATCGGAACGTTAAATAGTTTAATTAATAGTGCTGGGAGGATCAGTCGATGGGTCTAATGAAGGTAACGAAATGTCTGTCGACTACCTACAGGTCACTAATTTATTAGTGGTTTTACACTCACATCTCATAGACGTTATTGACTTAAATCAGGTATACTTATTATTTTGTATGTATTAACTGGAAATTCACAATGAAAGTAAATTTATACATATTCTTTTATCACATCTTTTATGCAGATTACAATGCTAATTTTTTTTTTCATTAATTTATCTCTCCTATATAATAATAACATTACCTTGAATCTATCGCGCCTTGCAAGTCCAACAATCCTTAAAGATTTGACAAGATGGTCTACGACTTAATTGCCACAAATTTTTGACCTAGTGACGGCGTCGCTATTGTTGAATAATCTTAATGTTTGAGGATTTTAGGAAAAAAAAAAAGAGCTTCCCCAAGCGTAAGGAGCAAATTTTATCTTATTTACCGATAATTTTATATTAAAACTATGAAAAATTAGATTACTTAGTTCAAGATTCAGTCGGGTCACAACAGTTTGCGACACTACCAACCAACTGACGTTAGAAAACATAAATCCGGAAATAACTGGTTAAAATCATGCAAAAGCACATTTCGCATTAAGCATACATCAAGTAATGTCTGGAACTGGCCAGCAAGCCATCAGTGAAACGTTGGCAACAGTCGGCCTTAGGCACTCTATACATCAACGTTCCCCGTCCAACTGACAGCCAGCATTAGTACTAGCTCTATCTGTTAACACCTTGCACTATACTGACCTACATAGTGCCGTGAGAAATCAGTCAGGTGTTGTATTTTTATTTCTCATTTGATAAGAAAGGACGTCGTAATATAAGTCTGATTATGTCCTTACAATTTAGTTACATAAGTACACATCCCTGGGAAGTATTATGTACCTAACTACAAAGAAATTGATTTATTAAAATATTTGCTAAATTATTATAGAGGGGCTCGTGGCTAAGTGTAAGCCGTACGGTTTGACCGATAATAAAGATTAAGCCGCGCTCGCCGCGGTTGGTCAGTAGATGGGTGACCATTTCTAAACATACCGAGACCCCTCCGGGCCTCGGAAAGCACGTTAAGCCGTTGGTCCCGACTGTCATACAGTGATCTTTGACAGTCGTTAAGTCATTACAATTCTGACAACCAGTCTTACTATGGAATACTGTATTACCTAGCAATAGGTTGTGGAGGTCAGATAGGCAGTCGCTCCATGTAAAATATGGAATTCAGCTAAATCCGGTAAGATTGGAAGCCGACCCAACATAGCTTGGGAAAAGGCTAGGCAGAATTTGCTAAATTATAATGTAACTGTCGAGCAATTCAAGTAGTAGTAGTTGGTACGTACCTATCTTTTTTAAACAGTCTATCAATTATTGGAACAGTAACCAAGTTTGATTAGCCATTTTGAATGCATTTTTAAATAAATGTATTGCTTAATTCCAACTTAATGTAATTTTGCTATTAATACTTTATTTTAATCGTAGCAGTATAATTGTGAGGTGGATAATGTATGGTTTTCATATCTTATAGTGTCTTCCCCTTACTGTTTATTTACCATCATAAACTGTATCCTTAGCGAGGCTTTATTATATATACTGTGATAATAAATATCACCTCTTTGACTTAATAAGGGATTATAAGGAAGTTATGTGAAGTTACCTGTATTTCCCGAAGGCTTTAGATTATAATCGCCAGATTATAAAAGTTACATGCCCGGATTCGAACCTGCAATCATGTGCATACGAATCTGGTCATTGAACCGCTGTGCCACCACGACACTTAGTATAAATAGTTCGTATTAAGTCTTTGATAAACAAATAATTTTCAAATATGTATCTATAAAATTACATTCATAATTTATTATTATCGAAGTTTATTTATTAACGTCAAAGTACGTGCCTAAAAAGTCGCGACGAAAATCACGATTATTTGGTATCGCAAAAACAACAAAATAAAGTAATTAAAGAACTCTTATGTTTCCGCTTTAAAGGGAAAATGATACAAAGTTTGGCAGCGGGCAAGCTACGTGAGTTTTGAATGAATTATTAATATTTAACTTTAAAAAGATGGCGACGTTATTTTGTTCATAAATTTTGTGTAATCAGAATTTAATTCATCGACGTTTTTAAAAATGTAATTAACTTTTTCCAATTCTCGAGGGCTTACTTTTTTATTTACGAGCTTATTTTATTACAAATTGCCAGTAAATTTTATATTATAATAAAACCTTATTGGACTGTAAACTGCAGCTTTAATACTGGATACCAAGAAAACTTTAATAACGGTTGACCCGCAAAGCAAGGTTTCATTCTTATTTCCCGGAAATCGAATCCATGATTTTACTCAGTCGCAGACGCAGCTGCAATCATTTACCTACTTCTAAATAAACTAAGAACGTTTTAGTTAAAATAGAATGAGGTGTAATGAAACCTCTGTGGTAGTTTTGGGTACTCAGTAAATCGATTTGTCCCTTGGAGACGGACCCTTTAGGATTCTATCCACATTACTCCCGAGGGAATTATGTAGTTGAATTAGATAAATTAAATTACTGATGCCGACAGGATTGTTGTGGTAATTTTGTATATAGCCACAATGTGTTTATGTAAACATATTGATTTTTGTTACGTAAGGTACGGTTTTATAAAAATAACTGTTGTAAACATATCTGATACTCAAGTTTAGGTAATACGCTGAGCTTAATACTAAACGTATCTTTCATCACCCTATCATCCGTTATGAACTGAAAGAGTTCCGATATAACCATTACTCAAAGTCGAAAAGTTAAATTTTACATTAGCCGGTAAAAGGAGCTCCCAAAAAACTTCATCAAATCTTCAACATCTCCCAAAAAGGTTCATCAGTCAATAAGTAGAAAAGTACATTAAAATCTTAACCATCTAAACTGTTAAAATAGTGCGAAAATTTAGGCACAATAAAATAAACACTGTCATTTGTTTTGAATAATAATACAAATATTATGATTTTGAATAAAAAAATATTTTTAAATGTAAAAATAATTAAAAAAAAATGTTTGAATTTTTCTAACATAAAATAAATTACCGGCCAATACTTTATTGTTTTGTACTTTTATTCAGCTTAACTTAGCTATATTAACCCAGTTTCGATAGCAGAGTTTAGTGTAGTTTACCCCTTGACTACTCAAAATACATACTGACTTTTACTTACCCAGGCTTTGAAACTAAAATAAAAGTTAGAAACATTATCAGTACCGATCTATTTCTACTTTGTGAGTCACAATCTTACGCCTAACACATACTTAGAATGACCCCGTAGGGTGCTCCACCACTAAGAGATTCTTATCGCATTAGATAACAATACAAGGGAATGGATGACACCTACGTATAATAAAATTGGGTTTTTTAATGCTTCAAGACCTTGGTTTAGTAGTTTAGATTTTAAGTTGGAATTCTTTCACTGATTTCGGTACTGGATTGAATTGAGATTAGCCTAATGTTTTTTTCACCTTCCACAAGTCTTTCTGTTAGCCTATGATTTCCCGCTGGGCAAAAGTCTCTCACGAGTCCTTTCATGATAACCTATCTTGTCCCGCGCCACCTCAAACCAACCCTCATTATGTGTTGTACATGTATATTCCTTAAATGTACCTTTATATGTGGGTAAATGTAATTGATTCTTACTATTACTTTTTTCTGATATCTCCTGAAGGCCAATTTGTGCAAAGGTATCTAAAGTTTAGCCATCTACTACTACTTATACCGACATTATTAAATGGGCAAAAAAATTGAAGTATAAAAGTAGAAATAATCGAGTTTAATAATTAAGTTATCAATCTAATTGCTTCTTACTATTATTCTAAAACAGTATCTATTATTTTTTCTGATATCTCAAAGTGATCTAAATTTTAGTTCTTTACTACTACTTATACCAACTTCAAATTAGGTATCAATAATAGTTTTATGAAATGAAAAAATGCTTTTAAGAAATTCTTGAAGGGGGTTTTCTCTTTCAAGAATTTCTTAAAAGCAACAAGTAATTTTATTTCTACAACATTAATTCGCTATAAAGAAGCCAATAAATTTCCTCACCAAAAAGAAATTACAAAATAATCGAATAAATTTCATTTAACTGAACCCCTTTTTCTTATAAGTACTGCCGTCCCTTAACGTCTCTAAGGATTAATGTATTTACAATATTACACAACGCTACGAATACAAAACAAGAATCAATTAATCTCCGAAAACATCAAACCTATTTAATTAAATACTTTAAAGGGAAAACGGCCGAATTGATCATTATCATTAACGTGCCTGTACACAAATTTCGATATAAGGTTGCGAGCAACACAAGCGCTTATTAATTACATTTTCTGTACGTTTAAATGTTTGAAAAAAGCGGGTTTTCTTTTAAAAAATAGGCCATAGCAATTCAAGCCATAGAACATCGTTGATCATCTTAAGCAACAGATCTAAAAAATAAAATAAAAAATGTTTCTGTTACACTAACGCGTGCACGTAGTAAAATTAAAACTAGCGGTGGGTACTGGTGTTTTTCTTCGTAATTTTATCTTAAATACAATTTATCAGCTAAGTAAAGGAGCTAAGGTCTATTTTGATTTAAGAACTACTGTTTCTCTCACCCCATAGTCCCTCTTACGCCACCAGACTTTATGCAAACTAAGGCTACAAATCCCTTAAATTAAATAAAAACAAATCTAAATAATGTTGTGTGCTTCTGACCTAAGGGTTGTTCACAGCGGACCATTACGACGGTAACGTGCGGAGAGGTAATCAATCAAGACCCATGGAATCACAGTCGAAGTGCCTCGGTTTTCGGCATTCGGCCACCGGATTGGTGTCAGCCCCCCAACGCTTTACTTTCCGATTTCGCTTCTGAATATGAAAAAGGCTTAGTTAGTAATTGATGAATGCGCCTTTTTGTTGCCGTTCGATAATCAAATTGGAGTACGGTGAAGTACGGTCTGTTTCTTTTGTGACTGAATACATTCTTGACGTTTTGGAACGACAGTTATTTATAATGCTTAGTAGATAAATAAAACATGAACTTGTCTGAGTTTGGGACTACTTCGTTTCAGTTTGTTTTTAGGCGATAAAAGAGAGAATGTGTTGTTAGTATTCATTATTTTATAATATTAATCCATATAATCATTACTTACTACAATGACAAAACCTTAAAACTTTTTATGCTACCAGTAAATTACATATTTTTCACAAAAGTATAAACATTGGAGTTTTAAAGAATGTAAGATTATTCTCGGTAGGATGATTTCTTAAATAATTACAGAGAATGCGCCCCGTAATCACAGTTCTCTAGATTTCATTATTTATTTAATAATAGTTTAGAAATTAATATAAAAGTTATAACGAAAGCCATAAAACTGTAACAACATTGCAAACAACTTCGCCTGACTTCATGTCCTATGTGGTCTTTGCGAGAATCCTCTTACATTGAAATATCATAGTTAGTTGCGACCTGTTGCAACATTGAAATGTTTCAATGAAGTCCATCCTTTGAATAGACTTCTACATAAGTAGAGCTAACAGGAAAACTGTAAGACCATTGAAGCAATTTAATTGGTTCACCTTTGTGTGTCACGTTAAATTAAAATGACAATGAACCTGTCTGAATCAATCATTGTTCCATTTATTATTTTTTCGATTATTTTATCACGCAATTTTGTGAGTAAAAGCGTTTTATTTTTGTTTGAAGTGCTGAAACAGACCCTATTAACCCTATTCTAAATTTGAAACCTGCTTTGTTGAGTAATATGATGGAATGTTCGCGATTTTTTTAAGATTGAATGATCGGTAGGTATCTTGTTATTTCATGAGTACTTTCATTTAAGTTTCAAAGAATGATACTGTGATCACATTATCTTTTGTTCCTGATTGATTATTTGTATTTTCGCATCTAATTCAGTATAATTGACTGTACGCTGTACTGAATGTTGTTCGTATTGAAAAACATTCTGAATTATTCATAAATGTTATGCTCGATAATTTATTTTAATTTTAATATTACTTGTGGTACTATAAGATTCTCAGTTATGACGTAAAATAGGCTTAACTGCTGGGTTTTTTATCGATCGCTAGTTACTTGAAAGTCACTCTGGTCGTAATAGGCACCCTTTGTAGGAGGTTTAATGGTGACACTATTCCGATAACACTAAGGCTTTGAAGGTAAAAAATTTAAAAAGTAGCAATTTCTATAGGCTACCTATATTGGGCTATTAGAAATACCTACTCAAGCAATACGAGAAAATTGAAGAGTGAATTAGTTCTAGACTACAGCTTTGTAATAAATATAAAATAGGTGATACCGAAAGGGTACATCTATCAAAAACGATTGACTCATACATCTGGTTTATAGTTGGTTTAGTAATTTCAGCTTAAAAAGAGTTAATAAAAAATTAAATCCAACTTTTCACGGCTACCCCAGGTCCTTGCATAAAAAACTTACTAAACCGGAATCAAAAAATTTCATAGATTCAATCGATAAAAAGAACGAACGAACTTCAACGGATGTTCATTTTTTTATTCATTCAGTGCCATTGGCAACCCGCTGACCGTAGGTATTGTCTCTGACCAAATTCGTTCCGGTAGTCGCATGTTGCCACACCGTTTCCTATTTTCATGATACAAAATTTAAATATATATCTGTTTATATTGCAGGCCAGCGATCTTGATCATACGCCCCTATGTTCAGTAGGTTAGAACTAGAAGTAAATGGGCTTAGATGGAAGGCAAAGTCAGGTCATCTTTCTTAGCTATTTTTTTTGAACTCTGTCCCCAAAACCAGTAGTAGATGGTCGCGCAAAATTTCAATTTTCTTACTAAGGCCGTATACAGAAAGAAAGCTGGTCCAAATCTACTAAACTCTCTACCACGCTCGCTTTTCCTCAATTTAGAGGAGAAAAAATAAGTTTCAGAGGTATCTTAGGCCGTATACTGAAAGAAAGCTGGCAGCCTGCGCCGATACAACAACGCTTATCGGAATCGTCGCTTGTCCTGGCAAAACCACCAAATTGAGAAGTCGTAAAATCACCGCTTACTTAGTACCCGCGCTGACCGGTTCCGATGGGCGCTGTTAGATCGGCGCAGGCTGCCAGCTTTCTTTCTGTATACGGCCTAAGATACCTCTCCAACTTTTTCTCTCTCATCAAAATCGAGGAAGAGCAGGGAGTTTAGTAGATTTGGATTCTATTTTAAAATATATTTCTGAGTAAGAGAACAAATTTTACAAATAAAATGATAAGTGATTTATGTACAAGTGTAAGCTTCACCCTTAAATGGAGTACCTAAAATTCAAATCGTTTCACCCAAACGAGAGTGAATGTAATATTTTGTATTTCCGCCCTAATGCACACCCCTGAGTGTATGTGAGAATGTAGATACATACATTTTGTATCCTATAGAATTTGTCAAGACGTCGATATAGATAGGTTGATATACAGGAATAATTTAAAAGGAGTACGAATATTCAACGAGGTAATCACGTGCATAAAACTGATCAACTTTCCCCAAGGAACATTATTAGGTCGAAATCTTAGAATGGTAAATTAACTCTTCATACAAATTTACTGGTCACGTGACTAGTTTGTATGAAAAGGTGATTTTTAATTTCCAGATTTCGACCGTTAAATTTCGCACTCCTTTTAAATTAATCCTGTATATAATAATGCAAACGTATACATGTATGTCAGTCACGATCTTTCAACTGCATAGCAAACCCTTTCTTTCTATTTTTTACGGTCATGCAATATTGAACCATAATTCCTATATTTCATTACATATAAAATACACTTTTAAATATTATCTACTCAATAAAATAAATATCATTTTAAAAATATAAAATATAGTCACCATCCGGCATCAGGATCAGGGCCCAAGCTGGCGGTGGTTACGGCTCCATAATTCATACTATCAATTTTGTTTTGCATATGCTCATATGAGTTTTTATTTCAATAAGCAAAATAGTCAATAATAAAATTTCAATTCGTGTGAAGAAAAGTAAACATAAATAAATAATAAACATACTTTTTTACATTTATCGTGTCGACGCAAAATAATATATTCCATCAGATATTTCTGTAGTATAGACATTTTTTTAAGAGTTATTTACATACCTACCTGTTGATATATCACACTTCTTTTAAATACAATATTTCAGACAGATATGCAAACGATTGATGAAATCGTAATATGCTACCCGCAATTCACTCAGGCTGATTCAAATGTTCCTGTTGAATTATAAATGAGGATTCTTTATTTTCAGTGAGGTCTTATGCTTAAAAAGGGCAATTAGTTACCTTCGACATTTATACTGTTAAATGTATAAACTTGTGTCGTACTGACACCAGTTAACAGACTAAAAAATAGACAAAAAAATTTTACTCAAAAATGACTTAGGTTTTGTTTTGACACTTCTCAACTCAGCCTACCACGGTCCACTACTGGAAATGGGCCTCTTTCAAGTTGCAAAACAACTCCCGGTCGTCCGCTTTCTGCATCAGGTCCGAGCCAGCAACATTTTTCGGCTCTCTCTCTCTGGGAGAATCCTACTCTGCTTCTGGCGATAGGCAGTCTCCACTGAAAGAAGAAGGACTCGTCTGCTCAAGGATCATCGGTCCTTTGACAAACCTAACCAGTCCAATGAAGCCACTACAGCTTACACACTCTGCAAGCTTTGTCAGTCACAATGGTTCTTCTCCGGATATTTTCGTTTCTTATCCTTCAAAGAAACTAAGAGCATAACGCTCCAAGCTGAATAATATGTCCGAGGTAGACATAATCCTATGCAAGCTCGAGACCTTCCCTTTTCTCCTCAGTTAAAATCTCTAGACTATTACTAAAAAGCGAGAATCCTTAAAATTTTGTTTGAAATGCCTACGTGAAATGTCTATAAATTGTATAGTTAGACTATATTTAAGCAAGAAATTTTAGTGGATGTAACCCTACTTAGATCGATTAGGGTCAGCCATACATTAGACTAAGTGAAATATTTATAGGTAAGCAGCAATATAGCTATTATACGTAGTTATATAAATTGCTGTTTTAGTTTTAATACTTTTTTTTTATGTATATTAGAAATGTCACGCTCTTTTGACGTTAGGTCAATGAAACAAAAAGTTGCTGTATTACAATCGGTAACAAAATATGTAATTTATGGAAAACACATTGTTTTTTTATTTCGGAATAAAAATACTAGTAAATATGCAAATACAACACTTATATGTAAATACTGTAGTTCTCTTCTGTGTGATACTAACACTTAGAGCTAAAAATCTCGAAATCACAATAAAAGTGAATATTTTCAAATCAATATGACTTTTTCTTACAACTCTACATTGTACACTGCATACCAAAGTTCTTTAACAATGATTTATGAATATCAAAGCAGCAAGAACATTCTTAACACAAATATATAATATATAATAGAATCATTTTTCGGAAACTTATCTGAATTAATTATTTAGACGTAGTTATAAGTTATGTTATAGGTTGGTCACAATGGTTTTCGAATCAAATTCAGGCAAATAAGTTAACAGAAGTTAAAAAAAGAAACGGTTCTGGGTGCATTATGTATCTTCACTGAGGTGGGTGTCAGTAACTAATGGATTCCTAACACCCTCTATATTGAGTTTTCCCTGAGACAAGAGGTTTTATCCTGTCGGGTTTTGTCAGCTATTGTAGTTATAGAATACCACAGACGATTTTGTACCTAAACAGTAGCGACGGCAACAGTCTCGTGTTTTGAGTGTATTTGAGTATGTACTATACATATTTTTTTACCACACCAACTATGACCATTTTATTTCTGCGTTTCACGTAATACCTATCATTAATATTTTGAAACTTATAATAAGTTCCAAATTAATTGTTCTAGTGTAGGACAAGGACCACTCCGTCGTCTTCCAATTGATGGCTTATACAATAACAATAACATATAAGTACTTCGTTAATAATAAATCCGTAACTGAAATGTATTTTTGCTCGAGCCTGTGAAGAGGATTTCTAGGAAATATTACACGGCAATACTCCAATTCCTGCTCTACATACAGATACGGGAATGAAGGAATAATTTTCATACATCATATTACATTTCGCTGAAAAAGGATTTAAAATTAATGTGCTGAAAAGCAATGTTAAATTCCGTACAGATGTGATTTTGCTTTGCAGTATTATTTGAAGGCTTATTTTTTATAAATTAAAAATTAAGAGATCTTGAAATGGGTTCCTGAAATCTGAAATAATGATACATCTCCAGTCAGAGCTCGGCGGTGTCTCAAGTGAGAACAGTATTTTACGCAGAAGATATTATAGTACACAACAAACAAGTGCACTCTGTGTTCCTATACTCTCATAGTCCTATGGGACGGCATCCGATACGACCGGAGAGCAACGGCTTTACGTAATAAATTATATTTCTCAATAATTCAATTTTAGTTATGCTTTATGTTTTCTATCCTTATTGATTATTCACATTTTGTGTAGCTGTTGGCTTTCCTTAATATAAATAAATAAATATTAGTAAGTATATAAATTCGAATTTTCTGATCGCTGTGGATAACATCAATTAACCCATATCGACAATAGCTCTTTGCCCAGGAAACGGTCATATCCTGATACTATTGAATATATTACCTATTGTTGCGTAATCGTTTAATCCGAATTAGGTATTGGCTTCTCAGAGACCATCTAACATTCAATTAATATGATTACCTTGGACAAAGAATAAGCATTGCCATACAACGTGGCAATGCAGCCAGCCTAGTGGGCACACTTCCGGTCGACAGCGATGCGGATGAATACTTTGACGCCATTTTTTTTATTTTAATTAGTTATGTTTGGTTTTTTTTCGTGTGTATATATATGATTTATTATTTTAGTTATGTTAAGATTGTATATTATTAATATGATTGTATAAATGATAATAATTTCAGTAGATATAGGAATAGCTGATAAGCTGGTGCGCTGAGCCAGTTGTCGAGGGCTCGAGTCCTGTTGGAGTTTCAAATATTTAATAACAATAATCTTTATTATATAAGCGATTGCAGTACATGTAACGCACATAATTTCCAAGATGTAGATTTATTCTATACATCTTCAATCCAGTGGGTGAAATGCTCCTAGCTAGGCTGCAGAATAGCCTGTCCCCGCGTCTTCTAGTCCGAGTCTATTTGGTCTTAATCACTCATGAAAATAGAAACAAAAAAGCTTTCTTATGGATTATCATCACACACACAGTTGTAGGCATAACCTGTCTTGTTATACAATGGAAAAAAGTAACTTACTTGATTATGTATATGCATTTTTCAAAATACGTCGGCACTGAAAGATCTCTACCCAGTATCTTTGTTACGCTTCTAGAAGAACAAAAAATAATAATAATATCTCTGAACAAGCTCACACATGGCCATGTGATCCAAACTAGGCAGAGCCTGTACTATGGCAACCAGACAACTAATAAACGAACTTAGATATTCTAACTACATACATATCTATATATATAAAATAATAGATAAATAACACCTAGACACAGAACAAATGATCGTGCTCATCACACGAAGATTTGGTCCTGGGTGGGAATCGAACCCACGACCTCCGGCTTAGCAGTCAGGGTCACTAACCACTAGACCAACAGGCCCGTCCAAATGTATTCCTCCCCTTTTCTTATCTGCGTACTCTAGCATTACAAATTGTATACACGAACCCTAAAAATAAACATTATTTGGGCCATGTCGATTGAAGGGCTACCCTACAACGTTGAAGAAATCCAGAATAGCTCTGCAAAGGTGAAAGGCATCTATCGGGAGTATCGGGCGGAAATTGCGCCCCCAAGCCAAAGGGTCGATCTAATCTAAGCGTTGCGTGTGGCGCAGATCATTAGCGCCATCTACTGATTGTTTCACCTTACACACTACAGATATAAAAGTCCATCTAAACACAAATTATAGGAGTTCTTGTCACTTGTAATTCAATGACCTGGATATTTACCCCTGTTCGGACGAGTTTCATTTGTTTTTTGGAAGATTTAGGTCAGTCTACAGTGTATTGCGTACCATATTCTATAACAGTGCTGGCGCGTAGAGAAATAAAAAGCTATACAAACTTTTGTTTGCGGTTGTACGCGACCAGCAAAAGGACGTACTTACCCATATTTATTTATGAAAACAGCACAGTTATTTGCTATGTTGTTTTCATCTCAAATATTACATTGTTAGACATTTCTCTATTTTTCTTTTTTTGTAATATGTAAAATAATTATTTCTTACAAAAATTACTATCTACTTTCATAAATTGGCAGGTTTATAGGCATGTATGATAATAATAACCAACGTTATGAACTCGGCCTTAAAACAAACTTAATATTTTTAGGATTAGCTCTGTTTTGATATAGAGAGTAGATAAAAGCACAATTTGACTGGCCTGTTGTTCTAGCATTAGTGTACCTGACGGCTACACGGGAGGTCGTGAGTTCTATTCCCACGCAGGCAAAGCTTTTTGTGAAAAATTTATTCCATTTTTTATTACTTTCACATTTTTTATTTCTTTTTGGACCCAATTCTAGTAGCTAGTAGTTATATAATAAAATAAATAAAGAGTATAAATACACATACCGCTGGAGTGCTTTTAACAGAGTGTGTGGTCAGCCTCGTCAATTACTGTGCCTATAATGATATTGTATAACGTAAAATATCATATTTTATGCCGACAGGTATTATTATAATAGGTGAGTGTTTGCTGATATTATTTTAATGAGTGGTCAACAAATATTTTGTAATTAACACACTGTGTGTTGTGCAATTCATTTGATTTAGACTTCTAGCTGAGTTATGTATAGAGTGGAATTTTTATGCCATCTGGAGGGAAATACTCAAATTACGCAAATTAGGCTCAAATGAAACTCCTTTATTTTTAAAAAGATTTAAAACTACATTCGCCGACACGGAAATCTAACGGGCTGAAACCCAAAAAAAAAACATCCTGTAGTTTTATGAGACCAATGTTAAGGATGAATTTCTCAGCAATAAACATTGTAAATTAAATGATAGGAAAATTAACACTATCAAAATAACATTTCTTGGTACGATTCTTTTTATTTGTTTTCCAAAGTCAAATCATTCTTCTTGTCTTCCTCAAACTACCTAGACGTATGAAATAGGCTTAACATTAGAAAACCCAGGGTATAACAACGTCATTTCAGTTCAAAATGTTGTATTAATCATACTAACGCGGTGTCCTGCGTGAGCGACGAACGCGACGCGACGCGACGCTGCGAACGCGACGAATGCGATCAACTCAACGGCCTACCCTACATGCGGCCTATATGACAGTCTGCGGCGGGACGCGACGTAACGCGGACTTGTTTTGATGGCGACCAGATGCGACACCACTTTAAATGTGAACTTTCAAGCAAAATTGTACTGTATTTCTCCATGATTCGAGAAGTAATAACCAAAATCACGTAGGACATTTGTCGCCTGTAGCATCGCGTCGCATTACGTCGCGTCGTGTTGCGTCGCGTCGCGTCGTATTCGTCGCTCACGCAGGACACCGCGTTATAGTATCAATATCTAAGACTAGAACACTGAAGATAATGTGGTTTGTAATATCATATGACTTAACGTTTGGTGTTGACAGGTGTCAACGATACAGCGCAGACGAATACACAGTGTTTTGTTTCCCCGCGGCCAAGCTATTGACATTTAACGAAGATTCGATTTGTGAAGACACGCCTGCTCATTCTTTGTGCCAGTATTATTATTGTTGGGGCCAATAAATGGTGTATCAATGTTCAGCTTCATGTTTTCTTAGGTTATCTTTGTCGTTGTCTTTCTCCCTGTGTGATAAGTTTTGAGGAATTATTAACAACTTTTATTTATATACAAGGTGATTTCGTTAACGTTGTAGAAACGAAAACGATGACTTTTATAGGGTGTCACTGAAAAGTTCCCGAAACGAAGCTGTAGTAGTACTGATACCTATGAAGAAGGGACAGAAAAAATTGTTTCAGATGAAAGTAACATAATTTTATCCAATGATTTATAAACATTACTCATATTCCATTATGTTAGTACAACGAAAATCACCTTGTAATATGTTCCTATACAATATTTTTTATTGTTTCGTGCTGAAGGGACAAATAAAGCTTAACTTAACAATTATTTGTCAATATACTCTTCATCATATAAATAATAATACCAGCGTTTAAACGTCCCACTGCTGGGCACAGGCCTCTTCCCATATAGAGAAGGAATGAACAGTAATTACGCTTGCTCATTACGGGTTGGCGTTTTCAGATTCAATTATTTTTTTAATCTATCACGATGTTTTCCTTCACTGTTTGTCAATGATGTCATAGAATGATTGAGAAAGTACATATAGCTTTAAAGAAGTCACATTGATACTTGCCAGAGTCGAACCTGCAACCATGCGCATGCGAATCCAGTCGCTAGGCCACCACGACATCATATACTTCTTCATTATTTACTTTTGATCAAACTACAGTGTTAAAAGTAGATTGCAAATACTGTTATAATGTTGTTTTTTTGTTATATTGAAGGGATTTTTGTATACAGCCTATAAGCTCATACATCAAGAATGTAATATTATCTTATCGCAAAGACAAAAGCATCACACGGCTCGTGTAAGTAGGTTAATAAAGCATTAAGTTACTACCATCTTTTTGATACGTACAGGGAAGATCACTTCGCTGAGAGTAATATAGGTACTTTTTTGTTACGAGCATTATAAATATAAATGGTGAAATAAAATCTACTTCATTTATTAATTTAGTGTGTGGTAAGGTAACAAACAAGGCTTTGTTTTATATGTAAACTAGCTGTTCCCGCGGTTTCACCCACGTAAGTTTACCCCGTTCCCGTGAATTATACAGTATATTTTCCATGGTTATTAATGTTTATTCTGCTATTCGGGACAGAGACGAATCCAACAAATCAAGAATCATGAAAATCGGTCCACCCGTTCTCGAGTTATAAGTGTTGTAACAAACCCGACTTTGTTTTATATATACAGATATAGATATAAATATAGTGGGAAGAAGACGTATTAACTTTAGGAATACTAAGTGTACCTAGATTGGATTTGCGAGTTTTCCAGCCTCTTAGAAGACCTACGTTTTTGCATACCTGCATGTAGATTACAAAGATTACCTACTAATAAACTACCATAATATGTGACTGTTCAAAAAACTTCATTTATCTATACAAAATATTTTGAGGTTATCCCTCGTCTTGTTGAGGTCACGTGTTTCCTGACAACAGCTGGGCTTTGGTTAAGAGAATTACCAACTGCCTTTGCAATATTCTAACCACTGACCGATTCGAAATAATTAAACATTTGTTATAAAATTAAGTAATGTTGTTGAGTACCAATAATTATGTCCAGAAATAAATTTTGTATATGTAAAAATTAATTATAACACAATATACATATAGTTCCATGCAAAAAATATAATATACATACATAGCTTTGACAAGGTACCTACTATTACTTACACCAGCGTTGATCCAATATTTGACTATTTGAAGTAAGTAATCAATTTCATTCATGAAAAAATATATTCCTATCTAATATATAATACACTAATCATTTTAGCTTCTGTTTTTTATTTTCAACCTTATAAATTCAACTAGCCGGCTTCTTGACGTAGATTATAATTAGATTTACCGGCCCGGTAATAATTTTTCACGCCAAGCTTAGTAAAGTCCAACGAAGCAATATATTTTTACCATTAAAACGTCATAACTTTCGTCGCAATAAACAAAAAATACTGTATTATATTAAAGCGTAAAATTAATGGGGAATTGATAGAAACCAAATATTAATATAATTTTACAAGTTCTGAATTGCAATCGCGTGGTCAATTAACCCCATGCGGCCACTTACAATGAAAACAATAGAAAGTGTATTAGAAACTTTTCCCAAGATTTTTGTATAACAATAAAAGGAAAAATATTTCAAAGTGGTTTCGTGATTATAGTGCTGTTAAACTTATTACAAAGAATTAAGTTAAAACGCTTTAAAATTATGGTACAGTCAACAGCAAAAGTAGATGATCAAAATCAGAAATTCAATACTAATGAACGGAGTTCGCCTCAGAACTATGTGGGGTCGAATTGATTCAAAAGTATGTGATTGTAAATGATACCAAACTTAGTACTAGTACAGCTGTTGCCTTAGTTCGTGATCAGTTTTCAGACTCTTACTTTTGCTATTGACTGTACACATGCTACCGATATCTATTCAAAATGGGTGGAGAGATCTTCTGGTTTCAAAATTTCAGTTCAGAATTAATGTATAGCTAATTTCTTACATTAATTTTACTTGACAAACTATACCATACTAAATGTTTCACCGTATTATGAGGACTAATATCTTATTACATATATAGCACTCCCTAAATGTAAAGATACATCGCTTCAGCGGTATCGTATGATTTTTATGCCAAAAAGTGTGTTTTCTTTTATATCAATTATTTATTTAGCTTTTTTATTATAGAATTACTTCATTATACTGAAATTTCGTAAACCTTTAATTACCTACACAAATAAAACAAATTAAAATTATCACTGAAAGTATCTACTTATTTTTGATGCAATACAAAGCTGCAAAATTATCGTTTAAAATTATTATTTCACAAACACACAATTTTATATCTCAAAAGTAAAGTAGCTACAAAATATTATACCAGGTATTGAAAATTTTAATTCGACTTACAAGTAATTACGGTAATTGCAGTATTCATTAATAAAATAAATTAATACCATCAGATGAGTATTTAATTTAACTTAAAAAACCGCGAACGGCATAAACGTTTATACTCGCAAACCGATTATTTCCCGTAAAATTTAAATGAGTTAGTGGATGTGATTCGCGTTAACAGAATTTTTTTAGTCCAAGACTTGTGATAACGATTTAAAATGTATTAAAAACTTTACTACGACTTACTGCACAGTACTAGTACCGTACTATTATAAATAAGTGTATTGGTAGGTGTTTGAATGCTATTCACACACTTGCTAAATAAACAGTCATAATTTAGTACTTACGATTTTCAAGAGTATTTATACTAACATATTTTATAAATTACCATTGTTACTAACCCTATGGTTGCTACTAGTCCGAAATAAAGAATATATTATATTGTAGATAGATAGATAGATAGATTTATTTATTTGCTTACAATGTAGGTAATTACATAATTAGATGTTACAATGTTTCTTTTCCGAACCGTGTACATTCTGCCTTACTGGCGTGCAAAATACATAGTTTGTGCAAAATTCTTCTTTTTCACGGGCTATCCTCAATAATGAGAATGTGGTCCTTTGAAAGGCTTACATGGGAACACAGGTCCAGCACGCAGTGGCCTTGTTAAGAATTTTACTCTAATATGGGATGGGCTATCTACCAGAGACCATCCACCCCTGCTCTATGTTAGAACAGCCCCCCTAGCCAAGTGACATTTCTACAAGCGATATCGCTGATCGAATCGCTCAAATGTTTGGAAGTGACAAGTCTGAGTCACGTGACTTATCAAAATCAAATGTCATTTCCATTATATTTAATGTCATTTAAGCGATTTCTATCATAGTTAACGCTTGTAGAAATGTAACTTGGCTAGGGGGGCAGACACGGCCCAAGCATGAACGGCCCAAGGTAGCTACAGAACTATTGTGAATTGTGGAGCTTAAACTAATTTGTGCTATGAGAAGGTATATGTTAAGTGGATTCGTTTCTGGAATAAAATCGGAATACTAATATTATATTATTATTGTAAACTTATTTGATTGTACAAAACTCGTTACCTACTCACAAATAAGGTTAGACCAGCCTTCTTACTAAGATTAATACCTTAAGCTCTATTCAAATAGGGTCTTGTTACCTACTATAAATGTCCGAGGTACATGCGGGGTGAATGACAGGAGCCCGCCCGGGTAACGTTCATAAATCGATGCCATGATTCTGAAAGCGTCCGGTGCTTCCCGTGAACCTCACCGCAGTCTAGCTTACAAATTCTGTCGTCATAATATTTGGTCCTAATTGATTGTAGTCCGTTCGAACTTTTAGAATAAAGAACTTACATTTCAATGACTTGTAGATTTTAAATGATTTGTCATTGGCAAAGTTATATACAATATTATATAAAATTATCTGGAGAGCGACATGGTACTTAATACATGGACTTATTCAAAATATTAAACCTATTTTGTCGTATAGTGTCGTGCTGGCCTAGTTGTTCAATGACATGGTTACAGGTTCGAACCCAGGCAAGTACCAATGTGAGTTTTTAAAGTTATATGTACTTTCTTAATCATTCAAAGACAACATTGACAAACGGCGAAGGAAAATTCGGGAGGAAACCTGGATTCCGTAAATTGAAATCTGAAATCGCCAACTTGCCATGAGCAAGCATGTGATCAATGCTTATTCCCTCTCTATAAGGGAAGAGGCCTGTGTCCAGCAGTGGGACGTTTATAGGCCGGTATTATAAACCCATTTCCTGGGTAATACTGAATCCCATAGTAAGACTGGTTATCCGATCATTTTTAACGACTGTCAAAGATCAGTATGACAGCCGGGACCAATGGCTTAACGTGTTCTTTGAGGAACGGAAGTATTGCAGTATGTTTACAAATGGTCACCCATCTAAGGAGCAACCACGGAGAACGCGCTAATCGTTATTATTGGTCAAACAGTACGACGTACACTTGCCACGAACCCCTCTAGCTTAGAGCTTTTTAAAACCATAATAGCAAAAAAAATTAAAAAAAATTAAAACCGTTACATAAAAAAAATAAGCAAATCTGCTCCTTTAACTAGTTCCAATCCCATTTATTTCATCGTATGCATTCACCGAATAAGGTGAATTTGTCGTGACCAAAATTTCCCATGCTATGGTTAAATCTAGATATACCCGGGATCAAGCAACTGACCCCGGAACCCTAAGGGAAATCCATTTCACAGTTATGTTATCGGGCTCAAGCAAATTCCGCAGAACTTATACCAATAATATTATTTTAACTCAATGGGGAGTGAATCCTGCTGCAAAATGACCTGTGTCACTTTAAAATTAAAAATAAACTTTATTAATTTTAGTGTGAAACAGGTTATTAGGTAATTTTAAACTACAACTAGCATGGCAGCAGTATTCGTCAACAACAAAAGAAAAAAAAGTCTTCTCTCTGTTTTTGTGCGTTTTTTTTAAGCGGTTATACCTATGACTACTAAGAAAAGTCTTTCCATATTTGAATTAAGATTATACTCTTTTAAAAAAATATATTTTTTTATTAAATAAATTAAATATTTTAATAAACAATTATACATACAAATAAATTATGTACATACCTAAATATTTTAATTTATTTAATTTAGAAGTTTATCGCCCATTAAAAATTGCTACAAATCCTGAATTAATAGAGTAGGTTCATATTGATTATACTTACATTAATTATTTTAACATAGTAATATTACTAAAATTAGTTTGGCATAGTAATCCGTGAGTACTTAAAGCCGTAACACTCATAAACTTCTACTAACATTAATAATAGAAAAGTATTTATTCAATCCGCTAACAAATACGGGCCAACAGAAGTTCAGCTGATTGGCCCAGGACTCTTCTCATTTAGAATATAATACAATTATGATTAGGAACTAATCCCTGCACGAAAATGTATAAACTCTAGATATATCGCTCCATTTTCATACAACATACATTAATCTGTTACTGAATCCATTTAATAATCTATCAGTATTATTCACAGCGACAAATACTGTGTCAAAATACAATATATAACCTTTTAGAGGAGGACTGGATAAAAGAGTGACGTCCATTCGTGACCGGTAATACAAAATCGAATTTATAGACTATCTGCTAAAATATTCCAATAAAAATATTGGATCATTCGGTGGAGATAACGGAAATCCATCGAGTATGAAAATAAACTTAACGCTTTTATTTTTATACATATTATTAATACTACATCAATATTTTTTTTAATGTGCTTTTTGTTTAAAATGTTGTTATAACCTAAAATTCAGATCGAAATAAGACAATTTTATCCATATTAATATTCATTTTTTGGTTTATCTAGAAATATAATTTAATTATATTCAATAACTTAATTTGTATACCTATATAAAGTTTTGGTTTATCTAAAAATATAATTTAACTATATTCAATAAAATTTAATTTTAAAAAATTGAGGGCTTTCTATAACAATCTCAATTTCTAAAACCTAAGAATGTTCTAGAGTGCCGTTCCTTATGATCATAATTATGTATCCATGGCCTAAATTTAGTAACGATTGACTTACAAGTTTAGTGCAAAAATCATGGAGATAAAATAAATAAAATTAATTGGAATCGCTGGCGATGTGACTAATGGTCCAACTTGTTGTTCAGTGCTAAAGTTCAATCATTTTATGTTGTTCTATCAACACTATAGTTACAAGCAGCTATTATTTATGTACGTAATGTATTAGCTTCAACATAAATAAATTCATTGGATCCTGACGTTGAAAGTTTTAGAAATAGAACAGAAACTGCCCACACACGGTGAGATATACAACCTCCATCGTTCTTAGGCAGTAGGTTTCCTTTAGTAAATTGCATCGGGGACTGGGATATTACCGGCCACCGAACTAAAAGGTTATCCACCGTATTTACCATTTCACATTTCCGTTTCCTTAAGGACTTGTAGACCTATATTTAAATGCCAGAATAAGACATTAATGTTAAAGCTTTGTTCTTAAGTAAAGTTGACTTAAGATCATCTAATTCTCCGTCGTCATAGGTTTTAGAGAGAAAGGTCTTTTTATAATTTCGTACACAGTATTCGTCTACTTTTCACAATATTTCATTGACGAGTTTTCAGTCTAGCATGGAATGAATATAAAACAAAATTACATGTTCTTCGTACATACAATCGTACGCACGTCAACGATAACATCGAAGTACTGAAATGAACCTTACGGCTTTGTAATAAAGACGCTGATTCGCAGCAGACTGTACCTGAACATAATTCCTTTATTGTGACAGCTAATCACCCATAAACCTACCACATAATTATGTGGTCGCAGCTGAAAGGTATAATTTCGGCTTCTCTATAAACAATTTTATAGATCTAATCTCAATATCTTTGTTATGATAAAATATTTTTTAACGGTTATACGTTCTAGCGACTTTAAAGGCAATTCATATCCCACTTTAAGTATAATCTAGAGTCTTGTTCATGTTAGAATTAAAAAACTAATTTATTACATTCAAAAATACTGGACACGTTACGAAATTTATTTGTAAAAATAATAATGTTTTTAAAAATGATCACGATTTTTTATTTATTTTTCTTGAATTAACAGAACAGTCTATAAGTAGAATCTATCGATATCGGAATCCTGCGTGACTCATTTTCCATTTAATACCACCGTCACTTAATCGGAAAACTTCGGTTGACATCGGGTTTTTGCGCCGTCAATCACCATTTGATATTATTAGGTGGCGCAATAAAGGATTTTGTGATAGGGTTGGTACACTACAGAATTCAATATTGCTATGTAGTTTTTATTACCTGGATAGTCTCTATAAGTATTATCTTTGTTTTGATGAGATACTGGAAATAGTGACACTAAAAATAAAATAGATAAACGTACATAGTAAGTTCTTTATACTACAAGGATAGTTTCATGTGTTTTTCTATTATCTATTTACTTAAACAAAAACATATTTAATATCAAATAATATATACCTATTTATTTTACTAAAATAAATATAAAAAATCGTAAATATGGAAAGAACATAATAGCTTATTATTGTTTCTACACCATTTAATTTAAACTAAATATGGCAGCCCTATAAAACATAATTACTATACCTCTTTGGATTACAACTTTCCGGTGACATGGGTGTAATGAAACGATATTGAGATCGCGGACAAATACAAACAAAAACGCTTATCATCTCAAACTTTAAGCGCTATATTATGAACGGTTATATTCAACTTGTTATTTTCCCTGTTTATACAATGGCCCATGTCGGGCCACATTCGTAAATGTGTATGGGTACTCATATTCGCATGAATAGGCGAACAGAAGAGTGTGGGTTCGCCTATGATAATTAATCGCAAAACAGGAGTTTAGTGATGTCATGAAGTGGCTTCTCACGCGAAATTTCGTAGTGTACGAAATTTTGCTCGCATTTTTATGTCCGGGGCATAGCACGTCATGCTCACTTACATTTCCTCTTGATATTGGCGAAACATTCGATTTTATGTCAATAGTCATCGATAATGCAATGCCAATTCATGTGCCAAACATGAGAACTGACTTCATTATAGAACATTGGACAATAAGACAGCTAATTTTAAAGGCTTCGATAATACAGACTATTGTGTAGCCATTGTTGTGAATGTGGGGCTATTCTCAAAGCATTCAGCGTCGAATATCAAAACTCATAGCATTTTTGAGATTTCGTCGTTGAATGCTTAGAGCTTATATTACTTTAATGGTCACCATGAATAAATATAAATTTTAATATGTGTAAAAAGTTAAATTTATTTTCGAATAAATCTAAGCTTAGTTCTAAACATACAGATAACTAGAATATTAAAAATTCTGACTCATGTAAGCTTGTTAATTATATCTGTTATCTTGCGGATATTGATAAAACCGTCCCTGACATTCTGACAAGTTGCAAACTAGATTCGGATACTTTATTATTAACCTGATCGATTCCAGGCTTAGCAATGTTATCATTATCGACAAATCGATCACTATAAAGAAGAGCGTACTTATTCTTTTAATAAATAAGTGTTATTTATGGCTACTATTAACTTTATTCATTTACGTATTAACTAACGGTGAGTGTACAGATTTATCGATACTGGCTTAATGCAAATCAAAGTAATAATATGATTAATTGAAGAAAAAAACAATGTAACTTGTTCTGTATTTGAATTTATTATTTAGGTATTTCTAAATAAATCTGAGATAAAGACGTGAATCCATTTGTCAAGAAATGTCTTTTGAATGTTGCCAACGTTATGACTGCTATAAAATGGATAAATTGTTCGTATCACGTAGCCTTTGCCCGCGGCTAGGACGCCCGTGGGCGCTCTCAAGTGTGTAACAATCTTTATTACTTGGTCCCTTACAAACACGACTTGATGATACCCTCTCCAATCACATTCAGTTACCCAAATCGTATATTTTGAGTGTGTACCGGCGTGAAAGTGGAATTCGGACGTTTCTTTGAATATGTAAACCACCATTTTGTATCGAATGCTTACTTTTCAGTCCTCGTTTTTATAGCCCGAGAACTCTTTCCTGAAATTGTGGCACAAATAAAAGTACGTACCTAGACATATTCTCTTATTGATTTATAGAGTGAAAATAGGTTATAAGAAAAACTATAACTAATATCCCGTGTGCGGGTGGACCAAGGCCTTGTTACTTTGAAGTTAACACAACTATTAAAAAGTGTTTGTTAGTTATTTTATGTTATAACAATTTCCTTCTACTAACACTAATCCATCAAACTCAAGAACACAAACGCGGAGGTGAGTCGCTCGAGTCGCTATTTCGGACCCATGCTTCGTAGAATTCGGTCGTCGACGTTCAATTTATAAATCACAGTAAAACTTAATTTGAGTTAAAATATCGGGAGTGTTCCTAAGAAAACCGGTGGTTTTTTATAAGGCCCATCAAAACTTTGACGGTTAGACCGTTGGTTTTATTTTTAACGACTGATGTATAATATTGGCCTTGTATGGAGCCCTGTTTTGTTTGGAAGAGCTTAATAAAATTAAGTTTTTATAAAAAGTAGTTTTTACCTATGTTTCACAATAAAATAGAGTTGTACTAATAAAAGCGGCGTATTCGTTACTGTGGCCTTCCATACTCCGTCCACCCACTTTAAACGTGAAAATTATAAAATGAATTTACACTTGACAGTCGTAATGTCTTATGCCTATGATTTCTTTTTAGTGTAGACACTTCACCATAAATACAGATATAGGTACTAGACTTCACTCTATGCTTTTGAAATTCACGTTACAGTACAGTAAGTATCTCATTCATAAGAAGCTTTAAAAGAAAATCCCGTACTCGGTCCTCACTCCTCACGTCATGTGTTTTTTTCTTCTGTTGGCAACACTCGTGTCGTCATCCAGATTATAATTTGCTTTTCACAATTCGAATACGTAAGTACGTTCTTATTTCAAAAATGTTTTTCTTATATTCTGTACAATATAATTTTGTCCTTTAGATGTTTTGTATATTTTAATTGACTTCGTCCGCGTAAAAGTTTTTTGATTTATTTTGTTTTAAGAACATTACGTCGAGGTTCAAATATTTTGTTTGGATTTATTAACTGTGGTAAAGTTAAAAAGACTGTTTGATAATTTATCATGTTTGTCGTGTTGTTGAATGTGTTGTTTACTTAAAATCAGAAAAACACAACGAATTTACTTGACAATTTTAATATTCCCCAAAGTTTATTTAAGTATTGGTATGTTACTTATATTTTCAACAAATCTTTTCTTTTCCATAAATCGTAAAGTTTGTACGTTAACTCACAAGGGACAGATTTGTCACTACGACGCATTGTACTTAACATATGAACCTGTAGAATGTATAACAATATACACATAGACCTAAACTCATAATATAATCATAATAATATATTCATCATATACCATATAGGTAATCCTGGGCACATACATAGGCCAAACAATAACACATTCCTAGTCCAAAAGAGTGAGTTACCGTCTACTAGGTATAACTACAATAAAACAACAGTGATAGAGAATCCTTATAAAATATAAATAAAAAAAAACAATGTATTAATGATATGATAATTATTTTGTGTAACAGTAAAATAGTTCGCAAATAGCTCTCACATATTTTGTCATTAAACTCCAGCACTTAACATAGCTTTGTAGACGATACTGCTATGTCCATAAAACAGTATTGATTAATGTCGTACCAATATTTTATACATGACGAATAACTAGCAGCGAACACTGACCGCAATAAATATTTGCACTGCAACCGAATAAACTTTGACACTTTGACAGTTTCCAGCTTTCAAAAACAGAACACGATTTTACTTCAATTAAGTTTAAATAAAAATTGCCAGACCAAAATATTACGTAACTATTTTAATTAACTGCCATTCTGGCTCCTGAAATGTGCTTCGTTTTCTGCAATTCTGTTCACAACACAAATAAGGTAAAGTTTTATAAAAAATAATGGAAATGAAAACGAGACGTCAATTATGATATTTTTATTTATTTTCGTTTCTTTTGAGTTGATTCGGTTTGTTATGCGTCAGTTTCTCAAATAATATAATTTATTAAATCTTTTGATTTTTATCAGGTACTAAATGTAGATGATAAAAGACATATGACATATTTTTTTACAAAACATACACTCAGAGGCACAATTAACCGCCCACTTAAATTTTTCGTTGTAACTTCAAAACATTATTTTGTAATGGTTTTTTTTCTTGGCAGTATTTTAGATTGGATAATTTCACATGAAAAAACAATCAAAATATACCTGCTATAGAATATTTATTTTAATAATAAACAAAAGTTTGAAATTACCGATTAATGAACATTATAAAGGTGATGTTAAAGCTGTCCAAAACTTTTTATTAAAATTAAAAATCGATTTTTCAATAATGGGTATTTCCTCCTCTGGCACTTATGACCTCCTCCAGTCAATTTGGAAGACCATCCATTATGTCTTGAATATCTGACTGTGGTATATTCTCCCACTCCTCGACCACTGCAATCTTTAGCTCATTAATGGAGGTAGGAACCGGAACTCGACCTCGTACCTGCCTTTTAAGATAGTCCCAAACGTGTTCAATGGGGTTTTGATCTGGGCTGTGAGCTGGCCATGGTAGTTGTGCTATGCCCACGGCATTAAGGTACTCCGTGACCACTCTGGCGACGTGCGCACGAGCATTGTCATGCATCTAAAGAAAATCTTCTCCAATAAATGGGGCAAAAGGTATAACATGAGGTTCTAAGACCTCTTCCACGTACCTCTGAGCATTTACGCTGCCTCTTTCAAACACAACCAACTCTGTACGAGCCTCATAAGAAATACCACCCCATACCATTACTGAGCCACCTTAGTATCCCACTGTTTCGACAACAGCACCCTGTGCAAACCTCTCACCGGGCGTCGGTACACACGCTGGCGTCCATCAGGACCTCTTAAGGCTACTCTCGACTCATCAGAGAAGAGAACGTTCTTCCATTGCTCCATGGTCCAGTTTCGGTATTGTTGAGCAAATCGAAGTCTAGCTCTCCGGTGCTCTGTGGTCAACGCTGGTACTCGGGCTGGCCGGAATGCAGTCAAATTACGCTCTGCAAGCCTTCTTCCTATCGGTCTAATGCTTTCGCTTACATTTCGAACCTCAAGTAGGCGATTACGAGCCTCAGGAGCTGTAGTGAAGCAATTTCTTAGAACGTTGGACACTATGAATCTGTCATCTCTTTCAGAAGTGTACCTCAATCGACCTTGTCCCGGTCTTCTAGTGTAAGATCCAGTTTCTCTGTATCGTCGGATGGCGTCAAGTATTGTGGTTCGAGGTAATCCCAGCATACGGCCTATACGACGCTGGCTATACCCAGCATCTGAGAGCGCAACCGCTCTAGCTGCACCAGCTGCATCCAATGGCATTTTACTGAGTAAAAATCTACTGACAAACTCTTACGCACTTTAAGAACCAAGAAACGCGTCTAAAAACTTCACAGGCACTTCTCTGCGTACGCGCAAAACAATCAGTTTGAAAGTCAATTTTCGACTGAACTCAATAAAAGAGACTCACACTTGAGAGTATCTTTACAAAAGTGTAATAAGTTGTCTTTATTTATCATAAACTATCCATCAAACAAATTGTCATTCATCATTATAAGAGTTTAGTTACTTTAAACAAAGATAAGCCACTTTTGCCGGGTGGGCGGTTAATTGTGCCTCTGAGTGTACATATCACACATAGTTCATGCCACGAAGAAATAAACAAGAGAAAAAAGCTAAAAAGAAACAATGACATTCTATTTCATCATTCTTTTGTTTTATCTAACAGATTCTAAATATACCTACAGTATATTTATCTACACGTGGACTTAACCACTCACCCTAGCCATTAATATTAATGTTTTCATCGCCAACACAATAGGAACTTCACTTAAGCAATTAATAGTAATAAAGCAGTAATAATATCGCAATAGGACCATATTAATATCGGTCATAAGAAAGGCATTATGATAATTGCTACGGAAAGCTTTGACCGAATGGACTTTGCATGGAATTTCGTATTTTTAAAGGATTTGTGCTAAGTACAATGTGACGAAGGAAAATTTTACAGCTTATATAGGATTCTTTTATTTTATAATTAGGGAACCTTTTTTAAATTGAAGTTCAGAATATAAATGATCTGACGATTATTTCCAGCCAGTGCAAAATCCAGTACTTACTAACAAAATAACCGAAACGCAAAATAAGAGGATCAATTTTGAAAAATCTGATTTGTACAGTCATTGCTAATAGGTAGGTATAAAATATTTTTACCTTCACATCAAATATTGTAATGTTGATAAAATCTACTATGTAAGTTACATAAAGCTTTCACCAGTCTGTAAAGAAACTGAAATCCTGTAAGACTTCAAAGTAACTTAAGTATTTACAATATAAAATTCTAGAAAAACTATTTGCTTACAATATTCGTCTTACCGCTCCTTTCTGTACGCTCAACAAGTTGAGCCCGGGAAGTAGGAACTCAAGGGTATCAACTGTCTCATGTGGAATATATTGTGGCTAAAACAGACTGCAAAACGTTTATAAGTAAATACTTAATATTAATGTTTATTTGTTTTTGCGAGTTTATCTGATCATGACGGTGATTCGTTAAACAAAATACGGTTTGACAGGTGATTTACTAATTTCTGTGATAAATTTTTCAGAAACCGAAGGTTATGAAATTAGGAATAAGCATATTCCCATCAAACCAATGCCGTTAAAATAATTATTTATATATGAATCAGGCCATCACACGAAGGCCACGTGGAAGACCCAGGCGGAGATGAACGGACGAACTGGACGCCTTTAACAAGGAGTGGCCTCAATTGGCCCTTCAGAGAAAAATGGAAGGAAGAAAGGGAGGCCTTTGCCCTACAGTTCAGGCTCAAAATAAATAATAATAAATAAATAAATATGAATCAGGCAGTTTATGGGTGTGTCCTGCTTTTATATCATCATATCAGCCTATCGCCGTCCAGTGCTGATCGAAGAGCGCCAACCATCTCTGTCTTGGGCAGCCCTCATCCAACCGCTACCAGCCTCTTTCTTCATATCGTCGGTCAATCGAGCTTCAGGTCGTCCTACGCTACGTTTGCCTAAACGCGGTCTATACTCTAGCACACATCTGCTCCAGCAACATCTATCCGTCTGCAGACATGACGGTCCACTTCCACTTAAACGTGCTGATTCTTCAAACAATTTCGGTGGCTTTAGTTCTCTGGCGGAGGACTTTGTTACGAATTTTATCCACCGCAGATACCCCGAGCATCACTCTTTCCATTGCTTGCTGAGCTACCTTGAATTTGTGGACCAAGGCGATGGTTAGTATATGGATAATCACAACTGGTGACTTTTTTGTAAGTCGGTATCTTCATAAATTACTTAAAAGAGTCCATATGCTTTTATTTGCATTACAGCAGTACTCAGCTCTAATCGCTAGCTTTTATTGCTCTATCGTATTTTAAGAACCATAAAACGAGTGCACTGTAAAACTCTCAGCCTGTTCTCAGTGACCAGTACTAACGTCCAGTAGTTTACTACTCAAGTCACCTGTTTTACGAATCTCTTACTGTTTTATAGTATATACTCAAATGTTAGACTTGCTTGTATTTATTTAACTTTAGGTAAGACCGTAGGTAAGGAGAAGTACGACGGAGAGACATTTAGAAGATTACAATTGAAGCAACCTTTAACCTGTAAGGATGTTTAATTATAATTAGTGAGATACAAAAGGCAGAGTAATGAAAAGACAGTGTAGGCCTCCTTTTCGAATAACTAGATTTTACTTTGTCTGTATATTATAATTAAGTTCTTGAATGTTGGTTTGTTGAAAGTATGTTGGTTTTTGTGACACTTTATAGACTACGAGCTGACCCGTCAAACGTTGTTCTGCCATATTTAAATGAAAATCTGTAGAGGGCTCACATTATAACCTATAAAAAAATAGTTTACGACCTATTCTGAAAGCTACATCATGCATGTAAAATTTCATAGATATCGGTCAAACCGTTTCGGAGGAGTTTGTTTACAAACACTGTGACACGGAAATTTACACGTACACACAAATAGACCAAAACTGGATTGAGACATTGACAAAAACCCTCAAATTTTGTACAATTTAAAATACAAAGAAATACCTTTCTAGTCATACAAGCCGGAAATGTAAGTAACGTACCGTGTTCACGCAATCGCAAAAAATAGAATATATTTATTTAAAACTAAACGGAATCTAGCTACCTGTTGACTGAGCTTTGAATGAAGTCAGTGGGAGCGCTCAAAAGAGATAAATTACACGTTTCGCTTACAGACTCAGTAGCCGTCGGAGTAACAGAATCTTTATACAACACTTAATTGTGGCTTCAGACGAGAATTAGAAGTGTTACTTAACTTATTAGATAAGAACTCTTATTTTGTCAAGAACTTCGGTCATGCAACGTAATTTTTTTTTATCGTTTCTTTATTTTGTGATCAAATTTTGTGTTATAATGTAAAAGCAGAATTAAATTTTAAAATTAATAAGAAAAAAAACCGGCCAAGTGCGAGTCGGACTCGAGCACCGAGGGTTCCGTACAAACCTGTAGGTATATAAGTAAAAGTTCAATATGTGCTGTTAAACATTGCTTCATACCAAATTTGAAGATCTAGATCGACTGGAAGTACCTTTTAGGTTTTGATTCCCGTGCGAGTTTCGAAAATTTGCGGGAATTTACGGCATAAACGGCTGTATCTTTTGATTTCTTTGGCTTAGGAGTTTGATTTTATCACAGCTTCAAGGGACAGTAGGCTTGAGTATCGGATATAAATTTTAGTTTGATACCTCCTCGCGTTCCTGAGAAAAACGGTCTTGACAGACGGACGGACAACAAAGTGATCCTATAAGGGTTCCGTTTTGTCCTTTTGAGGTACGGAACCCTAAAAATGTGTTATCTTAGACAAAGAAGATCCTAAGAGGACTAATAACGAAACCATCCGTTTAAAATTAGAAGCCGCCATATTTTATTTAAGAAATGAGCAATCCGTCTTGCTTGTGTAAAAACAATCGCTTCTTTTGTTTATATTATCGGCGTAATAATCGTTCTGATGCATAAACAGATGTGTTTATAAGATCTGACTAATATATTGGTCAGTAGCTGGTCGACCAGCTTTCAGTTTTAATAGCAAACTAGGAAAATCAGCTGTTATTATCAAAGTAGAGAGGAATGTGGCCCGACTGTTAATATTACAAGGCTGAAGGCTGCACAGAAAGGAGAAAAACTTAGAATAAAGCCCTTTTAGAGACGAGAAACGTCAGTTTGTTTGTTTTAGCCTTATTTTCATCTGAACTACCTCCTTAGACTAGGTACATTTCTACAAATGAATTTCTGATCGAATCGCTCAATGTAAGAAAGCGACTAGTCTAAGTCACGTGACTCATCGAAGATAAATGTAATTTTCATACATTTAATGTCATTTAAGCGATTTCTATCATAGTTTGCGCTTGTAGAAAAATACCTTGTCTAAGGGAGCTGTTCCGCCTCGCAAAAGACAGAGATAGATTCCAGCAGCTGGTAGCCAGCCTCAATCTTTACTTATATTATAAAAAGTTTGAGTGTTTTTTGTAAGTAATCTCTGGAACTACTGAACCGATTTCGAAAATTCTTTCACCAGTGGAAAGCTATATTATTTTTTAGCGTCATAGGCTATGCTCAGCAATGTGGTCACGGGTCAACTAGTTTATGATAATGGCACTTATAAAACAAGGAGACGTCTACAATCTTAACTTCACATTTTTGCAAAATCGTCTCTACCATTCGGAATGAAGTGCTTTATAGAAAGACCATCAATAAAATAGCCTATAATGAAACAGCAGTATAACTAAGTACCATACATTGTTGTTTCGTTTGCACAATCCCAACACCAAATTACAGGTGGGCCTCGTGTGTCTAATATACTAAATAAATCTTTAGTAAACTATGGAAACAGTAACTTAACAAGTAGTGAACTCCAAACTATTCGAAGTTCAATTCCGACCGCTACATATATTATGTACAACCGTCCTTTAAAATACGTTCCAATTTAGGCAGACAACCTAATATTATTGTTATTATACTTTTTTTATGGAAACATAATTAAAGATTTTTTTTTAAATATTTGATAGTTTTTAATTGAATTTTTTGCTTTACCGAATAATGTGTAAGTCTTCAAGGAAAACCCCGGAACAAATATGACTGAAACTTTTTCTGGTCACAGTATATTGGATTGAAACTCAGTATGTCAATATTAATAACATTATCCAATTTTATATAAGATTTACTCTACACAAAGTTTGGAAATGAGTGTTCATATTAGAATACTGCTTATATGCCTTAGCAATGATCATCTTTCCCAAGAAAGTTTTTGTTTATTCCACAAAAAATTCCCCTACTAATTTAGATTAGCTGACTATCATTTTGTATGGTACGGCTGTTATTTTAAGGGACTTGACAGTGCTTTCCTTGATCAAAGGTTTTCATTTCTTCATTCAGATATAGTACCGAAATCAAATATGACTACGTATTTTGGTAACAGTATGAGTGTATGTTACAAAATTAATAAATATATTAGCCACAAAATTCTATTTCGAGAAGCATAATAACGAGCCGTGAGGTTTTCGCATCGAATAGAACCTCCCCTTGTCTTCCCGCGGGCGTCGTAAAAGGCGAAGAGATCTAGAAACTAGGAGAATGGGCAGCAGCGTTCTCCTAAAGAACTGAAAGTAGACTGCGGTCACCAACCCGCTTGCCCAGCGTGGTGACTAGGGCAAACACCCTAATAATGGTGCACCACAAAACACAGCCCCCTAATTGAGGACCGGATTTTGTGGCGCAACAAATGGTAGAGACTTAGGTCCAACAGTGGACCGCGATAGGCTATGTTGATTGGTTAAATAACATTTAATTTATCCTGTCATATAAAGAAGTCGTGGGAAGAATATTATTAGGTTTCCTCGGAGGGTGCCAATAACTAATTGTAAGGGTGTGGTCACAAGATGAACACGCTGTTATTTTTTATCGTCTATTTAATAAAAACGTTATCATAATTTGAACGTTATCAATCTACAGAATTCTAGTGTAAATTCTGAGGTAAATTCATTATTTTTTGTTTTAATTCGAAAGATTTGAGTTTTAGAACCTTTCTAAATATTCTGCTAGATTTATATAGATAGTATTTTCTAATAATTATGGCTAGATTAGTTATGTCTTACAATCTAATACATAAGGGCGTAAAATATTAAAAGAGTGGAGTTACGTCTCCAATTTTTGGAACGGTGCAGTGCCGCCAAACACATTTACTAAAATGTACTTTTTTCTCAGTTTTCTAGATATTTTTAGCAGTTGCCTCTTAATGTAAGGATAGTACTTAAATAATCACTTTTTTAAGTAATCACCTGAATTTTGTGAACATTTTCATATTCGTAATATCTATACCATAATACTAAGTAGAGCTCTACTCTAGTTTGCTTAAATACTTTTTTCAATCTTAATTGTATCCCTATTACAAATAAATAGAACAATAATCTACAAATACTTCACGTGAAAAATTGAATTATAAACTTTTACAAAAAGGTCTTAGAAAAAGTGAAATCGTGAGTAAAAGTTATAAACAAGTGTTCAATGCTCAATATTTGTTGGGAATCGAAAATCCCGCTTTTATTGTCCATGTAATGTACTGCAAACAAAACTTACTGAAGGAAACCGAACAAAGTTTGAAAATATCAATTTACGTGTTTCAGCCTCTAGCATTCTAATTCTCTTGGGAAAGAAACGTTTTAAAAGTTTGCGTTCTGTCAAATCATTACTCGGAAAGAATACAGGAACTTCGCACCTAGTTTCAAAGCTTATGGGGTTTGTTTCTACCTTTAATGTTCAGTAAAAAACAGAACTTAAGTTTGTATTTAGAACCGTTAAAAATGAATTTAAATCTAAAATTTTCCGTAATGTATTAACAAATAACTTTTCCATTTCAAGATTTGCATTCGCATCGCAATTTTTAGAATTTAATGCAACAGTTAATTCAATTAATATTTTATGTATCTAAATAAAATAATGCATATTATATTAATTTATTCAATAACCGGGAACGGAAAGAATTATGACTAGGTACGCGAACACAAGCCACAAGTTCTTTTACATGTCATTGTCCAGATTAAACTTATTTTTTAGAATTTTTACCAAATAAATTTTTAATTGTTTTTGTTTTGCAGAAGATAATCATTTCCCTTTTTTTACTTTTAATATTAACACTAATAACAATAATAAAGGTGTACATACCCGCACTTTTAATCCAGAATAGTGTAAAAACTTCACAAGATATATCACTACACTATAAAAATTCACGAAATGTCACAACGCAATTTATTTTCAAAAATGGACACCAACGCTAAGGAACTGATGCTTTTTTTTAATTATCGCGCGTTTGCAAAGGCCTTATTCCGTTCAGCCAGGCCGTGGGAGTAGGCGTCCTAACGTTGTTAACTCGCGTCGCTCACTGCTTCCCGCGCGACGCGCACCGCTCGCGCCGTTTTCACACAAGCTTTTAGAAGCGTTGCAATACGTTCATTTAGGCTATATGCATCAGTGCAACAGTTGCCTTTGCTTTAGATAAGGCTTTAGAAACACTATTCATGGAGTTGGAGGGTGCTATGTTTAGTTATGCTGACTGATTTTGTGGCTACAATGTTTCTATTCTTGTTACAGCTACTCTACTCTTACTAACTTTGCATATATTTTCAACATAATATATTAACACATCTCATTATGACCTATGAGTATTTCTGTCTGTCGAGATATCCATAACAAATTTTAATGTTGTAGAAATCTAATATCAATAAATTATTTCTCCAATCATGTTACATTTGGCCAAATTAGATCCCAAATCCGATTTATATATTTCTGTTTCTATTTTATCACGTTTTATACTGGTAATATAGGGCATATTCATTTTATAAAGTTGTAACTGGGAATGAATGAATTCTACATTTCATTCTAGAACTGAAAGTGTGGTTTCAATTCGATATAATTATTTTCCTAATGTACACAGATAAAGTGGCTCTAGGAACCTACAATACATTAATTAAGTTACTCACTAATTATTTGTCATTTAATTGACCAAACCCGTCACACGTGCCAATCATTGGAACTCAAGTCAGGATCTACTATAGTAACCAATGAAAACCCCTGAGACATTTAAGCTGGTGTTTCTCAGAGAAACGATTAACTGTCTCGGAACCCGCAACGAAATTAATCAGAGTATGTAAGTGGAGTAGAAATAAATAGTTTCCACTTCCCTCCACTGATGTAAACAAAAAGCCAAACGCAAGGAGAAGACATCAGCAACTGAGCTACAGCATGGATAGCCGAGATAATAGGTCACCACGCTAATTACCACTGTGCGCGACGTGCTGCGGGTTCGATCTCCGCATGAGACAAGCATTTGTGTATCCACAAATGCTTGTTCCAAGTCTGGGTGTTCATTGTGCATGTGATTTGAATGTTTGTGAAACCTCCGCGACACAAGGATTAAATTCCTTAATGCGAGCGTTGTTTTAAATAGAGGAAGAGGAAAGCCCAATTACCCAGCACCACGGTTTTTTGTTATTTGTCAATTAGTGAATACATTGCAGGCCCGCTTAAAGTACCTATGTAGTTTATTTTTAACTGAGCCTATCAGCTAAAACAAAGTGCGTGTGAAACTCACCCTGCGCCCCCTTCCGAACATAGATCTTATAATAATCTGTGTAACCCAATTTTACGCGTTACTACACGTAAATTAGCGACGGAACCCAGGTGTGCCGTGTCGAGTGCGTTTCATAGCTTAGTGTTGCCAGCGAAAACGATATATTGTCCTTATTATTGTACCCTCTGTTGTTTATGTGTATGGGACTCATGAAAATTTTGCATAGCCTTAAAATAAAATCTATACAAAATAATAACATAGTATGTGAAAAATCACAGCTGTCTGTATATTGTTATAACAAGATAATTAGAAGATTTTTTTGTTGGTAAATGTGTGAATTAAGCCAAGAAGCATAACATCCGAATAGAAGACATTCATTTTAATTACCTTCCCCATGACACACTCCATCTCATTATTTTTTTAATACCTAAAATTAAGCAAAATTTTATAGCTTGCAACACTACAAGCTTAGTGATTGATGTTTTCCCGCCTAAAAGAATTACTGGCCAGTTTATGAATCATGGCCGACATGTTTTACAGTCATAATAACGCCTTGTTTCTACCGCGATCGAAATAAAAGATAAAAATAAACACGTTATCAGCGCACCTTTTGGTTTATGAGTTTCTCAACATATTTTTCACAGTTGCCAACAGATGGAATATTTAGACATTTTCCTACGTAAAAAAAACTATGTAGAAGGTAAATCAGCAATAGACCTACGTAAGTACCTACATACAAACTTTTGTTTTAACGTGACGAGATTAGCTTTGGAATTAAGATTATTTTTACATGTTTTTTTTTATTTGTACACTAGCGGACCGGCCACGGCTTTGCACGTGTATTATACATATAAACCTCGGGATGTTAAATCACTTTATCTATAAAAAAACCGCATCCAAATTCGTTGCGTAGTTTTAAAGATCTAAGCATACTTAGGGACAGACAGCAGGAAGCTACCTTGTTTCATACTCCTTCTGCCTAGCCTTTTCCCATGCTATGTTGGGGTCGTCTTTCAGTCTTACTGTATTTAGCTGAATACCTAAGACTGATTATCAGAATTGTAATGACTTAACGACTATCAAAGATCGCTGTATGACAGTCGGGACCAACAGCTTAACGTGATTTCCGAGGCACGGAGGGGTCTCGATATATTTACAAATGGATCCACGGACCAACCGCGGCAAGCGCGGCTTAACCTTTATTATCGGTCAAACCGTACGGCTTACACTTAGCCACAAGCCCCTCTTGTTTCATTCTATGTAGTGATAACTAATATTATATTTTTATGCTTCTCAATTATGGATATTTGAAATACGAATGTGGATCTAATGAAGTGTTATAACCGTTTGTGTTCAACTTGAAAGAGTAAACTGAAGAAATGGGTCACTAAAGTTCTCGTAGGAAATGGACCGACATCGACAGTCCGAGATGAATATGTACTCAGCGATCTTTGAGTTCCAAATCTGTAAATGCTGTAAGATATTGAAATGCGAGATACTTTGTTTACTTTGCTTCGACACGGATGAAGATAAACTGTTGTTGCTGTTTCTTGTTTGGCCATGAATAAGAGTTTATTTGTGGGATTTTTCTCAAGTATTTTTGACTGTTATCAATTCAATCGATATGATATGTTAATAAGTTTTCTATTTTTTATTTAGGTTTATTTACTATAGGTAGTTTAGTTTATTTTAATTTATATTACATATAAGGTTTTGGTTTAGTATAGTTTTATTTTTATTTTAATTAGTAATATGTAAATAGTTATGTTTGTATATAATAATAAACAATCGTTAAAGAAACAGTACCTAGGTAATAATTATGTATTGCAATGCAACATGGCAATGCAGACTTTTTGGCACACTTTCGGTCAACAACGAAGCAGACGATCATTTTTACGTTTACTAAGTTGTTTGTTTATGTGTTATAATAAGTACTTATTATATATATAATTGTGTATAATGTATTTTCATTAAAACCTAGTTATTGATAAAACAGAATGAGCATAGGTAGAAACGTTTTTGTTGTGTTTTATAAATAAACACGTAAACTACAAAAACCGTAGTTTCCCATCTTCAACACTAAAGCGACAATATCTCATGTTTTTATGGAGGATGAAATCTTCAACATCAATCTGAAAAGGTAAATGTTTATTGTAACGTTTCCCAGAAATTGGTAACAGCTTTCAACATAATTGGAAAGGTGTCATCACAGTCAACTGAATTTCACTCCCCTCCAAACGATAATACGAATTCCGATAATTTCATTTTCAACTCAAAATATTTGTTGAAAAAGTTACGGTAAAAAGTTGTTATGACAAAAATATTGATAGTAAAACTTATGATAATGGATGGTAAATTGACCGAGGGGAATATTATGGACTTATGAAAAAAAACAACCCACGTTCAGCTATTACCTCCAAATTATTTTTGTTTAATTCAAAATTACTTCGGGGTACTTATAGGTATCTAATGGAGTCTAACATACCTGTCAGGGTTATAACTTATAATTCCAGTTACACCAGAATTGTATCTACCGGAAGCAGACAGGGTTTTTGATCCCAATAGATCACTCTACAACTTCCAAATCAAATCATTTTTTTTTTATACCTAAACATTAAGCAGGCGCTCAAGAAACATTAATACATTATCTACTAATCTAATGACTCTAGATGCGCGGTTCCAAAGTGTCATTGCTATGGAGAAGAGCCGGCAAGAAACTCCATGCCCACCTTAGTAAATCTAAACGCAAAAACGCGTAGGGTCAAAAATTCTCCGCATTGTTCATCCGTAGTTTGAAACCAGTAGTTAGCATATTTAACCATTGGTTGAGTTAACTCGGGATCAAAAAAATGGGCCTAAGTGGTAAATAAGGCATTCTTGACATGGCGACTTTCCCAGGGATAAAGCGAAATAGGCGACTTCACTAAACTATACACAACCAGTTAAGCTAGCTAGCTCTTATATTGCAGCTCATAAATATGTACATTATTATATCTATCAAAGCATTACCATGATTTTGTGACGTTTTAGGGATATAGCACATTCAATGTCGTTCCATCAACTCGACTTAGTCGCTGTCACGCGTCATCGTACTGAAGGCTCCATGAATTCGTAACCTCGTAACTGGCTCAACAAAGCAGTGACATTTGCTATTTACATACCAGTGGATGACAACCCTTATTACAATGTTAATATTTCATTTGTTTCTAATTTTAAATGGTTATTGTTGAGTTATTAATATCGAAGGACTCACAAGATTCTTGATTTTATTGCCCTATTCTATGCCAATCTCTATAGTCAGAGATAATAAACCCATGTTACTATGTACTTGGGTTTCTTTAACCTTTAAGTTCCGATTTCAAAATGTCATAGAAAAAAATGGGATAGTAGGCGGAGCCGCAGGCAACAGTATTTATAATAAATACAAGTCGCTTGAGTTAAGAAGGCTTAAATCATAAAATCACAGAATTTTCCACCTTTTTCTGCTTCTTGAGTCCATGATATTATAATTTGTTTTTATTTCTTCTGAGCGACCTGAGGTCACGGCACGATCGAGATGTGATTTTAACTTAACGCAAAAAGATACATTTTGTGATGGTTCCTTATCTTTTAAATATATTTCCTTTAGAGTAAGATTAATAAATGATCTTCATTGAAGATAAAATCTGTAACGAGATTTGTATATCAAAATTCCATTTTATTTCTTATCTACCTAAATAAGGAATCTTTGTTCCTTATTTTCTATCTAATATGTATTAACATCGGTGCTGCAATATAATAATATGACTGGCCTGTTGGTCTAGTCGTTAGTGACCCCGACTGCTAAGCCGGAGGTCGTGGGTTCGATTCCCATCCAGGACAAATCCTTGTGTGATGAGCGCGATCATTTGATCTGAGTCTGGGTGTAATTCATCTATAATATGTGTGTATTTTTAAAATATAAGTATGTTTATCAGTTGTCTGGTTGCCATAGTACAGTCTCTGCCTAGTTTGGGATCAGATGGCCGTGTTTAACGTTGTCCCAAGATATTAGATTTTTAATATTGTGTGATATCATAATAAGTAACCCTAGATTATTTATAAAATATAAATACGAATCAAAGTAGTGGTAGACCTACCTATTGTTTAAGAATTAGGGCTCTTTTATCTTGTCTAGGTTAAGTATTATAATTGGCCTCAAATCCGCCATTAATTTGATATTTATGTAAATAAACAACAAAGTTTGTATTTCGAACTCTCTTAGAACGACACAGTCATGAAATCCAATTTTTTCTCATGGATTTCTTTGAATCTGTAAAAGTTTGTTTTAAATGAGTACACCATAAGTACTTACGCAACGACGACGACATGATTGGTTTGCTGTTTATAACTTTTTTCGCATTCAGAAACTCCTAATACGGGTTTAAAGCTGATCTTCACATCTGTTTACGGTTTATTATTTGTTTTGAAATTCACAAAGCTGCATGTGGATTATTTGGATGTAGATTTGTAAGTACGGTTCATAGAGAAACTAGCTTGCCTTTGCCTTGCCTAACTTTTCTTTTTAAAACTTCTGTAGTAGACACAACAATAGGATAAGGAAACAGACAGGAATGCCTTATGCAACCAAGTTTGATATTATGTTGATATAAAACTGGATGACCGAGCTTTGCTTAGATAAAATTTCATTTTCTGAAAATGAATCCTAGCTAGATCGATTTAACGACCCCGAAACCACCAACATACTAAATTTCATGAAAATCGTTGGAGCCGTTTCCGAGATTGAGATTATATACATATACATTGACGACCTCCGTGGTCGAGTGGCGTATACACCGGTTTTCAAGGTGTCGCCAGCTCTGAGATCCCGGGTTCGATCCCCGGACGGGTCAATGTAGAAAAACACTTTTCTACATTGTCTCGGGTCTGGGTGTTTGTGGTACCGTCCTTGTCCCTGATTCCATAACACAAGTGCTTTAGCTACTTTGGATTCGGAGCAATGTTCCTATGTGATATTGTCCACATTTATTTATTTATTTATTATTTATATAAAAGAACTGCTCGTTTAACGATATAAGATAAGATAAATGCAACTTATTTGATTCAAAATTTAAGTTTTTCTCTTTTACGACATTAATATATACCGGTAAAATGTAGTACATAAGGATACCGGGGGTGAATAGAGACAATATCGGAAAGGGATTTCAGTTTTTCGTTCAAATTATCAATATCATATTTCTGTAAACGTACACAAACCTTACAAAAATGTTTTCCTATTTACCCTGGCATCCTATTAATTCCTATTTTACGGTACCACGAAATTATTAAAATGTTGGTCATCTAGTTCAAAACCTATAATCCATTTTCAAACTCAAAACCCAATAAATTAAATTAGATCCATAAAACATTTCTACATTTTTTATTGAACTCTAAAAGTGCAATATCCTTTTTATTGGTATTCGATGCGGTTTATTATTATTTTCTCCACAGAATAAAACTCGATTCGCCCACGTCCTGGCTGTAGATATAGTTACCTGTGCGCTGCAAGGGAAAGCTGATCCGTATCGATCGAACGCTTAATTAGCGTAGACTTTGGAATACGCAACGTATACTTCACAGATATACCTATAGACTTTTTTGTACCTGTAGGGTTCGTTGCACTATCAAGTTATTCTTCTTTGCTGTAGATGATAATATAAACTTATACAGAGAATAACTATTTATGATTAGATACTGTGTGTGTGCATCCATACCTCTACGTACACCAATTTTAAAGTGTCGAAGCAGCTGCGATTTCCAGCGTGTTTAAAAAATATATTCTAATTAATAATAATATGTTAATATTAATAATACAGGCCTCTTCCCATAAATGTCGGGCCTGCGGGTGACGAGGAGGGCAACTCGTCATCCGATCAGCTGACAGGCCACGGAGGACGCGAACGGGAAGTCCTACCCGTTCGCCCTCGGATGTAGTGAGGGGTGGAAATTTTACATCCATCCCTCTGGAAGGAGTCCTTCAAGGACCAAGGCCTGCCAGAGCTGCGTTGCGAATACGCAAGTGATCCCGCGGCTCTGGCTAAGGCAATGATGGGACCGGAGTGTTTTTAGTCGGTTAAAGTCCGACATATCCATGCCGTGCCCTCGGCGTGGGGAAGTCATAAGCTTTTCACCCCGCAAAAAAAAAAAAACGCCTCTTCCCATATAGAGAAGTTACGAAGATTAATCACCTCGCTTGCTCATTGTGGGTATGTGATAACTAAATCCAATTTTTGGAATCACAGTTTCCTTACGATGTTTTTCTTCACCGTTTGGCAATGGTGTCTTACATAAACTTAATTTTTAAAAAGTCACATTATTGTACACACATCAAAAGTGTCTAGGGATCAACATATATTTTTGCAATAACTTTTCTCCTGATTGATATTAATTAAAATTTTCTTTAAGGATTCATCGAATAAAGTGTTTTCGTTTGTCACAGTAACGATAAACCAAGTCACCTTTGCATTAATAAAGAAATTTGCCATTTTCCTAATAAAGGGATTTTTGACATTTGAACCACTAACACAAAAGTTCGAAAAAAAGACTGAAATAACAGTTTCCTTTAAAATTTTATTGGGTAACTTAAACAATTAATAATCCGTGTTTCTACCGCGAACACTAACAACACAAGAACATCGGTTTGGCATACTCAAAATGAGTTCATCCAAATCACGCTGTGGAATGGCCGCCCATGTTCGTTGCAACAACAAAAAAAGGTCTTCTTGCGACTGGATACCCTCCATATTCGGCAGAGCTCTTCTCTGTAGCATATCCCATGCATGCTCAATCGGGTTCAAGTCTGGCGACTGAGCAGGCCAGGGCAGGACATTGATGTTAGCTGCGGCGAGAGTCTGTCTTACAACTCTTGCGGTGTGCGGTCGTGCATTATCATGCATTAACTGAAATAAGGGACCGATTTGCACTTGTAGAGGAACGATGACGTCTGATACAATCGTCTCAGCATAAATTTGAGCGTTGAGGTTGCTTCTGATCCAAATCAACTCAGTTCTTCCGCCGATCCAAATACCCGCCCATACCATGATGGTTCCACCACTATAAGGATGGACTTCCTGGCAGGATTTTAATCGCTGTTGGCGTCCAGGGGTTCTCCAGTGTCGTATACGTCTTGTATCCGGTCTCATACCAAAACGAGACTCATCAGAAAAGCACACGAAACGCCATTGTTCTTCTGCCCAATTTCTGTGTTCAAGAGCCCATTGATATCGAATCCTACGATTGTGCATTGCTATAGGTGGTACCCGTAGCGGTCTTCGGGAATGAAGGTTCACTTCATGCAAGCGGTTTCTGACTGTTTGGTCGCTAATTAAGTTCCCTGAAGAGTGATGAAGCCTCACGGCTAACATCATGGCGGTTATTGTTGGAGCTCTTCGAGTTAAGATTTGAATGTATCGGTCTTGTCTCCGTGTGGTGCAGCGATACCGTCCTCCATGGCGCTCAGCCACGGTACCAGTGCTTCGGTAACGTGTCCAAAGTCGACTGATAACACTCTGACTTGTATTCAGAGCTAAAGCCACAGTACGTTGCCGGGAACCAGCTTCTATCATTCCCACGGCTCTGAGCATTTCTTCCCTGCTTAAATGACGTCGCCGCTCCATAATAACGTTGGTTTTAATCAGTAGTAGGGAAACAGTAGCACTAATAATGTCTTCAATGCGTTGTATGTTTTTATAGGGAAAATATTGACAGCTGATTTTCATCTTTTACTCGAATTTGATTCACAGTTCCTGATTCGAATTATGAAATGCACCAAAAAGGATCCATATAAATTTATAAAATCATAAATTTATTACAAAGCCACATCTCAATCTCAAGAAATCCGCATAAAAATGCTTGATCCCTAGACACTTTTGATGTGTGTATTTGCATGTGTTTTAATAAAATTACGTCACGGGAATTAACCTTTTAAAGTTAATATTGCATGGGTTCAAATCTGCCGCCATGTGCATACGAATCCGGTCTTTGAAGCGCTAGGTCACCATGACCGTAAAAAATACCTAGTCTAAAATGACGATATAAGTATCTAAACTCTACCTACTTACTAACTTATTTGATGTATCGCGATTTTAAGGTTGGTTTTTGAAACGTGATATTATTTTGATGACAAGTAAACAATGTGTTAAGTATTATCTCATCTCTACCTTGGACTAAGTGGGTATCAAAATAAAAAAAATCAAAATCAAAAAGTTTTTATTTCTTACAAACCCCAAGAAGGCGCTCAAGAAATTTTGTATACTAATCTAATGATTCTAGGTGCATATCTCTATACCTATGTGAATACAACGAGCGAGAAACATAAATGTTGCTTAATTAGTAGGTACACACAGCCGAACCTTCATTAAAAACCTAAGTACGTTCTAGCGTCAACGTTCTAAATAACTCTGTTCCAAATTATCTCATGCAATTTGCTCATAGAACCAATAAAGCAACAAAAATACACAATTTATATTTGATTGAGCAATTACGTACCTCCATAAATATATACATATATGTATACAGCAGCCCACATCTCGTCTATAAAATCGAAGTGGAATGAAATGCATTCCGAAAATGCGCTGCAAAAATAAATAATACCTGGTTCGCACTCACACAACCTCAATGTCTGAAGATATTAAAACTTGTTGATACGTGCGTTGGATTTAATATCGATGTGTGATAGAATGTGTTTTAACGCTTTGATCGTGGACGTGAAATATGATGCATATTATACTTACTGTCACAATAATATGCGGAAAAAATAAAAATTACTTCTTTATTTTATGCTTCTACAATGCAGATAATGAACTTGTTAAATATATTTTATTTTACTTTTTTTACTTGGATTTCATTTACTGTACTTTAATTTAACTTACTTATTGCGTACTCATTAATAGGTAGCTTAATCTAACTGAGTACCTAAGTCTGTACCACAGTAAATTTTAAACAAGTTCGAAACAAGTTGTATGTCCAAATAAACGGAAAAAATACGAAAGAAAAACCCTTTATTGTCATACCTATTACCGAGTTTATAGTCTAATTAACAAATTAAAAAACAACACTAAAAAAAATAGCTAATAGAGTAGTAACTCCTATAACACGTCCAGTGAGTGTGGCAATGAGGTACTCACTCAGCATATCTGGATATGAGTGTTGTTAATACAATCACAACACAGAACTGACTTTCAGTGATTACCTCTGTCCACGTCACAGAGATACTTAATAGCTTCCACAAAGATAGTAAATCAAATGAAAAGCAGATGAAAACGAATAAAGAACAACTTAAAATGTAAGTACTTAGTTTTATGCTACATTTACAAATCAGAACGAAGCAAAACTGAAATTTTCCTCAAACAATATACCTTGATCACTTATTTTAATTATTGCGAACGTAAGTTCAATCATGATTTGAATTCTAACTCTGATCTTCATTATTTTTAAATTCTCGCTTGAATTAATTTCGCTTTCATGATTTACATTAAATTAAATTACGCCCTTTATAGACTAAACTTTTAATTGAGGAACCCTGACGAATTGGGTCAGGAACCCTTATTAGACAGGCACTTTTAGCAGCTTAATTGAAAAATATCGTGTTTTTTAGATTTCCAGAAAGTATCATTTGGTTTTACGACACAAATTTTCTCAGTATTTAAAACACAAGGGGGTTCAAAATTGAATACTTTCGTCTCTCCGCATTTACATGTAGCAACTGCAAAATCATACGACAGCTGAATAAAAATTTTAGTCAAAAACTTGCAAACAAAACTAAGTGAATTTTGGAGTTCTAAATTGTATCCTATAGAAAATTACGCTCTTTTGTTTTTTATGTTCACTTGTTCTGTGCTTTATAATGTCAGCATCTCCACTAGAAATAAAACAGATGATAATTTATTAATGATGTCACCTAACGCATTTTCGTCTTCCACTAGTCCGTTCGAAATTCACCTAAAAGTGGGTATAGGTCGTTTCAAATTAATGGCGTCTGTTAACATCCCTGCGTAGAAAAAAAATGCACCAACGGGAGTGCTGTGCGGCGCGGCGCACTGCGCCATGTTTAACTTCACAGCCGCCATTAAGTTGAAATCGACCTATAGAAAACAACGCCACATAGACCAAAGCCATTAAAATCTATTCTAGCACAGTCTCGTTGCTACCCTTAAAACCACCAGTGTTCCGTGCCGGGCAAGGATCTCGCTTTTGCATTCACCACAACTCTGGTCTTTAACACACGGCGATTCACATTATTGTTTGTGCGTAAAGCCAACAACTGATTGTTGATAGGTGTTTTTGTATCTGCACTTAACCAATACGTAATAACCTATTTTAATGAACTTTCTTAACGTTCTTTCTCGCGTGGTTAGTCTACCTGATGTCACAGATTATAAGCTGCTTATAGTTTTCTGAATTGCTAACTCTTAAAGTATAAAGTACAGGAAATATAAAAAATGCCCTGTGAAAAATAGCTAGACATACCCAGAAATTTGTCATTATCCTACTAATATTATAAATGTGAAAGAGTGGATGTTTGGATGTTTGTTACTCAATCACGCAAAAACGGCTGAACTGATTTGGATGAAATTTGGCATGCATATTGTAGCCTTTGACATGGAAAAGAACATAGGCTTATTATATCTTTTATCCAGATTCCTTAATAAAGTAGTTCCCGAGGGATTATAAAAATTATTTTCGAGCTAAGCCGGCTTTGAAATTTGGTATTTTTCTCTATTACAGCGCAAGCTATAACACGAGTGAAAATTTTATTCCATTTTTCATTATTTTCACATTTTTTATTTCTTTTTGGACCCAATTCTGAAGTCCACGCAGATGAAGTCGCGGGCAGAAGCTAGTATATAATAAATTTAATGCCTCAGGTCTGCCGCTAGCAATTTGTTGGAATTTATAAGGATATCGTCACATTCGTAGCTCCTTGTTCAGACGTAGTGCACGGCACGACCGCGATCGGGTTTTCACAGCGAATTGGACTTATATGACTAAACTCCGGCCGTGAGTGCACACTGAAAACTCATATGGCCATCGTTAAATTGGAATAAAAGTAAGAACCAAAAGTTTTTACTATTCCTATTAGTTTTAAGGTAATAACATTAAATGGACTGCAGATGTACCGCAGACGCAGGTAGGTCAATTGCTAGAAGCTCCAAAATGTATACCTAAAATTGATCAAAGTTATAAACATCACATTATTTTTCCTTCTGCGTTGATAATTTACAAGCTACGTTGTAAGTACGTTGGGGTTGACTTACGAGAAAAAAAAAGTATTGAAGCTGAAACTAGTAGGTAAGGCTGGACCTTATCCGTTTCAGCTGAATATCCTATTGTACATAAAGTAGGTAGATAGACAGACCACGTATATAGGATGGTACTGTAAATGCCAGCCCGAGCATGTTTGCTTCAGCTTCAGCCCTTAGAAATAAAACACGTTACCTTGCTTCAAGGCAACCATAAACAATTCCAAAGTTAGGACAGGAAGTATTATTTTTTTCAGAATAGAATTCTTCTTTGTACCAGGTATTTCCGTAGCACCCTGTAAAGCTGTAAACCCTGAAGAAGAAATTAAAAACTTCACCTTTAAGGTGATGGAACCTCCTATGTGGCCCGCGAAATTAAAATTTTAATGTGTTTTTTTGCAATTTGCTTATCAATTACCAGTTGTAACTTGATCAAAATTCGATTCGCGACAATAACAAATATAACTTCAAATATAAGAATGATTAAAACGTTACTTAAACGGTATCACCATAATAAAACACAAAACATAAGCACTGTGCACGTTTCATTCCAAGCAGATACTTACCGAAGTAAGTTATAATGAAATTCTGAATGTCACACCATAAATTTACTGAGATTGACATTATCGACAAAGAAAGTAAATCCCATTACGTCCCCCATAATATTGCCAGGTTTATCGCCATGCTTACTCACGGCAGTTTTACAAAAATAAGCTTTATTAATAATTTTATAACTTTTCGGGTGTTGCCAACAGTGGGAATTCATACAACTGTAACGGTGGGCGGTAGGCTTATTTAAATTTAGAATGCTTGGATTTCTTGGAATGTGCGTTGACCTTAGCAAGTTAAATTACCTACTTATAATCTTTTAATCTACAATTAATAAAAAAAAAGAAATAAATTCTGTGTAGGCCTGTATGTTCAAAGATATTTGGGTCGTCATTGCAGGATATTTATGAAAATGTGTAGTACATCTTATTCAATAGCGGGGTTGACTGGACTTGGATTTTCAACGTTAAACCATTTAGCTAACTAAGCTTTTACAATTAATTTTATAGCAAAAAACTTTGAGACGTGTCAAGGGACACCCGGATGGAACGAAGTTCCTTTCGATTAATTAGTGAAGGAATTGTAATTTTTTTTTTTTTTTTTAAGATATAACAATTTATTAATTTCTTTTTAAATTATTAATTATTTTTCCCCCTTTCACAACGCGCGATAAGGAACTTTGTTCCAAAATATATATATTCCGTAGAAGAAGATATATCTACTTGAGTAGTGTGTTATACAGCACAAATCAACATTTATCGTTCCTACGCTAACCATAGGGTTTAACTTTTCTCATTAACTAATCCCTAAAAGTTAGCCCTTCGCTACATTGTCTGTGGAGGAACAAAATTACTGCCACATTAAAGTTTTTGTACTAACTGGTCTGGATTAACCAAAAAAGCTTTAGGTTGACAATACTTAGACAAAACAATACTAACATAAGAAATTAATTATTTTATAGATCGTTTTGTCACTCGAAGTCAATTTAACCAATAATTCAGGCCCTCGTATTTCGAGAAAAAAAAATGGCGTCTGTTGTAAATCTTTACGTAGGAATGTCTTTCCCTACACATATAAACCACATAAAAAGAGGTCGCATTTGTGATAAGTCCCGTTCTAAACCACCGCATAAAGAAGGATACAAGTTTAGAATACGTTTATCTGTATCAAGTCGCAGCTACGGACATAAACTAAAACTGTTCTTTTAAATAACTTTGGTTTATGTTTGGATTGTAATTGTATCAAATAAGTATATTGTTTGGATAAATGTAGGAAGGTACGATACATCATCACAGATGTCATGATTATACCTACCTTCCTACATGTATCTACAAGATTATATAGGTACTATGGTAGTGCAGAACCTCTGGAATCACCTAGAACTGGTACAAATTCCCATCTAAATCAGTTTTACGATTTAGGTCTTAATAACGAAGATATATTAAGTCTAGTCAGGAGTAAAAGTTGATGAACGCAATCAAAGAAAGAGTAAAATAATTAAGTTTAGGTGTTTCATAGTTTGTAGGTATTCATCGCCTGTCGTTGCTGACTGTAGGTACTTAATACTTACTTTGAATGAAACATATTTCAGAAAAAAATCCTTCGTTAAGTGTCTTAGCTTTAATGCATACCTTAAAAACCTAAGTTTAGAACCTAGGTCTAAAATATGAGTGTTGGGTCACTAATTGCTCTAATTCACGCAGTTATCACTTTAAAAGTTCTCGTTGCAAAGTTTTGGTTATCAAACATTTTTTCTAGCTTCAAAATCATCTTATTTCAAGTTGGCCTTTTCAGGCACTTTCGAAACGTAAAATGACGCTACTTAGTTGCGCGGCTTCCAAAATATCAGTTCTATGGAGAAGAACCGGCAAGATACTCCACAGGTTACTCTAGCCTGAAATATACATCTCATTACCCGAGATTTCATTATTTTAATGTATTTTTGAACTTCAGAGGAACCGGCGGTGAATCACAAACGTAATTCGATGCACGTCTTGGTCCTTTAAACTTTAATACATTCTGACAGATTTCAGTTTACCTGGCAACACAATTTAAGTTGTTCCCACATTTCCATAGACTGATGGCTATTTCGTGACAGCGATGGTAGGTACGGTAGTTCTTTGATACAAATCCAAAGAGACAGTTTGTCAAACTTATCCATAATGACATAATTTCAGGACCCAGGTGCTGTTAGAAGTTGTGTTAGAAGTAAACAAGAAGATAACTAACCGACATAAAGCTGGAGTCCGTACATTATCTCTGTGGTTATTTTATCCAAAACCGAAATTTCCTTATTAAATTATACAGAAATGAAGCAAAACTAAGGACATGAGATTCGAAATAAATTCGAAAAACGTTTGTTCTTCCATGTGTTTGAAAAAAAATACATACAAATACTTACTTACATGTATCTAAAGGCTACAAACTCCTTTTTCCTCCTCCTTGCATTACCTGACTATGTATTTGACTGCACGGATAGCCGAGTGGTACAGGTCACCATGCTAATTACCACTGCGCGCGACGTGCTGCGGGTTCGATCCCCGCATGGTGAACGAACCAAGGCAACGCATCGAAATCATTCCTTTTTAATAAAACTTTGCATTTAAAAGCTTTTCAAACAAACTTTTATATTCATGGTTCATAATGCAATACAGAAATGTACCTAAGTACTTATGTCAAACGCACCGATTCAGGCGAGCGAACCCGCTACTCTTCCAAAGTTGTTTCAGAATTCATCAAACTTATTAAACTCTTGTGTGAAGAACTGGAGGTAGACCAGTGTAAAGAGAATTAAGTTTACTGAGATTATTGCAAATATAATAAAATGTGTTTTTGTGTATGTAAACTGGAAGTCTGATTTGGAACCTAAAGTATAAATGTTAAATTGTATCAATAAATCAATCAACTCAGCCTATCCACAGCTAGGTCATCGGTCTATCTGGCTGGGGTGTCCAACACTTATACGTTTACGGTGGTCGTGTGTATGGTCCGCAATCATGGGGCGTTTGTGCCATAGTCACCACGCTGGGCAAGCTGGCAAGCAGGTTGGTGACCACAGTTAAGTATTTTTTTTTAGGAGAACGCAACTACACATTCTTCTTGTTTCTATATCTCTTAGTCGCCTCTTACGACACCCACGGGTAGAGAGGCGGGGGTTTTACCTAATCCGCGCTACCCCACAGCGTAGTTCTCGTAGCAGTTTTCTGGGCCATTATAGCCATCGGCACAACAATTTAAAGCCAAAATGTGTGTGTGTGCCTTTGGACGGTGAGCGTGAATGTTTCAGGAATACGGGAGTAGATTGTGATCAATATCTTACCCTCTTCACTATAAACTTTGAAAATTAATTATGACTTGTGTTAATTTTATTGAAGGTTACAGCAGGTAGGGCCGCTTTATTTGGGGCACTTTTGTAAATACTTAAAACAGTTAATAGTTTGCAGAAAACGAATGCGTCATAGTTTGCAGGTATCATTGCTAACTCATAAAACTTATTTCTTGGTTTTTCAATAAGCTTATAAAGATATGGAACACTCAAAGTTACAAGAGGAGTGTTAAAATAAATACGAGGATGTACATTTTATGATCTCTTCAAACTCCGAATTTTCATCTTCCAATGAAAATTTAAGTTCATTTTTCAGGGGGATACGTTAAGTCCTGTACTTAAAAACGGTTTTGTAAGTGCCGCGGCCGGTAGAGTTGTTGTTTCCGTCATCCATTCCGTCGTAATTAAACAGCAAAAATGAAAAGGTCGTTTGAAGTTGGTACCTATACTGTATTGTATTAATTGGATTAAACATAAGGATAATCTAAGATAAATGCAGATTATGTTTTTTAAAATTCTACAAGGTTTATTTCTTGGATCGCCATATGATGGTTAGTAGGTAGGTATCTATAGATATAAAGGAGATCTTGAACGTAAAGCTCGTCAATTGTGGGTAATTCAGTAAGTAGGCGGGTTCCCAAGGAAGAATTTCAGACTGTATACAGCTACTCCTACTAGATACAACTCAACATAGGTACAAAGAAGAAAATAGGATTAATAAAATTCACTACGGGTATTTTTGATGTCTACGTCCTATCAAAGATACATCCAAACTAATATTATAAATGCGAAAGTTACTCTGTCTGTCTGTCTGTCTTAGCTTCACGCCTAAACTACTGAACCGATTTGTGTGAAATTTGGTACAGACATAGTTTGGAACTTGAGAAAGGACATAGGATAGTTTTTATTACAAAAAAAACATGCGTGCGTACAAAGTACACATGTCAGAAGTGAAACTTCTTTGGCAAACTAATTTATAAATCTTGTTTATATTTATACAAATCTAAAACTTTAAATTTCCAAGATTAAGAGGAAGGGAAAAAGGAAGATAGGTTAGGAATTTAATTGTCATTAAAATAAAAAAAGGTTTGAAAATTAATGTAAATTATAAATTTAATTTTTTCAATTTATTTCTTCAATATTTACTTTGTTTGACATAACGTTTATCTAAAATAAATAAAAATAAGTATTGTTACAATAATTAACAATAGCGATATACACAATTTGTAAAACAGTAACTATTATGCAAATGCGCTTCGTCTATGGTCTCACATGCAAAAATTCTAGATTGAGATTGAGACGAATACATGTAATTTCAGAGAAATGTCCTCCATCTTGGATCAGGAACTTTTGCGCGATAGACATTTCCGCGAAAGCTTGACCTCATTTTTATTTTTAGTGACCTCGCAAATCTTAAAAATGACTTATCACAAAAAAATGCATATTTTTCTCGGTGCCATCTTGGATTCTAATTTCGACCCCATAATCGTTTTTAGCGACCTCGGGTACCATGAAAATGACACCCATGATGAAAAAAATGCATATTTTTCTCGGCGCCATCTTGGATTCTAATTTCGACCCCATAATCGTTTTTAGCGACCTCGGGTACCATGAAAATGACACCCATGATGAAAAAAATGCATATTTTTCTCGGCGCCATCTTGGATTCTAATTTCGACCCCATAATCGTTTTTAGCGACCTCGGGTACCATGAAAATGACACCCATGATGAAAAAAATGCATATTTTTCTCGGCGCCATCTTGGATTCTAATTTCGACCCCATAATCGTTTTTAGCCACCTCGGGTACCATGAAAATGACACCCATGATGAAAAAAATGCATATTTTTCTCGGCGCCATCTTGGATTCTAATTTCGACCCCATAATCGTTTTTAGCGACCTCAGGTACCATGAAAATGACACCCATGATGAAAAAAATGCATATTTTTCTCGGCGCCATCTTGGATTCTAATTTCGACCCCATAATCGTTTTTAGCGACTTCGGGTACCATGAAAATGACACACATGATGAAAAATTTACAAATTGTCGTCGGCGCCATCTTGGGTTTTAATTTCGAACCCATAATCGTTTTTAGCGACCTTGGGAACCATGAAAATGACACCGATGACGAAAAATTTGCAAAATTTCCTCGGCGCCATCTTGGGTTTTAATTTCGACCCCATAATCGTTTAAGCGACCTCGGGAATCATGAAAATGACACCCATGACGAAAAATTTGCAAATTGTCGTCGACGCCATCTTGGTTTCTTGGCACCCATTTTAATAAAATTATTATATTTATTAAAACTAATAGAACTATTCGCTCTGTCTCACTTTTTCTCTCAATCTTTCTCACTCGCTTGCTCCCTACTCTCACTCCACGGCTAGTTGCTCATGCTACGTTCGCCCTGTCTTACTCTCTCTCAATCGGTCTCGATCATGAAGGTATAGATGAAAACCTTCATGGTCTCGATCACTCTCTCTCTCTTTTCTGACACTTCCGTTCAAAGACATTGTAATGTATTCTACTACTTCCGTTGCATACCGGCGTGACGTTTCATCTGTAAAAATTTTACCCTCATGCGCCAAAAGAAGTTTCACTTCAAAAATAAAATAAAATAAAAAATTAAATCTATTCCTGACATACAGCGCCATCATATTGGTCAAGAGTCGGCATCGATTCAGTACCAAAAATCTGCCAGAAGTCACTATTCCACGCGAACGAAGTCGCGGGCAAAAGCTAGTAAGTATATAAAAGGTTGTCAAGAACGTTAAAAGAACTTGTTTTTCAAGAAGGTAATCTTTCTTTTGATCTATCTTAAGCTCATATTGAATGGTGGAAAATTCCTTTCGAATCTATTGATAAAAATACATTTAATTTTGTTTATTCTCGACTTACCTTGGCAAAACAGAAAAATAAAGATTTATTCCGGAATATTTTAATACTGTCACTGTGCTGTCCGGTCAAATTAGATCGAAATATAGGAGTGAAAGTACAAAAATTCGCACCGAGCTCAAAACTGATAGGATTGCTCGGGTCAATGTGTAAAAAAAAATACTTTTCTACATTGTCTCGGGTCTGTGTGTTTGTGGTATACAATGAAATCTAAAAAATCCTCATCCATTCGGTACTTGGAGAAAGTTACTCGGTGTCAAGGTCACAAAAACGGATTCCCGCGATTTTCAGCAAAACGGCAAGTTTCATCATAGTTCGGCAAAAATTTATGTTTTTTTTTTTTATCTTTTTCCTTATAATTATAACCATCTTTTCTGATATAACGGTTCAAAAGTTGGAAGAATTGTAATCGTCGCTGTTCTCAAAACGGACCGATATTGATGAGATTTTTTCGTTGAATAGCTGACGTCACAGACCACTAAGAAGAGATGCTACGTGTTGGGAATCGAACCCAACACAGGCGCGCGGCCATCACACACTGGCGGCGTGCACACATTGTGAGTATTTTTTTTTTTTTTTTTTAATATAGGTAACTGGTGTAATGCCGTTAACTTAAAATTACATTAATGTCCCGGACAAACATCAATATTTTAGAGGTCGGTTGAGGGGTCCGTCGCGGTAGGGTCCGTGGAGGCGAATGCGGTGGCGGGGCCGGGCCGTGTGTCGCTCGCCCGCCGCTCCGCTGCTCACCAGCTGATGACTCACAATGTGTGCACGCCGCCAGTGTGTGATGGCCGCGCGCCTGTGTTGGGTTCGATTCCCAACACTACGCATGCTGATTATTGCTATAATTTCTTTCGAAAACTTTACTGTGCTTTCTATATTTTTATTCATAAAAATGTTTAGGAAACACCTCATAATAATAATTCCGCTCCCTTATAGGTCTGAAACTGGAATAAATATACCTAGGTACTTAAATGTAGGTAATAATTTAATAACTACCACCTAAGTACCACAGCCGGGCATTGGTTGGCGTAATTATACACGGACGTAGCCTCTAGTGATCCTCACGCCCCACGTTTGTATTCCATTGCAGAGTATAAATTCTTAATCGAATGTCAGTCACGGTGAATGCTTAGCTCTCGAGGCATTGGAATAGCCCCGGTAATTACTTTCGAATCCATAACGCATTTACTACCGTTCGTATCTTAGACTATAAAGTTATTAGCATTTCCTTCAGTTTTAATTGGAAAATTTATGGTGGGGTAGGGTGTAGACGTGTATTAGGAACACCTTATTCCGGTATTGTAATTGTAACAGCTGTGTAACTGATCATTAATCTTCAATAAATATGATAAAAGATAATACCACGTATAAACCTTAATTGTAATATGAAAATAATGTAATGTAAAAATAATTTACCCTGTAGATAGCAAAATAGGCAACTTCCAAGACGGCGTGATTGTCTCCCGATGTCCCAAAGGCTGTTTGACCTAATTCTTCTGCCTCAATAATGGCGTCTATGATCAACCGTTATTATCTTAAGTCCCTCGATAGACGACCTAACAAGTTATTGGAAAATTGAGGTTACATTTATTTAGCTTAACAATCCGAGAGATAAACATAATGATACTCGTTTATCACGCTGCCTATATAATACAAATCAGCCAAGACACTAGAAAGAAATGCGCATAATTTTTAGAGCTAGAAATACCTATTATTCGGTTTTGCTAGCATAAATAAAAATGAAAATATACTAGTATACGAAAATTAATATAATGAAGTTGAAAGGTGGTAGGATTGGTAAATTAAACCATATTTGAATATTTAGTTTCAATATATATGTTAAACAATACCATATATTTAATCTTAGCATTAAAGGTTTGTTATTCCTTACTGTTAAAACAGAAGTAAAATAGCTCTAAGTACCTATATATTTATTTAGTAAGGGTTCAATAAAACAATACATACAACTACTGAATCTTTAATTATATCCAACAAGTACTCTTAAGCGAATCTTTTAAATCAATCTTAACTAATACATAATCGCTAACTCGAATCTTTCTCATTTGTTTGTCAGATACAAAAATATTTATATCATATTTTCATAAAAAAAAACCATTCATACTGTGTGATACACTAAACTTATTGAAATAAAACAACGCACTCATAATTTCAGCGTCCATCGTCTTGATACTCGACTAGTATCTTAATAATAAATGTATTCACAAGCCAGTGGCGTCGGCTTTCAATATGAAGCCACGGAGTACAGATCACTGTCTGGTTGGTAGTCTGCAAGAGAATATTATACTTATTAAGAACAACTATGAAGCATTTGAAAAGAATAGTATTATTTACAATTGCTTAAACAGCGTGATCAGAATAATGATAGAAAGGGCGTATGGCTAACTTCACGTAAATGAATATGGTCATAAATATCAGCAAGATTTTGTACAAGTTGATCGTATACATTAATTTTATACTCATTAATTTATATTTTCGTCAACGAATTGATCCTATTTTCATTTCATCTCCATTTGATATCAAACAGACATAAATTTGGTTAACGACTCCAATAAAAAACGTAACATTACATTTTTGTAATACAAAGAAACAAATACTAATTTTCCCAAAAGCGGGTTAACAATACAAAATACTTGCACACCCACATTTCCTTTATCAGACACAAATATAAAGCCTGTTTTCTAAAAAAAAACCTCTGTTTACAAATAAATAGTTGCCTCGAAGATTTGCCTGATTAAGTGATAATTTATGTCTAATTTATCATCATAAACATGGGTGATCAATAATACACCACCAGCCGATACAATTTGCATGACCTAAGGCAAAATCTGAAACAATTATTATAAGAAAACACATGTTACTTATCATGACACAATAATGATGAATACAATCAATTTGAGGATTACTTAACAATGTAAATATGTTTCATCCACATAAAGATTGATGGGTTTTGTAGACAGTCAACAGAAATGTTGAATACAACGAAATACAGAGATAGCTAGTAAATCACAGGTATAATAATTCTGCCGTGGTACTAGGCACTAAAGGAGTAGGATTGTTCCTTCTTTATTTTACTATTTGTTCTTCATGAAATATTAGCCAACTCTGTATCCACCATTAAATTATCAACGTTTGTCTAAATGCAATACAATTTTTTTTTTTATAACTTGATTGATCAACCGGAAACCGTTTCGTATTACGGGAACATTTCCAAGAGACTTGCTGACCATATCTCACTTAGCAACAAAGTTAATCGTGCCTACTAAGTTTCTAAACTAAATGCTTGTCTGTAATCACTAAATTTCTATAAACAAGATTAAGTAATTACCTATAATGCTGTGACAGACTTCACAACCTTTTTATTGATATATACTATGAAATATTAACGTGTCGTATTTAACTCACACACCATTCTTTAATATCGGCAGGCTATTATATCGGTATTTAAAACACACACAAAAACCATCTTATATCGAGCACACAATAATGAAGGTTTAATACGAGAAAAATTCTATGATGTTTTGACTAACAAATCTGCAATAAGCATAAAACACATCAAGTCATTCAGAGTCAGGCGATTACACAATAAGTACAATCATAGGCACATTTAACCACCCACCGAAATATTGTGGTTAAGCAAAACAACTACTGATGTACTTTTCAAGCAGCACACCATGCACTGGTATATTATTTTTTCATCAACTAATAACTAAGGTGACGTGACTAATCTTAACAAATCTGGTAAGATATTTTATATGAAATATAAAACATCGACATTACGATCGACACTACTACTTGTTCCCATATCGAGTTTACTTATATCATAAACCAAAGAAGCGTTATCGCAAGTAAAATTAAATTCTGTCTGGTCAACCCAAGTGCGAGTAAACCGAGTTAACACACAAAAAAACATTAAAACGTATGTAATGTAGAGCTTGAGTGCTCACGTATCACTGCCTTCCAAGTCTTTGTTCCAAGCTATGTTGGGGTCGGCTTCCAGTCTTACCGAATTTAGCTGAATACCGTATTTTATATGGAGCGATCTATCTGACCTCCACAACCCATTGCTAGGTAATACACGTATCATTACCAGACAGAAAAACAAAATAACCTAGTCATATTTTACAAATAAAATAGTTGCTGAGATAAATTGGAGGTTAATTTGTACCTATGATTGAATTATAAATAAACTTAGCATTCAACCAAAACTACTCACAAAGCCTAATTTAAGTGTCACTCTTCCAAAGCTTAATAGTCTTGTCGTTTTCCAGCGCGGCAGACGCTATGATGTTCTCGGTGGGGTGGCAGGCGGTGCACAGGACGGTGTCTGTGTGTCCAGATAGCCGCTGCACGATCTCCTTTGATTGCAGGTTCCATATGTAGACCAGGTTGTCTTCGGAGCCTGATACTATCCACTGCGGAAAAACAAAAACTTGTTAGCACATGATTTTATTATGAAAATATATGACCCGGCAAGAGTTATGCCATATTCTGGAGATGTATAAAAAATAGAAATGAGAAAAATTCATAAAAATCGGTCAAGCCGTTTCAGAGGAGATTGATCACAAACACTGTGACACGAGAATATGATACAATATACTAAACGAATAGCGGCTGTCTAGTTACATTCACATTATGCAGAAAACACGCAATAAGCGTTACATGCGCACTCAATAGTGTAAATATAAATTACGTAGGGTAGCTGATTTTACCATATTTGCACATTAAAACAATATTTTATACATTCGATTAGGGACTGTTATTAAAATCACTTTAATCTTTTACAATTACAATGACGTACCTTTCCACCAGTAACACTGAAGTTGGCAAAGATACAGTATTTCTCGTTGTTATGTCCAGTGTAAGTCTTGAGGCACTTGCCCCTGCTGTAGTCCCACAGTTTCAGAGTGTTGTCCAGTGTTGCAGCCAGGATGTATTTGCCATTAGGTGAGAACTTCACGAAGGACACCGGAGGATTGTCGTCGTCTATGAGAGTTTTTAGACATTGACCCGATGCTGTGTCCCAAATTCGACTGAAATAACAAAATAAGGTTCAAATTTTTGGTCTTCTTTAAACGTTTTACATGTTTTGACATGCTTTAACCACTTATAAGAGGCCAACCATCCCATGATATTCCAAGAGGCCTTGACCTTTGAATTCTTAGGGACAAACTGCTAGGTATAACTCTATGTCTAATGGCAACTCTGTTGATTAAGTTATTTTGCTATAAAATATATAGTATCAAGCCGTCAGGTGGTGGTCTAATAAATCTCCTATCGCATCATCAGCCACCTTCACGTTTAGAAAGATCTTTATATTACCAAAAACTAAATTAGTATTTCCTTACCATAATCCATCATAACTGGATGATACAATGAGGCTGCCATCTCTGTTGAAGTGTACTGCAGAAACTGGATCTGAGTGCGCCGGTAGTGTCTTTAAGCATTTGCCTGGGAACAAAAACAGACATTGACTTAAATTGTGTTGCTTTGTAATAGACAGTGCTTTGATAGAAGTATGATAAGTCCGATACTGGACCCTGTTTCTACGATAATTTCATGCCGCCTATTTTTTTTTTGTCAAAAAAGCTTTCACTACTACCTTTCTTCTTAGGGAATTTTCTTTTAACATTTGTTTTAAATTGTTTCTTTCGAGATACTAAAACCTACGCATGATACTTCTCGTTGCGTTATACTCGTAAACGACACTCAGTGATGGCAATGAACATCAACGATATCGGCATCATCATCTATTTTATATTTATTACAGTAATTATTTTGTAACTATACCTATTATTCACCAAAATGTAACATTGTAAGATGAAAGTATCTTATAGAATAGCAAGCCGTTGACTACGTAAAATTCTCATGCATCTTCTATTGATTGATTTGTTTATTTTGAGCCCGAACTGTCCCATTGTTTTATCGTCTATTGATATTTTATATTATTACATTTACCACATATTTGATATTTTATAAATGGTATAAAATACAGTAATGCGGAAAACCGCAGTGAACTCAAATTAGTGGCATGCGCCTCTAATTATTAACATTTATAGTTCGTATGAAAATTGGTGTAGAAAGTCACGTCGTGAATGGTGAAATGTTTTCACACTGTTTTGTTAATATGGCCAGAGAACTCGCAAACACAAAGTACTTTTCGAACATTTTAACACTACAAACTATGTATAAGGCATAACAACATCTATTTTTCATACCCCTAAATGACAAGAGTAGTCACGCCTCTCCGGATTTTTTAAAATATATAGCATATCAACGTTTACCGGGTGAGCTAGTAACCTTCTAAACTTATAAATAACTTCAAAATGAAATACACTTAAAAAAAATAAAGAAAACATGGGTCTTGGCAGTATTCCGTAAACTCAATAAAATAAATTACTTGTGGAGTCAATCACCGTCGACTCAGTGGCAGCGCATCGTTATTGCGCTTTGGCATGTATAATTGTACAGCGTTAATGTAGCATCACTAATCCTATTTAAAATGTTGTGCAACTGCTTTCTGCAATTATTTACACTGTTTATTGCAGTACAAAAGATCACTGCTCAAATATTAGTATGCTTTTTTTTTACGACGCCCGCACTAAGAAATTTAATCCTTGTCTCGCGGGGGTTTCACAAACATTCAAATCACATGCATAAGGAACACCCAGACTTGGAACAAGCATTTGTGGATCACACAAATGCTTGTCTCATGCGGGGATCGAACCCGCAGCACGTCGCACACAGTGGTTATTTGCGTGGTGACCTATACCACTCGGCTATCCGTGCAGTCAAAAGTTGCATTAACAAAGGAAGTATTGAATAAGATCATTGTCGCTTTCTATGTCTGCTTCTTCTTTTCGTGTCTATGGTAGAAATGTGTGTTATAATACGTTGTTTAGTAGTCTGAATAGAGACAGATGTCGGGATATCGAAGACTGTGTCCATGATCGGTCTGTTAACAGCGAAGCGGCACAGATAAGATTTCTGCTTTCGTAACAAATAATAAGAACAAGCTATGCATGCTTTTATTAAAATTTGCTGTGTCACAATCAATTTTAATATTTGATTAGGGATCGACATTTCAACTCGTCGTAAAAACTATTTCTAGCGAGTTTTTCGTTCAAGAAGCAGTTAGTGTTAAATTTCAATATGTTCAATTCTACATAAATTTAATTGTTCTCTGTTACACGTGAATAAAGAAGTCAAATAGAGAAAATAACGGTCAAATTGTGTGACATTAACCCTATGACTGCTATGGCCAATGTGCATTGGACGAGGACGCTAATAATCGTAATACCGTTAGCGTCGAGCGCTAACCTTTGTATTAACTCATACAAAATAAAGGTTAGTAGACTACAAAATACAAAGTTCTTACTTTATTTTCATATTTTTTTTAGATTCACATTTGTACTTTAAATTGTAGAGCTTTTTGAAGGTCGTCATCTGTGGTAACTTAGTCGTGGGCTAAATGTGGACAACCTTTTTTTTTTGCGGGGTGAAAAGCTTATGACTTCCCCACGCCGAGGGCACGGCATGGGGATATGTCGGACTTTAACCGACTAAAAGCACCCCGGTCCCATCATTGCCTTAGCCAGAGCCGCGGGATCACTTGCGTATTCCCAACGCAGCAAATGTGGACAACCTACCATTTGTAAGGAATGTCGGCGTAATATTGCATAACGTATTTATTTTTAAGCGCTTACCTGTTCTAACGTCCCATATTCGTACGCTCTCATCGAAACTACCCGAAACAATAAGATTGCTCTGTGGGTTAAAATTGCAGCAGAATACGTAGTTGCTGTGTCCTTTCAGGGTCTTCAAGCATTTTCCCGAGCTCAGTTCCCAGACCTGCAATATAAAAATAGATGTTATTTATTTATAATTTATTTATTTATGTACACACAGCTAACATATCAAGAAACGATTACAGAAGGAAACTTAGATCATCAAAACGTGTGGGTGTTGCTAACGTCTTTGAGCTTAATAGGTCATACTCTAATGAGGCGAAAATTGAAAACCGTTACACAATAGCAATTGACCTGCACTGACCGCGTTATCCTAAATACGTAAGTGGTACACTATTTTGTAGTTTTACATATCCAGTATGTCATAAATTTAACAACACTACATAGGTAATATATTTATTTATTTTATTATTATATTTTTTGTAAAGATTTATTTTGTAGTTTTCCATATCCAGTATGTCATAAATTTAACAACACTGTTTAACAATAATTAGAAGCGGCGGTAGCATAATGGCTAGGGCGTCGGACTTGCGATCATGTGGTTGCTGGTTCGAATACCACCCATTACACTACCGACGTGAACCTACTCGTAACACAAGCATCTTAGCTTAGCACGAGGGGTTAACGAGTTACTAGTAATGTGCGACCACATTGCTAGTAACATTAAAAAAAAAGCTTTTTTTTGCTCCCAAATTTGATCAGCCCAGTCTGTATTGGTTGCCTTTTATATTTACAACAGATGTAAGTCAATAAAATTACATCGTAAATTGATCGAATGAAACTTAATTATGATTTAAGCAACGCTGTAAGTGTAAAAAAAAAACTTTTCAGATAACTTTTGACTCTACATGCAACACATTTTAAGTAGGCTAGGCAATCGTGACCATAAATAAATTGAATCATTTATTACTAATGCATTACCAGATATTGAGGTCAAATGATACTGTGTAGTATAAATAACAAATGCAATACATTAAATATTAAGTATGCCGATAGATCTTACGATAAATCTACAAATTCAAAATAAACGAATTATTAATGTACCTATATTTTTGAGGGTCTCGTGGCTAAATGTGAGCCGTAAAGTTTTCCTTACTTAATAAAAGATAAAGCCGCGCTCGCCGCGGTTGGTCCGTGGAAGGGTGACCGTTTGTAAACATACCGAGACTACTCCGTGCCTCGGAAAGCACGTTAAGTCCTTGGTCCCGACTATCATTCGGTGATCTTTGACAGTCGTTAAGTCATTACAATTCTGACAATCAGTCTTACTATGGGATACTGTATATATGGGATACCCAGGAAAATGGGTTATGGAGGTCAGATAGGCAGTTGCTCCGTGTAAGTATTCAGCCAAATCCGGTAAGACTGGAAGCAGACTCCAACAAAGCTTGGGAAAAGGCTAGGCTTCTGCCTATTAGAGGCAGAAGATTTTGCTTTAGATCAATTTACTAGCAATCTGCTTCGCACATTGCTAGTATTCTTTACTACCCCTCGTGCTTAGCTAAATACTTGTGTTACGAGGGGGTTCGCGTCGGAAATGCAATGGGCGAGTATGGGACGGACAACCAATTCTGAAGCCCTAGCCATTAGGTTACCATCGCTTAATACGGTAAGTATGATATTATTTATGAAAATCTTTATAGATAGCAGACTTTTTCGCCTAGAGTATAGAAGTATGAACGAAGTAATGACGCTTTAAAAGTCTATGAATATACATACTAGTCTACGTCATTAAATAGTCCATGAAAAGGTCACTAGTTGTGCACCAACATAAAAAGATGGCTTCTTTTAACGAAGGTTACGCCATAAATACAGAATAAATTTATTGTTATTGTTACATTACGAAATGGCTTGACAAAAAGTCTATAAATAACCATTTAATATCTCGGTAATAATTCCATGACATTTGCTCTTGTGCAACATCTGTTGAATAATAATATCGATGTTAGATAATATTATTTAATTAAAAGGTCTATGAACTTTTACATTCATAAATTAATTCATAATGAGACCTTAAAGAAAAGCATCTTTAAGGTCTCATTATGAATTAATTTATGAATGTAAAAGTTCATAGACCTTTTAATTAAATAATATTATCGTTCTTCTGTATTCGCGTAGCCCTGTGTTAATGTTGTTCCTTGCTAATTTCATGATAAAAAAATGGAGGGGGCGTGTAAAATAATAACACTGGCTTAAACGTCGCGCGCACTGTCGGGCACGGACCTCTTTTAAAATAGAGAAGAAACAAATATTTATCAGGGTCTGTTTTAACTTATTTCTATAAAAAAATATTACAAAATTTTGTAAATAAATGTTTTTTTTTTTTTCAATTAACTTCTTTTTACTTATTTCATTGATATAGGCATCAATTAAATAAGTAAAAAGAAGTTAATTGAAAAAAAAAAAAAAATCGTATCGTAATCGTAATCCGTATTTCTATAATTGATTGATCACAACAAACCGATTTTCTACGCAGATCGATGTTTATTGCTACACTATGTCAAACTAAAGCCTATCAACTCTGTAATCAGAAGCTATCATCATCAACGGTTAATGTTTAGTTTTACGACGGTAATTATTACCTGTTAGTACCTACGTCATACGTGTCAGATAACTACTTATTTAGCGAATACTAGCTGTCACCCGCGTAAGTCCCGTTCCTCTATGAAATTTAAACACTTTTGTCATTATTTATTTTTATAAAGACGCCCGGGCAATAACGAATACAATAAAAAAATAATAGTCAGTTTGGTGCAGACGATCGAAAGTTATGCGCTTAGCAACAGATTTTTCAATTAATTTTTATGATAAAATAATATATGGTACCACTTATTTGACGTATATAAGTTGAAATTTGTTAAACCGCGCGTTTACTGGTTTTATTCTCCCAAGGCATGAAGCCCATAATCATCTTCGAAAACTGGGCTTTCAAATGATTTTTTTATTTTACAAATCCAGGGAAAGAGTGGTAGATGAAGAGATAAGCACACTCAAATAAACGAATTGGTGTATCAGCTCATAATTTAAAACTACACATATTTTAATACAGCCTCTAAAAAGCGCTGAGTCTTATCGAAACATTGTGTCAGCCTATACACACACTGTTATCTAAGATATCGGCTAGTTCACTAACCTGAGAAATATTTTATCTACATTTCTCAGACGAAGCACGAAGCATTTTAACAAAGAAAAAGTCGTGTGAAGTGCTGAGATTTTAGAGATAATTAATTAGGTCACGTAATCGTGTGCCAATTTTGGTAGTTTTATTTACTTGCAACATATTTCTTGATAATGAAAGTAAAAGCGCGAATTTCGAGAACAATACGGAATTCATGATGTTTTTGGCGCTAACGGAGCTGAAAAAGCTAAGATAAGGTAGGTATATAGGTAAAACGTGAAGGCAAATGAAGAGCCGCCATTTTAGATTAAATATTTCATTTGAGTTTTTTTTTTCATTTCTTGCAGTTCATCAAAACTTTTCATTGCTATAAGCGAATGGACATTGGCACTGATGGACAATAGTGTGTTGATTAACCGTTATCTACTATTTACATTATTACACCTGCTGATAATGCCAAACAAAGGACTTCATTTATTAAAAAAACGTGAATTATACTTTTTACAGCACTTTCAATAAACTTTATACAGTCAAGTCACGACTACACCATTGCATTAGGGACGATCTAAAGGTCTATTTAGTGATGACAGATTCTAATAATAAAAATTGAAAAGGGATTGAACTAAAGATCGCACAATGATTAGTCAAAAATCGACGTTTATCTAAAATCACAAGTAGCCTTTCAATACAGTATATTATTGATTCTAATTGGATGTATAAACGTTTTCTTTTTTACATGCATGACCTTTAATCGTAACCGTTTTAATACAAACGGTCGTCGTAAGTACACCGATCAATTATAAGGAAATTGCGTGTGGAAAGGGCCTCAAGCTATTCAATACATCCCCTCGAACTCCGCCCTTCCCGTAACTAGGTAACGGCCCACCCCCGTAAAGAGCATTAACCGCGCTCCAGTGAGCCAGTGGCATCACTAGCTATATCCGTACGAAATACGAATTTCGCGCGCTTTTGTTGTACTCAGTTATAAATACATAGAATAAGGAAGTGACCTTTAGTTTAAATATGTACCGCCGACATGTCATTGTAAAAGTAGTTGCTATACAGCTGGTAAAATAGATACGGCTTGATTTTTGTGATGTATAAATGACTCAAAAAATGTAATTTAGGATGAGATGTTTTTTTCTTGTCTTTGGCTAAATAATTTTATTGTACAAGATGGCTACTTTTTTTCTATAAAGTTTGATTGTTTGTATTAGGCACCAGAATTTCCTCAAATATGACGATTTTACTAGATGATTACCTCATTATGCATTTTCTAACATAACAGGTTTCCTTGACTGTGCCAAAAATGTAGTATTGCACATGCTGGCTAACTTGTTTATTGATAGTTTGTATAAGGCACTAGTATTTACTCAAATATTATTTTTTTAATAGGTGACTAACTTTTTATGCATTTTCTGACATAATAGGTACCAGTAAAACTTTTACATACATAAGTCTATAATAGTTGTGTATGCATAGTATCCAGTTTTGTAAAACTTAGAAAAGCTTGATTTACCTTTAGAGTTTTGTCATCACTGGCACTGACGATCAGCCTGCTGTCTGAGGACCAAGCCACATCACTGATTCCCATCTTATGACCCGATATTGTCTTCTCAAACTTGCCATCATAAGCGCCCCACACTTTAATAAGTTTGTCAGCAGCTGTAACATACAAAAACAAAATCAGAACAAATTACAATACCAAAAACAATTTCGGAAATTTTATTACAAACAAAACAGAAGTGATTTTACAAAGACAGCTGGTAATTATAAAAATATACTAAAATACTACTTCATTGAACTTGTTGCCTAGAAGAAATTGCCATGTGACATAAGGCTACCCTTTTTTTATTTAAGTTTTCTTTTTTATGATTTAGTACAAGAATAAATATTATAAATATATTAAATTAGTTGCATAATTGATGAATGCTTTTGGTAGGAACAAATTGCTACCATCACCTGATGGTTTTTTGTTTCAGTTTTCTCAACTAAAGACATTGTCAATGAAGCCTCATTTGCATTGAATTTAAAAAAGGAATTTGAACAATGACTTGTCTTTACACATACTGTCATTAACCTTACAGGTGTTAACTCCAAATGGAACTACATTTTTTGTATTCCTTTTATATATATCATATATATAATTAAGATATTTGTATAGAGAAGCTGTTAAAATATTAAAAGCTTAGTGGTGTTCATAGAAAATTGTGACACTTATAATGTTTAAATGAATTTGTCTAGTGAGATTAGAATACATTACATCACTAAAGAGGAAACAAAAAAATGATGATGTAAACCACGCAGTATTTTAATTTTACTCCAACTAATATTCAAGGTCAACCTTTGTTGCTACCTTAAAACTGCTGACTGTTCATGATTCAATTTTAAATAAATGTTTCAGCTAGGTATGTAGTTATATTATTAGTACTGGAAATAGGTCATATTCAGATAGGTTGGTAGTAAAATGGAGTCTTGTATTTTTAAAGTTTCTAATAGGAAGGTTCCTACACAACTTTTACATGGCATTTTTAATTTGTGTGATTATATAGTTGATATTACAGGTACATAAAATACAGAGATTTGTCATGAAGTACCAATTTCATACTTTGTTAATCTTTCTCAATATTAAGTAATGTTGATTGCATCAGTATGTTTAACTAAAATTATTTAAAAAACACTACAACAGGTTCATTAGTATAAAATGGTCACTATGCAAATAACATAAGGTTCAAAACTAATTACAATGGACAATTTAAAAATAAACCTGCCACGAAATTGATAATGATAACTGATAAAATATCTAAAAGATACACAATAGAGACCTCATCTAGACAATAAAAAATAAACAATCTAAACATATGGGCTCACCAAATGTAAATAAATAACTGAGACAAGCTAATAATTTATGCTAAGTGCGATACTCACAGGAGCTTGCCAGCCATTCTCCATTTGGACTGAATTTAACTGAAGACACGGCTTTCGTATGCCCCGCAAGTGTGAATTTGAGCGTGTAATTCGGCTTCTGGAAACCGACATCAAAATTAGCGCCAAATCGCACGTGCTCATACAAGTTGAAGTTACATAAACATGTGCCGCCCGCCAGACTGACGCAAACCAATGAATGAAATGCAACTAATGACCGCTACTTACCGCCACTGAAGACTTGTTCGATTGTGGAGCGGATTGTGATAGCGAATTTGGGCCGGAAAGATTAGCAGAGGGCCCACCGTGTGTTTGGTGTGCAGCGGGATGGCCTGGCCCGGGACCTAGCGGCACCATGTTTCAACTTTCGACGCACTACGCTTTACTTTGTTCGTCACCCAACACAGTCACTATTACACAACGAACAAGAATTTGAAGTTAACTTGAGAATAGGTAACACACGGAACTCGTCACTCACTGCAGTTTTTATATTTATTTCAACGTAGATTTTCAAAGAACATTCTAAATCCGGGCGTCTCAATGCGTGCATATTTCGCGAAGAGCAATCAATGGTGCCAACCTAGTTTAAAAATCATTACCTCCCGCAGAACTCTAGCTGGCCAGCCCATTGTCTTTGGAATTTTGGATTTTTTTGCGTTATGCACATTTTAGTCGCATATTTTCGTTACAAATTTCACTAACAATATTATTTTAATGTAACAGGAGACAACGAAAATTGAATTTATATTTTATATTTGCGCATTGTCTTGCCAAGAAGAAAACAAATAATCGATTTGATTAAATTTTACTCTGGCAAGAAAGAATGACCTCTTTGACATATCCAAGGTTATATTTGACACTTTAAAATTCGCTTGCTGAGTTTCGCTGATTAAAGTTGCAGAAATCTAAAAAAGTCCCAAAAACTTTTATCGAAATGGCTTTAAACAAATTAAGTATTGATGCTCTTAACTTAGCGGGCAAGCGTGTACTTATGAGGTTTGTGTATTATCTTAAATTTGAGTTTTTATGACGATACTCACAGCACCGACTAATTCCTTTAATTAAAAATAAATTGCGTGATTACAGGGTAGACTTCAACGTCCCACTGAAAGAGGGAGTCATTACGAACAACCAGCGTATTGTAGCTGCCTTAGATTCTGTGAAATATGCTTTGGAAAAAGGTGCCAAGTCTGTCGTTCTTATGTCACATCTCGGCAGGCCGGATGGTCAGGCGAACCTCAAGTACACTTTAAAACCGGTCGCCGAAGAACTGAAGAAGCTTCTAAACAAGTAAGTGATACACTGAACAAGTTAAATTTCTTCCAATGTTCGCAAATCTGTAAAATTATTTTAATTTTCGTTTTAGCCTACGGATTAGTCTTGTTTGCAATGTACACTGATAACAACAATATTATTCATATACTATGCATGATTTTATATCATTTATGAATTGCAAGACATACATACAAATTAAGTTTATTTATTTATAAGCTTATTTTTACTAGCATAATATGTTATAGTCAAAACATGAAGCACCAGCTCTCCTAGATTTGACTAGTCAATCCTGATAATAGAAGCCCACATTAATTAAGTTTCACGCAGCGTGTATGATAGTTAATGCCTCATTTGTTGTTAAACTAGTAGTGTTTAAAATCTTTCTTCTTAAAAAAAAAAAAACGATTCCAGCACTAAGGAATTTAATCCTTGTGTCGCGGGCAAACATTTAAATCATATGCACAAAGAACACCCAGACTTGTCTCATGCAGTGATCGAACCTGCAGCATGTCGCGCACAGTGGTAATTACCGTGGTGACCTATACCACTCGGCTATCCGTGCAGTTGTACTTTGATTATTGGATTCGTCTCCTTCCTGTAAAACAGACTTAATGTTAAAAACAATGGATAATATGCTAAACTGAAATTGATGCTTTTAGGAACAGGGATAACTTACACAAGTAAATCCGTGAGAAACCGCTAGTTATTCATTAAGATATAATTTTGCAGAGATGTGACATTCCTCTCTAACTGTGTTGGAGCAGAGGTTGAAGCAGCCTGTGCTGATCCTACCCCAGGATCTATAATCCTGTTGGAAAACCTACGGTTCCACATTGAGGAGGAGGGCAAGGGCATTGATGCCTCCGGAGCCAAGGCTAAGGCTGACCCTGATAAGGTCAAGGCATTCAGAACAAGTCTCAGGAAACTTGGTGATGTCTACATTAATGATGCATTTGGTAAGTTTGTAGTTTCTTGTTTATCATTTAGAAATGAATAAATATCCTAAATATCAACTGTGTTATAATAATACTCCATGCTTAATCAAATGTTTTTGAGCAAAATCAAAATTTATATTGATTTTGCTCAAAAATATTTTGATGATAAATCAATCACATCAAATTAATGTAACTATTTTACAGCATTACAGACCACTTGAAAAAATATTTCCTTTTAAAAATCCAAAGTCCAGGGTTTTGACTTTTGAGTCCAGATTATTTGATTCATTCAATTTAATTTTAAGTTATATTGTATTTGCTAGTTGGTAATATTCCTTATAATTTTGCCAACAGGTACAGCCCACAGGGCCCACAGTTCCATGATGGGTGAGGGCTTTGAGCAGAGGGCCAGTGGGTTCCTACTCAAGAAGGAACTGCAGTACTTTGCTAAGGCCCTACATGAGCCAGAGAGGTAATCAATTCTCTTTGGATCTATTAAACACGAAATTTACATGTTTTAAATATTTATCACCATATTGGCGTATTATCATACCTACATAATGCTTATCTCACAAGATTTTTTTTATTTGTTTAAAAAGCTTACTAGCGGCATGGGTTGCACATTACTATACTCGGAATTTTAATTCGATTCCAGATTTGACAATTTCAGTGTTGCAACGTTATGACAAGTACTAAATAGTGACGTTGCGAAATTATTCGATATGGAAATGGAATATTTCCAGATCGATTCTTCTCGTTTATAATTTTACTCTTGCAAACTAAGTATATCAGGAAATTAAATATTTCTGAACCGATAATTTAGTTTTGACGATTAATTAACGATCTGAGACTTTTCTTTTATAATTGTGTCTGAAATAAATAAGAAAATGTGATCATGAAGGAACATGACAAATGAATCGATTTTTGTGTTCATCACTACACTATTAAATGTGGTATCATTATTTCACAAAATGACAGTAGCTAATGTCAAATCTGGAATCGAATTAAAATTCCGAGTATAGTATTCTTATTAACCCCTCGTGTGAGTGGGTTCACGTAGGTAGTGGAATGAGTGGGATTCGAACCCGCAATCACATGATTGCAAGTCCAACGCCCTAGCCATTAGGCTACTGCTTCTTCGCACATTGTTTTTTTATTTGGTATATACGAATATGCACTCAGCAAGATGCCTCGAATAGCAGAAAATAGTATGTTATATATTTTTCAGACCATTCCTTGCCATCCTCGGTGGTGCTAAAGTTGCGGACAAAATTCAACTCATTGAGAACTTACTTGACAAAGTTAATGAGATGATCATTGGAGGTGGTATGGCTTACACCTTCCTCAAGGAGACTAAGGGAATGGCCGTAAGTAGACAAAGATCAGTTTCAATAAGTATATTATTTTCATTTTCTTTTGGTGCCATGCACTCATAATGAACAAGTTTTCCCAACAACAAAGGAACAAATAGAAATCTTAAAATTGAAAATCAACTTTCCATACAAACATTAGTCACGTGACTTTGTATGAAAATTTCATTTTCCATTTTAGATTTCGACCTTATGTTCCTTGGAGAAAGTGATTCAGTATTATGTACCTGATTACCTCATAGAATATTCGCACTCCTTTTAAATTAATCCTGTATAAAGGTTATTTGAATTAAAAATGTAGATATTCCACATTAAATGCATTAGTAAGCAGTTTGAATCTATTTCGACTTAGTCTATTATTTTCTAAGTTTCTTATAGTTTGAACACTTTCAACTAAATTTCTGAGTTAATTTTTTTAATGAACACTAATACCTAATACAGTGAATACTTTTAGATTGGTAACTCCTTGTACGACGCTGAAGGCGCTAAAATCGTAGTCAAGCTGCTGGAGAAAGCTGCCAAGAACAATGTTAAAGTACATCTACCCGTAGACTTCATTACAGCTGACAAGTTTGATGAGAATGCGCAGGTGAGGTTTGGCTTATAACCCTACAAACTTTTATTCGTAAAGGCATTTTAATAAAAACTTGTTGCCTCTAGAGTTTTTTAGAGTAATGAAACAAATTAGTTTATTATATTTCTAGAAGACTTCTGTGAGAGTTGAGGGGCTCGTGGCTAAGTGTAAACCGTACGATTTGACCGATAAGAACGTTAAGCCGCCCTCGCCGCGGTTGGTCCGTGGATGGGTGTAAACATACCTCTCCGTGCCTCGGAAAGCACGTTAAGCCGTTGGTCCCGATTGTCATACAGTGATCTTCGCTAGTCGTTAAGTCATTACAATTCTGACAACCAGTCTTACTATGGAATACTGTATTACCTAGCAATAGGTTGTGGAGGTCAGATAGGCAGTTGCTCCATGTAAAATACGGTATTCAGATAAATCCGGTAAAACTAGAAGCTGACCCCAACATAGCTTGGGCAAAAGGCTAGGCAGAAGAAGACTACTGTGAGAGCATTTGTCAAAACCTATTTTATAACATTGAGAAATAAATTATAACTTTGAAGTTTAATTTTAGTCTTGAATAACCTAAGGTAAGATTATAAATATTATAGTAAAATTATGGCACAGAAATTAACGCGAACATGCAACTTATGAGGCTTGCTTCCAACGAAACGTCAAGCCTTATAAGGTAAAAAACATGTTGGAGTTAATTCCCGTAACGTAATTTTATGATAAGATAAGAAAGAGTTGTGGATTGATCACAAGTTCAAAGTTTATTGATTCTAATGATGTGTAAATGATGTAACAATGCAGGGAAAATAATTTAAAAAATAATGTCTTTATGTCCTAGGCTGGAATTGCTACTGTTGAATCTGGTGTCCCTGAGGGCTGGATGGGTCTCGACGTTGGACCTAAGTCTAGGGAGCTCTTTGCTGACCCTATTGCCAGAGCTAAGGTCATCGTTTGGAACGGGTAAGAATTTACATTCTTTGTAGAAAACCTGTATAAACAACTTCAAAATACGAGTGTATGTTTTTGGAAATTGAACCTAATGTGTGGAGATATATTATATCATTTTGTTTAGACCCGCTGGTGTATTCGAGTTTGAGAAATTCGCTGGAGGCACCAGGGCTCTCATGGATGGCGTTGTCAAAGCGACCACCAACGGAACAATTACCATCATCGGTAAGTGCCAACATTTATTTAAGTATAATTTGGCATTAGACGGTCTAAAAAAAACACGATTTTAACATAATCTTTTCATGCATTTTCGGATATTCATTATCAATGTCATTCATTATTGCATCTGTAACAATCGGATTGGTTTTAAAATCACGCCCTGTATATAGTTACTATACTGTGACTTTGACACAACGAAATACAGCAGATCCACAGATGTTCTGCCAAATGTTATAATTCCGCCATTTATACTCCACATAATGTCAATATTTTGACTGCACGGATAGCCGAGTAGTATAGGTCACCCGCATGAGACAAGCATTTGTGTGATCCATAAATGCTTGGTCCAAGTCTGGGTGTTCTTTGTGCATGTGATTTGAATGTTTGTGAAACCCCCGCGACACAAGGATTAAATTCCTTAGTGCAGGCGTCGTTTTTCATGGAAAAATAAAAAAATATCCTCCTAACATCCAGTCAATATCTTTGTTATAGGTGGAGGTGACACAGCAACTTGCTGCGCCAAGTGGGGCACCGAGGATAAGGTATCCCACGTGTCCACCGGTGGTGGCGCGTCGCTGGAACTGCTTGAAGGTGAGTGACCTTTATCATAGGGAAATGTCTAAAAGATTCTGAAGAATAAATGGTATGTTTGTGATTGAAAAAAAGGAAATTTTTTTGTTGTCCATGTGACTGTTAAGTATTTCATGAATGAATGTTTGAATGTGTTCAGGATAGGAGATGCTTAAATTTTAGATTACTTACTAGATGTCACGGCAAACTTTGTTCTGCCATATTAAAAAATACTGGAGAGGGCCACCCCTTCCACTTAGGGGTGTGAAAAATAGATGTTGGCCGATTCTCAGACCTACCCGATATGCACACAAAATTTCATACAAATCGGTCCAACCGTTCCGGAGGAGTATGGCAACGAAAACTGTGACACGAGAATTTTATATATTAGATTTAAAAATGTATCTTTTTACTAACCTGCAAGTAGATAAAGTGACTATGAAAAATATGCTTAACGAATGAATTAATTATCCGAATGTTGTGTGCCGTTATTGTGTGTACATAAATTTTTAAATAAATAAATAGTATAGTATAGTAGTAATATATAAGATTTAAATTCGCTTTTTATATATTTTTGTTTTTTTTTTTGCTTAATTTCAAAAGTAACCCAAACTATTCTTTTAAGTTTTATTTTTCAAAGTATTAGTGTTTTTATTTTGCACATCTTTTCCTCGAAGAAAGAAGACGAAGATTCTGATAAGCACTATTATTTATAAACTTGAGTATGGTATCCATATATTAGTACTCGTTTTAACGTAACTGTCAAGTTGTGTAGTAATTGTATATTAATTATTGTATCGTGTATAGTAAAGTAGCTGATATGTAGTTTGAACCATCACCATGTATCAAAAAGCGCCATATTTTTAATCACCTTTATCTTTTTAAAAGACTACGTAATTATAGTACTCGTCATGTATATAGAAAGCTGAATAAAAATAAAAGAGTGTGTGTACCTAATTACCAATAGTAGTCTATGGCCCAGTTTCTGAAGGCTGATCAACACGAAAATTAATTCACCTGTTAAATCTTCTATTATCAAGCGCTGTGGTTGGTTGATTAAAATACTAACAACCAATCACATGGCTTTATAATGGAGATCAAAAGAAATCAGTTTTAATTCAAGAGATCTTTAGATTTGACAACAGATTACTCAATGACGTCAATATTTTTTAATTACTAGTAATGGGGGTCGCACATTACCAGTATTCTTGTTAACCCCTCGTGCTAAGCTAAGATGCTTGTGTTACGAGAGGGTTCACGTCGGTTGTAAAATGGGTGGCATTCGAACCCAAAACCACACGAGCGCAAGCCCGACGCTCAAGCCATTAGGCTACCGCCGCTTATTCGCCGATGCATTCTCTTCCAATTTAAATTTAACTAGCTGCCCGGACAGACTTCGTTCTGTCAAAAGTAAATTAATTAAGGTAATTCCCGAGTTCAGGAACAGTTTTTTTTACTTATTATTTATGTTTTACACCTTTTAAACCTTCCCTGGACTTCCACAAACATTTCAAGGTCAAAATCAGCCAAATCGGTCAAGCCGTTTTCATGCTATGTCGTGACAACGGAAAACGGGTTTCATTTTTATAAATATAGATTATTCACGTAGTAAGGGTATAATGTAGTTAAATACTTTGTAGTATGTAGTCGTAAAACTAAGTAGGTGTATAAACCGTATTTAAAAAAAAACACTAATATTTTTGTTCATTTTTCAGGTAAAGTACTGCCAGGTGTTGCCGCTTTATCCGACGCATAAATTATAGAGCAAAGAGTATTTATATACTAAAAATATATTTGCTTGTTAGCGTTGTTTATGTAATTGTTCTATTGGAAAGTCGAATGAAATCATGAAGATTTGATCTATTTAAGTGATATGTATGTATAGTACATTATAAGTTAAGTTTAGTCAACAAAAGTGTGTCATGTGTACGGCATAGTGTAATAAATCATTACCGCAAGAAATTAAATGTTGAAAATATAAAAACTTTTTTGTATTTCTCTGCCAGATAATACCGTTTTCTTATAAACGGTGTTGGTAACACCGAACTGCAAAAACAACCTTTCCTGCTTTGTAATTATGGCAGTGTCAAGACATTGGGCCTTATTCACTAAGTTCAAGCAGCGTGCTAGCAGCGGCCTAGCGGTTGAATGAACGGATTCGCATGCACATGGTTGCAGGTTCGAACCCAGGCAAGTACACATGTGACTTTTTCAAAGTTATATATACTTTCTTAAGGAAAACATGAGGAAACCTCGATTCCAAAAAATTGGAATCTGAAATCGCCAATGAGCAAGCGTGGTGATCAATGCTCATTCCTTCTCTATATGGGAGAGACCTGTGCCCAGTAGTTGGACGTTTATAGGCCGGCATTATTATAAGCGATTTCTATCATCGTTAACGCTTGTAGAAATGTACCTTTTTTAGGGGGAAGGCCCCTGTAGGTACCTAACATTAAGTGACATACTCTTACACATAATTATACAGGATTGAGTAAATTTAAGATTTCGACCTACGTTCCTTGGGAAAAGTTATTCAGTTTTATGCACCTGATTACCTCGTTGAATATACGCACTCCATAAAAATTAGTCCTGCATATCTCGATGTATAACGAAAAATGAAAATAGGATTACCGCAGTCGATTTCTAGGTACCTGCCTAATTTTTACCTGCCTAAAAACACAAGTTTTGCAGGAACAAATCAAATTACCGCTGGAGCCGCGCCGAGCATGCTTAATGATCTGCGTCTCCGGCAAAATCTAACGGTACGAATACACCAAATCCGCCATCGGCCGATGTATGCTCGGGCGTCATCGGCCGACCACGGCCGATCAAATCAAACGTAAGTAAATGGAAGAGAGCGCATACACTGCTACTACCGGCGTCGTCCGATGACGCCCGAAAACGGACGATAACTGACGAGTCCGAACGTGTTTGGATTTTTTGTCAGTTTTACTCTGAAGTTGCACAGTTCAGACTTCATACATGAGTTCCACCGACAACGGCCGTTATCGTCTGCAGTGTATTCAGTTGAACGTCCGAGTTACTCGTCCGAGTAGTTCTGTCCGCCATCGGCCGACAAAATCGGTTTTAGTGTATTCGTACCGTAATAAGAAAGGACCGACATTTTAGTCGGTGCAAGTCCGACTAATGTCCACGTCGTGCCCTCAAAATGGGTTGAAGTCATTAGAATTTTTTAAATTTTCATCCAGTGGAAAATAGACTTAAATCACTTATAAGGTAGTACCTAGTGTAACAAAATTTGCGTCCTGACAATCAATCTGACATAAAGTAAACAACATAAATTATACACGCAATATAGAATACCTATACAAAATATATAACATTTTCAGAAACCTGCTAAGAAAAGAAATCGATCTAAAGTAAAATACTAACGCCCTAATAATGCCCTAATCTAAGGTCGTGTCCCGGCGCTCACTGTTGCCAGGTAACGTAATGAAGGTCGCTACAGATTACATTATTCTTTTAGTTATTCAGAACGATTTCAGATGAAGTTCTAATGATATGGTCTTGGAATATGCGTTATTATTTTAAGGGTATTCTTTTCATCTACAATCTACGTTCTATAGAAATTCTTCAAACAAGATACGTCTTGTAATTTTTTTTGTCGCCTTATGATCTGTTTAGTCTGTTAATTTATTTTACTTTTATGTAGGTATTTTAGCATTCTAATTTTCTGCAGTCATGTAGATATTTTTTTTTGCATGACTTTTATAAGGTGTTACTTATAGATTTTTCGTGCAGTGATTATTTTTACTAGGGATGTTATGGATATATAATTTCGGATCCGGATATGGATATGGATATTGGTAAAAAATAATATCGGTTTCGGTTACGGTTATGGATATTAAATTATTTCGGATTATCCGATAGTTTCGGTTACGGATATAATTTTTTTAAGGAACTGTAAAATGAAATACAAATTAGTGATATAATTTCGGATCCGGATATGGATATGGATATTGGTAAAAAATAATATCGGTTTCGGTTACGGTTATGGATATTAAATTATTTCGGATATCCGATAGTTTCGGTTACGGATATGGATATCCATAACAACACTGATTTTTACCCATTAACTTCTACGAATCTATTAAACGAACGTCAGTTTTTTTTTATTTACTTACTATGTTTAAGTGTAAGGCAGTTTATTGTTGCCCTCGAAAACTACAAAAAAGTCTCAAGAAGCAGGCAGGTACCTATACAGCAAACAATACGGATACGCAAAGTAAAACTTTCTAGAAACTTCCAAGCAAGAACGTCCCTAACTTTATTCGTAAGTGAAGCTTCCTAAGTTCCTCTGTACATTATTTACAGGTCCTCTCGCACACTTACACGATATTACGTCAGCCGAAGTGAATTATTAATGCCTCGTAACTCAATCAGGAACCCATAAGGCGATCTCGTATAAAATATAAATATATTTCGTAGAAAATGTTCCAGCTAAAACGTTAGGTAATTGATTTACCAAGCGGTAATGTACTCGTATGATGTAGATGTATGAGAACGTTAGATACTGAATTTGTCATAAAATTTTCCATTCGATGCAGTTACCTATCATTCAAATTTCGACTGCACGGGTAGTCGAGTGGTATTCATAGATCACCACGCTAATTACCACTGTGCGTGATGTGCTGCGGGTTCGATCCCCGCATGGAAACAAAACGCAGTCGTGGCCGCTCACCGACCCGATGGACCGACCAGACCCGACACTCAGCTTCTACCAAGTTCTGCACAACAGTCAAACAAGCGATGGACAGAAACCGGTGGCGACAAGTAATTTGCACAAAATGGACAACTTATAAATGACCACGATCCTCAGTCATGAGGGAACGACTTCAGAGAGAAAGAGAGAGAAACCCCCGCGACACAAAGATTATATTCCTTAGTGCAGGAGTCGTTTTAAAAAAGAACAAAATATCTATTCACTAGCGGACCTTCCCCGGCTTCACACAGTGATAATGCCTATATTTTTATGTAGGTATATATTTTTTTTTGTTTACTAATAAAAAGATTACTAGCAATGTGGGTCGCACATTACTAGTAATCTCGTTAACCCCTCGTGCTAAGCTAACATGCTTGTGTTACGAGTGGGTTCACGTCGGTAGTGTAATGGGTGGGATTCGAACCCGCAACCACATGATCGCAAATCCGACGCCCTAGCCATTAGGCTACCGCCGCTTCAGTGAGACGAATTCATAGTCGAACTGTTCGATTCGCGACACCGCTGCCGCTGCGTCAGCTCATGATTAAGGACTCTTATTGAGTCTGAACTAGTCGGGCGATCCCGAGAATGGGCGGAATGCATATATTTATACACAAAACCTTCCACTTCAAACACTAAGTACTATAAAGTGCTGAATATTTATTTGAATTCGTTGCGGAATTTATAAGATCGAAGCTTAACGGTGGGGGCGACTTGTTCATTTCTAACCAGAAACGTGTAAATGCATAATTGATTAATTTTGAATAACACGAACTTGCCATACAAAAAACCAACCTTGCAATATTTCACCGTTAAGGGTAGATTTTAAAAACTTTATACGTGTTTATTTATATCATACCAGAAAACCCTATGCGAAATTTCATATAGGTATATATCTTTGAAAACTCCCTTTACATACCTATAAACTTCAACCCATTATCCCTCTTAGGAGGCAGATTTTAAAAAGCGCTGAAATACGTATCTAACCGGGAACCCGTATGTGAAATATCATCAAATATCAATCAATCATATGTAAATCATCAAATATCTGCCTTTGAAAAAGACGAATTTCCCTTAAAACTTCATACGCTATTGATTGAGCTGTTTTACATAGAATTACCTATGATTTACATAAAGGTAATAGTTAATACATAATGACTTATCTTTTACCTACATAGAGCTTCGTTTTACTAGAGTTATATTTTACGTATAGCTATGTATTACATAATTTCCCTCCTAGTTATTTAGGTATTTCAGCAATTTTGAAAATCCACCCCGGATTACCAAAATTGCTGAAACACGTGTTTATTTTAACCAGTAACCCATTGATCCGTCAGTCAATCATTCAGGACAAAGCATTTTATGTATATAGAAGATATGGCATTATCTTATGTACTTAATTAATCCATGACTATTATAAATGGTTATGCTTCATAGAAATAATAAATAGAAAATTTTATGTGCCCTTAACATTTTCTGAAGTGTTGTTCCACAAACTTCAGTCAATAATAATATTCATGATACCTAATGTTCAATATCGTTCTACATCCAACTAAAGGGGTCCCTTCCCTTCACAAACAGACTCAGCGGGGAAGCTCCTAGCAACACGAAATTCTTAAAAGCCCAAACAATCTTTATTTATAAAGACCGGAAAGATATTAACTTCGCTTTATTGAAAATAGACTGTTTCTGGCAGTTTTGACAAACTTTCTTTTTCTAAGAATCTACTTAAATATACTAATTCCATCTGAGTTCCAAAAATTGGAATCTTAAATCGCCAACACAGTGAGTCAACGCGGCGATCAATGGTTGTTCCTTCCGTATATGGGAAGAAGCCTTTGCCCAGCAATGGGACATTTATAGGCCGGATTAAATTTATTTCTAAGTACCTAGTTGTAAAAATAGAAGAATAAGGTGTAAGTTCAATTGAATGAAGTGGTCCCTACGCATCCTGCTTAGTTTTCGAACCTGAGTTATAAGGATGATTAAGGTAACATCCTAATGGCATTTTATGTAGAGGTATGGATGTAAACTTAATTATAAACGTCAGAATATATTTCCAGTACATTACCCGAAGCCATTAGCATTGAAATTAATTATCTATTCAAATATTCATTTGAAAGAGCACTACCTTTATACAAGGCTCTTTTAGTGGATTGAAATAATATTTTAATCATAAGATACAAGAAAACCTAGTAAAAGCATAGAAAAAATTATAAAAAAATATTTTATCATCAACGAATATAATAATTCTTTTGCGTTAGATAAACATTTTGGAGGTCTCAGCTCCTTGTCTACAAGTTTCTTTATGGTCTCTATTAAAGGGCTACAGGCTCTCTCTATATGGTACCTACCATACCTATTGCAAACTTTTATTTTACTTTTCCGGTTTTTTTTTCTCTTCGTGTAACTTGATGAGATTTTCTCATATAGTACCATTACATCAGTACCTAGTCTATTCTTCGCAAACTTTTTAAAGCGATTGAATACTCAAGAACATCAGTCGCTCTTTCTTGTTTAACACGTACAAATGACCCCTACTACAATAGTGTACATAAGTTCCTTATAGACTCACCTAGGCTATAAAATACTCGACCCAAAGACACCTTCGGGTCACATCCCTTGTAGTTTTCACTATAACCTTATCGAAAAGGGTACAGGACTCTATAAATTAATACCAACGGCTTTGTATTGGTTGACACAACCAATCTGAACTTTATTGACATTTATTCGCCAAGTAAACAATTTGTTTTACTTTCATGAATGAGCCGCTGTCCCCTTAAGCCTAGAATTAATGTGATCTACACCTTATTTAGACGCAACACGACTGATTTTCAAATGATTACAGCATTGTTACCGGACCTATTGCAGCTGTACGTGTGGTAGCTATCGATCGATGCTTCGCGCAAGCGTCTCTATTCGAAACACGAATTTTAACAAAAGAGACTGAATTGACATAAATGTATCAAAACACATTATTTAATATCGAAGCAGAAGTACTATAGGGGTTTAATGTATTGAAAATTATATTTTTAATACATAATACAGCTGTATGTGCACCGCATATCAATCGGGTCTAATGCTTTCCGATACGCGAGCTCTGGTCCAATTGGCGAGGGTTCGCGCATGCTCAGTGGACCCAAAGGTAGTGTTTTATCAAAAAATAATAATTTTACTTAGTGTCAGTAATGTAAAGGACATTCAACGCCGCCGGGCGACCCGGCTGGCGTGAAAAATGTAGTAGTCCAATAGTCTTACTGAAAGAAAACATACGATTAGTTTAGTTGATCGTTTCATGTCAATTGTTATGGTGTGTATCAATTGTACTTAGAATTCGTTGTATTTAGGAAAATATATTAACAGGTAAGTCTGAAGTGATACTTAAATATTTGTTATTATTTGGGCTTTACCCATATTTTCTGCATGACAGATTTCCTGTTTAGCTTTCCTGAGTGATATTTTCTGATTTTTATTTTATAATTGTTAGCTTTCATTCAGATATACGTGTTGTGTTTAAAATTAACATTTTCCTCGATAATATTGTAGAACTATTTCCAAATTTTACGTGTCTTTTTTCAATTGAATAAACGTTTTTATAAATATTAACCATGTTGTCAGCTTCTCATCTTATGTTCTTGGAGGATTGATCCTTTATTTCTAAGAAACGGTTCTTATAAATTGTAGACTAGTGAAGCTACAGGTCGATCGCTTTAAGTGTTTATTTTCGAGTTTTAATGCGTACATAAAACGTAGTTTCCTCTGTTTTGAAACGGCTTTGTGTGGATATTTTAAACTTATATCCTATGATACATTAGCAAACGCGGGATAAGAATGTAAATGCCTCGTAAATTTAGGTAATATCTGAAAAGAACGGTAACAGTCGTTCTCGGTACAATTTATTTTGACTATTTGCGTTTTAGATTGAACTGCGGAATAAAGTAGTAATTACATGCTATGTTTATTAATGTGTGGGAATTTATTTTAAAGTTTGTGTTCTAAATATAAGTGTTATTCGCATTTATGTATTGGTCACTCCACCCACATTAACATTAACGTTATGCAAGCGAAAGTGCACACAGCAATTCGGTCAATAGAGATCTTGTTCGAGTGTTCCAGCATTCAACACATGTATATACACAATTGTACATACTCGTATTTACATATAGTCCCTGTGTGTGTAACAACTAGTTCACATGTAGTCTATAGGAAATTTACAACTAATTTGATAGATGGTTAAATTTTGCACAGACATGCAGCTGCACTTTTCTTTGTTTCAATTCGAGGTCAAGTTCGAAATAAATCGATATTAATAAAAAGTGACTGATATTTTTACTAGGTTATATTGATAACGATGATACTGGATATTCAATGAAGTATATTTATGTATATTCAGATAGAAGCATTGAAAAATATTCGAAAGCGGTTTTACGTATTTATCTTGTAGCTCCTAAGACCAAACCGACCGTAAATGTAAACAATTATGAATGTCAAAATGAAAATGGTATTGTTTCACCTCAACGTATCGTCTTGCAAATTTGACAGCAATAATAATACAATTTTCGCTGTCAAATTTAATTGCCTTGCTGTTGAAGAATACATAATACCGATTCGAAACGAATAGGGTAAGTTAGCGCCGGAAAATATTCTTAGGAACAGTCTCTACTTATTTATTTTCGTTCCGGCTGGAACGTGGTAGACCTATTTCCGCAAAAGAGCTATAGGGACGAATTTATTAGATAAGAATGGAATATTTCACCTAAAGTGACGTATGAATAATATAATAGCATTTCGTTAATGAGATTATATTGGAATGACTAATAACCATATGCTTAGATCAATACAGAGTTCTGTTAAAAAATATGTGTGTACACCGTATTAGGAATAGGTACATAAGTACACAAGAAACTGACTGTACACTGTACATACAGACATTTTCAGTTTTCCTGATCAAAGCAATCAGATAGATCTGAACAGTATCAATACATCATCAGTATCAATATCATTCAAAAGCTGTCATGATGATTAAACTAATGGTAAATTTAAATTTAAGCTTCTGAAAACTAGAGGTAAATTTCCTCCCATTAATTTCACAACTTTCAAAAACTCTACATCACAAACAATAACAACATCGCAAAATGGCTCTGACAAACATAATATTTTTATTTATTTTTATCAAGGGCGCTTTTTGCATAAGTAGCTAACAAAACGAGCACATCTCTTAATGCTGTAATCTCGAAATGTATTACCAGAGAAGAGAAAAGTCCCAACACTTTTACACTTGTCTGTTGAGCTTAGAAGGTGACGGATCAAAAGAGGTTTTATAAAAAAAGGTGAAAGCTGCGCTCAGCCGCTGTTAAATATTTTATTCAGCCCAGTTTCGAATTCGGCAGATCTCTGATATATCTCTCCTCCTATAAATAATGAATGCATAGGTACGACAAAATTATGCAAACTGGGATCTTTTTAAGGGCCTGCCCATTTCTAAGTTTCTAGACCGTCACACGACACAGTCATACTAATATTATAAAGCTGAACAGTTTGTTTATTTATTTAAGGATTCAACGGTTTACTCACGCGCATTCTCGGGATCGCCCGACTAGTTTCAGACTCAATAGGAGTCCTTAATCATGAGCTGACGCGGCGGCGGCGGTGTCGCCATGATTAAGGACTCCTATTAAGTCTCAGGAACTTTTGGTCCGATTTGAAAAAAACTTCTCTGTCTCCTAGGTTTTTTGCTACTTTTTGCCGCGATAATTGTCGCCCACGCGGGCGGAGCCGAGAGCAAAAGTTTGTCATATTATGAAGTTTATGCTCATCTCTTTAAAAAATATCTTTTTGAGCAGCAACTAAATTATGATTAAGAAAACATGCATTTATTAGTTCTACAATTAGTATTATGACTACTGCTACCTGTTGGGTACTAATCGCTAGGCATATTCGAGTTGAAGGCTTTTAAATTAAAATATACAAAACCATTACACTGTAAATGCGACCTTTAGACTTTTAATTAAGGTCGAAAGTTATTAAACTGTGTAATTGGTACGCTGAAGCCTCATTAGTGTCGTGTCAAAAACAGAGATTATAAAAAATTGCTTGTTCAGAAGTTATATTGAAACAAAACATTAAATTTTAACAATCATATTGTATTACTTTTGTAAAAGTTATTATAGCATTAGTAAGTTGTTATTTTATTATTATACATTATTTATAAGCTGTTCCCCATGTTTACCAAAATGTGTAACAGGAAATTTAGTTGACTAGCGAGCTATGGTCGGAGTCTCTTTAAAGAATTAGATAGGAAATAAGATTATCCGGAGAAGAACCGGAGTGACCGACATAGCTGGCAGTGGGCTGATCATGTTTGTTGTAGGACTGATGTGTATCGGAGCAGACGAGTCCTTGAATGGAGACCGCGATTCGGCAAACTTAGTGTAGGACGCCCCAAAGCCAGATGGACCGGTGACCTGAAAAAGGTAGCTGGGTCGGACTGGATTTGGAGGCGGAGAACCGGACCTTTTGGCGCAAATTGGGAGAGGCCTATGCCTAGTAGGTAGACCGCAATAGGCTGAGTTGATTAATTTGCCCTTTAAAGCAAAAAACAGAAAACTACATACAGTACATGTCATTAACAAACCTAGAAATGTACTGATAATATTACCCAGCTTACAATATTAACCACACGAATTTAATTAATCTAATTAGTATTACTGTATTATCATTAACGTCAAAATCAATTCGGTGAGCGTTGGGTCGCACCTCTGAAACAATAACTTATCAAAATCAACCCTAAAAGTAACAAGATAATGTCAAAAATACTTCGATCCACAATACGACTAGCTTATGATCAGTTATTTTCTTCTAGGCTAGCCGAGATTTCTCTTTGTACTCTTGAGACTTCTACGTCTGATTTTTTATTTATATATAAAAGAGATGCTTTAAATAAAAACAATGGCAGTAAACAGTAAATAAATAGGGGTATAATAATCCAAACCCAAATGAAAAAGAAGCGCTTCGAAAAACGGTAGGCCGTGGCACCTTGCGCTTCGCTTGGCTCGTCTTGGCGGGGGTCACAGAAATATAAGCAAGGGCACTATGGTCCTCCCAGATTACTGAAAATGTTGCTTAATGAGATAGGTTATTAAATTGTATTTTTCTTTTCTGTAGATAGTGAAAACACTCAAGATAATTAACGGACGAAGAAACTTTCAATTTATTTGATCAAACAAGAGAGTAGACTTCAAATATTACAAGTAATAATTAGATTTTGCTTATTTTGTGAAAAGCCCAGCATAGGGATTTTACAATTGAATTTAAAAGTTTTAATTTCAAAATAAAACTTATTTTTGATATGAATCTCGTGAAAATCAATGTAGGTAATAAGCTGCCTTTAGATTAAGAATATTTATTGCGTTGACTTTTCCATTCGTATTGATGAAAAACCATTATGTTAATAAATGTAGGAGCAAGAAGGATTTCCTTTACAGAATTTACATGCTTCTGAATAGACTTATCTGAGCGTAAAATTGCCGTAGCTCAATTTACGTAGGCAAGTACGAACCATGAAAGTGACGTCATTGAAGATCGATGTAGGTACTCCCGTATTCCCTTATTACTTATTACCAACAGGGTACACCCTGGCATTAAAAAGAAACTTTTGTTAGTAGCAACACTTGTTTCTTTTTTCGACTAATGGTGCATAATTATGATCTAAGAATCAATAAAAACAAATCAGTTTGTTTGTAAATTTCATAAATTCACGCAAAGACATAAGTAGAATATAAAGTGTAATTTATTATTCGTTAGTAATTCTACATGTTGGTAAAATGTTTATTTGCGTAAATTTTAGTGTGTTCTTAAGCTCGAAACACACACAAACAGTTAAAACTGGAAAATTTATTACTTACAAGCACTCTAGTTTATTAGTAGTACACCTACGAAATTCGATCAAGCATAAACTTCAAGTAATATTATGAGATGTGGAAACCGTTATATTTCTGCAATAATATTGAACCTTCAGAAGTCGATAGGAACACAGTAACTCTTATGAAGAGCTCGAAAGTTCATGTCACCTAAACATTATAGGCTCAACGATATTCTTATCCTATTAGCCTATTACCCTATCGATGCATTGTGCAGTTCCGTGCCAAGCGAGACGAAATACGGAGTTCGGGTCACGGGCGTGCAAGGGGTGGAAAGAGGCAAGGGGGAAACCGTCCCACACCCTCATATGAACCACCTACGTTGTATGCAGCTAACAATGTGATTCCGTTTCTGGGAACGAGAAATCGTAGCCCCAACCCGGCAAATACGGACAGCTCTATAAACAAATTCCTTTAGATTTTTGAGTTTGTTCAGGGATTTACTTAAAACGATTAAATTTCTACCGGTTTTCCTTATTTTTTTAATTTCACATCTATGTTATGTTATGTACCTACTCGTGTGGTTTCATTAATAACGCCTCCTGTTGGAGTTGTAATGGATATAGAGCTTAGCTACAAACGGATTACTAAACGAGTAATCCGTTTGTGAATATACTATTAGGGTATTATTTCGTAACAAAAGAATTTTGAATAATACATGAGTCGTGAATACTGCAGCATGTAATTGCATGCGGATAGGTGACCATTTGTACTCCATGTTATATTTTGAGCGAGATAAATAGGGCCATACTTAGATGGAATACTATAGTTCCTGTTGTAAAAAGACCCATTCTATAACTGATAATAGCATAGCTCTAAAACCTCTTTTCACAAAAATGACAATCAACAAGTGAGTCAATCACTGGCTGAATTGTACAGTATTGTTTTGAGAACAAAGCCTCGATGTAGCGCTCTCACGAACATGAAAGGTTGTCATGTCAAGTCTTTGTATCCCAACAAAAGATTACGTTGTTTTGTTTACGTTATTTTGTTTTATCCTGAAACAATTGCCAAGCATACATGTAAACTACTACAAACCGGCTAGATATACATACTTTTAGAAGATGTGAGGTATCATTCAATGCGTAACGAATTCAAAAATAGAAGACTTAGGTCTGGAATTTGAATAAAAAGAAATATATTTTGAAATCGGAAGCACAGTGTTTACATTGATTGTTCATGAGTTAAGGTGTGTGCTACATCCTACATGAATAAGACTCAACGGGTTTCCTATAAATGCATCCATAGTTTATCTAGGTCTAGCCTGAATTATATATCATACAAGAAACTTCATTGGAGTTGTATGCTTCCATGCATGATCTTATGTTTTCTGTAGGTAATCCGCGCGGAGAGTCGATGCCCATATGATAGGGAATTCTGATCAGAGAGTAAAGTTGACATTTTAATAGATCCTAGTTAGAGCGTACCAAGCAAACCAAAATTACTTCTATTGAACGCAGTTTTATGTGTAATTTGCCCTTTCATCGTTGACCGATCCGATAGCGAGTAAATTTTTGTGACGTCACTAAAAGACTAAATCGCTGTTTTAATACCGCACCCATATTCTTTTATATCGACTTACTTTTATAGCTGAACTAGCTTTAACTATGATGCTAGACTAAGAGACTAAGTTCATGACGACATTTCTGCAGTAACCAGGGGTAATTTGCATAACATTACAAAATTCTTTTACATTCACGACTTAACTAAGTGTGCTATAAAAGTTAGATTCATTAGCATTCATAAGTACTTAGAACAAAATTTTGCGTGTTTTGAAGTTTCTTTGCCGTGACGAACAAAATTGGCTGTAAAACCTCTGTTTACTTACATCGCAGTTAACTTTCAAGTTGCATGCCACAAAATTATAGAAGAACTACAGTAAATTATGAACTTTAAATATTATTCAGTAACAAGCCATTGTACAACCAATATAGAGTAATAAATGAGTACATATTTAAGCAGACACACTTTGACCCAAAAAGTTTTTCTTAATTATTTATTAAGTACATCGAATAGCCTTCGTCGCTGACAATGTTCACTATGTTCACAAAGGTATAATAAAATGTAATTATGGCATTGTTATTGCCGTTTAACGATCAAACGAAGATGAAACAAATGAATTTAATTATCAAACGAGGGAACCTAAATAAATACTCTACAATTAGGAAAAGAAGAAATGCTTTGAGGCTCTGTGGAAAAATAATTACTTTTTGGATAGTAACAACATTAGAAGTACCTACAGGACAGTATTATATTCAATTATAATGAATCACACATAAATGTGGGAAAAACCGACTTCCATTGCACGAAAGTACAAACAGTATATGATACAGGTACACGTAATTTCGTCGAATTTCTTGGTAAAAATTTCCAATTACTTTTATTTAAAACCAAACCAAAAAATCAATTTTGAAAAAAAAAATGGGATTACCTCCTATTTTTTTAAATCGATCCACATTGGTCTGAGATATTGCATAACATACATACAAAACAATACCAACAATAAAGGCGACTTCAGAAGACTTTTTGAAGTTAACACTAATATCTACAATCGCTTACCTATGTATTTTTCTAAGCTTGCGTATATATTTCTCTGATCAAACTCTCAAATCTAAAATTCTTGATTGTGAATTGAATAGATTTATTCTGGTAATTTTTCCTTCCTTCACAATCCGCTGAAAAGGCCAGGTGCTATAAACAAGTTTAACCCGTCGTTCCAACCGTAATCCCATTGACCCAATCATCTGCGCGAATATGGTTTGGCTACGAAACGGATCCCGCCGAGATATAACACAATGAATTATTCAAATTTTCCTTCAACGCCTGGTTTTACAAAACATAATACGCTCTTCAGCCTCTATTATCAGAAGGTTAAGTGTCTATTAAAAGATGAATCCAATCTTTTCGTATTCACCGTCGATAAGTTATGCATAAACCTTTCTATCTACCCACAATTTTAACGAGTCAAAAATATTTCAAGGGTCGCCCTCCCACCTGAAATTTCGTACCGTATCTTCGTCATTAGGTACGCCTTTATATTATTTTTCTTTTATTAATGCTCTTCACGAATCTCGGTTTTCAAAGAAGTAATTTATGAGAATTCAAGTACGATCCCCAGCGTATAATATTTCTATTCTCGATGTGATTGAAGGTTTCTTGGGGTCAAACTTCGGAACTTGGTGTGCATATTTAATAGGAACCTATTCACGTTATATCTCACATTTATCTAACTTAATTCTTATATGCGGTTACTCACGCACATTCTCGGGATAGCCCGACTACTTTCTGTTTATAGCTGCGCGACAACACCGCATCAGTTCCTGTCAGCATACGTGACCTGATGCGGCGGTGTCGTGAGGCGAAATGAGCGTGTGTAAACTCATGAACTCATAGCACAAAAGTAACTGTACAAAAATTCATACAAGTCTTTTTGTCCTTAGTAAATACCGCTAGATCAAAATGCCGGACTGGACGTGGTTGGTGTTCGCGGCTGTTTTCGGGGCCGTATCCGCTCTGTCCGTGCCGTTGGCGCTGCTCATCTACTTCGTGCGTCCCTTCGAGAAGAAACCGCAGGTGCATGAGGATTACAGCATACCTGTCACATTGCCAGCTGTAAGTACTTAGACAAAGAGTTAGATATTAACTTTAAGATAATTTAAGTACCTGTCAATAGAAACCAGGAGGTTTTACATAAGGTCGGAAGGAAGGGTTGGAAGACCGCTGAAGGGGTAAAAATAAGTACATTTATGGAGGTTTTTCAGGAATCGATGGATCCTCTCGAAAGGTATTATTATCATACATTAATCTGATTCTGTACTCCGCAAGCGTCAATTTTGAGGTCAGCCAACCCTGCAAAAGGTTAGCTATTCTATATTACTTACATGGAATCTGCTTGGAATCCCTAAATGTACGTGTTGTAACGTACGCAGTCCCCATAACTTATACTTACGGCGGATCAACGAACGATTCTCTTGTATCAACGCTAAATCTTATTTGACTGACCGAGAATTATTCTTTTGTTTTTCGTCCAAACCTCAAGTCAGCGAGGTTTATCCAGCCTTTGTTCTCACTTTTGTTAATTTAGATAAGTAAGAACTTTATGTAACTAGCAAAACCTCTTTAGATTGAATCTTAGATTTTTTTCAAGTAGTCAATGTGGAGAACCTTATCGTGATAGTGGTCATTAATATTTGAGAAGTTGGGTGGTCATAATTCTGGGTATTAGTTACGTTTTCATGAATATTTTAACACTTGTTCCTTTAAACATTTACATTTTGACACAGCGTTGTATTCTTTGAAGAAAAATCTACTATCAACTTTGGTTAACAAATAAGGTAATGAAATAAACAGCTGCCACGCGCCATTTTTCAGCTAAATGTACTTATTAACAGACCAAATAGTAGGGCCAACTGAGATTTTAATTATTAGTGTGACAATTTTCTTATTACAATTATTTAAATGACTTCGCCATAATTGAGATTATATATTGCCGATATGAAATCATGGAATATAATATTTTCCAATTTTTTTAAGTGTATTATGGCTTAGTAACCCATATCGCATGACTTAATCGTTAACCAAGGTCGGAATCGGAAGCCAAGCCTGCTATACTTCCTCGATTCTAGGAAATGTAATTAGAAAAAAAAACCGTACTTCTAATTTATGTAATCGGTAAAATGTGTGTTAATTTATAGGAATATGTGTAAAAGAATGCGGAATATAAGTGGTTTAGTTTATGTAACATAGTAAATCTATTTTATGCAAGCAAACGCGATACAAGAAACAATTTCTTATAATCGTAGATGCTTAATACTGTGGTTAAATATTTGTCTACTATTCTTTGTTACTTCAGATCTGTGACGTCATTATTCAATGGTTCAGTATCTACCTAACTGATCATATAATGTTCTCTCCTCACAGCTGTGTGGTATTCATTCCTCGTAAGAAGTCCCTTCGTTCCCATTCTCGATTGGAGAGACGCGTGCTAACTCAATTCAATCTTGTCCCAAACCAAACCGAGCCCTCTCTGCCGTATTGCTGATCCGCATTACGTGTGATTCCATGAGGAATTCCCAAAAGGAACGAAAAACTTGAATAAATCAATTTTTTAAGCCATTACGAGTATCCTTAGATAAATTAAGTCAAAACTTTGGTAGACGGGGAGCCTATATTATAATTTCACTTACAATTCAATGATACGTTCAAAAGCAGAACAGTTTATTTCTTTTCGGATATCCCATAAATTTTATTGAATATAGCCGAGATATCCTTCGGTACTTAGTGAATAATGGAAATATTATCTTCATGGCGTCATAACAACTATGGGTATAATAAGGAATAAAGGCGACGACAGCGACGTGGCCGGCGGCGCGTTGACCACTTGTTACGTGCCGAGATCACGTTGGATTCGGATATTCAAAATCGGTTAGAAGATTAGATGATCATTGTTCTGAGTAAGAACAATGATCATCTAATCTTCTAACCGTTGGTATTATGTTTGACAAAATTAATAAAAATATTTTAATTAAAGAGAGATTTATAGGAAAACTTTTAATATCTTGGAATTCCCTTCCGTTTTTCTTTTACGGTCGCGTCGCCACGTCGTCGTTTCATAAAAGATCCACATATCGATAGCTTAGTCTTTTGGTAAAGAATGATCTCACACCTCTTGTTTCTGGCCTATTATATATCTGGTTGCTGACAAGAAGATTGACAGATTATTTAATATCAGAGATTATTATAATATCTTTAAAGTGATTTTTTTATTCACTTACATAAAATAGTTAGGATGTTTAGCCGAGTTTTCATAATATTCAAGGACTAAGCTCATTCCCTCAGGGATTGAAAGGAACCACGAATTTCCACTTACATAAACTTTCTAATTAATTAATCATCACATTTGGTTAGTAACGATGTGTATGTTTTCCAACACATTAGGTACAGCAGCCCTATAAGTATTTCACCGACATCCATCATGAAACGCTGTACCAATGAAAAGCCTGTCATTAAAAAAGTTGACCTCAATTCTCGTACGAAATATAATTAAAAACAACCGCGTTGATTTAATGGATGATGAGGGTTGTGACGTAATAGGGTACAGCTATTGTTCTTGTATAGTTATAAACCTACGGATCGCGTCTAACAAATAATAGAGCGATAATAACACTGTTTTCGTCCCGGGACTTAACCATATGGAGATATTCCCACGGTTTTCCCACTGGCAAATTAGTATATAATATGTTTGCTATCGCATTCAACTCTTTCTCTCAATTCGGTCCAACGATTCAAACTGATTGCTAATGAATAGCAGTTATTTATGTCTTTATTCTTTGAACTGCTGGGCAGAAAATCTAATGAATGATAAAAACATCTGGCTGGTAGTTAGAAGGTTGGAGATGAAACATACTTTCTAACTGTGACTTGAAATGAGAACTCTAAAAACCGTTTGCATGAAACAACACAATTTACTAAACACATCTAAATTTAGTCCTTCAGTATCTTTTTCACTTGTACCTACATAATTAGAAAAGGGCAAACGAAAATTAGAACTGTCAAATTTAGTTCCGATTAAAATTCTCCGACATGTAAAAACGTGTGATAACACTGTGTCGAAAAACACTGTGATATTCTAGGTAAAAACAAGGTTGACATTTCTTAGTTTGTTGTTAACTGTTGCCGTCCTTTTCTAACGCTTTATGTTAGTAAAAGACAGCAATGGTTTTAGTTTGCCTACAGAGAAATCAGCACCATTATATTTCTAATCTTTTAAACATATAAAGCTCTACTCAGGTACTATTTCTCGACGGGATCGATTTCTATTTCACATGCCCTTCTTTCTATTCAATAAAACTAGACAGCTCTTGAGCTTAGAGTGTTTGAGTTGTTGAACTCGTGTAGAAAACTTTATGAATAGGGTTCAAATCCCTATTATGTGAAGTACATTTACTAAGCTTAAAAGTTCTTAGTAGAAAAGGGATTATTTTGCTGAGTGAGAGCTGTTTTCTTATTCGTAGTTGTCTTCATTAAAGGGAATTTCAAAGACGATATTTTAATCAAGATTGAGTAGCATCAAATTTTCCTTTTGTATTTACGGTGATTTATTCAAATGTTTACATTAAACATGAATATTTCTATGAACAAAAACCACTTTGGTTCCTTTGCGATTTGGGATTAGTACCTACTTATAACAAAACACAAATCAGTTTTGTGAATTATGTTCTTGAAAGAACGGTCTGCAGTATTAAAATGAGGCAGGTGAAGATTTAAAATGTAGGTGTCCACCGTTTTCTATTATTGGTGATTTTATATTACTGTATTGGACTTTGTATCGTCTGTTAACACGCCTAAATAATATAGCTGCGCCCCGCGGCGTTACATGCGGTTTATCAGATAACTTAATTTTTCAGGTTAAAAGCCTAGCTTTAGCCTATGTGAGTAATCCAGGGTGTGAGCTTTCTCCATACCTAATTTTATCACACATACACACACACTCACTCACAAACATTCACATTTATAATATTTGTGTGATAGTAACGTCTAATAACCATCGTCCAATCAACCTATCAGCTCTAAATGATGCCCCAATATGGAGTTCCCTCATAGAAAACTCAATTGCGCTTCTATATTGGCTCTCAGTCCAAAAACTCGTCTAGCTCGTTATTATTTTTAAACCATCTGGGGAATAGTCCGTCGAAAGAAAATCAATAAATTCGCGACCCGAAGTGTAAATGGATCTGATACGTTCTTCGAAACGATAGGTCTGTAAATATAACACCGTGGTTTTTGCTATAAGTGCCTGTTGACTAAGGCTTAGTGGAATAAAATACTTAAATACTCTACAAACTTTGCCGACAAGCGGGGATAAGGCGTCGACTTTCTTTGTCTGAATTAAGGATCTTTCTATGTCACATCGCCCCTCCCTAAACATACGGACGTAAACATTGTGCTCCGTTAGTTTTATTCATTAAAAATATAAAAACTCAGTATATTTACCTAATTGTTATAAAAAAGTAAACTACAGTGTGTCGACATACAGTGAAAGTGTTATCCAATCATATTATAAACAATAAACCGAGTTAGGTATAACATTTCTAACATTTGAAACACAAACTTTTTTCAACGTGTTAAATTCAGTGTTATTAATGCTCGAATACTGTGATTTAACTATAAACTGATTAAATAAACATATACAGTGCCAAGAGAGTGTAAACAGAAGTTTTAAATATAAATAAAAACAAAGTGTTTCAAACTAAAATAAAAAGACGGTTACAGTTTTAAATAATATTTTTTCAAAAACGGCGTCGCTACCCGCTACTGGACATCGTCATACAATAATACAGTAGTTGAACGAACTAACCACGTTTTTTGAAGAATAAGTAAGTAGTACGTTTGGCTCGTATCGATCGTCTGCCGGATTACATTATAGTGGTATTGAGTTCGCTACTTACCACAAGAAGTTCTTTTTGTATGTTATTAGCGATTGTTGAGTTTGATATTATTACAATATGAATATCTTCGAAAATATCACTTTGCGGAGAACACGAACCCGATCAATGACCGAAGCAATAACAGCCGAAGATGATTCAAAAAACTTAACACTAGATGACACTACCAGCAGTATGCCATATACATCGGATGATGACAATGACGAGACACGTGATTTAAAACTACAAATAAAAGAATTACAACTACAGTTAACAACAGCATGCGAAAAAATTGATAATCTATCAAAAGAAAACATAGAACTCAAAAACACTATTAAAAACGTTACGTCTGAACGCGAAACCGGAATTACTAAGTCATTAAATGAATCGTTGACACCTAAGAAAAATACAAAGCTGGCAACACCACAGCGTACCTCAAAAAAGGGACGTACACGAAAACATGTTTTAAAGACAAAAGATACCCAGGAGACATCTCAAAATATTTGTATTTCTCAAAACAATCCAATAGAAAATACACAAAATATTCAACAGGAAAATAACACATCCCAGCATGATGAACATAAAATATGTGTTCTAAGTTCCAACAAAAGGAATAAGATTTTAACAATAGCTTCAAATAAATTCCCTAATTTTCAAATTTGTCATTACCTGACCCCACACTGTGGAACTAAGAAGTTCATCAGTGATTTAGACCACAAACTTCAAAACTACACTATGAATGACTACTGCATAGTTTTAATCGGAGAAGAAGATTTTCAAAGTACAAATAATTATGTGGAGTTAACAATGTATATACGCGAGACTCTATTAAAAATAAAACACACAAATATTATATTATGTGCGCCTACTTATAAATTGAGCGATCATGCAATGATGTTCAATTTTCGAGTAGAAAGTTTTAATAATTTGTTATATCTAGATAACTGTACACATAATTACGCTCTGTTACTTGATTCTAACTTAAATCTATCATGTGATTATAAAATGTTTTCGAGGAGCAATGGGTCGCTCAATAACTACGGTATGGCAAACATATTTGAAGACATTAAGTATATGCTTAATATGCAAATTAGTAACAATAATCTAAAACATAACGTATCTCATTCTATTTCTTGTAACAAAATGAATGACTTGTTTTTCCTCGAATAAATATTTAAATGTATTACACCAAAATATTGCAGGTTTATTAAAAAAGTCAGATGTTTTAACTGTTTGTTTAGACGAACTCTTTGAAAAACAAATAAATGTAGACATTATATGCATTACCGAACATTTTGTTATGAAAAGTTACGAAAACCAGTTATATGTACCAAACTACTGTCTAGCTGCATGTTATAGCAGAAAAGATAAAAAAAGAGGCGGAGCCTGTATCCTTGTAAAAAACGGGCATCAATTTAAGGAATTGCCAAAAATTGCTAATATATCTTCTCCAGGCGTTTTTGAATGCTGCGCGATCGAACTTATTAATTATAAAATTATAGTAATATGTATCTATAGAGTACCTAATATCAATAATTTAAATGACTGTCTGGCAAAACTTGAATTTATTCTAAAAGATATAACCAATGCACGTCAAAAGAAAATTGTAATTGCTGGAGATTTTAATATTGACATGCTTAAATCAACTAGACAATCTATTTCATTTGAATGCCTGCTACTAAGTTTTAATTTGAAACTAGCATTGAAGCAACCGACTCGTTTGTCTAGCCTGACATGCATCGACAATTTTGCGCATAATTATAAGAAATCATGTAGGGCCAGTGTACTAGATTTTGCGATGTCCGACCACACCGCACAGCTGCTTCAATGTCCAGTGCCTAAAGTATTTACAAATAAGTTCTGGTACTTGACCAGAAGAGACTATGCCAATGAAAACATAATTAAGTTCAAGGATTGTATAAATAGTTTAACCTTTTCGGAAATTTATGAAACCCATGATCCAAATATAGCATATAACGAATTTATCGATACTTTTAAGATGTTTTATGATTTATGTTTTCCTTTTTATACAATTAAAATAAATATTATTAAGAAACCTAAATGGCTGTCCAGAGGAGTAAAATTATGTAGTAAAAAGAAAAGGTTACTTCTATGGCAACTAAGATTAAATCCTAACCAAGTCAACAAAGTGAACTTTATTAATTACTCCAAATTATACAAAAAAATTATAAAACTAACCCAAAAGTCACAAAACAATTATAAAATTAAACAATCTAAAAATAAATCTAAAACAACATGGCAAATAATTAATCAAACAAAATTAAATATTCCAAACAACCCGATCAATAACATTAACGTGGGAAGCCTAAAGATTTCCGATCCATTGGATATATCTAATGCTTTTAACAATCACTTTGTTGACAAAATACAGCCTAAAATCGACATTGGAAGCAATCCTAAACCGCATAGAATAAGCACTCAACCAAATTCAATATTTGTAGCACCCAGCGTACCGTATGATATATTAAAAATAATTATTTCCCTAAAAAACACAAATAGCGTAGGTTATGATGGCATTTCTACGACGGTTCTTAAGTCAGTTGCAAATGATATATGCGTTCATCTTAGTTATATATTAAACCTTAGCATAAGTAGTGGTATCTATCCAGATGCTCTAAAAACTTCAATAATAAAACCTTTATTTAAAAAAGAGAATAGGGAGAACATGGATTATTATAGACCGATAGCGCTTATTCCAATCATCTCTAAAATATTTGAAAAATACATGTATACAGAAATATATAAATACTTAGAAAAAAATAATATATTGTGTGAGGAACAGAAGGGATTTAGACAGTGTAGAACAATTAACATGGCAATATATGATTTTTTAAGTAATGTAATAGAACAAGTTGATAAGCGTACTCCCGTTTGCGCCATATTCTGTGATATGACGCAGGCCTTCGATTATGTACACTATAAATCTCTATTAAATAAACTTGATGCATACGGTATCCGAGGCAATATCCAAAAACTAATTGAATCTTATCTATGCAACAGAAAACAGATAACTGAAATTAATAGACTCAATGAAGTCAATAAACACGAAGAGATTTATCAATCATCGGTACGTGAGGTTACGTTTGGGGTACCGCAGGGTAGCGTACTGGGCCCTTTACTGTTTATACTTTATATTAATGACCTGCCGAATTTCATAGACCAACCCTTAACATTGTTTGCCGATGATAGCACCATATCAGTCCCTTGTAAAAATAAAGATACATACGAAAATGATATTAATACTTCTCTAAATTCAATGATAACATGGCTAGATCATAATAACTTAAAAATAAACCTCAGCAAAACAAAAATAATACATTTCAGTCAACGCAAACTCGGTAATAGTAATCTAAACATCCATTACGATACAAACATTATTAATGAAGTTGATAGCACAAAATTTTTAGGGCTGGAAATAGACAAAAGATTAAATTGGAAATCGCACATTGAAATTCTATGTAAAAAGTTAAGCAAATCCGCATATGCCTTACACACACTTACACCAGTAGTTGCCACTGAGGCACTTCTAACAGCCTATTACGGCATAGTCGAATCCCACCTACGATACGGAGTTATATTTTGGGGTAACTCGACCGAAAAGGAGTCAGCATTTAAGGCCCAGAAAAGATGTCTTCGGTCTATGTTTAATTTAAAAACTACTGATAGTTGTCAACCTTATTTCAGAAAACATAAAATCTTAACGTTACCTTGTATATATATCTTAGAAATAGCAGTATTTGTCAAATCAAATCCCCAAAAGTTCACACGAATAAATGACGTAGTACCACGGAATAGACGTGACAATAGTAGGTTATGTCTTCGCAGGGCCAATACTACACTAATGCGCAAAAGTGTCTGTTGCATGGCACCGGAAATATATAATAAATTACCAAAGTCTTTAAAAGATTTGAATATGGCTCTCTTTAAAAAGAAATTGCGAAACTTTTTAGTAGATAAAGCTTTTTACAGTGTCTCTGATTATCTACTGGAAAAGCATATTGCTGTTAATTAGGTAAGATACATTTATATAAAGCATTTATAATTTGTTAATTATTTTCATGTTTAAAATCTATTTATACTGTTAATTTGTAATAAGATGTGTGGTATTAATGTTTAGAATAGTTTATTTATATACATTTGCATGCCTACCGGCAAAATATGGCTGAACGAATGTTTACTTTTTTATGTCACCACTAATGTAATACCCATATTTGCAAATAAATATCTTTTATCTTTTATCTTTTATCTTTTAAGGACAAAAAAGCTGACCTCAACGACTGTTATTATTTTTATTTGATCTTCAGATACTTTTTATTACAAGGTTGATCTTATGTCCGTAATAATGACAGCCCGATAAGCAAGGAGTCTTTGTTTTTAAGCTTATGTGTCTTTCTGTTAAACTTTCATCCTGCGTAAAGACCAATATATACATACCTAAGATATTTTTAACGTAAAATTGAGAAACGTATTCTCGTCCTTATTTCTTTCTTCAACCTTATTTAGATGCTTCCAGTCATAATGGATTTAGCTGAATAACGTATTTTACGTGGAGCGGCTGCCTATCTGATCTCTACAACCGATTTTACTGGATATTCCAGTATCCTCTAGTAAGAACCAGAGAACTGGTTATCAGAATTGTAATGACTTAACGACTGTCGTTAAGACACAGTCGGGACCAAAGGTTCAACGTGCTTTCCAAGGCACAGGGCTCTCAGGGTATATTTTCAAATGGTCACCCTTCTACGGAACAACCGAGGCGAGCGCGGCTGAACCTATTTATCAGTCATACCATACGGCTTAGCACGAGGCAGTGCGGCACGAGCCCCTCTTTATTAGAAATACTTTTTTTTTATTAGAAATACTTAGAATTACTTTATAAAACTGCACTTTATAAACAAAAATGTAAGTGTTCAATATAGGTGCGAGCAGGTTAAATCAATAACGAAACTAGTTCGTGTAAATAGAGCACTATCCCTCATAAAACGGCGGAAGTACAGTTAATTGATGGAGCGTGGCCATATTCGGAACACCTGCACACGCTGTGTAATTACCAATACATACAAACAGCGCTAGATTTGTCGCGAAGGGAATTGATTGCTTCTCTTATTAACTACATCCAACTAGAATAAAATGACTTTATTGGTATAGGTAAAGTCAAGTGAAATGCGCTTTCTAAGTGAAAACAATAGGAAGGATAAAACGAAAACATCATACCAATAGTCAGATAACTTTATGCTAGAAATAATTTTAAAATGTTAACGGTTGTTTTATACATAATTGTTAAACGTCAAATTGATTCCTCGAATAAAAGTTATCTGACTATGTAAAAATCAGCTACTTAGGCCCTGTTTTTTGAGTCCTAGTTAACTCAACCAATGGTTAAATATGCTAACCAATGGTTTCAAACTTCGGTAGAACGTGTTTATTTATCAATTTTTATTCTAAAAAATGGTTAAACAATTATCTCTTTGACTTATTGACCCTTTGATAGACAAACAAAACGCGTTTTATCGAAATTTTTAACCATTCGTTAGCATATTTAACCATTGGTTGAGTTAACTCGGGATCAAAAAACCTTATTAGGGTTGATTTTTCAATCACCGTGTTAACTTTATTCGGGGAATAATTTAAAAATGTTGACAGTTCTTTCATGCAAAAAATCTCAAACGTCAATTTTATTTGTCAAATAAAAGATGTCTGTCTTTGGAAAAATCTGCCCTTAGGAAATAAGTTAGAAGAAATAGTTTTGGAACAGGACTAAGTTTAAAATAGATACCTTAAATGTCAAGTAAAGACAAATAATGGAGAAGAGATTGACTGAATCGCTTTTGAAGTGGAAATTGCTTCTGTTAGTTATGTTATCTTTGACCATCAGTCACAATCAAAACGGGTCACATGCAAATTCCATGCAAGTGGCCTGTGTCCGCTCTTGCATAATCAATGTTACTGTCGACATAACGTGTTCTTGCTCGGGATGGAAATCATTGTATGTAGCCGAGAGGAGAGCTAATTAATTGGTCTGAGATGCCTTACTAATGCAAATTGAATTGTTCTTTACTATGTTTACTTGTATCTAGAAATTTCTTTGAAGATTGCGCTTTTCGCCAAGGATAATTAAAAAGAAAATGTTGAAGCTATGAGGTGCTGATTAAAATTGCAGACAGCAGAAGACATATCATTATATAAAAAACATACATTTGTAAATTACCTGTTACTGTATGTTTAAGCTATGCAAATAAAAAGAATCCTGGTCCTCCAAGCTGTCTTCCACCCCCACCTAAAGCGTAGTATTTAGCAGCGCGGTAGGTTTTCCAGGTATGTAAATGGAAAAGAGAAGCACCCTAGTCTGCCCCAAGCATAAAGATAGATATTAAGAGGTTTTTCCCAGACTATTTGCAAAAGTGAATCATTATTAACACCATTTTTTTTTCTAACAGGAGATTCTAAATGAGCTTACCCGTGGCGCCGGCAGTTCACCAGAGGGGGCTCTTAATACGATGCTGCAGTTCATCTTCCAGCAAAGTACGGCTGACACGCGCTGGTTGCGCCGTCGCCTAGCAACGGAACTAGCAGAGTTGCTGGCCAAGACATCGTCAGGGAAGATATTTGAATCTTTAACGGTAAGTTTGAAACATTTACCTGTAGATATTTTCGATTTAAAGTTGGATCAGATGAATAACGACCTCCGTGATCGAGTGGCGTAGTACACACCGGTTTTCAAGTTGTCGCCAGCTCTGAGGTCTCGGGTTCGATCCCTGGACGGGTCAATGTTGATAAACACTTTTCAACATTGTCTCAGGTCTGGGTGTGGTACCTTTGTTGTCTCTGATTCCATACACAAGTTCTTTAGGTATTTATTTTGGATTCGAAGCAATGTGATGGTGTCCACATTTAAAAACAAGACGTGAATCAAATCATCGCCGTGACGGGTCGTGCTCGTCCCGATACAGCAGCTTTTGCTACTATTTTATTCTCTTTGTGTTTTTTTTAACGTAGGAATAAATGTGTTTTTATTTCTAAAAATAAAAAAAGAATATAGCTGATGCAATAATTTTACTGCCGAAGAAAAGTTAACAATAACTTCGTTAATCGTAAAACCTGGCCATATTTTTTTTATATTTCATACATTCCTAAATCACCCTGATTGACAGAACATGAATCAACTTAAAAAAATACTTTCTGTCGTTCAACTAGACGTTTATACGTTTCCTAATAAATCATAAATGTTACGTTGAAATCGTACCGTCAATAAAGATAGATTTAATGACATTACGTTATTTCCATTACGAATTCAAATGTGGTGAATGTGGTGGCGGTCAATGTAGCACGCATATTGCACACCGTATGTACGTCATTTGTAGATCGCTCAGATTACAGTAGGATATTATAACTACCTGTAATATACCGTAGTGAATGGAAATTTTTGATGAGCGTGATTCCATTCCTAATAAGACAGCAACACTACTGATTTCATATTGCGTGTTTATATTTTCCAATAAGCATTTACATGAAGTATTTATTTGTTTGCAATAATACAAATATTGGAATAACCGACCCTGCAAAACAAATATTTTCTGTATACACATAATACATCTCTGTATGATTTATTTCAGTTTACCAAACTTTTCGCTCGAATGATCACAGATTTGCGGCTCAATCGCCGTTAACGAATCGTGTCCGAAGTGAATACCCTCGTTCCGGGACAAGTTATAAAACAAATGACGTATAATATTGTATTGATCGGACCGTCATCACGTATTATGAAGCGTTGACTACGACACCTGCCCTAATTTACTGTTCCAAATACAAATAAAGAGAGAAATTATTTTCGGCTTGTCGTATTTTATATCTGGGGCGGCAGTCTCTACATGAGTCGATATGTCATCGCTACGTACCGATTGTTATGTCATATCAAAAAATTATGTTTGCAGCATCGATATTCGCTATGAACGCAAGTCTCTACAGCCGAGATAGCGTGCAAAATCGTGTCTTTGCTATGTCGATACGTCTACGAAAACTGTATTCATAGTCTCGTATTTTTATAGAAGATTATTACCAGCTAAAAAATATTCCTTGGATATATGGTAAAAATTATGCACTAAAATTTATTAAAACAAATAATTTTATTGAAAATTAAAGAAATATTAGATTAACTTTGTTTTAAAAACGCTTTCCTTGATGAAAACCTTGAAATAACTGCACATTACGGTCAGAATAATTAGTAAATGATTTATTTACTAAATAATTATAAATTAAGAAGGGTATATATTATACTTATGCGTGGTTGCAACTCTTTGACTAAATGACACTGACAAATTCAAAATATTTTGGTTTGTTTACATATTATTATGGTTTAAAATAATCTTAAATCATTTGAATTGTAGAATAAAATGTGGATATGGCCGAACAATTTTAACCCGCGTCCCGGACCAAGCAGCGGCTAGTAAATTAACGGTCCCTTTTTTCAATTAGTGTTTGTATTTTCGTTAGTGTATCGATGTTTATGATATTTATGGCGTAAGCGAACCGCTAAAGCTTCTAACAAGCAATTGGAACTTTTATTGAGATTGCTGAAGGCCCGCCCATTCCTCTTCACAAGGCGATTTACTGGTTTGCAAGGCCGGAATAACTATGAAGCTGGATGGAAGGTGGCGACGACGGAGCTAAACAACGTTCCTAGCGGGTCTTGTAAGACACCCGAGCAGTGGTTACAGTTGACTTTTATTTTTATATAGGTACATACTTTGTTAATAAAGTAATAATAAAGAATAAGAAAAAGAATAAAGAAATTTTATTTGCTAGAAACATGGTATGGTATTACAAGATAGTTTAATATATAAGAATAGTTTATATACAGCGTCAGTTAGTGGCTTAATATTGGCTTTTTGTCTTTCTTGTGGTGACATTGGGAATTTTACATATTTCCGCAACAGCCGTTCATTAATTGCAGTGGTTACCTACAGCATATATTACTCTGCTTACCGATTTCTGACTCATAATGCATCCCCACTACAGTCCATCAGATTGTTGGTAACAGCCACTGGCGTAAAATCGTAACTGAATAGAATTCAAAAATGAGTTTTGCATTACTTTCTATTTATGGATAGTTTCAAAATAACACCCACTTGGGATTCGACAGACAGTCCATACACCCGTTGTCCGTGAAGAGATGGCTGCAGTTCATCTACGAGCACTGCAACATATCTTTCGATATCCTATAGTAGGATAGAAATTTACTGTCTTCCAAGTCCAACGGTTTTTCACTTTGGCGTCGGATGCGGGACACTCTCCTATGCATTACCATATTCTGCCTGTGTTCCAACGTCACTAAGTCCCAAGCTAAATACTGTTCCGCTATAATTTTCAATTTAATTACATAAATTCACAAATAAATACCGATAACGAATTATCGTAGAGACGTATCGGGTTGTCAAAATTACACGATAAAATAGCGTCCGAATATAACGATAAATAGATACGGTTGCGATGACAATCGTTATATTTGTCAGTCGAGACTACCAAATATCGATGAAGTTTGATTGTTATGACTTAACGACAATTTTCGGTTGATAAGTCATAGCGATTCATGTCGAGACTGCCGCCCCTGGTTATTAAATAAACGTTCCATCTCAAATAGATTTTGTGATTAATAAAGAATAGGCATGTTGATTGGGTAAAGAAATCCTAATTCTATTTAGTCCATCAGTTAAATAATAAAAAAATATTACACCCATATTTTTTGTTTTATCAAATTAAAAAATAATGACTTAGTTAAAACGCATTAAAGTTGGGAAGTGGGGGATCACTACGTCATGGCTCGGTATAAATAATACCAAGGCGTGACGTCATGTGACATTTCAACTCAATATATTATTATCTCCGTAACTTTTTGAAAACGTGAAAAATTACCTGTCGAATACTTTTCAATAAACTACCTGACAGACGAAAAAAAAAACTTAGTTCACGCGCCTTTTGAGGTACTCAGCAGATAGGTGTATAGATAGAACCAGCTCTAGTTATCAGAAACCTATTTACTAGAAATAACTATCTATCAGAAAAAGATTAGGCTTTAGAAATTATCTTTGAAACGAAACATTATCGCTAGACAAATTAATTATCCGTGTAACAGATTTTCCAAAATAACAAAAGCCTAATGAATAAACGCCTAGAGCTACTCTTACAGAATATCAGGTACAAAAAACTTTTGCGATCCATTTACAATCTTTGTCAGTGATTCTGTTTTATCTATAGCCAGAGGCTAACGACCGTAAAGAAACATCTCTTATATTTTCATGAAACATGTATTTTATATTGAACGAATGCCTTATTTTTCTCTTACAAAAAAAAATGGAAAATCTTTTGGTACGTGTAACATGAATGTGTCCCTCCAGGGCCTTTTCTTTTTCTCTGCATTACGTCATCTCAGCCTATCTGAGTAATGTATTGAGCCAGTTTGCCAATGGCTTCTAGAAATGTATTGGAATCATTTATAAAGGCAACACAAATACGAGATACTAAAGGGAAATCTTGACCAGTCGTCGTTTTAGTAGAGATAGATTTCTTTCTATTATATTTACATTAAGAGCTTGCGATGACGATCTGATGAAGATCACATGATCGCACTGGATGCAAGCCGGTACCAACCAGATCTATAGGCCTATCTCAACAGACGATGAGTTTAGAGTTGCCTCTGGGATATTTTAAAATAAAATCGTTGAATATAAACTAAAAATAATCATCAAATATTCGAAATATAACTATTTAGTAAATTAAGTACAAATATAAAAAGGAGGACATATTTGAACCTCAAGCAGGACTCGAACCTGAAACTCCTGGTTCAATATTTAGTTCTTTGTTTTACAAGGAAATAAAGAGATTCGTACAAAAATGTATCTCGTCATTCAGCATCTTGAAATCCCGTTTGCAATTTGCCCCTACTTAAAAATAAATATCAGATATCTTAACTCAATAGAATGAAATGTTGATTTATTTTGCAGCTTCGTTCCCTTGAGGTGGGATCAGAATTTCCTAGCATCACGAACCTCCGTCTAGTGTCCGGTGAACTGGAAGAGGACGGGGCTCGGCTGAGGGCGTTAGACCTTCGATTCGACCTGGCTTATGATGGCAATTTCAAGATTGATGTGGACGCCGTCATGCTTCTTGGAAAGATCGCCAATATATCTATAACAGGTATAATGATACGATTATTTCTGGAAATACCTTGAGCTTTTTGAAAACTTTTATTTATTACGCCGATTATTTACGTATCCCTTCAGTAGGAAAAATAGCACTGTTTCCATTTTTTATAATAATTCTTCGCAGTAGTCATAAAGTTGGTTAACTTTGAAGGTAAAGTCGTCCGGATAATGAACATAAATCAACGATGACAATGCCAAATTTTTCAACTTTGTCTTTACACTTTGGAAGCTAAAACTTAATTTTACATACTTTTCAAAATCGGAATTCTATATTCTTCCGCCTTTTTTTTTTAAAGAGTTCCGAATCAACTTAGTATGTGTTTGAAACTTTTCGAACATGGGTTTTACTTAGAACATATTACAAGACAAACATGGAATCACGTATTCCTCGATTATCAATTCAAGTACGATCATATTTATTCTTCCCCTTTCAGTGGAGAGCCTAAGCGGCAACGTTAGGGTAATGTTTCGTCGCACCCCATATACACACTGGGCGCTAGCTTTCGAATCACCACCGAAGCTAGAGCTCCGAGTACGAGGAAAATTCCAGGGTAGACAGATCAAGCCGAGATTGGCTTCGTTGGTCGCAGCACATATCAGAAGGGCTGTTGCCCAAAGGCATACAATGCCTAATTATAAGATACGGTAAGTTACTATTGAAATTAACTGCGAAAAAAACATTTTGATCTGAGCATATTCATCCACAAAAAAAAACGTAACTAATAATTGCCTTATTGCCTAGTTTAGTCCGCACCTATTTTTGGGAAATCTTTTTATTATCAAAGATTATTATTTACTGGTCTCCGAGATCTATGGTTACTTTGTTTGGAGATCACTGATCACTCTCGTCAATGCTTGATAATTCATTCGATCGTTAATTTTGAAATATTAATTAACTAGTTGTAATGCTTGTGGAACAAATAACCTGATCCTTATTTACCTAACGATTTTGTTAAATATTAGATCAATCATGTTAGTTCAAGTCTCAAAAAATCCGGTAATTCTTTAGATACAAGCCGTTCTTCCCGAAGTCCGACCCCGGGAGTACGGAAGGTGATGAAGGGCCCACTCCTCACGGACGACTGACGGTGCGTCTGATGGAGGTCACGCGGCTGCAATGGTCGGGAGGATCGGCTACTGTACGCGCCGCCTTAGCCGTTGACTCACATGGATGGGTAAGAAAAACGGCAAAAGAAAATATTTTAAGAATTGAAAAGGAATTTAAGCATTTTTATGTAATAAGCACTCCATTCATTCTTAATGCCAAAGTGCACAATTAAACCTGCAGTTCTGAATTTAATTGAAATTACTGTAGTAAGTATAGTTTTAAGACATCGAAAAATATTTATTCTTTTGTAGGTTCATTGTAAATTTTTTATTGGATGCCGGAAAAGTGATGTCATCATTACACTACGGATTTTGGTTTTATATTCAAAGTAAATGGAATAGGAAATTAATATTCACGGCCAAAGGAACAACAAACTACTGATAGGAAATAAGAATTTGAACTAATTTACTTTTAAAGTTGTAGTCTTATTGCAGCTCTAATTCCTTCCTCTACCAAGTCCCAAAGTGCCAAATATAAAGCCAAGTGCCAAAAAAAATCGTAGCTAATAATGAAGCATAGTAATGATGAATTGCATTAAATATACACATGTCTCCTACAACTTCATATACGAGTTTGCATTCGTTTCTACAAAAGCGGAATAACTTTGATAACAAAAGCGCCTTTAATCTAAAGCAGTAAGGTTCATTTTAGTAAATCGTCACTATAAATTGATCCGGTGTTCTCGGTTTTTCTTCTTCTTCTACATTTATTTTAAACAACCTTTTTCATTTACCAAGGTATCCCTTCGCCGTGGAGTCCTGGTCTTAGACGTGGTGTTGCCAGCCGTCAGCGGGCCGCTTGGCCTTGTGTGTTGCCAGGGCGTGGGTGCGGTTTTGGTGGATACTGTAGTACCGATGTCGCCTGCTTACCGCGCAGACTTGAGACGCGACGATGTCGTGCTTGCTATTGATAACAAGCCAGTCAATAACGTAGCTCAGGTACTAGATATATCTTTTTATAGTACAGTTTGCAACAAAAGTTGATTAACGAAACCAGTTTTACAAAACACAATGTAAAGTCCATAAATTGATGCGAATAGGAAACAATATTGCATTTAAAGGATTTGTATTATTTTTATTTTGCTGACTGTCCGTCTACTTTAAGAACTGAGAATTTGTTTGCAATCTTAATGTAGCATACATAGCTTACGAATTTAATTAACATGGTTTAATATATAAAAAAGACAACTTCGTACATATACAATGTGTAATGACAAAAATCGTTACATCAGATGATCTCATTAACATCCGTCGTAAGTGTCCATTTCCTGAAAATAATATTTCTGTAATCCTATAGGTTGGAAAACTTCTTCGTCTGGTTGAGCGTCGAGCTGTGACAGTGCGAGTGAAGCGCGGTGGCAGCGGCGCATGCGCACGGAGAGATGAAGCCGCTGAGCCCAAGCGGATAAAGCCAAACTTTTCCTTCCGAAGGGTGTCTGAGGTCATGGAGGGTGTTAGGCTGCAGGGCATGAGGGCTGCTGCTTCGAAGAGTAATTTACAGGTAAGTGAGCAGGACCTGAATTCTATTTATATTAGGTGGTTATAGCCTATGAACCTAGACTATAGCAGTGCTCTACTATATATGGATTAATTACAAAAAAAAAATATCTAAAATCAAAATAAAGGGTAAAACGGCGGTCTTATCACTATTAGCGATGTCTTCCAATCTTAAGTCTTTACTATGAGTTGGGGTAATATTTAAGTCAGTAACCGACTAAACATATAATATGTATTCGAGCCACAGTTTCTTTAGACGAAATAAAATATATCTTCTATTTATCAGGATTCTGAGTCTAGTCCAGCGAAAACAGTAGAACCTCAAAATGAGACTGATGCACAAGCCAAACAAAAAATAGAGCCATCACGGCAACCGAAACCGGAGCAGTCTCCTTCGACCAACCTAGGTCTTCGGAAGCGCCGATGCTCCGTAGAAAATAAGTCTTCCGATAGTTCAGCCGGTAGTACCCCACCCGCTTCCGGTGCGAGCACACCTCTCCGACAAGCCAACAAAACCGTCAAACATCCAGACATACCTATCATAAGAACAGACTCCTCAGAATGTAGGATACCAGAGAATGACCCTGCTGAAGATGAAGAACAAATCTTCGAAGTTGGAGGACCCAGGCAGTGCGAACACGTGGAGATTTGCCAAATGTTTTGGACGAAAAATACCCCTTTAAAGCCAATTATACCATTCGACGAACAGACAGAATTCAAACTGAATGAGAATCACAAATATCTGAACATCAATGTTTGGGCCACGGTAGCCGGGGAAAAAGAGGAGATCCTATTGGGATACCTGAACATACCTCTCACTGCTTTGTTAGCCGAGTGTCAAGATTCAACAGTACCGCATCACATGAAGCGGTACCAATTTCTTCCGCCAGATGTCGATATTAAGTTCAGGTGAGATTACTAATAATGTTTAAAACATATATGTTTGATAAAATCAGTTTTTTCCCCAGATTCCATTCGACTCAATCTTTTTCTTGTTCTCTTCTCTGATTGTTTGTAAATCATTTTTTTATCTGACTCAACATAAAATCTTTCCTTGCATGTCTACCACAAAAACAACAAGTAAGCATTCTTTTCCAAATTTCTTCTTTCGATTTATCATTGACCCATTATTTTCGTGCAGATTCATTTCCTAGCAAAATTTTAAATTCGTGGAAACAGCGCCGATTTTGATGATTCTTTTTGTTTTGTTTATGAACGGGCCGCTTAGTAGATGCTGCGTAAATATGTATTTCTGCCTTAGCTTATTTAATTCTGCTATACCGAGTCCAGGGGTATGTTTTTCTGACAGTGTTGCTTGTGTACTGCTACCTGCTACTATACTGAGTTCAGGCTTTATGTTCTGTTACACATTGATTTTTTCCAATACTTCTTGATGGTGACTACCGTTAGTCAAAAATCTGGGTGTCTCTCACTCTCCACCAACGAGAAACAAGCTACTAGCCTGTGACAAGTGAAAATTAACAGATAGACCTGTTGCGAGAGTAGTGACCACCATCCCCCAAGTCTCCCAAGTCCATAAATTCTTTTCCTGCACCACTTCGATCCAGCCCTGTGTCATGCCTTACATGTATAATCATTTCTACCCACTACAGAGCGGATAAGAAACGAGAGTGAGGGGCTATTGTTAGTGTTCATGCATCATTTTGTTGACTTGTTTCAAAAATTCCAGTAAAAGCCACAAGCTATCATCTCACGCGGGCTTCGAGCCGTGCCTCTGCTTCGGCGACGCACTAGTCTGGTGGGAGTGGGAGGGGCTGGGTACTACCCGCACGTCACCACGCACGAGTCGTGACCCGGTACTACCGCGACCGCCGAAACCGGCCAGGGTGACGCATGACTTCGTGAGGACCCACTTCCATAGGTCTACACAGTGCGACTTCTGTAATAAGAAGGTACGTGTCAATTGTAGTTCTTATAAATAACCTGTAGACTAGGTATTGTATTAGTAAGAGATCTAAAATGAACCTTATTATGTTAGGAGCAAGGTTTTATTTGTAACTTGATGATTACTAGCTGCAATAAGATTTATGGAACTTTTTATATCACTGTACCCTGGGGTACCTACTTATATATTCACCGAGTTATTTTGTGTTTTGATACTTGGTTGGTGACTAAATATATGTATATCCAGAAAATTTAGAAATTATCGTAATGAAAAAGTAATCAATGTGCTAGAAAAATGAGTCTTTATCAAAGTGAAATTCATACACTGAACATTCGAAAATCCATTCGATTTATTGAAACAACAAACTCTGTAAAAATACATTTTATATTTTCGGATTCGAACATTCCAAACATTGACTTCCCAAGTTATTTTTTGTCTCGGTCCTTTGACCTGAAATATAAACAACATATTTCTGCAGATCTGGCTGAAAGACGCGATGCAGTGCCGCAACTGTGGCCTCTCCTGCCACAAGAAATGCGTCACGAAGTGCCAGGAATCTTCGCCATGCATCACCAAGCAAGACCTAGGTAAGATCCTTGGACCTATTTTACTCTTATTGCTGGGCTAGTTTCTAGTACATTTTCTAGGACACGAGAATATAAATATAGAACTAGTTTGAATGGCCTGTGATTCACTGGTTCCGGTGAGCAAGACCTTAGTTCAAATTAAGGCGATATGAATATTAGGTATTAAAACTTTTGATTTTGATGAATCATACATTTTTGTTGAAAAAAAATGGAAAAAAAAGAACTGAATCGTATTATAAAAAAGAACAAGAGTAGTATAAAATTTTGTTTACCTATACGTAGTCGTTAAACACCTATTTTACTGTCATTCTGTATCCAATTTATTTTATCTTATCTGCTTATTTTATTTTTCGGACCAAAATATACAAATTAAAATGAACCTCGACCCTGCGTTAATTTTCTAAGGTTAATCAGTTAGATAACACCTAGACACCATCTAGGTTAAATAAATAAACCTATTTGCAACACGAATCACTAATTTACCGATATCATTAATATGCGAGTAGATTGCAACCGGTTCGGTGTCGCAAGACTCGTATATTCTGACGACACTTGTTATATCAACGAAGTTTGTGCGAATAATCCACAAATATTTTTTTTTTCTACTCCACTTTATTATAAAATAAAGCTTGGTAAAAAGACTAGGCAGATGATCAGCCACAAAATATGAAAATAGCTTAGAAACAAATTTGTTATTGTTATCGTGTCACTTTTGTGTTCATTTTGTTTTATTCATAATACTAATAATGTAGATACTATCACAGAGTACATTTAACATATAGGGAAAGTCCTATCGAACACTGCTTCGGCTATTTATAGTTCCTATTAGTAAAACTGTCCTTAAAACAAAAGAAGAGTCGTTCATAAAAGTCCCGACGGGCAAGCAGTCAATTTTCTCATGACAAAGCCGCAGGCAGTTGTCACGAATGCCTCTAACAGCCCGTAAGAAAATTGAGGGGTTTCATTTCGCAATTTTTAAAGGATAATAAACATTTAAATAACGAACTTATTCGTGGTGATGACGACGCTTGAGAAATTGTCGATGACGTACAATGACAAACTTTCAATGGCAAGTTTTCCCTGTAGTAAGTAGGGCATTGATGTGACGCATCAGCCAGCGAAAACACTTCACTCTACAAGAGTTCTGAGTGTCCAATATTTTATTCAACTGTACTGAACATGACAGATTTTTTAAAGTTAGTTATTATTTCAGATATTTATTATTATTTTTTATCGATCTTCTATTGTGTTATACGCATGCTTTGTCGAGCTTCACGATTTTGATGAAGATAAACAAGATTATTTTTTATGGATAAAAAATAATCCTGTATTTATACAGGCCCATAGATAGACAGATAGGTAGATCATAGAATATACTATATTATACACCAACATTTTACACCCGGGTACAACGGCAGTCCATAATACGTTATGATTACCTGAAAGTATGTAAGTCCTAGACTCCAGTTACAGCGCCATCTGTTGGGTCCAATTTTGATCTATAATATCTAAACCATCTATCATTTTTTTAGTTCAATCATCGCATAAACTGTGTAACAGCAAATATTTTCACAACAGTATATCACTTCTAGCTTTAGTGCAGTAATTCCCTAGTTCTAGCCGATGACATATGGCTCTCAGTATTTCCTTGACCGTGGTTCGGTCGTCTTGTCATATTTACTGCGCCCAGCCAACTGTTACTCACGCCTTGTAAGCGACATTTCCTGAAACTTGGTTATTTTATGGCCTTTGACTAAGGACTCCCGGATGGTACTCCCACTCATGTTTTATTCAACGTGTAATTGAGAAATACATTATTTTGTTGTTCATTATTTTCTTTCTTATTGTTAATAGTAGACCTACCTACGTAACTTATTATGAGTATTTTCGTATATTCGTATCCTTACAAATAGCTATTTCTTTTGTCAAAATCATTAAATGAACCATAAAGATTCAGACCTTATTTAATTAAAGGGGGCTCTTGGTCTACACACGACGTCTAGGACTAATCTTCGTGTGATGAGCACGATCATTAGTTCTGTGTCTGGGTGTAATTTATCTATAATATGTTTACATTTATAAATAAGTACATAAGTATGTGTATCAGTTTTTTGGTTGCCAAAGTACAGACAGGCTCTGTCTAGTTTGGGATCTGATGGCCGTGTGTGAGTTGTCCCCAGATATTAATAATTTATAGCACACGTCCACAATGTATTCGAAGTAGTAATTTAGCCGATTATACATAACAATTTTTTTTTTATGTTTAAACTTCTGCTCCAATTTTCCGTAAACAGTGAACTAAATTACCAGACGAATTCTTTGTATAAGTAGATTAATAAGGCGCTGTATTAATATCAAAACATGTTTACACCACATCGCACCTTCAGGGCGAAGTTTATATAAAAAACACTCGGGAATTTCTCAGTAATATACTTATTTTAGAAGAAGTAAAAAACAAAATTCTTTCCCTCAACCTCATTGGAAGACTTTTATTTTTAAACTCGTTGAAATATCATGAAACGTGGAATGTTTTATACTGAAAATTATACTGCAAAAGGAATAAAATAAACGCATTTGTTTGTTTAGTGATTCCGTCTGAAATCGCGCCAAAATATCCACGTCACCGCCAAAATAATGTCCAATACGGTCGATGACCTTCGGATATTTTGACATTTGATGATATTTATTCTTACATATTAATAATACAATCTATATTGCTGCTTGCTGTAAATTAGTTATTAATTAGATCGAATAACGTTTGAATAATAAATAGTATCAAAACGCTTTATTTCCAGTAATTCTGTTAACCTTTGACAGGTATTTGGAAACGGTGTCCGTCAATCCAAAATGATATTTATTCTCATTTATAATTTTATTTTTCATGGTTCAATTTTTCATTTCTAAATACAATTGAATTATATTTTTTCCTTGTCCAATAGGCTACTTACTCTCAATGACATCACATATTCTTTAAGAAGCAGACTTTTAAATAATTTACTATAATATGGAAGTGTTGAGTACCTACCTTTAATGCTCTTAACTCTGAACAATTTGGCAATGGTTATAGCTTTCACCTGTCGCCACTAAAAGTTATATTTACTGATTATAACACACGTGATGTTGCGTGAGAATATAAATGTATTTAAACACGTTTAAGACGCAAAATAAAGATTAAAATGGGAACTTCTATTTAAAACAAACTTGTGACTGCTTTTTTAAAGAAGAAGTTCCAATTTTAATTTGAGATGCCTCTAGATTTCCAAGCATAAGCATATTAATAACAATCATATTGTTTCTGGATGCAAGGACCAAGACCAAACCTCTTGATAAGTACATCTTTTTATGATTTGACTGGCCTGTTGGTCTAGTGGTTAGCGGCCCTGACTGTTAAGCCGGAGGTCGTGGGTTCGATTCCCACCCAGGACAAATGTTTGTGTGATGAGCTCGATCATTTGTTCTGTGTCTGGGTGTTATTTATCTATACTTATAATAAATCTGTAGAAGTGAAAATTCTGTACATTGAAAATATCAAAAAAATTAATGGCGGGGTGTGTTACTAGACAGACACCAAACCCAAAAATGTGATTAAAAAAATTTTTGTCTGTCTGTCTGTCTGTCTGTCTGTCTGTCTGTTTGTTCAGGCATCACGCAAAAACTACCGGTTCGATTTCGATGAAACTTTGTATAATTGTTCTTTAATATCCTGGGCACCACACTGGGTAGTTTTTATCCCGGAAAAGTATATACAAAAAAAAAAACAAACTAAATTTTGCGGTTCGATTCCTAGACCCGAATACTGTACCAACCGCAAATAATAAGTTTGTCGTAGGTTACGTCACCCGCAGTGGAGTTCACTAAGGGGCGCTGCACACGGCTAATGACTATAATTATTTATCTATACTATATATATATATATTATATATAATATTATAAAGCTGAAGAGTTTGTTTGTTTGAACGCACTAATCTCAAGAAGTACTGGTCCGATTTGAAAAATTCTTTCACTGTTAGATAGCCCACTTATTGAGGAAGGCTATAGGCTACTTTTCTTTTGGAAATCTATCCCCTAAGGGGGTAAAATAGGGGTTGAAAGTTTGTATGGGAAGTTCGGTATTTTCAATGATAGACACATGAAATTTCGTATACGGGTTTCTGGATAGAAATAAATAAACACAATTTCAGCGATTTTAAAAATCATCCCTCTAAGAGGGTGAAAAAGGGGTTGGAAGTTTGTAGGTATATGAATTGTGTCGTTTTCAAAGATAGACACATCCAATTTCATACAAGGGTTATTAGTTAGAAATAAATAAGATGTATTTCCGAGATTTTAGAAATCTACCCTCTAAGGGGGTGAAATAAGGGCTGAAATAGTTGGTATGTGAAGTTCAGTATTCTCAAAGATAGACAGATGAAAAGATAAATAGATAAGATAATGACCATCTAAGACATATCTATAATGACGACTGCCGTGGTCGAGTGGCGTTCACTCCGGTTTTTAAGGTGTCGCCAGCTCTAAGGTTCCAGGTTCGATCCCCGGACGGGTCCATGTAGAAAATCACTTTTATATATTGTCTGGAGTCTGGGTGTGTATGGTACCTTTTTTGTCTCCGATTCCATAACACAAATGCTTTTGCTACTTACTTTACTTTTATTATTATTTTAACGCCATAATATTAGATGAAAAATTTTATACATTCTCCTTACTTTGAAAATCACAGAATACATCTACCTTTAATACTACTCTTTACTTTACGCGCGAGCGAAGCCGCGGGCAACAGCTAGTCTATAATATGTATGTATTTAGAAATATATAAGTATGTTTATCAGTTGTCTGGTCACCATAGTACAGGCTCTGCCTAATTTGGGATCAGATGACTGTGTGTGAGATGTCAAAAAAAAAAAAAAAAATCTTGGTCCTTTTATCCATATTCCTCCAAAGCATATTAGAAATATCTATAATATATCGATAGAATCCGTTTAAATGTAGTTTTATTTCAATAATATATCCGAAATTTGTTTTCGGCAAATATTTGTATAAGTAATGTTATGTAGATGTAGTTTTAGAAGATATAAGAATAAAAATTGATTTTTCAAAGAGTTTACCACTCTGCATAAGTACATACAGTGACAATAATGAGAACAAGACTGTTTCCGCACGACTTATCTAAACATATGTTGTAATAAAATTAGTTACATAATTAATTACACTATAATTTCGCCAATTAACACTAGATTTACGCATAATTTACTGTAATATGTGCAAGAAATATAGTGAAACAAACTTATTACAGTAGTATTCCAACACGGCAATATTATAAAAATTTAGAAGGTTGGCGTGCGTTGCGTACGCGGAAGACTGTATGTTCCAGTTTACTTGTGAGTTGTGACTTTATTGAGCGGCATAGCTAAAGTATAGTAACTACATTTACGATGCAATCATAAGGATAACGGTCTTGGATTATCATAAAGATAGTAATGCATGTCGATGAAAGGGAAGCTTGCATTTATTTATTTATTATTTCTTTATTTAAAGTCGCTCAAACATCTAAGGTCATTAGCGACCTCTGTAGGTTAACAGTATTAAACTAATCACTTAATTTTAGGAATTTAACAGTTTTTTCAACATTGTCAAAACAATCTTTTAAATTCTTAGGTAGCTTAACTTCTACTCTTTCTAAATTAAACATTTGACATTCAATTAGTACATGAAGCTTGCATTGTTTTGTTTGGGGACAAATAGGATAAAGTATACATAAATCTGACAAGAGAAATTGACAGGCCTGTACAGTTGGTCTAGTGGTTAGTGACCGTGACTGCTAGACCGGAGGACATGGGTTTGATTCCCACCCAGGACAATCTTTGGATGACGAGCAAGCTCATTTGTTCTGTGTCCGGGTGTTATAAATCTATATTATGTAGGTATGTATTTAGAAATATATAAGTATGTTTATCAGTTGTCTGGTTGCCAAAGTACAGGCATTACCCTGTTTGGGATCAGAAGGCCGTGTGTAAGAAAAAAAACACAATAAAATAAAGTCCTGTATGACAGTTATCCTTTTGTTTGTATTTTTACATCTTTTAAATTTCTTAATGTATTATTTTTTTAAATAATTTCGCTCAAAATTCATTATAATTCGCTGATTCCACATGATAGTCCACATGAAAGCAAAAATACGACATTCAGATTTACTCTGAGTAGTATTAATGTGGTTCAAAAGAGGTGATTGTCCACAATAGATATTTTAATTATATTTATACCTGACAATGCTTGGCTTAGAACATAATGGTCTAGAATAGTATATTGATAAACATGTTCTTAACTGTATTGAAAAGGGATATTACTAGCAAGTATTGTCCTCTACATAAATTCTTGTTTTTCTTACCGGCATTGTTTCCATATTTTATATCTTATTTTCTACTTATTTTTCCTACAGTTATCCCCAGACCTTAGGAATAACAACATTATGCCTAGTTTTTATACAGAATTAATTTAAAAGGAGTACGTTCAATCAATGAGGTAATCAGGTGCATAAAACTTAACAACTTTTCCCAAGGAACATAGGTTGAAATCTTACAATTTTAAATCATCTTTTCATACAAACAAGTGACGTGACCTGTCACTTTGTACGAAAAGTTCATTTTCCATTTTAATATTTCGACCTACGTTCTTTGAGGAAAGTCGTTCAGTTTTATGCACCTGATTATCTCGTAGAATATACGCACTCTTTATAAATTAATCCTGTATAAAATAACTTTAATTTAATACATTTCACTGAAACTGTTTGCATGACAACATGTTTTTAATCGCACACAGTTCTTCATTCTCACATTAATAATTTCATGAATTTATTTCTTAGATTCATCAAACACGTTGGGCTGTCCACCTCCGGAATTAATCATGACGGAGGCCGATTCCATCGCTGACCCTGATTCGGATGATGACCCTGACAGGAAAGACTCTTTAGATGTCCATGAGGAGGGTATGTGTATGTATGAACCAGTAGTATTATATCATTAATTAATTATAGTAGTAACTAAAAACTATTCCCAGGTTTCTGAGGCTGATCAATTGTCAATTTTGTCAAATCAACTAAAACAAGTACGTGCTGTTCAGAAACCTGGGCTAAATTAGTTGCATCTGTTTGAACAAGAATGGACCGTGTTTTGGCATCGACTCACTATTTTTTTTTAATTATAAGAACAGGTTAAATGGCGCCAGACCATTCAAATATTAAAAAAAAGGTCTTTTATAATCTTAAAATATTTAACAATTTTTCATAACTGTTTTGTTCAAACATTATTTATTAAATCCGAGTAATAATCGCAAACAATAATAGATGCGTGCAAATCTTATCTGTACTTGAATAATCAAATGATGTCAAACTATTGGGAAGTAATAATTAGCCTGCTTTAGGTCATTGGTCAACATAATACAATCTTGAGCTGCTAATCAGACACTAAACAACATAAACCATTGTCATAATATGTAATGTGTTTGTGAGCTAACCTTCTTCATAATTTACTTAAACAATAGAAGAACCAATGTGATTCTTTTTGTTTCCCACAACTTTGGGCAACATCTGTTAACATCGTAATAATTAGAATTTCATATTAATGAGTTAGCCAAAAGTATAACTTGTATCACGGCAGAAATAAAGTCTAGTGTACCACGGAGGGTCCGAATCATTAATTTAGCTGAACATACAATAATACTTATGAATAATAATATTTTGTTTTAAATGCATATATTTTTTTCCACACAGACGAATTATCCGAATGCTGACGAACGGAGAACTTTTCGCTATATTTACACTTCTGGCTACACCCACAGCTCCTACTTAGAGACATACACAGGTTGCTAAATACATATAACCACAAAACCATTAATTATCTATGATGTCTATCCCTACGATCCCTTCACACATTGATACCTGCAGTTACGTACATTATCATACAAAGACTTAAGACAATTTTGGTCCTTACATGGGTAAAAGGACCAAAAACTTACGCGATGGCGCAAAATTTAAAACTTGACAGCTAGCCAATAGATGTTTGGTCATCATTAGAAAATTACTAGTTACAAGAAACGATTATGAAATGGAAATCTTAAGTATAAGCATAGTTGTTTAATCTTCGTATAACTATGAATTAGATACTTTCTCCGGTTTCTGTAACGTTGATCAACACAAAAATCAGTTATTTTCAGCTACTCTTTTGGGCAACCAATCACAGTCTAGATCAATTTTGATTTGACAACAAATTTAACAGATTTTCAGAACCTGGGGGTTAGTCTATGTGTGAAAACAAAACACCACTTGTTATTTCCCAGGACTTCCTAACTTGTCAAATGTTTTGTGGTCAATCCAATGTTGTGATGTCTACGCTTAGTTACACTTACGACACATCAACATTAACTGCGAAATGTATTCTGTAATTAAGCCGGTTGCTTAATTTGAAGACGTAGTTCTTGAACCTCTTGTTCGTTCTACAGAAGTATTAACAAATATTCGAAATGTTTTCAACCTGCACATAATGTGATAAATTACACCATGTTGCCGCGCATAATTTGACTCTGGGCTTCAAGTACAAAAGAGATTTGACAACAAGAAGAGTACACTTACGTTAATGCTTATTTATGTGACCTCTGTAGGTACGTCAAAAATGGTCTAAACTCAATATGAGGTATAAATTACATTAGTATAAGCAACAGTTAGACATAAATGGGTACTATGTAACTAATAATATAGAACAGCAATAAGGAAATTGTCATTAAAAGTTTTAACCGTCCGTAGCCCGTTAACCCTTAAAATTTAGTGGTGCTTAACAATGTACAGCGCTATTAAAAACTTAAATGATAAGTAGGTTTAGATAACTTTTGACAATATAAATATTTAAATTCACAATTCGTCTCGGCCGGTATAGCCGGTATAGGCGGCTAACTTATAAAAAAAATATTGAATTATTGTATTTTGCAAGTAGGTATGTAACGTGTTGATTATGATCATTGATAGATGTTAGACACGAAGGTTTGTGTTGTACTGATGATGTCATCCGTTCTGTAAAATAAAACGACAATATTTGAAAGTTGTGAACTGATGTCATAAACCAAGAGAAGAAAGACAGGTATATAAAAAACAACGAGGCTGGTTCTTATACATTTTACAAATGATAGGTTCTCGTTGAAATCAATCAACAGGAAGGTCGTGAACAATAAATAAAACTCAAAAGTTATAGAATGGAAAAACCAGTGACACCCAAGTCATTCCACGATTTAAAAAAAAAAGATTATATACGAATGTTAATAAAATTAAAAGGGAAAGTATAAAGACCGCGATGTGTCATCGTATTAAACAAGAAACGTGTAGGAGACTTTTCTGTAACGTTAACCAATCTAATATATCAACGATGCAACAAAATACTAACGAAGTCTATAAATTCAACCCACTTGTGCCACTCGACACTGGTTATTTTCCTAATTACTTAATACATTAACGTTGAAAGCACAGTTCCTTATGAATGTAGCAATTTTTTCACCTGTCCTTTAACGCTCTGGTTAAGATTGTTACCAAGGATTGCATATTAGCTATCTAGTGTAGGCAATATTAGAATGTTTTTCAAAATACCGAGAATTTGTTATTAATTTTATTATAATTACATTTAGGTATAAGGCAATGCAGTAAGTTTATGTAAGCTAATTAGATCTTAAGAAATGTTAGAAAAGAACTGCGCCTTCAATTTAATAAGTTTCTTTATAGATATTATTTATTTGCGAAATAAATTAAGCAGTATATCGTATCAACAACAAAAACATTCCTCTTGTGACAGTTTGGTCCTTTTTGGTCCTTTTCACCATTCCTGTGTACACGCTTTTTTTTATTATTGATCCAATTTGTTTTCACCCAATTTAGTCCAATATTAAAAGACCCTCTTTGTATATTTTTGTAAGTGGGTGGATTATACACAGGTGGAGGAGCAATGAGCGCGCTGGTGGCTGGTCTAAGACGCGCCGGCTCCGCACATTCCCTCTCAGCGCCAAAGACTAACGCCTCTTCTAGATCCTTGCCACCATCACCAAGTCATACACCCAGGTATGGAAACCACATATCAATATACCTTTTTTTTTTTTTTTTTTTTTTTTGGTAAGGCGGGGGAATCCTCATGGACACCCACCCGCTCGGGGGAGCGAGTGGGTAGTGTCGGACTCTTACCGACTAAACCTGAACCGCCGTGCAACGTCATCCGCGTTTCGTGTTGGTGCGTGGCAATGCATAGCAATTCATCACGCACCAACCGCGGGGATCCGCCGGCCAATAGGGGCCGGCGGCTCACTTTCGTGATTGTTTGGAGGCCGACGTGTAAAGAGCGTCGGCCTCGCCGCCTCGTATCAGGGCCACACCCGAAGCACGAAATGTGGCCCTACGTCGTGGGTCCTATAGTCGGTCGACGGACACCCCCGTGTCCGTCGCCCAGGACCCTAGTCAGGGCGGAAGGGCGCGCTCATGCGCGGCCCTGCGTCGCCCCACTCGACGTCGGCGTATTTGGGGCGCGTCGGGGTCGTCCTCCCGAGCGCGCTCCTCTGCCTCCTTCTGGGACATTACAGTCTCGCAGAAGGAGGACAGGGCGTCCCACGCCGTGCGACTGCTGAGCGCAGCAGCGACAACAGCCGACAGCGCGGAGACGTCTACGCCTCCCAGCGCCGCCTGGAGGACGGCGCGAGGCTCGGCGAAGGCGGGACATGCGGCCAACGTGTGCAGCGCGGTGTCATCACCGTCGCCGCACTGGTGGCACGCAGTCGTCCGCTCCCTCCGGGCGACCAGGCACAGATAGTGGCCAAAGGCCCCGTGCCCGGTCAGGACTTGCGTGAGGCGGTAGGTCAATAAACCGTACCGCCTCTCCACCCACAAACGGAGATGTGGGCGGATCGCCTCCACGGTCCTCCGCCCCGCCGTCGGTCTCGCGAGCCGAAGCTCCCAATTCCGCATAACGGCGAGGCGGGCCTGCCTCCGCCAGACTTCGCGGTGCCTCGGCAGGGGTTCCCTACCCCGGTACCGGAGCTCGGCGTAGCGGGTGTAAAGGTCCGCTAACGCCTTCGCGTCCAGATCCCAGGGCGGTGTCCCGGCCAAGACACACGCGGCCTCGTGACCGACGGTCCGGTAAGCTCGGGCTATTCTGTTGGCGACAGCACGCTGTGCACCAAGAAGAACCGCCCGGCTGTCGGCCGTCAGTGCGTCACTCCAAATGGGTGCGCCGTACAACGCCATCGATCGGATGACCGATGCGTATAGACGGCGACACCCTACATCGGGGCCCCCTACGTTCGGCAGGAGCCTTCCGAGGGCAGCTGCGGCGAGCCGAAGCTTCGGCGCCAACCGCTTGAAGTGCTCCCGGAAGCTCAACCGCCCGTCGAGGACCAGTCCGAGGTACTTCATCGTGCCCGACAGCGGGACCCTCACGTCCTCCACTGTCAGGCACGCACCGGTGGTGGGACGTCTCCGGGGGCCGTACAGCACAAGTGCCTCGGTCTTCCCCAGAGCGACGTCCAGTCCGAGCAACCGGATGCGACCCACGACGAGATGAACGCCGCAGGTCGCACGCCGGATGCACTCCTCTTGGTCTGACCCTGTCACCAACACCAGAGTGTCGTCTGCATAGCAGACGACCTCCATCCCGCTGAACAGGGCACCGCGCAACACCCAGTCGTACCCGATGTTCCACAGGAGAGGTCCTAAGACTGACCCCTGTGGAACACCGCGCCCGGTCCGTTGCCGCAGCGGGCCCGTTGTTCCGATGAAGGTGACAAACCTGTCGCGTAGGTAGTCCGCCACGATGCGCTGCAGATAGGCCGGCACCCCGTGGTATCGGAGCGCCGACTCTATGCACTGGTGCGGCAGCGAGTTGAAGGCGTTGGCGATGTCGAGTGACACCGCCAGAGCCAGCCCGCGCCGCGCCGCAGACTCCGCAGCGAACCCCCTAACCCGGCTCAGGGCGTCCAGCGTGGACCGCCCCGCCCTGAAGCCAAACTGGGTCGCCGACAGGTCGGGTCCCGTACCAGTCAGATGCCGGACGATGCGGGTGGCGATGACGCGCTCGAAGAGCTTGCCCGCCTCGTCCAGCAGGACTATAGGCCGATAGCCCGAAGGCGAATCGGCCGGACGTCCGTCCTTGCGAAGGAGGACGAGCTGCCCCGTCTTCCAGACTTTGGGGAATCTCCCCGCCACTAAACAGGCGTTGAAGAGACCCCGCAGCCGGTCCTTCAGGGGACCCACAGCCAAGGCAATAGCCCGAGCCGGTACCCCGTCAGGTCCAGGAGCAGTCGTCTTAGTCCGGAGGCGCTGGGTCGACGCCTCGAACTCTCCTTCGGTTATCTCCTTCAGCTGAACGCGCGAGTGCGCGGTACCCATAGCTGGAGGGATAAAGTCAGTCCGGTGAGATGGGAACAGGGACGAAACGATGTTCCGGAGGAGCCGAGGTTCCATGGACTCCGTGAGCGGGGGCGCCGCGACGCGAAGTTTGTTCCGCGCCGCCAGGTACGGGCGACCCCACGGATCCCGGTTCAGCTCCTCTAGCATCTCCTGCCTCGCTGCGGCTTTCGCGCGCAGGATGGCCAGGCGGAGACTCGATCTGGCCGCGCGGTAGGCCTCGTAAAGAGGGGCCGCTGCGGCCTCGTCCCTGCGCCTAGAACGATGGCGTGTATAACGGCGTTGCGCCTCGATACACGCCCGCCTAAGCCCTGCTATCTCTGGCGACCACCAGTAGACGGCCCGCCTATTGGGTCTTCTCCGGACCCGAGGCATCGCTGCGTCGCACACCGCTGTGAGGGTGCTACGAAACAGCTCCGCCTCGTCGTCAATCGAGAGACCCGACGGAGGTGCACACCAGTCACTGACTATGGCCGCCTCGATTAGCAGTTCCCTGTCCATTTTCTTGAGGGCCCATCGTGGAGCGCCCGAGTTCGGGGTCGGCCGAACCCTGGACTGCCCTGAAGGGGAGACGCTGAACCGAATGTACCTGTGATCGGACAGCGTCTCCATCCCCACGACGACTCGCCAGTCGTTGATGCGTCCGGCAATGGCCGGGGAGCAGAACGACAGGTCCACAATGGACCCGCCGTTGTGCCGGACGCATGTCTGGGCGCGGCCTCGGTTGAGTAGGACAAGGTCCAAACCGAAGGCCCACTCCTCCAGCATTTCCCCGCGTCGGTCCGTAGCCGGTTCCCCCCATGCCGTGCACTTGGCATTGAGGTCTCCCAGCAAAAGGACCGGGCGAGGTGCCAACGTCCGAACGAGGGTCTCGAGCTCGGCCACGAATGACTCGAACTCGGCGAGACTCCTGTTCGGGGAGAAGTATACGCCCGCGACGGCGTATGGCCCCCAAAACGCTGCGATAAATCCAGATCCCCTACGGACGACTTGTAGGGGTCTGGAACGGCTGCCCGTTGCGACAACGATGGCTACGGAACCCTCACGGTCCCCCGCCCAGTTAGACCGGGAGGGAACAAAGTAGGGCTCCGCCACTGCCGCAACGTCGATCTCCCACTCCGCCAGTACCTGTAGGAAAAGATCCTGAGCACCAGCAGAGTGATTGAGGTTCCCCTGTAGGAAGAGATGTGGATGGACTTGGTCCATTAGGACTCCATCCTCTCCTCCGAACGGGGCGCAGCCTCCGCTCTCGTCGCGTTAGGGGGCCCTGTCGGGGCCCTCTTTTTCCTGTTCGGGGCTGGGGGAGCGCAGCCCCGGCTGCCCATCTGGTGGTCAGCCTTGCGTCCCCTCGACACGCAGATAGCGCACCGAGCGGGAGCACCGCAAGACGCCGCTTTGTGACCGGGCTGTGCACATCTGTAACACAGTCCGCTGCGGTCCGTCTCGCTAGTGCACACGGCCCTTGTGTGTCCGATCTCCAGGCATCGGAAACACTTCATGGGCCGCGCCGCCAACTGAACCACACGGACGGAGCTCCACCCGACGAGGAACTTTTTAGTCCTCGAAGTGATGAGCCTAGGGGCTGCGGCCAGCGGGCACCTCACCAGAGTGGTGAACATGCCCCCGGGGCCCACCCTTAGGTCACCTACCTTCACCGAGCCAGGAGGAATCTGGCCCCTCTCCGCGACGGCGGCAATGAGGTCCTCCCTAGTGACGGAGTCGTCCACTTCCGTGAAACGAAGCTCCGCACACTTGACCGGTCTGTGGACCTTCACTGTCCCATCGGCGAAGATGGCCTTGAGGCGTTCGGCCATCGTATCGGCCCCCTCCTGGCTCACGCTTCTAGGAAGCTCGAGGACTCGAGCTCCCGTCTGCGCCCTCCTGATTCTGATGGGGTCGACTGACATGTCGATCCCCATCTCGGCGACGTCAATGTTCCGCCGCGCTATCGCCAGAACCTTGGCATAAGTGAGCCCCTGCTGCTCCGCCTCTGGTTCCAGGGTCAAGACAACGGCGGGTGTCTGGGCCACACGCCGCTGCCTCTGGGCCAGCTTCCTCCTCTGCTTCCCGCTTTGCTTCCGCTTAGCGCCGGACCGGGTCCGCGTGGCGGGCTTGGACTTGGCGGTCGACTGCTTTGGGGCAGCCTCTGTCCTGACCGTTCGTGTCCTTCTCCGCCGGGAGACTTCGGTCCAACCCTCGGAATCCTCGGCGCCCGTTCCCAGCTTTGGCGCAGCTGGTCTGGGAGCCGGTTGTGGAGCCGATTTGTGAGCCGGCGCTGGAGCTTTCCTGGGTGCCGGCTTGGGGGCCGGTCCAGGTGTCGACTTCTGCACCGGAGCAGGGGACGGCTTGGCTTGCGGCTTCGAAGCGGGCTTCTTTGCCGCCGCAGGAGGCTGCTTTGGGGCAGGCTTGGCGGGCAGTTTGGTGGCTGGCTGGGGCCCTCTGCCCGTAGCCGGTGCCACATCTGCTCCGCGTCTCCTGTCCGCCGCCAGGGGTGGGCGCAAAACCCGTTCCGGCGGCAGCAGCTCCTTGACGACAGCCAGCTTGGCGTCCATCATGGTCCCGACCGACAACATGATGGACCGCTGTAACTCCCCTAGGTCGAACGCTGCAGGGGTCATTTGCTCACGTACCGCGAGCATCTGGCCCCTGAGGTCTTCGACCTCTTTGCTCAGCCGAGAATTCTCGGCGAGCAGCTTCTCCACGCCTGTGGAGCTCGTCAGGACGCGAACGCCATCCTGGACCTGCTCCACCGCGTCCTTGAGTTTCTTGACGAAGGTCCCCTTTATGTTCTTGGAGGTGCGCGCTACCTCCAAGACCGACAAGAGACCTGCGTCGATCCGCTCTTTAACAGAGGAGGGGTCAGTCGGCCGCAACCCGGAACTTATCAGGTCCCGGACAGCCGCCCTGGCATCCCTCCTCTCCCTCTCCTCCTTTTCCGCCGACTCACGGGACTCAGGAGTCTGCGCCGACTCAGCGGCGAGCTTCCTGAGGAGTTCCCGTTGTCGGTGGAGCCCCACGTAACGACCGTGGGTAACCCGACCGCGGGACTGCGTCGACGATGCTAATGAGGCATCGCTTTCGCAGCCCGAAGCGGCGTGGGAACCCACGTCGTCTTCGACCGAAACGTCCCGCCTGGGACGCTTTCGGTCGGACCTCTTCACGGAGTTATCGCGGGACCGGCGAGGTGCCGGCTCCTCGATCTCCATTCTCCCCTCCTCGGGGCGACATGCAGTCGTCGCGGTCGCCTTGACGCTCGGGACGAGCCTCTCGAGGACTACTCGAGGCTCTCTCGTCCCAAGCTCGCCTGGTGTACTCAGTCTGCTAGCAGACCGAGTCACCCTCCCTTCTCCTCCTCCCTTCACCTTTTCCCCCCCATCGTGAGTCACCTCACTCCCCGAGACGTTTTTGGGCACCACCAAATACTTGTGCCTGCGGTCCACATCTGTTGATGTGGACCGGCGGGATTCCTCTGGAACGCCATCGGCGCCCATACCCGCTTGGTGAGGTACTGTGTTATTATGCGTCTCCATATTGTTCCTTTAAGGGGTGTGGTCCCCGTGGTTGATGCCCTAGCATACGGAGCTCCCCCTCCGTTATGCAGCCCTGCGCCGGGCATCGGAAGCGTAGGCTTCGGGGTAATTTTTATAGTGGTTTTCTTCCACGCAGCCCCCCTCCCGCAAAGGAGGGCGGCCCCCGGTCCCGTCCTGAAAAGGACGGGGTTACGGTTCGGCCGACGGTGACCGAGGTCCCGCCCGACAAGCACTCGCGTGCAGAGTCGGGCCCGCCGCCCGCGACCGCGTCCCCCATCCCTCAACTGAGAGAAAGGAGAGCAGCCCCCACACCCGTCGCCGCGATTCGGAATACGTCCGAGGCGCCGACAGGCCGCGATCCTCGACCAGCGAAAAACGCTGACCGAGCCCGCCGATCGCTACGAGTCAGTCCAGCCAAAACACTGTCCGAACCCGCACGACCGCTCAACTTCCCCCCGCCTCCCTCACGGAAAGCGAGAAGGAGAGAGCACCCCGCTTACTGCCGCTACTCGGAATATGTCCGAGACGCCAGCAAGCTGCGATGTCCAACCAGCAGTAATACTGGTCAGACTCGCCCGACAGCTCCATCTTCCATTCCCCGCGCGCATGGGGAAAAGGGGAAGAGAGCTGGACCCACTGCCGCTACCCGAAATAAGTTCGAGACGCCAGCAGGTCCCCGACCACTCCCATCAACCGTTCCTCCTCTAAAGAGGAGGTAAAGGAGAGGGAGCACGACGCCCACTGCCGCTACTCGGAATAAGTCCGAGACGCCAGTTGGTCGCCCACCACGCGGCGGTCTGGACAGAACAGACCCCGCCGTCTGACCCACAGAATGTGGGCAGACTCACCGCTCGCCACCGCTACTCGGAATACGTCCGAGACGCCGGCGAGCCGCGATGTCCAGCCAGCAGTTGACACTGGCCGGACTCGCCGCGGCTATCGCATCCTCAGGCTGAGGAGCGATCCCGCTGCTGGAGCCGTCCGCGCCGGGTAAACCCGGTACCGCACATATCTGTGCGGCGTTCCCTTATCCGCGACCTAGGGACGCGCCCGGTAGGGGTCCAGCAACCCCTCCCCGCAGGATGCACCACTCCCGCGGGCCCGGGACATATCAATATACCTCCCTCACGTTTTACCATGTCTTAAGATGTTTCTCTAACATGTTATCGATGCTGTAACCAAACAATTTTCTGTTTCCTTCACAATAATCTTAGACGTGATGTTGCTTAAAACAGGAGTCACTTGCTTAATTGAGTGTTTTTATATGTTAACTTAATCAAATAGGTACCTTTACAACAGGTAGTGTCAAGTTATAATGTATACTTACGTGTCTTCACATTCCTAAAGAGTTGCGTTATAATACTATACTTTGTTTTTATTAGTTCGCACAACATTTTGTCCTTCAACGTTTGAAGATACACAAGGTATTTCACAGTAATTGTTGTCACTTCTTTGTCCCTTTAATTCCCATCCTACTTTCCAATCGATTTCGCTAACGCCATTCGAGCAGTTCAAAAAATTCAAAAAGACTCGACTGATCTTTGGACGAGAAAAATAGAATCCAGGACACTGAATAAGCGTTAATTTATCATTATAAATATTGAATGCTATAAACAATAAAAAAAAATAAGACTATAGATTACAATACTATGGTTAGAACTAATGGATTAACCTTGCAATTGTAATGGTATTATGGTCTTGCGAACGTATATGGAATGTCCATTCTTTTATATCCTAGTCCACACGTGTTGCTTGAATAACATAAATCAGACACAAAGGGAAATATAAACGCCATGATGTACGCTCATAAATCATCGGTTAAGAAGTATGAGTTTCTTATAAATATGCATAGTGCATATACTAATATTATGGCCAGGAATAAAAAGACCGCCAGAAATTTAACTCAAGGACTTTATATTTCAACGTTCTATGAAAAATTGTGAAATTAAACTTTACATTTTCTAGGATACTTATTCAGATTATTTTAGGATGGAAAAGCTTAGATATTGGATGTTTATTCCCTCTTGTAGTTTGGATTTCTTCTTGTGGTTTGTGGTAAACCCCTTGATTGTTTATTATTTTATTTGTCGAATATTTACAAGTATTACCGTTTTAGATTACTCTTTTTAATGTTGTATGTACCTGTATTCTTGTTTTACTTTTGCCCTATATCAGTGTTAACCCCTTATTCCCCAATTATTGTGCCAAACGTTTTTTAAATAAGCTTGCACAGTTTATTCAACCTTGTGATACCAATTATTGCTAGAGAGCACCCCAACACGCTCTTATTGAATTCTCTTTTTTATCCTGTAATAATATTGCTACTGTAATATACTGCCACAATGTCTCTTGCTTTGAATATTAGGAAAATCCAATTTTACTATACAAGTATCTTAAAATTTAAAATGGTTGATAGATTACTGATATAATGACTATCCTACCGACAAGACTTTTCGCACATGCGAAGTAAAAATGAAATGTTTTGTTCACGCGCTGAAAATCTAATTCAACCCACGTCGAGATCACGACGTGGGGATATGTCGGACTTGCACCGACGAAAAACACCCTGATCCCGTTCTTGCCTTTGCCGGAACCGCGAAATCACTAAGAATACTCAGCGCAGCTCCAGAAGAAATAAAAACATGTAATTTATAGGCAACAAGCTACCCGCATGACGTAAAGGATCACTCACTGAAGGCAAGCACTCTGTTAACTCACTCACCTATCTCCGAATACTGAAAATCAAATTAACTTAAAGACATTCTTAAATGTCTCTCTGTCGCTATTTACATCTAGAAGAGACAGCATGAGACTTAAAACGGTGACTTAAAACTGATGAACGTTTCAGTATTCGGCCGTTACTATTTCTTTCACTCCCATCCCACCTGTCGTTCCATTTCCAACTCTTCTCATACAATGTGGTTAAAGAAAGAAAGAGCCCACAATTTGTTGACGAGCAGCCCGTGTGACGTAAAGGAAGCAGTCGCTGGAGTCGGGCAACCCGTTCGGCGGTTGCGGCGCGACGTGGGCAGCGAGGGGCGGCGTGAGCGCCATGCTGCAGCCGGCGCTCCGCAGCGCGCTGCCGCCGGACGCACTGCTCGCGGCCGCGCGGGACTCCGCACCTGACCTTGCCGCCAGGCTCTCTGCACAACAGATACATGAAATGGTGAGTGCACCGAAGGACCGTACTTAGAAAAGTACTCTGTTGATTTCCTCATAAAAGCTGTAAAAGAGAAATGAAGTTCTCGGTGGAAATTTTTGAGCTGACACAAAATCCCATTGACTCCTTGACAAGAATTTGTATGTTCCCATGGTTCAGCATCATAGAACAGTATCTTCCGCTTTTTAGAGTTCAGTTAGAGTTATTTTAACTCCTTGGACACTTACGCTCTTATAATTACTATCGCTGTAACTTTTCTAGTTTTGTCCATGAAGTCAAGTCTGCATAGCTAGGTACTCAACTCACTACAAACAAATTGAGTTGCTCTTAGCAACTGCATACCAGATAATATATAAATCAACCATCACAAATAGGAATTCGTTGATACATCTCCAACATTATTTCTGTTGCTAGTTACTAGCCGTACGCGAGGAGTTGTCGGCCGAGGATGCGAGTGCAGGCGACGGGAACGAGGGCCGCGCGTACGCTCTGACCGCGCTCATGCTGCACTGCTGCGCGGCTGCGCAACTCGCTCAGCAACGCCCCGACAACGCACCCACTTGATCATATTAAATTATTGTTCATTGTGATCTGTTGTTTGATTTGTAGGATAATTTTAACTTTAAAACTATCGCGTTGCATGATTTTAATAAAATTACGTCACGGGAATTAACGCGAACTCATGAATTTACCTTTTAAGGCTTGACGTTTCGGCCGGGTTACACTGGCCGTGGTCAAGCCTTAAAAGGTAAATGCATGAGTTCGCCTTAATTCCCGTGACGTAATTTTGTAGGATAATTTCCTATTAGCTTAGATAATTACCTGAACATTATTTAAGGCCGAACTATTAGCTTTTGACTTTGTATTGGACCAAATCTGGAGATGGAATAAAGACAACATAGTTTTTATTCTTATTAGGATCGCAAGTGAACTGCAGCTTCAAATAGGCCCACATAATAAAAAAAAGGGAAGGACCTACCCGGAAAATTTTGATTCCTTGAGAGAGTCGAAATATAAGTAGTTAGTATAGCTATCTAAACGCCTCGTTGTTTTCATCCGACAGCTCTACCAAAGAGTAAGTTGCATTGAATGTACCTAATACCTAGTTGGTTCTCTTTACCGCATTACCTCAAAATTAATTATGTAAACATCAGGAAGTAGATATAAGTCTCGTCACTTGCATAAAAATGTCAACTGTCTACGCTAACTGACCTTGACAACGCGTCTCGTGTTAGTACAAAAACAAACAAATAGTGAAACAGCTACATTAATTCTATTTTAGACATTACAATGCGAATTAAACATAGCGAAACTACGCATTTTATTAACGATCGCAACACGAGGTAGTTTTTACGCCTATCATACATAAAAACAAGTAGTTTCTTTGTAATAGTGAGCAGAGCATTTAAAAAAAAAATAACGGTATGTCAAACAGTCAACCAGTCTTACTATGGGATACTGTATTAGCAATGGGTTGTGGAGGTCAGATAGGCTTGCTGAATATCGTATTTAACGAAGTCAGATAGGCACCTGACTTCGTTAAATACGATATTCATCTAAATCCGGTAAGACTGGAAGTCGACCTCAACGATGCTTGGAAAAAGGCTGGGCAGATGATAATGGTATGTCAATATTCCAATAGGTAGGTAGGGAAATTCTATGTAGTAAGGAAACCACATACTTTTAAATTTCTATGTATAAAATCTTTTACAGCCTCAAAGAACTGTAGGTACTCACAGCGTTCTGTGTTCAACACATTAATGGTATGCAAGAAAAATGAACGAACGACATGAATGAATTACGAAATGATGAATGAGAAGGATTAAGTCTACCTCAGTTAACATGTCACGGTTAGCTAACGCGATCGTTAATACACCGGATGCTCGTTTTCTAAATATCAATCATTCTAAAACGGGGTACGCGTGTTTGATCTATGCAGCAACATTTAGAATGACTCGCGTTTTCAGATTTAGTTACGTTCAAACATGACGGGCATAAATGAACACAATTGTTAGATGAAATAAAAGAAAATGTTCTCGAACTCGATAAACCATCTTTGTTTTCGGTTAAGTTGGTTGACTTGACATTTGGCAATTTTTTTAAGTCAATCTATCTCTTTATAAGGAACTACCTGTAAGTGTCACAATGCAATAAATATGCAGACGACGACGAAAGTACATAGATACATAATACTCGATGCACACACCAATATTTTAACTTCAATATTATAAGTACTACAATATTACAAGCGCTTCTTCTTTTCGAATCGATGGTACACTTTTTCAAGAAAACTGAGTACTTATTTAAATTTGAAGCGCCCAGTAGTTGGCCTCATTAACTGCGGCGTCATTGGATAGATTTAAATTATTTTAAATCTTCCAAAGTGCAGGTATCCGGACACTTTGGGAACTCCAATAAGCCGCACGCACTTCTATGAAATTTGATATAGATCTAGATGTTATTAATATATGGTTTCAAATCAATATTTTATAACAATGGCAGTGAAAATTTGTTTCATTTGACTATTGCTAAACAGTTTTCCCTGGCAGTGTTTAAGGAATTGCTTGCCAAGTGAGGCGAGGGTTTTGCTACGTCGAAATTCATTGAGTCGACATAATTTGTAAGTATAAATTAAACTACGAGTGACAAAATGGTAAATGGTCTAGTTTCCGCTTTGAAGAAACAGTAGGTAATCTACACATGCCAAATTGAAAAAGTAATCATCGGTTCTAACGAACAGTTGAAAAAACTTTCCAAATGTCTTGAAAAGTTCCTACTTACATCAGCATTTCTTCTCGATCTTAAAAAAAATACCTGATAGAGAAGTAGAAGTAGTACGCATTGTTTAAAAATAAATTTAAGCGTTTATGATTCATCCTAATCCTACTAATATTATAAATGTGAAAGTGTGGATGTGGACGCAAAAGCGGCTGAACGGATTTGGATGAAATTTGGCATGCATGTCAAAGCTTCCATCTCAAAGCTTTTGACATGGAAAAGAACATAGGTTACCTTTTATCCCGATTCCTTAAGTAGGAGGGAAAATTATTTCCGAGCTAAGCCGTAGGCCGACAGCTTTGAAATTTGGTAATTTTCTCTATTACAGCGCAAGCACACGAGTGAAAATTTTATGAAATTTTTCATTACTTTCACATTTTTCATTTCATTTTCGCGAACTGAGAAAGGAAACTTTTGATGCATATAAAGTCCACGAGCTTCAAATCGCTCATCTTGTTTAGCAACATAAAAGTCAGTAACATTGAAACAACACATGAAAACGAACTAATAAAAAAACGTTATTTACTCGAGTGTCTTTATTTCAGTCTAGATTTAAGCTATAAACAAAGAAAATTAATAAATTAAAATCCGGAACAGCTACAGAAGCATATGCTTCCGAATTATAATCCATAATTCGACTGAGCAAGGATGCTTTTTGTGTGAAAGGACGAAGGGATCAAAGAACCGTGCGTACAACTGCGTCGAATGCTATACTATACCGAAGAGGGAATTGGCTCTTGTCCAGCTTTTCCTGAAATAGCACAAAGGATCGACCTCAACTTTCGTTGTGAAAAAACTTCTGCGAAATGTCAGCGGTCGTCCGTCGGAAAATTTGGTGCGTCACCGGTGCGCGTGCGCCGAAACAGAAACATACTTAAGTGCCTGATGTAGCTGTGAGAAAACTAAACTCTTGTACGAATCTGTTTATCTGTATGGTGTAGCGTTTCTCAAATAAATGTAATGGAATAATTGTTTACTGAAACATATCACCTGTCAAATAAGATTAATCTCCAGATACAAAAGGTAGGCACTTTGGCTACAGATTATGAAACTTATAACGAGCATAAATATGTCTGAAAAATATCTGAGATAGCTATTTGTCATCACGTGCGTGAGTGCTCAGGCACCGCTGAACATATTCTGTATTTTCTGGCTCGTGGTTTGCCTAACGACGGTTTATACCTATGTCATCGCTACGTTTACAAAAGGTATGATATGTATGGCAGGACTTTCAGAAGTTTACATTAGACTTAAAAAAAACATTAATAAGTAGTTCATACACAACTAGAACGTAAAACATGGTTCAGAATGTTGTGCCACCAGGACTGGGTAAACATATTGTGTCCTCGGACCCAGTCCTGGATTTTTATCACGGGTTTTGTGGCAGCCTTATCAGCCTTGAAATTAGCCTTCATCGTCAAACCAATGATATAATAATTTAATTAGCAGACAGCCCAAGAGGTGCTTCTATTTCATAATGCACCAAGGATAGCTACGTGATTATGTTTATTATATTAAAACATCTGAAGCTCTGGATAGGTTTCAAAAGCTTTGTTCTGTATGAATCAGGGTAGTGACAAAATATACACATTTAAAACCTTGTCACCACTGGGATTTTCAGAATCACTTTTTTTAACATTAGTATCTAAGAATTTGCTACTTATTTCACAACATATTAGTTGTTTCTTAAGTGTTTTAATCTAGCTGAAAACAAAGTCTTGACTAAAAATATCGTGAGATTTAAAACTCTCCATGTTTAATAAATAATTGGTTCTGGCCTAGATTTCTTCTCACACTTTGTATACAAAATCTAAAAATATAGGTAACCTTAAAACTTTTAAAACAGAAAGAAAACCTAATAAAAGCGGCATTGACCTGTTCAATAAATAAGAATTTCATGAAACAAAGAAACATCGGTAGCGCACATTTTTCAGCAGTTGTTGCACCTGAAATATGTCTTAACAAGACCGAATATGTTTTATTTTTGCTTTTAAGAATGACAACCGAAGGTTGAGTAGCGATTTTAGTGTAGGTAATGTATATTTTCCTAGCTAGCTCATAGCAATTATTCCAATGCCAGGATTGCCAGCGATGTACTTGCCTAATTTTTCCACAGTTGTTTGTGATATAAAAATCTTTCAGTGTGAGAGAAAACACATGGACTAGACATTGGTGTTTCATAGTTCCTTGTTTATTTTCCAAAAATAAATAGTTTAGTGCAAATATTAATCGGGCACAGTAGTTGGGAATATAGCTTCTGGCATACATTCAAGGTTAGCGCTGGCGAAAATCTACGACTCTCTTTGGCCGAAACATCAAGGCAGTGCGTTGAACGGACGACATATAGACGTCAACTTTTTAATTGACGCAATTATCTGCACGTAAATATGACAAAGCTACTTGTCTGTGCAGCTATTGTTATGTTTTTCTAATACAACTTGTATGTTGGGTCCTTGAACTTGTATTTCAAGAAGTGTCTTAAATTCGCATTGACCGTAGAAATGTTGACACAACTTAGTTAAGCCATTAAAATATGAAAATCTCTGAGTAGTCCTTGAACGTAGTAGTAGTAGCGTTACCAATGTCTCAATAAAAATTATGACACTTTCTTATGAATTTCTTTCACGAACGATTGCATGAAAAAAAAATGAAGGTCGTTAAAGATCTTTAGTGGTTTTAATTGGAGAAACATCTCTTGCAGTGTTAGATTGTAATTAATTGCGCAATCTCAGGAAATATATTGAACAACACGTTATGACTCAAAAATACAACAGTTTTAAATCATCGTAACTAAGTTCGCGCATCGAACGTGTCCGTAATAAATTGCAACATGTACCACATTGATGGCACGTTGTGAATTAGGCTGGAAAATCATGTTCGACCGTCAGCCCAGCCTTTCACATTGAGCTCAACGACATGCATTCAAACGCCGATTATTCCCACAATGCAATCTGATAACGGGCCCGCAGTGATTACAATACTCTTATTGAAGACGTGACAATGCGCTCCACTGAAAACGAGATCGCAGGATTGTTTACCCAAGCAGACATCATCGATTCCTTTGTGCCAGGACCCGTGACGGGGCACCATCTCCCATTATATTTCCGCGCGCTTCCGCCAGAGGCCAACTTGCGTCAACAGCTGCGCAGCAGACAGAGCGAGCGAGACGAGATTTTGTTATTGTTGCTCTCTCCCTCCCGCACCACGCTTCTTTGTTTTGGCAACGATATAAAGGCTGGCAGAGAACGCGGCGCTCGAATTTTACCAGAGTGCTACCGTGGACCTAGGCGCATCGCGTTTTGCTGCGGTGGTAGATGATACGTGACTCTTTCAGCTTGTGAAAGACTTTCATAGTCGTGACTCAGCAGTGACCTGAACCAAGGGATTGTGCAGTGACTGTTAATAAGCTAGTGCTGTGATGAGGCCCCCTACGGAATACGACGGCGGTGCGAGGGTGCCCAGTGAGGCGGAGGAAGGTGACCCAAGGGTGCGGCCTATGATGATCTGTGCCAGGCTGGCGGGACGCGCCATCATCCGAGTTGTGGGACGCTGTGAGGATGCTCAAGAAAACAGTCAACTTGGTGAGTACTCATACATCATGTTTCAAATCTGATCATATTAATTATTATACTGAAAAAATGTTTATAGAATAATAAATTAAAAGAAAAATATACCCGACCTAGTAAGCTAACAAAAAAAGCAATTTTTATTGAAAATTTAGAGTTCAATGCACCAATGTACCCAGATATTCTACAAACCCAGATATTTAGGCTTAGAATAGTTATCGCGCCTTAACTAATTTCGCAATCCCATACATAACGCGTAAATTCATACCCTTATTGATACGTTATCGTTCAATAAAATAACAATGGAGAAGATAGCAAATAATATATTGTAAAATAAATATTTTTAGAACTAGAGCACCTAGTATTATGAACTCATTAATTGTGAAATTAATTACTACATTAGTAAAGAATGATGACCTCTATTTGTGTAGGAAAATGTTTACTAACATCGAAGTTGTGAGAATTTGTCAATGAATGAACTATGACCATGACATATAATTAAGCAGTGCCAGTGACCCAGTTGCTAGATACCTATTACGTATTAATGAAATACGTCGGGATTATTTAAATACAATAAAAAAAAACCGACATAAATAAAAATTCTCTAGAAATACAAACATATTATTATGAAATATATCTGTCCAACGCAATTACAGATAACAATATAAATAATAAACAATGCATCTTTTGTTTTTCCCTCTATTGATTTCGCGCGTTTAACACGTATCGGAAGAGATTTCCGAGAGATTGGTAGTACCTACATGATTTAACAAGATAAACTTTTAATAATTGAATCAATAAGCTTTAGTGCACACCTTAGTCACAACGCAAAACAGGCGCAAGGAAATGCGGAAAGCAAGCCCGCGATAACCGAAGCTTTAGTGCATCGAGGTTTAAAAAAAAAACATCTGTACCAAAAATATATTTTAAACTAGCTGTTGCCCGCGGCTTCGCTCGCGCGTAAAGTAAAGAGTAGTATTAAAGGTAGATGTATTCTGTGATTTTCAAAGTAAAGAGAATGTATAAAATTTTTCATCTAATATTATGGCGTTAAAATAATAATAAAAGTAAAGTAAGTAGCAAAAGCGTTTGTGTTATGGAATCGGAGACAAAAAGGGTACCATAAACACCCAGACTCCAGACTATGTATAAAAGTGATTTTCTACATGGACCCGTCCGGGGATCGAACCTGGAACCTTAGAGCTGGCGACACCTTAAAAACCGGAGTGAACGCCACTCGACCACGGGAGTCGTCATTATAGATATGTCTTAGATGGTCATTATCTTATCTATTTATCTTTTCATCTGTCTATCTTTGAGAATACTGAACTTCACATACCAACTATTTCAGCCCTTATTTCACCCCCTTAGAGGGTAGATTTCTAAAATCTCGGAAATACATCTTATTCTATCTTTGAAAACGACACAATTCATATGCCTACAAACTTCCAACCCCTTTTTCACCCTTTTAGGGGGATGATTTTTAAAATCGCTGAAATACATCTTTATTTATTTCTATTCAGAAACCCGTATACGATATATCATGTGTCTATCATTGAAAATACCGAACTTCCCATACAAACTTTCAACCCCTATTTCACCCCCTTAGGGGATATATTTCCAAAAGAAAAGCCTATAGCCTTCCTCAATAAGTGGACTATCTAACAGTGAAAGAATTTTTCAAATCGGACCCGTACTTCTTGAGTTTAGCGCGTTCAAACAAACAAACTCTTCAGCTTTATAATATATATGTTATGGACCAAGTGACAAATTGAGCAGTATACATAATGCCCGGTCATTATGAAAAATGCCCAATATGAGAGTGCAATTTGACAATAATTATTCAAATAATCTAATTGACCGGGCACTATACATATTGCCCATCACCTTTTGGGCAGAGTAATACAAACATATTTAATTACTATTTTTTTATTGTTATTGTCATTTAACTTAAAATAAACTAAATATTAAAGGGGAATTATAACTTAGACTTAACCTAAACTTAATTAATTTCCATTACTCAACCTAGACTTTGTGTTGAAAACTTATTGCCCAACGTCCGGTAGGTTTCGGTTAGGTTAATATGGTGACCCTTACGTGCACGGGAACCGCCCCGTGCTGGAAAACCTTTCAAGCGATTCACGACTTTATGTGCGTTAAATATAGCTTTATTATCAAATTGCCCAACTATCATGTAGCAACATAATAATGACCGTGCAATGTGATAAATAATGAAGTTAAGATAGTAATTAATCACTTAGCCCGATAAAGCTAGACATTATTCATAATGCTCGTGCATTATAAATAATGCCCGCATTAATCACCTGGTCCACAACATATATAATATATAATATATAATATATAATATATAATATATAATATATAATATATAATATATAATATATAATATATAATATGTAATATATAATATATAATATATAATATATAATATATAATATATAATATATAATATATATAAAGTATAGATAAATAATAATTATAGTATCTTAGCCGTGTCACAGATTAATAATAGTTACTTGGCCGTGTGCAGCGCCCCTTATTGAACTCCACTGCGGATGACGTACCTACGACAAACTTATTATTTGCGGTTGGTACAGTATTCGGGTCTAGGGATCGAACCGCAAAATTAAGTTTGTTTTTTTTTGTATTTACTTTTCCGGGATAAAAACTACCCAGTGTGGTGCCCAGGATATTAAAGAACAATTATACCAAGTTGCATCGAAATCGAACCGGTAGTTTTTGCGTGATGCCTGAACAAACAGACAGACAGACAGACAGACAGACAAAAATTTTTTTAATCACATTTTTGGGTTCGGTGTCGGTCTAGTAACACACCCCGCCATTTTTTTATTTTTATTTTCAATGTACAGAATTTTCACTTCTACAGATTTATTATAAGTATAGATTTGAATATTTTGAATTTAAAAAACTAAAAGTCACTTTTTTTCTCAATATAGATATGAGAAAACTGTATACTGAATATAATAATTATTTATCTACGTTCTGACTTTGTACATAATTTATATTGTTATTTATGAATTTATAACTCGGAGAATACCGGTTCAAGTATGGTAAGAGGCTTCACTTTTACGTGCAAGGCCAGTTAAAGTTTAAAGTGTATTACAAAGAGAAGTAAAGTTCAAAGTAATTGTTTTCGTTTACGGATACGCTGCTTTGAATCATCAGTGACTAGAATCAGCTGATTATATTATCTGTGTTGAGTACAATGATAACATAGATTTAAATAAGTCTAGATTACATATTATTGTTTGCTAATTAAGTTGTTGGTACAGTGATTATTAGTTTGTGTACCAATTAAAAACAGGTACTTTTAACATCTTTAAGTTACGCAATTATAGTCTACTCAGAGCTAAATGGATAGTACGTACTTACTATATTAGCATTGGAATTAAAAAATAACGTACCTGTTGAAGTATTAATAAATAAATAAAACCTCTTTGTATACTCTGCCAGAGAGGACTTTGGAATTTTAATACGGAGCCCCCAGAGGGTTCTGGTACGACTATTGCGGCATTTGAGTCGCAGGTTCGAGTCCCTTTAGTTTGGTTCTTAATTACAAAGTTTTTTTCGCTCAAATCTTTATGTACTGCGGCTACTTTCAATTTAAAAAATGTATTTTTTTTTTAACTGTAGTAAGTTTACCGAACCGTAGAAAAAGTAAAAGATGTTGTATATACTTTATTCTAATAAAAAACCGGTTAACTTTTTCGCTTTTATGCCGCAAATTACGTGTTTAGTACCCATTACAAAATTAAATGCTTATGATACATAGACGTAGGTGACAAACGAAGAGAAATTTCCATAATATTACAGAACATACGATTTCCATTCGCAGTCACTCAACAACATAATTATGAGCTAACGAGTTAATATTTCACAACATATAAAATATTACGTATAATGTTGTAGACACAAAATTATACATAATATTTAGTATGCCAAATACCAAAATGTATTTGGAAATGAATGAAAACTATAACATAATTTTACTGAGAGTCGTTGTGAAACATTTGCAGTCAATAAATATAACATTTGCAGTTCCGTAGCAAGTAATTCACTAGACTAGCACAAAGGCTAGTTAAACTTATGTTCCTAATACTTTGTAACCTACTTGGCTTTCTAAGGCAAAAGTCAGTAGATAAGTAAGTACATAATTCCTTCTAGATATTGTACTTAGATATTAAATTCGAAGATACTGGTATATCAATCCTACGAAAACAAATGCTTCCCTGTGTACATTCTTTGCCACAGTAAGGAGGTCGAGGACCTACAACACAATGTAGTGACGATAAAACAATGTTTTTAGATTAAGTAGATCAACTTAATTATAACTTTTTCCTATGAATCACAGCATTATAACATAACATGCACTCTACCGCAAGTTTTTGTCAGTATTACGTTCGATCCATTCTCATCTCAAGTCAGGGACATCTTCATGGAGCCTCAACTAGGCACGAGACGCCATTAACAATATATTCAAAGCATAACAATCAAACCACAACCTTAATACGTAACATTAGCGTTGGTAATTCCAAGCTCAATCTCGTCAGAATAATTACGCGAAATGTATCTACCCGTTTACGCAACCCCGCTAGCACCGCTAGGTGGCTCAAAATGAGTGTTATGTTGCATTCGACTTTCGTAAACGAAGATATCGTGTAAAAATTGTGAAACTAAGCGAGGCCAGGCCGACCTGGAACAGTTACTGGCCTTTGTTAAGCGGATTAATTTAATTTGGATAATTAATTCATAATACACAACCAAAAAATCTGCAAACAAAGAAAAAGTAGTTGAAAATTAAGTAGCCCGTCTGCCACTTCTGATAGTGCATATCACTTTCTTATTATCTGACAAAACACTGATAAGCAATTCTCTAGTTATTCATACCTGCTGTAATCTATCTATTGTTTCTAATTGCTCTATTAATATCAGGAGTTAGAATCACCCACAATTGTGCTTCCTTAGATAAGGCCGCTTCCGATTTTTTTAAGTTATTTATTAGGTACGCTATGAATCTAGGATAATAAATGACGTTGTATTCCATGAATCCTATTATATAATAAATCATTCTGGTTAATTAAACAATCAAACCACGCTGTCATTCATTGAATGTTGCAATCGTTCCCTACTTAACTTACACCTATTTTGTAGGAAATTGTTATAACGGTTTATGTAACTACCCACATGAACTAAAAAGTTACTATAGGAACGAACAAACAAATAGTTATGTTCTTCATGATACATAACTGTAACGAATGAACTATAAACAGTCACAAACTAGGTACAATATGAGTCGCAAAATCTAATAATATCTTGTTATTTTGGAAAAGTGAAATCTTCTGCGCATTTAGGCAAGTAGGTACTAGGTACACAACGTAATTAGGAATGATTAGGTATCTGAATATTATCTGCTACATGCAAACGGAGATTTTATTTTACTTTTGCGTGTTTTTAATTAGCTAATTAATAGCAAAGTATGATAACGTATTAAAGTTATTATGATTGTACTTAGATGTCTTAAAATGCTTGTTTTTAAGTGGTACCTAACTGAATACTTATTAAAACTTTATTATCCGCGCTACAGATTTTTATTTAATCGCCTTGCCCTGTATTCCATAAAAATGTACTCTGTGCTGGATTCCAACACTTCAATTAAAGAACCGAGGTGGTATGATAGGAATATTTATATTTTTTCATTAACTCCACATTCACATCCATATCCGATCCCGGAAAATGTCTGAGCACAAAGAATGCTAACGCGGAAGCTTAGCGCACATGTAACAATTCCGCGCCATAGCTATAGTCGTCGGCGCCGCCGACATTCGAACGATCGATTTAGAACATCTCATGCGCGTGCGTATGATTTACAAACTTGAACTCGCAACTTGAACACATGTTGGCCTTACCTAACCAATTTATTCCATAAAGAGACACTCACCGCTGGTAGAGAGGTCACTGCTCGTTAAACACTTCCTTGTAGGTAAACGATGCGTGATTCATTTATTTCTTGGTATACGTAATGTAATCTAGCCCAGAAAAAAAACAGAACGAGGATTCTTTGTTGCTCTTTAGTTTTTTGCAATTTTATGTTGTATATCTTTAAATAATATGTACCTACTTACATACATAATGCTGTTTAATAAAACGATACTCAAAGCTTAGGTATTAGTGTGAGAGGTAAAAGTTAATTGCTGATTTTCAGTTACCTACAATGGCACAATTCTAAAAATAATTTCAACGATGAAAGAACTGTTCCTAAACATGACCTAAACGAATTAGTACGATTAGTACACTAGTTTTTTTAATTACAATTTTCGCGAATATTTGTTTCGCAATTTTAATAAATTAAACCTAACTTTTTATTTCTTCCAAAATAACAAATAAATAAATGTGGACAACATCACATACATTGGTCCGAATCCAAAGTAGTAGCTAACTAAAGCACTTGCATTATGGACTCAGAGACAACGAAGGTACCACAAACACCCAGACCCGAGACAATGTAGAAAAGTATTTTTACTACATTGACCTGTCCGGGGATCGAACCCGGGACCTCAGAGCTAGCGACACCTTGAAAACCGGTGTGTACACCAATCGACCACGGAGGTCGTCAAAGTAAAAAAATAAATATGATCATCCGAGTTATTGAGAATAATACAATTTATGCAACTGAGTTGTTCGTCTGAGTAATTTACATTTATTTTGAAATAATTATTTGTAATTTGATCCTGACATTTAGCTTTCCAGCTGATTGTCAAATGTCATGTCAAACCATGTCAAACCTCAAGTTTAGGTAATGAATGACATGACAGCACAGCACTGACAGCTGAAATGTCCGCGTCCGACACACTCAAAGTTGTGAAAAGTTGAAAACAGTTACTCAAATTTAATTTAATTCATCAAAATCTAAAACTCTATAATTACTTGCTTTAATACACTTAACCTTAATACCTTGATATTTCGTTTCAATCTATTCATAAATTGAGTGAATAGCGCTATATAATTGGTTTATTCGTTTACGTGCGAACTGAAATCTTTTATGGATTTAAAAATAACTCTAGGAACACGTACCGTTACTCGTGTTCCCGTTCATAGTTAGTTGCAGCCACCGGAGTTAGTTAATTTAGTCGACTCGTGTATTTAACGATGGCTTTAGCCGTGACTCGAGTGGTTTTAAAATGTGAAGATGCACAGAAAACTCAAGTACTAGGTATGATTAGAACAACTAAAACCTTGTTTAAAATAACTAGAGAGTTATAATAATGATGTAATAGATCCGCTCTAAACACAGACTGATTGCCAGCTAACCTACTTAGATGCTGAATGGAATTTTGTTAGTTTTGTGCAATTATGAAATTATTGGTCTAATTAGTCATGTAACTAGAACAGTGGTCGACTAAGCTTATTTATTGGGTCATTAATTTATAATATTATGATAAAATCTTTGTTTTTTAGCACCAATAACAGTGCACCCGTGCATATAATTATACCACCACTGGAAATATGGAACTGGATTTTTTTACAGAAAAATACTTTATACTTTTTTATTATTTTCAGATTTATCAGAATGTCAGCTGATGCAAGTACCTGATGCCGTGTACCACTTAATGCGACACACAGAACTCAAGAGCTGTGATCTCAGTGGAAATGTTATTACTAAGATACCTCCTAAGTTTGCAGTCAAGTTTAGTTTAATTACAGGTATGTAGTAATTACCTTTTTTAACTATACAATTCATAAAATAAATCCCTGCTGCGTCTGCCTGAATGTGATAACCCCAAATCTAAAATGTCGTTTTTAATTATATATAGTTTTTGCCAATGGATATAGTGATTCAAGAGTAAGGTGATTGTGTATGAGTCATTAATTTAATTCAATAAATTAGACATACAATACTGTGCTTCACATATTTGGGCATTAATATATAATTGCAATACATATTTTCACTCTTATATAAATAAGTAAAGGAAAAATAAAAAAATAACAAGTTCATGATTTTTTTCCAGATTTAAACCTGTCCAACAACCAAATGGCAAAGCTTCCTGATGAGCTGTGCACACTAGCATGCCTGGAGCGACTGGACATCTCACACAACTCCTTTGTGGCACTACCTCACATCACCTTCCAGTGTCCCAGCTTGCACACTCTGCTGGCACATCACAATCAGATCATTGGTACTTAACATTTTATTGTAACAGTATTGTAAGGTAATCAATCATTGACATGCTTTTTGTGTGTCTTAATTAAACTTCCTGTTCCAATATTATTTTACATTTTTAAATTAGCATAATTGTACAGGAAAACACTCACAAATTCATTGGATATAATATCAGTAATCAAAATATTAAAGTTTATTTTCAGTATAGAAATTTTAAGGATTCTCTTTCTTTTACAGAAATTGATGTGGACAGACTGGCGAGATCTCGCGCTCTTGAGTATGTGGATCTCAGTGACAACCCCATTCCTCCGCGCATGTACGATGAGCTCAAGCAGCTGTCGCGGCCATCTGTGTCCGTGTCTGAGAGACAGAAAGAAGACTGGGAGGAGGACCTTCTAATATAGAAGTGTACTTAAGTGGACTTATGCATTCAGGGCCAGCAGTTCATGTGACTAGGGAAGTACTAGAGCCTGTGAATTACTTGTCAGACTGACCATGTGTTTGGATAAGAATGCCTTATATATAAAGTGGTGCTCTAGCGTATAACATAGGGTTTAGTGCAATATTAATGTCAAACCATAAAAAAACTGGTCCTAACTAAACTGTGATCTTCTCTGTGAAAAGAGGACAATATCAACATAATTTGATAGTGTATGCTATATATTTAGTAATGAATGACAGCATTGTCGTGATTTGAAAGAGATTTGTTAGAGATTAAATGTTTTTACATGTATTGACGCTCAAAAGGTAGCGTACTTAAATAGGCTATTGTGATTTGGTTAGTAATTTCCTATTATATGGCTTAAAAATTTGAAACAAGCTAAAGAGTTTTGTATAGTGTAAAGTGTTATATATTTTTGATACATAAGATGGTTGGATGGTATTATGTTGATATATCTCATTGTATTGAATACTAGTCCATCATTAGTTAAGCTTTTAAATTCCAATAGGAATGAAATTATGTTGTAAGTAATTGATAAGTACACATGAATTATTGTCTTTTGCAATATGTACTGACTTGTACGGTTGTTATTTTCTATTAACGAAATCACTATAAAATTCGCTTTTAAATGTAGGTAATTGACACAATTTTTTATCATGTATAAGTATTTTCAGTGGTTGTTGGTAAAATAGTACAGTTTTAGTTGTAAAGAATTTATTTAATTAATTGTGTAATTCAAGATTTATTCTGAATGTCTGTTTAAATCTGCTGTGTTACATACGCAAAGCGTTTGTGATTTAGAATCTTTATGTAAAACAGTTCAGACTTACTACACTTGTTATAGCACCTCCTTATCGACTAATACTGTACGATAATATACGCAACAGCCAAGAATTTTAAAAATAAATAATTAAGTTTTGTGAAGTGTTATGTAAAGGAATACAATCATGGATTAATAATAAAACGCATTTACAAAATGCAAACTAAAATGTCCTTTTATTTATTTCTTGTTGCCTGTCAATAACAGCTGGAACATTGTGCGTTTTGTCGACGTTGCGGATTATTACACTCAATCAAATATAGCGCTACATTGTGTTATAATGATTATAACTGGTAGTCCGGTCAATTTAGACATTTGAAGTTACATAAAGTCCCAACAAGCTGAATTTCTGTGAAATTGTTCAAAACATAATTATAAACAATGTCTAGAAGTTCCCCATCATTCCCCTGTAAGGAAAAAAAAATATTCAAGGTCAAAGGTAAAAAAAATGAGCTTTTCGCGATTTTCAGCAAAACGGTATGTTTTATCATAAAAGTAGCTCAGACAAAAATTGTAGATCATAAAATTATCTATAAAAAATGTATCAATACTTTTTTTCTTACGAGCCACCGTTTCTGAGATATAACGATTCATAAAGTTATTTTTATTATGCACATGTTTCCACGCCACCTATGAGATAGTGTACTTAGCGCGTTTTTTTAACGTGGTTTCCCCGGTAGGCCTACTCCACGGGTCAGTTGTGATCCTGTTTAATGTAAAACTATTGCATAATAACGGAAATTTTCAAAGATTGGGAAAGATTGTTGTTGTTCTTCTTCTTGTTCTTCTTCTCCTGCTTCTTCTTCATCTTCATTTTGGATGCAAGTAAATTGCGTCAATAGCGATGTATCGCATGATTACTTCGTCGGAGTCAAACGAATCCTCCATTGTTTGTGATTCAATATATTAATAACGAATCCTCCATTGTTTTTAATCAATATGATAAGAGCACGACCAGCCTTGACAATTTGTGCATGCCAAAGAACAAGACAGTCCGACTTTTTTGAAACCACGTTTAGCACTGCATCCCTTTTTGCAGTTGCAAAAAATAGTGTTCAGCAGTTTTTCCGGCGCAGGTGGAAGTAAAGTTTGAACTGGCTCTAATATATTGTTGACCAACTTCCAACCCCAGTCTGTAAGATCTAGCTGATAAACAAGCCACACTTGAACTTGGTAATATACTCGAAAAAGATTAAGGGACTGGGTTTCATTTTACCTGATATTCTTATAGTTAAAACTTATATATATTTTATATTGTAATATAAGTTACAATGACCGATAGAAAAATATTTAAACATTTAATATATTATATATATATATATATAAATATATATATATTATATAAAATATAACAACTCTAGATGTATATACGTGGCGTACTCATGCATATTATGACGATAACAACTTTTATAACTTTTTGAATCGTTATATCTCAGAAACGGTGGCTCGTAAGAAAAAAAGTATTGAAACATTTTTATAGATAATTTTATGATCTACAATTTTTGTCTGAGGTACTTTTGTGATAAAACTTACCGTATTGCTGAAAATCGCGAAAAACTAATTTATTTGACCTTTGACCTTGAATAATTTTTTTTCCTTACAGGGGAATGATGGGGAACTTCTAGACATTGTTTATAATAATATTTTGAACAATTTCACTGAAATTCAGCTTGTTGGGACTTTATGTAACTTCACTCTCATTTTTTGGTCTAAATTGACCGGACTATGGGTGCATGCTGTTGGGTTCAAATCCCGCTTAAAGAATTTCCTATAAATTATTAACACTGGTTTCGAGTGGTGTGGTCTCCTTCTCCTGCCTACTAGTTAAATTAAAAGTTATAAACTCCAGACTGAAATTCGGCCTCGGTGGCCAATCAGCGGTGATCAGCCATGTACGCAGGAGATATTAAAGTGCCCAAGTGTGTGCGCAAACACAGCTCAGGTGCACTTTTCCTTCGCTCATAGCTCATAAACACGATCGGAGAGAGATCAAGCGCAGGACCAACGTGCTTTCGGAAGAACGGAGGTGTAAGCATCGCCACACTTCCTGACTCCGAGCGGTACTAAGTATTTCAAAATCACCCAGAAAGCCCAGTACTTTATTAGACCCAGAAATTCTAACCCGAGACCTCGTGCATGGCAATCGAACTTGCGATCACTAGACCAACGAGGCAGTCAAGATAAACTAAAAGCACCACAGTCAAAAAACAAATTAAGTTTTTTTTTATACCATGTAAAGACAACACAGTAACTTCATAATTATGTATTCGTATTTCATCATACATGAGGGTAGGTGCTCAAGGTGCTCACCATGATCTCATGTAGGTAAGAACTTTTTCGAATATTAAGCCACTGGCCTCAAAAACTGTAAAATGTGTCTATTACGCATTGCATTTCTAAGAAATAAATTATGATAGATGACGTTGTCACTCCGTATTTTACTCAAATATAAAAAAACGAAAAAACATATTTTGTATTTTTTTATTCATAAAAAAACGAGTAGCATGCTATGGCTGGGCACGGAGTCGATGATGATCCAAAATTAAAAGGCCTGGCCCGCATTTTTAATAGTCAAACAAATAGAGGTAGAGCCAACGTAAGTAATTTGAACCAAGGATTTACTGTAAAATGTTATTCCTTTAATCGTCTTTTGTTACTTGAAGTTTACCGCGGGCATTGTGGGTTTTCGCTAGACTGAATCACTAATTAATTTTTCAGACATCTAAAGCGACGATGGGTCTGATTGCAGCAAGTTACATTTACTACAAAATGTCCCACAGCAAAAGCAAGAAAAAGAAAAAGTAAATTGGTATGTTAGTAAGTATACGACCTTACACTCTCCTCTTCTCGGTTTCGGAAGGAAAAGTTAGAAGGCAGGGCTGGGCCACCTTGACCCAGTGTCCTCGGTAAAACCAAAGGTTGTAGCACTCCTGTAGTTGTAGCTGGTAAGAGCTTCGCCTTCGCCGGTGCTAGTTAGTTACAGTGCAGTAAATATTACAACTAGCACCGCGAGCGGTAATTTTTCTTTGGGTTCCGTACCCAAGGAGAAACGCGGGACCCTATTACTAAGACTCTGCTGTCCATCCGTCCGTCTGTAACTAGGGTGCATCTCATGAACCGTGATAATATTAAGACAGTTGATTTTTTACAGATGATTCATTTCTCTTGCTGCTCTATCTGTGTAATTCTAGTTGTGATATTTTTGCTTCTTCTTGCTCGATATTGATAACAGCAAGAAGTATGACGCTTGAAATGTTCACATATTATTTAGTTAGATAGGTAGGTACTTATATATTTAATCAAAGCTTCTAAAACAAACGTGATTTTTGCCGTTTTTATAGAGAATGGTGCGACGATAATCCGACTCGGACTTGACGGTTTTTTTATCGAAATAAAATGCACAAAATCTTTATATCCTACTTGAGGTGCTTATAAAAAAACTGGCCAAGTGTGAGTCGAACTCGCGAACCGAGAATTCCGTACAAACCTAAGTTTAAAATTATTAAATAGTTTTATTTAGTTTAAGATTTAATTAAAAATTTACTGTTTTAGCACGGGAGTTCACGGGAAGTACCTACCCTGTAGGTTTTGATTCCCTTGAGAGGGTCGAAAATTTGCGGCAATTTGCGCCATAAACGGCTGTATTGCGTAGAATTTAGTGATGAAATTGGCTTAGAAGTTCAATTTCTTCACAGCTCCAAGGGACAGTAGACGTATTTGAGTAGTAGTAGTATTTGATATAATAAAATTTCAGCTTGATACTTTCGCGCGTTCCTGAGAAAAAGGGTCTTGAGAGGCGGACGGACTGACGGATGGACTGATAACAAAGTAATCCTATAAGGGTTCGTTTGTTTCTTTTAAGGTACGGAACCCTAAATAAACGAATTTCCAAGACCCTTGATTTGTTGGTTTCGTCTCCGTCTCGGATAGCAGAATAAAATAAATTAAAAGCAATGAAAAATTTACTAAAACTATTTATGATTACAGGAACGGAGACCAGTTACGCGGGTGTTACCGTGGATAAAATATTTAAAAAAGTTCAATAATACAGCAGCAATGGCATAATTAAGGTGAACCTAAACGTTGACTGACGTAGTTGTAAGTTGACTGACTGACACTGACAATTGAGAATTGACATCAACATTCTGATTTCTGTCTGTCTACCTATGACCAACTCTACTAATCATACTGGAAATACAAAGATTTTAAGCATTGGTAGGTGTTGTCACGCTTACTCATACGTACATTGTTAAGGCAAAAACAGTCAACATTGCTGTCAACGGAATGCTAAAAATACAGTAGTCTGTAGTATTCATGATAGAGGAGAAGACGTAAGGTTCGCTTACTTTACGCTATTACATAAGGTCTAAAACAATATTTTATCAGGTAATATCCCAAAATAAATCAATTTTTAATCTAAGTATTATGTTTTGTGACGTTTTATCAGGGTAAGTATTCTAAGAACATAATTTGATATGTTAATTTTACTTATTTCTCTGTAGAATGGCCGGAGACGCTTCTGTCGATGAATCCCAGCTTAAGGGCTTGTCTAAATATTTCAACAGCCAAACAAACCGAGGCAGAGCTAACGTAAGTAGTCCTTATTGCCTAATATAAATAAATTTTTAAAATGAAATACTTGTATTTTAGGTTATGTGAAATTTTCCGACTTCACTACTACGTCGTGAGTTTTTCTTGGCAGCCAGAAGAATAATTATTATTTACTTTCAATCTAAATAAAACGACGTATATCTAAAGATAGCTGCCAGTATTACCTCTAGAATGCATCCTTATGAGACCATGACCCTGAGAAGAAAATGTCTTAACGAAACTGACACTGATACCATTTCTAAATTATATTATATTCCAACCATACAGCTTTTGACAAATTCTTGCCTTCAATGTTCAATAAATAAATTGTCAGGCGACCACAATTGAATAAATGCAGTATTTTATGATTGCTGCCAATAGTGCTTCTTTAGCTCCGAAAGTGATCAATAATTGAAATTATTTTTGTTTGATTTTCCATTAAAAATATGAAATGTATCAAATTATGTATTCGTGATATGTTGCAAATTATGTATTTAAAGTATGTTGCACTGCCACATTTCACTATATTAACATTGTTTAAATTATATTTACATTAGTATTGGATTGCTGTATTTAAATCTTCATCTTATAACTACATTGATTATAATGTTCACATGCAGCTTTTCATAGATGTATCATTTTATTACATATTTCATTTAAAGACCAGACTGGCGACTTGTGCCAAGTGAACTTTCTACATGCATTAAAAATGAAAGAAATCTCTTCTCCTAATCTATTTGATAGGTCATGTGACCACCAAGTTGAGGACTTTTAACTTATGTCAGTTAACTTATAAAACAATAAATCAAATATAAAATGTATTCCTAAAATTAAGTTGACTTGCTACAAAAATCCTATTTAAACTGGTTTTTATTGTCACAATAATAATGATCATCTATAATTTATTTTTCCATTAAATTATGTCCTCTTGAATAAACAAGCAAACATATAAAAATCCTATATTTACATAGAACAATGCAAAGGTTTTTTAATGACAAGTCTGCCCTTGTTTATAGGGATTTTAGTTATTGCATCTGCTTTACTTAATTTATTAGCCTATTAGGAGTCATCTGCTGTGGCACAAACTTGGCATTTAGGGTAACACTGTGGCTGATTTATAGTTAAGGAGACATTAGCGACATCTGTGGCAATGGCATCACTTTTCTAGTTGGAAATTTTAATATCTGTATCAACAGGTTAAATAATATTGTTGCTGTATAAGATTTTTTTTTGTTTCAGACGGCCAAAGCCACATATGCAGTCATGGGTGCCCTGATCTTATACTTCACTCTTAAACCAAAGGCAAAGAAGTAATCCACCATTGCTTGCATATTGATAATAATTTGTGATTATTTTAGTACATTTATTTTCATTAAGAAGTTGTAAGGTGTATAGTATAAAAATCATGTAAACTCAATATTGTCTTTTAGTATCATGAACTTGATTGAAACCTATGGCCATATGTTATTAGTATACCAGCAGGGATCTTTGTTATGTCTACAACTAGACTAAAAAAGGATATGTAATCAATTTTTTTTTCTTTTAATATGTATGCTTTACTTTAAAAAAATAGATAAGTGAGTAATATATTCTTGAAATTTTGACCAGTAATAATTTCGTAATGATTTTGATATGTCAATTCTAAAGGTGCTATTGATCCTGGACCATCATTATGATGATATTGCACTTAAAATTCAACCCTAAATGAACAAGCCTAAAGCTGATTCTAAATAGGTACCGTAAAATGGGGTGAATAAAGACGAAGCGTTTTATGGTGTCACAGGCATATAATTTTACATTAATACTGTTTTCATAAAGTTTTTTTTATTGGAGTCTATCTTTGTCATTGTATTTAACTTGAAAAATTTAATAAACACCTCATTTTACCCGGTAACCTTTTAAATAAAAAACATAGTTGAATTAAATATTTATTCATAGTACTATATAATATGCATGTAAAAAATAAATAATGCTGCACAGATAGATCACAAAAAAGCTTCATAGTTTCAGATCTCAAGAGAAAGAACAGTCATTTTCCTTATTTATTTACTCTTTGGTGTTAAGGAATATTGGTAAGTATTGGAGACAATAGGAAAGCTAGGTAACAAAAATGTATAATAAAATAATATGATACAACATTATGAATGGCTGTGATGAAGATGATTCCACATAGCTTTACGTATGAATCAAGAAACAATGATTTAAATGGCATTTATTTATTTCTCAAGTTCACATTTTGGTGTGTTTTCTATTGTTAGGAATGGAAACAGAATGCTTTTACCAAATTCGGAGAATAAACTTTTTTCAATGTTTTTTCTTTAATCAAATTATTTAAACAAAATTATTTCATATCAAACCAAATAATACAAACGGCATGAGTAAGATTTGCAAAACAATTTTAAGTAAACTTTTATTATTTGTGCATTCTATATTATTTCAGTATCAAAATTTAAGACTAATCGTGAAAGTCTAGCACCAAAAGCCTACAGTTTAACATCACTAGCAAAGCAACTATTTAGTGAAGATATAATTACAATAAATAATTGTCGAGATAGGATTCCATTACATACAAACAACACAGTTTCATTCACTAAATAATGACAAAGCAATTGGTACATATATTTCATAGAATATAATAAACCAACATTAACAAATATTTGCATTTAACACAGATTTCATGTAATAAGTATACATTGTTACAACTTACAACATTGATCGAGTGTAAGAAAACCTGTAATTATTTCATTTAAAATCAGTGTATGCAGAATACCATAATTAAAAATGAATAAAACCTCTGATAAACGATAAATTTATCAACTAAGTTATTATGAAATTACAAGGACTGGCTCTTAAAGAATTATATTTTAAATGGCAAGGTTGAGGAAAAAGTTGCAAGTTATAAAAAATATTAATTCCAGTAATGTTGCCAACGGTTCACCCTGCATTGATTGGTTACTAACTCGTTACTTATATAATTGGCAACGATATAGTTATTAATTTTATTGACTATATCCAAGACCCAGCATTCATAACAGTTGCGATCTAACTTTGCATTTAACATCGTGCTCGCATCGTGAACAGCGTCCTACATACAAATTGCAGCAAATGACTAGCTTTTTATAACATTTGATCTGTGAAATGCATTACAAATCCTATCTAATACAACCGTAACCTCGCTTTATGCCAATATCATCACAGTTCCATGATTTAATCAGTCAACTTCAATCAAATTTAACTTTCTGCATTTTAGTTCTTTGATGAATGAAGAATTCAAGTTTCAGGTTTTTTTTTCTGAGATCTAACTACGTGGCTGTTTAAGCCTAAGCCCGCGTGATAATATATTACCAATTGTTTATGACATTGTTATTATTGTACCCTAATACCAATTAATACTGAAGATTTAATTTCTGGTATACAACTACCTTGATGGTCATTTAGGGCTCTCAATCGGATTTCCCATTCAAAGTTTGGAACTTACAACATTTTATTTACATGCATTATCGTTGTCCGCATTTTCAACATTCCTTTCCGCCATATTCAAGCCAATCTTTGGGGCTTTATCGTTCCTTAAAAATAACGTCTCGGATCACTAAAGTCAGTCCAAAAACTCTGGCTTAAAAGTATTATTGCTCATTGATTGCAACTTAAAATCACATTTATTTGTGAGAACGAAAATATATATAAAGGACTGAGTTTAGTGACGGACATATGTGGTAAAAGACGTGTAAGAGACTACAAAGCGTTACGTTTAAGAAAATGGAATGTGGCAGTGTTGCCTTCTCGTTGTATACATTTTTACTCATATAAATTGTTCGTGCGTTTGTGTCCTAGACTATGGATGGAATGCTGTAATTGAAAATCCACTTCGCTACACAAGTAACGTTATCTTATATTGCACGCACAATATAAGGAAGTCTTACTAAAACAGTGAACATAGATTTAAAAGTGTAACTACGGTAAAATATCATGATTACAATGAGTAATTGATTTTAGAGTATTCGTAGAGACATCGCTTTAATCAATATGATATATAGTGCGACTGTCCAATATCTTCAATACCTCACTAATGTTTTCGTACAGAAAAATACTAATGAAGCTTCGTCCTTAAACATACTGTTATCGACTAGTATGAATACTTGCAAGTAAACAATGTAACATAGATCTAAATAATTTTTAAAATAGTTCGAAGACAATGGTCCTTGCTGGTACAAGTAACACAAAAATACAGATTTCTGGTCTTCTTAACCTTAATTTAAAACATGTCGATTTAAAAAAATAATAAATGTTAGTATATCATTTTCTCAGATTTCACAAATACAAAATAGACATCATACTTATAATTATTTAAAAGTATGCAAATTGCAGTGGAGAATGTGTTCATCACGACTTCTAATTTAGAACTTCAATCAGACTAGTTCGGGCACTGTTCAAGTGTCAAGCGGGTAGTGTAGGATTTCTTCAGCAGCACTGAACCTTTTGCTACACTACAGGCACAATTCAGAATAATGAAACGACCAAATTTAAATCAAAAGCCTAGAAGCTGCATCAGACGCCAACCCCACAATTTCTATGACTGTCTTAAACTCGACACCAACTTTGTCCTAACAGATCATCGTTCCGACTTGTGACTGAAGTGTACGCTAGTTCAATGCTCAGCAATATTAATCCCACATATTTACGAGTTATAGTCAGTACCACACACGTTTCTCATGTAGGGTCCAAAATTGACCTCAGAGGCTGCTGAAGAGGCTTGCTGAGCTAGTCATCTGAATCCAACAGTTTTCGCACAAACTAAAAATACGAAGTCGGTGCGAGGTCCTCGGTTACCACAGCTGGCTTCAAGAGCCAATGGCTAGAGTACTATACTTTAATGTTCATTGTTACAGTTTCCGCACATATTAGAGATACGTTATAGTCAGTTACCGCACACGTTCCTCGCAGCCAGCAGCGCGATGTCATCGTGTATGGTCCAGGGCTGGCCTCAGAGCCACGTGGGAGGCCGGCTGAGGGAGTACAGCGCGGGCGGGGCCGCGGCCACGGCGGGCGTGTCTTCGGAGTCCGACTCCTCGGAGGAAACGCGTTCTGCCGCGCTCAGGGCCACACGCGCGTACTCGTCCGTATCTATGCTCTTGCAGAAGTGGATCGCGTATCTGGGGATATAAATATAGTTTCAAGTGTTGTTACTGAGCAATGTACCGTAGCCTCGACTAACAATTTTCTTCTGAAGCTCAAACGATTAAGGCGCGGCTCCACTGCCGTGGACGTAGTTCGCGATATCCACACCCAAGTTAGTATGTCCGTATGCCCTATTGATAGCGTTTATATATTTCATACGTAGCATGTCCATGTAGTGGATGTTATTTCTACTATTTTCGTACAAAGAAAAACTTGACATACGTGCGTAGTCCGAACAGTACCTCTAAGATGGATACAGATCGACTAGTTAAAAAAAATACCTCAGTTTCTCCCGTAACACAGTCTTGCATGAGTATCTTGGCATCTTGAGAAGGAAGAAACAAGTGTAACTCTCTGGCAAGAAGTGGTCTGGCGGCTGGTACTTGTCCAAAACCTATAATCACACATTTTGTAAAACATCAATGATTATTTTGTAACATTCCCGTCTTCTTCGCTAGCATAATATTCTGTTGTGATCGGCTTCCAGTTTTACGGATTTGGCTGAATACTGTTTTTTTGCTGGGTAACATTATCACATGTTAAGAGGCAACCAATCTTAGGCCTATAAAATGGACTATCTAACACTGAAAGCATATTTCAAATCGGACCAGTAGTTCTTGAGAACTCATCTCAAGAACTACTGGTCCGAGTTGAGACCAATCAAACAAAGAAACTAAATCTTCAGCTTTTTAATAGAAGTATCGATTTATGGAATAAGTAACTTCAAGTCTATTTTAATTTCAATAAGTTACCTGTAATACAAAGTCTCTCTGCCTGGGGTCTTGAGGTGCTCTCGGCAGCCGAGTCCGACCCCACACGAAGCGCAGGAACAGTGCGCGCTCGCTGCCCGACAGCTCCTCCATCACCTCCCAGAACCATTGCACAAGAGGTGCGTTTGGCTCCACTCCTGGTCACAAAAGCGAGCGTTGGTTATACATGAAAATATGTATACTTGATTTTGAGATAATATTGCGTTTCAGAGTGATGATAATGACGATAATAAATACATAGACATTTATTTATTAGTACGAAAGTTAATATGTATAATGACAATAATTGGGTTCGTAATTCGGCGATCGGATAGACGTCGGGATCCAAAGGTGGAATGGCGACTTCGCACCAGAAAGCGAAGTTTTAGACACCCGGTGGAAGGAAGTGATAAAAGTGGTGGGGAGCCACTGGTTTCACTGGTTGCAAGACCACATTAGCCAGCCATGCACGCGATCTGTGTTCAACAGTGGACGTTAAAAACGCTTTAGCTTAGCAAATTAGTTCTTGGAATTCCCGTGGACCGCGCGGGTGGCGGGGGACGTTTCCACTCAGTGACGCATGAATGAGTGGGATGACGCTCTTGGTGGTTATCCTCTAAGTCCAAACAAAACATAACGTGGCATAACGCAGACTATAGTTCAAGAATCCCGGGTCGCCAAATCTTTTTTGTTCTGAGAGTTACCGGGTAGTGTCAGTATATACGTTTTAGACCATTCAAATTTTTTTTTACTTAAAAGTATAATAAATTGATAAAAAAGCCTGGCTGAAAAGAGAGGCTTTAGTCTTAACAGCACGTTAACCGGACTTAGTGAATTAGGCCCCTTGTCAGTTGACCCCCGTCCCACGCGCACGTTTTACCACCCCCGCTCCCCATGAGAGTGTCACGAAGGAATTAGCCAAGGTGTACATACCTTTATAAGTGGCGGAGGCCCTGAGCGCCTGCACGGGTATGTCCGGCGAGCCGCACACGAGCGTCTCGAGCTCGGCCGCGCTGAACAGCGCCAGCAGCGGCGCCGGGATCACGCGGGACATGCCGTCACGGACCGCGCGGACTTGCTCGTCGAACTCGTGGAGTCTAAAAAGTCAATATGTAATAAAACTGTGAAAAGAGCTGAAAATGTGAACATTATAGTTTACTGCTTACTTAATATATTTCCGAATTTTTTTACTAGCTTTTCCCGGACGGATGGCGTTGTTGTATGCGTGTTCAGTGTACGGAGATAATTAATTAAACGTGACGTCAATAAAATAAATGTCTTTCATTATTAATCCACAATACTTCGTTATAACGAACTACGTACTAGGTATGCGTCGAGTCAGGGAGTAATCATAGAAAAATAGCCTATATATTTTTATTACAAAATCGTATATTAATCGTTAAGTGTTACAGGTAGGCACAAAGATGTCCGGAGAAATATGGGCAACGAAAATGGACTGGTATTTTACTGGACAGACCTCCGGCGCATCTAGGCTACATTGACTATGAAGTTTAACATCTAACCTGTAGTGTAGAGCTAGCTGCACATATTCGTCTTTGTTGTCGGGCGTGACTCTCTTGTGTCGAGTAGAGAGAGGTACTTCATGGCCAGCCGCCGAGGGTATTGAGAATGGAAGCTCGAGGTTTTGTAGTTCCTGTAGTATATTAAATTACATATTTGTAAAGTAAACATATTACGACTTTTATTTTATTAGTGGTCTGAAGAATGGAGAGGCTACGAATAGTGCCTCCACTTTACATTTTTCTCCTTTTATTCAACTTAACCTCTTTTCAAAGGTATTTTTTATTATAATTAATTCTTATTCTTTATTGTACACATGATAATATTTACAAAAAATCAATAGATACAGATTTGATGTACAGAGGCGAGCTTTACTCAAATTGAGTTTTCTTCCAGCATTATTATCGTTAAACTCAAGTCTCAACAGAAGCAAGTGAATACAAGAATATTTTAAAAGGTGTAATTTTTAACTGTGAGTAAAATCTGATATTTTTTAAATTGAGTGATGACGTGACAAACCTTATTGCTAGGCGTCATATCCCGTATACAGAGCAGTGCAGGCAAGAAATCTTTGTCCACTTCAGCCAAGTCTTGCGGCCGGAGTGGCTGTCCAGCCAGCTGTCTCCAAACACCTTCAGCTAGCGACAGCGATAGGGGCGAGCCGGTACGTATCGCGATACCCATTAGTACACCTATGGTAGGAAAAAAAACGAAAATGCTAATAGGGAAACATTCTTTGCCATCCAGTGGGAGATTTTAGGTATAAAATCATTATTTTGATTTTAAAAGTCCAAAGTACAAGAGAGGTAGATTGAGGTCACACATAAATTTGTTTATGGGTGATGTTGCAGCACCGCGCCGCAACGCATCGTTGACGCATCATGTGGCTTCTCCCTGATAGGTCTTAAATCTTGCCACTAAGCACTCAAATTCTAAATGTGTTAAAGACATATCGCAATACGTGCTGCACCCTTTCCATTAGGCATGCCATCAGTAGCGTCAGTGACCCATTCTGTAGCTCCTCGCACGTCTTAGCTATACTCTCTATAATTAGGAATTTGAGATGTAGGATGACATTAGCGGTAGAATGTATCGTGGCCATCAGTAGAAGAAGCGCACCATTCTGAAGCTCTTCGCACATTTTTGATAAACTCTTGCTGTTGCTACCACAACAAGTTCTTACCTAGATATTATTTAGACTTACCAAGGAATCGGAAACAGTTGAGATGTAGTGGCGTGTTAGCGGTGGGGTTGAGTAGGAACGCGTCACGTGATGCGCCCGCATCTCCTCGTCCGTTGGGCGTGGCCATCAGTAGAGGCAGCGAGCCGTTCTGTAACTCCTCGCACATCTCCGCTATGCTCTCGCTGTAGCCGCCGCCACAATCGTCCACGCTCTCACCTAGGTATGTCACAAGGGTTATATTTTCATAATAAAGGAAGAAAGAAAGAATTGTATTTGAAAACATGAATAAATAGCTGTAATTTTTTTTGCCCACACTAAGGAATTTAATCCTTGTGTCGCGGGGGTTTCACAAACATTCAAATATCACCCAGACTTGGAACAAGTATCTGTGGATCACACAAATGCTTGTCCCACGCGGGGATTGAACCCACAGCACGCCGCGCACAGTGGTAATTAGAGGGTGACCTATACCACTCGGCTATCCGTGCAGTGAATTATGTATGATATGTTATCATCGTGTAACAATGTGTTAAGTGCCAGTTAACCTTACAGACGAGGATAAAATCGATGCAATGAAATCTTTTCAGTAGACAGAACTGAACATATGATATAGCTTCATGCTCTTGTAAACGCTTCATATTATTGCCTAAAAGTAACGCTAAAATTATACATAGGTTATTGTAATCGACCTCGTCTTCATTGTGAAGAATGTAGAAATTAATTTGGATTTTTCAGTAACTGGTTTCTTTAAAAAAAACATCTGCCCATACATTAGGCGGTTCTATTTGATACGTACCAACAAACTTGACCTTCCACACGCGATGCGGGAGCGCTAACGCTTCCTGCGTCAGAGCGGGCAGTCGAGCCACCATCTGGCCGAACACGGAGCGCATACCGGCCGGCCCCGCTAGACCGGTACCTCCCCGCCTCGCTCGTCGCGCCGCTACCCGGGATAGTTCCACTACAGGTCCGTGCTGCCGCTCTCGTAACATTGTTGCCATTATAGCCTGGTATCATAAGGTAAGTTTTTGACTACATAGAATAAAATTTTTTGACTTAAAAAAATTGTGTTCGAGTAAATGATGAAATTGTTTAATGTTTTTTTGTCCTACAAACAAAAAGTTACAAAGATAAGTGGGAAATAATGAAGAATGTAGCATAAGGAAATAATCTTACCTTTCTAAACGCCGCCTCTTTTACACTATAGAACAGAAGAGTCCTTAATTGATCTAGAGGACCGTCTAGAATCAATAGCGGTAGATTTGGACAAACCAGTTCCGAAAATTGATGCAATAACACCTGCAACAAAGAACATAATTTACTTTGGGATAATTTATACTATATAACTATGAGACACGTGTAATTTAATTTGTATAAACTTTTTCTATTATTACACAGGATTAATTTAAAAGGAGTGTGTATAATCAACGCGGTACTCAGGTTCTTAAAACTGAACAACTTTCCCCAAGAAACATAGGTCGAAATCTTAATATTGAAAATCATCTTTTCATACAAAGTATGAAATCATAAATCACGTGACCTGACACTTTGTGTGTAAAGTTCAGTTTTCATTTTATGATTTCGACCTATGGTCCTTGGGGAAAGACGTTCAGTTTTATGCACCCGATTACCTTGTTGGATAAACGCACTCCTTTTAAATTAATCCTGTATAATCGTTTCACATGATTGAAAGAGGCTCCACACAATAATTTGTTAATCACCTGTACAAACCTTATGTTGAGCGCTCTGATTGGTTTTTAGATTTTTGGTCAACCAATCTGATCAGTATCAGTAGTCGTGAGACACATAATTATATTATCATTAATTTTTAGAATCCAGGTTCCCTAACGGTGTTTTCCTTCTCCGTTTATCACTGGTGTCTTAGAATAATTTAGAAAGCACATATAACTTTGAAAAAGTCACACTTGCCTGGGTTAGAACCCACAATCATGTGCACTCGAATCCAGTCATTGAACCGCCAGGCCACTACGACATTTATGCCCTATTATATGTAGGTACCTAGAGTGGAGTATAGTCTTACCAATCTATTACAAATGAGGTGCGTCTGTAGATCTCTTAACAGATGGCATTCTAACGGCGGCGGTGGAGGGGGGCGCGGCGCACGCGGCGCTTCTACACACAGCGCTACCGTGTGAGCACTGCCGCAAGCCACTTTAGTCACGCGTTTACCCTGTAAACATCACAATCTAAATATGCCGAAGATAATATTCATAATGCTTTCCGTTTACGCAAGGAAGTCGAAAAGTCAGGAATTAAAATTTAAATAAAACGCGATAGAATCCGTTTAATATAGTACCAGTTGTAGAAAAGTGACGTAAATTATCTTAGGTTAGCTGCACACATACAATAATAATGCGTATTGTCAATAATATTGTATGTGTGCGTCTTCTAAACCAGTGAAACATACTGATACATGTTTCTGAAAATTATACTTAATTACGATCATAATAAGATCGTATTTTTATTGCGTCGTGTGCGGGATTATGTTTTATGATGCTTTTTGTCAAGCTTCCATTAAGAATATTATTCTCTGTTAGCGGCTAGCCTTAGTGTTAGTTCACAACCTGAATATAGTTATGTCAGTTAATGCTAGACTACTATATGATAATAATAAATACGAAAACCTCACGACAAACCTTTAACATCGAAGTAGCCTATAACGAATAACATAAAAATTCAGTACGTATATTATTGTGATCTAATATGCAACATGAAGGCAACATTTTAAAGAAACAAATGCAGTTTTGAGAGCCAAAATGTTACCTGTAATGCCATCAATAGTCTTGGTCTTTGAGCGGCAAGCGTCGTGCCGTCACCTAATTGGCCTTCATCGTTGTCACCCCATGTGTACACCTCGCCATTGTCCGTACAAGCAACGCAATGGAGACTCCCTACAAGAATTTATACAGTTCTAAAATATATATTCAGTAAGTTTGTTTTTTATACGAAAAAAGGAAGAGGGAAGTTGTTCAATTTTATGCATCTAATTATCTCGTTGAATATACGCACTCCTTTTAAATTAATCCTGTATAGGGATACGATATTTTTGTTTTACAAAAATTAAATTGTCATCCGCGCTATAATTATATTTTTAGGCATTTATCACTTTTTGCAGCAAGTTCATTATTTTCTTTTTAATAACATCATCTATGCTAAATGTAGACATACCTGTCGCTATTGATACAATAGTTTTTCCTTGCATGCCGGTGACGCGCATTGGACGTCGTACATGCTCGTAACTCCCGTGCCCGAGTCTATGGTAATCTCCCTTACCCCTAAGAAACAAAAGAATCGTTTGATAACACTTCCTTTTTATAAATAAATCCTAATTACTAAAGCCTGGGAAATTTGTGTGTTCATGATACATGGTTGACGCCGATACCAGGAAATTACTACCCAATGAAAGCGACTAAATCAAAATTAAAATACTTTTATTACAAGTAGCCCTTCTCACGCACTTTTAAAACGTAAAATGACTCCAGTTGCGCGATTTCAAAATATCATTCCTATGGAGAGAAACTGGCAAGAAACTCCATGAATGGCGTTCCCGTCCGTTGAACCCCTCCCCCGTCATCCCCCTTCGCGAAAAAACCATGGAAATGGCATCAACGAATTTGCCAAGCTGTAATTGAGTAGGATCATTCTGCATAATATAAAACAAAAAATAACTTACCAGGTATATACACTTCCACATTGACACAAAGCCACGGAGAATTGCGAACCACATTCAACTTTAATAACTCGTAGTCCTTTTAGGCAGTCTATTCGCATCGGTAGCTTACAGCCTTCTGAACCACCACGACCTGAATTAAGATATTTATATTATTTCTTTGCTATGTTTACGATCAGATCTCCATATCTAAAGGAGGCTACTACACAGTTCCTCCTTATAAAAGTAGACAGTTTCATCGTCAGTATTGTAATCGTATGTTAATGTAGTATTGTGATATGTGCAGATTTTCTAGCCTTTATACGTATGAATATAAAAATTGAGTTTTAAATACCTAATTTTCCGTAGTCTCCATCTCCCCAAGACCAGACATTGTCATCGTCAGTGATACACAGCGTCTGCGCATCTCCTGAACCGCAGGCTACATCAATTACTCGATAGGTCGATAGCGCTTCCACCTACAATTGCATTGCATTGTATATTTTATCCGGTCACGTAAAAAACACGTTATAAACAATCTAAAATATGATTCAAATAATCTTCTAAATGCTTGTGGTACAATTTGGTTCACGTCGGTACCGTAATATGTTGGATTCGTACTGTCAAACAAATTATAGCAAGTTCGGCGCCCTTACCATCAGGCCACCACCGCTTTATGGCAATTATGAGGTCATAAACCACCCAGTAAATACTCTAGCGACCAACCAAACCACAGAAAAGCATTTTCTTACCATTTTAGGCACAAGTTGGTCTTCAGAGTCTCCATGGCCTAGTCTTCCATATCTGCCTTTCCCCCACGTGTATATCCGACCTCGTGCTGTCAAACACGCAGAGTGCGCTCCACCGCAAGCAATAGCTACCACTTCTAGTCCCGATAGAGCTGTTATTAGTTTTGGACGGTCGTAGCTCCTATGGAAGAAAAGTACATATCTCTTTAAAACGCAAATTAATAAAATTCCACTGCTTTTATGAAACAAGCAACTGCATAAAATTCGAGGGAGAAATGTCTCTAGACAGAATTTTATAACAAACTTTTTATATAACAGTTGTTTTTGTTTCATATTTCGTTACACATACTTATAAGTAGAGAACAAGTGTAAAAAAGTTTCTAGTACATTTATAAAATTTACTTATAGTGGATTTTATCAAACTTTTATTTCCGCTATAAATCTTATAATCGGATAAATATTGAATTTTTGACATATTTGAAACCAAAATCTGTCAGATAACTTTTATTCCACGAATAATAGTTATCTGACTTTGGTAGAATCAACCCTTAGCATGTTAAAGAAGGCAGCACAAATATATAATAATAACTAACAAATTTAATACAATATCACACATACACTCTATTTCCATGGCCCAGTTTTCCATCTTCACCTTCACCCCAGCTGTACACTTCACCATCAGAGGAAAGCGCCAAGCAATGCTTGCCTCCAGAATTACAAGCCACCTATAAACACAAAGTTTATATGAATACAAAGTTCAATTAGAAATGGACGTACCATAGTATACTGTGATAAGTTAAATACCTTTGTTATAACTACGTGCTGAAGAGAGGACAGTAGAGTTGGTTGTGAAACTGAATCTATCCCGCCAATACCAAGACGACCGCCAGCGCCATAACCTGTTAGAACAAAATCGATGAATGATTTTTTTTGAGTCGTCGCAGTAGTTTATTTTCCTATTCCTCGTCATCTCAGCTTTAAACTCTTTCTCATATCATCTTCCTAGCCTTTTCCTAAGCTATGTTGGGGTCAGCTAACACTCTTAGGCGATTTAGCTGAATACCGTATTTTACATAGAGCCTATCTGAACTCCACAACCCATTGCTGGGTAATACAATATATACAATATCCCTTTGGAAGACTGGTTGCCAAAATTATAATGACTTAACGACTGTAAAAGATCACTTTATAAGCCAGATGATATCAACGGCTTACGTCATCTCACGTACAATCCAACTAATATAATTTTCTGTACAGTGAAATCTTTATATATATAATTCTTCTGTAAGTGTGTATGTGACTGAACTCCTCCTAGACGGCTGGACCGATTATAATGTAATTTGCTGTGTGTCTTCAGGTGGATTCGAGGATGGTTTAGATTCACAATTTGGTCCAATTTGAAATGTTTTTTTGTTTAATTTTTATCAATTATTAACATCGCGATTATTGACATTAAAAACGTAAGTAGGTAGTTGCCATGACGACCAAATTTTGTTGTTTTAGTACGATTTACTATCCTCCAGATCCTCCTCCATAGAGGTTATATATCAATTAAATAAACAAGGTTGTCAAAACTCCTTGCAATGATATTAAAACTGTTTTCTTCTTTAAATATCAGGCTCGCAGACTTTTATGTTTTTTTTTCGTTTGTCTATTTGGTAGGTCTGAGAGTAGGTCGTAGGTTATATTATGATAAACAGGATGGATTTTTTATTGCCACCAGAAAGAAAGAGAGAAAGTACTCTCAATACTGAAGAATAGCAAATTAGACTCAAAGAAATCATTCTTTTATTTTTTTAAAGAAATAAATCTGCATTAAATTGATGTTTGAAAATACGCTTTGCGGACCGGGAATCAAATGGACTAAAATGCGAAAAACTAGCACCGTGTACTTTTTGGCATCAATCGATATTATATAATTATAATTCCAGTGTCATGATGTTTGTCGGGGATGAACTCCGAAACTACTGAACTGATTTTAATCAAATTTTCACACCGTGTGCAGTTTGATCCAACTTGAAAGATAGGACATCACAAATGTTATATTAAAAAAATTGAGACCGCGGGCGGAGCAGCGGGAAACAGCTAGTTAGTTTATACACTTATATTACCGTCCTATATAAATCGCAAATTATTCAAATTGTTCTACAATTTCTTACCAGTGGCATAAACTTTTCCGTCTGGGGTTACGGCGAAGAGCGTTTGTTCTCCTCCAACCAGTTGCACGGGGTTTAGCGCGGCGAGAGCGTGGCAAGGCGTGGGTGTGCGAACCTTGGCACCTTCTACTCCACCCAGCTGACCGCGGTGGTTGTGACCCCAGCCGTACACCGCGCATCCGCGGGAACCACTGCCCCACCAGCCGCACCAGTCCTCTGGTCGTCTAGGGTTATACAATTTTCTATGTATGTAATAATATATTAAATTAGAAGTACTTTTTCGAGCAATAGTTTTGGACCACGCGCTTTACAGAAAAGAACGAACCATCGAGCTCTAATATTTACTCGCCTGTTTGAAACTAGCTGTTGTTTTTGAAGAGATTTTTGATGTTTAAGTTGTGTTTTAAGTGTCACAATAAATATACAAGCTACTTGCTACATGGTGTGTAAGGTTCTCAAATATTTGAGGCACTTTTCACAAAAAACTCACTTGTTAACCCAATGCAAGAGCTGTTCGTCGTGCTGCTTAGTGAACTTCACGTTATCTTCCCATTGGTAGAAGGTTTCAGTGGTCGCGTCATCTGTATTGTAAACACCGAGATCGGCGAGTCGCTTGCGTACGTCGGCTAAGAACGGCGTTGGCATGGTAACGCGGCGTATGAGTGCGTCGGCCGTGCGTACGCAGAGACAGTAGCGCTTGAACCACGTCCAGTGGGCGGAGTCTGGGCCGCTGCAGACGCGGGAGTCCATGCGGAGACCGCATGCGAGCCATGCTAGCTCCTGTTGATAAAAAAATAGGTTTTTTAGATAACATAATTAATTTAGTTTTTGGCCTCAAATTGTCAAAATCGATGTTGATTCTGATCATATACTCGGGGCAGCTAGAAATGTTCTAGCAAAATAGTGTTGAATTTTATGTATAAAATGAATATCGAAAAGAGCAAATTTTTTTTAAATTTTTTACTACTTTTGTTTATAGGAAGGTTACCAAAATGTTTACTGGGAACACGAGACTAAAGATAAATTTTTATGTCCGTGTGACCTGTAATAACTATCAACCTGGCCATAATGTCATGGCATATTTTTCGACTGTCACTGTTGATTTCATGTTAGAAATAGCTGTAACATAGGTGTGTAACCTTGAGGTAGTGCGTGTGCTGTAGATGCGAGCCGGTGCGCAGCGCGGGCTCCTCGTGCTCGTACTGCGCGTGCAGCAGCTGCGGCAGGTGGTGCAGCGCGGGGGGCGCGCCCGTGCCGCCCTCCGCGCCCCCCGCGCCCGCGCCCCCGCCCGCGCCCCCGCCGCACACCACGCCGCGCAGCCGCCGCACGCACCACACGCGGGCGCGCCACGCTGCGTCATACATAACTAAATAAACCATAAGTAACATAATAACTCATTAGATATGTTGACATAGTTCCACATCCCCGTCTCACCATTTGCAGTAAATTCAGCAACAGTTTAATACGTAATATCATTCATTCATGCTGGAAGCGTTTAAAAGCATTTATCATAATATTGTGTTTTGAAGCAATCATATGTTATTTCTGAGCAATCAAGCAGAACCATGTATGTTGGCCAAATACATTACCACCACGTGACAAGTCAAATCAGAAAATAGTCAATTTAGTTAGTTTAATAAAAAAAATATTAAATTAGGTACATGAAAATTTAATTTTTGATTTAATAATCCATTTATTATGGTGACTATTATAAATAAAAAAGTAAACTTACATAAAGTAGGTAACTGTGCGCATATCGCCAATGCTTGAGCCAATCTTGGCGCCAGCTGGTGATCATTCGATATTGCTGCTAACAAAGGTCCATCTAGCAACCGCCATGCCAACTCCACTGATGGACAGGATAGGACGTAGCGATCTGATCCACAATCCTGCTAAAAACATATTATAATAAGTCCCACGAAACATGAGACTTGGCGAGTGTAAGTAGTGGGGAGCTTGCATAGGTTCCGCGTCTCCCGCATTCTTTCCGCCAACCAATTAAAGTCATTTTACATTTCAAAAGTGCCTGGAAAGGCCAAAAATTGGGTCAAAATAAAAATATTTTTATTTTGACCCAATGACGGCCGGCCCCTTACTTCCTCCAACCTCACTCCGCTAACGAGACCTAGAAATCGACTACTGCGCAAGTCAAACCACGTGGTGTGTCAAGTTTCATCTTTCGTAGCACGGTCTATGTATACAAGCTGACTTTTACAGCTAAGCTAATAAGTGAACACTGCCATATCCATGGTTTTAAAAATTCGTAACTAGAGAGAAAAGCCTTGTGTCACATAACATAGTTTTGATTCTCCGCAACTGCCCTTTAATGTAACGTGTCGAGACGCGTTTCGTGAGGTCTCTCTCTCCTTATTCCTAACCACTGGTAGCCTGGACCTTTTTATATTTTTAAATGGTATACACTTTTTATATGTAGAAAATACTTAATTTTTTTGAAAATAGGTTGTATAATGTACTTACAGCGATAGAATGTGAAGGTAATTGAGGATGAGCGGTGAACCTCCAACCCCATCCGTTGACGGAACCGTCGCTTGTGAATCGCCAACGCAGCTCCTCACCTGTACCGTAGGAATAGATTCATGAAAGAAAAAGAGAAGGCCAAACGAAAGACTTTCTTCATATTTTTTTTTTCGTGTGTGTGCGTGTACGTGCCCTTGTATGTGTGCGTGTACGTGCCCTTGTATGTGTGCGTGTACGTGCGCTTTTGTGTGTGCGTGTACGTGCGTTTGTATGCGTGCGTGTGCGTGCACTTGTATGTGTTCGTGTGTTTGTGTATATTATTTGTTGTTTTATGTACATTATTATATTGATTTATTTATGTTGCTTGAATCTTACCGTTAACTATAATTTCTTGTGACCAATCAGAGGGCTCGCGTCCCGATCGTGTGGCTAGTACTCGACCGGTGCTGTCAGATATAGTTAATGGATCGTTCCGGCGCTCCGTCGAACAACCCTGCTCGAATACCACTCGTAGGGAATTCGCGCCGGCTATTTTAACTACACCTGCATAAATAAATTGAAGTAGTGATTGGTCATATTCATCCAAAAATTAACCGAGTCCTTTACGCCAAGTAGTAATGAATACAACTTTATGCTCCTTAAAAAAATTAAAGTGCTAGCTGCTGTAAAGTTGATCAGTTTCAAGTCGTACTTCTCACGCTGTCTCCGTCTCTTTAAGGTGTAAAGTGGCGACGGATTCGATGGAACCTCTTCAGGTCTAGTTGTGTTTTAGCTTTTGGGGGTAGGTTACAGCCTAGCACTATGGGAATATGACACATCACATATGACAAAAATATTTTGTTTTATTATTTCGACACACAAATATATCGAATAACCCACTAAGTACTTATTACTATGACTATTGAAGCGAACGGAGGAAATAAACCATACCGATTGCTTAAAATAGTATTGGTTAATATTTCTTCGTTTTCCGCTCCGCAACCTCGCTCCGCTTCAATCAACAGGCAGCATTAACGTTAATTTAAAACATTTTAGTTCATACCTGATATATCAGTATCGTCGGCGTACGGGTGCGGACTGTCGACGGTGACGGGCTGCGGAGGGGCGCGCCCCCCTCCCGCCGCCGCCTCTTCCAACTCACACACGCACACTTCAACAACCATATCAGCTACCGCAGGTTTACTTGCGCATAGTGCTAGACAAACGTACACATTTTATATTTTTATCTACTATATAAAAATAAGTCGGGTTTTCCTTCCTGACGCTATAACTCCAGAACGCACGAACCGATTTCCACGGTTTTGCATTCGTTGGAAAGGTCTCGGGCTCCGTGAGGTTTATAGAAAAGAAAATTCAGTAAATTCAATAAATTAAAAGAGAAAAGCAGGAAGGGAAAATATCGCGATTATTGACATTAAAAACGAATAAACAATGCGGTAACCTTGGTAACCTCGGTGAAATTGGTAAGTAGGTAGTTGCCATGACGACCAAATTTCGTTATTTTTAGTACGATTTACTATCCTCCAGATCCTCCTCCATAGAGGTTATCAATTAAATAAACAAGGTTGTCATAAATCCTTGCAATGATATTAAAACTGTTTTCTTTTTTAAATATCAGGCTCGCAGACTTTTATGTTTTTTTTGTTTGTCTATTTGGTAAGTCTGAGAGTCGGTCGTAGGTTATAATTATGATAAACAGGATGGATTTTTTATTGCCACCAGAAAGAAAGAGAGAAAGTACTCTAAATACATAGCAAATTAGACTCAATTTATTTTTGAAACGAAATAAAGCTGCATTAAATAGATGTTTAAAAATACGCTTTGCGGACCGGGAATCGAATGGGCTAAAATTCGAAAAAATAGCACTGTGTACTTTTTGGCATCAATTAATCTATACAATAAAACAGTAAAAAAAACTGTGTCTATACATTGAAAATATAAAAAAAAAAGTTGAGAGGGGTTTACAAACAGTTATAGAGCATGAATCCAAAAAAAAAAATTCTGTCTGTTTGTCTGTATTTCTGTTTGTTTGTACACGCTAATCTTCGGAACTACTGGACGGATTTGAATGATTTTTTTTTGTTGTATAGGTATTAAGTCTGGGTAACATATAGGCTATTATAATTTATCTTGGAAAGAACACCTCATGCAGAACCGCAACAGACCAGCTAAACTATAAGAGATACAAAAATGGTACCATAGCAAAAATTGTTCCACGTGATGAGCATTTTCTGCTGAGAGAATAAATTTGAAGATCTGGAATACCTGATGTGGAACTCCAAGAGCCCAGCTACAGTATAACACATATAGGAATGGCGTCTTAGCAAAAGTTGTACGGTCTGATGGGCATTCCCTGTTGACTTATAAAAAGCGAAGATTTGAAACATCTGACTTGGAAATCAAAGCTATCACTAATTTCACTGTATAATTATAAAATAACATAACCTTTAGGACTGATTTTCGATGACGATGGTCCCTATATCATTTATAATTCGACTCTACTGGCCAAAACTCCAAGTTTTTTTTTTATCGTATATATATGCTTTCGGGCTTATGTTATTTGAGCGTTTAATTTACTTTGCAGTCACTTAGATTTTAATTGATCAGGTATCTTCACAATAAAACTATAACCATGATGAAAGAGGTCAAATCTTTCCCAATGTTCCAAAGGAGCTAAAAGATTGAGGATCATAAGATCCCAAGAATCTACCGAAGAGCGTCAGCTTCGGATCGCGAAGCACGCCTGCATTCTCATCGTATTTGCGCATCTACATCCATGTCTCTAGAAACAAGTGAAGAATATGATGCGCGACTGACCGCTGATCGTGAGGAAAAGTTCTGATGGGCATTTCCTGCTATCTTACAAAAATGAAAGATCAAATCGTCTCGCGCATCACATTGTTTTCCCGACCCCGGGCTCTTACAATTTGACATCAGACGTTTCAGATCTTTTATTTTGACGACCATGTTGTCGCTGGCATAAGTAACAGGATCCGCGTACGAAGTCGCGGGCAGAAGCTAGTATTTTATAAAACTTACCAGCAATGTGTTTCGATCGCACATTACTAGTATTCTTATCAAACCCGTACAAAGTTAAATTGCTTGTGTTATGAGTTGTTGTTAAGGGTTCACGTCGGTAGTGTAATGGGGTGGGTTTCGAACTCCCGACCACATGATCGCAAGTCCAACGCCGTAGCCATTAGACTACCACCGCTTGTTATAAAATGGTTACTTTCCAAAGCCGTAAGGAAAATTTGAAGTAACCAACGGGCCAAAGAATAAATGGATGTATAATTATTGTTGAAAATATATTAAGGAGTTATAAGACGAGGTGGTAATCTCTAAATACCCATACGGAAATTAAGAACTTTTGTCTTGTATTTGGACGTCCAATGTTTTCTAAATCTTAGTCAAGCTTTCCAAATGCCGATACTTATATACGTCCAACGCATACTCTCGTTCTCATCTGTGACTAAGTTGATTAACAAATTCCTTTAAGTCGGTCGTTTTTCAGTCCTCCGTTTCTTTTTCTTTTTGTTTTTTTTTTTTTAAAGATTACTAGAAATGTGGGTCACACATTACTAGTAAACTTGTTAATCCCTCGTGCTAAGCTAAGATGCTTGTGTTACGAGTGGGTTGACGTCGGTAGTGTAATGGGTGGGATTCGAACCCGCAACCACATGATCGCAAGTCCGACGCCCTAGCCATTAGGCTACCGCCGCTTCTTATATATATATATTATTTATAAATTAATACGAGGATGATAGATAATATTTAACAGTCGAACTTACCCATGAGCACATCAGTGATAATCTTGACAGCATTATTAGAGTCCGGTATTCTTCCCGCCGCGGCTAACTTCAGCAGATCGACCAGAGCTCTTGCATCTGACTCTCCCAATTGTGACGTGAACTCGTCGAGCGCCAGCTACAAAGTACAAGACGAATGTAGTCGATTGTGTCTAAGACTGTAGTATTATGACGTACGTCATATTGCCATATGGTGGTTATGATAAGTGTCAGTAATGGATACAATTATCTCGGGATCGAAAGAAATGACGTTCTTATTCTTTTTAGCGTGTCGATCAATATAGACCTATTTTCGGCCACGCAGACAGCATTGTCGGTGGCGATGTAAAGATCGTCGCGTGTGCAGTTGTTGGGACACGCTGGCATTAAAAGAAAGCGTATGCTTAGCAGTGACATGGGAAAGAATGTGTATAATGATTGCCATACTCTTACAAGAGATATAGCGAAGTAGTTATATTAACAACATCTCTTTCAAGTTGTTAATAAGAAGAAGACAAATAATTATAGTTAACTAGCAGTTTCCCGGAGCTCCACTCGAGGTCTCATTTTTTTTATATATTTGTATTTGAGATTTAAGCTATCCGATCTTTCAAGTTGGATCAAACTGCACACGGTGTGCAAATTTGATTAAAATCGGTTTAGTAGTTTAGGAGTCCATACCGGACAAACAACGTGACGCGTAATTTATATATATTAAGATAAGATTACTGGAAACGTTATTATTTTTAATCACAAAGAATGCGTAGCGACTTGACGGGAACTTAAAGGGAACCGAAGAATCATGGCAATAGTACTTCATAATACAACCAGTGTGAACTTTTGTTAGGATAGATTGGTGAGTGAATGGTCTGAAACTACTTCTAAGTATATTATGTACTTATCTAAAACGAAAAGCAAACAAAAATACTAAATTGTGCAACATAAGAAAACGCATAATTATGCAGAATAAAATTAGACAAGTATTTTAAAAACAAAAAAAAACGCATGCAGTATAGATAGTTACTTCAATCCAGGTGATAGCATAATGTTGTGGAGATAAAAAAAAGTGATATGGTATAAATTTTGTTTTTGCATGCTCCGGCCAAATAAAGAAGAAATAAAACATACAGTGCTCGTATACTCGATTAAGCTGACCTTTGGCGCCTCAGCCTGTTGCACAGTCATAGTGGCTGCGGCTACAGACACAGCGCTTGATGACATTACCGCTGAATGTCGCGATGATATCGATCCACTCAGTGGACTACTAGCGCCACTCTGCGTAAAAATATCAAAACGTCAAACTCCGTAACAATAAGGACTTAATAAAATTTACATATTATTTAATAAACGACAGAACGAGGTTGGCATTAATGAAAATTTGCGTGTTTTGTTTCATATTCAATTGTTTAACTAGGTATTTTTATAAAAACAAAAACATTTTGATTACGTGAAATGAGTCACAATTTGAGAGTATTGCTGACATACGCTCTCATATAAAAAAAAAATAGCGTTTTGCTGGGTGACATCAAAATATTTGATTTTTATAGATTAAAAGCAACTCAGCTCAGATAGTTTTATAAAAGTATTATATGCGAGATATGTATAAACCAATCACATTAAATCCGATGAACAAACGGAATAAATTGAACATCATCTCAGAATCTAAGTATCTGTGTTAACTTACCGGTAACGTAGCCCTATCAGCCGGCGCCTCACCGCCGCCAGTGCGGGCGTCACCCTCAGCATCTTCATCCTCTATGTCTATAGCAGCTGATACAGGAGCTGCGGCACACGCTTCGTGAGCCCTCAACGCCTCTACTAGTAACTGTCGCGCCTAGTAACAGAGTATTAAAATTGCTGAAATTTACATTTTAAGTCAAGTTGGCCACTTTCGTGATATCTGAAAATTTCTTACCCGTCTACCACGCTAAAAACAGTTAAAATCAATTATTTGAGTTTTAATTTCAGAGTTAATAAAGGCTGAAATAATTTACCTGTGTTATATGTAATGCGAGCAATATTAATGACAGTGCATGCTGCACAGCGACTGGTGGTTCCAGAGCTAGCGCACAGGAAGCCAAGTACACACGTGGACCTGTAGGCTCGTCTGATGTCGCTTCTTCTGAGTAGAGACCTGTAAAAGAAAAGAACAAGCTTTAGTCTCAAATTCATTTTATATAAGAAACCAGTACTACTACTACACATCCATTTTTTTTATATACGGCCATCTCATCTCAAACTAGGCAGAGCCCGTACTATGGCAACCAGGCAACTGATAAACATACTTATATATTACTAAATAGATACATATTATAAACAAATAACACTCAGACACAGAACAAATGATTGTGCTCATGACTTAAATATTTGTCCTGGGTGGGAAATCGAACCCTCCGGTTAAGCAGTCAGGGTCACTAACCACTAGACCCACAAGTCAATTTGAATCGCACTGTACCATTGTTAACACCTTCCCTGTCCCGTCAGAAGACACAATAGATAAACAATGGAAATGTTCAAATGTGACTCACGGGACAGTGAAGGGGTTAATGTAAAACGACTCACCAAGGCTCTGTGCTCCCAAGGGATCTTTGTGTGTGGGGAACGACAGCGGTGCTATTAGTGGGGACCTCGCGTCAGTCTGTAGCGCGGCGGGCCGTAGCGACCAGGCGGCCGAGTGGGAGGAGCCCGCCGCCGCGCGCTGCACGCCCTCTACGCCCGCTACGAGCGCCGGCCGACGGTTCACGCAAGTTGTACCGTTGCCTTGCTGACCGTGGTCGTTGTCACCCCAAGCCCATACCTTCATAAATATGGAAGTAGTCATGTTAGCAGGTATTGTCACTTTTTTTATTCTTTACTATGTCTCATATTGAAGCGGCGGTAGCTTAATGGCTAGGGCGTCGGACTTGCGATCATGTGGTTGCGAGTTCGAATCCCACCCATTGCACTACCGACGTGAACCCACTCGTAACACAAGCATCTTAGCTTAGCACGAGGGGTTAACAAGATTACGAGGGTTTAATGTGCGACCCACATTGCTAGTAATCTTTTAAAAAAATATATATTATATTAAACAACTACCTCTTTCTCAATAATAATGAACTTTTTAATAGCTTCGTGTTTTTGAAACGAGACTTGACAGCTCAAAAGTTTAGCTTACATTTTAAAGAAATTGAGCAGTATAACGTTCTTAAATCACTTTGTAGACATTAAGATGTAACAATAATGTACCTGATGGTCACTTGTAACAGCTAGACAGTGTAATGCACCAACAGCTACATGTATGACGCGACGACCGCGCAAAGCTTCCACTAGAGTAGGACGCCGCACATGAGCGTCACACCCATGACCTAGACGGAAGTAATCGCCTTTGCCCCACGTCCAAACCTAACACGATCACATAAAATTGGTTAATTTTTCTGAAGGTTAAAATGGCAAGAAATTTACTAACATTAAGTGCACAATTATGAAAGTGAATCAAATAAAAAGGGTGTTTACTTTGCTTATAACTACTATACTAATATTATGAAGAGAAAAGAATTTTAGTAGTATCTACTGAACCGATTTGAAAAAATATTTCATTATTGGGAAGCACTATCCACAGGTTTATAACTACTATACTAATATTATGAAGAGAAAAGAATTTTAGTAGTATCTACTGAACCGATTTGAAAAAATATTTCATTATTGGGAAGCACTATCCACAGGTTTATAACTACTATACTAATATTATGAAGAGAAAAGAATTTTAGTAGTATCTACTGAACCGATTTGAAAAAATATTTCATTATTGGGAAGCACTATCCCCAGGTGACATTTTTTTTATAACCTTTTAGGTATCCCACTGCTGGGCAAAGGTCTCCCCCAACCTGCTCCAGGCCCCTCGGTCTTGAGGTGATCCAGGTGACATAGGTTATCTATATTAATAATTTCGTTCAGGGCTACGGTAGACTCGATCGAAACCTTATGTGAATAACAAAGCATAAAAAAATATTGATTTCGAGTCGACAACATATATCCGTAAAATTCGGATTATGGAGAATTTCGTTTAATTCTAATGGCACTGACAAACAAAAAAACCGCAGTCGCCATCTTGGGTAGTTAATAGTTCCGTAACAGATAATTCTGCTCAAAGTGATTCAAGGAGTTTATTATCATACAACCTCCTTGAAGTGATTACAGTGCTGCCAAGGCGTATGACAGTTGCATGATAGTTGGGACCAGAATCGTTTCGGAACGCGTTTGAAATAATAGTTCAAGAATATTTATTTCGCTTTTTTCACGTTCCGTTTCATACTAGCTCTTATATACGCCTCTCCAATCAACACATCGCGTGCGTCGCGCCAAAGAAGTATCCATCACAAAGAACTGTGACTCATTTGACTGTGTAAAACGAAACGTCTTGCCAGAAACATTGAGTGAACCTTAACAAAACTTAAAACTTTTCTTCAGTCGTTGTCGTTTCGCGAAAATATTAATATTATTTGTGTGTAAAAAATAAAAATTATTTGTGTGAAAACTATTGCAGTTTTTAATTACTATATTTATTAAACACAATGAACGAAGCTATACGAATCTATGGCTTGCTTACCTTTAATATTCCTTGAGAACCGATGACTACAGAAATATTTACCTACATTGTGTATCATGAGTTACATTTCAACCGAGCGGAGCCGGGTTTTCATCTAGTATTATTTAAAAACAAAATTGAGACCGCAGCCGGAGCTGCGGGATACAGCTAGTAATAATGATAATACTTCGAAAAAGCATATGAAATGTGTGAATAATACAATAAGGTAACGTACCTCTCCATCTCTCGTCAAAGCCAAACTAAATTGAGCACCACACTCAACCTGAATAACGCCTAATGTGTTCAGCCTCTCAATGTTCATCGGTACCGCACAACCATCAGAACCACCACGACCTGAATTCAATGACACACCTATTTCAAAAACGCAGACTTGACATTTGCGCCCTTATTACGTTAAGTCGGAAATTCTCTTACCCAACTTGCCAAAATCTCCGTCGCCCCAGGAGAAAACTTTTCCGCAGGCGGTGAGAGCTAGAGTTTGTGCGTCGCGGGAACCGCACGCGACTTGTACTACGCGGAAGTTGGATAGAGCTTCCACCTGTAAATATAAAATGCAGGTATCTAGGTATAATGGCATATCAAGCAAGTAAGCCGCGAGGTGGAAAGTTAGCGACTTTTTTCTTGCAATTAAAATTAAGACCAAAAGGTGAAGAGGGAGAATGTAATCATCCTAATACAGGACAAAATTGCGTGGAACAAAGAAAGAAAGAGAGGGAGAGAAATATGAATGTGATCGAATCGAATCCTATCGAATAAATAAAATATTACTTACCATTTTAGGAGCAAGCTGCGTCATATCATCGCCATGTCCCAGTCTTCCGTACTCCCCCATGCCCCAAGTATACAAATGTCCGCGTGCAGTCACGCATGCGCTGTGAGCCGAGCCGCACGCGATGCCTACTACTCGCTCACCAGATAACGTCTCTATGAGGCGCGGCATTTCTAGCGTAAGGCGGTTACCGTGACCTAGTTTGCCATCTTCGCCTTCGCCCCATGAATAAACCTGAATAGAATAAAGTTTATTTACTTAACCATAACTGTCACTTGTTTTTGTTTTTTCACAAACAATAAATCACGTGCACAACCCCAGAACCAAAATTAACATTTATGGACCACAAAAGATTGGTGTCCCATGAGGGCATCGAACCGAGGCATTTAGCGTATTGATGGTTGATATGGTAACCTGCACTACTCGCCTAACCATACAGGTAAGATTTTTAGAACTTACTGAATTCTAGAGCTAAGAAAATATCGATATAATTTGGTCTGCAAAACTATTGTTAAACTAACGTTCACCACTGGTGGAGCCAGCGTACTTGTCTGTTATAACGTCCATCTCTAGGTTTTAAGCACACATATTTGTAATTAATTTAAAATAATACTAGAACAGGATTTTTTAATTCATTAATTAGATCGATTAGTTACCTTCCCATCAGCAGTGAGTGCGAGAGCGTGTTTACCACCAGAATGTACGGCGACCTTTCGTACGAGCACGTGCGCGAGGTACGGGTTAGCGCGCGGACTTGACACGTTGTTACTGTGGCCTAGACCGAGACGACCGTTCGTACCCTCTCCGCAGGCGTACAACTAGGGAACAATAGATAATAATATTAGATGATGTTGTATAGAATTATAATGAATGCTTGTAAAACTATCACACTTCTCCCTACTATTAATACACTTCTAGGTAATTTCAAAAGAAGTTTTTTTTTATACAATTTAATTACTTTATTTTTATTTAGTCCTACTAACACTTAAATTGAGAGTTAGTTGCTAATACACAAGGTTAATTTGTCAGTTGGTCATACAATATTGTCAATGTAACCTCGTCTTACTCACTCTGAGTTATTTAAATTGTATCTAGAACGCGCAAGTGGCCCTTGATACTTCATGCGCTGTTAGGTACAAGAGCGGTCTTAATTTCAGGCATTCTTTACCAGTGGACCATAATCTTATTACAGTACGGCCGACGTTTCTAAGCCGGCCTGAAGTTCGCTCGGATCGCTGCGCAGAAGTCAATTTTAGGGATACTCGTCTTTAGGGATACTAGAAATACTTGTCTGTACATGCGCACAACTTCGGAGAGCTAACTTCACGTCGGCCATGACTCGTCAGCCGTACTGAATATTAACAAATCTCTTCTTATATCTAGGTGAATATTGTGTCATCAGTAATTAAAAAGGATCTTACCTTTCCATCATGTGACACAATGAAGAGTGTTTTAGATCCACCCGCGATATGCACAGGTCTGAAAGCGCTGAGACTAGGCGAGAATACTGGCACTTTCACTTTGGAACCCTTCACACCTCCTAGCTGGTCTTTGTCATTCAAACCCCATACAAACACCTGAATAAAACAAATAGTAGGTAAAAGGTGACCTAGAAAACGGCTTAGAAAAGGGGAAAGGAAGACTATACTTCATAATTAAGTCGTTATTGCTACTTAGAAATTGAATCAGTTCTGTACATCGAAAGTGATCAATTTAGATCCTTAAGCTACTTACTTTTGGACAGTCATTTGGTAAAGCAGGAGGATTATTATCAGCAGACACAGCTCCCGTTGGATTCTCTTTTTCCATCCAATCCTCCGCCACAAAGTTCATACTCTAAAAAATCAATACACAATCAAAACGCGACTCTATGTCTATCTCAATAGAGTACAAATTATTGCGCTTACCGATAAAACTTCAGTGTACAATGGGTTTGGTCTGAAGCCAGTTATGTAGAGACCGTGAACTCGACAATCAGCGTTCACATTACGGTTCTGTTTTATTCCGATCTCAATACATGGATAATACTGTAACAAAATCAGCTGTTATTGTCAGAGTGCTGGTAGATTAATTATTTTCAAAATGTCAACCAAAAAGCAGCAATTATATTGATATAGAAAAACCCCTAGATACAGTCTCCAAAAAAGTCACAGAAAGCACTGTCTTCATTACTCATAGGTGGTGACAGTTTTGAAACGAATATAATATATTTTTTGCAAATTCAACCTTACCCGTACGGCTTAAAGTAGTTTATGCGACGCGAGACTATTGATATGACTGAATTCTTTCGTCATCTTGGGTATTTTCTATATCAATGATTCATTATATTTTTTTTCAGCGTGTTGTGATTGTGGCGGTAGATGATGTCGCTAACGTGGGTGAAAATGTTAAGTTTTTATGATTAAATAAAGAATTGTACTATTAAATACAAACTAAAGTTGCCAAGAAATATTAAATTTCTCACCTGTTTACAGTCAGCCAACAGCTGTATTTGCGCCAGATGTGTTGGCGGTCGATCTCTTGCTGCTGCGGCAGGAGCACAAGGCACAGCTGCCAGCGGTGATAACGCAGCTTCATCAAACGTGGCGCCGGCGCGGACGGCCAACGCTGAAGGACCGTACGCACCCCCACCCACGCCTAAACCCAAGCGGCGTATACGCACGCCGTTGCGCATCTCTACGCGGATCCAGTGCTGTATACAAAACAAATATATCAACACAAGAATACATTTCCGCCAAAGACGGACTATATATGGACTAATATGGGAAATAAGCGACGCCAAATACTGTCCTCTTAGCCTCACAGAGGACCATAGATTATTAAAAATATCCCTCATGAAAATAAGAATAATTTCTGGATCGAAAAGAAAACGGACTCATGGCATGATAGGTACTTTTTTTAAGATAATTGATTAGAAGGAGGACCTACTAAGATATCAAAATCGGGAAACACGAGAACAGGACTTATTGGAATTCACATACCTGTAAAGGTTTCTTTTTAATTTTAGACACTTTTTTTTAAATAAATGTAGGTAGATTCTTACCTGACCGTTACCACTAGAACTCTGCCAGTACGTGTGCGGTTGTGAGTCTAGCAGGCGTCTAGCACCTGCACCGGGCCTACATGAGGACACGCGGACCGCACGCACTGCGCCCCGCCATCCTACCGCTGTGCCGCCGGCACTTTCACCCCATTCCGCTAAATCAAACAATGTTAATGTAAGTTTTAATACATTATTATACCATCTCAGGTATTTTTTTACAAAAAAAATATTTATTTATTACAAAATTAAAAAAAAAACAACTACTTAGTAACTTACATTGATCAGTTACAAGCTCCATCTCGCTGACTTGCCCCGTCCATCCAGGTTGTTGTGGAAAGTCAACCGTCAAATCACGACCGTTGTTTGATATTGCTAAAAGAAAAAACAAATTGGTACGAGGAAGGAAACATATGGCTGACAATGAAATAAGGTTATTTGAGTTCATACGTACAATGCTACCCTCATTATTACTATTTTGAACATCGTGATAAATTTTTCAATAAGTCTACTTTTTACCAGCACCTGATGAGTCGGTTTCCAGACTCACAAAAAGCAACTTCTCGAATTACGGTTTTGTCAGATCTTAACATTTCCAGAAGGAAACAAATATCCAGCGAGATAACACAACCTCTCTTTTATCGCATTCACGCCGATCAAGTAAGTAAGTACTATAACTTACAAGTAACAGTTCCGACGCTGGTGTGGTCGATACAACCCCACTTGTACCGTGGTTGAGTGACGGCGGCTCGCACTCGCACTCTGTCGCCCACAGCGAAGGGCGGCGTGCCCGATACGACTTCCGCGTGCATTGCGCGTACACCGAACACGCGTCCCAGTCCGCGCCATTCCACCTGTACCGAGGAATTTTATTTAACAAACTACACCAAGCGTTTAATCGTCTGATACGTCATTGAGCAATTATTAAAGTGAAACTTTTATTACATCGTTTCAAATTTTTGGTCTGTGTGTCGCATGTCGTGTGACGGTCGGCTCCGGAGTAGGGATAAAGTGAGAGGCGATCGTCAGAGCAGCCGAGCCCAATATGGCGGCGTCTATAGTTCCATCAGCTGACCGTGTAGTTTATAGACTATTTACTCATATTACTTTTATACCCTTAATGGAATATTATTCCGAAATTTTTTAGTTAAATATCTATATATTGTGAAAAAAAGTTTCACTTTTACCGTGGTTTCATAAAACCACACAATTTTTTTCAGTGTGTGAGTTTATGTTTCTGCGATCGATTCGTTTACAACGATCGGCGATCTAAAAAAAATACAAACTCGCACTTCAAGCACGCCGTTATGTTAAGGAGTAAACGAAATCAACACTTACATGAAGAAATACGTTTTGCTTTATATCACGTTCAACTTTTTGTACTTGTCCGACGTCACCTAAAGCAACCTAAAACAATCAATAAATTCTAAATACAATTGTCTAATTTTTTTTTATTAGATAGAAAACGTAACAAAGAGGAAATAATAAATAATCATATACATTTATTCCCTACTTACTGGTTCAACCGCTTTACAACATCGTACAGTCATCCCTGGAGTTATGACATCTGACAAGTACTGCGCGTACTCCTCTTCGGAGGCGAAACAACTGCGCCATCTGTATGGCGTTTGTTTCTTCTCCTGTTTGATACTATGAGGCTTCACTTCGAAGACTGAGTCATCCATGCCTTGTTGAGGTAGCTCTAACAAGTATGCTACTAACGATTCTACTGACGGCAAGCTCGCACCACCTGTAATGGATACTGATACTTAAAAACCAGAATATAGAGTTTAATTTTGTTTGTCAATTTTATAAGCAATTTATGGTTTTACCTAAAGCTTGGATAGCCCCATACACAGCGTGCCTAGAAAAGCCCATTTCAATGACTTGCTGCACTTGTGAGGAATTGGCCCATGTGTTGAGGTCTTTTCTCGCTGTCAAAAAACATTTAAAGTAGTAAATGATTTGCAGGCGGATGACCGAGTGCTAAGTGCAAGTTGAGAGGTATCTATCAAACACTGGACCGATATTAAATGAGTTGCATGATATAAGTATGTGTTTATTTTACGTTTTCATACTTACAGAGAGAAGCGGTACTCGTAGACGGGCCCATAGATATTTGCATTACATTACTTTTGTCTATGATTGGCATTTCAGGCGGAGTTTCATGATCTTTTTCGTCTCCTGTAAAAAAAACACATATTTTCACAGTGTTTTTAAATGAAATTTTCATCACCTATATACTACATATCACATCATTTATTCTTCTTACCATTGACATGAGCTGCTAATTGTTGTACTATAGTGAGTGCGGCTGATTCCAATTCTCGCGTTGTGAAGGATGAGGCGAGTGGGCTCGGCCGCGTGGCCAGTGCTAGCAGACGACGAAGTAACGTGCCTTCGGTGCCTACCGCAGTACCACGGTCAATATTCCCTGTACAATAAAGATTAAAATATTTGAAATTCATAAAAAATAATATCTAAACAAAATGTGACATGATATAATTTTATTTATATTAGTCATGGCACATATTTTACACAGTAGCCGACGTTTCAACACCAGGTGCAAGTGTCATAGTCGTCGGCACAAAATAAACCGCGATAGAATCCGTTTAAAATTTAGTTTTATTTCAATGGCATATTACTTGCAATGCCAAGTAATAGGATTTTCCAACACAATTTTGAAAGCCTTCCGGGAACACGACATTTTAATTAAACTGTTACTAAATTGAATAAATAACATACCAGCATGATCCGGTGGCTGCATCAGAGCTTTCCGTAACCGTGTTCTGGTTGTCAACAATCCACGAACGGCGCATAGCGTTAGCAACTCCATCTGTTGCTTTCTAAGTCCATATACGTCGATTTCAGCTAAAATACGAAATAAAATATTAGATATTGGAGAGGATAATTTTTTTAATTAACTTTGTAAGATTCGAGAAATTAGTTTATTTCCAGTTTAAAATACATTATTTTTTTATTATATAGGTACTTTGGCATTGTTTGAGATGTAGCTTTAAATTTATTTAGCTTTAGTTTTTCACGTGGTTCTTTATCAACAAAAACAGGCGGATACTGAGAGACAGCTAAGGGGGCTCAAGTCCACTCCAAAATTATACTTAAACTAAACTTTGTGTCCACAACCTAAGGCGCTATTTTCATCAGTTCCTTAACATTACAATTTTTATATTTAGTTATAAACTGTTACATATTTTGTTTGGTGTTTAATTTGCTACTGTCTGCCCTCAGCGGCGCCAAACAATATACAAAAACAATCTTGGATTCGCCACTGTCACGCTAATATTTTGAATAGATTCAGGTCCTGGTAAGTCTTACCAGGTAAATGATGAGGATGCATAGGCGAGGCTTGTGGGCCGGCGCCCAGTAACGCGGCGCACACACGCAGAGCGCTCTCCCCGCCTCCAAGCGGCAGGGCTAGACGTTCTGGTTCAGCACTCTGAATGCTGCCCAGTTCCACCTGTATAGTTCAAAATGATAAAACCTTCAATTTCACTTGTTGCCTATGTAGACTCTGGATCCCAAGATGATGTATGATGTACCTAAAATTGGGCCCTGCTCCATTTTGATGTTAATTGGGAAACTTTTGGAAAATATGGAGTTAACTTCAGCAAGTTAAAAAAAAAGTACAGTGGGGAATACTGACTTACGTCTGTAAGTTAAGAGGGACGATATTCTCTATTTTAATCATATTATATTGTATGGTGACTGTATACCATTTTAATTAGTAAAGCAGATATAAACGTTTTGAAAAAAAAAAACAAAATAAGATACATATACCTAATCTTATTTTTAATTAAAAATATAACTTCAAAGGAAAATCTCCAAACGAACTTCCTACAGAAGATATTGGACGAAGGATTCATAATCAGATACACTTTATAACAAATGCCTGTAGTTATAAAAACGAATGACAAGTCTATACTTACTTTAGTTCCAGTATTATCGTCATGCAGTAACGTGATCTTTGCTCTGGGGGACAGTTGCGTGACGATAGCTGTCCGAGGCGGCGAACCACACAGCACTCTCTGACCTAGTCGTACGCGCCATTCTACGCCACCCACTACACCGAGCGCACCCGCTGCAAGTGCGTAATTTATATAATTTATTACACGAAAATATTAGTTACAACGAGAGTTTTTAAATATGTCCAGTCTAAGTCCAATAAACAGGATTAATTTAAAAAGAGTGCAGATATTTAACGAGGTTATCAGGTGCATAAAACTGATCAACTTTCCCCAAGGAACATAGGTCGAAATCTTAAAATGGTAAATTAACTTTCATACAAGGTCACGTGACTTATGTTTGTATGAAAAAAAAAATTTTAATTTTCAGTTGATCAGTTTTATGCACCTGGTTAGCTCGTTGAATATACGCTCCTTTTAAATTATTCCTGTATAAAATTGTCAAAGAAAATAGACGGAGATTTCATACATTAATTAAATATTTTGTTTATAGTTATATATCAGTCAAATTCAATAATATCTGGTATTAAGCAAAGGAATCGTTTTTATTATATCACATAACTTACCTATGAGGCAAGTCTCCAGACTCGGTGGCGCTGGCTTTATCGTCAGCATTAAATCTTGACTTGTATGTGGCCACCAATGCCAGTCTGTCGTTACCTGAAAAAATAACACCCCATTTTAACCGATATTACTATAATATAATTGGACGGGATCTATTTTTATAATAAATTTAATGATTGAGTTGATACAATATTTAATCATACGTAAGCATCTACTAATAAAGAATTCATGTAAATCCTCCACCCCCCTTAAGTGGATAAAAAACGGTTGTATGGAAATCAGTCTCTTTTAAAGTTATTTTTTTTTGTTCTTTAGCAAATAATCAATGACTCTAGTTGTTTATTAATAAGCTTACCGTTTGCGCCGCTAACTGCAACTTATCCAACAGCAAAGTAGTTATAGGTGTGTGCCACTGCGCCGCCGCATGTAATTGTCTTACAAGTTGTACAAGCGCCGCGCACGTCGCCCCCGTATAGCTCGCAGTGGCTGGAGCGCGCCATCTGTTATCTGACATAAAAAACTAATAAGATACATTCAAATTACCGTTTTCAGATCTACAGCGGCTTCTGAACTGAATTTTTACTTGAGAACGTCTCAAACTCTGATCAACAAATCGTGTGACATTGCTTGACTAATCACGTGACCAAAGTACGGTTGTCGTTGACAAGTTGGCATTCCTAAGGGCTCTGTTATTATTAAGAATTCTTAATTCAGTAGCCGACCGTAAGTCACTATGTAACCTGCCTATAATACGACGCAAGTGTTGATAAATTTTATCATAAGCATATTTAACCTTAGGGCTGGTCAAATCAGCCCTTAAGTACTGCTAGAACATTCATTTCCAATCGTACAACCACCGAGTTGTTCTCATGACCCCTGAAGTACTGAACTTAGGCAGGTTACATAGTGACTTACAGTCGGCTACTCAATTAAGAATTCCTAATAATAATTAAAGACACAAGTGTTATATGTATTTAAAAAAGAATACTTACCAACTTCCTCTTCCTCGGTATTATTGACTACCACCTGATGGTTGAGCCTAAAGGCGGGGTCCCAAGTGTGTGTCTCCAGCCATAACCGACCAATCAGAGCAAGCAACTGAGCGCCGACGGTACGCCTCCATTCCGGTGGACCGTTATGTTCTACTAATATGCGACGAAGAAGCCATAGTGACTGAATCTGTAGATATGAAATCAGTTTGAGAGGTAATTTAATAGTAATTTATTTATTTGTCACAAAACTTAGGTTATATTTATATGTTATAATGATGAATCAATAATATTGATAACTACATAGTTATGCCCCGCGGTTTCACCCGCGCAGGTTTTAATGTGCCTAAAACACATTTTTTTTTGTAAATATTCCATTGTTTTAATATGTACTCTGCTATTCGGGACGGAGACGAATCCAACAAATCAAGTGTGTGTAGTTGTGTTATAATTTTATTGTTGTAACAAACCCGAATTTGTTTTATTTATCAGATATTAAATATTTACTTGTTCCTCTTACGTTGGTTTTCTTTCTTACTTCAAATCATCTTAAGGTCTACTTAAATGAATAATTTAAGTGATATACTTACTTGTAAATATATGAGATCTTGGGTAACAGGTTTGTCTGCAGCCGATATAATACTATAGCAAAGTTCGAACCATGAGTCCGTGCACAGAGATACACGCATCTCCAGACTTTGCGCACTAGCTGTAATAACAAAATACAATGACTATTAATATTTAATATTTAACACAAAGTTCTCAAAAAGCTCTTTTAATAGCAGGAAAACTCAGAAAACCTGATTTGCAGGCTGGAAGATAATTTATTATTTTTCGGTCACCTCCGCGGCTTGGAAGACTGGCTTCTGCGTAGCCTTTTCCCAAGCTATGTTAGGGTCGGCTTCCAGTCTTACCGAATTACGATGAATCCTGTATTTTGAAAGACCTGAATAAGAAAGAAGCACAATGATCTTACCTCGTAATAGCGCCAGTGCAGTATGATAATGAGCAGCAAATGCCGTTGGTGGGGGTGTAGCATGCGCATGGGCAAGTGTTAGTAATCTACGTTGTAACGCGGCCACGTTACGCCGCGCTATAGCCCCGACCCCGGACAGAGCACCACCTGCGCCTGCGCATAGTGCGCGGATCGCCCCCGTACAAGCGGCTCTTACTTCGCTCACTGGCCACCATTCAACGTTGTTCTCTACAATAGCTATAAACAAGAAAACATTTAATTTAATTATCTAAACAAGATTATATTTTTAAATTTAAAACCCACTAATTATGACTTAATTAAAACATGGAATTATTGAAATTTTCTTAATGTTAAATACATCATTTGATGTCACTTACTAGTCCCATGTACAGTTTCATCGACAGAGGGCGGCGGCGACGGCGTGCGAGCAAGCTTGAGGTCATACTTGCCCTCCTTGCCCATACGATACGAGTTAGTTCCGCCTTGGTCCCAAGCCACGCGCACCCACCCATCTTCACCTAGTTCTCCAATAACACGACCTTCACTGCCAGGGATACCGTCCTACAACAACAAAATAATTGAAAATCATCCGATTTTAAATCGATTTATCGAGTAACTATTTATTTTATTACTCCGGCTTACCTGATCACCCCACTTCCAATCTTTTCCCCGCACTACTCGAGTGCCAATCTTCATCAGAGAAGCCAACTCGGGGCCTGTTAGTGAGGCACCGCGAGCGCGGGCCCCAAGTCTCACGTCATCGAATATTATTAGACATTCCGCTAAAAAGAGATAAACAAAAATCATTCTTAAATAGTATCGCGATTAGTTATAAATATAAATAGAACTAGCGTACGCTGCAAAGGCACGACGTGGCTACCTGTATTGCAGCCTGTCAAGCTAAATAATATGCCCATATTTGTAAACATTTTTTAGCAGTGCTATACAATGGGAGGTATCGCGTGTCAAAAATCCGCAAGGGTCGCTAGTGTCGTATAAGGTCTACCTGTCAATTTCGACCAATCACAGGCCAGTAGCTTGTCTCTCATTGGTGGAGAATGGCAGTAAGACCTTATGCGACACTAGCGACCCTAGCGGATTTTTGATACGCGATAGCCCCCCATTTTCCAGTTGCCTGAAATAAAGAGTTATTATTATTCAGCTTCTTGTTGTTTCAATTGTACCGTCCGCAAAACGTGTAGTAAGGGCCGTGGAACGACCTTTAATTTATAGTACTTACATTTTGACTTCAATCCATTACAAATAAGGGATGTCAGCTGAGTAGTGTCACCCCCAATCTGCTTTAGCAATGTTAAGCATGAACTGAGTGCACCACCGTTTATCAATTGTTCTAGTTCTGGGCCTTGACACCCTTCTATCAGGAGTGATAGGAATGTTATCAAGAATCTGAAAACGAAGGCGTCGCTTTAATAACTGACACTTACTTTCAATCCCTGATAGGTGATCAAGGTACAATAACTAATTAGATCTCAGGTCAATTGCTGTAATTCTCACATCACTATGTTGAGGTCCAGATTTGATCATTTTAGTGATTAATTCGCTAATAGGAAACCAAAAAATACTCTTACTATACGAACCCACGTCATAGAAAACAAAAAGTATAAAAATGAACTTTACTACTTTGACATAAAAGTCTCTTTTACGTTAACACAAACCTGGCTCTAGAAGGTCGATTCAACAACGCGTGAGCTCCACAATTCGCACTCGTCTTCAACGGAAGCGTCTGTGTCTGTTCTCCTTCTAAGACCCTCGCTTTTAACTCGATTAGTATATAATTCATTAATTTCGTCCTTTCCAATAGTACCATGTACTTTGAGTATGGTATCACAGATTCTATTCCAATTAATGGGTGGGTTAACGGTATGGTGGGTTTGAGTGGGACATATGGTACGGCGTCAGATAAACAAGCGCCCAACAGACCAGCGAGAGCTGCGTATTTGACGCTCTCGGACATCGTTTGAGACGAGTGTAGAATGCTATTTATCATAGAGTACCCGTTCTTTCTTATTTCGGCTCTTTGGATCTGAAAAGAAATATTTAATTACTGTATTCGATACGAGCATTGAAAAAAAAAATAGATGCAAAGATTTCATAATAAGTAAATCATACCTGACAATATAACGCTCTTCTAAGTATGTCTATATCACAGGTTTCTTCAGTCATCACAAAATCGATAATGGCTACAGTCAAGTTTTGTTGCTCTGGAGTTACTTCTTCCAACAACCAATATAAGTCTGAAATGGAACCATATAACTACATTCTAATGATTTCCAAACAAAATATAAAAAATATCCTAATATGTGGCAATTTTTAAAAGTCAATAAATGAGACAGCACCCTGATTCGCCCACCTTCCACCGTTTCTCAGGTCACCAGCTGTGGGGAAGAAACGGCGCAACAAACTGCAGTGCGATATCTCATTATACAAAGTAATAATAAAGATATTTAGAGTGATACATGCAAAATAAACAAGTGATTGAGGTCAATAGGTAGACCAGTACAAACATTATTATTACCTTTTTCTTCACACGCAAGTCTCGAAACCCACGCATTAACAAACTTATTCCTTTCGGAATTATCATCATCTTTCTCTTCGTCGGCCATTATCAAATCAGTCTTTAGATCATCAGCTAACATCATAACTTGTTTCTCACTCTCAATCGATTCTTTTAGAATCGAGTTGTCGGTCATATCGTTAATCGAACTAATCGACATCTCGTTTGTTGGCGTCTTATCATCATATTCTTTGTCTGCACCATCTTCTTTATCTTTGTCACCGCGGCCATCATTTCTCATGTCGTCATTGTTAGACGCATTCTTTAAGTCTTTTTCTAAAGGTTTATCTTTAACTTTTAATGTAACTTTGGGTCTATGATGAGTATCTTTGGTGGTTACAATTGATGTGGTTTCGTTACGTCCTTTGGAGTGTTCAATAATTATGCTTGGGGTGTCATCAGGCGTTTTGGAAGTTTGACCTATAGTTGATTTTATAAGGAGAGCGTCACCCTGTAGCAAGCTGCCTGTTGCCTTAAACATACTTTTGCTTAGACTGTTCTGTCTATTTCTGAGATCTTTTGTGGTTTCAAAACTGCAAACACAATGAAATGATATAATATATTGTTGAACTCGATATAACACTTATTTTAAGGGAAAAATTACCATTTATTAAAACCAGGAGTTTTTGCCGCTCGCATAACTTTTTGGAATATCTTCTTGGCTGTGGGTGGCCGATGAGCTGGTGGCCTTGTAGACAATGATGATACTGCTGGAGAAATAGCTGCACGGACGTCATGTAATAGGAACCTTGCCCTTTCCAAAGGAGCAGCGCATACCTAGTACAATTCGAATGGATGAATAAAACGACACAAATACAAAATTAATTCTTCAATTTATTTTCAAATGCAAATAATGTACCTCTTTATAACCACGGGAAAGCTGTTGTCTAGTCCTCATCAGGGTCCATTTACTTTGCTGCACTGCCTTTACTATTTCAGACATCGCTGGCGATAATTTGACTTCGCCTTTCTCCATTTCTAAAACATCATTTAGAGGGAATCATGAAACCTTGGCATATTTGGGAGTTCAGCATTATCACAGCAGTACTTTTATATTTTTTAGAGAAGACGACAAACACTTGGGATTAGAATGATTAGAATTCGCTATCCTCTTGGTAGGGTATAAGCTTTAGTGCCACTTGGAAATGTGCTATTTACATGCGACAAAAAATAAGTACACTAAGCTGTGGAACTTAATCTTACCAGCCATCGCAGTAGCCAGTGCGTGTTCCTTCAACCCGGCGTGATACAGTAGGGCTGCTAACAACGCTCGCCGCAGTTCTTCTAGAGGATGTTCCGGAGGGAAGTGTGGCGCGCAACCCTCCCGTCTCTCGCACGCCCACCATAAATGTAAAGCTAGTGGATCCTAGATGAAGAGAAACGATGATGTGAAACGGTGAAATAAATGTACGACATTAACAAATTTGACTACGGCAAGGTAAGTTTTTAAGGCTTTAATTTGAACACAAATGTAATTCAAAAAGGCCTAAGGCATTAAATCCGCCTTTGTTCTTTGTGCAAGAAGTTTTATTAAATACAATTTTCACTCTGGTATAAAGTAAAAGAATGAAGCTTTAGATTTTGGTCTGGATATCTAACACGTCAGTAAAAAAAGTTTTGGATTATTTGTATTTTAATTTTCAGAGAGTTTTTAGCTCATGGATAATTAACAAGGCGGTGCTGGCTAGATATTCTACTAGTATCTTCTTGCGTTAAGCTTCGACCGGCAAGCTCGTGTAACAACTTCTTATTGTTACTGCTGCACTCGCAGGACTGCTATTGCCTGTTTGGGATCCATTCCTCCGCTTTATCCTTTTCAAAGGGGGCAAAGTTGAGCTAGACATTACTTACATGTAGCTTAGACTCAGCAAGTGCGTGTAACAAGGCCTCAGCCCTGGCCGGTGACTGGGCCACGTTCACCCGCGGCGGTGGGCGGGGCGGGCGCACCGTGCGGGAGGGGAGCGGCACATCGCCGGCAGGACTGTTGCCACCTGTTGAAGAACCGCTACGGGCTTCCGCTTTTTCCTCGTCGAAGGGATTTGTTAATTGCGAAACCTGTACAAAATTCATAATTTGCAAAGATTTGTGGTAACCGTTGTTCACAACTGACACACGTTGGTCTATGGCAGTTGTTAAGTCTTCAAAATTCTGACAACCACTACCATAGGATGCTGTGTTGTCTAGCAAAGTGGGCTGTGGTGGTCAGATAAGCAGTTGCTCCATATAAAATACAGTATTCATCTGAATCTGGAAAACATCTTAAGCATAGTTTAGGTCAAGTTGAATGTTTTTGCTTGAACCTCTATGAAGAACTTCTGTCAATGACAGTGTTGGCGAACATTTGGGTGCCAACAATCGAAGATTTTACCGTAACAGTTCACCTTCAACGAAGAATATAATTATCTATATATTAATACGTGATGCCAAAACTTTGGACCCCTTTTTACGAAAATTGCGCGGACGCAGGAGCATAAAATTTGGCACACTTATAGTTTATGTGTAGGAGAAGTGGAGAACGCTAATATTTTTCAATAATAATGCTTATAAAGTACATTAAATCAATAAATAAAACATTACCCACACTACCATGCATTTCACACACACATGTTTGTTTTGTTTTTCATTGACTGCTTACTGACATTGACATAAATAAGTGGTTTAAGTTTTTATATATCCGAATATAACGGCCAAGGACATTTAGCAAACGATAAAAGAGGTTTTACAAAAAACATTGTTTGCAGAGAAGTTTGCAATATGCGATAAAATATGCTCTAAATGGATAGTATTTTCCTCTTATAGCATGTTTTCTTTTAATAAACATTTTTTAAATAGATATTCTTTATTTTACTTCCTTTTAATTTCATATAATTTGTTCAAAAAATAAATTGGCAAATAACAGTCTTGGTCAAATGTGTGGTTATAGTAGTTTAGTTTTCGACAGTAGAACCTTAATAATGTTTGAATATTATATTTTAATAATGTATATTAAGTCACTCACAATTTAAATTTATATTATAAGGTCGAATTTCGACCATTGGGCGACCACTAGTTGTATTAAACTGACCTGAAGGCCTCCCCTTAAGAACATAGCGGTAGCATAAGGCGCGGCATCACGTTCTGCCTGTTGCACTGGCAGAGAGCGCGCCAGACGGGACCCGCATTGAGTCAGACCTAAGGCAACGTTGAACGCGCACGTTGACAGAATGTGGTATGTGCGAAGACTTGATGCACTTTCCTGCAAATAATTAGGAAGTATGAATATTAAAATTAATTATTCTAACAGTTTTTGATTCATGAGACATCATTTGTGTGATCCTTGTACAAAATCTGGATATTTTTTGTGCATATGATATAAATGTTTGTACGCTCCGCGACACAAGGATTAAAATTCTAACCTCGAGAGTAATTTTACTTTAAAGCAAAAAGAACAGAAGTATAAATCTCTGATCATCGAATTATATTTCTCTTTATTCAATATCCTTGTATGTACATTTCTATCTAAAATTCACATACATTCATAAGAAGAAATAATGAGATCTCTTGCTTACCTGACACATAAAGCTGTATATCTGGTCAGCATACAGTCCAACACACTTCTCGGTAACTTGCGAGAGGTAGGCGGCGTGTGGCTCAATACTCATAGTGGCGGTCGCGTCGCATCCTCGAAGTTTACGAATAGCTTCCACTGTGCTCGCGTTGTCGCAATCAAAGTTCTCAACGTCGAAAACGTGACCCGCTATTATCACCCAGGAGCCTCCTTCTTTCGTATGGTTTTGGATATCACATCTAGAAAAAAACAAAGTTTTTAAATATTTGGAAAATAAAATGAGTTAGGTCATTGGATCGTATAAATCGTTAAAAAGTTCTAAGTCGTGAGGAGGTCTCTGTGAGGGGCGAGATAGATCATGATTACCTAAAATTGTATAAAAATAAGCTGTCAATGGAAAAAGCAACCAAATTATCTTGTTACCAACAACACATACAAAACGTGCAGAAATTCAACATAAAGTCAAGGTCAAGTTTCCATCACAAACAGGAAAACAGGCAGATGATGGAAGCAGATTCGATTAAGTTAAAATAAGACAAAATGTATTCACAGCCAGGGCCACTACTACAGTCATAATTCAGATTATTATTTTTTTGGAATCCAGGTTCCTCACGATGTTTTCGATCACCGTTTGACAGTGGTACCTATTTTATAATAATTGGTAAATAATGAATTATTTTTTTTAATTACAGACGTGCATACGAATTTGGCTATTGAACCGAACCACGTCAATTTTTTCACCATATATATTTGTTGACTTTAAATTTAAAACTTCAAAACTTACTTGCGAATAATACTGTTTTTAAGTTGATGTTTCTTTGATATTAATCCCGGCCATCCTAAGAGGTCCGCGTCTAGCTTGGCGGCGGACGGCAGAGACTTGGCCGCGTCGTCACACGCGCGCGCTATCTTGACTAGAGAGCTGGTAGAGTCTGCTAGAACGACCGGGGAACGGGAGGCGCATGCGCATAACCATGCTCCCAGCTCGCTTACTACACGACCTGTTGAATACAATGCACTTGGAAATTTAAAAAGAGTCGTCGGTTTTTAAGATCTATGCTGTTTTATTATTTATCGTGAACTTTCAGCCTATTTTAAGCGAGTTATACCTTTAAATTATCTTTCAAATTCTTTTGCAAAGCCAATTACAAAATTAAAAAACAAAAAATGTTCCAAACATGCTATTTATATATTACTAGCTGTTGCTCGCGGCTTCGCACGCGCGTAAAGTTAAGAGTAGTAAGTAGTAAAGGATAGATGGATGTATTCTGTGATTTTCAAAGTAAGGAGCATGAATTATATTTTTCATAAAATATTATGGCGTTAAGATAATAATAAGATAATGTGGGAAAACATCACATACATTGAGTTTGGATAAACTTTTAAAATGGTGGTAACTTTTTGGTCAAACAAAACTTGAAAATCATTGACACGAAAAGATGAAGAAGAATGACATTCAATGCTCCGAATTCAAAGAAAGTAAGCTCTTGTGTTATGGAATCAGAAACAACGAAGGTACCACTAACACCCAGCCTCGACATAATGTAGAAAAGTGATTTTCTACATCGACCCGTCCGGGGATCGAACCCGGCACCTCAGAGCTGGCGACACCTTGAAAACCGTTGTGAACGCCACTCGAACACGGATGTCATCGTAAAGATATGTTTTAGATGGTCTTTATTTGTATCGAACCAGAAACCCGTATATGAAAGGCATGGCCTTATCTTTAAAAATAAAGTCCACAATATAATACCTTGCAACCCCTATTTAACCATCTTAAGGCGTAGATTTCTAAAATCGCTAAAATACGTTTTCATTTATTTCTAACCAAATCTCATGAAACCAAATCTCATCTCTCTCTTTGAAAATGACGAACTTCCTAAAAAAAACTTCCAACCACTATTGCACCCCCTTAGAGGGTAGATTTCTAAAATCTCGGAAATAGGTACGTCTTATTTATTTCTAACTCATAATCCTATGAAATTTAATGTGCCTATCTATGAAAACTACACAATTCATATACCTACAAACTTCCATCCCCTATTTTACCCTCTTAGGGGGTAGATTTTCAAAATCGCTGAAATACGTCTTTATTTATTTCTATCGAGAAACCCGTATACGAAATTTCATGTGTCTATCTTTAAAAATACTGAACTTCCCCTAAACTTTCACCCCCTATTTTAACTCCCTTAGGGGTTGAATTTCGAAAAATACTGAAACACGTGGTTTTTATTTTTTTACCAGAATGGTAACCACGAATTTTTATGGTTTAAACTACAAAAATAACGTTTTTCCATACAAACTTCCATCCCCTATTTTACCCTCTTAGGGGGTAGATTTTCAAAATCGCTGAAATACGTCTTTATTTATTTCCATCGAGAAACCCGTATACGACATTTCATGTGTCTGTCTTTAAAAATACTGAACTTCCCCTACAAACTTTCACCCCCTATTTAACTCCCTTAGGGGTTGAATTTCGAAAAATACTGAAACACGTGGTTTTTCATTTTTTACCAGAATGGTAACCACAAATTTTTATGGTGTAAACTACAAAAATAACGTTTTTCCATACAAAATTTCATCCCCTATTTAACACCCTTAGGGGTTGAATTTCGAAAAATCCTTTCTTATTCCTTGCCTACATTATAAAGGAAACTTTTGTGCAAAATTTCAGCTTTCTAGGTCCAAGGATTTGGGCTGAGCGTTGATGAGTCAGTCAGTCAGTCAGGCCTTCTCTTTTTATTTATATAGATGTAGCAATACAAATCTTACAAAAAAGGAGGAAGAAAAAAGTTAAACCTTTAAAATTAAAATCAAACTAATTTACTCTAAATTCTTACCAACAATATCAGCGGTAATGAGATCACAGAGCGCCACTAGTTGCGCATTGTCCGCTCGATGCACGGCCCGCGAGAACGAGCCGAGCGTGGACTGAACATGTTCGGCGAGCAACTCTATGTATTGTGTGAGGAGAACACGCACACCGCCGCGAGTGCTGCGCCCACCTCGCATCCACATAGCCTCGCAAAATAATAACCTGTTAAAGAAAAAAAAACTAAACAAAACACAGTTTCTGTATACACAGTCAATATGTAAAGACAGAATATAAAACCCTGTTGGTCTAACGGTTAGTGACTGCTAAGCCGGAGGTCGTGGGTTTGATTCCCACAAAAGACAAATCTTTGTGTGATGAGCACGATCATTTGCTCTGTTTCTGTTCTAATTTATCTTTATTATGTAGGTATTTATAAACATATAAGTATGTTTATGAGTGCCATAGGATAGGCTCTCTCTGTGTGGACTATCTTGAAATCTATACTTATAATATAATATATTATGCGGTAGGGTTATTTAAGAACAAGTATTCCCATCACTCATCGGCAATATTCGTCTAGCAAACGAGGAAGTTCTGCAGAAGTCGGAATCTCTTGTTCATCATGAACAAACGAAAAACTTCATATCTCGGTCACGTGCTTCGGCAAGTGAGATAAACTCTTGCAAGTATAAGTCGCGGGTCGAGATGAGTTGGACGCATACGTGGTTCTAGCTCCGCAAAATCTGGGAGTAGATGGGGATCGAAAGTGCATCTGAACTGATCGCCCCGCATAAGATTTCAGCAGCTCGTAACCGACATTCATTAATGAGGGTTTTTTCATATTCAAAAATCCGCTAGGGTCGCTAGTGTCGCAACAGGTCTACCTGTCAATTTCCACCAATCGCAGGTTTGTGGAAATTGACAGATAGACTGAATACTAAATTGAAAAATTAGCGGTTTTTTGAATATCACAAACCCTCTTTGGAGTGGCACAGCTAAAAAAGTTTCGCCTGCGCCTTACAATATGCGCATTTGTTGACTAGCAGATGTGACTTTAAGGCATTAACTTAAGAGCAGAGTTTAACGATGATTAAAAAAGACAACAAAAAATTTAAGAATTTCTGTCCCGATCTATTTTCTAAGCTAACCTACATATCTTACCTTTGAAACCGTATAAGTAAATCACAGCTAGGGCTCACAGTATCGTGCCCTTTTGGATCATCAGTCTTGCTGGTATCGCCGTGCATTATAGCGTTTATATGCATCTGTGTTTGACATGACGTGTTGCGAATCAAATGCATTACCTGTTGAGGAATTACGACATTACTTTTAGAGTATTTTATCAAAATAAGCTACGGGTAAAGAATAATGAGAACTGTTTTCGTTCTACTAGTTAAAGACTTAGTTAAGTAAATACATTTATCATGAAAAAGACACGTTTCTGAGGTATTTCTGTACATACAAGTTTGGTCGTGGTGGCCTAATTCGGTGGGCGGATTCGTATGTACATGGTTACGGGTTCAATCCGGGCAAAGTTATAGTGAACTTTCTTAAAAGTGGACTTTTTTAATAATTCTAAGACACTATTGACAAACGGTGCAGGAAAACATCGTGTAAAACCCTGGAATACAAAAATTGGAATCTTCCGAACGCCGCAATGAGCAAGCGTGGTGATCAATGCTCATCCTTTCTCAATATGGGAAGAGGCCTGTGCCCAGCAGTGGGACATTTATAGACCGCTATTATAATTAAGGTTTATTTATGTTTAGTATAGATCAGAAATATACTTACTAAATGCATAAGTGGGACGGAAGCGCCTTTATCTGATACCGCAGCATTACTAAGTTGGTATTCTTCAGTACAACCTGTTATCAAAATGAATATGTTTATAAATACACTACAATACTATGACGCACACATTAGTTTTACACAATGGATTATTACCTGCCACACTTTCCGGATCATCTGAAGTTTTCGGCGGTGGCCCACGTTGTCCCGTTATTATGTCGACTTGATCATATTCTCTGTAAAGCGTTCTCGTATTAAAACCAAATTTCAAATAATAATTAACTCGACCAAACATAATACTCCTAAAGAAGAAATTTTACAAATAGACCTAAACGGAAAATCTACAACGGATCCGCAACAAATTGCTGAAGCTTTCAATGCCTACTTTGTTGATCTTGTTAAACCTACAAACCCTTCGACATGGAAACATTGTACAATACATCACAAAGAAACACTGACATTGATTGATAATAATTACAATTCTTTATTTATAAATCCTACAATTCCTAATGACATATTTCAAATAATAAAATCTTTAAAAAATATACACAGTACTGGATACGACAATATATCTACGTCAGTCATAAAGTACGTTGCGCAATCCATTAGTCCGGTTCTGAGCCACGTGGTCAATCTATGCATTCAAAACGGAATCTTTCCCAGTAAGCTAAAAATCTCAATAATTAAACCTTTGTTCAAGAAGGGGAAAAAGGAGGATATGTCCTGCTACAGGCCAATAGCTTTAATCCCAATATTTTCCAAAATTATCGAAAAAGTTGTTTACAATAGCATTTCTAACTATTTCGACAAACATAATCTCTTTGCCAGTGAACAAAATGGATTTCGTAAAGGCAAGACTATCAATATGGCCATCTACGATCTTCTAATTGGGATTTACAAAAATATGAACAATATGACACCAGTAACGGCTATGTACATGGACATGACAAAAGCTTTCGACCATGTAGATCATAAATTACTGGTCGATAAACTGTATAGATACGGGATACGTGGTAATGCTCTAGACTTGATAAAATCATACTTAAGCCAGAGGTTACAAATAACAGAGTTATATAGGATTTCTCTCGCGACGAAAACTGAAGTACAGTATCAATCAAGCCCAAGAGATGTTACATATGGCGTGCCACAGGGAAGTGTTTTAGGTCCCTTGCTATTCCTCATTTATATTAATGATTTACCAAGAGCTGTAAAAATTCCATTAGTCCTTTTTGCTGATGATAGCACTGCTGTATTTTCTCCAACTGACATTAATACATTTGAAAATGACATTAATGACACTTTAAATGACATTGTACATTGGTTAACGTGTAATAATCTTATAATAAATTTAGAAAAAACAAAAATAGTTAGTTATTCCCAAAGAAAAACCCCCTTGACATTAAATATAAATTATAAAATGAAAAAAATAGAAGAGACAGATGCCATCAAATTCTTAGGACTATGGATTGACAAAAATATGTCATGGAAAACGCAGATTGATACGGTGTGTAAGAAACTAAATAAATTTTCCTACGCTCTATATAGACTTTCTAGGATTGTAAATCAAGCTGCAGTTTTAACCGCCTACCATGCCTATGTAACGTCTACGCTTAGATATGGATTGATTTATTGGGGGAATGCTACAGACAGGGAACTCGCTTTTAGGGCACAAAAGAAATGCCTTAGAGCTGTTTGTGGCATACGTGCCCCAGATAGCTGTATGCCGTATTTTAAGAAGCTCAAGATTTTAACTTTTCCTGCCCTCTACATCTATGAGACTGCTATATTTGTGAAAACCAATAGGGAAAAGTTTGGTAGCCTTCATTCCCGTCGACACGCCGACAAAATAACCAATATACCCTCAAAAACAGCTTTACTTTCTAAAAGTTTCTTCGGAATGTCTTCACGAATTTATAATAAGCTTCCTAAACAAATAAGAGAAATTGAGAATTTGATTTGTTTTAAGGGAGAATTAAATGACTTCTTGGTGAATAGACCATATTATACACTGCATGAATTTTTGTCCGACAGATTCGTGAACAGTTAGACCAAGCGGCCATTTTATGTTTTGATGCAAAATATAATTAATATTTTTTAACTTAATGTAAACAATAATTTTTAATTTAATGTAATTAATAATTTTTAATGTAATGTAATTAATAATTTTTATTTAATGTACCTAATTAATTTAATATAATTGATAATTATGAATTTAATAATAACTAACAATTTTGTAGCAAACTATTGTATGCCTAACATGGTGGAGCAGTGCAAGAACACAAACCTTTGAAACAACTTTTTAAACCGCTGTCTCGCAATAAAGATCTTTGACTTTGACTTTGACTTTGACTTTGACTTTGAAATACTTTATCGCAAAACATATCTAGGCACCGAAGTAATTTCTAGGTCATTAGGACCTCTTTTGTGTATTTGGAGATCAACTTTTCTTTCATTTTCAAATGTTTTTTTTTAAACTCTTACTTATATGGCTCTTTAACTTACACATCTAGCAGCAAGTGATTGTATGCATCAGACGAGTGTGCCTGTAGAGCATTTTTGAGCGCATCTCGCAACCCGCCGCCGCCGAGTAAAGACCACACGAGCAATTCGGTCATGAAACGTGCGCCTGCGCTTGCAGGTACTGATCCTGTAAATAGCAAAATATACAAGTTATTTAAGATCGGAAAATTTTTAGTATCGTTCAATCATTATTATTAAACGACGAAAAGAAAACCTAGGAGGTTCTTAAGTCGACGCGCATGACTATGACTCTTGATTCTTTTTTTATTGCCATATTTGAAAAATAATGTTCAGCTGTTTAGAGATTAACAGTTTTCGAAGCCAATATTGTGTGTGAAATTTATTGATATTGCTGGGCTAAAATACTTCATCCTTTACATTTCAGAGCGCAGCAAGCGACCATCTGGCAACAACCGCAGCATTCGCTCGCGGGCAACGACCCGCGTGCCTATAGCCGATTCTTTCTGACTAGTAAATTTCTATAGACATTTCACCCTACCTTGAGGCAATAACGTAATCAGATGATGTGCCCGCACTTGCGGCGTCGGCAACAACAGTGGCCAGGCTGCGGCCAGCGCCCGGCGAGCGGCGGTGGCAGCATTAGAGCCCGCTCTGCCCTCGACTAGAGACACCAGAGCCGTGTGGACCCCGGCGCACCAGGAACGGGCTTCCGTCTCACCCTCCTCCGGCTCTGGCCCACGAGAACATTGCCAGGCTTGTACCTTCAAATCAAGAATAAAATACGTTATGTTATGTCGACAATAAGGTCGACTGGTCATAGCGAAACAGGAGGATCTTATGTTTGAGGGCCCTGGATGGATACAAGGAAGTTTTAAGTTCAGTAAAATGGGGTGAATAGAAAACTAGGGGAAGTAGGTAAGGTAGGTTAATAAAGATTTTTTTGTGACAATGTAGCTGTTTTACGTGAAATTATATGCATGCGACACAATAAAAGCTTGGGATTCTTCTCCAAATTTGGCCTCTTCATTCACCAGTCACCCCCGAAACATTTCTGTTCACCCCATTTTCCTATTAATCTCATTTGTCACCTGTTATGACCATTTTTTACCTGCCGTTGTGTAGTGATTTTGTCCGCATTGGGACAGTACGTCATTTAGATTCCTTAAACGCAAAATCATGAATATATTATAAAATGTACTTACTTGTAGCCTCAATAAATTCAAACAAGATATAGCCATACATTCAACTTCTGATATTGTTGCAGTGCTGCTTTGTTCAACAACTATTCTTAACAATCTCTCTAAAAGTCTGTAAAAAAAAATACATTTTAATAAACTTTTCTTTCAAAAACTTATTTAAATCATCATCAGATATGTTTATGCAATACTTACTTGAAAGTATTATCGGACAAATCAATCACGAAGGGCATGGAAGCCGGTAAGTCTCTTGGACTTTCTTCACTCCACACTATTATATGTCCAGGACCACTGGACACACCTGCAAAGCACAACTTAATAAGACAATAAATCTTTTAGGTGTTATTAATAAAAAAAAATACTATGCGATTACGTATAGGCGCTTTCTAAAGTCATGTAAGTATTATTTCAATTAATAAAATATCATAAAAAAATGAACAGTGTGATTTAGTTTTTTCATGCTGGAATATTGATATTACTAAAATTCATACTAAAGCAAATTCGAGGCACAACAGTGCGTCTATTTAAACAGAATAATATTAAATAATAATAATACTCAAAAATAGTTTCATAATTTTGTTTGTACGCTAGATCCCACACTAGGGATTCCCTGCTGTCTGCCTCCCGTTTACACTGGTTCATACCTAATTAAATTAAGCTTTAACAAAACTGATAGGAAATTATCCTTATTTTATTATTAATCCTTAACCCAATAACGTATTCTTCTGCAAAAACATGAGAAATATTAATAGAATGCGCGCGAGTTCGCATGCGTTATTTCGCTTTTTGTTTAACTCGGAAGAAATATGAATCTTATTCAGTTGAGTTAAGGATGAATTTTCTATATTCACATTAGATGCGCTTCGATAATCTACTATATAAAAATAAGTCGGGTTTTCCTTCCTGACGCTATAACTCTAGAACGCACAAACCGATTTCCACGGTTTTGCATTCGTTGGAAAGGTCTCGGGCTCCGTGAGGTTTATAGTAAAGAAAATTCTCAAATACGTAAAAAAAAATATTTAGACCGCGGGCGGCGCTGCGGGAAACAGCTAGTGCTGTATAAATCGACACTTGGTACACAACAACTCACCATTAGCTTTAAACGACGGGTTGAGTACTTGCAAGAGTTGCGGCACGGGCCTATTGATTTGCGCACGTTCGTGAGTGCCCCACGCGTACAGCGCGCCCTCTGCCGACAGCGCCACGCCGTGCGCCGCGCCCAGCGACAGCTCCACTACTCTCACACCTGCGGATGTACTTACTTGGTTAATGGTAAGGAATATATAATCCCACGATCCTACTAATATTATAAATTTGAAAGTGTGGATGTTTAGATGTTTGGATGTTTGTTACTCTACTCAATCACGAAAAAACGGCTGAACGGATTCGGATGAAATTTGGTATGCATGTAGCCTTGGCATGGAAAAGAACTTAGGCTACTTAGTATTGTTCTCTATTACAGCGCAAGCTATAACACGGGTGAACATTTTATTCCATTTTTCATTACCTTCATATTTTTCATTTCTTTTTGAACCCAATTCTGATATCTACGCAGACGAAGTTGCGGGAAAAAGATAATTATTTAATAGTAATGTGGGTCACACATTACTAGTATTCTTATTAACTGCTCGTGTTAAGCTAAATGCTTGTGTTACGAGTGGGTTCACTTCAGATAGCCACATAATAGTAAGTCGGCGCTTTAGCCTAATGGACACCGCCGCTTTTATCTTATTTAAGAACCTTTTAACTTAAAGCTGAAAATGCTATCAATTATAACAAAATAATAGTTAAATTTTGAGACTACAGTTAAAAATGTTAGTAACGTCGGGTCGCTACACGAGTTGTGTTGTGTGTGTGCGAGTATTAAAACTTTTGAAACTTGTGACACCTTACCTTGAAGTGCTTCCAGTAGTTTAGGAACTTTAACATTTTCTGTATTGCCATGACCTAACCGATAGCCCTCTCCTTTACCCCAAGTGTATACTTGGCCACTGAAATTAAAACATACATCAATACTCATACAATCATAATCACACCAACATAACTTTAATAAAAACCAATACGACAAAAAATGAACATGGGAAATAAATAAAATTAAATGGGGCTATTCTTAAAAAAAAATGTCTTATCAAGACATTTTTACACATATTATAAAACAAAGTCTGTATACTAGAACGCGACTAACACTAAAACTACCAAACCAATTTTCATACGGTTTTCATCAATTAACACAGTAACACAAGAGGAAGGTTTTTGGATAGAATACCAGTGCGAAGCCGGTGCTGGTCGCCAGTATTATGATAAAATAAAGCAATGTGTGTTCTTATGTGCGTCATCATCCTGCCCGTATCACAATATCATTTGGGGCGGGGCAGCATGTCTTCTTCTTCCATACTTCTCTATCTGACGTCATCACAAGAGTAACATCCTTTCTAGCCATATCGTCTTTCACACAATCCGTCCATCGTTTCTTTGGTCGTCCCTTTATATCCATCCACATCCATTCCCATAAAATGTGTGACATAATTCTAGGTAAAATTATAATGATAATCCAACCATAATTTTGAAGATATTTAAAAAAAAAAAACAAGTCGTGCTTGATGAGGTCCATGTTATAGGTCGACTCAAACTTAATGGCGGCTGTGAAGTAATTTACATACTGCGCAGTATTTCGCCCCCCACTCCCATCAGTGCATGAATTTGTTACTGCACAGCGACTCCCTCATGTTTACAGCCGCCATTAAGTTCGAATCGATCTGTAATCCCATTTTATGGTACTAAATACTTACGTGTCAGTAAGTGCGGCATGCCAATGCTCGCCGGTGTAAACTCTAGTGATACGTAAGACGGACAAGGACGTGAGGGCGCGAGGCGCACCACCCTCAGTGTCGCCAAACACTTGCACCGCTCCTTCCCAAGTGCAGCAAAGAGTTTGGGATTCGCCCCAACCTTTAAAGTGGAACAAATGGTGTATTTAATAGGTTTGGAAGAACACACTAACATTAAAAAGGTTAAATAAGTTTGTTTGTTTGTGTTTTCAGGCACTTTCGAAACGTAAAACTACTCTAATGCCGGCCACACACGTAACGGTATACTTGCGCAAGTTTGACCTATTACATATCTTTCAATAGCAACTGACAGCTAAATTTGCACAATTATTGTTGTTTAATTGCTTATTTGTATTGAATTGGTAATTAGACAGCAATAATTGTGCAACTTAAGCTGTCAGTTGCTATTGAAAGATACGTAATAAGTCAAACTTGCGCAGGTATACCGTTACGTGTGTGGCCGGCATAAGAGCGCCGTTCCAAAATGTCATTCCTATGGCGAACAACTGGCAAGAAATTCCATCCATGTATGTGTAAGTTTGTTACCACTTTACGTTGAAACAGCTGCGCCAATTTTAATAAAATTTGGATGGTAAACCGCGGAGCGCAGTTAGTATTATGATAGAACAAAAAAGCAATCACTGTTCTTAGGAACATCTTAAACTCATTAAAATTTGTTTAACTTTAGATTTTAAACTAAAGTTATTTATTTACTGAGTATTATTGATATTCATCTAAATTCTTAAAAAAAAAATTGTTACTATTTAGCAGTTTTTTTCGACGTCCGCACTAATGAATTTAATTCTTGTGTCGCGGGGGTTTCACAAACATTCAAATCACATGCACAAAGAACACCCAGACTTGGAACTAGCATTTGTGGATCACACAAATGCTTGTCTCCTGCGGGGATCGAACCCACAGCACGTTACGCACAGTGGTAATTAGCGTGGTGATCTATACCACTCGGACATATACATTTTGACCAAAGCTCGGTAGAGAATCGAAATTATCTGTGAGGAATATTACTATACCTTACACTACGCATCCATAGATTTATTTAAATAGCACTCCAAGTCTAACAAATTCTTACCTAGCGCGACGTCGATGACACGTTCGATGTTATGAGCGTTGAATGACACGGGCTGTGGTGTGAGACAGTTCTCGATGGTGCCGTGGCCGAGCCGGCCTTGTAAGCCTCGACCCCACGTGTACAGAGCGCCTCGAGAGGTTATCACCGCACTGGGAAATAATATTATAACACACAATAAAATTAGTAACAGCCCGTTTATAAATAAAAAAAATTGTTTAATTTTAATTTTTGGAAAATATTTTCTTTAAAAAATAAGTTCAACTTATGAGGTATCTTGTGATAACTTTTTTCTGAGAGCATAGCTCTGTGAATACACTTTGTTTTTTTTTCGGATTTAAAAGCGGACTTGACAGCTGCAATGACAGTATTCAATAACATCAAAAAAAATCTATCACGTCTTCATATTCATGTAGTACAGTTTTATATTCCCACCTGCAAGCCGCCCCCGCAGACACCCTCACCACCTCGTGATGCGCGAGGTGGTGCAGATGCGCGGGCGCATCCCTGGGCGCGGTGTCTCCGTGTCCGAGCCGGCCGTCGTCGCCGGAGCCCCACGACCACGCCCCCCCGCACGCCGAGCAACACAAGAAGTGCCTCCCCGCGGGGTGACATGATACCTGGATTATAGTCTTGCTTTCCAGACCTGGGGAGATAACTAAAAGTAAACTACAGTCATACGCTAGACAGGGGCACATTAAAATTTATTGTTTTATGAAAAGATTATAATTTTTAAAGAAATGAACAACACATCAGTGGTAAAAATTTAACAATGCAATGCTTTTTATTAAACTTAATGGTAACTTAACCTGTGAATACTAATAATTTTAGACGTGTTTGGGCTTTTTAGATCTCCCGGTAATTTACGTTAGCATTAAGGGGAGGTGTATTTTCAACCTTGACGGTTTTAATAAAAACATTTTATTATAAAGCAGTAAGGTTGATTTTCATAAATCATTGTACCACTGATGTGCTGTACTGTACACAGAATACAATAGCTAGTATCAAAGTATTGTGCATCGGACTTACCTGGAACTAACTGTGGTGTAGTGGAATCATATGGCAAGCTGTAAATAACGCCATCTTGCGTCAACAATAAGGCAAGTTTCTCGGCGCAGGCTATTTGTTGAATCCTCAGAGTTCCCATATGGATGGGGCCAGCACCAACTGATACCACTTCTTGAGCTGATTCCGTACACTAAAATGTTAACAATTACATACAACACACATTCAAAAAGTATTAGACTTAAAAAAAGAATAAATAATCTTTTTTTAAGTCTAATACACATTTACACATACATATTTTTATATACATACAGTTACAAATCCTTTTAATGGTGGTAACAAAGGTGCTCCAAGTCGGTCTAGATGACAAAGCAATGCGATTCCAGCTTTTCTTACGCCCATCAATCCATCGCCACTAGGTATACTCAAGTCCCTAAAAATTTTAACATCATAAATTATACCTTAATCTTTAGGAATAAGAGTAGTTTTTGAATAGCAACTTTTAATAAAGACAGTACTTACTTAAGAAATTTCTCTGTAGCATTGCTTTCACTTGACGTTTCGCTATTATTGATGGGATTAGGAGCAGGGACCTTTGCCATTCGTCTTAGAAAAGGTCCTAATGGTGCAGTGCATTCTTCTAACGTAATTCTGTAAAAAGGAAGAATTTTAAGATGTTTTAATATCCACATAGTCAGTTTTGTTATGACAATAAATTATAACTTGAGAACGAGTGGACCAATTTGAAAGGTTTTATTTGGATTTTAGTTGGATTCGTCTCCGTCTCAAATAACAGAATAAATATTGGAAACAATGGAAAATTGGAGGAAACCGAGGAGCCCAGCTAGTAAATACTATTTTGATAACATTTTCTTTTTACTTTTATGTGCCCCACTGCTGGGCAGAGGTCCCCCCAATTTTTTTTTTTTTTAAAGGTTACTAGCAATGTGGGTCGCACATTACTAGTAATCTCGTTAACCCCTCGTGCTAAGCTAAGATGCTTGTGTTACGAGTGGGTCACGTCGGTAGTGTAATGGGTGGGATTTGAACCCGCAACCACTTGATCGCAAGTCCGACGCCCTAGCCATTAGGCTACCGCCGCCCGCTTCAATTCGCTCCAAGCTCTTCTGCCTTGAGTCGCTTCCTATCAACATTATACAAAGACTTTTTTGGAGACTAACCTATTATCTGGTTGTCGTTTCTGCTTAGGAGGTAAAGTGACTAGAACGTCGGCAGCTTTCAACAGTGCGGGTAGTTCAGCTCTTCGTGCACACAACTCGACCCAAACACACAGCGACGTCCGCCAATCACCTTGCGGAACGTTGCAGCCTACTTCCCTGTAGTAAAAACTTAATTTCAGCTTTAATTTCAATTTAAGAGTAGGTACATAAAATGGTTAATAAAATAATGTATAAATTTTAAATAAAATAAAATTTGTTATTAGATTAGTTGCAATTTAGTGATTTTTTTCTTAGCATCTTAAGAATAGAATAACTCAACTTTATATTAGTGTTAAATGGCAGTCGAATTGCTACTTAAGACCTTCCAAAAAGTATAAAAAATCTTACCCAATCACAACCTGATGTAAAAATTTCGCAGCACTATCGACTACCTCGGCCCATATCTTCTGCGAACGGGGCGCATGAGTTGCTCCCGCGCCGGCGAACAAGCCCGCATCGGGAAGTGCTCGCACGGCGTCCAGAGCATCGCGAAGCAACGCTGAACATACGTCGGCATCCTCACCGCAGCGCCACGCGCGACGGACGAGGGATAGTGCTAGGCGAAGAGCGGCGCGGGCGCCGACACGAGCTAAACCGATGGCACTGGAATGGTATACAAGTGTTTAATAAACATCTACCGGAATCATTCTACATGAACTATCTGTATATATATTATTGTTTGAAGTATATAGCTTCATACAAAATAAAGCGTATGTTTCATAACTTTTTAATAGCAACAATATTCGTTTATTCTCTCTCTCTCTCTATTCTCTGAGAACTCCTTTCTTTCCTCTTATTTGCTTCCAGGAATATGCAGGGATAAGCAGTTCCCTGTTTTGTTGTATTCAGGGATAGTCACAAGCCAAGCGAGCAGTTTTTATTTAGTATCAAAGGGATGTTATGATGTTTTAAAATCATAGTAAAAGCAGCAACAAGTGAGAAAACGTACATACATATAGCAAAATTCTAATAAATCAAATAAACAATGTTGGCATATAGAATTCATTATTATTTCTTTGTTTTTTTTTGTTTCTTGGTTTTTTAAAAAACGACGCCCGCACTAAGGAATTTAATCCTTGTGTCGCGGGGGTTTCACAAACATTCAAATCACATGCGCAAAGAACACCCAGACTTGGAACAAGCATCTGTGGATCACACAAATACTTGTCCCATGCGGGGATCGAACCCGGAGCACGTCGCGCACAGTGGTAATTAACTAATTAGCGTGGTGACCTATACCACTCGGCTATCCGTGCAGTCATCAAATTGTGTTGACTTGTATACAAAGTTGTTACACTTTTCAGTGCAATATTTTCACATCCTGTTTAATGAAACTGAATATTAAACGGGTTTTGTAACCAATTGACTAACTCAATGAAACAATTTTAGTAACAAAGCCTAATCAAACTTCCTATTCCAAATGTATTCAATAATGTATAAGTTATTTACTTAAAGGAAGACTATCTGTTAGGCAGTTTGGTTAAAAGAACTGTGTATATGTATGTCTTTTTTAATAAAATTTTGTTTATTATTATTAAATATATATTTCAAGTCGTTTACTTTATGCGCTCAAATATATTATTATTTCATTCTGTCAAAATGGACTCGGAAATAACAAGTTTATATATCCCTTAGAAATACTTTATTTTTAACTCAGACAGATGTCATTTGAGAACACTATCCACAAAGGGATCAAATCCATGGCTATCATTTTCAAGTCTCCATGTTCCAGTTAATTGATTTAGGTGTAGCCTTAAAGCAAATTGTCAAATCAAATGACTGCAATAACTTGGTTATTTGTTTATAATCAATATACAAGTATTGACCAATTAATTGTTGGCTTCAGCAAACTAGTAACAAATTCTTATCTTCAACAACAAAGTCTTTAGTAGTTTAGTAACTAACGATAAATAATAAATAAAACAAATAAAGACCATTATTTGTTGAAAGTCATTAAGACTTTGACCTGCACACAAGACATTGTGAACTAAATAAATATATGAAACAATCACTTTTTTTCCTCCTTCCTCCACTTCTTTTTCTTCTATTCGAAAAAAAATATTAGACAATCGCTTTTATTTTGATCTCTCCCTTTTACTTAAATTTAAGGAAGTTATCAGCCTTCCCGGCAAGATTGTCTTGTCGGGAAGGCCCCACTTTTTTCGAGTGCCCAAGGGTTCCGGACACCTGCTCTTTGGAGGATTTGTACCTCGCCAATGATGCCGCAGTTAATGTGACCAACTATTGAGCGTTAAACCTAAGTACTATTGACTCAGCAAAAGAAGAAGGAAGTTATTACCTTTCAGAGTCATCAGTGTGCTCCTCAACTTCCTCAGGAGCCTCAGTACTGACTTCTCCTGGTTTGTTCAGAGTCGCGACGACATTACTCAAAGCTCTGTTACTGACGGCATGCGGTGGTTTCTTATCGAGTTTAACTTTTTTTACTTCTTTGTTCAAACTTTGATCTCTGAAAGCAAATTTATAATACACTAGCTGTTCCCCGCGACTCCATTCGCGGTATCTAATTTTTTAGTAAAAAATACGTGCACCCCCGCCTTGGAGACGCGCTCACTTCGCAACGGGCCGTGCAGCAGAAATCGTAATATTTTAATTTCGCCATAACTTCAAAACCAAACGTCCAATTGTAATCATTCAAAGACCAAATATTATCTACATAAAGTGTGCTTAGTGATGAAATCATTTATTTTGATAAGGATTAATAGCATGAGTAAAATAAACGCGCTTAAATATAGTCCAAAAAAAATTCAAGATTATTAAATTAAAAAATGGTTGTTGTGCCTCACTCGACATAGATAGGTATAGTGTGTCGCGGACTTTTTTGTAGATATTTATAAGATCTACGATTAATTAGAACATTTTATGGTTCTATCTTTTATAGTTTAGGCAGCGTACGCAAAATAAGTAACATTTCTGGTTGATTTTTTTCACCTTGTGTCGGAAAAACCCAAATATCTTACGGAACCCTATTTTTTTCAAAATAAAATATAGCCCATGTTACTCGTGGATAATGTAGCTTTCGTATGGTGAAAGAATTTTTCAAATCGGTCCAGTAGTTTGAGCGTATTCATTACAACCAAACAAACAAACAAAGTTTTCCTCTTTATAATATTAGTGTAGATACATTACCAAAAATCCGCACAAGTGTTAAAAAGGAGGATAGCTATGTTTATAATGCTATTAATGTTAAACCACTTTCCAAATATAAATTAAATTGGTAAGGAATATAATCTCACATTACAAAGACCTTAATTTCAAACAATTTTTCCATAGTACTACAGCTTCAATAAAAGTAACCAATAAAAATATTGCAACATTTTTAACATACCTAATAACAGCTACAAGGTGTCTATTACACAGAACTATTAAGCGACGGATTTGGGATATAAATGGACAGCTGACGGCGGTATTGATGGCTCTAACACGCTGCTCCCATACCAAAGACTCCATTAAACTTTGTAGACATTCTGGACCTGTGCATAAAATCAAAAAATATACAACAAAATAATAAAGTAATCTAATATTATATTATATAATATTTTTTAACATTCTTGTAATCAGAAACCAATTCCTAGCTGTAAATATCCATTAGCAAAGAGATGTTGTTAACCTTACAACAAAGAAAAAAAATTGTTATTGTACAGTGTTGTTTTTATTCATAGTTTGGTATAATACAAAGAATGCTTATAGAAGATTAATTTAAATAACTATAACAGGTTTACCTGGATCTTGTTTCCACTTGAGATCATCAATAATCTGATGTGATGGTGGTGGTGCTACTACCTTGGATTGGATTGAGATTCTTAACTCCTCCTCAGATGACAAAGCACTACAGGATGGACAAGCACACCCTGAGTGTGGACCACACAGCCCATCACAACATGTGCAAGTCAATATCTATATAAAAAAAATATTTCATTGTTTAGATAATACCATGCCCTTAGTTAAGATAAATAAAATAATATCAAAGCAACTGGTTACTTTTTTATAATGTAAGCAAAAATTGCTAGTAGCGAAGGTTGTAAACTCACCCTTAAACCACAATAATATTTTCCACTATCACCAAGTTTAGCTGTTATTCCAGCACCATTAACAAGCCCATTTCCGGCGTCAAAATATATTTCTCTGTCTTGCAAGAGGCTGTTGAATAGAGTAGACAAGGCATCAGGATTATGTAGAGCTTCTTGAAAATCAGGATTTAACCACTTTGCATCTAAATGCTGCTGCGGACGAAATATGAAATCGTCCTGATCGTCAGGGCCAGACATTTTTGCAACCGGTGCCTTGAACTCATTCATACACCCATTTTAAGCAGAAGCCAAAACTTTTCAATTGATACCAATCAATTTCAATCGATCGTTTTTATATTTTCATTCTAGAATACCGAGAAAAATAATTAATTAAAATAATACATCGAAACAATAATCGACAAATCAATCGGCCTGAAGAATACTGTCAAAAATCTGCGTTCCGTTTTCATTCAATCAGCTGTAGATTGGATCTTAGGTTCTGATTTATATTTACTCTAGTTAGCTATCGATTACAGGTTTCGTTGGGGTTCAAAATATTTAATGAGTTACATAAATATTTAAAATACAGTCAAATTGCACTCAATACACTGACCATGAGACCAATATATTATTTTTTACCACTATATTTTGAACACACATGCTTGTATGTTCTGAGTTAATTGGAACGCATAAAATAAACTCTCATAATAGGAATAAAAAAATTGCTTGTGTTTATTTACATTGTTACTGAACCGAATAAAATAAAATAAGTCAAAAGTTATTAAAAAATATTATAAAGAGAAATTAAATTAAATTTGTTCTTTTAGCAAAATTATAAAAGATTCCTTAAATGGTTTTTTGTTTAGGTATTCAAATGCACTTGCTACATTGATTCATGATTGCACAGATAAAATATATAATTTATTTAGTCGTCGCCGTCGTGTTGTTGTGTATTTGTAATGTTTTAGGGAAGAACTGCGGAGTAAATTAGCAAAACAAAATTATATCTGCCCGTGTGTATGGGTTCCGAAATATAGTTCCAATGGATGTGGATATTTTAATTGAGAATAAAGACTGCCTATACGGTAAATTTTGTTTGTATTTTTCACACTTTACTCCGGCTAATTTATAACAACAATGTGCTTGCTAATTCTCTTTGAGTCATGTTATTGACCTCTCTAAATGTTTTGTGATCTCACGTGTCCTTGATTACGCTTTCTGTTTAATTTAAAACGCGTAATTAGCTTTAAAGTAACATACAAACTTCTTGGAAACATGTAGCTCTTTACACAATCCGTACAATTTACCGTGTAGTTAATCGAGCAAGTATATAAATAATGTATTTTATCACTTCCGATAAAAACTGTCTATTAAATTAAATTTGTAACATATATGTCTTCTTTTAGGCGAGGATTTCATTGAACAGTTGCTATCAAACGACTACAAATGGTCGTCACTATTGGATGCGACGGATGCATCTCCGAGCGAGATCCTGGCTGATGCTGCACCGAATCTGGTGCCGCCAATATCTCCAATATTAAGTATTAAGTCACTCAAATCATCAGCTAGCAGTAGCAATTCTGATTCGGGAAGTGAAGATGACTTTAAAAAGTAAGTGGTTTTCAAAACATTTGAAAATTACTTTAAATTATTATAAAATTTTAGGTTATGTTTATACTTTTACTTTCAAGCATACTATATGAAAAGAGATCTTGAGGTCCAAATAGACTGACGCTAACAAGAAATTTAAGTTTTATCAACATTATTTAATTTTGTTTTCCATCTTTGTAAGTGTCATACCAACATGATTTTGTGAGGGTTATAATATTGAAATTATTTGCAGCAGTTCTAGTAGCACTTCAGTCAGACAATCGTCTCAGTCGCCTTTTGATTGGACATCAAATTTTAAGGAGGAGCCCACAAATAACTTGAACCTTGAAGATATAGAATTGTTCCTTCAGAAAACTGGTAAAATATTTAATTTATTAACAGAATTCATTGTAACTTTAATAATGCTAATAAGAAAAAAAGTCTTAAAAATGACAAATTTAATTAGTCATTATTAAATTTAAAGAAGCCCATTAAAATCTTTGTTGTGAGTATTAAACGATGATACAAAAAATTCAATAAGCCCAAATTATCCACGCTGAGACAATCTACTAAATATTTTAAAGTAATTTTAATAATTTCAACAGCCCCTGTTCCTGTTAGCCCCCCACTACACAAAACTCACACAAATGGAATATCTCCAGAAAGGAATGGACCAGTTATGGCTATTGAGAATGGTGTTATTAAGGTAATATCTAATTAAAAATCAGTATCTAATTTATAAAAATCTCGTGTTGAGGTGTTTGTTCCCAAGTTGGCTTGTTTGTTGGCTGACCGTTATTGTAATAGCAAGCCTTTTTCTTAATTATATCTATAGCCAGTAATGTTTGCAGGGCATTGAAATGGAGACTGAAGACTGTGATAAAGAATTAAGCAAACCTTATATAAATTTACGAAATGGTATGTATTTCTACATAATTATGCATATTATATATCATGTCTGACGCATGCCAAATGAGCGATGGGCGTGACTACGGAAGAGATGCCAGGACAAACTAGATGCCTTCCTGGGGAATTGGCAGGAAGAGGCGAGGAACTGGGATCGCTGGAAAGAATGGAGGGAGGCTTTTGCCCAGCATTGGGACAGTACAAGCTATCTATAATAATAATACATTATGTGACTATAATATTAAATATGGGTCATACTCTTGTCATTCATTGTACAATTCCAGATTAAAAAAAATAATTTACATTACAATTTTAGTATGCAAATGTTTATTATAAAACCACAATAATAACTGTATTTTTCAATCATAAAAACGTCATGAATAATTTCTTGAATTTCAAACAAAATGTCAACATTCATGTATACATTCACCTTGTACTTGTAACAGCTGTATTGTAATTTTATTTCCGCACATCAAATTATTTTTTATTATTGTGTTACGCTGTGCTTAAAGTTACATTACTACTTTTTAATGCATGTAAATATAATTGGAAATCATTTTTTCAGACATTTTCAAATCAATTCTAGATACTATAGAATTAGATAGGGTATTATACTGGGTATGAAAAGCCTACCTACCTTGTCGCACGGACACAATTTTAATGTTTATAGCAGCTGAAATATGTTTTTTTGTCTTTAAGTGCATACCAATGCGTGTATGACAATAAATAATATTTGAATTCGGAAGTAAAAACCTATTTAATGCGTCGGTCACGCAAATTTTCCGTTCGCTATATCTTCGTAAGTTTAACAACATACACAAAACCAGGCATGGATTTTACTTTTAATATTATACCCTATTTTAAATTGTTTGACAAGCAAATCTACTGTAAACTATACAGCAAATAATAAGTGAGAAGAGGCCAATGCCCAGCAATGGGTCATATAAAGACTGGTATAATTTTTATCATAAACAAGTACAGTCCCGATTTCTGCATTACATAATCGTTATTCATTTTGTTAACAAAACTTCAATTTTCAGGAAATGGTTACCAACAGAATTCATATTTTAAAGTAGTAAATGAAAATTCGAATAATGCTATAAATGACAAGCAGATAGTGGTTAATGGACAGATTCAATTGATAGTTGAACAAAAGAAGATGCCTAGTATACTTAAAAGGAATATAAATGTAATTCCGAAACCTGCAAGTGTAGTTATACCTGCTGAGAGCAAAGGCGGGAAGATTGCGATATCTCCACTGCCCCAAGCTAAGGTTAATGGTGCCAAGGATGTTCAAGTTAAGGTGAGTTTTATATGAATTTAACACTTAGTAGTCATGATCATCATCAGCATCTATCAGTTCACTGCTGGGCATAAGTTTCTGTCATGACACACCACTAAGCTGAATCTTCAGTTCTCCTCTTCCAGTTAATACCAGCCATTCTTCGAATGTCGTTGCCACCTAATTATTGACACAAACATTCTGATAGTCACTTACTCATTGCGTAAATGTTAAATAAAGTTGGATACTTTATGATGTAGGTTCGTATTCATAAAGCCATTGTGTACTCAAACTATGAGAATAAAGAACAATAGACTTACATAAATAAATATTTAAATTTAAATAGATCTAATTACTATGCTAATTAGTTATTTTTTATATTTATGTCATTTATGTTGGTAAAATGTTTTATTTTACATAATTGTTTCGCAATTGAGGCCACTCCTTGTTAAAAGTCTTTAACATCCCTCCATATCTACGTGTACCAAGGTTTCACGAAAATAAAATTTCTTCATCATGACATCAGCTTGTCGTCGTCAACTGCTGACCGTAGGCTTCTCCATGAAAGCGCTAACTATCCTTTATACTTATCGTATTTTTAGGTAACAACAGCTGCAAATAATGTAGTGATAAACCCTACACCAGTTGTAGCCAATCAGTGTGCAACACAAATAGTACAAAACCATGTGATATCTCAGAGTGCAATAAAGAATGAGAGTCCAAAAAGCCCCACAATGGACTTCTCCAATTTCAGTGATGCAGAAATCAGAGCTATCAAGAAACAACAGAGGATGATTAAAAATCGGTAAGATCAATAATTTTATTAACACTTAATCATACTTTTCAAACTTGTTTTACTGATGCATACTTCATAGTTCATACCTGATAAAATATAGTAGTAGTATTGAGAAAGTCTTAATATATAAACTTTAAATCTAGTTTTGGATTACGCAAAACTAGTTTTAAACCTGAAATAATTTATTAACATGTGTTAATCTACGACAGCATAACAATATTTAAACATTAACATCAAATAATATTTTTATCTTGTATGTTTTTATTTTAGTTTATCACAATGTTAGCATAACATTTTTATGGTCTCAAAAATCTTTAATTTAATATATCAGTAACATATAAATTTGTGCTGTCCCAGTTCTGGGCAAATGCCTCCTTTAAGATCTTCCATTGATCTTGGCTCAAATATCGCTTCTATAATTCAATACATATCATAATTATCATGTACTCTATCTATTGTAAAAAATAAAATAATGATTGTTTTTCTTTTTTCTTTATTTGCCAGTGAGTCGGCATGCCAATCACGACAAAAGAAGAAAGAATATGTCTCGGCTTTAGAACAACAACTGTTCGAAGCCCAGCAAGAGATCGCCAGGTTGCGACTAGAGAATAAACTATTAAGGGATAAACTTGAAATGGGTGGGAAGAAACGGAAGGTAAGACTGCAACCCTTATAATTTAGTCTACAAGTTAACACATACATGTATAGCTTGGCAAATTCGAACGTGACACTTCCATGGTTAGCGGGCGACGGGGGACGTAACTTCGGGGGAGTGCGGGGATGGGATAAGGAGATCAACTGACGAGAGTGTCATACGACTCATTCAGCCATTGGATAGTAGCATCCCGTACCAACAGCACGGACCATAGTAATATCAACTCAGCCTATCGCGGTCCACTGCTGTACCTAGGCCTCTCCTATGTTGCACCAAAACACGCGATCCCTAATAGGGGAGGGGATCCCCTATTGCGCGCCATGATTAAGGTGTTTTCCCTAGTCACAACGCTGGGCGAACGGGTTGATTACCGCAGTCTACTTTCAGTTCTTTAGGATAACGCTGCTGCCCGTTCTCCTTGTTAATATAGCCCTTACGACACCCACGGGAAGAGAGGGGGAGGTTCAATTCTATGCCTAAACCCCACGGCAGAAACAAATTTGCCAAGCTATTATGAGGTATTAAAAGCTGATGATTTCAGTCACATCTATTAATATCGAATCACAGAAAACAGCATCTTTTTCCCATTGAGAGAAATATAACGGTTTAAATAAGTTCAGTTAACAATGCAATCTGACCTTGTACGAGTTTGCTGTCAATTAATTAATTATGATACAATGTTAATACAGGTGTTTTTGTTTGTATAGATGCCGCGACTCGACGCCTCTCTCTTGATACCAAAGAAGAACATAGCTGTTATATTTGCTATGGTATTCATGGTTTCGCTTAACTGGAATGTGTTAGGGTAAGTGAAAGTGTGTTACTGATTCTTGATATTAGATATTTATGACTGAATATTGTCAGCAAAAACAGAAAATACATTTAGATCACAAATGTAAATCTGGAACGGACTACTTAAATCATAAATTCTCTTACTCGAATCCACGCATAGGTTGTCAGGAAGAGATCACAATACTGTTCTTATTTTACATATCCTATGTTGGTGAATGTACAATAAATAAATTATGCCCTTCTAAATCTTCGACATTGTAATCAAATTAGACTCGAAATGTTTTTTCTTCATAACCAAATGTCCTCAAAAGATGTAAAACATTGTTAGTGCAAAAACAGTAGCATGGGTTTTCGTGTTATCGATTCGCAACGAGTGACCGATAAGCTTGTTTTCTCGCATAATTAAATACATGACTTTAACGAACGCAACATTCATTACCTACTTACGTACTGATTTACATTGTGATAACACTATCATTGACATCTTTCTTACAACGTGATAAGGTTGATTTTTGTAGTTAGAAATGTGTTGTGTGTCGCTTTGTAAATAACTTTCATTTTATTATATTGAAGGTGGAACGCAAAGCCTTTTGTCGGGCCCACCACTGATCATAGGAATACGAGACATCTGTTGTGGGCTGACGAAAATGCTGTAGATATAGCAAATGGTGTGTATGAGCTTCATATAAATATATTTTCCTAACATAAACAATAAAGTCGTTCTCACCGATAATCAACTGACTTATTCAATGAGGGTTGAACGAATCCTCTATCTCGCATGTTGTCTGCCTGTTAATTTCAACCAATCACGAGCCAGTAGTTTGTTTATCATTGGTGGAAATTCACAAATACAACATGTGAGTGAGACTAGCAAACCTAGCGAATTTGTTTCCTTGAGATTGTTTAACGCGAAAGCCGTCATTTAGAATTCATTATCTGTTGATGATTGGTAAAGAGCAGCTTACTAAATACCTCATCAAAAATCGATTGACCTTTGCTTTTTGTGAACCGATCCTTATAGAAGTACTTCACTGTGTATCTGACTAGACCGGTTTTGTTTTTGATATTGCAATTTATAATCTTTTTAATGTTGATTTAAAAGTTTCCGGCTTTATTATGTAACTTGTACGTAGCTAGTGCCAGCACTATAAGAAAAAACAAGTTTTATATGCGACGTACTTGATTGGTATTCAAAGTAGAAACCGATATGCTAATACATAACAGTATTTAATAGCTTTTAATCATCTCCTTTGTTGTCTAGACTGAATAAATTACTAGTCGCGCGTTTAAAATTGCATACGAGTTTATAGGGCTCATTAAAATCAGAATCTGATTGTATTCATGTTTAAGCAGTAAGACATAATAAACCTTCAAATCTGCGAAGTGAACGTGAATCTTCCCAAGGCCGGGGGGTGACGGGGGGCGTAAGGCAGCGAGGGTGTTTAACCGTGCGCGCGAGATGGGAATCACTGACTCGGTCAGGCGCCGTAATTGTAACGAAAGTAACGTCCCCCGCCACCCGCGCCTACCATGGGAGTGACACAAACAAATTTGCCAGACTATAATTGTAGCCTTATTAAGAAATGTATTATTATATTGATTTCAGATGACATTGGCAATGGTACTTATGTAACAGATTGTCAAAATGTGACGCTAAAAGCGACTCATTTCCTCGATATCAACCAGACTGAGAGTATTCGTATAGCGGGTGAACTAAACCGCTGGATCGGCGGCAGTAAGACGCTGAACTGGACGTACGATGTGCCGCGGAAGAAACGGCGAGCTTATCTTACTGAGGATAAAATAAATGGTAAACTGTTCATATAGTAACATACCGCGAATTTATTATTTTGTCTCAAATAATATCAACACTCGTTTATTTGAATCACGTTACAAAGAAATACTTTTCAAAGGTCAATGACATAATGGACAGCGCCCTTATTCGCCCACCCTTCACCGCTTCCTGAAATGTTTGCTTCCTAAGTCTCTTGTCACTGACTAATGATGAAAGCCTCCTTTATCTATACTAATATTATAAAGCTGAAGAGTTTGTCTTTTGCTTTGAACGCAATAATCTCAGGAACTACTGGTCCGATTTTAAAAAAATGTTTCACTGTTTGATAGCTCACTTATTGAGGAAGGCTATAGGCTATAATTTGTGGGCGGAGCCGCGAGCAAAAGCTAGTAAAAAAATATGTTGTATTTATTAGTTCCTCTAGTTCCATGATACTGCCTTTTGCAGATAATAATGACGCCTTGTTTCATTTTGAAGCATCACTTTTTTCATATTTTTATGGATCTTTCAGGTGGTTTGTTAGAGACCTACAGGTTACTCAATAAACTGAATCTAGAAAACAATCTCGTTGACTTTCCCAGTATTAGGAGTCAAGCGAAATCTGTGAAAGACAAGTCACGTTTACGCCGTCTACGGAGGAATAAGGACATCGATTTCCCAGACAGTGCTGTTATCGATTACGAGACGTTATACCGTAAGCCTATAAGAAAGACAGTGAATGACTTCAACATGGACGATATGAGTGAATGGAATGCTTTACTTCAAGCTTTACATCGGAGAGATGATACGTTTTATGTACTGGGCTTCGGTAAAGGAGAACATTTGCTACTACCCGCAGTATCGCATAATGTTACCAGACCTCCTAAAATGGCGTTAATTTTGCCTGCTAAGACTAGTAATGGTAAGTCTATATTTGATGTTTCTTGTTCATCATCTGTATTACCTTTTCTCAAGCTATGATGGGATTGGTTTGCAGACTTACCGGATCTAGCTGTATACTGTATTTTACATGGAGCGACTGACCTCAGAAACCCATTTTACTGGGTAACACAGTATCCCATAGTAAGATTGGTTGTGAAATTGTAATGACTTGACGACTGTCAAAGATAACTATATGACAGTCGGGACCAACGGCTTAACGTGTTTTCTGATTCTCGATACGTTTACATATGGTCATCCATCCACGGACCAACCGCAGCGATCGCGGCTTAACCTTTATTATTGGTCAAACCGTACAGATTACGTTGATGTATCTTGATATTATCAATCATATCACTTCAGTATCACATAAATTTAATAATAATTGTAAAAAGTTCGTGTGCATAATCACGCTGTGCTAATTAATGTTCTGTAATTTCAGATTCTCTAATGAATGATCACGTGACACTAATGCAAATCGATTGTTCCGTCGTAAACACAACTCTAGTCAAGTTAAAATCTGATGCGCTGCCTGAGAGTTTGAGGAAACAAACAGCAAACGGAGCTGAACCAAGTGAACATGAGAATAAACAAGAAAACACAACTAGATATTATAATATTAAAAACAAAAATAATATAGATACAAATATGTTGAAAAATTCTAGTAATAGTGTGTCGAATTATCCAAAAAAACAAAGTTTACCTCATAAAGAAGTGGATTTGGGCAACGACGATATACTTGCTCACTACTTATTTTCTAAACACGAAATTTCAAAACAAAATGAAGTGAAAAGGCCGAATAGTAAAAGCAATGAAAGTACGGATAAACAAATTTCGAAAGACAGTACTTAGAGAGATAGCAATTATTAAATTGATTAAGATTAATGTTCAGTTTACACAAATATCACTGTGACAGGTCAGTACCCATAAAAAACACGTTACCACATTATGAACAAAGAAAAGAAAATATTGTACTTCTTGTACTGAGTTTCTATAGATAGCTACTCCTAAAAACAATAACTGAATAACCACTTAATTGTAAAAATTATTGGATAATCTTTACAAAGTATTAACGAAGTCGGTACGTCTCTCTGTACACTAACCCCCGTATACTGAAACGCTAATCTATAACATACACTTATGTTATAAAGTTGAAGAGTTTGTTTGTTTGTTTGAACGCGCTAATCTCAGGAACTACTGGTCCGATTTGAAAAATTATTTCACTGTTAGACAGGCCACTTATTGAGGAAGGCTATAGGCTATAATTTGTCACGATAACCGAAGCCGACGCGGGCGGAGCCGCGAGCAAAAGCTAGTCAACTATAAAACGTTCTTAAATGTCTTTCTGTCGCCACTTTACTCCTTATAGTGACAGAGACAGCATTAGACTTAACGGCGGCTTCAAACAGATTGACGTTTCAGTATTCGGCTATTCGATATTTTAATCTACGCAACGAATTTTAATGCAACTTTCAGCAATAGATTGAGTGATTAAATCGAAAGGCTTTTCTGTAGGAATAATTATGGGCATTTCAATCGTACAACTCGTGCGAAACTGGTGCGGGTGCGCTTATATATTTTACTATGTATTTAATTACAAAAGAATCATTTATTTTTTAAATATCTAGTTACACTTTTTTGTGGCTGGACAGAATGAGGGCTTTTGTAAGTCAAAAGTCCGCTAGGTTCGCTAGTAACGCATTAGGTCTATCTGTCATTCTCCACCAATTAGAGACAAGCTACTGGCCTGCGATTGGTGTTAATTGACAGATTGACCTTAAGCGACACTAGCACACCTACCGGATTTTCGACTTGTAAAAACCCTCATAATAAAAGAATCATTTATTTTTTAAATACCTAGTTACAGTTTTTTGTTGCCGGACAGAATTTATACTGCCTGGCAGAGATAGTGAACATTGCTTTCCTCTGTAAGTAAAATTAATTGTAAGATTAATTTTGCCAACGATCTCGATATCATAAGGTGTAGAACTATCATTTTGATAGTTAAAATATTTTATCCGAGTGCGTATGTGATTTTATTTTACGGTAACGCTATCGACATGCTTATGACGGTCTGTTTTTGTTTGAGAACTTGGAGTGGTCTCATCAGATCACCAAACGCCATCTATCGCATAATCGTAAAACAAATTCGCACTCTGATCATGTTACAGTTTCATTGTGAATATTCATAGATAAAACATAATTATTGACAAGCCTACTTAAATATAAGCCCTATGGCTGTGTGTAAGTAATATTATGAAAATGTTTGTAAGTAATATTTAACGCCTTCAAAATGTTTGTATATCGAATGTATTTGATTTAATATTTCTTTTAGTCTTGCTTATATTGGGTAATATGTGCCTCTCATTGACATGCGTGAACTTCATGTACCTATATCTCCTACACGCAGTGCCATGGCGGTTTTTCGTTACAGCAAAAAATACTATAGAAAATGCAAGAAAGTAGACAAAAATATAATAGTTTCAAGAGGTATTACGCAATTAGCCTGAACATAAATATTTTTTATAAATTATCAAAATTTATAAATTTAATTTGTTTATCTTTTCACAAGTCAATGAAACATTCAAGCACTGATTAATTTTATTTTTGGTAATATTTTTATTTGTTATGTTCTCTAGTATATTGAAAAAATGTCGCGTCCAAGTTGTATAATGAATTATTTTAATACCGGTAATGAAATTAACATGATTATTGGAATGTTTATGTACTGAGTTAAAAAATAACAAGTGTTCATTTATAATTATTAATATTTAAATTATGTTAAGAAAAGTTGTCTAGAAAATAATACTTATCACAAAAATACATCTTTATTACTTGTTGTTTATGTAAATGTTAATTTCACGGGATTTTTATTTTTCCACTAATTTTAGGATATCAATGCACATATTTGTATAAAAAAAATATACTTCGATGTATGATTATTGTTTTGTATTCCGTGAAATCAAATATTTAAGTTAATATATTACTTAATTTTGTTTCTTTATTATTTTGTTTTGTTTTATCCCTGATTGTGTAAGGAGAGAGAGAGAATAATCTTTGGTAGATTATTCTCTTTATTATTATTATTGATGAATTAAATTAAAGATTTTTTGCTATTTTACTTCTATCAGACGCTTTTTGTACCTGCATGAACTTTTGAACTACATCCTAAAAAAAAGAATGTTTTTTCTTGATGTAGGTACTATAATAATATAAAGAGGCAGGTACTAGGTAGTGTTTGAGTTTGTCTGCAGAAGTGCCATGATGGACTCTTATTAGTTGGTATTAAACGGGCCTTGATTTATCGAAAAAATCAAACCGATTGGGAATTTTCATCGACACCACTCCCAAAAAATATGCACGTTAGAATTATTCTTATAATAGTAATCTACAAAAAATATCGTTTCTATCTCTTTCGTTAAATGCCCAATCTTTTTTTTTCTCGGTATTAATCTTTAACAAATCAACTTAATTCCTTGAGCATTTCAAGCATATTTTATTTGCTCTTTACGACACAACATTTTTATAATCAATATCTTTACTGTTGAAATTATTGATACCTAAAAAAAGATACTACTACAGAAGAAAAAGATGCAAACCCATTAAGGGTTCAAAAAGGCATCAAAATGATCAACCAAGATAAGTTAAGGTTTTTTTTGGTGAGGTCTACCGCAGTTAGCTTAGCTATTAAAAGTGTGTTATACATGAGGTTGCCTAAGCGCATGCTTTGACTGTTTCACCGGACTTTTCCGCGAAACCTTATATGGGCCTCCAGCCAGGGCTCTAGAAAAACTAACTACGTTAGTAACGTTCAATAAGGGCAATCTCGAGGTTCGGGCCTCGACGAAATTTTGCGGTTAGCTTCGAGGAAGGCTTGCACTGCTTCACTTTACTAAGTTGACAAGACTGTATAAAACGCCTCCAACCTGGAGCAAATTAAAAACTTGCACTAGCAATGACTGCTTAGGGCACCCCTGCGAGGTTCAAGTAGCTAACAGCATGAGACGGCTGTATCTAAGTTTTAGTTTATTTTATATCATACGCGGGCTTCACCATCTTTCTTGCTCCACGAAGCTTCACCCATCCGTCCTGGATAATTAAAATTTCCGTTGCATTATGTTCTAAAATTTTCATTTTTAAGGTTTAAAAAAATACAATTTTCTTATCTGATCTGAATCTCATCTGAATAGTTTCTGAACTTAGAAATCAAATTTATTGACAGTTAACTGTCAAATGAAAACAAATTGATCAGCTGTGCTCTGTGTTGTTTCGATAACCTTAAATTTATAGTTCTCGAATTAGATAATTTATGCTTCTATTCATCGTTATCTTGATGGAGTCATAATAAAAAAATTGTATCCATATAGTCAATAAAACCGAATCGAAATACAAGTTTATAAGTATACTGTGAAGCGTTCTTATATGATATTCAATGAGTGCGACTAGTAAATAGATTGTATACAGAAGAAGCAAGATGAATTGTTTACGCTTAGTACAACTAGCAGGAAGGCAACATATTAACGTATTTGATATAATTTCCTCAAGAAGTGTCTCAAATCATCCGATTCGGTTTTTGGAAACTCAGAAATTGTGGAGAGAAAGAGACGATGTATCGAAACGTTGGCAGCTGATTTATAAAGCACCTATGGAAACAGCCCTCAAATTCGCCTCTACATACTTGACCCTTTCAACTAGCATTATAAGTATCGGTACACTCTACTATGCATCATTTGCCTTCGATGCAGATGACATGTACAAGCCTGTAGTGATTGGAGATGATGTGGTGATTGCCAATAGCCCTGTTGAATGTTTTGTGTACCTTGCATCATTTATCGTATTACATGTTGCTTTAAAAATACTGATATCCAAGTATGTAGTCAGGCTGTATCAAGATGGTGATGAGTATATAGCAATTTTCAGGGGCAACTTCTATAATTCAATTAGGAAACACAAATTTCACTTGAATGACTTTAAAAAATTGAAGCCTACTTTTGTTGTGAGTTGGGGTGATGCAAGGTTTGACCTGGGAAATAAGCATGGTATTATTCTAGAAAATTATTTCAAGACTCCGGAACATTTTAACTATATGTTGAACAAAAAAGACGACAAACCTATTGAATTTGATTAAATATTTATAGCAAAAAATGTAGTGTAGGCGAGTATGTTAATATTTTGTTGTTTAGATCATTGTGACATAGTGTTGAATAAATGATTTAAGGTAAATTTGGTGTCCAACTTTAATTAATTTTACATATTACATAATATAAATATATATTGTATAATATTTTATAAATAGTAAATAATAACTGTGCCTTTGTCCAGGAAAAAATAAACAATTACTACCTATAGTTGCAGTTACGAGTTGCCAGGTGGTTAAAGGTCTGGTTAAAGCCAGACATAAGTAGGCTTTTTAATTGACTGTCCGGTCAAAATATATGGCCTCTGGCTTGTCTGGAATTTTACATTTCGCAAACTAATGCTACTTCTAGAAGTCTTATACATATTTTAATGTATTTTTGTCATAATATTATGACTAATATATTGATAATTTCAAGCAACTTTTCAAAGTGAATAATGCATTTCCCTGAGTTCTAGCTAGTAACATAGTTATTTTATGTTTTTATTGAGTGCATTTGAAAATAATAATGTCCGGCCAAACTGACTGGTCTGTCCAGCTTTTAGGTTTGGCGATGTGGCAACCCAAGTTGCAGTCCTGATAATCACATAAAATAAAACTCATTATTATATTTACAAAACAACTTTATTACATAGCTAATCCTAATCTACACATTATTCAACATCATTAAAATCCTCCATTGAAAGGGTTAACCCATTTAAGTCTAGAATCTCTCTTCAGTGTGGCAGCATCCATTTTCTTTAAATCATTGTCCACCTGCGCCAGAGCTTTGACCTGTTCAGGGTTATGTTCCAGTTTTTTAATGACTAAACATTCACCATTTTCCCGCATAACTGTGTAGTTGATATCTTCATTGGTTGGTTCTCCATAGGGAAAGGTAATTGGTGTCACTTTTATTAAATGTTTAACTTTCCAAAGTTTTGAGTTCACTTCTGGTATATTTTTAACTATTGCTACTGTATTTTCAGTCTGAAACCAAAATAATAATAATAAGAATACATAAAAATTTGAAAGAAATTAAAAGTTCACATTATTGGAGTGACCTCATTTAGCCAGTAATAGGTCAGACAGTGTTAGAGGATTCAAATTCAAATAAATTTATTTTCCCATGCGAAAATATGTAGTACCTACATAGGTGTATTAGATAATATTATAGATCGAATGAATACAACATTAGTGCGAGACTGGTGCCCAAGCTGGTTACAGTACCTGTGTTACGGGACACCAGGCCCTTATCTTAAATATGATGACCAAAATATTAGACACACTAATAGGGAAACGTTAATGAGACAAATACTATCTGAAAATCAAACATGCAAACAATAATTAACAGTATAAAAAGATATGTATGGATGTTATCATTGAATGTACTGGATTCTGATGAATTAATAAATTGGATGAAACGATCCAAGTAAAATTGCAGCTTACTTCTAAAATATGTAGCTCTCGTAAAATGCCTTTTTGCCAGTTGGGAAAACCCTTTGCTGATTTTATACGTTCAACTCTAAATAGCTTTGATGGTGTGTATTCTGGATCCTTATGATCAGGGTATCTGCAATGTTAACAAATGAGATAAAAAAGAAATTAAATAGATACATTATAGTAGTATTTATTTATTATGTTTGTTGTACCTTGGATAGTATGTGATGCCTCCTGGGTATCGAATTCCTCCAGGAGCTTTGTAGCCCTTCGATCGTGCAATCGAAATTAAAGGGCTGAACACCTTAATAAGCAACTGCCCGTTCATTTTAACTTGATTATTTTTTCGGCTTTTGACAAAAATATGCTTTCTAACCTCAATCACAACCTCAACATAAACAAAATAAACAAATTACCATTGACCATTTGACCAGTCGATCATGAAGTTTACTTGCAGTGTTGCTATGTGCTATAGCTAATATAATAAATAAGTAAAAAAAATACAGTACGAAATAAACATGCCATGCGACGGCTTTTTTAATGCTGAAATTATGATAATTTATATACTGCTCTAAGTCAATCCGACCTGAGAGCACTGAGCTGAGCTCTGGGAAGACCATATTTTCTCCTGCGTTGCGGATAAGGAAACCGATGAAAACTATTTGAAAACTTCAGGCGTGGCTGGGGTAACATTTTCGTCATGTATTGCGTTCTTCTCAGAACGTCGGCGAACCAAAAAGCCACTTCGCTACGTGTGCGCATCTCCTTATAATAATATATGGACTTGATAGAAGAGACAAAACAGTCTCCGTGACAAAAGTTCCCCTCAGAGAGAATGTGTATAAACTATGATATAGACACGTAGATAGAGAATGAACCATATAGACACCTTGTAATTTTGAAGGGAAAGACGTTTTCTGCGTCCCGTTGTAAAAGTGGGGATAGATAGGCATCGATAGTTCTCCTGAACTTCCCCTGGCGCGCAAAGCCTATGCTTAGGTACACATTTTTTCTATTTTGACTAAGTTCTGTTTTGTCGTCTTAACAATTATGTGTATTGATAAAAAAATTGTAAAATACTTCGACTATCACATGACTATCACACATACTTACTGCTATCAAAAGTAAATGAAACTTATATGAAACTTAGAAAAGTTTAGTTTTGAGTGTGGTTGAAACATTACCCGAGCGTTTCCCCCTCGATTCTCGTCATGAATTGGCATGAATCGGTTTTCGGTTCTCATGGTTGTCATTGACTCATTGTCACTGTCAATGTCAAAACAAAGTTTTTAGTTGAGTTGAGAGTCGAGTATTTTTGAAAGTTAACGTTTTTGTTGTGAAGTTTAGTTTATCGTGGTATTCGAAGGTCTATTAATTTATATTGTTGTAATATTGTGTTGTGGTGTTTTTGCTTGCTATTATATATTGCCTGTTTTATGATTTGTGACAAAACAAGGACGTGTGCCGAACTTAATGAAGAAGGTTCGGTTTGAGACTCCCAACAAAAGTTTTAAAGTACTCAAAATGAATGAGCGCGAGTGCCATTCACCTCGTCCACTTGTTGAAAAGCAAGCTAATGTACCCGAATTTTATAATTACCCTAAGTTATTGCCGTATACTAATGACCCAGTGCAGTTGTTTGAGCACAGCAACAGCTCTCCGTATCCAATAGTAAATAAAACGAATTTGCCGGTCAAAACTGGGGATCCGAACTGGTCGCCGTGTAATGACTTAGAATTAAGTATGCTTGACGCTTCTTATCATGAACCTCGTAGACCCACATTTTGTAGGTCTATTCTTAAACCAACACCTATGGATGGAAAAGACATTCAAGTACCATCACAAAATGTCCTGCATCCTCAATGTTCACCTTACGCTGAGAACAAAACTGTAAAGCCTCCAAATGTTCTTATCAAGGATAATGACTTTTTTATAAGAAGAGACAACTTAGGTAAGATTAATTTGGATATAGTTCCAGTACAGAAGCAATTAAGCAAGTTAAGTTTGGATAAGGAAAACCATCCCCTGGCAAAGAAAGCGGAGATAATGCAAATGGCTGCTATAAACTCTTATGAACCACTTCAATCACAGACTATAACACCTTTAAACAATAACTGTAGTTGTCATCACTGTGTCAGGAATATTTACTCACCAAATACAACGATCAGGGATAAAACCCAGCTAAATAGCCATATAACTACTTGTCTCCCTAACTTTATAACTCAAAAGCCATCCAACCAGAATCATTGTCCATGCAGATTACCTCCACCTCAACCAAACCAATGTTCATGCTGTAACACTGTACCCGCAAAACAGTTTCAGTGTAACAATTGTGATACACAACAGCCCAACAGTCCACAGGTTAATGCAGTAGACAAAAAGATTTGGGCCATAGAAAAATATGAACAGAGCAAGAAGTCGGACTCCTTAGAGGTTGAAAAACAGACAAACTTAACCAAAGAGAAGAGAGAGCCAACTGTGTCTGATCTTTTTAAGATCATTAAACTTCAGAATGAACAATTACAATTGCTTCAAGAGAAGGTAGACAAGTTCATCTCTGCAAGCCAACAGAATAATGCTGCTCCTGTTCAGAATCACATGACTGAACATGTTGCTATAGAGACTGTTGGAAATGATCAGCATAAAATATCCATAGGAGTTATGACCAGCTTTGAAATGGTCAGAACTTCAACAATCATTAACAAAGAAGTTCTAAAAACAAATGAAAATGCTCAAATACAGCGCAACAGGTCCCAAATAAGTATCAAAGAGGTTCGGTCAAAGTCGCAATCTCCTAATTTAAACTTTTTGGATGGAATTGAACCGAAACACACACAGCAGACTGAATGTAATGGCAAAATTGTGGCCAATGTGACATCACAGGCTGGTATGAATGAAGAGAAAACATTAAATGAATTAAGTTTATACAATGTTCAAGTAGACAATACTGGTACACCACCCATGTCACCAGAACAAAGTTTATATTTAGATGTTAGGGATTATAGCGAGTAAGTATATTCTCTAAATATAATAAGCTTGATAAAACTATAAATTAAATGTTTGCTTAATATTTTTAATATAATTGATTTTTCTGGACTACTGATCTCTTGTGCCTCAAATGAAAATGCACTAATAGATAATGTTTTTGTGTGATAGTGGATGTTATTTATTATTTTAGTACTTTAAAAAAAAATACACTTGTGTCTGAAACCAAGATCTGTTTAAAGATATTATTATTATATTATACTATTCAGTTAATTTCAAAAATTATAATTTATATTTATTTTAATTTCAGCTCTGACACTGGTAGTGATGACCAATCTAATGTTGGATGGACATATTACAACAAAGTTATGGTAATATCATTAAAATTTATGGAAAAGTCTTAGTAGTTTATGTTTTTATTTCATTCTAATTTTTTTTGCTAATTTCAGACTCATGTGAATGGTATGTTACAAGATTCAGACATGCCATCATCTGCCAGTGCTCTATATAGAAATACTCGACACCACATGCAAACATTACAAATGCAGATTGACAAAACTAATGTCAGTGTTACCAAAAGGTAAGTGACCCTGACTGCTAAACCGGAGGTTGTGGGTTCGATTCCCACTCAGGACAAATCTTTGTGTGATGAGCATGATCATTTGTTCTGTATCTTGGAGTCATTTATCTATAATATGTATGTATTAAGAAATATATAATAATATATATCTGGTTACCATAGCACAGGCTCTACCTAGTTTGGGATCCGATGGCCATGTGTGAGATTGTCCCAAGATATTATAAAAAAAAGTATTTTATTGCATAAAGGGTTTATTGCAATAAAACTTTGTTCTAACCAGTTAGTTAAAACCTATTATTTACTAGTGGATCTCTCCCGGCTTCGCACGGGTAGCTCAGTTATAAATGCCTTCAATTATACAAAAAGACTTTTTTCTTGAATTTACTAACAAAGATCTAAGCATAAAAACGATGGGAGCAATTTTGCTTTATACTATGTGAAGAAATAGTCCTTGAGTGCCAATCATATATGTCATTGATAAGATATGGATGATGCTGCTGTAATGAGATATGTTAGAAAGGCTAAGGAAATATTTGAGACTTATGAATAAATAATTGATTCTGCAATTTTTGATAATTTCAGGGTTAAATTCGGCGATGATCCTCTCGGTCTACATCAACCACACATCTACACTTCCACTGATACCAGTTTGAAAATGAACCAGTTGGCTGCTAAGTACTTAAAAGGTGGTGCTCCTGTAGCGGCGCCACAGCGGTCTCCTAGGCCCACTAATACACCTATTGACATGTCTTTTGCCACCAAAAATTATATGGAACGACATAAGTTATTGCAAGGTACGTTTGTTTTTCTTATTTATCAAAGCAATTATCTCACTGCATCATGCCACGTCGCGTAGCGCGGGTTCGTAGATTTTAACATTTGTACCGAACGCATTACTTCTGCCCAGCGTTACTTGATGCAGCATATTCAATAATGGTCTATACATACAATTTATTTAGACTTGTTATCAACTAAAGTGGAATATTGTCTATCAATCTAATATGGCAGGATGTAGCAGCTTTAGTACAACTGTTAAATAGTCACCCATACATACGCCTGATACAATTATTATTATTCGTTTTTAATTCTCAGGTGTACAGCCAACGTCTACGTCGCCTTCGCCAGGTGAGATGCCAAGGTTCCTAGACATCACAGCTTTAAAGCAACAACCCAAGTTTTTATAACTTTAGATATTTATATTGTTGTAAGTACATTTTCTTACATTATGTGTAGTTTTTAGACTTAAACTTGTATTGTTATATTAACATATACTATTAGTTTATACTTGCTTTTAGCGGACTTACTTAGCTTATAAGTTAGGTGAATTTGACGTTTAAAATAAAACACATTAAGATCTGAACAGACATTTATTTTAAACCTCAGAGAAAATAACAGAGTAAAATCCTACATTTTATAAGTAGGTACATTTTTGTTACCAGAACAGTTGTTTGTTAACTATATTACAATTATATTTGTTCAGTATTTCGGGTTTATTAAGAATTATTATAGTAATGTACATTAATTTTGTCTACGTGTATTATATAAACAATAAATTTAATTTCATATAATGTGCTACTTTAATTTTGTTTCATTCAATATCACATTTTGACGAAACAAGTGATTTAGTAAAATTAATCCGTATCTACATTAGTAAAAAATGCATTTGGATTAACTAATACTGAGTAGGACTAGAATGATTTGCATTCTGTTGTAGGAATATTATGTACCTAACACATAATATGCATTTCTTACTAATGTACATGCAGCTCTTTATATTCTCTTTAAAAATATACATAGATATTTAATAAACCTGTGAACTACTATAACATCAATATAATTTATTTATTTTGGAGGTATTCATATATCTCTCACTGGTAATTGTACTTTTCCATAATTTTCGGATATGATATTAAAAATTATTTAATACACAAATTACATTCTATTTACATTCATGTTGATCTCTAATCAAGTATTTCCCATAACTGTTTTTATATCACACAATGGATATTTAGAACAGCACAACATAATATTAGGGAACATACACATTCATATTTACATATTATATTAAAACTTTATTAGGAGCTACGTAACACAAAGAGACAGTTAAAACAACAACCTATTTTAAATATTTTCGCTACGAATGTTCTATTATACCATTCCGAAAAGCTTAACTTCTAAATAAACTTCAGTTTTACATTATATTTCAATTCAAATTGGACAAAACTTTATGTCTACGTATAGGTATACTATTCATACATACAGATACAATATATTTTCAATTCTCTTATTATATCAGCAATTTGTCATAATTCTTATATGGTAGACTTATCTCTATCAGTTTGGTTCTTTTCTTTGGTTAGTAATACACATAGTCACACAACATCGAAACATTCAACACTCTACTTGATTATCTGTAATATAAGTAAGTAGTAGGTAGATAACATTATTAATACACTTGAAATGATACAACTAATATATTATGTACATGAAGATTTAGTTGTATCAACACTTAAATAATATTTCAATTCTCTTGCATCGCAAAATATTACAGTTTTATACTATTAAGTCTAGAAAGATAACCAAATTATTGGATGGCACTTCTTTTCTGGTGTCAAAAAGACCTTCGAGAGATAATATTATATTCATTTCTTTTTAATTCGTTTAATCCTAAAGAGAACTATTTTACATCACTTTTTTGTCTTACATGTTGCACAAGTCAAGTGACTAGAATATTACATTTAATATGAGATTCAGTATTTTATTAGATACGTTTATATTTAAATTGAATTACATAGACATCTGTAGGTACACTGTACATTGTATATTTTGTTGTAAAAATTGTTTGCTAAGTCATAAAATTTCTTATCCAATAAAGTATTTAACATCGAACGACAATCTACGTCATAACTGTTAGTTTTAGTTAATTTTGTTTTAAATATATATTTCCTTATATTGAGCATATATTTGTGCACAGCAATTCTGTTAAGTAGTAATATAGACTTTCAATCAATTATTTTTAATAGCAGTAGTAAGATATATACATATTCATACACATTTAGGATTTTATTACTGATAAATCTTTAATATTGCAACAATAATAAAATATTACAATAGTCAACGTAAAATAGCTCCACACTAATTTGTTTCATCTTTCTACGAAATATAGTTTGTTTACTACACATCACCCATATTTCATATATCACATCTTTGCCATTCAAAAGTATCTACTCATTCTAGCTCTACGTATAACAACGTCTACTGTTTTAAAATATTTTTATATGTATCATTAGATAGACATCTTAAGATGAACGAACACGGCATACAATTTTGAACGAGTTTTCTACAGTGTTCCTAAGACTATGACGATAATATTAATTTAATGTTTGCAGTATTCAAAATGATACCGTGTTCGGACAACTGTAGGGTTCAACACTCAATACCCTTAGGTACAGTTGTATATAGCTATGAATATTTTAAAATTGTGCACCTGGTTCCGTATTCGATAACAACCTAAGTAGTGTCTGGTTGTCTGCGTATCACTTATAAGGTTTCCTCATCACCTCCTCCTCTAGATTTGCTGTCTAGTCTCAGTTCTGCTAGTCGCTGCCGCATGCTGTTTGGCCTATACAAAGATATTAATAATAATTTCAAATTCACGTTCTTTATTTGCAGATCAGAACAGATCTTATTAAAGCGTAATGTAGGTACAGTAAAATTCCCAGGGATGTGCCATAACAGGCGTTGCACAGGAGGGTCTGGTTTGGTATTTTAAGAGGTAACAGATCCCTTCTACATGTGCTGATGGTGACCAACGGGGTGGTTTTAGTGAGGTAAAAATCTCACACTGATCAGCCTTAATGCCCATAGGGCCGGGCGCCTTTTGAAGGTTTCGCCCGAAAACAAAAAAAAAAGATACAGTAAAATTACTTTTAAGGCTTGACATTTCGGACGGGTTACACTGGGCGTGGTCACAAGCAGAGTGCTTCGTCTCTGTGACTGTCTGTCTGCTTGCGACCATGGCCAGTGTAACCCGGCCGAAATCAAGCCTTAAAGGTATGAGTTCGCTTTAATTCCCATGACGTAATTTGATTATACCAATCATGCTACGCGATAGTTTAAAGTTAGTAATATAGATAAAGCTTAGTTTTTTTTTTAATAAATAAATAATAAATAAATGTGGACAACATCACATACATTGTTCCGAATCCAAAGTAAGTAGCTAAAGCACTTGTGTTATGGAATCAGAGACAACGAAGGTACCACAAACACCCAGACCCAAGACAATGTAGAAAAGTGTTTTTTCTACATTGACCCGTCCGGGGATCGAACCCGGGACCTTAGAGCTGGCGACACCTTGAAAACCGGTGTGTACGCCACTCGACCACGGAGGTCGTCAAAGTTTATTTAGTTAGTTATGTTCAAATATAAATAGTAGTAGTAAAAAATGTCATGGTACCTGTCGGAAAAGTAGGATGTGACCACCTGGTCAGCAGAAACGGATTGCCGTTGGTATGCTCCTGCGCTGAGATTGCTTTGCGGGATTTTGTAGATGCGCACACATCGGCCACTGTTTTCTGGCAATACTGGAAAGCATAAGAACAAAAGTTTTAATTAAGTTGGAAATATTTTTAAAAGGAACAAAATAGGCCTTATTTCTTCTAAATTTCTACATTTTTCTTCATCTGTAGTTAGTCACCAACCTTGAGGCGAACTCGGCGGTGAAATTGGCGCCATTCGTTGAAGCGGTGGTCTGATATTCTCTTGATCAGAAGATATGGAACTGCTTCTGCTCGATGCTGAATTATTTTCGGATGGTGCAGCACGGTTAAGGTAGTACGGATCCACTCTGATTTAAAATAATTAAATAAGTTTTAAAATAAGGCTAAAGTTGGGTACTTGACTGCTATCGAAACATTGTTTTTTTTTTATAAAAATGGTATATTTATGCAAAACTGCGAAAAAACATTATAAATTTATACTCCAATTAAAAAGTTATAAGCTTTTTAATTTGATAACGCATTTTCTATCTCTTTTTCGCAAAACGACGACTTGCACGTGGCATCCCCAGATTAGTATGAAAATTAAAAAATGACAAATAACCAATTGCAATTTCAATAAAAAATTAGAAACTGTATTTTTTAGTAAGCAGCTATTAAATTTAGGAACCATTAATTTAAATTTTCAAATGGCAAATGATCGAATTGAATTCGGTCAAATCGTCATGTGAAAACAGTGAAGACCACAGGTTTGCTTATAGAAGTATCAAAATACATTTTTAGACCTACCTTTCATGATTGTCATCTTCGTCAACTGAGTACGGTCCACATTGCTTGCTCATCTGCCGGACGAGCTCGTCGTGTAAACTGAGACACGGATCTATCTCTCGGCTCAGAGGCACGTACTCCGGTGCGCATGCCACGTAGAATATATCCTGAAACATAGGACATGTGGAAGATCATTTAGAGAATTTTGGTCATCATTTACACATAAAGCCTTTGTGGTTTTTAGTTTTTTGGCCGGCTTGGTTTCAGATAATAAACCATATAATTATTTACCTACATAAAACCGCAGACTGAAACCCACCAGGTATTACCTCTCCGGCGTAGATGTGTAGGAGATTAATAAGTTTTTTTTGTATACCAAGGTTCTTGCTAGTAGTTTGACTGAATGGGGCTCGAGTGATTGATGTGCGAAAACACTAGGTGATGTCTAATTACAAATAATCTTTAAGTTTTGTTTTCTTTGTGTACTCAGTGACTAATATTCTTTTTGTGATCTAGGGGTTCGTCTCGTGACGTCAATGTTGACTAATGAGGCGTCAAACGGGTAGGTTTAATGAATAGCCCTAATTCTGTTCTCGATGTGTGTACCTGTTTACTTACTCTTCGCCCACAAAGTAGTTTCAGTCCAGGTATGCAGGCCGCATGCACTAGGGATCCATTAGCCACTAGTCGTATTTCTAATAAATCTTCCGCAAAGGCCATAATGTAGGGGAATGCGCACACTGAAAAAAAAATTAATCGTTATTTTTTCAAGGAATCTTAGCCAATATAGCATCAATCAGGACTTTATACATTTGTAGCTATGAATCTTAAAATAAAAGCTTGAGTTATATGTATTTTGGTAGTTTAGGATTTCCTTTACCTACTGCTGCAGGCACAGTTGTCCAATGAAAATCGTATTCACCATCATTTTCCAAACCTTTACTTGTTAATCTTTCAAAATGGCATGTATCTGTAACAGAAATATAATACCTCATTTCCTTGTTCATTTAATGTTCTCCATATTTTTTTGGAACAGTCACTTACGGTTGTAGCATAAGACTATTTGTCCGTCCCTCTCGTCGCCTATACGTAAAGCATTCACAAGAGTTCCCCGACGAGGTCCACTGTCCTCGGAATTTTCTGCTCGTTTCACTGACTGCGAATTATAATGATGCAAAATTATTACATTTGGGTTAAAATTCGAAGAAGAGTCAGCAAAAAATAAAGATGAACACAATCAGATTTACTAAACACCTAAACGCAATAAGATTCAACCAATCGCTCTATATTGGGCTGTATTGTTTTATAGTCACAGCATCAATGACTTTATTTTTTGTTTTAGTTTTTGGTACATTGCAAAACGCATGTGATCATCAACTTTTGTTGCTGAATAAACAACCGAAAAAAGTTCCTTTTGAACTGTGCAAAGTCGGACGATTTCAGAATATTGTTACGTAGAGGACAAAGCGATCCTTAAAACCGTCCAAGTCGCGTCGCTCTAGCGACCGAAAACTTAAATAACGATGCAATATTTAGTTCTGAGAACTTTTTGGAGGCTGTGCCAGGTAAACTAAAATATGTATGAGAACATGATACGTACCTGCCCGGTGCCTGACTCTAAAACTTCCCAGTGGTGTTTGTATCCGACAACCATTATCCCTACTTCGCCGTCCATTAGTTTGATCAGTATAGGAGATTCACTTAGCTGTATATCCTGCAAAAAATACATGGAAATATACAGTCAGTAGTTTTTTTTTGGAACCCTAACCTATGGTTGTGTTCGTTGTATCAAGATTTAAGTAAGACTCAGGTCTGGAAAGAGACTTACTTTGATATGTGTATATTCGAAACCCATCTCGTTGTCAGTCTTTGATTCTTCGATCATTAGCATAACTCTCCTACCAATTGCTACGGCTAAAGTAGTTTTACCTCCTTCCCCTAAAAATACAAAAATAATATTTTAAAGGAATTCCCCTCGAGACCTTATTAATACTTTTCTTAATGGCTCTGTGATACGATTCAAAAATATTGTTTTGAGGTTAGTCCTAAAAGTAATAAATTACCATTTTTTTACGAACTATCTTTTTATTGAGCAGAGCCCCTAGAATTAACGCTATGGAAAAGGTATTCGTATCGAAGTTTCATATTTTGTATGGGGAAAGACTTTCTAAATTCAACATTTCCATACTATTTTATCGTTACGTTCGTACTACTGCCTCAATTTCCATTATGTGGCTTATTCTTATGTATTTTACGAGTGCAGTGTAGGTATATTGTTATACTTTATTCTGATTTGCTGCTTCAGTTAATTTGCATAGATCAGTAAATATTACTTTATTGCATTAGGTACTTTATATTATTATGGCCCACCAGTTTCAAGCAGATCAAAGTAATGCGCAGTCTTAGTCCGCGGCAGGCGCGCGTGCTTGCAGTCCTGCAGCGGGCGCATGGCCCAGGCGCCGGCGCACAGCTCCTGTAGCGGCAGCGCGTACAGCCCCGCGCCGCCCGCGCCGCTCGTGGTGGAGCCGCCCCCCGCCGCCACCCGCGCCCCCACTCTAAACAGCCCCGCCCGCTCCGAAACCCGAGCAGCTCGCACGCAGCCCTCCCATCTTAATACTACGCGAGTTGTTCCGCTTTCTAAAAGTACATGAAGGTGAATTGAAAGGGAAAAAACAAGTTTGAGGGGTTTCCAGGTCTTCCCCGAGAGTCATCCGGGTTATGTCATGTATTCTTTTTTACGTAGAAAGTAGGTACTACTAGAATAAAATGCTCATATTTAATGTATTCTCATGGCCACTTTAGGAAAAACTTGAGACGTATTGTGTATGCTAGAGATACATATTAATATTTAGAGGTAAAAACATTAGGTAAGTATACATTTCAGAGTTTTCCTTTCATATAATTAACCATGTTTGATAGTGAGATCTGATTCATCCTATCGACTGTTCCTATAGAAGCACAGGATGTAAATTTCTTTAGAGTAAAAGTTTCTACCTCCATTATCGACATCGATTTACAATGTAACCATCCAGGTGGTATTAAAAAATCCACCTGGAATAATTCGTTCAAATAGTATTTCTTAAAAAGTACCTATGTGTAAAAAGTTTAGAAAGATTACATTTATCTATGTAGGTACCTTCTAAAATGTATGTGTTAGAAGTGGTTGATAATAGAAGTCGTCCTTCAGCGAGCTGTTCCGCACAGACTGGGGTCGCTGGCAGTGGTGCAGCTCGCCACACCTTACCTTCCCAGGGCGCTCGACGTGAACCACCACATCCTGGTTCAATAGAATTAATGTTAAAACAACCCCAAACGGGGTTATAGGCCATTCAAAGACATTTAAAAATGTGAGATATGTGACGTTCAAAGGTCACATATCACTATCTCGGATACCAGACTAGCTACCTGATGAAACGAGGCTTGTAGGAGCATCTCCTCGTAATACAGCGTCTAGCTTAAGTGCTTGTCCAACATGTAGGAAGTGTTCCGTCCGCGCCGCGCCAGCACCTCCAGCTCCAGCGCCACCCGACCACACATCTGAGAGTGCCCGACGTGATAGCATCGGCTGAAAATATGATCTACGTTACAATGAAGAAAATTTTGAAGAATACTGATGAAAATAACGTGGTTTGGAAGGACCAGGATTGTTAAAGGGATCTTTTTCTTCGTTGTATCTGGTGCAAAAGTAATGAAACTGAGGCACTTCTCTTCCTGTCCGATGATTTAGATATCTTTGAGCTCAATATAATTAATGATCGGAAGATCCCTATAAGTAGCGGAGATATCGTTGAGCTTTTACGGTTTAATATTATGCTTCAATAGCCTTTTAATAGTTCATTTGCCTGGTGATAACGTATGTTATGGTATTAATATGGTAGCAATCTGGAAGTGAAAGAAAAGCTCGGTATTAGGGTGGTGTACAGCGATAGATCGATTTAAATAAAATTAAAAATGTAGGACATTTGGATTTTTTTTTACTTTACTTGGGTTTTTATTGCAGGTTTTTTACTGGGATCCAGAAATATTTTCGTGCGCCATTCATAGAATAGAATCGTATTTTTGATAAGAAACTTACCACCTTGTGGTCTGAACAATGTTCGGCGTAAATGTCCCTTATAAGTGTATCGAGCGTCCGTTGTCGTTTCAGTGCAAATGTCGGCGTCTGGAAGGCTGCTTTCTCTCCATTCATTAATTTTACCTAAATATGAAATTTAACTTTAAAGTATTTTAGATTTTGTAAAACTATTATATTTAATTCGTGGGTATCTAAAACTAAATCAAATATCACCAAGATTCTAATGAATCAAGTAAATTTTCATGTAGGTACAAAGATGAAGATTATGTTGACGATATATTATGTACTTACAAGTTTTTTCTATATCTACACTAATATTATAAAGAGGAAAGATTTGTATTTATGTGTGGGTGTATGTTTACATCAATAAACTCAAAAACGACTGTTTCAAAAATTCTTTCACCAGTGGAAAGCTACATTAATTATTCAGCTACATACATTACATACAAGCGGGCGAAGTCGCGGGGTACAGCTAGTAAATTATAATGAAGGAGAAAATCTTCAATAACTTACCAATAAAAATTCTCTAAATAGTTGTGGATCATTGAAGATCGGAGGACAGGGTAGCGAAGGGCCAAATGGTGGCACACTGTCGTCACTATACACGCTAAGCTTATATCCTTCCTCCACTTCAGACACAACTGCGAATATGTCTGTCAGACTGTTAAGGAAATTGTTTTATGAAAAAGTTTTTGGTGGAAATTTTTTCTTTTGTTTAATCTCAGAAAATCCCATTTAGGCCGGAAACGCAGCTTCAAGACTTCTTAGTGTTAGGAGATATCCATATGTACCGGTTTACACCAACCATCAAGTGAACTGCTTGCCCGTTGGTCGGCAGAGTACCTGTCTACCTAGTATCTACTTAAAATAATAAAAGTTAAAACCATTTTTTCTAGTTCACGCGGTTAAAAAAATACCATTATGGGGGAAATGAAACTGAAGCGGCGGTAGCCTAATGGCTAGGGCGTCGGACTTGCCATCATGTGGTTGCGGGTTCGAATCCCACCCATTACACTAGCGACGTGAACCCACTCGTAACACAAGCATCTTAGATTAGCACGAGGGGTTAACGAGATTACTAGTAAGCGACCCACATTGCTAGTAATCTTAAAAAAAAAAATGTCGTAGCACATCTGTAACTGTCCGTCCAGTTATTTGTGTGACAAAATGTACCTACGTACTCAATATTACATAGAAAAAGAAATTATTCGTATTAAATACAAGTTTTACAAAAGGATACGAGTAAAATGACTTTTGACGCACTGCGGATTAAAAGTATTGTGCACGGAGTCGTCTGTGAACACAATGTTGACTATATCGTTGCCAATGTGACGTTTTCTCTCCAGCTGAAATAAATAAATAGTTACGGGTTCACATTATTAATCACTTCAGAAGCTATAGATTGAAGACCGATTTTTATTGGGAACAGTGATTAGAAGCGTTTAATATTTTTATTCTAATGTGGTTCGGTTAAGTTAGATTTTTTTGTAACTCTGGCTTTGCGGTCAACTGTTCATGGACCGATTTTTACAATGTTATTAGAAATCCTTTACTTCATAAAGGCTGGTTAGGACTACTGTTATAATATTGAGCTGTGACATATGAAGATAACCGCATTTATCAAAAACTTATCTTGAGCCTGCGACAGTTCGATGAAAAAATGTCTCAAAAATTTTGGTAAGACGCATCATAGATCCTAAGTTAAATGGAGTAAGTTCAGCTGGTTTGTTCGAACAAACTTTCTCTGAACAAAATATTAGTTGAGTTGGAGGAGTTTTAGAAGTTTTTACTCACCTAGAAGTTCATGGTTTTATGCGACTCAATAGTTTTACCAACATTTTGGGTTACTTTATTATCAAGTCTTAAGATACTCTTTTAGGATTTCGTATTTCTGTTTATAACATTGATTTCTCCTTGTTAAATGTACAAGATGTAATTTGTCGAACGTGTTGTCATTAATATTTAGGCAATTGCTTTTATGTATATTGCTAGCCTCACCTGTTGCTTATTATCCTTCGAAAACGGCAACATTGTAGAAACGTGAAACATAATTTCGTGTCCTTGATGCATCGTGTAAATAGAATGGCTTCCAGTCATGTCACCTGTTACAACGGAATAATTAAGATTACCTGATAAGACTACAAAATACATTTTATAATTATTAAGGCTTCTTTTCAGAAAGAACTTCGTCTACTGTTTTGCTTACTGTAATATCTCGGAATAAATTGAAATATGAATGTTACCTTTGACGTCCAACCCGCCTCGAAAACGGTTCCAGCCTCGTAATCGAATTTTATCTCCCAAAAGTGAAATAAATCTTTCCCATTTCTCGTCGCCCTTTTCTGAAAGATTTTGACATTTAAATGTCTTTTCACAAAAATATATTTCCTTTTTCATATTTATTTAGTATATTTACCATTTGAGAGCATTTCATCGTCAGTCTTTTGGCCAGGTTTCATTATCATTACTCCTATTTTAAAATTTACAGACCCTTCCTGTTCTTCGAGCAGTAGAACGTCTTTTTGTAATTCGGCACATGTTATCTATGCAACACACAAATCGTATTACATAAATCATTCATTTTGATGAATTTTTAAGATTATTAAGGTACAAGTTGGTAGTGGGCGACATGAGGCAGCAGCAGACGACGTGTCGCAGCGACACTACTGGTTTCTATGTATTTCTATGAAATTACCTCGCTAGCTTCGTGTCGCTAATTACGAATGTAATTTTATAGAAATACATAGAAACCAGTAGTTAAGTGTCGCTGCGACACGTCGTCTGCTGCTGCCTCACGTCGCCCGCTACCAACTTGTACCTTTATGTCAAAGTATGTTACCTCTCTTGGAACTTTGTCTACTCTTTCCATTGAAGGGAATTGTCCAAGAATCTGCTTGACTGTAGGTCTAGTGGGCGCCTGACCGCCGCCGCTACTCCAAGCACTTGGTGGCAGGTATATCTTGTGGGCGCCCTGGATACATCATACTTTTAGAAACAGGTACCTATAACTACATAGCAACGAAACTAGGTCTTGATCTTGATAGGTGTCTGTTTATTGTTCTTTCCGGAGCACTCGGCACTTTAAGTAATGGCTTCCATTGAGCTTCAAGTTTTATGGGACAGCTTTGAACGAAGAACAAAAGCGATCGTAAATGACGTCTAGTAAATGCCATAAAATTAGTTTTATCAATTTGTGAAAGTATCGAATAGCTAGCTGTAGTTTTACCTGTAGCTAAGTAGATATTTAGTTGTTTTAGTATAACAAGTGTCAGGCATCAATTTAAAGCAAGACTTAAATTGATGCCTGAATAAAAACAAGGTTTAATAATTTACTTATTTCATTTGTTTTTAAAGGTTATCGGAAATGTAAAAGATTTTACAGTTAAACGGTCTAATAAATAAATTATTTTGCCATGAAGGTAATTTGAATATATTAAGGGTCATATTTTCTAAACTTTATAGCACGTTAGATAAAGAGTGCTATAACTAAAAGCTGACGTGCGAAATAAAAATGATTGAAATCTTTGGAGGCCGCGTGCCATAACTGTGTAAGTAGTACTTCTCACCATTTTATTGAAGAGTATGGATCGTAAAAGTCCCGCTCCACCTTCCTGTACCACACTTAGTAAGTAAGGCTCTCTCGATCCATCCACTCCAATGTAATTTTGATGCACTGTAAAAAAATATTAATAATTTCTTAAACGCTCAAAATCTGTGTAACTAAATTAAAAATAAAGATAAATAAACCTAGATAAAGCTAGAGATCAAATACCTTCGTAACCGGTTTAGCAAATATTTGTAGAACATAAATTCTAACACCAAAGCCATGCCTGACCTAAAATATGATTTCTAGGTAAAACCCTGAAGTTATCTGCTACATAACGCTCAAATTTCAAAGCAGGCTTCCGAACAATGACTAAATTCTATTAAGAAAACAAACTTTACCTAGGACTATATAAACAATTTTGGGAAGTGTCACTAAATGTAATAGGTACTATAAAAGTGAAGAATGGTCTCAGTGATACCCTATTTGTGTATAAATATAGATACTGAGTATGTCTGCAAAACACATTTCGCTTAGTAGTTCTTGTTTATACAGGCACGGGTAATAAGCCGATTAGAGGCTTTATTCATTTGTTTTTTTGTTATTTTTTTAAAAGACTTATACGTAAAAGGTTGCAAAATTAAATAAATAAAAGGTGTTTACTAAAGGAGACGGCAGGGTAAAGAAAAAAAGGCTTAGGTACGTAAGTATATCTCATTATGCGACGCACATGATTCAGAAATTGAGTGTGTAAGCTCGTTACATTATTTGTTACATTATTGATTGGAGAACCTTTGACTTCTGCTAAAAGCACTCTTATCTTCGTAAATGTAATCTTTAGAAATAATATAAACATCAGTTAGATCCTATTAGTATTTTCTATTCATTTATGTTTTAGATGTAAGTATTTTTACATAAGACAAAAAGAAAAAAAAAAACTCCGGAACAATTTCCTGAACAAATCTGAGAATAAATTATTTTGAATGTTGTAAGGAAAAAATCATCGGTTTCCAAGCCCTCACATGTTAGGATTGATTGAACGAGAAATAATGTACAAAAATAAAGATAAAATAAAAAAAATCTACCTATGTGTATGTTTTTTTAGAAAGTTCAACTTTGAATATTTTTTAATATTTTCTACCAGCTCCCAGCCGGTTTGTATGTTGACCTTCATGGTCAACATACAAACCGCAGTTCGTTTGGCAGACCGGCCCATCACGATCAGTGAGTTAAGTTAACATGCCTCGGATAAACCCAAGATGGTTTTTGTAGGTATGTATAATGTGTTCGCAAATGTATAATCTGATGTATTGTAAGATAAATAATAAAAAAAAAAAGATAAAAATGCTAATTTGCTCAATGCAATTATATCAAGAGCTGGTTTGAAGGTCAGTGTGTCATAAGTGTGAATTAAACTTAATCGCTACATAATCTACGTAATTTTAAAAGTTATTACCTTAAACGTAAGTAAATGGGGCTTTAGCTGGTAAGTTAACAGTCACGTTTGAATGTAAATAACAAGGTTCAAAGTTCACAACTTTGACGTAACACGAACATAAACGGTTATTGTGTTGACCGACCTAGGTTAAATTCGGTTAAGCATTTATCCGGGATAGAAACCGAAATATCATTCTGAGCTAGCACTTGAATTTGTAGATAAATTTGAAATGGCTTTGCAGGCTCTTGAAACCAAGAATATTAATAAAATGCAGACATTTTCTATCACACATATCTTGTGAACTTATATTTGATAAAGGAATTCAATAACTCGAAGCTGTTAAGTTCGCTTAGCGCTTGAGATCCAATACGCTTTTTATTTCTATTGTGAGTTCACAACTACTCTTAAAACTTCATCTTTATGGCTGGGAACATCAATATTAACCATGCCATATATTATTAACGAAAATGCATAGCATAGTAACTACTGCCGCATGTAGTGCCAAAAAACTCATTAAAATTGTCAGTATTAGCTCGGCCAAACACGTTATACACGTTAATATGATATTATATTCTTTATAAATATGAATATTATCACCGAAATTGCAACCAATTAGTCAAATTAAATTATAAATTAACAATAAATTAGGATATAATATGATTATTATAAATACAGTGTGCAGATAATGCTTGTATAAATATTAGGTAATTAGTAAATTAACACGTCCCTAGCTCTTTTTAAATGGCACAGTTGACAGGGGCCAAATGAGGTAATCCCTATACCTACCACAGAAGTATCTTAGTGTCTACATTATGTGTTAGTGTTATCTGATTTACCTTCGCATTTATTTCAAGAGACCTTTTTGGTAGAAACAAATAAATGTAATATCCTGAAAGGGTAAATGTATCGCATCGTGGATTACGTGGTCACTGAGGATTTTGACCCTCCTTCAGGTTCGGTATAGGTTAGGTAAAGGCTTTGTGACAGGTTTATACTGTTGCGTAAAGACTTAAAATATTTTTATGGCGCCTAAGTATTTTGTGTGAAGTGTAAAGTTTTTTCAGACAATTTAAACGAATTCAGATCACAGCGAAGATTCAATTAAAAATCAATCTTACCTATAAAGTCTAAGATTGTAAGAGCATTATATTAATATTGTACTTATCGTGTACCTACTTATAAAAAACAATCAATCAGTCTCTTAACAGCAGCTTTTTCTTTAATTCCGCTGCACCGTCTGGCTTTCCAGGCCTTAATTAAATAAAGCTCGTTGAGAATATCTTTATCTTAGAAAATCGATTGTTTCGGACTGTGAAGAATTGATAGTAATCTTATAGAAAAATGTTAGTTTCAGCAGTCATTTGGATTGTTGTAATGTGTTTTGGTTTAAACAGGGTTTACCTAAGTTAATGATGTCTGGACAGAAATTGGTTATCACGTTTCTCTAACGACTTAAAGGTCGATTTAAGATACTACGTGAAGATAATACAGCCATAAAAGCAGAAGTTTCGAGTCGTATCGATACGATTACGTCACGCACGAACAATAACGGTGCTTCTATCAAATAGCAGGCGATAAAAATGTCCTGGCATACTCCGATCTCTTATGCTTTTAACGTAATTTTAAACAATTCTGACACTGTAAAGCATTATCGATGAAAAATGTTTTATAATGGAACAATAAACTGGACGAAAGCGGGATTCATTGAAATTAACGTATTTTCCAAGTGATGTATTAGGTATTAGGACTGTCATATTAGAGTAGTCTTAACGCACTGTAATCAAAATAAGTCCTCAAAAATCTCATTATCATTTTTATGCTCCGAAACATTTCGTTCATAAAAGATTATACCAATTTGTAGAGAAAATGTATCGATAGGCGTCCGCTTGGACATTGATTGAACCATCACCATTATGCTGTGACAAGCGAATAGTAATTTCTCACGTAAATCTTTACGGATTTTTGTAAAATGTTCGGTACTTTATATGGATGTCCATTCTTTTGTAGATTGGAATTTTTTGATATCTCTTCTAATCATAGAACCTTATTCTATATATCTTTCAATTCCAATATTATGCGCAGTGTCTGTGACACTAAATAATTAATTAATCATTATGCATATCTGATGATTCAGGGCTCAGAGCTGTCTTTCTGTCGGAAGTTGTTAGCTATTGTTAGACATGACTACATTAGCTGTTTAACATTTCCAATACAGTAAAAAAGATACATTACATCATACCTACAAGCAGTGTTGCATATATAATATAAATATTTTTAATTGATATCGTTGGTATCTGCTAGTAGCTATGAGTGCAGGATTGTTTCCTAGCAACGAAACTATGTTTCGATGTCATAAAAAATAAAGAGTTCATCTTCCAGACCTTTACATCTTCATGTAAAGTTTATAAATGCGTGTAATTAGGATGGTACTTGCAGTTACTCTTTGAAATTCATCATGATCAGATAGATATGTTGTGGACAGCTTGGAGCTACTATCTCATCTAGTTGTATGCATAATGTATGCCTGTTCCTAATTATATTACAAGCTACTAGACTACGTGCTGCTTGTGCAGTGTGTTAGTACACATGGTTTACTCGCGTACGAGGCGGAAAGTTGTTGTTTCAACTACAGTATGCACATATTGTTATTTCACACTTAGACAAACTCCATCATAATTGTAAAACTAAAATATAGCTAGAATGTTTTCATATGGAAATCTCAATCGTCCTTAGCGTCAGTTTTCTACGTAAATATTATAGAAAGGAATGATTAGTTTTTGTGTGTGTGACTAGGATCACTGGAATGGAAGGAGGCTTTTGCCCGGCAGTGATAAAGTACAGGCAAAATAAAATAATTAAGAATATTGCTTAAAAACCATAAACGAGATTCATATTAGGCTACATAAAGAATTTAATTATGCTTAGGTAACTACTTTGAATTGGTTTTAATATTTATTATCGAGGTATTTAATGAAGGCCATCTCAGTATGGACAATAATGTAAACAAAGAAATACAAAATAATGTTTGTATATTGAAATATGCCCCGAAAAATGACAAAGGCGGATTTAATGCTTCACCCAATTCTGTAGCTGTCGACCTTTGGGTGATTGAGAGACAAAATATGGTTGGTTAACATGATATTATAATTATTTATTGTTTCTGTGTTCCCCTTTTCATATAAATACGAACAGTATTCATGCTAGCCGAAATTGAAGAATTATTTCAACTGAGACAAATTGAAATTAAGAGCTTTGGGAAAAATACTTCGAATCGCTACCGGACTAATTGGTCGTTAGGACTTTTGACCTTATTGTACCTATTAAATTGCTAAACGAATCATATATTTTGGTTTAGATTCTCTATTCTGTTTATACACAATTAAATAATTCAAGACAATAAATTAGGTACCTTAATTATTTATATAATTAAGGTACCTAATTTACTGTCTTGAATTATTCTAGCCAGATGTAAACCTAGGTACTAGTTAGTACCTACTTTAAGAAATACTAGCTGACCCTGAAAAAACTGACAAACTGAGGTAATACAACGTTTAACCTCCAGAAAAAGTTCTGGAGAGCGACCTGTAGGTATTTTAGACCTACCGAAAATACATGAAAAATTTCATAATAAATGGTCTAGCCTTTCGGAGGAATTTCGTTACACAAACTTAATTACTTATTACATTTTTGAATATTTTTGATCTTAGAGTCGGAGTTGTCTGGTGTAGTTACTATATGATTTGTAATTACGCTTTTTCTACAAGTACTAGCCTAAAAATAACAACGGAAATAAATGAATGCATACTTACTTTTTCCAAGAAAATATTTGAAGTACCATCGTGTTTGAAATTCAGGGTTTTCAAGAACAGGCGCGCTCGGCGGCCCGAACAACTGAAAATAAAAACCTATTTAGCTTTGTGTTGTTAATAAAGAATTTGTGTTGGTTAGCTATATAAGTTAATAATCCGACTTTTAATTTTCAATATTAAAATGATATGTTTTAGATAGCTATCACAAGATATACACATACTTATCATCACAACATACCATTTAATAGCAAAGACAAAAATATTCTATGGAAGCATTTAGAAAAAAATCTGGTAAAGCTTTTGAAAACCTAAAGTGAAATAGTTTAAACCGAAAAATATTACTCTATGAAAAATGATTGTACGCTGGTGCTACACGAGCTACGGCAGCTGACAGGTTGTTAGAAAATATTTAATACCCACCGTGGCGATGCGACACATTTTTATATCACTAGGTTTTATGAATAACAACGCAGATAAAGGTTTTAATATCCCCTTGAAAAAGGTTGCAGTATGATTTATTTTATTTGTTTAGTAATACGAAAAAATATGGCATACTTATTTATTATATTTGATTGCCAATTACAAGTTAACATTCATAGGAAAATAGACAGAGTTTATTTTAACGTAGACTGGTAATTAGTGGTAAAACATATAGAGAATCCAGAGAAAGAAAAAATACAAGAATTATGGAAATTTTTTTGACTATAATTATGTTTTCAATTCTACCTTCTGAAAACCTTGGAGTTGATTCAAAACTTTGACTAAAATCACAAGAAATAAATTTTTCTGTGAATATTTTTCAGCATTCCAAATTTTACTTTTCAAATGGCTTCGTTTAAAACAAATGCCTTTGAAAGAAAACTTTCATAAAAATTCAAACATCTGTGGCTTTTAACTTTTGTATAATTTATTACTTAAACATCTGTCGTCATTTTATTTATATGCAAGTTATTCTTTAGGATAAGATAATAATTTAATATTAATTGATTAGTACTATTATACCTATAGTTATAATAATTTATTTTATATGAATGCGTTTATATATTGATGTAAATGTAACCTTTATATACCAAACTAGCTGTTTCCCGCAGCTCCGCCCGCGGTCTAAATTTTTTTTTTATGTAATTGAAAATTTTCTTTACTATAAACCTCACGGAGCCTGAAACCTTTCCAACGAATGCAAAACCGTGGAAATCGGTTAGTGCGTTCTGGAGTTATAGCGTCAGGAAGGAAAACCCGACTTATTTTTATATAGTAGACAAGATATGATGATGAATAATAATGGTCTCAGTTCCTTTGGCGATATATTAATCTTACTCAAGGGAACGATGTTACCAAATGGGTCAGTCCTTAGGGACGGTTTTATTATCGCCTGTTACGTAAAATTTTCGAATACAGGATTATAATGATGTAATGGACAATGACTATTAACTTCGGTCTTCGGTATAATTAAAGAATAATATGATTATGATATAATAAAATCTACTAACTAACTACTAACTTTACTTTTCTATCTTTTAGAATCAGGTGATCATCATAGCGATCATACAAAAACTGTAGGTACCTAACTAACCGAATTACTGTTGTTATTCACCTTGTTACTAAAAATCGTAACTGGGATGAAATAAACATGTTCGAAAGTTTTTTTTGCCAGAACACATAACAAATTCTTACGGCAGAAAAACAAAATAAAACGAAACGTAAAGCCGTCGAAATTAAACCGCAAAGTAATTTGAGAAGACTTGGGAATATTTCTTGACGAGGATGAAACGTTGATAAAATTCTTACCTCATCCTTTTCCCCCAGCGAGTTGCCGTTCTCGAGGCGGTAGCGGCGAACCACCGCGTCCAGCGCACCAGGGTCGCCCGACGCAGACAGCTGTAGAACATTATTCAATTGTACTCTTAACTTATTACTGTTCGTACATTGTAGGTGTTTTCTTTGTAACTGATGTCTTTTGATGTCACAATAATTTAATTAAGAAATAATAATATCTTTGTTTTATGGAGGATCCTAAATCTTGATCCTGTTGGTACATCTTTAACACTGAACATGAGCTTTCATAATTGTACCAAAACGCATGGAGCAAAAGTGCGTAGTTTTTATTGAACGAAGTTTTAAAAGTATGTATTAAACATATTAAAAACAAAAGATAAACTCTACTTCCATTTTGCCGCAGTTGAAAAATAGGAAAACAAAACATGACATACGTTCTATTTTTAAATTCTGTGTTTTGTATTCGTGGCCAGTGTTATAAATTTATGCAACGTAAAAGAAAAACAAGGTTTAAGGTTGTGAAATAGAAGCTTATCTTTACTAGGTCTAGTTCTAAAAGACTGAAAGGCGAAGGTTGTTGTTTATCAAATATTTAGGCTAATCTTGTTTTTAAAATATTTTGTTGCATTATGTTTGTACTAGGTATAGATTATAAATAAGCTTTTAGCTTAAGCTTAAGATTATATCCTTTTAATCTGTAGTTATTTATAATCGATTACTTTGCCTATCGTAATTTGGCTAACATTGAAAAATGACTAGGCACAATCATGAATTATCACTTTATTTTATGATTGTGCCTACTGGGTATGTAGGAACCGACTTATCATAGGTACGCAATTAAAAGCAGCTGCCTAAAATATTTTAGGCCAAATAAGAAAATGAATAGACTAAAGTCCTTAAGTATAAGCGTACACGTAAATATAAAATTGTATCTACAAATATAAAAATCACGCAAAGTACTGGTTCTTTCTAAATACGAGATTAAATTAATATTTCTCAACAAAATTTTGTTTATCAATTTGGAAACTTGATCCCAAAACGCAAAAGTTTTCCAATTGGATGATAGGAATAGAAACTCAATCATGCGGATCAAGACTGTTTGGAAGGTTCAGAATGTTTTGATATACGATCTGGGTTTATGGCTATGGCTTATTGTGTTTATGATAAAGAGATTTAACGAACGCTAAACGTTCGTGTGTTGAGTTTATAATCGTATCAATACAAATAATCTAATTGTATTGTTTAATAAATCGTAATAATAATCGTATTTTTTTGTCATACTTATAATCAGTCTATTGTATAATCTAGTATCATAAGAACCTCAATGTGTACTTACATCAGTGATATTTTGGTTCATAGTTTTGGATTAAATATTAATTTGTTTCAATAGATAATTTATAAAATTACACTTATGATACTAAACAAAAGTAATACAGAATAATATATATTATTATTTAATACTATTTCTGATAAGTTATGGTATAAAAGCTTATTTAAGCTAGTTAGACCTAAGTTGACCGTGTCGCACACCCTTAGGCCCAGTTATTTGATCCCGAGTTAACTCTAGTGATTAAATATGCTAATGGTTCCAAAATTTTACGCTTTTATTCATCAATTTTCATTCTAAAAAATGCTTATATAATTAACTCTCCAACTAATTTGATTATTTAATAGCCTAACAATTGATGAAAAAACGCGTTATGAAACCATTCGTTAGAAAAATTAAATATTAGTTGAGTTAACTCGGAATCAAGAAACTGGGCCTAAGTTGGTGTTAACACTCTGTGAAAAGCAGAATACTATTAAAAATTTTAAATGATCATAATGTAAGGATAATCATGACAGGAATTCCCATCGCAACCTGTCGCAAATTTTCGTCTGTTATCGTTTTAATACAGGATTCGCTTTCCCCTATGGACATCGTAAAAGGTAGGTAATTACTGAGGGTTTACGTGGAGAGAATATAATTTTGTTGACATATGTCCTTGCCAAGAAACTGGTGTGAACCGTTGTTGAAACTGAACACCTTACGAACATTGCTTTAAAACTTGTTTCTGGAACATCTTATCTGATAACTAAATGCAGACTTCAAAAGGTTCTCAATTCCACTGCGTTTTTTTATTTGTATATTTTTACGCTTTACCTTGGGCAATTGTGGTTTGATTCAAATATTGACTCTGTTATCGATAAATATGCTTCAGATGTGGTTCATATAAATTTCTTTAAAATCTATTAATTACTTTGATAAATACCTAATGGGCAAAACGAAATAGCGTATAATAAACCGTCGTCTTCTCCATTTATGCAATAAACTTGTAATCTATTATTACGATAATAATTTGTAAGAGTAAGAAGATTTATTTCATTCGCGATTTAAATGCTGAGTGCACTTAAGTTATAATCACAATAAAAACATTAAACATGCCCGAATTATTGTTCTGTGTTCGTGTTTAATACGATGTTAACTTTTAATGGTTCTTTGATTACCTACGTGCCGTTAATCAGGCCACAACGTAGCAAAATAATTACCATTTTACCTCAGTTTGACTGCGAATAGTGAAAAAGTAATTTACATTAAATTTAATAAAGCTGCTTAAAAATAAGAAATATATTTAATTTATTGTAACGTGGATATTTTCATTTGTTTTATACTTATTTGAGAAACGCACCTATGAGGGTTCGTAAAACTTAATATCATAGTTGATTTATTTAGTCAACGATTGTTCTGAACTTAAAATAAGTCGAAGGTATAGGGCTAACGAAAAGATATTAAGCCTCTAATAAACTCTAATTACTTATGTTTCAAACTAAACTGAACTATTAATTAAAGATTTCAAATTGCAATTCGTTTAAATTCTAACAACTTTTGTCCAAAATTGGTAAGCCAATTTTATAATCTATATCTAATACCATTATAGTTTTCGAATCTGGGCGCTTATGTTGGTAAGATTTATTGCCTCAAATACGCCCATCGTTTAGAAAAAAGTCAGCGTTAGGCAATGATGATAAAAAAGGTGAAAATGGGTTTTTTGTTTGACCTACTTATTTACATTGTACAGACATTTGTTTCTAGACCGATTTGCTAACGTGTAAAACTGTTTTTTCAGGAGTATCACCATAAATTATTACAAGATTTATCTATATTATCCCTACAATGTAGGTACTTATAGTGGATTACTTTAAAAGGACTGCGTCTACTCTACGAGGTAATCCTACTAATATTATAAATGTGAAAGTGTGGATGTTTGGATGTTTAGATGTTTGGATATTTGTTGCTCAATCACGCAAAAACGGCTGAACGGATTTGGATGAAATTTGGCATGCATGTAGCCTTTGACATGGAAAGGAACATAGGCTACCTTTTATCCCGATTCCTTAAGTAGTTCCCGAGGGAAAATTTAAAATTGTGTACGAGCTTAAGCCGTGGGCTGACTGCTTAGAAATTTGATATTTTTCTCTATTACAGCGCAAGCTATAACACGGGTGAAAATTTTATTCCATTTTTCGTTACTTTCACATTTTTTATTACCTTTTGGACCCAATTCTGAAGTCCACGCAGACGAAGTCGCGGGCAAAAGCTAGTCAAGTGCATAAAACTGGTCGAAATCTTAAAAAAAGGAAAATAAAATTTTCATACAGAGACAGGTCACGTGACTTTGTATGAAAAGTTGATTTTCATTTTCGAGACTTCGACCTATGTTCTTTGGGAAAAAAAATTCAGTTGTATGCACGTGGTTACCTCGTAGAATATACGCACTCCTTTTAAATTAAACCTGTATACAAACATGACGAAAATACGAATGTAAGGTATTCCATGAATATTGAGAAAGTTACTTTGTTTTTCTGAAACAGTAAAATATCCGAAGGATAATATATCATTGAATGTAGACCGCATAAAGATGCCGTAACTGTCATAACAAATGGCCCCAGGGGTGTCGGTGATATACTGTACCGTGGTATAATACCCTCGACTTCTATAGCATCCTAGAGGAACGGCCGACTGCTGCTAATGATTGTTCTATTGATATTATTGTCCATTCTACACAATCTTATCATAGAAACTCATTGTAAACTACATGTATTAGGTTTCGGCTCAGTGGGTAACATGAATATTGATAACGATACGATTAGTACATAACCCATGTTTAAGCCACTAACGTTGTATTTAGAATAATATGTTAATGTATGAATTTATTAAAGTTGGGAAGTTATCCATATCCAAAACAAACTACTTAATATTTAACCGATTTCGTGTAAAGTTGGTTTCAACCCTAAAAGAAGATAGGTATAAGCTATTTTTTAATAAATCTGACATTTATATGAACGGAAACAAAAGCATAATAGAGTAAAATATGAAACACAATAATTTACTACATTCATATCTGGTTAAGATGTAAGACACCAATCAAATCTCGTTATCGTTAGAAGCAACCTACATTTGTAGGTCACAGCCTTGGGTGCCTCAGACCACCTATATGTTCTTTTTAATGTCAAAATCGAGCCCTGGCACGGGCAGCACAACGCGTTGCTATAACTCCCAATAACGATAAACAGTTACATTGTAGTAAAAACTGTGGTAAATACGGTACAGTGATCCCGGTGCCATTTTCAGCCGCATTGTTTGTCATAAGAGCGCATTGATACGATAATGGTATCGTACAGTTTGACAGATGATAAAAGCGCGAATTCAGCGAACGTACCGTTAAAAGCGCTTGCTAAATTGTTCATGATGTGTTTGGGAGATCGGGTACGATGAAGTTGTTTACAAGGAGTTAAAATGGTGTAGATACTTGATTTATATGAACTCAGTAGGCAAGCGGACAATTTTTACTTTCAATGTCTGGAATATCTACCGCGAATTTAAGTTAACGAGTGGGGGCTCGCTACGTCAGTTGTGGCAACTAGTTTGCCTACTTCTGACGAAACAAGCCCTCACACTAAAAATTTAACGCGCCTTTATTTGCCAAATTACAAATATTTTTTTATTATCTATTTTACTTTTTACTCCCTCCTTCGGGAATTCTCTGCTCTATATGTTCTGAGGAGTAGAGTTCAGGGATAGCATGTTCCTGATGGAACATTTCGCGAGAAGAGGATTTCTGAAGGAGGGAGTTCCCGAGGTATAGAGTTCTCGATGGATAGGGTTCCCGATGGAGCATGTTCCCGAGAAGAGGTTTCCCGAAGGAAGGAGTTCCCGAGGAATAGAGTTCTCGAAGGAACTCCCTTCCTCGGGAATCCTCTCTTTTCGCGCAAGAATTTAGCAGATATAAATCAAATAGCTGCACCATGTAAAAACCCCCTGTACTGTTTGTTATCCAAAACAAAATTATTTGCAATGTCAAAACATCTTGTCTGCATCGTGATCAGTCATGCTTTTATTTTTCGTGTTAAAATCCATCAAATCGGCTTTTCGATACTTCTCTTGGAAACTGGGGCGCAACGGCCGTCCTAAATATAGGGGTCAGTTCATATTGCAAAGTCACGCGGCTTCGTGGAAAGAGAATGACGATGCTTCAGACACAATGTATGCGCGATGTTAACGGCCGATAGAGATCAAGGTGATTTTGATAAAACCGATATATTAAAAATTGTCGCCGTTTCATCACGAAAAGGGTTAGTAGGTATATTATATTTGTTTGGAATCATTATGTTCTTGAGATCTTCTTAATCGCAGCTAAAGTTAACACAGGAGGTACCTACACAGACTAATCAGTCTTCAAGTTGGAAGTGAGCTCACTTAAGACGGTATGTTATTTATACCTGCATTAATATTGCGTGTTTATTTATTTAAGTTTTAGGCGGGATACGAGTCTGTTTCCAGAATCTATTTCAAATGCAATGAAATGAATTTATCTACTGCAATTTGTTCCAGCTTAACGGTTGTGATACAATTAAAAGTATTGCTGTGTGTGTCATGTTACATGAAAGATAGGCTTTCGCAAAGCTGCTGGCTACACTATTACATAACATTCGAATTCTGCTAGGGACTATCTGTAAAACAATATGTTAAGCCTTATCTTTTCATTCTGGATTGACAAATGATATACGGAATATTATATACCTTCGCCGAAAACTTGGGGATCGGACAGACTTTTACCAATCTATCATATGTGCTTGATTGATTAAATTGGTCAATTTTGTTCTATCAATGCAACAGGACCAAGCCGTCATTATTAATAGATGGGTGGATCAACAGAAATGGCTAGCTCTTGCAAATAATTGAATAATGTGGTTACTATGTGGTAAGCCCGCAACGAAGCATTGTGCAACTGTAAATAAATAAACTTGCCACCTCCTGATTTATACCAATGTCAGCTTTTAATCTTTTTTTAATTTATACTTTACTGGACACTAGAAAATACTTATATAAGGCAGACTTTATGCTACATATATGTGGAATTATCTATCAGTTAGAGGGCAAAGAATACTTGGTTAAAATGAGACTATGAATATTATACGGAAAGGAAGCGTAACAATTAAAAGTACTTACACTATGCGAAAAAATATAACTATTACTACTAAATTTTAATTATAATAGACATAAATATTTTAAGTAAGTACTTTACTTTATTACACTTACTTTTATATAATCTTCAAAATAATGACGTATCAAAGTATTCTATTTACATTAATTATTTTATCTGAAAAGTAATTCGCAGTTCGTATTTTAAAATGAAAACGAAATGTACGTATTTTAGAATGAAAATTTCGTATAAACTGTCAGATTAACTACGATGCTGTGAACTTGAATGCCAACTTCCAATAACATATTAAGTATAAGCTTGTGCACCTGATTACCTCGTAAAATATACACACTCTTTTTAAATTAATCCTGTATACCACACTAAAACATTGTACTATCATGATAAATCTACTTTCAAACATTATTCACTTGCCAGTAAAAGAAATTTAGGTATTATTCAACGGAAATTCAGATTTATGTGAGAGAATATATCATTCTCTAGCCCTACGATTAGATTCATGGATACTGATACTACTGAATTACATTTACTCGACGAATTTCTGTTTTTATACAAACAACCTCTATGGCATACATCTAATAATAATAATATCTTGGGACAAGCTCACGCAAGGCCATCTGATCCCAAACTAGACAGAGCCTGTACTATGGTAACCAGACAACTGATAAACATATAACACCCAGACACAGAACTAATGATCGTGCTCATCACACATAGATTTGTCCTGGGTAGGAATCGAACCCACGACCTCCGGCTTAGCAGTCAGGGTCACTAACCACTAGACCAACAGGCCAGTCAATTTAAACAATAGATGCTTACTATCTCGAGACCTTTATTTAAAAATAATCGATTTCCGGCATTGCCGTGGTTTTTTGACGAAACTATTTTAATATTGTTTTAATGACACACTTTCAATTTATATAGGGTGTCATTTAAATATTAAACCTTTATTTAAACACATATATCTTTCATATGGCTTACGTTTTATTTATTAGGAAACTTATAACGTAAATAAATAATATCAAAAGCTCATAGGCACCTATAAACGAACAAGTCTATAAAGAATAGCTTATACCTATTTTCAGAGAAATATTCAGGTGCTGAATTACTAAAATGGTCAGTACCTCATTCCTTCAATCGACCTTAATCGGTAATAAAGGATTTTCGATTCAGTAAATATGATATTTATACCTAAAAACGAACATTTCACCATTCAATATATACCTTAAGGATTTTGTTTGATTTCTACATCTATTTTGGGACTTTTTAGAAACCATTTATAACAAACAGTAAAATTATCTAAGTAATTAGTAATTATTAAGTAAAAATGTCGTGGTGGCCTTGTGGTAGTCAATTAACGGATTTTCGTGCACAAGGTTGCAGATTCGAACCCACTACAGGCAAGGACCGATGTGACTTTTACAAAGTTAGATTATTAAGTACTTTCTTAATTATTCTAAGACACCATTGACTAAAGGTGAAGAAAAATATCGTGAGCAAACCTGGGTTCCAAAAATTGGAATCTGAAATCGCCAGTGTGGTGATCAATGCTCGTTCCTTCTCTATATAAGAAAAGGCTTGTGCCCAGTAGTGGGACATTTATAGGCTGGTAATATATATACACAATCAAAAGTGTCTAGGGATCAAGCATTTTTATGCGGATTTCTTGAGATTGAGATGTGGCTTTGTAATAAATTTATGATTTTATAAATTTATATGGATCCTTTTTGGTGCATTTCATAATTCGAATCAGGAACTGTGAATCAAATTCGAGTAAAAGATGAAAATCAGCTGTCAATATTTTCCCTATAAAAACATACAACGCATTGAAGACATTATTAGTGCTACTGTTTCCCTACTACTGATTAAAACCAACGTTATTATGGAGCGGCGACGTCATTTAAGCAGGGAAGAAATGCTCAGAGCCGTGGGAATGATAGAAGCTGGTTCCCGGCAACGTACTGTGGCTTTAGCTCTGAATACAAGTCAGAGTGTTATCAGTCGACTTTGGACACGTTACCGAAGCACTGGTACCGTGGCTGAGCGCCATGGAGGACGGTATCGCTGCACCACACGGAGACAAGACCGATACATTCAAATCTTAACTCGAAGAGCTCCAACAATAACCGCCATGATGTTAGCCGTGAGGCTTCATCACTCTTCAGGGAACTTAATTAGCGACCAAACAGTCAGAAACCGCTTGCATGAAGTGAACCTTCATTCCCGAAGACCGCTACGGGTACCACCTATAGCAATGCACAATCGTAGGATTCGATATCAATGGGCTCTTGAACACAGAAATTGGGCAGAAGAACAATGGCGTTTCGTGTGCTTTTCTGATGAGTCTCGTTTTGGTATGAGACCGGATACAAGACGTATACGACACTGGAGAACCCCTGGACGCCAACAGCGATTAAAATCCTGCCAGGAAGTCCATCCTTATAGTGGTGGAACCATCATGGTATGGGCGGGTATTTGGATCGGCGGAAGAACTGAGTTGATTTGGATCAGAAGCAACCTCAACGCTCAAATTTATGCTGAGACGATTGTATCAGACGTCATCGTTCCTCTACAAGTGCAAATCGGTCCCTTATTTCAGTTAATGCATGATAATGCACGACCGCACACCGCAAGAGTTGTAAGACAGACTCTCGCCGCAGCTAACATCAATGTCCTGCCCTGGCCTGCTCAGTCGCCAGACTTGAACCCGATTGAGCATGCATGGGATATGCTACAGAGAAGAGCTCTGCCGAATATGGAGGGTATCCAGTCGCAAGAAGACCTTTTTTTGTTGTTGCAACGAACATGGGCGGCTATTCCACAGCGTGATTTGGATGAACTCATTTTGAGTATGCCAAACCGATGTTCTTGTGTTGTTAGTGTTCGCGGTAGAAACACGGATTATTAATTGTTTAAGTTACCCAATAAAATTTTAAAGAAAACTGTTATTTCAGTCTTTTTTTCGAACTTTTGTGTTAGTGGTTCAAATGTCAAAAATCCCTTTATTAGGAAAATGGCAAATTTCTTTATTAATGCAAAGGTGACTTGGTTTATCGTTACTGTGACAAACGAAAACACTTTATTCGATGAATCCTTAAAGAAAATTTTAATTAATATCAATCAGGAGAAAAGTTATTGCAAAAATATATGTTGATCCCTAGACACTTTTGATGTGTGTATATTATTATAATTAAGTCGGTGCTTAGGTACTACTAAGTCTACCCGTCAACGTCATATAATTGATGACCGATTTTATGTAGGAGAAAAATAGAACGTGCTGATTGCAACAGTGCAACGCATACGTCCTACAAAACGTCGGTCCGAAATCGTCTCAGAACCTAAATTCGCCCGATTATCGGTCCTACAAAATGTCTGACTTAGGTGTAACGGGCTCATTCGATTTATGGCTGATTTAACCAAAGTCAGATAACTTTTATTCATGGAATAAATATGGCGTCTCACAGTTTTTAAATATGTCTTATTATTCAATATTTATTGGCGTCTGGCCTGTTGTAATAATGGTTATTGACCGTGGCTGCTAAATCCACAGAATTTGTTCGGTGGGTAAAATCCACCCTTTGTAACATTATCATTGCGATAAAAAATAAAACAAAGAGAATATTATACGGTTTATAGTAAATAGAGCAAGACTAGTAACATTCGTATTTTAAAGTTTAATGTGAGTGAGTAACCTCTGACATGAGCCATAAAGTAGAAAGGTAGTATTCTACTGTGAACCCTAGAAACTGCATAGTACGAGTGAAAAGACAGTAACTTCGGAATATTAACCTAGATATTCTTAGATTGACAGTTGTTAAGTATTTTATTACTTTTGAAACCTGAAAGAGTTCATACTACTACATATTCATGTTGGGAATACTATATTCAACTACCCATTCGATTTTGTAAATTTCGTTCTGAAGACCTAGGCGGTAATGAAGAGACGAAAAGGATGCCTCTAACAAGGAGTGGCCTGGATTAGTCAACGATAGAAAATAATTTAAGGGAAAAGGAGGGGTCTGTCCTGCAGTGGGACTGTTAAATAATTATATTCCTGGTTAATTGAATTTCACAGACAGATAATTTCGGTCCATCTGTGTTCATTTGAACTTTTACTCGGATCGTATATGGATGAAATGTTGTGTATTCACCTTTATCAGTTCGATTAAAGGTCATGTTATCACCTACATGATATAAAACCTGCCTATTTCGAATATTTACGACTCATATCACGCAAACGACAGAAATATCTCAATTATACGGCTAATAAACCGTTGTATTGTCAATTTGGAAGTTAATATAGATTTGATGTTCGATACGCCACTCGTAAAGCGAATCAATAAGACATAATCCACTGTTTACTTTAGGTTTTATATGAGATTATTGAATAAACACGAGTAGGCCGAGTTTTAAATAAGTGTTTAGCCCTTGAATAAGGTACTGCCAGATTTCATCTCCGTTGCTCCTTATAATCATCACCATGTTAATAAAATTATTATTAACATGGTGATAACAACCGTTATTAAATGACTGATTGATAATATCTTTCATATCCACGGTAATGTTAGTAGAATTCAATATATTGAGCACGATTTCATTGCCTGACGCACTACTATGTTTTTTTAAATGAGTAACTGTAATCGTGTGTCGGGTTTCGTGCAAAAAGTAGCCTATCAGGCGCTATACTATACCAAATTTCATTTAGATCGGTTCAGTAGTTTAGGCGTGATTGCGTTACACACTGAGAGACAGAGTTACGTTGGCATTTATAATATTAGTTAAAGTTAAGTTAATAAGCAAGTTAGGAAGTAAAAAAGTAAGGATAGCCTTTAAATTATATCTGTATGTGCATGTCCGAGATGATATTTTTTCATAAATTGTTAGCTGGGGTGTAAACATAAAACTCCACTGTAACATTCTATAAATCGGTCCAGCAATACATTTCAAGTGCTTCAATCCTGAATAATATAAAATATGAGTGAGGTTGTTACTCCCGTGACCATGGCGTCATTGTGAACCTTTCGAGTGATATTTTGGCGCTTGTAATTATGTCAGTGAGAAAGTAGGTCAAGCAATTCTGGAAGTAAGAAGTACAAGCTTGAGTGAGAGCGGTCACTTGAGTGAGGTTCAAATATGAGAAAGTATACATTGTAAGTATATTGATAACATAGAACATTAAAGAAATGTTTTAGGGATAGTTTCGTTTTCTTAGCCAGTGTCTGTCGACTGCCTTTACTGAGATACTTAAAAACAGTTATGGTTTTTTAAGCTTATGACAGCTCTTTATTAAAAAGCGCTAGATGCAAATCTGCAAATGATGTAGAACGAAGCGTGACGATTTTCTCAATACTTTTTTTTTTCTAAATAGATTCTAATCAGAATTTCTAAATTGATTCTAAATATACATAAGTGAGATAAAACACTATGGATATCTAAAATATAGACTATATTGACACGATAGATAGTAAATTTTGTCAAGAGCGTCCGTAAAATTAATGGCATTGTACATGAGCAAGCATACAAGGTGGTGCTCCGGAATGTGATTAACCTTTGCCAAGTTTGGAACCCGAACTTGTAAAGGTCAAAGAGGTATCGGAAACTTCGCTAGGGGTTAGCGGACGTAAAATAAATACATAAAGATAAAATGATTGAATCTTAAGAAATGATTTCTTAGAAAATAGTCGCACTGCCTTTGTCTGCGCCCATATTTATGACTAGTATTAATAAAGATTTATTGTAATATAATTTATATTTTTTGTTTTACAGACGTGTGGTCCACTGCACTTGCTAATAAGTAATAATAATAACTTTAATTCAGACCACAGATCCATATAAAAGGTTAGTAACAAAACTTAAAATAATGTTAGTAGAAAATACATAAACAACACAAAAATTATAAAGTTCACAAAACACATTAGTTTGGTACATGAACTCCTTCTCTCTTGTAATGTCAAGTGTAGGTATACAAAAGCCCAAACTACACTAACACTTTGAATTTTAAAACAACATTATAAAAACCATTGTCCTGGAAAAGGATTTAAATATATGCGAAAAAATGAATCAAAAAATTTACAATAGATATATTACAGCCAGCCCTGCATATTGTGGGAAAACCTGACAAACCAGAGATTTGAACTCCATGGAAGTTGTTTCAAGCTCAGCTAAGATTATACTCCTAATATTAAACTTTCATATTAGGGACGTACGTGACTTTGATTCATCGGTAAAGAAAATTTTCGAGAGTTTGGAACGTGGTTTGGAAACCTGCTCTGTGAATTGAGTTAGGGTTACATTTATTTTTGACTAGCTTCTGCCCGCGACTTCGTCTGCTTGGTCTTCAAATTGGGTCCAAAAAGAAATGAAAAATGTGAAAGATATGAATAATCGAATAACATTTTCAACCGTGTAATAGAGAAAAATACCAAATTTCAAAGAGGTCTGCCAAGGGCTTAGCTCGGTAACAATTTTAAATTTTCCCTCGGGAACTACTTAAGGAATCGGGATAAAAGGTAGCCTATGTTATTTTTCATGTCAAAGGTTACATGCATGCCAAATTTCATCTAAATCCGTTCAGCCGTTTTCGCGTGATTAAGTAACAAACATCCAAACATCCACGATAACTGTTACATTAGTAGGATAACCTGTAGGTATAGAAACATGTGTATATACTATAGATCAACTGATATAATCATGTTGGTTGTACCGTAATGAGGTAGTGCTCATTGAAGCGGTAAATTAACTATAATTTGCTAACAAGGTCATAATAAACCAGAGCTTGCAATTATAGTTTTCAAAGCTTTGAAATAACACACGGGAGTATGAAACCAATCAACTGTGTCAAAAATGATGCAGAAACAATTAACGGTTATACAATTAATTTAAGGAACAATATTAATTGAAACTAGTTTCCTTGGTTATTATTATACCTATGTCGATGGTCGCCTAGCTAGCTGCTTGATTAAACTGATTTCATACATCTGTAAAAGCCTTTGAGACCGGACTTCCTTTGTACTAAGCATATCAAGAGCCAAGTACCAAGTGGGTAAAGTTAACTTCAATATTACGTACTAGTTATTACTATAAAGCCCATGTAGAATTATTCTATGTTTTTTTTAAGAAAAAAGCAAGTTAAAGTTTATTTATTTCGACTGAAATATTACAACGATAGAAAGAAACAAAAGAAAAATGGTCTGCGTGCTTTGATATTGTGACATATACGTTCGAAATTTAAAACTTTTAGACATTAATATTTATGGTGAAATGTCAGGCAGTTTAAGGCGGTCTAGGGTACTTTATTAACGTTAATAACGACCCAGTGTGCGTGAGTACCTTTAATAAAGGTGCGCGGGATTAGTCAAACTTATTGCTGAGATTATCCCTACAGACTGCGGGTTATTGCTTTCAGAGAGCTTAGTCTTAACATCATAGTGTTAGTGGATTTAATATAGCTAATTTGGTAACGAAAAATAAGTAAATATTGTAAACATAATAATATTACCTACCTACACAGTTTTACATAAGGCAAGACAATGGATGGACGAAATATTGTCGTCGGTATTTGTATTTAAGTTGCTAACGTGAAATTATCATGATCAAAAATTTAAAAACAAAGAATGTTCAAAATTATAAATACGAATAAAATACAGAATTACCATAATCCAAAACAGTTTCCCCAGATAATATTAACACACATTCTATACTCAAAGGACAAAAATTCAATGAAGTACAGAGTCTATTGACTTTGTCATTATACTTAATCATTGTCATGGTTTCATATTATTTAAGTTCACAAGTAATTAAGTTTGTCGCGTGTTCACGAAGCTTCATTTCGCCTTCCATTTTGTTTGTTGCAATCTTTCCCTTTAGCTACTAGTTATAAATACAAATAGCAATCAAAGTTCGAAACTATAAAGTTCCCGTGAACGCCTCGCCCAGCAATAAAGCATTGAATACACCTCAGAAACATTCCCTTTGACCGAGGTCTTAGAACCGCTGTTATCCAACTACCTTATTTTTTATTTCTATAGAAGTGAAGGATCATTGTTAAGGAGCTACGCAAGTTGGGAATTACTGAAGTATCAAAGAAATCGAATCACAATTATATAACGAGTGTGTACTTTCTTGTTTAGCCCTCAAAATATAGTCGATAAATTAGGTTATTTGACGGGGTTTTCATACGACTCAGGGGGTTATTCTGTATCTCCAATCAAAACATAACAATCTGCGTTATGCCAACGCAGATTATCGTTAACGAATCTCGGGTCGCCAAATCTTTTTTGTGTTCTGAGAGCGTTAGTATTGTGTTTTAGGCCATTTAACAGATTTTTTACTATTATAATAATGGGAAATATTATACTCATATTCATGCATCCAATTACTCCAATTAATCCAATTTTGACGACCTCCTTGGTCGAGTGGCGTACACACCGGTATTCAAGGTGTCGCCAGCTCTGAGGTCCCGGGTTCGATCCCCGGACGGGTCAATGTAGAAAAACACTTTTCTAAATTGTCTCGGGTCTGGGTGTTTGTGGTACCTTCGTTGTCTCTGATTCCATAACACAAGTGCTTTAGCTACTTCCTTTGGATTCGGAGCACAATGTATGTGATGTTGCCTACATTTTTTTTAATTACAACATCTATTAATTTATAATAATATTAAAGAATAGCTACTGAGCCCTCTTTCATTTCTCCTAATGTTGCTGTGCCCGACAGGGCACAGCAACATATTGAACTTTTACCATATTGAACTTTTACCCATATTGTTTGGTTGGTTTGTCCATATTGAACTTTTACCTGTAACACCATCTATGTAATACATATGGAATGCAATAAAGACTTGAGTATTGAGTATTGAAATCGAAAGAGATATCGCCTGTCTTAACTCTACACGTTACAGCACGTTACCTGCTTGGACTAAATGAATAAGGCCCCGGACGAGTCTTACAACATACTACAAACACTTTAATTCTCATTAAAATTATTAGCGTAATACTTCATCCGTAAGCTAATTACCACTTTAGAATATTCGTTCTAGTAATTAGCCACATTAATTATGAAGACGTATATGCTTTGATTTTAATTTGTAATTCGTTAATTATTCTATTGTTCTATCTATACTTAGAAACGTGCTCCAATTCCGAAGATATTTTTGGAAGACATGTAGCATTCCAACTTACAATAGAAATTGTAAGTTGAAAGGCTAACATTGTGTTATATTCATTGTTTTATTTTGGAACATATATCATACTATCAAGTACAAAAGAGCTGCTTGCTTTTTGTCGAATCATTTGTATTCTTAAAATGCGTATCACTTTTGCATTCAACGCAGTCTTCTCTTGACTTTTCCAATTCTGCTCACTGAAGCATAGTATGTTTACTGACCTATCATTTTTTTTATCAACGTAGCCGAACAGTATAGTCGCTATGTAAATAAAGGTTCTCTGAAAAGTCTTTAAGTTAACGAACACGCTGATTTTGCACACATTTTCTTGTAGAAAATGCCTTTTTAAGGGAAAGATGTAAAAATATTTAGGTATAAGTTCGTTTTCGCGGAAATAGCTCTTTATTTTATGAATCCTTAATGGTGTTAATTTATTTAGTCTTTGTACATTCACCATCATAGGATATGTAAAATGAGAACAGTGTGAACAGTAAGTACAAAAGGCAGTCTTATCACTAATTGTGATATCTTCCAGACAACCTATGCATGGTATTGTGTGGAGTATCTAGAAAAACTAGCATAAAACAGTTGGAACTGTATGTAGCATTCTAATCTGCACTCTTTAAAATGTGCAAGACTGAATCTTCCATTACTATGTATCAGGAAAGGGTTTGGAGACATTACATATTTCATTTAACCGAAGCTTTAATCCAAGTTAATTGGCCTGCATGTTATAATTACATGTTTTAACATACTTTGACGTTAGACATTTTGTAATACGCTGACCCATTAGCCATAATCGTTTTCTACGCGAAATCCCTTTGTAATCGTGTCAATGACATCATCAGATTAATTTTGTAATTTGCATCGGACATTGCAAGGAGGTTGTAATGGTCAAGGCTTCTTGAATCCAATTAAGACGGCTTTAGATCCATTTGAGAGAATTTGAATTGTACTGATATATTATATTATCAATGTTCAGCCACATGAATAAGTTTGATCATACGTGGTAGGCCCAGGCGGATATGGCGAGATGAATTCGATTCCTATATGAAGGATTGATACGCGTTAGAATGGAAAACAGGGAGAGAGGTCTTTGCCCAGCTGTGGGACAGCATGGACTAGTATAATAATAGGTATGGTTTGATAGGCTTAAAATGTAAGTATGGTTGGTTTTATGTAACAGATCTAGTGGCAGCAATTTTGACTTTATAATTTTTTTTTTTAAATTAACCTGTTTGTTGTTGCCTTTGTCATCTGATCAAGATTACATTTACCAATTAAGACATGCAACTCGCCTGCATGTATACCATTGTCTGTCCCACTACTGGGCAAAGGCTTAAAGCCTCAAGTCTTTCCACATACCTCATCCATCTCCTATCCAAACAAATTGTAAGTTACTTTTGTCTTTAAAATATAAAATCATTATACCTACTGTAAAGTTCCACCACAAAAATTAACATTATGTTATTAGTAATAATAATTATAATACCTATTTACATATATTCACTGCATCTTTATCAAAAACACTAATTCCTACTCAAAACACTTCGTATATTTCATTCCAAATTCCCAGTATACAACTTAATGGGTAACGCAATCGTTTCACAAACAGCACTAGTTGGTGTGGGGTTTCTTGAACAGGTGCAGGCGGTGGATATAATAGTTCCACGTACTGAACGTTTTAATACACGTGTTGGGGATCTCTGCTCCCCCAGATGTGAAATTGGTTTATATCGAAAATTATTTAGTAAAGTGTAAGTAAAATGTTGCTTGTCTCCACTTCTCCAGGTGATATAGTTGTCGATTGTTTAGTTTATTCCTTATTGAAAATTAAATACATATCTACTAATATTTTGAATTCGCAAGTAACTCTGCTGTCTGTAAAGCAAAAACGCAAACCGATTCTGATATATACTTTTTATGGGGTTAGCTTAGATCCCAATAAAAGAATATAACCAACACCCACGGGAAGCCGCGGCCAGAAGCTAATAAATAGATAATAATTTTCATAAGTTGGCTTAAAAAGAAAAGTTTTGAAGAAAATGTAGAAATGGGCATCGAAGATATATAGTCATCATTTGAATAAAGTGCCTAAGTGTCTTGTTTGGAAGAGTTTAGCAATATTTAAATTATTTAATGATTGACAGTGAAGTTATAAGAAAATAATTATCAATTTATTTAGAGCCATACATATTACCATGACATACTTACAAATCGAAATTGCGGCAAGTAAGAACGAGGAAAATCTTTGTAAATTGACGAATTGATGACGCGGAAATTGACTGACGGTGACTGGAAATGAAAATATCTCTGTAAATGAAAGGGTGACATGTAATACGCAACAGTCTCTTGACATATTTTTTAACTACCTGCTTTTTACCCCAATGCGCCCGAAGGACCCTCCTTCGGGCGCTTTCCTGTCTTTAAATTCTAATAAATATTTTTTTTCTGAACCTCAATATTAACAGCCCCATGTTCATAGCTTAGGTACCTTCATAAGTAAATTTATTTACTGAATGTCTGCTCTCTATATGACTTACATTTCAGACCTATGGAGTTGGACCACTTGGACACGTAGGACACTTTTGAACGGTGCACCTAGAATCATTACTTTAGTAACGTTTCTTGAGCGCCTTTTTGAGGTTCATGAAGAAAAAAACTTTTAGATTGGAGATAGTAAACCTAGTTGTATTTAACCAGGTAATAAAGCATGCAATGGCCGCGGAATAAATAACGAAATCGACATGTTTCAATAGGTAGGTACTTGACAAAAAATCTCTAAACATAAATAAAATATTGATTATTATGTATGATAGATAGGTACTATACAGGATTATTTTTTATGGAGTGCGTTTATTCAACGAGGTAATCAGATGCATTAAAATGAACAACTTTTCCCAAGGAACATAGTTCATACAAACATAAGTCACGTGACCTGTCAATTTTAATGAATAAGTATTTCATTATATAAATGCAATATAGTTGCGAACACGTTTAGTTGCTACCTACCTATTTGCCATTAACTCGCCATGCTCCTATCATAAGTCGATTCCTTTTCTTTTTGCTAATTTATTTTCTTTTCTAACTACTATTTTCTTATATTATATACAACATGTAACAAAAACCCTATCCAATCCCTGAGAGTATTATTCAGTATCATACTGCGAACACATATACGTAGCCATTAAATGGATTGGAGATGATTATTTTCCCCAGTAAAAATAATTAAATCAAAATAAAAACTGATCCAAGGCAACAGCAACACTGACAGCTCCTCAAAGTTCACGTACTTACTACCTACAGTTTTGTGTCAAAGAAGCCGCCTATGCGAGACGGTTCATGAACTACCACGAATACGCCTTTATTGGATCTGACAGGGGTTTTGTTACATGTTGTATAGTATGTACACTATGGAAGCACTAAGAAGATTACAGTAATAAAATTTGCCATAGCATTTCATAAGTACAAAGTTCTTGTAAGCCCCGGTAAAGTTGACGTGATAAATGTACAACAAGATTGCTTTTATATCAGATGAAACGAAGCGCATGGAAATACGATGGAAGATTACCGAAAACTAATATCGCGTGCGAAGCCGCGGGCTAAACTAGTTTTACCACTAACATATTTTTTACTTTGGTTTACAAAAAATCTTACCTTTTTTTTACTTAGTTCTTTTAACTGAGTTTTAAATATAATAAATAATAATAATAATAATATCTTAGGACAAGCTCACACACGGCCATCTGATCCCAAACTAGGCAGAGCCTTTACTATGGTAACCTGACAACTGGTAAACATACTTATATATTTTTAAATACATACATATTATAGATAAATAACACCCAGACACAGAACAAATGATCGTGCTCATCACACAAACATTTATCCTGGGTGGGAATCGAACCCACGACCTCCGGCTTAGCAGTCAGGGTCGCTAACCACTAGACCAACAGGCCAATTTAGGCTATTTTATTTTATACTTTTTCGTATCTCAGGATATCGTGCTACCCAGTAGAAAAAGTTGTGGAAAAAGATGGCAGTCTCATCATGTTATATATACAGTATTGAATTGAATGTAGCTAGACTGGACGCCGACTTCAACATAGCTTGGAAAAAGGTTATAGGCAGAAGAAGATACAAGAACCTAAATGCCTAGAAAACTAAACCGAACTTTTATAATAACTAACACGAAAGAGTAGTAGAGCGGTTATGCTAACAATTATTGTAATAATCTAATATCTTAATAAGTAAGTTTCTATTTTAGTTGAAAAAAAGTTATTTATATCACAATTCAATTATTTCTACGTTCTATTTGCGTATCATCCTCATTTTCTTGTTTACCTGTCCCTTCAGGCGCACTGTCCCGTCTTTTTGCTTTCATCCCGGCTAAACATTCCTTTTCTACAAAAGTACCAGGAATAGGGATAAAGACTGTCCAAAAAACATTTTGAATGTAAATGGTTGTTCGTAATCCCAACCGCGTGAAATTAATGTGATTGCTTTCTCGTAATATTCATGAAAAAAGATTATTAAAAATCTAACGCTAAAGTAAATATGAAATCGTGTTTAATTACATGCTAAAATGGACAAAGACGAATTGTTTGTCGTTGAGGTTTAGCAAATTGTTTGCTATTCTGTAATGAAGTATATCACTAATGTATTGTCATAACCAACATTAAAAAAAGCCCTGACTTCTAAGCCGGAGGTCGTAGGTTCCATTCCCACCCAGCGGCCCAGGACAAATAATTGTGCGATGAGCACGATCATTTATCCTGTGTCTTGTATATAATTTATCTGTAATATGTATGTATTTATATATGTATTTATTATTATGTATGTATTTAATATCTGTAAATATATAAGTATGTTTATCAGTTGTTTGGTTACAACAGGCTCTACCTAGTTTGGGAACAGATGACCGTGTGTGAGATGTCCCAAGATATTATTATTATAACTACAAATGTTCTACAAAAACTCTCAAGAAACGGAATTAAGGAAAAGAAAACCATACGAGAACCATCAAACAAAACAATATTGGTGGTCTCGTACTTAGTGGAGTACCTTTAAAACAGTAAGCTATTGAACTACCCATTCGCAGTTCCGTCGCTTTATTAACGTAATAAAACTTTATACAAAGGAAAAAGTGTCTATTCACTAATACCGTAGGACAAGCCCGAACAATGAGCCATTGTGAACGCTCAGCGGTTATCACACAACAATGAGTGTTGTAGAATTCATACAGCCTTTTTAGCTGAATCATTATTTTTTAGCTAACGATTATTATTTTTCAACTAAAACTGATTTTGATAAGTAATTTCATTAATCTAATGGGACCTGAAAATGTCGTGGTGGCCTAGCGGTTCTATGACCGGATTTGCATGTGGTAACAGGTTCAAACCCAAGTAAGTACCAATGAGACTGTTTTGAAGTTATAAGTATGTAGGTACTTTCGTAATTATTTTGATCGTGAGAAAATCTGGATTAAAAAATATGAAACTGAAATCCGCAAAGAGCAAGCGTGGTGATCAATGCTCGATCCTTCTCTATATGGGAAGAGGCCTGTGCCCAGCACTGGGACATTTATATGCTGGTATTATTGTTTTTTGTACTTAATAATTGGACCTATTTGAACCGGATCTTCTATAGTTGTTTAATATTTTAATTCCAGTGGTAGCTTATTACAACAGGTATAGGTACTAAAGTACCTAGTTGTTCTCTAGAAAAAATTGTGTTTTCTGGTAAACGTAGCAATCATAAACTAGCATTATGTTGAGATAATAAACATTCACAGCATTGTTGAATTCATATAATAAAAATAATAAATGTGAAAGTTAAAGAAGTATTTAAAAATCAGCGATCCGTGCTTCTTCTTAAATGTTATCTTCAAGTTTTAATTATTTTAATGAAAAGACAGATGTAAGTATTCTTAAGTTCAACTGTGTATAACATCTAGTGCTATTGACCCTAGCTTAACTTTAATTTTAGTTTCAAGAAAAGCAAATGCGCTTTTGTATTAAAAAATGTACACACGATTTTAGTTCATTACCTACTCAAACTGCAACACTGCAACTTGCCCATGAGCAATGCCAGAAAAAGAATAAACAAAAGACTGAGCGCTGACAGTTTTAAAACATAATAATACTAGATGAAAACCCGGCTCCGCTCGGTTTAAATGTGACTCATGATACACAATGTAGGTAAATATTCTGTAGTCATCGGTTCTATAATATCGGTTCAATTGGCCAATCTCAGGTTTAAAGAAAGAACACATAACAAAGAGTTTATCATAAAAAAGTTTCAAAAACAATATTTTCGCGAAACGTCAATGACTGAAGAAAAGTATTAAGTTTTGTTATGATTCAATCAATGTTTCCGGCAAGACGTTTCTATAATAATAATAATAATATTATGTAGGTACCTAATTAAGAAATAAAATTACCGCTGACTGACAGCATTGATTTTTGTTATGGTTAGTATTCTTTTTTCTATGGTTGTTATCGCAATTGGCCAATCTCAGGTTTAAAGAAAGAACACATAACAAAGAGTTTATCATAAAAAAGGAGTTTGTCATAAAAAAAGTTTCAAAAACAATATTTTCGCGAAACGTCAACGACTGAAGAAAAGTATTAAGTTTTGTTATGATTAACTCAATGTTGCCGGCATTTTCAGGCTACTTAGGCCCATAGATACACATATATTTTATAAGTACATTTTGTGTTATTAATATAAACGTTTCGTTTTACACAGTCAAATGAGTCACAGTTCTTTATGATGGCTACTTCTTTGGCGCGACGTAGGTACGCGATGTGTTAATTGGCGAGGCGTATATTATGCAATGGAACGTGAAAAAAGCGAAATAAATATCGCGTTCCGAAACGATTCTGGTCCCAACTATCATGCAACTGTCATACGCCCTGTCAGCACTGTAATCACTTCAAGGAGGTTGTATGATAATAAACTCCTTGAATCACTTGGAAGCAGAATTATCTGTTACGGAACGCGGCCTTATTAATTACCCAAGATGGCGACTGCGGTTTTTTTGTTTGTCAGTGCCATTAGAATTTAACGAAATTCTCCATAATCCGAATTTTGCGGATATATGTTGTCGACTCGAAATCAATATTTTTTTATGTTTTGTTATTCATATAAGGTTTCGATCGAGTCTACCGTAGCCCTGAACGAAATTATTAATATAGAAGATAGGATACATTCAAAGGGAGTTCGTATATCTTATGAGGTAATTAGGTACATAAAACTGAACAAGGAACATTTATGTCGAAATCGATAAAATAAAATCAACTTTTAATACAAACATAAGTTACGTGACCGGTCACGTATGAAAATTGAATTAGTTGATATTATTATCGTCTATTCAACTATTGGGAAATGAAACAATATTTTTTAATTTTTGTACATATTTTTTCTGCCATGTTGATTTTCCGGGAAATCATTATTCGCAGTTACGAAACATTGGCAACAAAGACCCATTTTAATTTTAATTGTATTTTATACTATTTGTTAAAACATTGATATTTAATATTATTTTATGTGTATCATAATACTGACCAGTAATAAAATAGTGTCAGTATTCAGTATTTTAGTTACATCATTGTACCTACTTCTATATCTTGCGAAGCTTAGCTTGGCGTGTTTTGTTTTTTGAGACAGATATCAAGGTATGGTAAGAACTATTTATAATCAATACTCAATATAAATGTCCATAAATATACCTCAAAACTATTGTTTTGAGGTACATTTTGGACTCGGTAGGGCACATTAAAACAATTATATAAGATTCATTAATATTTCATTAAAATAAATGTATGAAGATGTTTAAGTAAAGTCTGAAGTGTTTTTACAGCTTTTTGCGAATAAGTTAAGTTATACTATGACGTCAGAACCAAGACTAAGAGAAACTAGACTCTAGGAGAGTGGCTTGTGCGAAAAAGTAAATTGTGAGAAAAGGGATATCGAGGACTTAATCTACAGTGAAATAAAACATGTTAAATAGGTAGATGTGAAAACTGTTGCTAAGCGGAAACTTATTCCGGGTGAGATAAATTATCCTATTTGAATGAACAAAGTCTGAAGATTAATTGTTCCTGCTATAGGTATTATATTATTAAAGTCTTTTCATTCGTCAGCAGAGTTAGCAGTTGTCGTCGATTGTATAATTGTTTCTGTTTCCAGCTATTCAATAAATTGCCATTGAAATGTTTCCGGAAGTCGAAAACTTGACCCCAAATAATCGGTTTAACTAAGAGGCTGTCACTCAGCTACTAATGTATTGTTAAATAAAATAAAAGTATAAAGGTAAAGCTTAAATAAGTATGTAGGTAAATGCTAGTACAAAAACATTTCAGCGAACCAAGATCAGAAACAAATGACACAAATATATAGATATTCTAAAAATAGGCATGTTGACTGGTTAAAGAAAACGTAATTTTATTATTCCTTTTTTTTTGTTTTATCAAATAAACAAATACTGACTTAGTTAAAACGCATTAAAGTTGGGGAGTGGGGTTTCACTACGTCATCGCTCGGTATAAGTTTTACCAAGGCGTGACGTCATGTGACATTTCAACTCAATATATCTCCGTAAATTTTTGAACACGTGAAAAATGAAAAATTACGTGTCCAATACTTTTCAATAATTTACCTAATAGACGAACTAAAAAAAAAGCTAGTTTACACGCCTATTCCAGTAAACAGAAAAACGCACTATACGCTACGAAAGAATAGGTACATGCCTCACGCACAAAGGCTCATGTAACCCGCAGGCAGGATATGTATCCACTAACAGTAGTTTCGATGCCAATAACTGCCTTGGGGTACATTTTCTAACAAGCATACGCCATCATGTCATGGCTGTAGTTATTCGGAGTTCGTCATAAAATCCTCATTACTTGAGCTGCACGAAAACGGCTTCAAAACCTCTTCACTCACAAAGTATACTTGAGATTTGTAATTGGCTTTTCCTGGCATATCTTAGGAAATACGTTTAGCAGCCGATAAATTATGTGGAAATTTTGGGGCAGGATAATTATAGAAAAACAAAGAGCTTTTACGAAACGAGGCTTATAATTCAGTTTTAATTTAATCATAATTGATTTGAGATTGGTCTTAGCTTGTGGTTTTAATGCTTTTGCAGATAAAAACAAAAGAACTCTCACGTCTTAAAATTGCACGGCAGAAAAGAAAAATACATTGTTTCGGAAATCCTGGTTGATATGCTGTCATCTGTTAAGGGGTTTCAATCTATCTTATGCGTTTTATCAAATTAAGACTCAACGGATATGGGGTTACGCTGAGAGTTGAATTAAGTAACGTACTATTTATTACCAACTTGATCTCCACACACGAAGTTAGTTAGTACGATATAAATAACAACTACAGCTTAGTACTTGATCGAGAACTTTGGCATAATTTTATGTCTATTATCGTTAGTGCAATATGAAAATTGGAATAGATACTAATAGAAAGTTAAAATGATTTTTACATTTTGAGAACGTCCGCCGAATCCGAGTTTGATAACTGTGTATAGTCGCAAATTCAATCCTCACATCGCCGGGAGGAAATCTGCATGGATTGTTTTGAACATTTCCGCACGTGATCTGTGTTCGCAATAATACTCACATCTATGGATGTGAGAAGGACCTAAGTTCGCATCAAAAAGTTCTCTAAAATAATGAATACGGGAACTGCGTGGAATAGGAGATTCTACGGATTGCTCTTCATAAGTTTGACTTTTCGGACTGTGATACTAGGATGTGGATGTTGTGTGTCGTAAGCATGTTTTCTGTTTTAAAATCATCATTTGTTGAACTCCCACTTTCTGCACTTCGCACTTCATTGTTTGAATAAATGCAGGCATTCTTAATTATCAATACGCCCTGTTTCCATTGTCCTGGGTAGGAATCGAACATCATTTGTTGAACTCCCACTTTCTGCACTTCGCACTTCATTGTTTGAGTAAAAGCAGGCATTCTTAATTATCAATACGCCCTGTTTCAATTGTCCTGGGTGGGAATTGAACCCACAACCTCCGGATTAGCAGTCAGGGTCACTAACCACTAGTCCAACATGCTAGTCGATGTATCTAAGCTCGAATACTAAGTTGGATAAAGTAGCGGGTTTAAATAAAAACCCGAATCGTCACCATTACTTACGAAAAGATAATTATGGCGGGTGTTGGACGAAAAGATTAGCGCTTGATAACATTAATCTTTTTGTTCAACGCCCACAAAAGAAATAGGTCGGTTTATTTAACCACAAAAACGCGCCTCTCTAAATTAAAACTAGACGAGTGTTAATCCAGTTACCTGAAAAAGTACAGACGACGACGTCAAGTTTATGTTGGAAATAATAGATCAGTAGATTAGTTGAGTTCATTATGTGAATAAAGTACAGTCACGAGCTTAAATATGTATACACATACCGAAATTGTAAAATTAATTTAGCGTTGAAACTCAAAAATATTATACATGATTCGAGAAATGGTATAATTTTATGTTGTTAAATGACTAAAAGTTGAATTGATGGTGAGTTCCTGTTAAATTATTGTTTCGCAATTTCGCTATATGTATACTTATTTATGCTCATGACTGTACTTACCGAGGTCGGGATCGTAATTATGCGTGAAACGGACTTTACTTTTACTGATAATATGAATTTCTGACTATGATGGCAGGGATTACACAGCAAATAATAAGATATGCAGATGACCAGTACTGAGATATAAGACTGTCAATTATTGCCGAATACTGAAACGACAATCAATTTAAAGCCACCGTTAAATCTCGTACTGGTTCTGTCACTTTAAGGTGCAAAGTAGCGACAGAGACTGCACGGATAGCCGAGTGGTATAGGTCACCACGCTGATTACCACTGTGCGCGACGTGCTGCGGGTTCGATCCCCGCATGAGACAAGCATTTGTGTGATCCACAAAATGCTTGTTCCAAGTCTGGGTGTTCTTTGTGCATGTGATTTGAATGTTTGTGAAACCCCCGCGACACAAGGATTAAATTCCATAGAGCGGGCGTCGTTTTTTTTAAAAAAAAAAAGAAAAATAAATTTAAGAACGTGTAAAAGTTAATTAGCGTCTCAGTATTCGGGTTAGACCAAAAATAGTCAAAATAGAGGTCGGATCTCAAAGTTATCAATTTTAAATACGTGACTCTCATATATTTGATACATCACATGATAAAACTTGCAAGAAGTCCAAAAAGTTTGCTCTTCAGTTCAATATTATTTTTACTATGAAAACATAAAAATGTGGGTAGGTCGGCCGCGGCCGGTACCAACGGCACTGGTTTACGGTTCAAAGACGTCGACTTCGGGAAATTGCAGTCACTACATATATTTATTTTATTGGAGTTTGTAGACTTTAGAATATATTGTTGCACAGGAAACTTGTCTGCTGTATCAATTTACTTTAGTAGACATCCTTGTTATAATGAAACTTATTGTTGTTGTATTTCAAAAATGGAACAAGTTTCCTTTTTTGTGCTAGCTTTTAAAAATGAAAGAATAATAAACTAAATATATTGGTAGGTACCTATGTAGGCATTTAAATTTAATGAAAAAGTTTTTATAAAATATGTATAAAGAGTAAAATAACTGGCCAGTGCTCCCCATTTTAATTGACTTCAAGAGAGCTTAACTAAGCGAAATGGCGGATTAATGAATAGAATTCATCCGAGATAATGTTTCCTAGCGTTCTGTGTATGCTGGATCCTCATTAGGATTTCTCGTAATCCCTTATTTTAGTTCTCATTAGTATTTTAGATGAAATCTCTGCCGATGACCAAAAAAAGGTCAGAAAAAATAGTTAAAAGGCTCATGTTCAATGCTCTCATAAATTTTAATGTGGAGAGTTTTAGTAGTGGACTAGTTCATGAAATAATTAGGCAACACTATAATTTTTTGTAGGTATATCTAAATTTAATTTTACTTACTTGTTCCACGGATCCATATTGTCGTCTAGAAAAGACCCCTCGCCTGGATATTAACTCGCTTGCCGACGATCTGTGAACAATAAGATGAGAAAATTTAAAATTGGAACTTCATTCTGTTTGTATTTTCTAAATTTAATTTTACAAATCACAAATCTAGATTTATCAATATATGGGTGGTATTGTTTCCTTTTTTTTTTGTTTTTTAGTGGCTGTATAGTATGTATTTCAGAATGACTTGTTTTAAATGTTGAATTTAGGACTTGACCGAAATCAGTTTGAAAGTCGTTATTCGCTAAGATTTAATAAAAATGACTAGCTATAAAAACTTTTTAGTAACTGCAATAGCGTCGTTTTAGATAAGGTGGAATTGTGCATATCGTGCAAAATTTTTCACTGCAAATGTTCCGGGCTTAGTCGGAATGCTTAGAATTTTTATATGCTACCTATTTCAAATAGCTGCGGTGACTTCATTGGTAGATGAATACAACTTGTGCTAAATATTTTATGACTGTTGATACTCCGTAGGTACTCGGTATCAATTTTGAACGAAAGACAAAAAAAAACAGTTGTATTTTGCAGTTCCACTAAATTCTAGTAAACTTATGTACTCACATAATTTCGTAGAAACTGCCATAAGATATCATATTAGTGTAACTTTGCGTTTTTGTTGTAATATTTCTAAGAAATTTCTATTTAGTTTTTGTATTTTGATTAACGTGTACTTTGTATATTTGTAAGAGCTTTTATTATGATTAGGGTTAAGGCAAGGCATAAACAACAGACTGGAGCTTATTTCGTTAATTCGTAAATGTAAAAAGCGTTATCGTTAACTGAAAACAACGCAAACTACACACAATTCCCAAGGAACATTAAACTCTTTTACAGCGACGATAAATGGCTAATTTATGTGAATACATTACACTCAGACTGAACTTATATCTCCTTGATAGTCCGCCCTCAAAGTTCAAGCAAAGCAAGTGATCTTGAATGAACGAACGAGTGAACCTAAGAACGAGTGAAGCTATCAAACACCATCAATAGATATAATCAGTCACATTTAAAGCCCCCAATTAAGTGAACGACACTTGGAGAGCTAGTTTCCCGTTCAGAATTAATTGCAATTCCTCCATCTGAGAAGTTTAATACACATCTAAGATCTAACTGCCTTATCGAAAGGTCAGATTAGCTTGATTTAATTCGATTTAACGTATTTGCTATTTTGAAATTTCAGATTTTTATTGTACTTGCGTGACAATCCATTTTATTATCAATACTAATATTATAAAGAGAAAGGATAAGTATTTCACCATTAGGTAGACTAAATTCACTAGAAAAGTAAGGAATTAAGTAATATTATTAATTCTTTTTTTATATGTTGATAACGTTATTATTATAAATATTTCCAACTTAACTATATACACACTAATACTAAACTATATTAATCAAACAAAACTAAAACTAAAAATTAGCATAAAAAAACTTTTGCACATCGCTGTCGACTGGAAGTGTGCCCATAAGGCTGGCAGCATTGCCATTAAAGTATTTTATATATCACAAAATGACTTAGGTTACACTTTACAACATTAACTAATACTAGGTTTGTACATTTTTTAATAACTTTGTCTTAATTATGACTGGATAAAAGACTGCGCGTATTTTACTGCAAGGTATTTTTTTTTTCACAATACGACATAACGACACTTATGTCGTATTGTGAAAAAAATAATATTTGTTAAAGGCTTTTTTTTTTTTCTTCTTTTATATTAATAAAGTTAAACGATTAAATTGATCTGCATATAGAAACCGATTAATAAGATCAATTTAATTCGTTGTCAAATCAACTGATGTTGACCTAAAGAGTTACAACCAATCTCAACGCTTAATGTGATGTTAGACAGGTGACTAACTATTATGTGTAGATCAGGCTCTCAGAAACTGGGGTTAGTTTTTTTACTTTTGACCCGGGCATAGAATTTCTCCTCCACCCTGGGGAAGGTGGAGGGGTATTCCGGACTCCTACCGGCTAAAACCACCGGAGTGCTTCTCCCTTTCCATATGCGCAGACCACCACAATGAGTCGTGCGAGTTGAACCACCAACCCTAACGTTGAGTTTAAGCATTCAAAATTTGGCTGTAAGCGTGTTTTTACTTTGTTATTTATGCTGATTAGAATCTATAAGACCGAGTGTTGTTTAAAGCATTTGTTCGAAGATTCCTTCACTGTTGATTTTGTATTAGCTTTCAAGAAATCAAATGTCATTCACCTCGCCAGCTGTGGAGTTAACCCTGAAGTAATATTTACATTTAAAGGAAAATGTTAGGAAAGATAATAGCGTTGAGCTTTCTTGCGCAAGCGTTTTGCAACAACATTGCGAATCAAATTTAAAGGTAGGTATTGTATGTGTAGGTACATGTACAATTGTACATGGTACCTATTTTAATTTTGTTTGTATATGATTTCTGTCAAACAATTTTCAGTAAGACTTATGAGGTAGGTACCTTAATTCAATATGTGGGTGCTTATTTAGTTTATTCCCCTTTTTTAATTATTTAAGGAAACAGAAAAGAAACTGATATCATGTGCCTACTCAATATGATCCGAAAGAAATACTATAAGCAGGAAAATTTCCGTCTGACTTCTGAAGACATAATATATTTTTAGAATAATTAATGAGCTTCAGTTGATTTGAGGGATTGTTTTTTACATCAAAGACGAAGGCAATTAAAGTCAAAGGAACCAAAAACATTGGGAAGTGACTTTGTTCTTTATAAAATAGCTTAATTTTATGTTATTATTTTTTTGCGCTTTTCAAGTATGATAAAGTAATTCTCTCTGCAATTAGTATAAGAGGTATTCTTTCTTCATTAAAGCAAAGCAATCTTGAGATTGACGCTCACGTGACGACAGGACTTGAGGGACCAATGCTATCTGTGGACAGCCGCAATACGCATTTGGAAACTTTCTATTGATTTATTCGAACTACCATAAGCTGAGCCCTGAATTGGCATAGAAAACGTTGACAGTTGCAGTTGTTGATATATGAATGTACCTCATTGGATCGTCTGTGTAAATGGGACTTATCTTTCTTAAAATATATTGCTGAATGAATTATTATAATTTTTTATTGCAAAAAATCGGATCTAAAAATATCGCGTCTAGTTTAATGAATCAATTTCAAATCTTTATAAGGAAAGGAAGCATTTATATTTTATTTATCATTACTACAAATACTTCATGCTATGTAATGTACAAGCCTTAATTCCTACGAAAATCAAAACAAGTTACAGTATTATTTTTATAATAAAAACCTTATTATCGCGCTTATAAAGTTCATAGCGTTATACCACAAAAATATAGAACTTCCGCAGCCGGTAACCTTGTAATTTACGTCCGGATGAACTTACGGTCGTGTACCCAATATTATCCATCATCTTACCTTTTGTCGCGAAATTCCTTAGAGTACCTTCAATGTTCTATAGATAAATGTATTAGCGCTTTTACGCACTAGCTGTAAACCGCAGCGCACGTTTGGCCGCCTTTTTCAATAAAGTCTGCAACCGCTTGTGATCGTATTCAAGCGGTTTCATACTTAAAGAAGCGAGCGCTAAATTTGATGTTGTGCGTATATTCTGAGATAAATATAAACTGTCGACGTCGAAGAAACTTTTGGCATATAAGAAACGTTAAGACCTGATAAAATTCGAAATCATGAATCCATGTTTGTTTCTGAAACTTCACACGTAACTTAGTTCCAGTTTTCAATGTACAGCGCGAATATGGAATATTGATATTGGCCCAATAGGGAAACGGATTTTGTTACTTGAATAGAGAGAAAATACTTTTATGTATTCCTTACAATTTTCGTTTTATTCACATCTATGTTTTTTGAGCATGTACTCAGGCAGTTGTACCGACAGTGACGGAATATATACTTTACAGACATGTTTCTATTGCATTTAATGTTTAACGGTTCCTAAAATACTATGAAAAAAAAATAGTGCGTAGGATCTGTCCTCTTTCTTCTAAAGAAATTGGCATAAAAATAAAATTAAATATACTGCACTTTTGACACAAAAACAAAGTGACAAATTCAGCACGTAAGACTTACCATAGCTTACCTTAGGACCACTAAGTATCTAAGTCTTTCCATAATGTGTATAGATTTCTATGATACTTCTTCCCTAACTCCTTGTTTGTTTGTCAAACAAACATTGGGTATAATCTCGTATAATGACGGCTGACGAATGTTCCGCATTACACCGTAACAGAGCTTAAATGGTTCACATTGTCGTGTAATTAAGAAGCTTGTCAAAGTTACTTAAGTAGTACATGTATATTGTATACATTCGTGTGTAATAAGCTACCCCGTTTTTTCTGTGTGACTATGACAGTCCTAAGAGAGAACTTTTATACATGGATGATGGCCGAAATGGAATGATACAAGATTGGAAACTGTAATTAATTACTTTCGATTTTAAACCGATAAACTTAAAAAAATCAGGAATTATTATTTGTCTAAGACTGGTACAAATGCTCAAAGCGGCGGCAGAATGGGTAGGGCGTTTGCTATATGTGGTTGCTGGCTAAATCCCACTTACAGAAACTCGTAACACGAGCATTTAGTTTGGTTCGAGTTTTACAAGTAAACTAGTAATGTGCGACCCACACTGCTATAAGTCTTACACTTTTGCTTTTGGCTAGTGTTGAAGAACATACATTAATAATCTACAATAAATTGCATGTTAAAGCAACAAAGCAGACTAATGTCTCATACATGTAGACATGTCCAATGCAGCATGTCATGTCAACTGATGTCTCCCTAACATCTGTGACAACGACATATGTAAAACAAAAACGTGAGAACATACATAATGTGTTGCATTGCTGCCTCACAATCGCCGTTAAAATAAAGAGTTCATTTGCATAAAGCAATGGTAGATAAACTCATAGATAATATCTACATAAGTGAATATGGTACAGATTTACATACAAGCTCACTTATTCATGGCTGTAACTAGCACGCATCGGATCGTGTTTATGAGTTTATGCAAAACGTTCTTGTTCTTGTAAAATATAACGCAGGATTGTTATCAATAGTGACGTAAAGTAACTGATATGTATATATCAAATAAAAAAAGGTTTAATGCCAAAATCTGGCTGTTTTTTTTATCCAGTCGCTTAATAATTGGCTATTGCTTGTCAAAAATCCACAAGAGTCGCTAGTGTCACATAACGTCTATCTGTCATTCTCCACCAATGAGAGACAAGCTACTGGCCTGCGATTGGTCAAGATTGACAGGTAGACCTTAAATGCGACCCTAGCGTATTTTCGACACGCGATAGCCTCTGAGTTTTGACATATTGATATGTTGCGGGAAAGAGATGATGATATTACCACGCGTAAAACTCTTTTCTTATTTTTAATTTAAACCATCATACTGTTAAAATATCTCTATTTACCTTTGCCCTGTACTACTTTTTCAGCCATTTGTTGGTCGAATTATAAGTATGATTTCTTGCTTTTAGCATTGGCATCTAAAAGACTAATATAAGCATAAGCTTCTGAGGTTTTAAACTATTCTAAACAAAACACTTTTGTTCGTAAAAAGGAACTTCGCATCTTTTTACATCAGCCATTTGTCTAATGAAAAAGATAGGGCACCTAATTCAAGTGAAAGGTGTTTGAAATGGAAACGGTTCATTTTGGTCCATCGGCGCCATTTCGAATTATACGAACCTTGAACCCGGTTTACGTGAAAAACAATTGTTTGTATACAGGAAATGTATAGTGTGATGTTTTTCTGATGCTAAGATTTTTTACTACCATGTTTTCTGTCCCAAGTTTTCTCAACTTAGTCAAGAAAGTAAACATTCGGCAACTGCTGGACTTGGGGGGTAAACATAAAATAATAATAAAGTATATTAAGACCTTATTTATTGAAGCATTGAAATAAATTCCTAGAAAAAGTGTTTATGGTTATTATAAGTTATTGATAAAAATATTATTTGTGAAGAGGCCAATATATACATATTTTGGGTTAATTTCTGAATTGGTATTTACATTATCATGATGGTACGTATTAATAATAACTTAATTTAGATTGTTTGTAAAACAGCGGATTGTTTGTTATTAAGTGCGTAAATATTAAAAAAAAAACAAAATGATATATTCTGCAGTTTTTAGAGCTACACGTCCACGGCAAATTATGCTTGACGAAAATGAACCTAATACTAAAGCTATTTACGATTAGCGATCGATGCTAATCAGTTATAATTCTACAATCTATAATTAATAAATGTTCAAATGACAGCCAGTTTTTCCTCAACCATTAAAGGAAAATTTAATGAAGAAAAAATACCGCTTACTCGAGTAATTTCGATTAAGACGCAAAGCTCTCAGTTTTTTGTTAACACCCCGTGACCATTTTCATTGACCTCAGCTGTTTCAGTGTTCGTGAACATTTTCCAATAATTTGGAGTGCATTGATCTGGTCGTGGGTGACCTCTTGGGGCTATTGAGATATCGCTTACTGCGACCCTCGCTAGCAGATGGCACTCAACACAACTGAAATTCAATGTGGAGTGGGGACTCCTCCCCTTGCGACACGTCCCGAATCTCACATTTTATAGAGCCAAGACACATGCTGCTACAAAGCGATAGACAGAATTTGAACCTACAGTATAGTTTATTAAATTCATATTTTATACTATAAATTTACTCACACTAGGGTTTTAATCTGATTAGTGAAAGATACAATACATACTGTAAGATCATTGATTACTGCCCAACGTTACTTACTGATTTCACGGTGTTGTGCGTACGATATATTAGGTATTTTCTAATTGATGTCATGTATTAAGAGGCCTCTTATCTGTATTTTTAACAACTTCCTTTAAGCATGTATTTTTTTGTGTGTATTTGACTGGTTTCCGTCATTCATAGTCCATGAATTTCTTTTCTAGAAGTCGTAACATGCAAGAGATTTCACTTAAGTCGCTCTCCCTGACCGGAAATTGCAGTCGACGGTTATTGCCCCAAACCTTCGTTCGATTAAGTTGTGTTTGAGTGGAGCAAGAAGTCAAATGATGTTCAATTAGGACCCCATTCAGAAGAGGTCGTTGGTCCTTGTTATTGTAAGTGCAATTCTATGTATACTCATAATAGGGTACTGTTTTATTTACCTACGTAATGAGATGGTATTGAAAATGTGGATTTCTTGTACATAGTCACACTAATTGCAAACGTAGTGGATACTGCGCAGCCTGTGATTATGTTTCAGTTGAATGTTAAGCTTCATATAACGAACCTCACAACTTTTAATAAAGTAAAATCTGGATTTATATTTATTCTACTTACTTTAAAATTTTACTGTACGAATTCGTGTTTCATTTTTATATCTGACTTCATATTTTTATTAATGTTTTTTCTTTGTTAGCTTTTCATGCATGTTTTCCAATTGAACGCACTGCTGAGGCTTTCCTTTTCACAAATCGCAATCAAATTTTACTTTGTGTTGCTACCTAAATATTAAGAGGTAGGAGGCGCTTCCATTTTTTATATCTTTAATAATGAGTTTTGCCATATTAGGCAGATATCGATGAGATATTATTATGTCGTATCGAGCTTTATTTACAAAGTTATTTTAGTGGAATTGTGGGAGCTTGTGGTAAATACGAGACTGCAGCTTAGGTATGTATATTCTTAGCTAGACGATAGAACCAAGAATATCTGAGGGGTATGAACCGGTAAGATTTTAGTAGGTAATTTATATCCTCACGGAAAAGAAAACTACTTTCTAAAAAAAATATTAAATGCTGAATCCATTTTAGGAACGTCGTTTCTTAAAACAGGTGCAAGTCTTTATTATAATCTTTATGATTTTAACTTATCGCCTAAAAATAAAATAGCCATTTAGAGCGACGTGACAGAAGCTTTTATAACCATTTTAGCACTGCAGGAAAAAATAGGCTTAGATGTACTTAACTACTTTTATTTTAAGAGATATTTTATTCGTATTGAAGTAATTTCTTGATAAATTGAAAGGCGTTTCGGGGTAGAAGCTATTCGCGAAGAAGTCGCGGGGTTTTCACAAACATTCAAATCACATTCACAAAGAACACCCAGACTTGGAACAAGCATTTGTGGATCACACAAATGCTTGTCCCATGCGGGGATCGAACTCGCAGCACGTCGCGCACTATGGTAATTAGCGTGGTGACCTATACTACTCGGCTATCCGTGCAGTCCAATGTATTACCAATAGGTGAATACAGTCTAAAACTAAACCATGAATACAATATTAATGATTCTCTATACATATGCAAATGCAATAGATGTCATCCCACAGAATCTAGAACCATCCAATTGTACAGTACGTGCACTAAACCCCTGGATACACAATGCTATGCTCTAATTGGGTCTGACTCTGGTTTGACAATTGTGTATTGTATACCAATCACGCTCGGTCACTGCGTCCCGGTGATAAATACAATATTTGTATGCTTGTATGATACACGTGAACGCAATGAAGCCGTATTCAGATACATGAATGAGCATTATGGAGCCAAAAGAAGCAAATTTGAACAGAAAACCAGGTTCACGTAGTAGGTACTAGTACTAAGACACTGTTAATGAATAAATTAACTACGCGGTACATGCATTTTTATTATTGTCTTGTACATTGAATGTTAGTGGAACACATGCCATTCACGACGTCAGTATAAAATCAAATCAATCAAAATTCAAATAATTTTTATTTCTTTTGACAACTCACACACGGTCATCTAATCCCAATATAGGCAGGGCCTGTACAATGGTTACCAGACAACTGATAAACATACTTGAATATTTCTAAATACATACATAATATTATATATATTATTCTTTTTATTACTTTTTATAGACACAGAACAAATTATCGTGCTCATCACACAAGGATTTATCCTGGGTGGGAATCGAACCCACGACCGCCAGCAGAGAAGCCAGGGTCACTAACCACTAGACCAACAGGCCCGTCGAACTTATTTTTCTAATTTAAGAATATAAATTGCCTAAATGCCAAATAATTATGTCAGTAACAAATAGCCTCGACGTCCATTATATTGTGTTCACCTGCTGTTATTAGTTTCTAGGTAGGTAGCTCTCAACCTCTCTGGTTGCTAATAAACTGTCCGCTAGACAGGTACAAGCTCGTCCGTAAACCTACTATGACAAATGGCTAGTCGTTGAATTGATACATCGAGGTCCGTGTTTAAACCTATCACTAATTAAGATCATCTACTATAAACTTCCTTCATGTGTTTTATTAGCATATTTCGTCATTGTCAATTATTATAACAAAGCGTATCGTTTAGAAAAAGGAAACAACTGGTTTATATTTTCTTTGTTAATGACTGGCAGACAGCAAAGAGGTTGCGATCACAAACTAGCAGAGACTTAAACGGTTGAAAATATATTAATCTAGCTATTGTAATTGTACAGAGTATTAAGTACTTAATTACAGCATTAATCATGCCACTAATCAGCAGGTATGTTGAAACACACAGCAAATTTATATTAATTATATGTGTGATTGGTCGCAGGTGCACGCAAAACAAAACACGAACGTGAATTACGATTGGCTAAGAGCAAAATTTAAAAAAAAGAAACGAAATTAAAAATAAATTTATGATGTTCAAAATTGGAATGCTTGCTAAAGAGTTACGTAGCTGGACGTTATTAATGTTACATACCTTTTCTGTAATAAAAATATTTTACAGTTGCACGTTTATTTATGTGTTTTGACATTAAAAAGAAAGTTAAAAAAAAAATATTAGACACATCGTATCAAATACGATGCATTTTATTAATATTTGTAAATGTAGTGAGTTTGTATTGAAGTTTTTACAAGTTTTTTTTTATGAAACAATACACTCACGTCACTACAAGATTATTTTATTATCACTAAGTAGGTATATAAAAATAATGCAAGAGTGTTTAGTCGCGATAAGCGAGAAAAAAGGTATCTACGGCCAGGCCATAAGTGCGGCTTGTCTGCACAAAAAAGCACGATAACACGTACGTTACGTAACGAGCATTGGAACATAAATCATTGGAGTAGAACACAAAAAGTATACATATAGTTCTGAAACATGTGGCGACGGCTAACCGATACCTCGCCCATACAAATGGAGCGCTATAGAAAGCCGAACGAATACGTACAAAAGTTTTCGCAAACAAATACAGTACAAGTTGCTTACTATGTTTTTAGTTTTAAATTATTCGTTCGCTGCGGGATATTCAGTATTGAGTGTAAAATTATATTCCATTTAGTAGCTGTGTGTGGAAAGGCGACGGATACGTTTTAAGAAATCATTGTTGTGAAATCACCTCGTGAAATCAGCTTTCACAAAAATCATGAGACTAATAGGTACTAAAATTGCGAAAAACAGCTGATTTTTATTCGCGATTTTGGGTTTGGTAAAATTGGTTCACTCACTCACGAGGTGAGTTAATTCTGTTTCTTGTTGTTTGTCCACCGATACATTTCTTCATTCACATCATTATTTATATATAAACGGTTTACTGACTTGTATATGTTCGGGATATCCCATTGACCAACTAGTATCGGATTCTATTGGAGTCTGAAAAATTCATGTATCTCGGCAGAGCCACCATTACGAGTCGCTATTGCGCCGAGTCAGCTCATGTTTAATGTATTACTCAGAAAGTCCAAATTAAGGAAGCGATACCGAAAAATAGGAGTAAGCGAAATGCTAAAAAAAAAAATGCTCAGAGTCGGGAAGTTACGCGGTGTTTACACCGTGTCGTGCCTCGGAAAGCACGTAAAGCCATTGTACCTGTGCCTAATCTCTCTCTGGTCGTCCACCCAGTGTATGAGGGTGAAGAAACAAAGAGTGCAATCGTGTTCGCGCACACACTGATGCCCTAAAATATGTCCCGCGCACATGGCTTATCTCCGCCGTGACCGGAATTCGGTCAGTAGGATATGTTATATATAAACATACATTACAATACTTGTCTCAAGTAGCTACCAATCTTTTACTTTGCCCTGACCACTCTGAAATTTTCATGCTTTAATACCTTTTCTAGTAGCAGCATTTGGCTGAGGGAAAACGAATTTAAACTAACGTCGTCACTTAAAGAAAAAGTTAGCTAACAAGGTGCCGACACACAATAATATGAAGCTTCATTCTAAAATTGTCTTGTTGTGTATAAAGTTTGCGGAGACCCTTATAAGTTTACTCGAGTTGAGATTCTCTACAAACTTAATTAACAGAACCGACTAATTAATTCTGATATTATCAACACTCTCATTTCACCCCTGCCCCAGCTCTAAACATGTCTAGATAATCTAAAGTGGAGCTAGAACTCTAGATCTGTCTCCATCTAAATTAACTTAATTGTATAAATAACGCCTATTTCAAATATCAATCTAATCAAATCTAAGTTGAAATGTCAAGACTTGTCCGTACAAATATATTTGAATATAAATTTATTACTCGAAAACGAATTTATACTATCATAATTAAAGGCAAGATTTGTATTTTTATATGTTTCTAACAAACTCAAAAACAACTGGACTTATTTCAATATTTTTTTTATCATGGACCGCGGACAGCGCGTGGGCAACAACTATGGTTAGTGTAATGTCAAAAGGGGGACCAAAGATATGATTAAAAATATAAAATGTTCAAAATAAGTATTATCTATTTCATGGTGTGATGTGACCTAACTTTTATAATACCTCGCTGTACACATATTTTAGTGAATAAATTGAATTGATTTAAATGTTTTTTTTTATTTAGGTCAATTTTGATCAATTTCTGGGGTATGAATAATTCAAGCTAAATATATATAAGTCATCAGAAATACAGGTACCTACGTTGACTTTGAAATCATACCTTTCAGGTTACAAAACTGTGACGTAAGCTCTTACAAAACATTACAACGGCTGTAAAACCTTCAAAGTATAATCTTCACGCGATACAATAATTCCCGGTGTACGAGGTTCGAACAAATGCCAATAACTTGTAACAAAGTGCGTACAAAGACATTTAATGGTATATTTATAACGGTTAACAAAACAGAAACGCCCAATGGTGCGAACAACGTCTATAATAGATTTTTCTTGTAGCGCGCTTTATTACTAAACTTATTACAGCTTGCAATCATTGTAGCGAGTAATAACCGAAGTTATAGGAAAACAAAACCGTAATAGTGTTCGGTTACTTCAAGTATTTAACGTTTATCTTAACACGGCGTAATACCACTACTCGTAACATTTAGATAATTTAGAAACCCACTTCAAAAGGCGTTCTCAATTCAACTGCATTTTTTTATATATTTGCGATATATTCGGCAACTTTGGCTTCAATTGTTTTAATCTTGAATTTTGCTAAGAATATATACCTAAACGAAATAGCGTAGGTATTTTGTGCTTTCGTGCGATGGAAATCGTTTTTTTTAAGATTAGGTAGATATGTGTAATCAATTGTTATATATTTATCGGCAAAGCAAACAATAAAGCAATGGAACAGAGAAAAGATAATATAGACTTTAATGTATACGCTAAACAGGAGAAAGGTTCAATGATGGGTTTACAAATCGTTTCTGTCCTACACTGGTACTGTCATAGATTGTAGGAATTTAATGTCTAGTTGACTAAGGGCCTATTTCACCATCGTAATAACGTCTTTCTAGCGGTACGAATACACCAAATCCGCCATCGGCCGATGTATGCTCGGGCGTCATCGGCCGACCACGGCCGATCAAATCAAACGTAAGTAAATGGAAGAGAGCGCATACACTGCACTACCGGCGTCGTCCGATGACGCCCGAAAACGGACGATAACTGACGAGTCCGAACGTGTTTGGATTTTTTGACAGTTTGCACAGTTCAGACTTCATAAGTTCCACCGACAACGGCCGTTATCGTCTGCAGTGTATTCAGTTGAACGTCCGGGTTACTCGTCCGAGTAGTTCTGTCCGGCATCGGCCGACAAAATCGGTTTTAGTGTATTCGTACCGTAGGAATAATTTTGAAATTTTGACAGTTGTTTCATACAGAAACTGTCAAACGTCAATTTGATTCGTCGAATAAAAGTTATCTGACGATGGTGAAATATGCCCTAAGAGCACTAAAGGTACTATTATTATATGGTATTTCTTTGAGCCTCAATATTCAGAAGGTAAATCTTGTTTGTTAATCAGAATTCGAGTAAGCAGAAAGGAGTTTACTTATTTTCCACGTGAGTAAAGTTTTGCCAATTTTGTGCCATGGTTGATTCTTTACGCTTGTTGCTAGAATACCAATTACCTTATTTACTCATACATCATTTATGTTAAGTAAAGATGTATATTTTATGGATATCAATAAAGAGGAGTAGTAAACAAGGCCACCCTGTGAAATACATGTGTTTTTTTTTCGAAACGACGCCCGCACTAAGGAATTTATTCCTTGTGTTGCGGGGGTTTCACAAACATTCAAATCACATGCACAAAGAACACCCAGACTTGGAAAAAGCATTTGTGGATCACACAAATACTTGTCCCATGCGGGGATCGAATCCGCAGCACGTCGCGCACAGTGGTAATTGGCGTGGTGACCTATACCACTCGGCCATCCGTGCAGTCATACATGCTACCAAATAGTCTGATTGTCTATCTAAATCCTTTACCAATTTTGTAGTTTAAAGATATTCACGTAAACCTGTTAAACTCACCGGTAAACCAGTAGAAAACATTACCGAGTCCGATAATTCTCGAGTTTTCCCACAAAATATTTCTCGAAGATTCCCAGAAAAATGTTTTACTGATGCAATATTGTTATCATAAGAACAGTCGTCACCGATACGGGAAATGAACTCGTCATTCATGAATATACAATGTAACGAAAACTGAATAGAATATTGCAATATGGAAGCAATCATATTGGACATTCAATATCCGTGGATACATATTGTGGTATCGCCAACTTGTGGGAACCGAGTGTTTTGATTCTGGCGAATCTTGCAGGGAACGTGTAAATGGTATCTCGGATTGTGATTTGATATCTACCGATCATACTTCGATGAAATAGATATTTCAATTTACGTCGTTGGTAGGACCTATGAAGTTTCTTGCCGGTTCCTCTCCATGTGAATTACTCATTGGAAACTTGCACCAAGACTCATTAAACTAGTTTAGTAACGATTCTGGAGCGCGTTCGAGAGGTTTATTAGAAATAAAAACTTTTTGATTCTGATTTGATTTGAATGTAGGTACAGGTACCTACCCACTTATTGAATAAACAGTAGGTGTATTTTATGAATAAGAACTTTGTATTTCTTATTTCTTGTAAGTTTTCGTCTTCTTGTGTTGTAGTATAACTTTTGTAACTTTTGATTTGTTGAAGCGAGCACGTAGGATTTTGATTGATAAGTGTTGACTTAAAATATTTATGACAAAAAAAATAATTATATATCTATGTAAAGTTATTTTGAGATGGCAACCTTAAATATAACTAAGTAGGCGTAACATACTTTAATTTACAAGAGAGAGAACCATAATTCGTTATGTTCTTAGTGATTTTGTTGACTTAAGAAATCTGATAGGAGTTTGTCATGAAACGAGTAGTCAGCTGGTTACACTCCCACGGGAAGAGATCAGGTGGCTTATAATAAATCGAGCCCAGCCGTAGTACGAGTACGGAGTACCCTATGTTCAGGAGTTCCGTACTAAGTCGTGCGATACCGCATCAGGCAATGAAAGTCACTATACATCAACAGTGCACAATAAAAATGTTACACAGTAATGCTTTCGGTTCACTCCGTATAATAATAGAATAATACCGGCCTATAAACGTCCCACTGGGCACAGGCCTCTTCCCCTATAGAGACGAAATGAGCATTGATCACCACGCTTGCTCATTGCGGGTGCCCGATTTCAGATTCCAATTTTTGTCTGTTTATTTGTTGGTGCATCACGAAAAATGTAAGAAAGCAATGTATAAAACTTTTATACACAACAATTGCGCGTAACTTGATGTAACATATTTTAGTTTTTGTTTCATTTGCAATCGGTTCAGTCTATCAAAAGGTATTAGAATTTAAAGTATTCCCGAAGTAAAATGACATTGTTAAGTTCCGACATCCACGCGAACGAAGTCGCGGGCACAGCTAGTAGCAACTATAAATGTTCGGTTAAGTACATCAGCTTAATTAAATTTTATCACGTTTCGTTTTAATTAAAATTGTGTCTTAATATTCTAATAACGAGAATTATCGGGATTTTTATTCCACGTTAAGCTTCAAGGAAATATTTTCTTAATCATTTTCTTTAGCCTTGTGTTTGAATTTATTTTTCATTATCTTCAGTCACAATGAATTATATCTTTAAATTTTATATTTTTCTCCTCCTTTGTAGTTGAAATATTATGGAACGATAAGCTACCTAATTGTGGGCGTTAAGTAGGAAACAACGATGATAAACAAGTGGACGGAATTTGTTTATATTCTTAATTCGAATGCGTTTTAATCGGTATGTCTGGATATCTTTCCAAAAGTAAAGGTAATTTAAAAAAAATGTCCCTAAAAGTTTCATTGTACACTGATTTAAACTGACATAGCAAATACTTTACTAATTGACAACCCTTTAATATACGTAGGCCTGTGTCCCAAATTAAAACCATTTGAGTCAAATCCAATTAAGGCGTTTGGTTTGACCGGCAGAATAATGACATGGCCGGTAGTGGGCTGGCCGTGTCCGTGGAATAGGAACGGGCGAACAAAAGGTCGCATAGTATAACATAGGGCTTGTGCTAATAAAATTATATATTCAGCTTTGGCTGGAACTTTTACTTCTTGATTTAACGATGACTAAAAATTTTATGATTAATTAACGCTGTACATTGTAAAACCGTGTGGAAGTTTCGAAAAAACTATTACTGCCACGAGGAAAAAGTATTATAATAATATGGTGACATTGTAGTCGTTTTTTTTTTGTTAAATTTTTTTTCGCGATTTATTTGCACCAGATCCTTTGTAAACGTGCCAACAAGGTAAATTTTAGTAAAATTAACGTTTTATTTTGTTAATTATTCATCCGTTTGATTTGAATGTTTTTTGTTATGAAAGATTTGTATAACTTTAAAATACCATTAAAAAAAGTAGCCTATGCAGTTTCTTGTCGGTTCTTCTCCATAGAAGAGTAATTTAACTTCCGAAAGTGCCTAAAAAGCCTACTTGATGTAAAAATATTTTGATTTTGACTTCGGCCATGGCGACTACTTTAATCCTGAGGTTGGTGACGTTCACGCGCCTGCCTGTCACTTATGTAACCGATTTGAATATCAAATGACCTAAAACTGACTTAAAACACGACAAAAATTAACATTACGATACCCTGATATACTGTAAACATTCTACAACAACTTTTACAATGGCTCGACGATAACCCACTAATATATTCATATTATCCAGGCGGCATCTGGTTAGAATAAAGTCGATCATAATAAGAAGCTATGTACACCGCCACTATAACTTCAGTATAAAACGGACATTTTGCGCCACATTGTTTCGGTATTACTGAAAGCGAAACAGATGTTGAAAGCTTCAAGTATATTATGATTATGGAAGAAACAACTCTACTTTAAATTGCAGTTGTAAATTAATATAATTGGGAATTTGTCAATTTATTTATTTCATTTATGCAAAATAAATTATAAACTATAGGTAGATATTGAATTTTAAAAACGGCATACCAATTAAATTCACATTATATACAAGCATTTAAATATTGGTAATTAGACAGAGAGAGGTATATAAAAATATGTCGTCATATTCCACATTTTTATACTCACATGGGGCTGACCCGTAGAAGTCGTCGTTTTGCCATCAAAACGAGACAGAACATGCGTCACCTAGTTAGTGACGCATGTTACTTTAAAAAGTTTAGAACTACTTTTTTATTCGTGTACTAGCTGCCCGGACTTCGTTCTGTCAAAAGTAAATTAATTAAGGTAATTCCCGAGTTTAGTAACAGTTTTTTTTTTTACTTATTATTTATGTTTTACACCTTTTAAACCTTCCCTGGACTTCCACAAACATTTCAAGATCAAAATCAGCCAAATCGGTCAAGCCGTTTTCATGCTATGTCGTGACAACGGAAAACGGGTTTCATTTTTATATAAATAGATAAATGTACCTATATTGTTTTTTGGCAGTTTTGCTTAAACGGTCGAACCGCGTGGCCATAACCAAATATACGAAAATTTATAGAATAAAAAATGTCATGCATCAATATTTCGATAGTAGTCAAGTTTTTCAATCAATTGTGATTAGTGTGTTTAGTGGCAGTTTGTTTCACGTGTACGTTTATCATGTTTGGCGTTCCGAATGAACCTTTTTTTGACACGGGGAATTTCTCATGGACTTCCTCCGCCCTGGGGAAGGCAGAGAGGTATGCCGACTGACTTTTACTGGCTAAAACCACCGGAGCGCCACTCCCTTCCCTTATACCGGGGACTATGTGGGCTACAAACCACCGTGAAGCTCCGATTTACTCACTCCAGATTCTGAACTAAGCAAAGAACCAAACGTGGTGACATGTGTACAGAATACCGTAAACGTACAATAAACGCGAAATAGCCACTCAGCTTATAATTCTGAGGGTCCGACTTTAAGTTATGTTCTTGCGAGAAAAATAAATGTGTTTTTCTATCGCGCGCGATTGCCAGCATAATATACATCGTGATACAAACGAACTTGTCAGCAGAAACGAGATGACTGTTATGTCAGTGTGCTTGCAAACGTAGATATAGTTCCTAGAAATGAAAGATTTTACAACATATTTAAAAGCATGATATTATTAGATATTTTTTTGGTTATCTATTTTGCTATTATCCTACTGTTATCTACTTAAAATAGTCAAGTGATACTTGCAGTTCCGCCCTCGTTTGTATCGGTTATCGCGGCAAAAAGTAGCCTGCCTTTTCTTTGGATTCAAGGTCCATACTAAGTTTCATCACAATCTGTTCAATGGTTTAGCCATGAATGTCACACACGGACAGACATAAATTCCTACTAAGAATATTAAGAATTGTTTAACAACCTATAAATATACGAGAATACTTAGATTTGGCAGGCATATTAACTACTCATGTATTCAGTCGTTTTCATTATTCTTAGGGGTTTTTTCTGATGTAATTAAAGTCATTTATAAAGTACTTTTTTATGCACGAACAGCACCATTCGCTAATCCATAATTTATGACCAACGTTATGACCGTAATATCGGTAGAATACATTTATTATGAATTGAAAACAATTTGCTAGAAAATAAAAGGCTGTAGGTATTTTTTAATGGTCAGTTCAGAAACGTTAAGTTCTTTATGTTAAACGTTTAAAGCAACGGTTAATAAACTATGGAGCATATGGGACTATGGAGCATAATAATGCACACACAGATTAGCATTTAAAAAAAAAGTGTTTAAATGAAGAACTTAAATAAAGAACTAAAAGTTTTTATTCTTTTTGGAACATTCTTAATGAGGTTTCGAATGAATCTAGTCATTGCAATCTTGACCTAAGTTTTGGCAATTGTTTAACAAAATATGTTTATGGTATTTAAGAGTTATTTATACTTTTGGATTATACGTGTGTGGTTAATATCTTGGAAAGAGACAGAAACGTACACATGTCAAAAATGTCAAAACTGAATGATGAAAAGCAACAAAGTTATGTGCTTGTCGCCTCGACGCAGTGTTCGTGAAAAAAAAATTTGGACTGAACGGCGCTTCTATAAAATCTAACATAGTGTGAAAATCATTACAATCCATTCGGATACTTGTTCTGAAAACACAATTCTCTGGTTTCATAAAGATAATATAAGCTCGTTAACATATAGTTTAAAACAGTTAAGAGTTTATTTTTCAGTACTAGGCAGTACCTACGATATAATTTCGCTTCATCAATTCACCAAAATTGTTTGTAGATGAATTTCCACCGCATATTCCAACTGTTTAACATTCATGAAACATGGTGGTCAGAATTTACATGTTGCATGCCCGAAGTGGGGCATCGCGGTAATAAATGTCAACTGGTTAACAGACTTGGATGTTAGTCCGCTGACCGAAAGAGAACTAGGCCTGTTAGAAATTTCGTCATTAAATTATACTGAAAGTTCAGGGGTCGTAACATTTGGGACAACAGATGGGATTTTTTTTATTTTTGTACCGAATGATGGAGAGCTAAAATTATTACTGACTGGTCTGTTGGTCTAGTGGTGGACCCTGATTGCTAAGCTGGAGGTCGTGGGTTCGATTCCCACCCAGGACAAATCTTTGTGTGATGAGCACGATCATTTGTTCTGTGTCTGGGTGTTATTTATCTATAATATGTATGTATTTAGAAATATATTATGAGTATGATTATTAGTTGTCTGGTTGCCATAGTACCTACAGGGTCTGCCTAGTTTTGGATCGGCCGTGTGTGAGCTGTCCCAAGATATTAATATTATTAACATCTCAGATAGAGTAACTAATGAAGTAGGTTAGATAATATTAGACATAATAGAGATCTATTACCGATTTCAAAGTTCTTACAAATCTATTTTTTTTTAATTGAACGTATATTTAACGTTTGAATTGCGAGTTATCACGGCGAGTTCATAATCCTAAAATAATTTCGAGAAACACTTCATTGCACCCTTACAGTTCAATGCCCTTAGGATTAAACACTCCAATTCATTACCAAATCATAATCAGGCTAAAGCATCCCGGTACGCTCAATATTGTAGAGTGGTCCCTCGGCACGTTTAACGCAGTGGAAGAAAACGCGTTTAAAACGAATTGGGTTGGTGTTGTCCGCGTCACAATCGTTGATTTTACTCCACAATTTACTTGACGAATTATTTAATTGACGACCTCCGTAGTCCAGTGGTATACAAATCAGTTTTCAAGGCGCTAGCTCTGAGATACCGGGTTCAATCCCCGGACGGGTCAATGTAGAAAAAAACACTTTTCTACATTGTCTCGGGGTCTGGATGTCTGTGGTATCTTCGTTGTCTCTGTTTCTACATTGGATTTGGAGCAATGTAGGTATGTGTTGTTGTCCACATTTATTTATTAATATCCATTATACAGTTAAACTGTAAAACCTTATCTAACGTTTTCAGGCTAATATTAAGGCATACTAATATGATATTCAACACTACGTTGCGACGCTTGGCGGTGTTACGTCTAAAATGTTTTTAGTCCTTGTACAAGTAGGTTACAAAATCTTTTCAGCTTGTTTTGCGGTACATCCGAAGTCGTACAGCCATATATTGTAGCTTTATACGTGTATATAAAGGACTAATTTTATAATAATATAATAGTGCGTAGGTATATTTAACGAGGTAATTAGGTGCATAAAACTGAACAACTTTCCCTAAGAAACATAGGTCGAAAGCTTAAAATTGAAAATTATCTTTTCATATAAACATAAGTCACGTGCCCTGTCACTTGGTATAAAAATTTCGTTTTTCATTTTAAAATTTTGTATATATAATATACGCACTCCTTTTAAAATAATCCTATAAACAAATGGCGGATAGACAGAGGATTAAATGGTGGTAATAACGATGTCATTGTCTCTTACGGTGTGAGGTTTCTAATGGAATAAAAGCTCGTGATATGTGTCATTAGCTGAAACATCAAATCACACGACGTGTAAGCAGACAGAAAAGCAGACAGAAATGTAAGTTCATATAATATACTATATATTGAGTGGTAAGTAATAATCTTATTTATATAAAACAAAGACTGGTCTGTTACACTTATAACTCGAGAACGGGTAGACTGATTATCATGATTCTTGGATTCGTCTCCGTCCTGAGAAGCAGAATAAATATAAAAACAGGGAAATTTACAAAAAAAACAAAGTTATGTCGGCGGGAAAGCGGACTAGGTAATTACGCGGGTGAAATCGCGGGGCACAGCTATTACATATCTGGTATGCTTTTGAAAATAACAAATTAAATACGAGAGCGGTACACGGTAAGTATTTATGAAACTGGAGTAAAAAATATATTCAGATTATGGTAGTAGCCCATTTGATGTGTGAAGCTGCTTGTACTTGTACAGTTACTGCCAAAACATACGGAACGTTCGGACGATTGTTTTAAGGTGTTATGTGTGCACTTTGCGTACGTAAGTAGGTATAGTCTGAACGATAACTCGCAGCTCCATGTGTTCCGACAATATGCTAATTACATTTTCCCGACCGCCCGCTTATAACGTTTTAAACTAATCTCTTTATCGGGTCACCTCATTCCCGACCGTCATTATACTACACGAATACCAACTTTGGTGTTCCATTTAGTTTGACATGTATATTTGCTAGTAAAATATCTATCTACAAAATGTATTGTGCAACAAACATATCTGACACGGTGATGGCGTCATTTTTGTTGAAATTAGTCTTTAAAAACAATAGGATTTTCATGGTTTTAAGGTAAAAATTATGCCCCCGCCTAAATGTACAAGGAGCAAATAAAATCCTTATTGCCGGTTAATTTTTTGACTGCACGGATAGCCGAGTGGTATAGGTCACCACACTAATTATCACTGTGCGCAACGTGCAGCACGTTCGATCCCCACATGGGACAAGCATTTTTGTGATCCACAGATACTTGTTCCAAGTCTGGGTGTTTTTTATGCATGTGATTTGAATGTTTGTGAAAGCCCCGCGACACACACAAGGATTAAATTACTTAGTGCGGGCGTCGGTTAGAAAAAAAAAATATTTAAGCTAAGCAAAATTAAGTTAGTAAAATATTAGTTCCAGATTTAGCCACCGGGTCGGATAATATTTGTGGCACTATATATTTTAATAAAACATACATCTCTCTATGGACTTTACGGTTTAACATCTCTATTTTCCCTGTTCAGCAATATTAGTTTTGCATTCGAAATACGCACTATTGGCAGCTAACCTTATACATCCTATTTCATAATTATAGACACCGAAATCAGCGCAAGTTTTTATTTCCCTGTATTCTTTGTTTCACACTCCAGTAATACCCAAATTAATTTAGGGAATTATAATGCGAAATGATTTCATATTTAATTATCGTTAATCTAAATCAACCCGATACATTTGTACTTAGAAATACCAGTATCGAACTTTTAATGCGTGTGTAGCGGTATTGAACAATAATACGTCATGGCACAGAAACATTCATCAGTGGATTTGCCAACATAAGTGCTCCATAAATCGAGAGCAGTAGTGATTATGGCTGTATCGCCTGTTTGCAGCGGTTTCACTGATAAAGCTTATTATAAGTCCCGTTGTGGGCCACAGTGGGACCCGCAATCACTTAAATGTAAGCTTTAATAGTGGCACAACCGTCTTTAAACACGGACAGTTAGACATTTAAAGTACTAGAACTACTAACTACCTAATAGTTCATGTAACTTTAAAATGTTTGCGCATGCATTGCACGTGGATTTGGTTGACGTTTTCAATTGGATTTTCGGATAAAAAAAAAACGTATTATAGACAATTTTTATAGAATCTACCTTTTAAAAAAGAAGTCCATATACTGTTTCTAAAATCCACTTGTAATACTCGTAATATGTCTTGTGTATTTAAGTATGACTTCAACTCACTGTCCATACGATTTCAGTGCCAATTTAATTATAAATAATACTGTTTGTTACTTCGTACCTTTTCAAATTAAACTTTAAATCAGATTGCAATAAGGTTGTACCGCAGCACAACTATGAATACAAGACCGATGAATGTATTGTCTGCTTTAGTAAAATGTCTATAAAGTAACATCTTCTTTTGTTTTCAAGCACCCGCTCTTGATAAGCCAAGAGATTTGTTTTTAATTACATTTTTGTTTCCTTAGTAAATAATGTAGCATCTTTTCTGTTGTTATCAACGAATGTTTAATGAAAATATTTTGTTACTTGATGCATTCATTGCTCGATGGGTGAGCAAGATTGAATGAATTAAAGAAAGCTTTTTCAATTTTAGAGCACTATTAAAATCAATTACAGTCCAGCATAATCCTACTTCCTACTAATATTATAAATGTGAAAGTGTGGATGTTTGGATGTTTGTTACTCAATCACGCAAAAACGACTGAACAGATTTGGATGAAATTTGGCGTGCATGTAGCCGTTGATATGGAAAAGAACATAGGCTACCTTTTATGCCGATTCCTTATGTGGTTCCATTTTTTATTTGTTTTTGGACCCAATTCTGAAGTCCACTCAGACGAAGTCGCGGGCAGAAGCTAGTACATAATAAGTATCACATCCTCAATTGTAAAAAAAAAATGTAATTAACACTAAAGTACTTAAGCGGTATACAACGACTATTTTAATGCGACCTAGATACATATCATTATGTGTTCAATTATTAAGAGAATACGTTACAAATTCGCTATTTACTCATACGTTTACCTCTATCATCATTGCCTGAACAATGTAATTAGATTTCAGTGAAACCAATCTGTTTGGTCTATCAATCAATCGTACGTGTTAGCATCGTTTGCTTTGCGAATACGTTTTAATGAGACTTCGCCGTTTGCAGACGTGGCCGCAATTCCCAGCACTTGTTATAATAACGTTGGTTATAAGTATATAATGTGTTTCTTCGCATTTGATTCGTGTGACCTGCTTTGTTGGCCGAATGTGGAGATTTTAGTTATTTGGCTCACGGATTAACCACATGGGGTCTGATCCCGACTAAGTTAAGGTAAAGACATACATATTGTACTAACTAAGAATTTGGAATAATCTACATAAGTTTTTATTGATTTTCATGTTTGGATTCGTCTTTAATTTGTTTATCAGCACCGTTGAGTGCGACTGATAGGTAGTAAAACGTACCACTAATTTTATTCAATGGATACAAGCACTGTATCATTAATAGAAAATAAAAAATTCTTTGGTTAAATTCAGTTATGAAAGGAGAAATTTTCTTTGAAATTTCCTTGATGAATAGGCTGTTGTGTATATAATAATACTGGTTAAATATATGGCTAATTGATTTGGAATCATTCGAACATGTTTCTATAGAGCCATTTATAAAGTAATTGGGGTATAACTGATTGGGCGGTTTGGGGTTTCTCAAGGGGCGGTAACAAGCCTTGGCAACGGAATAGATTTATTCAGCCATAATAACATACTACACTCAAACGTTTGAAAAGTACATCAATCAAGTATAAAACAGGTATTAGTATAGATATTACTAAAAACCTTTTTGTATAGTCTAGGCTCATACGTTTCTTCCGAACCATCATTCACCATTCATCTTTTTATGTCTGTCAACAAATTTTCGACTGACCGAAAATATTTCGTTACCTTTGTTTCTACAGCCGTATCTACCCATAAAAAATAGTAACGTTGATTTTCTTCTATTATATTACGCGAGTTATGTTACCATTGTTAATTAATATAGTTTGTATAAGTTTGTATACGTCATACAAATTAAAGACCGGGTCTGAACCACTACGTAATAAAAGGTATAAATACCTATTTTTTCCGAAGTTTCGGCCAACGGGCTTTGCAGGTTGGCCGAAATTTGTATGATATAGAGTTAGTGTTAATGTTATATAGTATTTTATGTACCCTTTATCTTATATTATAATTATATTGTTGTGACCAACAGGGTCCATAATCGTTCCTACAATAGCTTTAAGCATACTACCACCTCTGTACATTATGGAAATACAATAAAATATGGAGTAGACAATAAGGATAGATAGATTATTATTAAAGAGAGCTTATGTTGCTACAGACATGTACCTTACTTTTATGTTATGAAAAAAAAAACAAGAAAAAAGTGTAGTCTTTTCCACAGCTCTCGGCGTCAATTTGATCTTAACTCCATAAAAGTAGAAGCATTACGTTAACGGTACAAACGTAAGTTAATTATTATCGACGGCACATTTTATACGTTGTCCGTTCACAGCTCCCGGGCTTATACGGCTTTAACTCATAAACAGGTAAGCTATAACTATGGGACGCGTTTGAGAGCGACGTTTAATTAATCTTACTAGAGACCCAATAGACCACAGATTTTAACAATAAACAAAAGAGTATATCGATGGATGAAAAATGTGATATTTACAAAATTTTTATAATGTAACATTTTAATACCAATTTAGGTATTAAATAAGCATGCTTAACCGATCGCTCTCATCCAAATGAAATATTTTCGTCTTTTTCTCCCTGAACCGCATTTTTACATGTATCTAGAAGTTTTGAGTCGCTGAAAACAGTCTTGAAAAATTGGTCGGTCTGTAATTAGCACATTTGTCTTCTAGGCGTAATTATATGAGTGTGTGTGTCAAATACCTAATAGTGCGTGTAATTTTTTTTATTGTTTTTTTATTTGTTATGCATAATTAAAAAAAAATAGCTTTTTGCACTCCTTAATACTACTCCTTATTAACTTTAAAACTATCGCGTTGCATGATTTTAATAAAATAACGTCACAGGAATTAACGCGAACTCATGCATTTACCTTTTAAGGCTTGACGTTTCGGCCGGGTTGCACGGGCCGCAAGCAGACTGTTTTTTCCCATGAAGTAATTTTATTACTACTACTCCTTATCTACCTAAAAAATATCTCCTTATATACATAAAATAATATACGATACATACGCAACCCTTTCCCGTAGCTTATGAAAGTAAAGGCATAAAGAAAGGATAAAGGGCCCTGAATCTGTTTTTAATTAGTAATTAGTCGTTTCCGTGTCACGCTGATGACTACAAGAATTACTTTATGGGAACCGTTTAGACGAATAATGAAAAAAGTTTTCGCTTATTTTCGGCAAGCCTAAAAATATTATCTTTAAGTACTCCGCGTTTAATTAAATGTGCCTTTGAAAGGTAAAAGTCGAAGTTAAAAAGGCGTTACCGTATTATAAAAACGAAGTGTATAATTATATAAAAAAGTAGGAAAAAATACTGGGAAATTATAATTACTTTAAAGCATAGATTATAATTATTAACACCACCTAGATAGATAATCTTCATACAAGCGCGTAGCTAATAGTGTAGCCAAAAATATAGATGTGTGCATCGAGCATTATATACATAACTACTTTCGTCGTCGTCTACATATTTACTTATTAACTACTTAAACCGCCATTATACTTAAAATTAAGGAGATACTTGCACTAGCGACTTGACCTTGACGACTGAAGGTCTAAAGTTTTTTTATATTTTTTATCTCCATGATAGTAATCGCACGTAAAAGTTAATCAGACGTTTAGTTTAAGTTTAAAATTTGTTTTAATTTATATTTGATAATACTGAAATAAGTTATTGTATTTCTGTGGTTTTTTCATTATGATCAACGGTAAATATTTCACTCATATTTTTAAAGAAAGTACCTACTTAGACCTAGTTTTTTGATCCCGAGTTAACTCCAATGGTTTAAAATTTCGCGTTTTGTTTGTCTATCAAAAGGTCAAAAGTCGGAGAGTTAATTATTTAACCATTTGATAGAATAAAAATTGATGATTGAAATTCTAAAGAAGTTTGAAACGATTACTTAGCATGTTTAACCATTGGTTGAGTTAACTCGGGAACAAAAAACTGGTCCTTAGTAGGTAAAGTGCTGCCTCTAAATATTAGCTGTAGGGGGTTTTGTCCTCGATGCTTACACCGACCGAATAGTTGTCTTATTACTGTGATCTCTCACCCGGAAATTGGCGAGGGACCTACTTATACTTATTAGTAGGTATATCTACTAGTTTATTTGCTCAACATTATCATGACACAATCAGGCACTAGAGACGTAATTAGGGAATATTTTTGTATCTGATTTGATAACTATGGGCAAGATTGATTACAGTAACATAAAACTTATATTAGTATAAGTACTTATATTATTATACGATCTGTATCACTGTATTCACAATAAAAACAAAACTTAAGGAATTTAAACTCTGTCACCACACCGTTAAGGAACAGTTTTGCATGTCCTGAATGATGAGTAGGGTGACAATTATCTTATCACGTATGGTCGTCGTGGCCTAGCGGTTCAATGACCAGATTTGTGTGCTCATGGTTGCAGGTTCGAACCCAGGCAAGTACCAATGTGACTTTTTCAAAGTTAATGTACTTTCATAATTTATTCTAAGACACCAGCACAAACGGTGAATGGATTCCAAAAATTGGAATCTGAAATCGCCTGCCCGCAATGAACAAGCATTGTGATAAATGCTAATTCCTTCTTTAAACGGGAAGAGGCCCATAATAATATAGAGAAGCTGTGCCCAGCAGTGGGACAATTATAAGCCAGTATTATAACGTATCTAATTCTATCAAGGTAAACACTTAAATTCTTTATACCGAATGTTCAGAATCACGGCTTAAATATTACGATTCACCATTTCAACATTTTATTCACATTCTGCGCGAAACATTTCAAAATCCGGAGATTCGTTTTAATATAAACTGAATATGGGCAGATAAAGAAAACGGGTACAGTCATAAACATCAGTACTGTACAAAATATTATACTCATATATCATCTATGTATTACCATCGTTATGTTTATTTATTTAAGCACAGAAAGTAGGACTTAAACATTTATATTTATTTAAAGTATTAACGAAGTAGATATTTACAATCTTAACTTAAACTAAAATAAGAAAACATATACATCAAACGAAAAAAAAATATAAACAAACATAACTAACTAGCTGTTTCCCGCAGCTCCGCCCGCGGTCTAATTTTTTTTTATGTAATTGAGAATTTTCTTTACTATAAACCTCACGGAGCCCGAGACCTTTCCAACGAATGCAAAACCGTGGAAATCGGTTCGTGCCTTCTGGAGTTATAGCGTCAGGAAGGAAAACCCGACTTATTTTTATATAGTAGATTAAAAACTAAAAACTTAAATATATAATGAATTTAATTTGAATAAGGAATCAGTGGTAGTACTAGGCTGATTTATATTACCACTACCGATCAGTTATTTGATTTCAATTTAAGGGCTGATTTTTCAATCGCCAGATAAACTTTATTTTTGAGGAATAAAATTGTCGATTGACAGTTTTCGTACGAAACAACTGTCAAAATTTAAAATTTATTCCTCGAATAAAGTTATCTGACGATGGAAAAATCAGCCCTAAGTGTAATACTGAAACGCAAATGAACTTTAACACGTTCTTATATGTGTATCTGTCGCTACTCCACTTATTGATGTGACAGAGACAGCATGAGATTTAACGGTGGTTTTAAACTGATTGGCGTTTCAGTATTCGGCCAGTCATTTAGGATAAAGCGTTACTAATCCGGCACGCCCGCGCCTTACCGTGTAGGTACGTAGCCCAGGTGAAGAACGTATGCAGTCTTAGTAACACTAGAAAAATTATACTGCCTTGTAATCAATATCAACGAGCAACCATAATTTACGTAATTTTATTCTGTAACCTATTATTATTAGTAGTGATAATAGAGTTTACGGTTGAGCATATCCTACATATCATCAAAGAACATTTTAAACGATGAGTGAATTTTAACATAGGTACTATCAGTCAAGATTGCTACAAAATATGACTCTTATTACTTCACAAATACTTAATTTAGTTATAAATAAAGGCTCGAAAATTTGGTGTTTTCGATAATACATTATATATTGGGAATATAATCTGAGAATTCAATTAATTTTGTGAATGAAGGTATAATGTTTTGTTAGATTAACTGACGATGCGGAAAAGCTTTTAAAGACAGTGAGTTATATTTTTAAGCAACTGTTTGGAAAAAGGGTATAACAAAAATATATATCAAATATACAAAATAACTTAAGGAACTCAAATAATTCTAATTTTAATAAGAATCAAGTTTTAATGGGTTGCGGTCAATAGTAAATTTGTTTTTAAAGTCATTAAAAAAGACATAAAACAATATTTTATTGAATAAACTTTTAAAGTCGTTATAAAAATATTAATATTATTTAACTTCAAACTTGATAGAAAACCTAATTAAGATAACAAAACTTCTGCGAAAAGACTTTTCAATATCGAGAGGCGATTGTTAATCAAACTAAAGTGCTGAATTTAACCTTAAAGATTTATTTTATTTAATTCAATATTTACACAGGAATATTTAATTACAAAACACTTAATACTAAACTATATTAATTAGACAAAACTAAAACTAAAAAATAGCATCAAAAAACTCATCCACATCGCTGTCGACTGGAAGTGTGCCCATAAGGCTGGCAGCATTGCCACGTTGAATGGCAATGCTTAACCGCTGACCAAGGTAAAAACCAGCCCTTGGGTCACATGAGGTGTCAACAAGACGCTTGGATAAATCTTTGACAAGAATGTGAGCACTCGGACCCCACGGTCCCAATGTTTCAACCCCAAACGGCTCGAAAGTATAACTTCCAACTAGGTTGTTATACTTCCGCCGCTTGAGGTTCTCAGCAGCCGCAGCAGCAGCGCCAGCACAGCACGACGAACTAGGAAGATGGGATGGCGCAAGAGTATCGACACAAGTAGCGTCCCACACTAAAGGCCTACCCATCTTCCAAGGAAACAGAGACATGCCGTCCGGTCTCTTGCCATCGTCGCGTGCCAAGCCATTGGGTTCGAGTACGGCTGGAACGCCGACGGCAACAAGAGCACGGCGTATTATGTCATTGATATTCGCGTGCCGCGCCATACGACCTGCGCTACGGCTGCATGACAGGCCGTGGTGTCCGAGGCTGTTGACAACCTCGCCACAGTGGCAGCGATGTGGAGAGCAGCAAGAAGCGCCTAAGCGAAGGGAAGCAGCGAGGCGGAAAGTAGTATCGTCGAGCAAGGTGCCTATGTTCGACGACGGCAGTGCGTGAAGCCAAAGACCTGACTCCCACTCACCCACAGCTAGCAGGCGCGCACGCTCCGCAGTAGTAGCAGATGAAGAAATAAGTTTTTGCTGAACTACTCTGCAGAGCGGCTCATCCCACTGTCTCTGCGATGATGGATGGTCAGGAAGATTTGAATTCGGGCAAGCAAGTCTCCAGGCATCTACTGCCTCGGTGAAGCACGGCACGTCAAAATCAACCAGTGTGGAGGCTAGGATATTCCTGGTTAATTTATCCGTGCTGTGGACCGAGGATATAAAAGCTGGTAAACTGAAACTGGTAATTTTGCGGACGCCGAGCCCACCCATACGGATAGGAAGAGTGGCTTGAGTCCATACTCGGTCGTCCATGGCCACATTTAGAATTAAACTGAGTGTATATTTAATAATTTGATCCATTTTTTCCAAAAGTTGAGGGTGCTTCCATAAATAAGTGCTGAATTAATTTAACAAGGCCTATATTCTTTTATACTCTAAAACAGTTGTAGAAGTTTGACGGTTAAAAGTACACCAGTTTTCACGGTGCGCCGTCATAGAGTAACTAGCTTACAGAGTCAAAGCTTCTTAAAACTACGCAACTATAGGTAGACTGATGACGGCGAGCTTCAGAAGTGGTTTAACCTACATGAGGTTAAACCACTTCTGAAGCTCGCCGCTCCTAGATGGCTACCCATCTATCGACTTTCAGGCTTGCAGCAGCCTGAAGAGATTTTTGGAACAAACTGGGTGGCTGGAGTGTGGAATGAAGAGTGGATCACGCACAAAGGCCCAATCAAGAGGCTAAGTGCGGAAACGGCCCAGAAAAATCAACTAACCAACAGTCTTTAAGTCAAGTTTTGAAGCGGCGGTAGCCTAATGGCTACGGCGCCGGACTTGCGATCGTGTGGTTGCGAGTTCGATTCCCACCCATTACACTACCGACGCGAACCCACTCGTAACACAAGCATCTTAGCTTAGCACGAGGGGTTAACGAGATTACTAGTAATGTGCGACCTACTTTGCTAGTAATCTTTTAAAAAAAAAAAAACAATTTTGACAACCACTCTTACTATTATATTAGGTACTTAGTAAGAAAGAAGTAGGTAAATATAAGAAGTGACTTCGTAAAAAACGGTATTTAGTTGAATCCAGTAAGACTGAAGTGGACCCCGAAATAGCTTGAGAGAACGCTAGGCTCTGCCAGGAAGTATAAAGTTTTGCTTCTGTGAAGTACTTACTCTTTGGCGCGGTACACGGTAGGGTTAAAAGGCAATTATAACTTTGGACTGGGCGTTTATAAAGTATGTTTGTGTAAGTGGATTTTGCACGACTCAAATGCATGTATGACTTAAATTAAAATGTAGTGCAGTTTAGTTTTAGAATCGTATTAACGGGAATGCTTGTTTTTGTTACCCACCCGTTTTACTAAAGCAGAGGAAATAAAAAAAAATGGTGGTAATTTAGCAGGTAACTAGAAAAATACATGAACATACGATTTTTTACTTACATTGTGTAAATTATCGACCATAGTCAAAAAACTTATATTTAAACAACAACGAAAAAAATACTTCAATAAGAATTTTTCAATTAGAAATGGGTGACAGTCGACTGTTTTTTGTGTAAGTATGTTACGCGATATCTTCTCCAAATAATGTTTTTATTTAAATTGCCTTTTTTTTCAAAGTGTTTCCCATTTAAATAACACAAAAAAATCCTTCCCGATCTAAGTTTTAAATTACACTATTTCATAAAACTCTACAAATTTAATTTTATAACCACAGTTCCCCGAATGGCTGCTTCTCCATCAAAAATTAGTGTCCATTTTCCGCTGAAAATGTCCCCTGGAAATTCATAATTAAATTTATTAGTAATAAACTTAATTAAAACGATGAAGGGAAAGGCAAACATGAAGTGTTAAATTTTTCATAAAATATTACTGACACCTTATTTTTACCAGATTACATGAGGCCGTGTTTCCTCGGAATATGTATAAAAAGTGCACTACTAATGTTCACACAAGATTTTATTCGTAAATTGCCGTATAATTTAAATAATTAAGTTAAATAAATCAAAATTTGGAAAGTTCGAAATTTTGACAATAAGCAGATAATAAGTAAGCAGACCCTTTATTATTTTCCTATATGGTTCCTTTATTTCCTCATGTTCAAACAGATTTATAATATAAAAATGAAAACTACACAACACAAGCCCAGTCTGTCAAAAACAGAAATGCCTGTCAACACAATGAAAAGGGGACTGATATATACAAACAGATGTAAGTATAATTCGTGTATTGTAAGACAAAGAACAATACACAATACTATCAAAACATATGATATGAAATTGAAAGGAAATGGAACAAAATGAGATGGGTAAATAGGCCCTCTTCGTCGAACAAGTAATCTTTAAGGATTTAAAATTGTTTAAAATATAAATAAACGATTGTTAGAACTGGGATACTTATAACTATTTACTTATTTACTGAATTTATTTTGGGTAATAATTAGGTCGACCCTATACGTTAACCAGTACGGACTGGACATAGCAAACAAAATACGCCGGTTGGAAGATCTAAAGACTAAGCGCGCAAGATATACAACATCTTTAAATTTCTTGAAGAGATGCCGTGACAACAATCTTATCCCAATATGTCTCAAGATAACACCCAAAAAGGATACACGAGGGAGCGCCAAGGTCCTCAATCAGGCAAGCTAAAAGTTACTCATTCTTAAAATTCAAGAAACCCGTTCTGATTAACATAACTTAAATAAAACCGTTGAGATTGATGATTCAGGAGTTTATTTATAAACTAGATTTTGACTGTAAGAGAGGCCCTCTTACATTGATCAAACAAAACGAAGTATAGGGATCCGCGTAAAAGAACACATAGCTGACGTAAAACACCGCCGCAAGACTTCAAGACACAGTGAGCTCATATTGCGTAGGTCGGAACACAAATAATTAATAAAAATAAATAAAGGTAGAGGAGCAGCATCCTATGTCAAGACAAATACAACTTCAGTCGACCGGTGACCATGACACCTGCAAAGGCGTCGAATCGTTGGGAACTAAAATCAAAATAAACCGCGATAGAATCCGTTTAAAAGTAGTTTTATTTCAATACCTTTGGACAAATTTCGTTTAGATTAATTTAATGATCATTGCGTGAAATACTAACAAAGATCCACACATACTTTCACTTTCATTGAAACATTAGTAGGATGTTCAGATCGATACCTTTTTTTTAAATACATGTAGCGGCGTAGTACCCTAGAACAAAGACCCACTATAAATCAACGTCATACAAATCGAGCAACAAAGGACCAGGTTTTGTGGTCTTGCGGTACGCGTGACGGTTCAATTATTCAATTGCTGAATGTTGAATGCAACCTATTTCTATTGTAGTGCTTTGGACTGGCCAGCGAGACTCATGTCGTTTTAATTGCCGGTGGCCATGCAAACTCTGCGGAACTAGAAAATTTGTTAAAAAAAAATCAACAGTTGTTCGAATTTCAAGCATTTACAAAATAAAATCTAGCTGCGAAGGAATATTTTTTTTTGTACTCGATTTTACCTGTGACGTCACTGTGTTGTTTGAGATAAACTTGGGAGGTTACAAATACTTTTATAAAAGTTTTTTTAACTTAGGTATCAGCTTTCGTGTGCCAAATTCAAACGGATGCTGGCAATTGGCTATTGCTAAAACGTTAACCTATACATACATATACATTGGTTTTTCATTTATAGTAGACATTGAAAAAAAAATGTATGCTTTCTTTTTTAAATATTCTTAGGCTGTATCAATACACTAAAACGACTTTCGCTATCTATTAATAGTAACGGTGAATTGGCGAGTGAACAGCGCTGGTCCCAAGTTAAAACTGAAACAAAAAATTGTTATCCGATTCCTGCAGCACAGTTATTATTTCCACCCAATATTGAATACTAAAACCTGTTACTAAATTGAATAAATTTCATTATATTACCCATTCAAATGAAAGCTCTTTCGCGAAATCAGAGTTAGGCTTTTATATAACAAGGTTTGTGATCCATATCCACTATTGGATTTCCCTTGTCATATTTTGTTACCTTATTTTAAAAAAACAGGTATCGTTGAACAAATCCCTTATTTTTTCGAGTTATTTTTTATTCATGACTTTCACAGTGAATCAAGAGGTTTGAATACGTGGGAAGAATCTGAAGAAGTCAGTAAAGGTGCGCTTACACGAGCAGATTAGATTGATTTAATTTTAGCAATTTCCTAAAAAACACTGACTTGACTAACATGGGTTCGATTCCCACCTAGTAAAAATCTTTGTATGATAAGCATGATCATATTTTTCTTTCTGGGTGTAATTGATCTTTAGTAGGTATGTTTAGAAGTATGATTATCAGTTGAATGGTTGCCATAAGACACGCTCTGCTTAGTGTAGGATCAGATGACCGTATGTGAGTTATCCCAAGATGTAAAACAAAACTGCTGTAAAAATAGCCCGTGTAAGCGCACCATAACAGTTCGTGAATTATTATACCAGTTGGGTATCTAACCTACTTGACACTTGACAGACAGGCGTAAAATGAGGTCGGAAGTATTTTCAAAGACTTCTTTGTAATAGTGCTAAGGATCTAGATATCGTTAATTCTTTTGTAGTGCTATATCATGAAGAGGAGAAATAAATGATTTTATTTTTCAATTTCTGTGAGGAATTTTTGTTTGAATTAAAAAATAATCTTAATAAGTCATTCTTAAAGCATTATTCTTTTTAATAGCTTGGCAGTGATATGACTGTTTTTGATTACGACTTATTTTCTTTTAAAAAGGTAGAATTTTTCAGGAGTATGAAACAAAAGACTTCTCCTTGTTCCTACAATATACCATTCTTCAAATCTGGAAAATTATACTTTGTACACCTGGTTGATAAAGTCCTAAGGTGAAAAATTACACTAATTTTGTCTACTCATTTTATCTGGGCGAAATGTTGTCGAGTTACAATGAGGACACTTAAAAATTATTGTGAAAAGAAAAAATGAAATATAAAATCAATCAATCCTCCAAATCTTTAATAAGTAGCGTCTTAGAGCTGTTGAAATGATATCAACTGATGGAATTAAAAGGCTGTGAAAACGATTGCCAAAATAAAATTCTGTAGCTTTTCGATTGCCACTTTAAGAACAGATAGATTCGAAATCGAGTTTTAAAGATATTAGAAAAAAGGCAATTTTTAGCTACTTGAACGTAAAAGTACAATATTTAATTTTCTCACATTAAATGATTTTATGTTTGCGGGATTTTCCGAAAAATCTGTTGTTATGTGACATGAACACAATATTAAAATGACTTCGTAAAACCGTTTTCTACTTCAATATTTAAATTAAGTAATAAGAAATCTAATGAATTCGTTTTAGATATTAAATTTGAGGGAAATATAAAATTGCTCCATTTGGTCCTTGTGATCAAAAGCTTTCTGTTTGCTTTTAGGTTTGGATTAGATTATGAAATAAAATTACTTGACTACAAGTAAAAAACCGGCCAAGTGCGAGTCAGACTCGCGCACCGAGGGTTCCGTACAAACCTGTATAATATTTATAGACTTGAGTATTTGTTAAGAATTTCAATATAATACCACTACGCGTTCATGAGTAAAGGGGTAATAAGTTTAAAATTATTAAAAATATTTTTATTATATGATGTAACTAAAAATTTATGCTTTTCGCAATTTTTCCTTTATCTGTGTTATAAGACGTTGCTTCGTACCAAATTTCAAGATTCTGAGTTCACGGGAAGTACCCTGTAGGTTTTGATTCCCTTGCGAGTAGTGGCGAGTTTCAAAATATGCGGTTTTAATTCCTGTTTCTTTTGATTGCGTTGACATAGAAGTTTGATTTTGTTACAGCTTAAAGGTATTATAGATTTGAGTATTTGATATGAATTTCAATATAATACCACTACGCGTTCATGAGGAAAGGGGTAGTAAGTTTAAAATTATTAAAAATATTTTTATTATATGATATAACTAAAAATGTATACTTTTCGCAATTTTTCCTATATCTCTGCTATAAGACGTTGCTTCATACCAAATTTCAAGATTCTGAGTTCACGGGAAGTACCCTGTAGGTTTTGATTCCCTTGCGAGTGTCGAAAATTTGCGGCATAAACGGGAGTATCTTTTGATCGCGTTGACTTAGAAGTTTGATTTTTTCACAGCTCCAAGAGACCATAGACTTGAGTATTTGATATGAATTTCAGCTTGATAGCCCCACGCGTTCCTGAGAAAAAAGGTCTTGACAGACAGACAGACAGACAGACAGACAGACAGACAGACGGACAACAAAGTGATCCTATAAGGGTTCCGTTTTTACCTTTTGAGGTACGGAACCCTAAAAAACGTTTCGAAATTTGTCCACTTTAATATTAATTACTATAAATACAATTTAAGGCTTTAACGAGTAAGGCATGCGATCGGAATACTTATTATTTTATATATGTACTAGCTGTTGCTCGCGGCTCCGCTTGCGTAGGCATCGGCTGCAAATTATAGCCTATAGCCTTCCTCAATAAGTGGGCTATTTAACAGCGAAATGTTTTTTTAAATCTGCCCAGAAGTTCCTGAGATTAGCGCGTTCAAACGTTTTTGTAACGTTTTTTTGACCTTGATGTTCTTTGGGAAAAGATGTTCAGTTTTATGCACCTGATTACTTCGTAGAATATACGCACTTCATAAAAATAACCCTGTACAGGCAAAACATACATTCGTTAAATCCAACCAACTTGATTTCCCTACAATCTTTCGACGGTAATCGTAATCATATTTTCACACGAAATCCAATTTTCTCGTCCGTACTAAATTATGGTTCGCGACAAAAATTTAATGTCCATCGAAGTTTACTTTATTGAGAAGCTTCGAGAACAATTTGTTCAATACTAGCGCCCATTTAATGTTCACTGGAAAGGAAATTTACAGCGAAATAATAAAAGACAAAAGCGAAAATTGAGGTAAAATAAGAACGTAAACATATTTTTCTACACTAAGAGTTCTTACAGAATAAACAGCTTAACGATATATTTTCGAACTAAAAACAAGTATTTTATGTTGTTTACGTACCTACTATACTTAGAATAATATCGAAGCGAAATAAACTTAATTCACAAATTCAATAGTACAATAATATTGTTTTTTTTTTAAGTCTTACCTAACAATTAAATGAGATCGCAAAAAACATACTTTGATGGAGTTAGGCACTGTTTTTTTGGTGACAATAAACGATTGAAGTAGAGCTATTACTAAATAGTAATCCTTGACAAGCGACAGTCGAGTGACCGATAAAAACTAATACAATCAGTCAAAGGTATAGTAAAGATACAAATCATTTTTGTTAATAGAAAACCGCTGGCATTAGGAAAAAGAGGTAAAAGTGCCCTTAGAAAACTTTTTCATCTGTGTTTTATGAGCCGTACTTAAGGGATGATTGAGGAGGGTGGTACGCACAACGCTAAGGCTGAGGCTACATTAGGCCGCGACGCGACCTGCGACACATGAGCGATTAAAACAAGTAAATGAATGCTCACGTATATGGCTACACCGTACATCAAATATTACTAGCGATCTTTGATTTCTTTATGCGATAGGAACAACATTACTGAAATCACGGCATCGGCTACATCAACATATGAGCGAAATTGAAGCGAATTTATTAGAAAATTTCTCACTTGCACGACTAGTTCAATAGTGCTGCTAAATATGCGTGTGGCTTCATTATGCGTATAGTAAACCGTGATGGATGATTTGATCGCCGCGAATGTTTTAAGATCATTAAAATGCGATGAACTAGCGAATTCTCAGCGAAATCGCTGTTTTTCTCTTTTTATAGTGTAGCCGCATGAATCGCTCTTGCTAATTCGTTGTTGAGCATGTGTACTGTAGCCATGTCATCGCCGAATATACGCCGGAATTTCGCTTGTAATGTAGCCATACCATGTTTTTCTCGTTTCGCTCTTCCAGTCGCATCGCAAATCGCTGCCTACTGTAGCCTCAGCCTTAGCTCTCCTTCACAGTATGTAGAGCTGTATGTATCATTTATATTTACTCGTTAAAACAAAATATAATTGTGGAATTCAGCGTTAAAATTTTCCATGCCCATAAAATGTCATTGACCTCCAATCGTACGATTGATTTAAACATTTCCTTTTGAAACTAATCAAAACAATGCTCGTAAACCCGAATGTAGTTTTCCATTTGACATGTCTAGCAATCGGTGCGGTCCCGACGAATCAATACAAACATCGTGCCCCTATGGGGGACGTGACTCGGTTACGGATCACGCACTTGAACGTTAGGCGTCGATGCTCTTTTCTTTATAAACAAATGCCATCTGCAAAGACTTCGAAACCTAATAACTATTGGAGAATTTAAAAAGCTGAATTTGTAATGAATAACTCTCGGCGGCTCAGGCTAAGAATTGTAGCCATTCAAATAACGTGTTTCCAAGTTCCTAACAAAAAAGTATAGAAATATTATGTTACATAAGCACTACGCATATCTACATAGTATACGACGACCTCCGTGGTTGAGTGGCGTACACACCGCTTTTCAAGGTGTCGCCAGCTCTGAGGTCCCAGGTTCGATCCTCGGACGGGTTAATGTAGAATAACACTTTCAGCATTGTCTCGGGTCTGGTTGTTTGCGGTACTTTCGTTGTCTCTGTTTCCATAACACAAGTGCTTTAGCTACTTATTTTGGATTCGGAGCATTGTTTGTGATGTTGTCCACTTTTAGTTTAGTTATTAGTATGAACCCAGAAAATGAAACCTGGCAGCTCGTCATTGCGACAGGTCAAGATTCGGAGGAATGGTGTTAGGTGCAGAAAGCTAAGAACTCAGTATTCTGATGTAACTCGGAGCCATTGGAGGAGGCGAAAGTCCAGCAACAGATAAAAATAGATTATGTGGATGTTTTGAATGCTCATATTTCAATCAAAAACATGAATACGTAAAACAAAATCCTCAAACAACAGAGCCACTTATTTTCAAGAATAATGTTGAGGTTAACAATTAGCAAATCAGTATTCGACCTGTGTGACATTTGGTCGCGACAAACAGTGCGTTACACGTGCGGGTAAATTAGACATTTTGTTTCGTGCGTGGGTCCTATTATGTAAATCATGTAATTACAGATAAGGTGAAAGTGCGGCTTATTTCGCTGTTGCGTTACAACATTTGTCAAATTCTCCGTATCTGAGTAATTATGGGCCGAAATGTAACAAAAAGGTATGATATACTTAAACACGCATTTTTTTTAGTATCCAACTACTTTTAACATTGCTTAAATATATCGCGAGTTCTTATTTCAGTCTGGAATAAATAGCGAAACTGATTTGTTGTCATTTAAAGAAAAGTGATTGAGCAGTCAGCAACAAACAAAAGTCGATGAACACCATCAGTTTTACAAAACACCTAGAACACAATTCAAGGTTCATAAATTGATGTTGCAACTACTATACTGTGATACCCATATTAGTCATTTATATTATACGAGCTTCATCCCGCGACTTCGTCTGCGTGGACTTTAGGATTGGGTCGTCCCTCGGTACTTAAGGAATCGGGATAAAAGTCAGCCTATGTTCTTTTTCATGTCAAAGGCTACATGCATGCCAAATTTCATCCAAATCCGTTACGCCATTTTTGCATAATTGAGTAACAAACATCTAAACATCCACACTTTCACATTCATAATATTATTATAATAGGATTGTGTTGAGGTGATTTGTAAATCTTAAGGAGTTCATCCACTTCTGTTGCTGACACCCACAGTATACATCGAAGTTCTTCATATGATCATAATTATTTTCAGTGCTCATTGTCTGCCAAATGCTGAAACCAGGGTCAATTGTTGTAATCTTACAAAGTACCTAAATTTCGTCATTTACAAGGGAATTCCATTTAAAACCAATCAATGCTTAAACTCGGTGGCCGATAAATTAATCTGTCGTTTGCAGCGGTAAAATCGGGAAACTTTAAACAATACTCAACGAAATAATAACAAAAGCTTAAAATTTTGAGTGAGGAACGCAAAACGTTGATTAATTCGATATTCTTCTGTTTTTGTGTTCAAAAAGTTTGTTCTTTATTTAAATGTCGCATTATATCTCCATTGAGATTAGCTACCATTTGAAATTCGGTCGGTGAATGTTCTCGTTTTAAATAGTCAGTAAGCCAGTACCAACCGGCAACCTCATTGCTAAATCACAAGAATGCTAAAATATAGCAGGACGAACAGTATACAGATGGCGTTAGTCGTTAAGCAAAGTTTAGCTATAATCAAGTGGAAGTTAGCATAAATATTACAACCAGGATTAATTTTCATTTTAATATTAAATTACTCTGCTCGCCGGCCGAGGCCCTAGGGTGCATTTCATTAGGTTTTTTTAATTGCGTTAAATGCAACTAGGTACTGTTTGTTTGAAACTCGGTGAGGTGAGAATTAATAATAAGTAGTTTATGAACGCTGTACAACCTAGTTGTGAGAAAGTTTAATAGGTTTGTTTGTTTTACAAATGTTTTAACCAGAACATTATGGAAATGTTATTTTTTTGTACATTACTGTTAGCTAAGAATGCAATAGTCGTTTGGAATTTATTATAAATTATGGTACTAAACTCGGACTTATAATTTAGTTAAAATATTTGTTTATCTAAGAAATTGTTTTATTAAGTTTTTGAAGTTTGAGACAAAAGAAAAATATGTAATAAAAAACAAAAATTTATAGAATAAAATAGTATCAAAATATATCATCATATACTAGAAAAAATAATGTTTCAATTTAAATGAAATAAAACATTTCAAACTAAAACAATAAAATTATCGAACGTAACACAATATCGAAATATCGAAAAAATAAGTAACCTCATTAGTGATTCGTACTAAATTGAAACAAAAGACGAACGAGAACGCTGAATGTTTGTTTCTTTGTTAATATTCTTTGATTCGTTTGACCGTGGAGGTGTATGCGTACTGTTCAAGTCACAAACAATCTTCAACACTTAATCGATAATACGTGTTGAAGGGCTGTGTTATTCTTTTTTACCGTTAATTTATGGGGTAGACAGGTTAGACGTTTATACAGACTGTAGGCTGTTGTTTGTGACAAATCACTTCGTGGATCAATAATTATGTAGGTTCAAATCTACGTAGATACATAATTCACTTTGTATAACTTAAAAAATAGTTTCTTAGGAACTTTCCGTACAATTTGATTAAATGTTAGTCAAGTGTAGGTTTTTATCAGTCAACAGGTATAGATTGAAAATAATCTCACCTCCACGAAAAGTCAAATTATAAATTATAGCCAAGATTCACTGACAAAAATAACCTATACCTTCCGAAACATTCAACGTAGTTGCGCATAAACCGGGATAAAACGTATCCAGAAACAAAAATCTCCAGGATTTCAGCTGTCCAAAGTACCCAAAAGATCGGTATCCGCATTCAATTTATCGAGTAACTTATTTTATGAGCAAGTCAGCGGACGTAGATTTATAACCGCGATTTGTAGGCGCGCCCTATCTGCCGATAAGTGACCCTCCGGTGCCTGTCCAAGGACCGGCCCTTAAGGGCACCGCTAACAAGCTTACTTCGACACCACGTAAGAACGCTACTGTTACACCTAAATGACATTTGGGAAAATTATCGATTTATTAAAAGGATCTCGGAAATGTCAAGACTAAGTTCTTAATAAATTTTATAGGCTTTGCAAAAGGGTTAATCTCAGTTACAACGTTACTGAATAGTTTTTAATAAAAGGAGGTAATGTCTTACGAAGGCAAGCATCAAGTCCACATAATCATATATTTTTCCCGTCAATAACACTTCAGATTGATTTTAGATATTAATTTAATAAAGTAGGTATTTTTTTAATGCGTTGCTAGAAATAATTCCAATCATATTGAATAAAACATTACATGTACCTACTGGACACGTGTCCAATAGATATTATCGTGACATATCGAAGCATCGTAATCATGAAATCTAAATTGTGTAATGTTTGAGAAGGTGATGGTCACCTATCAAATTGAATACTTGATGTTCGATGCGCTTAGCAGGAGTGACGTAACTACACTGGCTTTGTACTAAGTCGCTATATAATTCAGACACTCTGAAGAATTTATATCCTAACATGAGTAGATACCTTATGGCCGGTTTCTGAGTACATTTTGTTGACAGTTTATGTATTCATTAGCGCTATTGGTTCGATAACTTTCAAAATGGGTTTCTGAACAACTCAACATCAGATAAAGTCCGTTTAAACTTAGGTTAACCTAACTGGCCATTTTGTGCCGTTTATCTCTTCCATAACCATATTTGACGTTTTATTTCGTGACAGGTTACATATGTCACGTTAATATTGATATTCAGTGAATTGCAGTGAAAGTTATTATTAATTTTATTATTAGCAAAATGTTAACGAGCAGCACTTCAGCGTCTGATTTGGAAGTACTGGAGTTTATTTCTAATATATCAATACGTAAATATATATAAAAACGAAGAATAAACCCGCTCGAAATCTTTACGGAGGAAGAATTTAAATTGAGATATCGCCAAATTTTGCAGAGCTGAAGGAAATAAAAGCACATTTTAATATTTTAAAATGCAAAGTTGTGTGGATGGATTACACACACATCGATACAATCGTTTGGAGGCAAGCAAGTAGGAGAAAAGGTTTATTTTGTATCAATGTGAAACTTGTGCAAGTGGTGTTTGATGGCAAATTAGGTAACCGTGATATAGATGGTCGCAGAGATAGCTCAACGCAAGAAAGTACATTATTCTATAGCTCATTCCTACGAGCGCGCCTGAGTAACAATAAGATTGACGGTTCTGGGAGACAGTGCCAACACTAGTGGAAGGAGCATGATGACACCATTTTTTAATCAGTACAAATCAAGACAAAGAAGCTCAAATCAAGACCTGAAACACAGTTCAAAACACAATTGTTTTACATAACATAGCTGTACAGCAAATCCCGTGATAATTGATTCTGCACCCAAAGAAGTTACAGAATCTGATCTACTGAACAACCTCTTCACTTTACCTCTGAAGAGAATGACTTTCGTCGGTTATTGTTAGGATAATATTTTAGGTTTATAAAGTGTTATCTTCTTTTATAAATATCTTTAACATGTATGTTTATAACAACTAACTTTTACCTACGATCGCACTCGCTTCCTAGGGGAGCTATATAACTTCATATTGTACCTGCCTAAAAATAATGTGTTAATATATAACAGTTTTTATAATAAGTGATGTAGAACAGAAAATAAATAATAATCAAAATTTATTATTGTTTTGTAGTTATTTAAAGTTGAATGAAAATTTTTTAACAACTAAAAGGGAAATTTTAAGTACAAATGATTGTGGGTGATTCAAAGGCCACATTAGAATCTATAGCAATAAAATAAAGTCGGGTTTTTAACTACACTTAAAACTCGAGAACAGACGGCCCGACGACGTTATGATCTTTGATTTGAATCCATCTTGAATAGCAGAATAAATATTGTAAACATTAGAAAATTTACAAAAATACATCTTCTCTTCGTCGATTTTCCATTTAATTTACTGGAACGGGGACTTCTTACGCGGGTGAAACCGCGGGTCATAGCTTGTATATAATATTTTACAAAAGACTAAAAAAAAGTCTTTAATTAGATTTGGGGTTTGGCACAGAATATGATTATTAGATTTGACATTTTCATGAAGAAGTCTTTAAACAAAAATATACGAATTATCATATTTTATAACAAAAGCAGTGATATATCATTTATATACCTTAAAATAAAATATTGGTGTAAATAAGAAAAATATGAGTGACAAATTAAAATTATAAAATTGATTTTAAGCTTAATCTAATAAAGAGTCCCATCTAGTGACAGATAGCGGGACTACTTATAGGTTTGATAACTATTTAAATGCTCCTTGCGTATTCAGAAACTCAGTGATAGATAACCGAAGTTTATCATATGGATAACTTTATGGAACCGATAGCTTTTGACAACTTAACTGGAAGCCTCAGAAACCGGCCATTAGTCAGGTACATATTAACAGTCTTACATTTATTCTAAAGTTATAACCATTTTAACGTCAGATCTTTTTCTAGGCATCTTATACACTATGCTATTAACGCAATTATGAATAAGTATTTTTATTGTGCAAGGACTCACATCATTTAGCCATGTTTTTGTATGAACAAAATGCTTGATTGGCATTTAAATCTTCTATATATTAATACCCGTTTTGAGGAAAATTGCGCGGACGGAGGAGAATTAAATTTTGCACACTTTTAGTTAATATATCTAGAATTATTTAATTATGTTTTTTTTATTATTATTTCAACATGAAATTACAATGACTCTAGTAAACATAACACTAACGGTTAACTAGAGGCCCAATTATATAAATACCTAGATTACCAACGGTCAAAGCTTTATCTCACTATTCAGTCGTAAACTAAAACGCTGGTCTAACAAGACAAGCAGCATTATGTGCGATAAGCGAAGGTCAAGTTTATTGTCATATGTGTTTTACAACTAAGGTTAAGGTTGTCAGGATCTACAGACTGTTCATATCCACAAATTTTACAGTTTTACATAGAAAAATTATGATACTCCAAGAAACATCCCGAGCGCCCGGTCTTATGGGAATTTATACCTCACTGTGTGATTTTTACCTCACTAGAATCATCCCTTTGTTCTCTTTCTGCACATGATGAGGGGGTTCTGTTACCTCTTAAAAGACCATACCAGACACTCCCCGTACCACGACTGCTAACCAAAGGCACGATGAGCGTCGCTATGCACGACAGCATTTCTTAGTGTTGCCGTCTTCTCTAGGGTTAATACTAATATAGATCCTGTATATAGAGGCTTTGCTCGATATATAGAGGCTTTGCTCGATAAGTTTAAGATTACTTAAAGGAATCTTTATTTGGAAAAAGCTACTACAACAAGGGAGTCGTTAAGTGATGTCCACTTTATCAAGAGTGAAGAACATGAGTTCATAAAAAGTCCTTTGTCAAAAAACTGTCTGTAATGTGGATATACTGGATAATAGAAATCCATCAATTCGTGGCCTTACATACGGCAGAAATTTTTTTTTCTTTTTTTTTTTTTTTTAATAAAGATTACTAGCAATGTGGGTCACACATTACTAGTAATCTCGTTGACCCCTCGTGCTAAGCTATGATGCTTGTGTTACGAGTGGGTTCACGTCGGTAGTGTAATGGGTGGGGTTCGAACCCGCAACCACATGATCGCAAGTCCGACGCCCTAGCCATTAGGCTACCGCCGCTTCAAATATATGTAATACGTCTCGAATTTCATGTAAAAGAAACGTAGGTAATTCTTGGACATGAACACGTCATTAGAAATCAAAACAATGTCCTTATTAGGCAATGAATATCAATTTGTAGCCGTAGGCGTATATAATATTTCTGAATAACAATGTAACAATAATATTATTATTTCAAATAAAATTATCTTTATCTTTATGGGAGAACGAATATTAACTAGTATTAATCTCTGATTTGATGTAACATCGATATTATTCGCTTCAATTATTATATTTATTATATATATTGAAAATAGAGTATTTTTACATGTCATATTGAAATAAGCTCTAATGCAGTCGTAACAAAGTACCTTTTTAACTGATTTCATCGATGGAAGTAAGAAGAAGAAGGAAGATTTGATCGCATCACCGATACTCACCGAAGTGTTATTGTTAGCTCACGACAAGGTCACGTGGTCAACATATAAAGTACTCATTGTGTTATGTACCCATGTACTTGCGTAATGTCTTATTCAAAATAATGTTACTCTATCAAGGGAAAAACAAGTTATTTTCATCTTAGATTAATCTTATTTAGGACAGTGTTGATATTTGAAGAGAATTTGTGAGGGAAAGAACTGGGGATTTATTCTTTAAGTCCAAACAAAGCATAATATGGTATAACGCAGATTATAGTTCAAGAATCCCGGGTCGCCATTATTTTTTGTGTTCTGTGAGTCACCGGGTAGTGTTAGTAAATACGTTTTAGGCGATTTAACAGATTTTTATTCTTCTTCTGCCTAGCCTTTTCCCAAGCTATGTTGGGGTCGGCTTCCAATCTTACCGGATTTAGCTGAATTCCGTATTTTACATGGAGCGACTGCCCATCTGACCTCCACAACCTAGCTAGGTAGTACAGTATTCCATAGTAAGACTGGTTGTCGGAATTGTAATGACTTAATGACTGTCAAAGATCACTGTATGACAATCGGGACCAACGGCTTAACGTGCTTTCCGAGGCACGGACGGGTCTCGGTTTGTTTACAAATGATCACCCATCCACGGACCAACCGCGGCGAGCGTGGCTTAACCTTTATTATTTGTCAAACCGTACGGGTTACACTTAGCCACGAGCCCCTCCGTGAACTTCTTCTCCTTAACAAATTTTTATTGTCGAAAGAATTAAAGCCGCTTTAACCTTACACATAATAGCACGTTAACCGCTTGGACTAAGTGTATAATTGTGTTATGACGTCACAGTTTACCGTATTCGCTTACTTAATCTATTGCCGTTACATTAAGTGTTTTAGGTAATACATTACATACATACATTTCATATATTTTGATGAAAAGTTTTACAAATAACTTTGTACTCAGTAGTATACAGGATTAATTACCAAGGAGTGCATATTTTCAACGAGGTAATCAGATGCATAAGCCCAAGAAACATAGGTCGAAATCTTAAATTGAAAAATCATCTTTTCATACAAACATTACGTTTTTACGTGACCTGTCATTTTGTATGAAAAGTTAATTTTCCCTTTAAAGATTTCGGCCTATGTTTCTTGGGAAAAGTTGTTCAGTTTTATGCACCTGATTACCTCGTTGAATATACGCACTCCTTTGAAATTAATAAAGATGTACTTACTTGCAATTGTTTAATTTTAGGAATCCAATGTCTGTAGTTATTAGTCATTTGAAGTATCTAGACATTTTTTCGAAATTTTTGTGATGATATTATGAACAATTTAGTTACCACAAAATGGTGACCATCGCTGTAATATGTATTTGAAAACAATACAGATTACAATAGAGATTTTCCGGATTACACAAAACAATGTACCGAAATTATAATGATTTACTGAAAATATAATATTGTTTTTGTTTACTGCCAGTAGCAAATTGCTGTCGCACTTTTTCTGGAATATTTTTGGCCGTGGCAACATTAAACGATGTAATCTGATAAATATAAATTAACGTTTGTTTGGATAAGTGAAACAAAATAAGTCTTAAGTTGAATAAGAAGGAAATAAATATATGAACCCTTTGTTCAGCCTTTTGTTATTTAAAATTAAGTTATTTACACATAACGAGGTGTAAAGACACAAGTTGCTGTCTTATTTAAAAAGTTTCCTCTTTTAGAAAATAAGTTTTATGCTTTTGCTTGTGTTAAGGCTATTGATTGCATATTACTATTCGAACTCCCCTTAATACAATTTTGCCGCTCCTTCTTACGACCCCATAGGCATCGACGGGAGTCTCACAGTAGCAAAGGACAAAACATTAATTTTAATTTTCGTAGACCTTTTTACAAGTATTTATTCGTACATAAACTTTTTCATAAAACGAAATCCCGACGAATCCGACAAAAAAATAAATTTAGCTCTTATTTCACACTTCTTAATTCCGTATGGCATTTTAACTTTTATTCTAAGGTTATTAAGGTGTTAAATTGAGTGCATTTATTCGATAGGCATAACCCTGCGAATGCTGACTGAATATAATAACTGAGCGACAGTTTACGTCAGTCGAAGTCACTGCCGTGACCAACAGCTGTAAAGCTAATTTAGAAATCAGCATTTCGTCCAATTACTCAGTTCGTCGCGTCCTGTCATTTAAATGGGATGTCATGGACTGGTTTTTATTAAACGGGTTAACACCGCTCATACTGCTCATGTAAAGTCAGAAACATGTTCTTTTATTTCTTTACAACTAGCTTCTGCCCGCGACTTCGTCTGCGTGGACTTCAAAATCGGGTCGAAAAAGTAATGAAAAATGTAATAAAATTTTCACCCGTGTAGCTTAATAGAGAAAAATACCAAATTTCATAGCTGTCTGCCCACGGCTTAGCTCGTAAACAATTTTACATTTTCCCTCGGGAGCTACTTAAGGAATCAGGATAAAAGGCGTGATTGAGTAACAAACATCCAAACATCCACACTTTCACATAGTAGGATGATGTCGCTTCCGATAAACTTGGGATGGAATATGTTTTGCTGTTAATAACTTTTGGTAAAGAAGTTACTAATATCACTCACACATGCCATTACATAAATTGTTAGACGTTTACATCTATACTAATATTATAAAAAATATACCCCTAAAGAGGTCGGTGCCCAGTAGTGGGAGATTTATTGACCGATTTATTGAACTAATCAAATCTTTTCTATTTAAAAAAAAAAGTTTTGTTTTTAAAGAGGTAAGATTTTTTATTTGTTTGTTTGCATTGAATAGGCTCCGAATCTACAGAACCGACTTGAAAAATTCATTCCCTGTTAGGAAGCTACACTATCCTTGGGTAACATAGGCTATATTATATTTCGAAACAAAAGAAAGTTGTGACCACGGGCGGTGCTGCGGGAAGCAGCTAGCAAATTATAATAATAATAAATATGCATGCATGAGTGTTTTCTCAGTGTGAACCAATATTAAATACTATGTATACCGTAAACAAGCCGCCGAGAATATTCATCGGTCACATAACAAAAACCAGAAAAACTCAGAATTTCAAAGCATACCTCAACGTTTATAACGAATATTATATTAACCGCATCGAGTTTATACTTAATTATTCATATAACAATGTGTGACACAAATAAGGACAGACTTAATGAGACGTTAAGTCTCTCCTGTCCTATTCAGCAACAAACAACTTCACGAACAATTTGATAAATAATTAATATACGCTGCACACTCGCTCCGTACTCGTCATACATTAAGTCTTAACTGCTACACATTAACACACTGACAAGCAGACACTTTAGTCTCATACATGACCGCTCTTCATCTGCATTGAACATGTTTGTAAATAAAATAACTATCTTGTTCATCTATTACATAATAGTGAACGTAGAGAGTCGTGGCTTAGTGCAAGCCATATAGTTTGATCGATAAGAAAGGTTAAGCCACGCTCCCCGCGGTTGTTGCCTGGGTGGGTGTCGTGGGTGACCATCTGTAACACCGAGTGTCCCCGGAAAACTGTCAAACGATCATCTTTGACAGTCGTTAAGTCATTATAATTGTGACAACTAGTCTATGGATTATTGTGTTGTGGAGGTCAAATAGGTAGTCGCTCCATGTAAAATACGGTATGTAGCCAATTTCGGTATGAAGCCAGCCCCAACGTCGCTTGGGGTAAGGCTAGGTAGAAGAAGAAATAGAATGAACGTAGAGACTCAAATGTTTGGATTAGCAGGTAAGTATACTGTCAATATTATATTTTGGAAAAAGGACGTCAAAACCAATTCTCTAATACCTACGCCAAAATTACCCTTAATAATTGATTGAAAAATCACACATTGAGTAATTAATTTGACCAAGCCAAATTGGTACAAACAAATGGGACCAGGCTGATCAATAGGATCAAATAAGTTAATTTGTAATATGTGACCCACATCAACAGTAAGTAAGCGACTCAACACGGCATCAATGTGTCTCCAATACATTACGGAGGTGCATGACCCACCCCATTTTCATTTACGTACATTTATTACGTCCCGAAGCAGGTACAAGGAATGTCCGTCCCTCTTGGCTTACCATCTTCGTACATATAGCTGCAAGTCGTGCGTCACGGACGCGGGAACTGGGTCGAACATATTTGTCGTTTTGGCGGGAAACGGCGTCAAATTGCCGTCGCCATGGACGCCACAATAACACCCCTTTGTATGGTAATCAGTTGTTGCCTGTCATCATTACAGCGCGAATCACTGGTTCTGACAGGATTTATCTTTTGATCTGTGAATGTTTGGAGTAAACAAGTGAGTGGTAAGGATGGGGCCGTCCTCATTTTATTTGACATTAATTATTTGCAACTAGCTTTCGCAGGTTGTCACTTATCGCTCCTATTCGCTATCGTTCAATTCCTTGGTTATCCTTCAGGATAGTTTAATTTTTTGGGATAAAAATGTCTATATATTCAGCCAGGGAGTCAGCTACCTCCATACCTACTAAATTCTATCAAAATTGGTCGGTCTCCATAAACACACACTCAAAACTTTTGCATTAATTATGTTATTGTGTGACTATATGACACTGATTTGTGTATATTAATAAATGGCCTGTTGAATTTTCAAAAGAATATTCATGAAGTTTCTATCTAGTCAGTTCTTTTTCAAAAGACCATATTATGTAAAAAAACTTGTTTTAAACTGAAACTTGGAAGTGTCTCATGTTTATAAAAAACTTATAAAACGATCTATGTTATGACGATAACATAAAAATATATTTTAAATAAAACACATAAATGTAACTTTTGGGCCCAACATGCGATAGACGATTTATTATTTCTAAATTTGCATAAAATAATATTTAGCTAAAAAGGGCTCGCCAAATATTACATGGGTCTAATGTGGGTGTAAGAAAACACACCTTCGCTTACTCTTTCACCAACTTCTGTTTCCTAGACATACATTATTATTATTATTCCTCAACATTAACCAAATCTCTCGATCACTCAAAGATTTGCGGGTGGAAAACTCAATTTTGAGTTAAGCTTGCTTGCAATAAAAATAATATCAGATTTGATGTACAGACTACATCAAATCTGTTTTTTTTTTGTAAATTTTATCGAGTGTACAAAAAAGAATAAAAAAAAACTAAAAAAAAAATCGGTAACTTACTCTAAAGTATTCAAATTTGTTTGCTTTTGATTTATTAGAACTCAAAAAATATCTCTAAATTATTTTTTTTTTTTTGTAATTTTATTGATTATTATTGTATATCTTGGTGGACAATCAACACCTGTCGAGACACTTAACATAAAAATAAAAAAAATTATCATAGAGGATTAGATGTATGAAATGGTATCAAATTTTCCTCAGAGTTGAATGCGATCAGTGCTAATGTAGGATGAAGTCTGAATGGGATAGTTAAGTGGATTATTCTCTATCATAACTGCATTATGCGCCGCTGCATTAGCAGTTAATTCTCAGGAGACTGAGTTCTCTTGTTAGTCCTACTCATATTTAATCAAAACTGTACGTTTGTCTGTTTGTCAGTCGGTCTATTATAAACAACTTTTCTAACTGGTAATAAGTTGATAATGGTTAATAAGTTTCTAATTTTATTTAGCTTTATTTAGTTTAGTGTAGTTTAATTTATATTATAACATTTGGTTTAGTATAGTTATACTTTAATTATAATAAGTAATATGTATATATAGTAGTAGGTATATACTAATAAAAGTACTAATACTTTTATTTAACCTTACTCCATAAATAAATAAATTAAAACAAAACAAAAACACAATACAGAACATGTATAGAAAAGTTCTAAGATCACTGAAAGAAAGTAAAGTATATGTAAAGACATATTAAAAAACATGTATAATTTAATATGTCTTTACATAACGACTAATGACGACTAAAGTGACGTTAAAACTATATGTAGGTAAGGCTGAGCTCATATTCGATACTAAAACTTGTAAGTAGCATGAGTTAACAAATTAAATGAAAAGTCATTCGTTTTAAATGGCGACGTTATTTACGAGCTCAACAAATTTCTACAGCAATTTGACTTTCAATTCTGGCTTAAGAAACGTATTTTATGTTAGTATACCCTGATAAGGCACCTGAAATGGATATAAAAATATTTCAAGGTCGTTTTAAGGAGGTCAAACGTGATAGACGAGCGCTGGTGATCAATCTTGACGGGGAACTTTAAAGACCTTCAAATGTAACTTCATAAGTGCTCCGTCAAACTTTTCACTGAGTATAATATTATTCTGTTGTTAAATTAGGACTTGTAAGTTTCATGAATTACGTTCCGTTTCAGAAAGATTTTTGAAGCAATAAATATCAATGTAAAAATAGCACCTAAATGTACGTTATTCATTCAATACTCAATGTAAGTAAATCTATTGAAAAGATATTTTTTTTCTCTAGTCTATACTATCCCACTTCTAGGCAATGGCCAAGTCCTTCCATCTAACTTTATCCCGCACCTTTTCATACCAGCCCTCATGGGATACGTTTAAAACCCAGTTTTTTAATCACGAGTTAACTCAACCAACGGTTAAATATGCTAATTAATGGCTTCAAAACGCTCTTTTTCATACATTTTTAATCTATCAAATGGTCGTGGACGCGTTCTACCGGAGTTTGAAAACAAGAGTTAGCATATTACTATTGGTTGAGTTAACTCGCGATAAAAAAACTCGGCCTAAGTCATCCCCGTTCTCTCACTGGGCCGACCTCGGATTAAAGACAAATTCTAAAAAACAAAATATAATTATGACTCTCAAAATAAAGGTTAAAAACGTATAGGCCAAATTAAATTTGACACCTAATGAAATGAGCGACTTATTCCAAAGGTTCGATATTTTTAATGCAGTAGACGTATCGTAATGTATTGAATAAAATCATTTACTTAACATTTTTATTTCACCGAACATAAAAATGTCATCAGAGGTTACTTGAAGAACATTGTTGACGCCGCGAGGGGATTTTAAATTCAGAACGTGATTCACCGACGCGTAATTTAGTTCAGAAAACAAGTTACTTTTACCAACCGAACAAATCTTTATAGCTTCACCGGAGTATTGCTTTTTATTAGTCACGCAACAGGCCACTAATAATATCGGGCTATTTTTAAACTAAATTAAGAATGTGGAATAGGTGGCATCTATTTATATACAGGTGGGTGGACAATTGATTGGCGGGTAGGCTTCGGTGAAAATGACTAGAAAATGGGATTGGCTTCAGCAAGTAATTTATAGTAGGCGGAACTGGATTATTGTGACGAATTTGGGGACAACGGAAACCTTTGAAACGTGCCCTTTTTAAATTCGGAAAAGTAAATCAATGTCTAAGGGCATTTCTAATGTAGGTCATTCATTTTGTATTATTATATTATTATGATTAACACTCGTACTGTTTTTGTACTCGAAAAAATGAACGTAATATATATATCTACGTAAATAAACAAAAGAAAATTCGAAAAATTTTGGTAATTATATGAAATCACAATTTACTCATCTGCCCGGCCTTTTCCCAAGATATGTTGGGGTCGGCTTCCAGTCTTACCGGATTTAGCTGAATACCGTATTTTACATGGAGTGACTGCCTATCTGACCTCCACAACCCATTGCCAGGTAATACCGTATTCCAAGACTGGTTGTCGAAATTGTAATGACTTAACGACAAAGATCACTGTGTGACAGTCGGAACCAACGTGCTTTCCGAGGCACGGAGGGGTCACCCATCTAGGGACCAACCGCGGTGTGCGCGGCTTAACTTTTATTATCGGTCAAACCGTCAGCTTACACTTAGCCATGAGCCCCTCTCTTCCTTTTAACTAATATAAAATTAAAACCGTAGTTGATTGGGTTCATAAAAAGTAAATCAGCTCATTACGCATTGAGTAGTTTATCGGATCAATTGATACTCGAGATATTTGAATTAATGAAGGCGCGACTGATTACTCTTATCTCATTGATAAGTTAATTTAATATTCTCTTCTATATAAAATCCTTTCATTACTGAGCTTTTGAACGCAATCAGATCGCGATAAGATAACTAAATAGGATTTAAGTGTCTCTGACTCTTATTACATTGATATATATACTTAGTTTCATATACTTTTTTAAACAGAAGTTAATACATCAGCAGTTTGACCTGTATTGACCTCTGTGAGGTAAGGAAAGTCAAATACGTTTAAAGGTCATAGAAGGCCATACCAGACGCTATATGTAAGCCATTTGTAATATATTTAGCGCAAATCGCATTTTATGAACGTAGCTGTTAATTTATTGGTTCGAACAAAAACAACATCAATAACTTCAAATTCGATTGTATTTTTAAGGTTTATAAAATAACTAACTTTTGCTCCCGGCTCCGCCCGCGTATGCGTCGGTTATCGCGGCAAATTATAGCCTACATAGCCTTCCTCAATAAGTGTGCTATCTAACAGTGAAAGATTTTTTAAAATCGGACCAGTACTTCCTGCAATTAGCGCGTGCAACCAAACAAATTATTCAACTTTATAATATTTGTAAAGATTTCATAATTTAAATAAGTAGTAGAGCCGAAACTCGAAAACGGAAAAGCCGAAAAGACGCTTACGAGAAGACATCTATCGCAATTGCTATTTAATTGATGATGCTGGTGGGACGCAGCTCAAGATAAAACAGCTTGGGGCGACTTAGGGAAGACATTAGCTCAACAGTGAGACTATATAAAAAAATTAAAAACAATTACTATACGTTACATTAAAATTTTCCAAAAATGTACGTGCAATGAAAGTTATATATTAACGAAAATTTTTAACGTAATTTGAAGTGTAAAAAAATATCTACTGTGAGTAAGAAAAAATCAAATCCTATTATTAAATATATATCTTGGCAACTTATCATAGCTGTATATATCGCTAAAATGCATCGGTGATCCATTAGCATGAAGCTAACTATGTTTGGCTTAGCCTCGAGTCTAAACAGACGTGCATGTGTATCATTAGCTATAGTTAGTTTTATATGCGCGTTCCGGTACGAAGGGAACTATTTAGTACAAAGAAAGGCAGCCTCTAGTAATACAACGTCATAGATCGATCGAACCGCTGAAAAGATGGTCTGACAGAAGTGTGTAGAAATTATCTTTTTTTGTACCATCTTTTTGTAAGTGACTGGACTTTTTGGCCTTGTGGTTACCCTAGTAATACCATAGTGGTAATATCATAGATCGATGGAACCGCTGAAAAGATGGTTTAGACGAAGTGTGTGGAAATTATCTATTTTTGTACCATCTTTTATAAAAGTGACAGGCCGGAAACCGTAGTTCGCGTGTTCGATTTCCACCCAGGACAATCTTTGTGTGTTTAGTATGATCATTTGTTCTGTGCATGGGTAATAATTTGTCTATACCATACATGTATTTAGAAATAAGTATGTTTACCAGTTATCTGATTGCCATGATACAGGCTCTGTCTAGTTTGGGATCATAAATCCGTGTGTGAGAGTTCCCAAGATATTATAATAACCCTCTATCGCACAGTCGGGTAAAAGCAGAACTAGAACATCAATATATTTTTAATTATTTAGTTTATAAGAGTTAGCAGCTTCCTAAAGCCGTTATTTACTAACAAGGCAGGCTGAGGAGACGGTGGCGGGATGACATCTATCGCTTCTTAAGTGATTGGTGTCAAATGGCTCAAGACAAGAAAATCTGGTGTCAAACGGGGAAGACGTTTGCCCAGTAGCCCAATGTTTACTGTCCCAACAGTAAATAGACAACATAAAACAAAAGATGTGAAATCTTCTTCATGTTTAGGAAAAGTAAACTACGCAAACTTTAACAAAGCCGCTTTAATAGTCTTAACCAAAAATACTGAAACGCTAATTAACTTTAAGATGATCTTAAATGTACTTTACACTTTAAAGTGACAGAGATGGCATGAGACTTAAGGCGGCTTCAAACTGACGTTTCAGTATTTGGCCAATAGAGCTAAAATCTGTAAAAAATGATTTATACAGCGTCGAGAAACCTAGATCGAAAGCGCTTTAAGTTCTTATTATACTCATTACAAGAGGTACCTTCGACTATCCTCACAAAAAAAAATATCTATATAAATGCTTCTCGACCTAAAATAGCAAGCTAAATATGTCATTATTATAATTAAAGTGATATAATAAGATCCCCTTTCATATTTTAGATACAATGTTTTTAGGTAATTAAAGGTTGATCAGATTATTTACAGAATATATGTGGGGGTGGGTTAAATATAGTGATGTATATAAATATCATAACGGACCTATAATGAACGCAGCTAAATGTCGTGTGAGGTGAATTTCATCCATCATATAGAGTCAAGGTTAATGGTTTGAACTAGAATCAGGCCTTGAAATGGATGATATGTTTTCGTACTATTCTAGTAATACTATAATGATGTGAATATGACCGCCACGACGAATTTAGGGAGAGTTATTATAGAATAAGTAGATTACATTTGTGTGTACACCAACATTTTATGCTAGCTTCTCACGGCACGAGATACCAGGAGTAGCTAGCTTTAGAATAATTAAGAAAGTACGTATAATATTGCAAAAGTCACATTGGTACTTTCCTGTGTTTGAAATCGGAATCATGTGCACCGTTAGAAGAATTCACATACAGTACCAAAATTAGCTCTGGAGAACATAAGCAGTCAGCACATCAGTCAAAGGCAATTTCGGTTATTTTTTCCACACCAGCTCTTTATTCTTGTCTATATCTTAAGCTCCTTTGCCTTATTCAAAAATAAAAGATACATAAGTCAACTTTATAAATACCATAGCCACAAAGACTTTCGGTCTGTGATAAATACCGACAGAAACAGTTGTATAAAAGAAGTTCCAAACAACTCTTAAGTAGGGAGAATCCTGTTTTTCACGGACCGTCGCTCTCTGCGGCTGTGGACGTTTCCTGCTAGGATCACCGCTATTATCGAATGTTTGGTGTAATTACCCGACATCAAAGAAATTGGTATATTTAAACTTCGGTAATTCCTGTAATGTGAGGCGGAAAACATTTGGAAGATCGTGTGTTGAGGTGAATGTCCCAATAAATTTATTTATAGAATGTGCTTGTAGTATATTTGAATGGTAGGTACTAAAAAGGTTGGTTGAAAGGTTTTATATAATCTTAGGATGTTTAAAAAAATAATAGTAATTTTAGAATCGTAGATCAATTACATTTTAAACGTAAGAAAAAAAGAAGTTCATTGTATCATTGTTTTTTTTTTAAACTGACTGCACTAATTTAAATCCAACTTCAGATATTAGGGTATTTGACAATAACCAATTTCGGTTAAATGCCAAAACTCTGTCCTCATTAAAGGCTTAACTGTGCTCGTTAATTAGTTATTAGGATTACAACGATATTACTGCCAGTAGAATATAGTGATGTGTTTATAACCGCATTACTGGCCACTACGCGAGTACATAAAAGTTGGCAAGTGCAGATTACTTCAACTGTGGACTAGATTCAGTAATTAGATTGACCTGCACAGCGCTATTATACTCGTATGTAGTTCACGTGTGTTCAATAACAGACAGATTTTTTATTTGAGATGTTTTTTGTGCACATATACCTAAGTATGCTAAAAAAGGATAACAAATGAAGGCTGCAAATGTTTGTTTGTTTATTGTATTATATTAAAAAAAGACCGGTGGGAGTGTAAAAGCCCAGCTATCTCTCGCTAACTGCGTTAGAAATAAAAAAAAAGTTTCACCGAAAGCAAAACAACGTATTAAGGTGATAGGAGATTTATGACCAGACAGTTATCTTAACAAGTTAAATTAAAATAACAAACCAAACGAAACAAAACTACTTAAAAATCAACTAAAACTTTTATTAAACCTGTAAAACATGCCTTAATAAATGTTAACAATAAAGTTCAAATCGTAGTAACAAAATAATTGTAGGACGTTTAACTTCAAACTATATTACACGAACTTTTATTGCTACTGAGGCGTTAAAAACAATGACAGCTTAATTAATTTGTGTCAAAGTTTAAGCAAATTAAATGTCCGCTGTTTTACTGTCGCCTCCAGCCTATTAATCACTGGGTGAAAGACGAATGCAACCTATATTACTATTGTATTGACTAACAAATTAAATTGAATTTTGACATGAGTCCATAGTTTCCATATTTATTTAAAAAAAAAGCGACTCCCACACTGACGAATTTAATCCTTGTGTCGCGGGGGTTTCACAAACATTCAAATCACATGCACAAAGAACACCCAGACTTGAAACAAGCATTTGTGGATCGCACAAATGCTTGTCCCATGCGGGGATCGAACCCGCAACACGTCGCGCAGTGGTAATTAGCGTGGTGACCTATACCACTCGGCTATCCGTGCAGTCGATATGTATTGTCCATACTCTGTTGATACTAACATCAACAGAGTAACTCAATAACTAGTGTGAGTAAGTATCATATACTGAATACTTTAATATAGGGTATAATACTTCGGTTAGTAATCATGGAGTCGGCCCGAGGTTAATACTTTTAACTATGACCTATATCAAATTCGTCGCTTAACACTCCAAAAAACAGCCCTACGGTATGTTATGAAATTATTTATTCTATACTATTTCATTCAGTATAATTTGACCTGAACAAATTTGATACACGAACAGGAACGCGGCTTTACAGGAAATAGATATAAAAAATATCATCAATAAAGAGACTAATTTGAGCAATTATTTATGTTTAATTTAAGAGAGGCTGTCGTAGTAACTAAAATTATTATTCAATTATCTTAAGCTAATCAAAGCTTTCTTATTTCTCAAATAGGTAACTTAGATCTTCCTATAGATTGGCCGTATTACCTATATAAAATGTGTAATCATAAAACTGACTACAAAAAAAACCTTATTCCAAAAGGCACACGAAGTAATAATATATTCACGTAAATTCGAATAAAAAACAAAAACATATGATAATTTTGAGAAACTCGTCTGCATTGCACCTTTTGCTACGCATAGATTAAAATAAAGAAAATAACTAATAACCAAACAGAACGAGAAACAAGCACAGACACACAACCTCACAAAAATCTTTCTTTCTGTGAAAAAATCGTTAAGTACCAACCGAAACACAGTTTTAGGTGCGAAAGAAAATGCAGTGTATTAGGTTGGCACCACTGGAGTGTCGACACGTATTGTATTATTGATTTAAGTAATTACTCGCTGCGGAACGGGTCTGAGTGAACGGGAGTGAACCGGAACGTGAACGAGCCGGGAACGTTCCGGGATGGTGATTGATAGCGATAGACGTTTATTTGCAAACTGTGTCGCAAAAAGGGAAGGGTCCCTTGTTAATTACCCTGCGTTTTCAGTGAAAGGGTAACATATGATGAGTTTAATACCTTAACGACCTTCTTAAATCCTTTGCTCAGTGTCATTTCGTACATTAATGACTAAGAAGTATCAAATTAAATAACATACATAAACAGAATAAATAATAATACCGACCTATAAATGTTCTACTGCTGAGCACAGGCCTCTTCCCAAACAGAGAAGGAATGAGCATGATCATCAGGCCTTCTCATTGGAGATTGACGATTTCAAATTCCATACGATGCATCAGTGCATACGAATCGCGTCATTGAACCGCTAGGCCATCACGACTTTTTTTAAACGCAGCTGTAGCTAAAAAACAGAATGAAACGAGAAAAAATTAAAGCTATACGAAGTGTTGAAACGATCCGACGTAAGTTCTCGTAGAACTAGGCCTACGGCGCTACGAAGCTACGACGGCTACGAAAAGGCTACGTCATGTTGTTTATTGACTTTAAATTTATGTCTAGCACCGAAGGCATATTTAAATATCTCATTTGCATTACAAATTACTGGAGGCCCATATATTTGCATTTTAAGTTAAAGAAATTAATTTCAGTAGCTTTTTAAAATGTAAAAAATATTTTCTTTTAACCGGTAAATATTTTTAACTAAAAAGTATTATAAGCTTCTTAATCTTAAGTTCAGCGATGAATTTTAAAAATTGTTTATCATTTTAATTAGTCATAAATAGTCGTTGTTAGAATATAAAATTGTGTTATTTATTAGCAGGTGCAAATTATTCTGCTATTAAAATTCAACCGGTAAGCTGCTTAATTATGGATACTTTACAAAAATATGTAAGGTAGTTAAGATTTTAATTTTCCATATCGAATATTCATAGTGGTATTAAAAATTAAAATAATAAATTGTGTTTAAACCAAATTTTAATAATTAAAACTTTTTAATATAAAAACACCGACTTTAAGAACCCATACCTGTATCCATTTAAAATAAAAAAATTGACTGATTTTTATCTACTATATAAAAATAAGTCGGGTTTTCCTTCCTGACGCTATAACTCCAGAACGCACGAACCGATTTCCACGGGTTTGCATTCGTTGGAAAGGTCTCGGGCTCCGTGAGGTTTATAGTAAAGAAAATTCTCAATTACATAAAAAAAATTTAGACCGCGGGCGGAGCTGCGGGAAACAGCTAGTACTATGTATATTTAATTGTTAAGTTACTAACTGATTTGTTTGAATTCGGTGCCAATGCCAATTGAAGTCGTTATCGAATAAAATATAAATAAAATATAAGGTTTAAATAATAATTATTTTACGCGCACGATTATAGAAACTGGAATTGCGGTATTTTAGCTACCTTACCTCCTTACATTTGCAGTAAAATGCGATCACAGTAAGAACACAAACTTATGCAAAGTCACCGTGAATTATGTCTCTCGTACGTCTGACTGGTACTTAGTAACTGGAAAGGCACTTTGTCTTATTCAACAACTTTCTGCCTGAAATACAGACAAGAATATTACTTACTAGCTTTTGCAAGTGGCTCCACCCGCCTGGGCTGCGGTTATCGTTGCAAATTATAGCCTATAGCCTTCCTCAATAAGTGGGCTATCTAACAGTGAAATATTTTTTTCAAATTGGTCCAGTAGTTCCTGAGATTAGCGCGTTCAAACAAACAAACTGTTCAGCTTAATAATATTAAGTAAAGATTGTGAATAGAAAGAAAAACAGTTATAGAACAAAGTCGCTTCCCGCTGTCTGTCCCTATGTAAGCTTAGATCTTTAAAACTACGCAACCGATTTCGATGCGGTGTTTTTTAATAGTCACTATATAGTGATTTAAGTGGAAAGTTTGAATTAATAATACATGTACACATAGTATTGTAGAGAAACACTTCCAATTTTAGAGGTTTGGTATGTGACGGCGTTTTTGTACTATATTTAGTATTTGCACTGCACCAGAGAGAAGCCGAGGTGGGTAAAAAAAAATTCACAAACATATTAGACGAATATGAAATAACCTTTTCGTATTTGATAACCCAATGCTAGAGAAATGATAAATGCTAACATCACATTACTGAACTTGGGGGAAAAGCAAGGCGAGTGTAACCACGGGACACAGCTAGTTTTAAAAACGGTTAAGAAATATGTTAAAAAAAAGTTTGCTTTTGGTATTTGTATGTAGTTTTGATAGAAGTGAATTGGAAGTTGATTTAATTAATTCTCTTTGGTTTTTAAATAGATTATACATAAACGACAATATTTTTTTATATATTCTGTTTTAAGTGTAAGTAATACCGAAGTTAAAGCTTGACGTTTTAAATTAAATTATTTTACATATTGAAAAATAACATTGAAGCAAAAAGCAAATTATTTCCAAGCCTTATTATAATAATGAAGTAAAACAGTAACGATCCAAACATACGCCATCTACATTATAATATATGGACTAAAACTTGTACGGCTTTTCGTCCCTAACTTAAAATTATGGTCTGGGTAATGCGATGATAAACTTGGGTCTGTGATTTGTCACGGAAATCAGGCCACGCGAATTCGCATCTGTAATTTATAACTAACTTTATTAAGAGATATTCAAAAGAAAGTTTTAGCGTATTCTTGGATTGATATTTAAAACTTCATAATTTTTTGGTTCCATAAACGGATTTGCATGCACATGATTCCAGGTTCAAACCCAGGCAAGTATCAATGTCCAATGTGACTTTTTTAAAGTCCTATGTACTTTCTTAATAATTCTAAGACATAATTGACAAACGGTGAAGGAAAACATCGTGTGGAAATCTGGATTCCAAAATATTGGAATCTGAAATCGCCAACCCGCAGTGAGGAAGCGTAGTGATCAATGCTCATCCCTTTTCTATAGGGAAAGAGGCCTTTGCCCAGCAGGGGACGTCTTGTGCCTGATATGATGATGATTAAGATGATAACAGGATAAAATCATTTTGATTTTCCTTTGTTTCAAAGGAACCTTGATTGAAAGTATTGTTAGGGTTAAATTATCTGTATTTGTCATTTGATAATATAAGCAGGGTTGTTGAACTTAAGACATGTTTTTCAAGTACCAAGAAAATACCAACCGCAACTAGTACAGTCAACGAAAAGTGGATGATCTAAATCAGAAATTTAATACTAATGAACGGAGTTCGCGTCAGAACTGTGTGGCATCGAAGTGATTCAAAAGCATGTGATTGTAAATTATACCAAACTTTTACTACTAGTGCAGTTGCCATATATTCGTGATCAGTTTTGAATCCAAAAGTTATAAACTCAATTCATCATCTACTTTTGCTGTTGACTGTACAGTCATCGCATTAGACGTTAATTGGTATTGCATAGAGTATCTTCCTAAACTTCGGTGATGCATCATATTGCTGTATAATCGTCAAAGGCATCGACTGCGTTGCTGTACCCATTATGGCAAATAGGAAGCCAGCCTTTGATTGGGTGACATTTCAGATAAGTGATGGCAAACTGTAACTAATACCAAGCTAAAATACAACTGCCTACTTCTCTACTGGATTTATGGCGTATTTTCATCTTAGTAGTTCAAATTACTATGAAAAGTTCATTTTCTATTTTAAGATTTCGGCCAATATTCCTTGGGAAAAGTTTTTCAGTTTTATGCACCTGATAACTTCGTAGAATATACGCACTCCTTTTAAATGAATCCTGTGTATACTATCTCTGTACTAAGACCACTATTTCCTGTCTTGATCGATCTCCTTACATCCTGTAAAAAACTAAACAACTAAGCAAGTAGTGTAGATGACTTTTTCTTATGGTGATTTATTCTTATCTCTTAACTGAAAATATTCGAAATTAAAGAATTGTTTTTTTCCTGTTGGTTGGTTACTGTCATGTTTGACTTATTCAATGGTTTTCATTTTATTCACAGCCTCCTGACACATGTTGGTGTACAATAAAGTATAGTCTATTCTATTATATTTTTGTTAAAATTAAGGTTACCTGGCATAGGCTAGGTAACGTCACTAATTATTATTGTAGGTTGTTATATTTTTTTTTTTTTTTAAAAGAATGCAATGTGGGTCACACATTACTAGTAAACTTGTTAACCCCTCGTGCTAAGCTAAGATGCTTGTGTTACGAGTGGGTTCACGTCGGTAGTGTAATGGGTGGGATTCGAACCCGCAACCACATGATCGCAAGTCCGACGCCCTAACCATTAGGCTACCGCCGCTTCTAAGGTTGTTATATGTTATTGTATGTTGTTATATGTTATATACTGTATAGATAACAATCTACAATAGTAATTAGTCACTTCAGGCTCCATATTTATTAGCCTCCGATAATTTTATCCTCTTTTAATGACTTTAAACTATGAACTGAATACAAGCCATTAAGTACTCGCTTGCCGATGACTGACAAAAGCTTTTAAGAGCACGAAGTTTGAAAGAAGCACGACTTATTAATCCTAGCTTTCAAGCTGTACACAACCTTTGTCATAAAACACTGTTGGATCCAGGGAAATAAAAGCCACTTTGGCATATAATACCTAGTTATATATTTTACAGTTGAGTTCTTATATAACTTCCAAGGATAAAATATAGAGAAGAAAAGAAGAAAACAATCTGAACTTCAACAACTAAATAATAGTTTTGTATATGTATGTCATTTGTATGTTATATGTATACGTCAACGCTACGTTATATGTCAAAGCCGGCCATCGCTGAAAACCAGCTGGGGTTCCGCTGGTTCCGAATCTCAGCACACGCTGAGGGATGTCCGTTTCGCACGGACGTGACGCATATTTCCCTTATTATTTTAGAAATTATTGTTTTAGTTTGTTTTTTCTTTATTTTATGCGTCGCATGTGGCACGAATAAATGCTTTTTCTTTCTTTCTTATACGTTGCAGAATGATGAAAACCCTAGGGATATTGCAAAAACACCAATAATTAGATAATGGTAAAAACATTTCTTAATTGAACTGTAAAAACAGGATTTCTGCAAACACATGTCGTTCTAGTTCTGTAATTGTCCGTGTTTTCGCGATATCCCTAGTGTTTTTGCAAAAAATTGAATTATCAAACTATCCTGCGACATATACTTAGGGGAATTAGGTAAGATAATAGGTAAAGGATCAAACCTCCATTAAAATCCGGCAGCTTTTCGTTTTAGAAATATTCATGTGTAAAGGTGTATACTTATTTAACATTTATGAACCACTTTGCCATCAATAACCATATAAGAAAACTTAATTAATTTCTAAGATATATTCTCAAAAACCTCTTCATAGTTTCTATAATATACTTTCATTGACCTCTTTTTTCATGTAACCTATTTACAGGGGACGACTTTGCCCACAGTTAGGCAAATATCTCCCACATTTGACCCCAGATTTTTCTGTCTGGATCCACTTAACACTTCTTTTGCGAATTCCGGCTTCAGGGATCTACTCATTAGCTATCGGAGTCATTCGGTAAAAGTGACCAGCCTAGCTCCAATTTTACAATAATTAAACTTTAAAATATTAACCTTAATCGGTATAAAAAGCCTAGTGTTAAATAAAACTAGAAACTTATATTAACATATGTTAAAAGCGTATCCTTACAATCGGGATGTTTCCATCGCGTCGTTTATTGCGTAAGTTCTGATGGAAACTCGGTACTCAACATACCGACACTTGAGTCGTTGTATTAGTTCTCTTAGAATTGAAGCACACAAATAGTTCTGCATTCCTAGTATGTGCGGGACATATTAACTTCGAAAAGTAGCGTTTAGAATCAGTATGAATGGATAGAGCGGCTGGAACTGTTCACAATTTCATTTTCTTGATATTTATCAACAAAATATTTCAAGATTTGCATTTATAAATCATATTGTATATTGCATTGTAACCAAACGTCACGCCTCAAAATGTTTTGCGTTAATTCCGGTGACTTATATTTAGTATACAGAATCATGTTGTATCTTACCCACCTAGTAGGTGACACACTTGTAGTAGTCTAAGCCAACTCTTTCAGGCTGCATATAAAACAATTTTTTTTATTGATTGACATCTTGGCAAGGCTTTGTCAGCTGTCAAAATTGTATGGACTCAACGTCATTCAAGTACTTTCGAATGACATCCACTGGGCTGAACGCTTATTCAGGGCACGCAGCATGACAACATATTGACACTGTTAAACCATAGTCCTAACCACACTGTACAAAACCACTTCACTATCACCACTAAGTATAATTAAGGTAAACAAACTGTAACGCTATAAAGATTTCAATTTCAGGTGCCAAGATATTAGGTTAGGTAATATGCATAAAAGTGGAGCGTGTGGATGTTATAAACCTAGTTTTGTGGGCCCCAATCGTGCCGTCGTCGCCAGATTTTACGGCCGACCCTACCCTTAGCATTTAATTACCGGTTTGGTCAATGAACACTGTATTCCTTCGCGAAGAGCGTGACGAGAATCGTGAGCGCAAACAAAGTTGATTGCATGTGTTGATGATACTACCATCTGATTATACTGATGTTTGATGTAACATAGATTGCATGGTTAGTTCTTGCGATCATGTGGTTGCAGGTTCGAATCCCACCCATTACACTACCGACGTGAACCCACTCGTAACACAAGCATCTTAGCTTAGCACGAGGGGTTAACAAGTTTACTAGTAATGTGAGAACCAAATTGCTAGTAAACTTTAAAAAAAAATTGCGTTGAAACAAATGTTTGAGTTAAGTTGGATTTTTAATTTAGCATCGTTTTTTGTTAGGTAAGTCGAAAACTAAACTTGAGCACTGTAAGAAATAAGAAGGTAATGAAGGTATATGGAACGATAGATAGCTACCCGTCTAGATAGTTAAGTTTAATTTTAACTAGCATTTGGTCGCGGTTCCAACCGCGAGACCATCGGTTATCACGATAAAAAGTAACCTATAAGCTTTCTCGATAAATTGCCTATCAAACATAAAATACTATTTTCAAATCGGAGCAGTAGATCCTGAGATTAGCGCGTTCAACCACACGAATGAACAAACTCTACAGTTTTTCAATATTAGTATTGAAGTCAAACCTAAAATTATGGTGTATTAATTACGAAGCACGATGAGCGTAGTTATTTCAGACTAGCTTTTGTTCGCGGCTCCTGCCGCGTGAGCGTTGGTTATCGCGTCAAATTATAACCTATAGCCTTCCTCCATAAGTGGGCTATCCAAAAGTGAAAGATTTTTTCAAATCGGGCCAGTAGTTTCTGATATTAGCGCGTTCAAACAAACAAACAATCAAACAAACTCTTCAGCTTTATAACATTAGTATAGATTTATTACAGAAATAACTAAGTTCGTCTTTATTTCAATTTATTAAAGAAGTGTTTCTTTTTAAAGTAATAATAACTGATTATCTTATCAGGGACGGCGGGGATCGCATAATACTAGAGGGAAGGCTTTTATTCAGGTTTTTATCTTTTTGACCTCAGTCTTTCATCTTGGGAATTTTAATTAAACAATATTGTTGGGTCAAAATACTGAAATATTTTTGATACAGAATATTTGGTGTTGAATGTCTTATATTAGATAGATTCTTAAATTTTTATCTCAATTTAAGAATCTATCTAATATAAGACATTCAACACCAAATTACATTGGATTTTTCAGTATTTCATCAATTTAGATACACAGGCAAGTTTATTTGCTATCTGTTCTAGCTGTTATATCGTCTATAATAAGTTTTATGGTCGTTATACAGGAGACCGTAGTTCACTACTACTGTACCTCAGTGATATAAGCTACTTTTACGCATTGGGCACCATTCCAAGCGCCATACACATTCTGAGAAAAGAGATACTCACTACTTAAAATTTGACCTGAACATATCGTACTTTTTTAGTTTGCTTACATATATATAGTTTAGTATATATATTTACTTATTTATATGTATATTTACCAGTGATGATGTTGCGGGTATGTAAGTGATCGAATTATACTTCCTCAATATATCTATTATTAAAATCATTGCTTAAAAGTTGGTTTTAAAATTCGTAACCAAAAAAGCTTGTAAGTGATTAAATAAATATTTTATTATTATTACCTCTTATTAAAAACACTACATAATCCGCAGAAGGGATGTTTCACCTAGAAACATAGGACCTGAGTCATAGCAAGAGCCATATTTATATAGGTATCTGCAATAGCCCGTCAAACAAAATAATATACATTCAAAGAGACATCACACAATACCATGAACAATATTCACAAACAAGTACCATTTGTTTCACTAAGTACGTAAATATAATCAAGTCGGTATCACTACGCAGATTACTATACATCTCGCGTTAGCTACAACCAAATAGTTTGTACGTTTCAATTCGACGACGGAGAGGATCTTGTTTTGTTCACATTGGGGAGAGATGCATCTCATTGCCGATCTCTTTGTACACTGACCTAATTTGCAAGCCACGAAGTAGGACACCATTATCATAAATATTTGCTTCCTTCCTTACCGGGTTGATTGTGAGCCTTTGTATGTGTGGAATATACACATTTGATTGTTATATATATGAAGTATAGTATCATATTACTTTTAGATGGATGTGTTAGTAGTAAATCGTTTCTACAACTCACACACTTGCGTTATGTTAATATTCCGTTTTATGCATGTGTTAGTGATAGATTTGTTGGTGTACACTACATAAATAATATCTACTTTGCTGGATGTACACACCTATTGTTATTATAAGGCCAATTTTTGAACACTTAGTATGCATACAAATGGTCGGTGTTGGGGTTCATTGTGATCTCAGAACGATAGTAGTCGTGGATCGTCATGTCAGTTTAAGATTACACTTAAAAAATTCAGCATTTTTTATGTTGTCCTTAGAATCCCATATTTAAAAGAAAATTACCTTTTTTGTTCGAAATGAAGGTTGCGGCGGAATTGTTCACAAATTTATAGCTTTATGAAATTTTATTCAAATTCCAGGCTCGCCCCGTTTACCGACCCTTGTTTTTCATTAAATATATTCTAATTCTTAGGTAAACGACCGACATATAAATATTCAGATATGTTAACATTGTTAGTTACTAAACAAAACAGTAAAATTGTTGTAAATAATAATAACTTTTTGTAAACATTATTTGCGTAGGTATAGAATATATACCTGAAGAGAATCTACCTGACCTCTTTTACCATGTAACAATGAAACAAAAAAATTAATATTCTGTTTGTATTAAATTAGCAATGGCTCGCTCAGCAGAACGTAGCTTAAAAGATACTTTATATTAAAAACTCAAATGAAGTGCTGAAACAGAAAGTCCGCATATTCTTAATCATTCAAAATAAGTAAAGAAGACGGTGTTTGTCTGGCGTTCTTACTTGATTACGTAGTGTTTCTTTCATAATTAATATTTCTTTTTAAAATATAGTTTAATTCAATTAAAATTTGAAGGATTTTTTTTAAAGCTTATTAGCAACGTGGTTCGCTCATTACTAGTATTGTTGTTAACTCCCATAAGCTTCCCTTAATCACGAAAGTTTATATTTATTCACGTGATGTGTCGTTACTTAGTATGACATTATGAAAATAAAAACGTACCAACACATTATAAAGTTGATATTTCTAGCGTTAAGTAACATTAAAATATCCTACAATAATCTACATCGTAATTAAAAATGGAGCTTAACGTACAAAGTACAAATATATACAAAAAAAAAATCCTATTTAAGTCATGTTGAAAGAATGAATGAAGATTATTAAACGGGATGTGTAGTGTGAACTAATGTGGAAATGCCGTAAGGTTCGCCCTCGAATGGTTTCCACTGACCTTATTAATGTCCTTCAAAAAGGCCAGGTGTGTAGAGACTTTGTGGATGAGTAGGAATGCATGAATGTTCTTTCATGGAAGGGTAAGGAGCGTAGGAGTATTGCAGTGACCTGGAAGTTCGGAAACCGGCATTCTTACCTATATAGAAAAGTGTAGGCTGGCCCCACCAAAATTATTGAAAATTCAAAACTAGCTTTAGCTGGTTCGCCCGCGTAAGTAGGTTCGAAGGTTCCCGTTAAATATGTGATCAATCACAGTTTTCTATCTTATTCAGTCACGCTTAAAACAACTATGTATTTTTCTATTATTAAAATCAATAATAATCAAGAACAAAAAAAAACACCCAATTTGGTGCAGTCGTTCCAAGAGTAATGATAGAGCTAATAAAAAATAGAGCTTAACCACAAATTCTGAGACTCAATTTTATTTCGATAGATGGAGATTAATCATATGTTTTAATAGACAGAATCCGAATCCTTAAGTGCTCTAGCTTTAGAGAAGAAACAGGGCAACAAACTCTGCTGAAGAACGTTGTCTCTAAGTTTAGAAAATAATAAATTACACGAGGGTCCAACCAAGTAAACAACGGTTTAAGGTAAAAATTGAACCGGAAACATTTTGAGAATCCAAAAGGCCACAGTCAGCAAAAACTTATTAAGTGATCAGTTTCATAGCCCGGTAGTAAAAAGAATATTGGGCACCCGTAGTTTCAAGAAGTGAAACTTATACCAACGTTGTAATATAATTTGATGACTGCAGTTGGGGACCTCATTGTTTTATGCATAGCGCAAAACATTAGAATAATATTTTAGACGATTTGATTTATTATTTATCAACACCATTGACAACTCTTGACATAAAATGGCTTCCAAAAGACTAATTTTATTTTGTCATTTTGAACCATATCCATAGCCCGTAGATATGACTCCATTGCTATGTCTAAGTTAGACAGTTTATATTTCTTATAGAAATAATAAAGAAAATTCCCGAGAAACGTGAAGTATACTTCGAATCTTATAAATAAATTTGTTTTGACTCGTGAACTCTCCTAATGGCTGGATAAACATATTTTTTCGTAAACAACCGCAAAGTAAACACGTAACCTATGTGCAGACGGATTTATAATATTAATGGGTTCTTAACGAAGCATTGATTGAATAAACAATATTATTTTCGACTAAGCGAGTTGGAAAAAGTCTCCCTTTTGTTTTCGAAACCTCTCTGTCTTATCATATCTAACAACGAGGGCCACCACCTTCGCTGCGGAGGCCGTTGTCCAGCAATGGGCTTGGAATGTATGTTTAAGTCTATTGAAAGGTACGCAACGCTAACCGCGCTAAGTTTTTAGATAGGTGACCATCCCGAATTCAGCCTACCTACATAATATTCTACATGCGCCTGAAAGCACGTAATCTGTCATGTCTCTAATTGTGTATGTCGACTGTCGATGTTGTATAAGATATTAAAATAAATTAATAGTTTAAAAAACACTAAAAAACACGCTTTACTTAATCGTGGTCAAAGTTCATTACAAGACCTTTCTAACAAGTCCAAACACGGCTATGATACGATCATCCTTCATGAAGTTCCAGTTCATATCTTCCGGCTCCATCATCAGATCAGCTCGACAGTACCATATTATTGTATTGTCATCAAAATCACATACAACTGCCAATTTTCATAACGCTACGATCTTTAAAAGGTGGTTAAATTAGTTTTCTTAGATTTGACTACATAGTTACATACATACAGGTCGACCTAATAAAAGCGTGTTAATGAACCTTTCTGTAAGTATTGCTTTTAATTTTTTTTTTCTAGATTGAAAAAAAAAATGTTCAGCTAGTAAATAATTTCATAGATTTATAATAAAACTCGAATAATTTCATTTCACTACATAATTATGCAAATAGTTTAAAAGGTTTCAATAAACATAGCAGCTGTGATGCAAAATCAAACTATGCGATAAGTACTGCATAGTAGCTATAAATATGGACTTCAAAACAGATTACGTCACTTCGCTGTAAGAATACAAACATTACTTGGAAGTCTTAAAAGAAAAACTTCTAGATTAAATACTGAGAATTAATGAGTTTAAACGTACGAAACAGATCTCTAACAGAATTGAAGACTATTTTAAACTACTTGGAGAAAGATTTTATTCTAGAACAAGACAAGTCTTAATTTATTCAACTCATTCAATAAAATAAACGACGTTTTCTTAAAGGATACGTATAGATTGGTATTGAGTTAATAAAGTTTTAAATCTCCAAAATTATTCTTAATAATAAAAACAAAAATATCAATACGCAGGCAGACCGAAATCATCAAAAAACCTTGAAAATATTTGACAGCATACATACATATCGATAAAAGACGCGAAGAACTTCTAGAAATAGTTAAAAAGAAAGCTTTTATAACAAGATTTTCAAGAGAACGCTGGTGTACTTTTTCCAAACGAACGCACTCGATTACTTTCTCGGTGGTTTAAGAACTTGGAGCTATGATTAATGGGTAGTCGAGTAATGTAAATATAAACTAGTTCTATGCCCCTATTTTTTCCATTTTGTCCCTATCACATACACATGTAGGTACACAGCGCGACAGCGATAGTTACTTCAAATACCTAATTGCCAAATTCTCTCCTCCCGCCTTTACTCACATAAAAAACATACTCACATAAAAACAGTACCTACATATTGAAAAAGGATTTAATGTTTTGTAAGCGCATTCTCACGCATGATATCCAGTTTTGGCCATAAGCGTTGCCAAACAGTTCACCAATACAAAGTGCATTGAAGCTCCGCACCCTAGTAACCCATTTTACTTAGTTGGCCTCACGACTTGCGCAGAAAGATAAGCAAATTATATATTTCACGTTATTATTTTCGTCCCCCAATCAGTGGGATCTTCAGGGTTTTTTTATTCCTGCTGTACGTGCGTTACAGCATGTTTCTTCAAATAAATCAGATGATTTCAAGATGCGACAAAATAATAGGTTCATCTCTGGATGTAGAACTTCAGGACTGGCCTGTTGGTCTAGTGGTTAGTGACCCTGACTGCCAGGCCGGAGGTCGTGGGTTCGATTCCCAATTGGGACAAATCTTTGTGTGATGAGCACGATCATTTGTTCTGCGTCTGGGTGTTATTTATCTATAACTAGCTTTGCCCCGCGGTTTCACCCACGTAAGTTTTCCCCGTTCCCGTGAATTATACAGTAAATTTTCCATAGTTATTAATGTTTATTCTGCTATTCGGAACAGAGACGAATCCAACAAATCAAGGATCATGAAAATCGGTCCACCCGTTCTCGAGTTATAAGTGTTGTAACAAACCCGACTTTGTTTTATATGTATGTATTTAGAAATATACAAGTATGTTTATCAGTTGTCTGGTTGCCATAGACTCTGTCTAGTTTGGGATCAGATGTTATTATTATTACATCTAAGTCTGCCTCTACCAAAGACGGGTAATTTACTTATTATAATGTTATGTATCGCTTTTCACTTAAAATAACCTATCAATAGATTTTTTCCATTGAAGATAGGTAGTAATGGTAAATTAAGTAAATCCTTTCATACCATGTTAAAAGTTAATACTTTTATTAACAATTAACATAAAGCAAGCTATGAGTCGCTCCGTTTTTAAATGTAGTGCCAGTAAGGTTTTTTTGATCATAACTTTTGCGCTGGCTGATATATCGTAGTAGAGTTATTAGACGAACACATTAGCATGTTTTCACATGCTATTACCCAACCTTTTCATTCCATGACTACAACTAACGGTATAAGCCAATTGAATTTTACAACATCAGTGCCTATAAAAACTCCATACCAAACTTATATTAGGGTTGTAATATCAAACAGATTTCACCACTTGCCTGTCAAAAACAGTGTTCATGCGATGAGCGAGAAACCCTCTAATTAATAGATAAATTAAACTTCCTAATGAAAATGTACGTGACATCAAGCAGAAGGGAAGGTTGTTCCACGAAACTACAATTTAAAACTTCAATTTATAATTTTTAATTAAATATATTTAAACCTGGTCTACTGCTTAATTACTTGCTAGACACGTGAGAGCTAGGTCATACAAAGTTCATTCACATTCTATACACTCCAAATCCTTACAGAAATCATTTTGTCAAAAAATATTTGTTCCCGATTCATTGGTATAGAAAATACCCCTTATTTACGGATGGCAATCAAATACCATTGACACGTACACACTGGCCAGAAGGATTAGTATTACCATTAATAAAACCTATTCATAAGATTATGCAGAAAACCTAGAAAAGAGTACGAATATTCTTTTCACGAATAAGATTACAATGTTTTGTTTTTATTTTCCTTCTTAATAGGCCGAATAGTAAAGTAAAACCGTTTACCGATGTTTTGTTCTCCACCTAACTTTAATCTAGATACTTTGGATGGAAGAGTTTCTGTAGGGTTTTTGGGATAGCTTGAAACCATCTTGTAACTAAATGTACTATTACTGTATGTACTTCAGGATACTGGTTAGTGATTAATCGCTCATAGATCACTGGTTTATTGAGTTCATGACAGTAACAAAAAGCATGATCGTTCAGTGTCTGGCCAATAATTCTGAGCGTTTGATCTGGTTCAATAAATAAAATGATATAAAAAACGAATATAAGTTTGCTGTAGATACTACCAAGCCGTTGCTCATAAAACCTCTTTCGCCAAACACCAGTTTTACACCCTAAGTTCACACATCTACAAAGCGATCCACAAAAAGTTAAATATTCTAGACCTTAATCAATTCAAAGTTAAGTTTAAAGTTACAGAGTGGCTTCTAAGACAGGACTATTCTGCCATAGAAACCCTATTAACATACATCGCATAAAATAAAATAAATATTCACAGCACTCCGTAAATCTCACACACACCCCCATAAAGCCACACACATACACCCTTATACTCTCACGCACACACCCAACACTTTCACACTATACATTTATACATTACTTATTCCCTTGTGTTAAACTTGGTTTCTTTTTCACAATACATTGGTCGACATGCTTCACTTGTTGATAATATCTATAAAACACGTGTAAACACCGAATGACTGTCTCTTATAATACAGGTTCTCCTAGTTTAAGAGGCAAGACCTTTATTCTTGGCATAGATTTTACTGCTACCTACATAAATTGTTAATCTATTTGTTGATGTAACTCTATGTATTGTTTTTGGAAATAAATTATTATTATTATTATTATTATACTGTTATTGTATACATATACGAGAGTTTTATTAAATTTTATGTATTAATGTTGAGTCCTTTCTGTCTATTAAAAAAGTTTGCGTACTTGAACGAGTCCACAATGATCTCATAATTTTTATGTGGCCTACCACCTAAAAATAACATAACGGCATAGAATAGAATCTCCCTCTCTATACCCGTGGTTTTCGTAAGAGGCGACTAAGGGATATAGAAACAAGGAGAATGGGCCGCTAAATCGTTCTCCTAAATAACTGAAAGTAGACTGCGGTCACCAACCCGCTTGCCTAGCGTTGTGACTAGGGAAAAAACCTTAATCATGGCGCACTACAACACACAGCCCCTTAATTAAGGACCAGGTGATGTCGTGTAACATGGGACTAGCCTGGGGCCAGCAGTGGACTGCTATAGGCTTAGTTGATTGTCAAGAATAACATTGTGGAATGAAAATAAATGACTTAAAATAAAAAATAAACCGCGATAGAATCCGTTTAAAAGTAGTTTTATTTCAAATAAATGACAGTTAAATACATAAATATCACTCCTCAATGTATGCTTCTGTAATAAATAAATAAACGCCATTTTACAGCAACTCCGGTAAAGTGTACTTATACAGGGAATAAAATCTATTTTAGAATGTCACAGAGTTTTAGGGCATGTCGTAAAACAGATATATTGCCGATAATATCCAATGTTTGTGCATACAATAAACAATGTTGGCCGTTAGTGCCACTGTTAATGACACTATGACGTGTGAGAATTTAATTTACTTTCGAAGTAATAATTGATAAGCTCTTGACGCTTTTGTTAGAGTTCTTACAGAATCAGTAACCTGTAGGAAATTTACTGTATGCTTAGTGTAAGATACCACTGCGTAATGATGAAGAAAATATTTAAAATGAATCTCATTAAGATCATTGTTCAAAGTGTTGGGCCAAGTTGATGCTGGTTTGGCTCTTCTTTACATTTTATATTGTTAAAATTTTTGTTTTCTAATTTATTTAATATCAACGTAAGATTATTATCACATTATTAAGGGGGAGACACTAACTCCTGCAACACAGTTCTTACCTACTAAGTAGCGTAGATGTTAGAGAACCCTATTTTGTAATTTTTCACTTATGATGTCAATAAAGCACTTTTTGATTATTATTCTAAATCAGTAAATTCGTGTGATCACTAGTGCCATCTTTTTAATTTAATGTTTTGTATAATTCATACAAGCACAGGTCTCTATCCTGGAGTAATACAGCTGTATGACTTACATAGCACTGCTAGCTCTTCTATGCAGGAGCTGCAGCAGGCTGCCGTCGGCGCCCGAGGAGCAGAGGCTGCGCGAGCGCGCACGCCTCTCCCCCTCCCGGTCGCTGCGCTCGCGCCAGCGCGCCATCAGGGACTCCAGACACAGCATGGCGCCACCATCGCACACCATCCGCCACACCCCACACACCCGACCCCCGATCTACCCCCAACACTCACCACATCAAATCCAAGGTGTACTTTTACAACTAGCGCCGATACTTTCTCGTTTTATTACCCCGGTGTACCGTAACCGTATTGCTAATAGCCAAGTTTGAGTCCGCACACGTACCTACGTGACTCACCGCTGCACTACAATGTCGTCGCGTTTCTTATGCATTAAAGTGCAGCCCGTTCAATAATACCAAACTAACCACTCTGATAAATGATACTTCTGTCTTATATAATATTCACCGCAAACTTTCCAACTTGCAGCTCGTATTTTCTTTAATATTTCTTATAAACTTTTTATTTTTACTATGTAACTGAAACCACCGAGAACACTGCAAATTTAAATTTCACTGAAACAATTAAACTTTATCAGGCGCTCGTAAGCTACTGATGTGCCACTTCACGAACAAAGTTAATCACGGAGTTTATCATGTGGTTGACGGTGGCGATAAGTCAGGCTTACGAAGAAACAATCGCATTAGTAAATGGGGCAAAGTCGTTACATCACGCGAGAAGGTAGGCCTGGCGGTGTCGGCACCGGCAGAAAGTGCATCAAAACTTGTGCGCCGAACTTCATTGACGGCTGCGATCGCGGAGATACAAAGTTCGTGCTTGTAAAATACGAAATAATGTCGGTGTGTTTATGTTGAAGTTTCCCGCCGATCGCACTGGGTGAGCGGCCGCTGAGGGCGGTGACGTGTCGCGTCGAGCGCTTCTTGCCGACTGAACAGTGAGCAGCGCAGTACTACGGCCGTAGCGTGTCTACACGACAGCGCCGCCTCGCCTTCCACCGTGATCCACTGCTTGCCATAATAGTTACAATATATTAGAGCGCATACTCGCGATGATTTTATTTGACGCGTTGTTGTCACCCAACTTGTGTGAAGTTTTATGTGCGATGTAATCATGGTGGGATTCATGTGAGTGTATTGAGCGAGTACAATGTAATCACGGCGTCACTCACTGGTGGTAATTAATAATACATTATGGTTCGCATGCGGTATTAACGGCTTGACTGCAATATTTCGAGTACCTAAACTATTATAGCAATATGAAACAAAACGAAATTAATTCTGTCGACGTAAAAGGTAGGTACAAACATAAATCAGTACCGATTCGCGGAATATATTTATATACCTATCATATGTTTATATAACCCATACAGAGCTTGCGCGTAACACGTAGTAGGTGTCTAGTGAATTACATTTCCGTAAAAAAACTTTCGTGTTTTTGAATTGGTTCGTGTCACATCAGATTGGTTACTTGATCGTGAAAGAAATGAATCACTATATACAGTTTATTTTATATTTTCATTGTTTTTGTGACTAGGGTATAAACTTCCACTCTATGTTTGGAGAAATGCAAATAAATAAATGACAATTAATTTATATGCATGTTCTAAATAACAATTTATCACGTTACTTAGAACATGGCTCATGACATAACGACATGAAATTATAGTTCGTCCTAAGTTCAATTTGTGAGACTTCCACCTAAAACTAAGATATTTGAATAGTACTGAAACGTCCATTATATCAAAGTAACTGCATAAGGTCTAAAATATGACATCTTTCATTTTTACAAAACAAGATAAAATATTGACACGTTCCATTTCACTTGTAAAGTACATCGCTTTTTCCAGTCATGTTCCAGCATCGTTAGTTGGAAACCTTTACTTGCAAATTAAAAACGTGCCTCGGTGTCAATCTACTGACTATAAGCACTATCGGAGACCAGTCTACGATTGGACGACACTTTTTAGTTTACTAAGAACAAACAATATAGTCTTATGTAAACAGCGAGAAAGATTGCAACCTCCTTGGAACACGTGTTTGGGATTCTATATTTTAAAATAATTTACACTTAAAAAAAAAAAAAAAAGTTAGCTAAGTATTAGAGGATCAAAAAAGGTCAATCAAGACAAAATCTTTAAGGCAGCTATTATGAAAGCAGGATAGACGTACTCAAAATATAGTTTTTACTCTAAAATCCTCGTACAAATCTCTCGATATATAACACTAGGTGTAGCCCGCGAATCCGTCCACGTGGGTGTCGGTTATCATGGCAAAAAGTAGCCTGTCCTTTGTCAGGCTCAAAACTATCCTTGAACCAAGCTTCACCTCAATCGATTTAGTAGTTTAGGCTTGATTGCGTAACACACCGACAGACAGGGTTAATTTCGCATTAAATAATCATTAATAATATTGTTACTACATCCACTATTCAAATGCAACTGAGTAACAGGAGCTGCAATATCTTAAGCTGAAAGAATCATAAGATCGTTTGACGTTTTAATAAGGTAGGTACATTATAAGTCTCTTCACAAGCAGGTCTATGAAAGGTGATCAAACGAAACATGTCGTTTAATTTCCGTAATAATTTAATACATGTCATACAGTAAATATTTCTTCTAAGTAAATACTTCTAAGAGACAAACATATCTAAAAACACGCGCTCTGTGAGAATCTAAGGATTCTTACGTATTCTGTGGCTGACGTATTTCAAGAGGTTTGAGAAAAAAGGTTCCTCAAGGCTTTCTATTTGTTTGTTACTGATAAACCTGTTTGAGGAAACACAGAACGGAGAGACTTTTGGTTGCGTGTGGGATGCACGTCATGTCTTGTCAATTTCATAATATGATAAAATTGTTCATTATTGATTTGGACAGCTTAAGAAGAATTTCGTAAGATCGTTCTTAGCGAACGTAATCAATTGATTAGACATTCGAATGTTTCTAAAATGTTTTTAGTGTATCACAGTGTATAGCGGTCACATCAAGAAACAATAAAACTGTTAAAAAGCTTTGTAGCTAGCCGGCTCTTAGCCCAAACAAAAAGGTAGATCAATGGAATAAACCTACTTACTGATTTTAAACATCCCATTCATCCCAACGCGTCCCATTTCCCACAGGGAACTAAAATCAAAACAAACCGCGATAAAATCCATTACAAAATTATTTTATTTCAATGTTTAACAATGGCGTAAACCTCAGAAAACAATAGATCATTGGTTATAAGGTCAACTGTCATCCCGAAAAGATTTTACTTCAAAAATCGCAGTCGAGTAGCAAAAGATGCTGGCTATACAAGTATAAAAAGTGCACCTAGGAGTATAGTTCTTTCAGTATTGATCATGCAACGAGGAATGTTGCAAGCTCAAGGACAATGGATCCTATTACGATTAAGATTGCGCCGGTACATCCCAGGGGCGCCGTAAGCGACCTGCAACTTATTATATCTGAGGTTAAATGTCACTTGTGGTCTGATAACATCATAATAGAATCTATGCGATGGATACACATTACGTAAGCTTACGTTTAAATAGAGACAGCTTGCATATGGATATTACAACGTCATATCTTAATAGGGTATACAGTATCGACACTTTGTTGAATAATCCGGTAAGACTGGAAGAAGACATAACTAGAGAATATGCTAGGCAGAAGAAGTTGAAATAATATTTTGACCGGTTTCAACCTTAGCTTCATCATAATTTTCTTTTTTTAAAAACGACGCCCGCACTAAGGAATTTAATCCTTGTATCGCAGGGGCTTCACAAACATTCAAATCGCATGCACAAAGAACACCCAGACTTGGAACAAGCATCTGTGGATCACACAAATACTTGTCTCATGCGGGGATAGAACCCGCAGCACGTCGCGCACATTCGTAATTAGCGTGGTGACCTATACCATTCGGCTATCCATGCAGTCAATAATAGTTTATTATACAGACAACTAATTGCTTGATAACTTACCAGGTTTCATGTTGAACCTTCTTCATTTTTATAAACAACCTAACACATGAACGCAATAAAAGCTTTGAATTTGAAATTTGAACCTGCGCTTGTTGACACTGCGTACTTCAAACCGAGATTGTTTTTTTGTAAACGCAACAGAGTGAGACATCTGAGAGACAACCAAATCACGTCATCTATACTGAATAGTCAAAGTAATATTGACTAAAATGCAAGTAGAGTACCTTCTCTATTTGAGAAAGTTGAACAATCAAATACACCTGGGGGCGTTGCCAGGCAACCCATCTGGATTTAAAACAACTACAGACAATTGCCGCAATACAGTGAGTGGATAACTTGCGTCTGTTCAATGAGACGCTATTCCTGTATTTAACAGTTGGTTATATACTATTCTATTCGTTCGGAGAGCATAAACTCCAGGACGAATGGCAAAAAGGCAGTGAACCACTTAGATCTGCATTCTTTATTTAAATTAAGTATACAGATCTAATTGGTACACTCTCTGAAAATTGCAATTAGTTATTACAGCGTTTTAGCGTTGACTTGCTGTTGAACTATTTTATTTTTCATAGTTACTGGATCAGTAATGCAATATGGGTGTTAAAATGTATGAAGTCCGTCGACACGTTATTCTTTTGCTTTTTAAAAAAAAAAACAACACAATTAAAACACAACACAGTTAAAGCGAATTAAACTTCAGAAGTCATGCACGAAACTGTGACGTTATGCGACTTTTCTTCAATGCATGTGCCGTGATTTTTTGGTTACGTAAAGTAAGAAAGTACTAGTAAAAAAATAGCCTACCTCGTTGGAAATAACTTTGAGCTTTGTTCCACCATTTTAGAGTAGAATTTTGTTTGGAACCTTGTACCACAGCTTGTACTCTGCATCGTAGCTTCTCAGTGACAATCGTATTTCCTTCATACAATTCCGAATGCGTACAAACCTCGACAAATTCCTATAACATAACTTAGTTTACCATGTATTTAAAGTGGGAATGTTCACTGCAGATGGTGACACTAGCACTCGGTCGGTGGGTCATGTCATTGTACGCTTTATTTACGAAACCCCGCCAAAACTGGCCGCCATTTTCTGTGACGTCATTTATATCAATAAACGATTTTATCTAGTTTGTTAGAGTATCATTACTTTTGTCGTGTTTGTAGCTTTTGTATATTTTTCATTGTAATTTTAGGTACCTAATCGTAGTTGAGTATGAGTAGTGATTTTAGAGCCGATAAGTAAATTAAAGTTTTAAATATATTTAAAATTAACGGAAAAAGTTAAGATAAAGTATTGATCCTGATCCAGATTGATGTCCTTTCATTTGATTTTCCTTTTTTCAAACATGTGACTTTTAGTATGGTACGCATACGTTTTGGCGAAATATTTAACAAAACATTCTTTGTAAAAATCAATACCTACTCCTTTAAAGATTGTGACAAAAAATAGGTACCGTGATAAGACATCTGAATAACCAATGCTACCGTAGTTATCTGCACACAAGTGTGACGTAACTGAACGAACTGTGAACACTGGTTTCAATTCGTTCATTTAATGAACAATCCGAGCTCCTGCCGCTGTAATTATGGCAAGCTCCCGAAAACCACACTTTAATTAGAGTTCAATGTAACACTAACAGAGACATCATTCATTATTTACCTAATATAGGATCTGTCTGTCTTGAATCGTTTGTTGCGCATTGTATGTCTGCGTAACCATATGCCAAGGATGAAGAATGTTGTTGATGACGCCATTCTTACTACATTACCTCTTGTTTTACCGAGTAAATAGGTATTTTCTATAAAATATATAATCTCTATATAGTAGTAGCACAAACTTATTCATCCAGGACAAACATCGTGACACTGGAATTATATATAATAGATTTTATATATAATAGATTTGTCAAATATTACTCATTTGTTTTATATTTAACCATTCAATAGAGCTAAATTATGTTGTTTCCTTTCTGCCAAGATGTAATGATCTGTAAGATGTAATATTCTGACATCTTGTCACATCATTACTATTAAGGAAATGGGCTTTAGGTGTATCCTCTGGTCAGTATCGGAATGGACGGAGATAAAAATAGCTACCTTGTAATATAAACATGGTTATTAGTCTATTTCCGTATGTAAGTAAAAATAACTATACTAGCATGTTACAGCTAGCTCCTGTGTGGTAAAAATAAAAGTTCATTGACCTAAAACTAATTGAACTAAGAAAGTAAACGTAATTATACTTAATGTATTTTTTTTAGTTACCTACTATCTATACATATTATACTATCAATTAGGTTCGCGCATTACTAGTTTTGTTAACCTTCCTAAGCTGATTCCTTGTGTTACGAGTGGGTTCACGTCGGTAGTGCAATTATTCGGTTTCGAACATGATCGCAAGTCAAAAGCCATTAGTCTACCGCTGCTCTATAAAATTATTTATTTCGATTTTTTATACTGACGTGTTAAAAGTGCGATGTATTATCAAATATGTATTTACCTACCCAAAAATAATACCTATCTAAGCAACAAAATATACTTAGGTATATTTTAACATTTTAATTTTAATCCTATGAGCCTATAAATACAGTCGTATTTACAACATTAGTATTCCACTATCCAAGTATTCCTTTGTGCGCGCAAGGGCTTTACGTGAAATATTTCATAAATTTCATAAGTACATTTTAAAAATATAGATAGATTTTCAACGTTCTCGCATGAGTTCACATTCTTGCCTACAGATATAAAATTTTTGTATGTAACTTTATATTCAGAAAGCCATGGAAAGTGAGACGATTTTACCTTCTCCCGACACCCCTAAAGATCGCTTTATCTTGAGCGCACTTTTCCGTAACCAAATAAGACGAACCTCAAGAAATTGTATCTTTTTTTATAAAATATGGTATACAAAAAGGGTCATCTAAGGAAAATATGATCCGTTACAAATAACTCCATCTCAATATTCGATGAGTTGAAATTTAGTTTTCCTGGTAGCCGGTACTGATTTATTGCATAATCATCAACTGGTAGACCTAGTTTGTAAAAACAAACTATGTTCATCTAATAAATGTAAGTAATAAAAGTAAGGGACCAAAAAACCGTATTATAGAATTAACGATATTTAAGACATAAGGTCGATTTATCTAAACTAATTTTACGTATGCATATAAGTGGGTATGCAACCGTAATAATTACAGTAATAAGTAGGTAAGTTAATAGAGGCTAGATTAAGCGCATTGTTTTACCACTGGCTGCGATTTCACAATCCAATAAACATTCATTTTGTAAGGCTTCATTAAACACGTGCAAGTGCATTCTAACATCATTTATTGTGCCCACAGCAATTAAAATCCTACTAATATTATAAACTCAAAAGTATGTAATACCTACAAATGTATAATTATTACATTTACACACAAAAACGACTTCCAAAAACCCCAAAGATTTTAGTTTTTTTTTAGATTTTACTAGCAATATGGGTAGCACATTACTAGTATTCTTGTTAACCCCTCGACGTAAGAAAAATGCTTGATAGTGTGTCTACGAGTGGATTCGCGACGGTAGTGCAATGGGTGGGATTCGAACCCGCGACCACATGATCGTATGTCCGATGCCCTAGGCTATCGCCGCTTAAAACTTACCATGCTCTAAACCTCGCATTTTTTGTAAATATTTTTCCTAATAACTTTTCAAACATAGTTAATGCCCAGTAAGATTTTCAGTAGGAAATTGAATACTTTACAAATTTGGATTAAATGTTGCATAAGGATGGTTTATAACATGGATTAATATAAAGGCTATGTCTTATCCCGATAACTATTGTTGGAACAGACATTACGCGGGTAAAACCGCGAGTTACGATAAGTATCCAATAAATTAAAGCGTAATATGTTCAAGGCAGACTACATCACAAAGTTTAATGTAAACAAAAATAACATCGACAAAGATATACAGTCGATCTATTTTTGAGCTCGTAGATTTAAAGTACATGTTTACGTTTTAAGATTTAGAATCGCCTTTCACAGATACAAAATATTGCTATCTTAGCACGTAATTTTTCACGCCGACAGTGTTTTGAATCAAAACTGAAATAAGTTTTACTAGAAGCACGGGCGCCTGACTGTCTGTAGTGTGCACTCGGTCTATACAACTTAAGAGTTTAACTTAGCAAGCGAGCTACGGGCAAAACTTCTTGTCATTATGTCTTAGATAAGAAACTTATGGAATCTATTCTAGTAGGATCTATGCTTGTTGTATGAAACAGGTTAAAATTGTATCTATACTTATATTATAAAGCTGAAGAGTTTGTTTGTATAAGTTTAACGCGCTAATCTCAGGAACTACTGGGCCGATTTGGAAAAATCTCTGTGTTAGATAGCTCACTAATGGAGAAAGGCTGTAAGTATACTACTTTTTGTACTTTTTGGCTCCGACCACGCGAGAAGAGCAGCGAGCGAATGCTAGTACTTTTATATTACTAATACGTATTTAATCCTGCATAGAGTTTCTTAGTAAGTCTGATAAGTTAAACAGTAGTTAAATTGAAATAAAATGTCTAATATTCGCGTAAACCTCAGAAAACAATATGTTAAACAGTAAAAATATCAGTATTAAACTGAATACCAGTTAAAAAAAATACCGTTAGAAAACAAGCTTAGCGATCAATACATGTTCTGAGAAAAATTCTTCCCGATGTAGTCGGATGCTACAGGCTGATAATAATTCTACATTTACTTCAAATAACAAATTAAAGAATGTAAAACCTCATTATTCCGGACTACGAATGTCGCACAGACAGGCCTCTTGTCATAAATAATTATAAAAAGAATGAACATTGATCACCACGCTTGCTCATTGCGGATTGGTGATTTCAGATTCCAATTTTTGGAATCTAGATTTTTTCACGATGTTTTCCTTCACCGATTGCCAATGATGTCTTAGAATAATGAAGAAAGTACATACGATTTTGAAAAGTCACATTTGTACTTGTCTGTACTGGGCTCAAACCTGCAACTATGTGTTATATATTATACATATGTATGTTATATTTGCTAAACGTTAATTCAAAGCGGTGCGGCAGTAGCCTAATGGCTCGGGCGTCGGACTTGTGATCATGTGATTGCCAGTTTGTTTCGAATTCGCATTTAGCTTAGCGCGAGGGGTTAACTTATACTAGTAGTACGCGACTCATATTGTTAATAACCATACAAAAAAAACATCTTACATATACGTCCAAATTCAACATGAAACAGATGTAGGTAAGTACTGTATTTAGTTCGCTATCATCTGAAATAGCTGGTTAGGAAATTCAGTACCCTTCCAAAGTGGCGTAAATAATTCAATCGTATTCTGGTCGTGCGGCATACCCGGGAAATAGAAGATTGTGTTACTGCTAGATGCTCGTTCTTCCCAGAAACAACGATGTACACACGAAATGGAAACCAAGTATCCATCCAATGTATCATCAAATGCACTTCATGTTATTTATGGCCTTTGCATAGTCATGAAGTGATATGATAAGGAGAAAAGATAATCGTATTGAAAATAAACGACGATATGAAATGAAAAAAAGAAGGGATGAAAGTCACATAATAAACAAGTTATGAGTATGACTGTGGATGGAATAAGTACACGGAGACCGAAAAAGAGATGGATAGATTGTGTGATGATATGAAAAAGAAATGAGTGGATGCCGCGATGACGAGTAGTAGAGAGGAATGGAAGGAAAATACGCATTGCGCCGACCCCGTATGAATGGGATAAGGGCAGGAAACAAGAAGAAGGAAATTAATAATAATTTTTGTTTCTTTCTTATGGTATTAGAGATCTTTCCAACCACTACATTACTGCGAATTTGAACTCGAAATTGGACAAATTTTGCGTGGTCCACTACAATTGGAGCAATCCAATTATTAATGTTTTTTGTGTAGCTAGTATACTTACAAACGATAATGTTTGGCACTAGCGCAATACGGGTAATTATTTTCTAAAATTACTACTTACTGGCTAGTCTATGCATAAAGTAAATGTACACAACGTTAAAAAGTTGCACATTGGTCTAGATATCAACCAACCACCGTAAAGACCTGGGTATATTCTAGTCAATAGGTACATACAATCTTAAGAAGTACATGTCATTTAACTATAGGAAAACAATAACAAGAAATTTTACTCTTAAGATTTTATGATATTTCTTTGTTTGAAACTTACATCTTGTTTATTAATTCATAAAGTGTACTTGGTGAGGGAATAATGTTTCAACTTTGCGAGCGAGCATAGTATTGAAAGTTGAATACTTTTAAGAGCTCTTATGGTAACTTGTAGGTACAATTAAGTAGTTATAGAACATAATGACCTTTTTATGGGAGCCAGTAAAGTTGCAGGTTACTGCACGAAAATGTAATGACAGCCGGACAGCGCCGCTTCCATGGTGATTAAATTCATTTACACTTGTAAAAAATAAAATAAAAATTGTTTATTTTTATCTCATACATTGATTTCTTACTTAAATTGAGGTAGCTCCAGTAAGTTACAAAAGTACTTGTGTTGGGGCGTCTCGCTTCTTCCCTTGCTTACAATGCAGACTCAGATTTTCCATTTTTTTTTACATTTGGTTATATAATCGGAATACATAACTTGTTCTGTTTCTTAGTCGTACACTCAACAAAGTTCTATTAAAAAACTCTATTAAGTTGGTTCCGGGTTTTTCAATGTTTTTCCATCTCTCTGTAATTTGTAGACACTTCGTAGATGACTCAATGCTTACGTATATTAGGTACCTATGAGTACAATTACCTGTTAAAACGTCTGTCAACATTTATAATAGGTATTCCAAACGTGACCAAAATCATTTTAAAGCTATAATAACGACGTAATGAAGCTAACAAAAGCCCCAAAGCCAGTTTAGGCAAAGGCAGATTACTTTGAAGTACTTTGAACTTGCTGTCGAAGTTTTGTACAGTACCTACCTAATAATGGGGAAAAAACAAAAATACTTTACCAACAACGTGATACTTGGAAAGAGTATGTATATAGTTTTAAATCTCATAATGTATCTATCAATATTCGATTCAATCGATATTGTGACCTTCAGAGTTTTAGGTCGTCTCAACACTTGTAGTCTATTTATTCAGTAGTGTTATTCACAATATTCATGGAAGCCGGCAACGAGTGTGACGGCTGACGGCTACCCTGAATTTCATTTCCTGCTACACAACATTCTGTATAATTTTAGATTGATATGAAATTGTGGCCATATATGTGCTACATCAGAAAGGGCTTTTCGTTTCACAAATCGTAATGGAATTTTTCTTTGACATAAGAAACAAAATATTATGTTATGCATAACAATATGAGTGTTACGAAATACGAAATTGTATTCAGCACAAGAATTCAGTACAACTACCTACAAATTTTTATACATATACTATAATAATAATAATAATAATAATAATCATTTATTCGCCATAAGTGTTGTACAATGAAGGTGTTAAAAAAATCTTACGTTCTAAACACTTAGTTAGAGATTATCTAACATGCAAATATTTACATTTAGTTATGTTTCTAAACATTTCAAGCACAGAAAAATATTAGGTACACACATCTTATATTTAAAAAGTTCTACAATCTTAAAATTATATTAAAGTAACAAGTATAAGTACAGTTTTTAAATTAACAGGATAAGTAAAAATAGTAAATATTAATTAAAGAGTTCAGTAACCGAGTAAAATGCTTTGCTTATTAGCCACGTTTTTAAACTGTTAAAAAAGACACGATTAGTGGTGTTTTTAATGGCTCTTGGTAATTTATTATAGATTTTAATACACATGTAATAACAATTCTTTTGGTATAGAGTAGTCCTAGCTGTTCTCGGTATTACTAAACGTTCTGGATCTCGAGTATGTCTAGGAAACCTATCACTAGCTTTTTGGAATATATGCGTATTATGTCTAACAAATTTAGCACATTCTAGAATGTATAAACTCGGCAAGGTTAGCAGCTTGAATTTTTTAAATAATGGCTTACAAGAATCCCATGGAGGAATACCACCAATTGCTCTAATGCACTTTTTTTGCACTAGAAAAGCCCTGTGCCAATCAGTAGAGTTACCCCATAATATGAGCCCGTATAGCAAGGTTGAAGTGACGTAGCCGTGATAGGTTAATAGGACTGTATTCTGTGAAGCGGTTTTTTTCAATGAATATAATACAAATACGAATTTATTTAATTTATTACAAATTTTGTCTATCTGAGCTTTCCATGATATATGGCTATCCAATGTTAGTCCTAGAAAAGTTGTTTCCTCTGCTTGAGTTATTACTTGGCCATCATAATTAATATTGAAGTTATTAATTGAACTCCCATAAGTCATAAATTGTACAATTTTAGTTTTTGTGATGTTAACATTTAAGTTATTTAGATTTAACCAGTGTACTGTAGATCTAATGACTGAATTTATATCATCTACATATCTATTGACGTCTGTATTTTTTGGGGATGTAACAATTACTGATATGTCGTCTGCAAAGAGTGTACAAGGGTTGTGTGTTATCTCGGGTAGATCGTTAATATAAATATATATATACTATATAAAAAATATATATATACTATATGACCTATGATCACACATCGACAAAATACGTGTAGGATTTCTTCGTCCTCACTGTACACGTATTTATGAAACTAAATATAGGCCTTTCACTTCATGTATAAGAAATGTGTGACGTAATTTTTTTTTATTTATCTTGGGATATTTCACGCACGGTCATCTGATCCCAAACTAGGCAGAGCCTGAACTATGACATACTTTTAAATTTATAAATACATACATAGACAAATTACACCCAGACACAGAAAATGATCGTGCTTATCACACAAAGATTTTTCCTGGATGGGAATCGAACCCACGACCTCCGGCTTAGTAGTCAGGGTCACCACCAAACCAACAGGCCAGTCAAATGCTCATAATCATTCATCATGATCCTCAGCCTTTTTGTAACTTTTATAGACAAAAAGACGCCTTTTGTTCTTTTGTTTTTTTTGTATCGTGAACGAAAAAATGATTGAAATAGTCGCCATATATTCAGTAGACAGTCTGATACATCATCGAAAAACGCATAACTAATGTAGCTATATTCAATTATTCCTGGCTGAAAATAACTCATTGTAGAGTATTGATTGTTTTTGTTTATCTCTTTGCAATTTCACTACAAAAATTACGTGAAAGTCTTCATTAATACGCAACCGTAAAAACTGAAAACATTATCGAACAGTACAAAGCTTGCAAAACACATGTTTCTTGTACGGTACCTATAAATCGCCATTTGGGCCAGGCGAGTTATTAGTCAGCCATCCATCGTCTAATTTGATGCTAGTGCATAATTAGTAGAGTGGTCCGATAGAATTCAGCACTAAATCGATTAGGCAACAACAATATGCTCTAAACATGTAAATGAATGACGTGGTTGCTATGATACGTGCTGCAGGTAAGGTTTTAATTACGTAATCTGTGAAAATGGAAATAAAAGGTGCTGCATTTTCATAGTGTTCGATTTTTTGTATTATGTGAGTTTTTTAACAAAATACAGCATTTATTGAACAGTTTTTGTTTATTTAATTTGATGAATTTATTTAATTTACCACAACAAAAACTAAACTTAAAAATCACTTTTCAATAACAGTCGTTAATTTAAATACCTTGTAGATTACATTTAAGGTTTTATCACGTATCCACTAAGTCAAACCCAAGGAAAAACTAAATCAACTGCTGGAAATAAATTCCCTTCCATTTCCAAGTGATTTCGCAATTGCTGGTAAGTGAAGTAGAGGGCTTTTATTCGTACGATTATCCCTCACTGTACGGCGGGTTGTGGGCTCACTGTAGTCGTATCTAAGTATGTCTGGTTTCCTAGTTAATACGTAGCATTTATCTCGGGTAGGGTACGTTTGTACAGTGATTAGCAGGCGTGGGCGTTCCGTGAACTGGCTATGTTTAACATGCATAGGTAAGTAGTTTTAGGAAACAATGCGATTGTTTTGTGTTTAAGAAGTTATTCCATCAAATAAGTTAGCACACGTGGTAGCACCGACGTTGGTTTATAAGATTACGTTCATAATTTATTATTAGAAAGCTATTTTGAAATTGTATTTTAAGCGTAAGACAAGCTCGGTCGTAATTTTGTTGTAATTATGAAATTGAAATACACACATCAAAAGTGTCTAGGGATCAAGCATTTTTATGCGGATTTCTTGAGATTGAGATGTGGCTTTGTAATAAATTTATGATTTTATAAATTTATATGGATCCTTTTTGGTGCATTTCATAATTCGAATCAGGAACTGTGAATCAAATTCGAGTAAAAGATGAAAATCAGCTGTCAATATTTTCCCTATAAAAACATACAACGCATTGAAGACATTATTAGTGCTACTGTTTCCCTACTACTGATTAAAACCAACGTTATTATGGAGCGGCGACGTCATTTAAGCAGGGAAGAAATGTTCAGAGCCGTGGGAATGATAGAAGCTGGTTCCCGGCAACGTACTGTGGCTTTAGCTCTGAATACAAGTCAGAGTGTTATCAGTCGACTTTGGACACGTTACCGAAGCACTGGTACCGTGGCTGAGCGCCATGGAGGACGGTATCGCTGCACCACACGGAGACAAGACCGATACATTCAAATCTTAACTCGAAGAGCTCCAACAATAACCGCCATGATGTTAGCCGTGAGGCTTCATCACTCTTCAGGGAACTTAATTAGCGACCAAACAGTCAGAAACCGCTTGTATGAAGTGAACCTTCATTCCCGAAGACCGCTACGGGTACCACCTATAGCAATGCACAATCGTAGGATTCGATATCAATGGGCTCTTGAAAACAGAAATTGGGCAGAAGAACAATGGCGTTTCGTGTGCTTTTCTGATGAGTCTCGTTTTGGTATGAGACCGGATACAAGACGTATACGACACTGGAGAACCCCTGGACGCCAACAGCGATTAAAATCCTGCCAGGAAGTCCATCCTTATAGTGGTGGAACCATCATGGTATGGGCGGGTATTTGGATCGGCGGAAGAACTGAGTTGATTTGGATCAGAAGCAACCTCAACGCTCAAATTTATGCTGAGACGATTGTATCAGACGTCATCGTTCCTCTACAAGTGCAAATCGGTCCCTTATTTCAGTTAATGCATGATAATGCACGACCGCACACCGCAAGAGTTGTAAGACAGACTCTCGCCGCAGCTAACATCAATGTCCTGCCCTGGCCTGCTCAGTCGCCAGACTTGAACCCGATTGAGCATGCATGGGATATGCTACAGAGAAGAGCTCTGCCGAATATGGAGGGTATCCAGTCGCAAGAAGACCTTTTTTTGTTGTTGCAACGAACATGGGCGGCCATTCCACAGCGTGATTTGGATGAACTCATTTTGAGTATGCCAAACCGATGTTCTTGTGTTGTTAGTGTTCGCGGTAGAAACACGGATTATTAATTGTTTAAGTTACCCAATAAAATTTTAAAGAAAACTGTTATTTCAGTCTTTTTTTCGAACTTTTGTGTTAGTGGTTCAAATGTCAAAAATCCCTTTATTAGGAAAATGGCAAATTTCTTTATTAATGCAAAGGTGACTTGGTTTATCGTTACTGTGACAAACGAAAACACTTTATTCGATGAATCCTTAAAGAAAATTTTAATTAATATCAATCAGGAGAAAAGTTATTGCAAAAATATATGTTGATCCCTAGACACTTTTGATGTGTGTATTTGAAGGCGAAAGCCAACATTGATGACATAACTTATATGTTTTTACAGCAATTAAATCTACCATAATATTACCTGTGCCTAATAACTTCTAGATTTTTTCAGGTCTGGGTGTTTGTGGTAGGTACTTTCGTTATCAAATTCCATAACACAAGGGCTTTAGCCACTTACTTTGGATTTGGATTCGGAGCAATGTATGTGATGTTGTCCACAATTTTTCAATTATAATACAATCCACAATAGATAGTTGTACCAAGTTACCAACACAACTGCGTCTGTATGTAGGTATATATATTTAGAAACTTTACAGTGCAGTCTAAACGCAGGGTGATCTATTTTTGTAAGTTAATTATGAAGTGAATCGTCTTCTATTAGCGTCTTTAAAGTTTTGTAATTTATGTCGTATCTCATCGCTTGGTACCGGTTTCGTGTGCACCAATTCTGAACTAGAGCCAAATATTTTATGGCATTCTATTTTTTTTTTCAACCCTACACTCATTTAATTGAAAATATTGAAGGAATTATATTAAATATTGATTAAACAGCTTTGATGCTTTGAATATAAATAAAATCTACCAATAATTAATCTTTATAGCGTTGTGTCAGCTCTAATTAAAAGTTACCTGTACACCCGTGATTAAAACTTTTAAATCTCAGTTCTTTTGTTGGTTTTTTTAAATCCGTTGCACGTCCATCATTTATTTCAACTGTTTCAACAAAATACAGTTCGGCGGAGCAAGCAATTATTTCGAACTTTACATTCGTTACGTTATTATGAATATATCAGCTTTCTATGAATTGAATAAGATATTTTTATTTTGATGATTTGTTTTATCGGAAAATGTATTTGTTTCTGTTATTTTAACGTCATTCTTCTACATTCTAAAACTATAAAATTTTAACTCTTAGGTGCCTGTATCTATCTATTGTGAATTGTCAGTCTATAAAATAAAATATTCTTACACGTCACAATTTCTCATTCTTAAACATATATACACACACGTAGAAATTGTTTATTATGGGAGCCATTCAAATATAGACGATCACCATTCATTAATAAAATTATCTTTGCAAGATAAAGTCATATGAGGGTCCTCATTGGCCCGTATAAATAGTTCCATTGACTGAACACTATAAATAGCATTGTCTTTTCTCGGACTTTGAGACTGTATGAGGATGATATTTTAATAATTACATAAATACCGGCGCGGCTGTGGGCGTTAAGTGGCATACACCCGTATGGGAAAATGCTAAGTTTAGGATTCATTGGAGTTCGTCACTGATCTTAACGTTACCTGTAGGAAGTAGGCATCTACCTAAATAAGTAAATAGTGTATAAAAAGAAACGGGCCAAGTGCGAGTCGGACACGCGCACGAAGAGTTCCGTGCCATTAGCTATAAAAACGGCAAAACAATCACATTTGTTGTATGGGATTCCCCTTAAATATCTATTTTATATGTTGTTATAGCGGCAACAGAAACACATTGTCATCATATATGAAAATTTTAACTGTCTGACAATCACAGTTCATGTAATACAGCCTGGTAACAGACAGACGGACCGCGGAGTATCAGTAGGTAATATGGTCCTGTTTTACCCTTTGGGTACGGAACCCTGAAAAAGTATCGTAATCTTCGCGTACCAGATTTCTCCAAACCAGGCAGCTAGGTCGAGCAAGTTCTAAATCAGAAACATGAACGAAGCATAATAAAGTGTCTCGATAACCTCACTTTAAGAGCTGAAGTTAAATGAAAGCCATTTAAGTTGAGTGTCGCCATAATCCCGACTCAATGTTGAGCCGGTATAGTTTCCGGCTCCATTTAAGTTAACTTCGGTTTGTAAGACAATCGGCTGGCAGTCTGGCAGAATGCCAAAATACGAGGTTTCTTTCGTTACACCTCACTAAGTTGCACAAAATCCAGGTTATTGATAATGCTTACCCCGAATACTGAATCGTTAATTAACTCTAACACGATCTTAAATATCTATCTGACGCTACTTTACACCTTAAAGTGACGGAGATAGAATGAGACTTAGTGGCAGCAAAAACTGATTGATGTTTCAGTATTCGCCATTAGTTATTCAGATTAAATGTATCGATAGAAGGTCTAGTACTTGGTGAACCTAAGTGATTTAAGTGTCAAAGTCCGGTAAGGCACTCAAAGTCAACGCTTAGGTTAGCTGTAGTTGCATGCCTCATGCCATGAAGCAAGTATAAAGAATGATCGGAAACATTACTTCAAACAAATGTTATTTGGACTCAGTGTAACTTCGGTATAAAGCTTCTCGATCTAATGAATCGTTAGAGGAACGAAAACAATCGTATTGATATTAGGTCCACCGATAAAGTGCCAACGTGACTTTGATGAACTAAAAAAACATGACGATATGATATAATACGATATTTCAAAACTTGACAACATCTCCGATCGGCCATTAGTCTACCGAAGTTCATAAAATATGTATATAGTTCTAAAATATGGTTTGAAGCACATAAATACAATAACAGCATTTCGACCATGGTCCATGATACCCTTTTCTACAATACTGTAGTTGGGTTGGGCCAAACCATTGATACCAAGGTCATCAACACAACTAAGGGTTCTAGGCATTTTGAACTTTTCATAAATTCAACAATTTAAAAACATTATTTAAGTATGTCACTTAAACAAATAGCCATATGGTTTGATTTATATGATTTAAAAAAGTATCTACTTAGTAAAAAATAGGCATTTTATTTAAAAAGTAAATTTTTTACTTACATTTTAATCGCCTACAAGTCCTACAACCAAGGAAACATCTACAATCTACAAGCTTTACGGTTTGACAGTTAAAATCGAAGGCGAAGGCGTCGTTGTCGTTGAAGGCGAGGATGAAATGTGTATCTGAATACCGTTTTTCATACATTCGGAACCATAATTTAGTTCTATGTCGCGCCGCCGACATCGTTGAGGCGTTAACATCGCGCAGTTTTAACTAATGAATACCGATCTGCTTTCATCAGATGTTTCAACGATGATTTCTTAGTTGTAAAGATGTTTTACGTTAGTGAATTGCACTCCAGGCTATACGGTGGTAACCGTGGTATGAAGTGCCACCTAGAACACAATAAGACCATAAATTGATTGTGTGGGTAGGAAACAACACAGCCATAACACGAGTGTGTGGCGATCCATAATTATTAATTATTAGGTATAAATAAATTTATGATTTTGTATTGTGTTAAGGTGTTTTGTACACTACAATAAAAACATTTTCAAAATTTGTATGCTTTGGTAACAGATAATATGTTTAAAGTTATGATATTTTATTTGCTAATAAAAACAAAAGTTAATTATAATATTACCGTGGTTAAGCTATCAGAAGATCCACTAATCCTCTATTCTATTGGTAGAATCTATGAACGAGGCAGTAAGTAAGTATACCTACCTAGGCTACTTACTAATGAAAATAAAATAATAACAAGAACTTTTTTTTATGTTTGAATCTGTGGCCACGGCCGGCCTTTCTAAGCACAAATTAAAAAGCCAATGGGTATATTAAAATACTTTGGACCTACCTAATCGTTCTTTTCATGCCACGAACGTCCGCCCACATTTTGACCTACAGCACCTTTAATTATAATCCATGTGGAAACCACCTTTATATGGCACTGTATACCTACTTAGGTAGGTATGTGGTATTGAAGAGTTAGGCTCAACTCTGTGACCTTTTCATTAACATGTTAAAAATTAATAGTAGGTAGGTACACCTGGCCTTATGTTTTCTGTAACGAATGATGATAAGCTTTAATGTTAATGATTATTAAGGGCGGATAGACCGAATATAATCTTCATGTGCGGTGGTACCTACATAAATAATACGTAGGTACCTACTCACACAACAATAAATAAAATAATGTATATTATATTTTATTATAAAAACCGAATGCTGTCAGCAAAGTTGTTTAGAAAGAAATCCCTTAATCCCGTAGGTAAGTAGGTAGGTATATAAGTAAGAACGAAGGTATAACTATTTTTTAATTTATCCGCTTCGGCAAACAAGCACCCTAATAGATTTATATTATTTATATCCTAGATCATAACAAGGCACTATATACACACCTAACCTTATAAATGCCAATTGTAGCCATTGCTAAATCAAAATGATCGGTTGTTACATGTTTTTTCAAACCACATTCCAAATCGTTAACTTAATATAGCGCCACCTGTACTAACTCGGTGTAATTTTTTTGCATTGGATTCACAAGACAGCGACCTCTATGACAGTCGACACAGAAGCTAGTAGTAGGTGTTTTCGTAGCAGTTTTAAGCTTTTCCACTAGATGGCGCAGAGACTTCTCTTGATAATGCGTTCCGAATGTTGTAAAATATTATCATTTAACAATAAAAAATAACTTTAATCTCATGTTATCAACATCAAAAACAACTAAAATTTTGAATTTTAAATAGAATTTAATTACGGCTAAAAGAAAAAGTTATCGACTGCACTAAAAATATTGACGTTTGAAACGTAGCTGTTTTGACACTTTTGACGTTTATTTAGTAATTGTTGAAATGTTGACATTTCTGCCAAAAACGATGGCGTTGCGGTTGCGATGTTTTATTTTCGCAAACAAACAATACACAATAATGAATTAGTCACTGTATACCGTGCTGTAGTATTATATAATCTTCATTAATACTCACTTACCGTCCAGACCATCCTTCAAGAGACGAGCTTCTATTTTCAGGTTTGCATTTTTTCTGTTGTGCACTATTCAGTTTGTTTTTAATTTTTACACTTAACCTCTTTGGACTTCCTGGTAGTTTTATGCCAGAAGTTACGCTCATTGTTACTTATGCAGGTAATAATTTTAATTACAGACCATGGAAGTCATGGAACGTACGGATTCCGACACGCAAGATTCGGACGAAGAGTTCGCCTTCGAAACTGATCATCTAGCTCTACGTGGAAATAAAGATTACTGTGACCTGCTGAAGTATATTGTGAAGTTGGAAGCTCAGAAGGTAAAGGCTTTAAAAGACATTGAAGATTTGGCAGAGGCTCAAACCCGTGCACTAAATGATCCCTTAGGATTTCTTGTAGAAATGAAATCTGGGAACTTGAATTTCCCTCCTCGACAATCTATTGCTGACCTGCCAAACATCAACTGGGATAACTATGGTATTGATGCTTCACAAGATGGTGATGACATTAGAGACACTAAACCAAATAAAGATGACCTTGACACTTCTACTAAAGTTAGAGGCCGCAAGTTCACAGATAATAAACCAGAAACATTTAATCAATTATGGTCCTGTGAAGAACAAAAGCGCTTAGAAGAGTTACTGGAAATCTACCCTGAAGAGCCCATTGAGGCGAGACGGTACAAGAAGATAGCACAAGCTTTAGGCACAAGGACTCCTATACAAGTCATGAGTAGAATACAAAAGTATTTTGCTAAATTAGCCAAAGCTGGATTGCCAATACCTGGCAGAATCCCCAAAGGGTCAGGTATGAATAAGAATAAATCATTTTTTTATAAAAAATCAACATTTTTCCCTCAGTTGCATGTGCCTGTTACTATGGAGGATCCCTATGACAGTGGGGAAGCTCATGAAAGTGTTTCCGGAATGGAAATGACAAGTAGCAATAAAGCTATGCTGGATATGCTAAAGGCTGCAAAAGAACAGAGGTTATTGGATGAGACCTCACCTGTGTACCAGACTAAGACTATGTGCGTGGGGTGCCAAAAAACAGGGTTCCTTGGAGCTCGGTGGACAGATAATGCTGGCACGGACTACTGCACAGATTGTGTTGTGCAATTACTACCAGGTGAAAGACTTATACCTGTGCGTTAATCTGTGTATACTGAATAAATTTACAAGTATTTATTATACCAACTCGTTTAATTTTTGTATTTATTTTCACATATTTGAATGATTTATTTTCATTTCAAACATTTCGCCTATCATGTGATCAAATCATGCCACTATCACTAAATCACTATCACAAGGCCAACACTATTTTATCTAATGTATCTAATATACTCATTTTATTAATTAACACAGCAAGCAGTTTAAGAGAGCGCTCGCGGTGGGGCGGCCGCGGCGACTGATGTAGACCCACTGGCCCGGAACACTGAACACGGCTCGCACTCTGTATTGTACCCTCTATCCTAGATACCTATAGAGATTGGAGGGTATCGGGGGACATCGGCCAAAGGCTAACCGCGCATTTCTTTTAAATCTCAATCACATGCACAATATCGTCGAAGCGCACTTGCAAAACGAATCGTGCCCGTCCCCGAATCTAATTTCAAGCGTGACAGTGCAAAGCACACTACTGAAACAAACAAACTCACCCAGGTCCACTTTTGCTTTGATACACTGAAAATAATATAGAATCAGTTAATTATTATGTTTTTTTACACACGTAAAGAATTATTTCCGCTATGCTCTAAGAAAAAATGTCCCGCGTTGGTGAGTATGTCGTTATACACGACAGATGACGAAGATTAGACCTACATTATTTTTTAGGCAAATGATAAATATGCGAACGGTCCTCAAAGATATCCAGTTTTTGTTACTAGAAAATATTCTAACAATCATTGCCATCTCACATGTCGCTTGAAAATATAAATCTTTCCTACCTAAAATAGATTTTCAAATAAAAATATGGATATCGTTCGACAGATAGTGAAGAAAATTGATTGTACGGGCAGGTTCTATGGTAACCTAAAAAGATTCATATTTACTTTTATTTATCTTGGGTTCTGTATCTGACAAATGGATCCGTAGATATTTTTTACCGCCTCGGTTGGACTGCCAAAAGGATACAATAATAAGTACCTTGAAAATACATAATATATATCAATCCTCATGCATATTTTATGTGGGCACACGTTTTTTTGAACAAGTGGCCGAGGCATCTTGAAGTTCGCTTTTTCTGCTTTCGCATTTTTACGTATAGCATTGCATGAATTATTTAATAAGATAGAATATGATTTATGTCGAGAACGCAAGTTATATATTCTTCCTCATTTCGTGAAGATGGTAGAAAGATGTGCTATAATACGTTGGCCTACTACTCATATAGCAACATTAATGACGGCATCATTAGCGTGTTTTAAGTCGCTTACAGTTGTACGGACACTGGGCAATTCATCAGGTAGCAAATGGCTTGATTGGGAGCACCACAGTCGCAATAAGTATCCAAGGGTTCCGTGTTTACATCGGCATACCTGGGTGCACAGTCAATTGAGAGCTTTCAAAACAGGACAATGCAAATCAATTCCGGGTGAATTTACATTCGATCTAGCAATTGTTTCTATCACAATATGTTCAGTTCAGGACGAAATATTCAAACTGCATGTACCTACCTACGTCGGAAATTATCTACCTCACTAAATTCCGAGTGGACTACAATATAGGTACCTATGCGTCCGTAAAAGTCACATACTTACACGTAGGCAGCGTTGTTTAATAAAGATTCACAATGTAGGTATATTTTAGATACAACATCTCTGACTGGTGTGAATAATTGTACTGTTATTTATTTAGTCTGTGGTCTATCTGGCGCTCAGATTACTATGATTGGATGCGGTGAGGTGCATCGGGACAGTCTACATCTCGTTCTACTGTTAATTAAAGGGGTAGAGACAATTTGTTCGTTGGTAGGTCACCGAATGAATTTTTAAATAGAATAAACTGGAGGTTATAGCGACCTACGTATCTGTCCACGAAGCATTTGTTTTGTTACTAAGATGTACCTACCTATTATATGTATTGGACTCGTTTTTATTAAAGCTAACACGCTTTTTAGTTTTCAATTCTCAAATGCATAAAAAAATATATATTAGTAGATAGATAAATTGATATCAATACTACAATATCTTGTACCGTGGTGTACGGGTGAATTAACGATAGAGTTTGCGATAGATTTTTGAAGTATAGATAATTATCAAGTCAAGCAACAAGTAGAGTTTCGGGCGTAGACCCCCAATTACCATGAAAAGTAAATAATTATAGACATAGGTACTAGTTGTAGCCCGCGAATTTGTCGGGTTTCGCGGCAAAAGTAGCCTATATTCTTTTCCAGGCTCTAAACTATCTCTGTAGGTACCTAATTTCATTTAAATCTGTTCATTAGTTGTGATTGCGTAACACAAAGACGTCACAGACAGAGTTAATAATAAGTTGTTACAGTCGCATTTATAATATTCGTAAGGATAATATATTGATTGTATAATTAACTTATTTTTTATGTGTAAAGAAAGTAGGCAGGGTAGGTAAATAATAATATATAATTATTATTTTATAATTTTAACTGTAGGTGCCGTAGTTAATACGGTATATCTCTGCCTGCCATTACCGTTGGGGAATTTAAAGGCGATAGTGTGCATTAGTTCATTAATATTTGATTGAAGATTTAGTTATCTGGAAGGCCCTTTATATTTCTTGTAGCTAAGCTGTAAACAAAACTGGATACTGTACATGGTCGCGATGAGCGAAAACAGCTTACTGCCTATACCATCAGCGAACCCGAGATAAATCTAGACTATCTATAGAAAACAATTTTTAAAATATTTTTCTATGATTATATTTAAAACTAGCTGTTGCCCGCGGCTTCGCTCGCGCGTAAAGTTAAGAGTAGTAAGTAGGTAGTAAAGGATAGATGGATGTATTCTGTGATTTTCAAAGTAAGGCGCATAAATTATATTTTTCATAAAATATTATGACGTCAAGATAATGAATAATAAGATAATGTGGAAAACATCACATACATTGAGTTTGGATAAACTTTTAAAATGGTGGCAAATTTTTGGTCAGACAAAACTTGAGAATCATTAACACGAAAAGACGAAGAAGAGTCACATACATTGCTCCGAATTCAAAGTAAGTAGCAGGATTGTGTTATGGAATCAGAAGCAACGAAGGTACCATAAAAATAATACCTTGCAACCCCTATTTCACCATCTTAAGGCGTAGATATCTAAAATCGCAAAAATATGTTTCATTTATTTCTTACCAAAAACCCGAATACCAAATCTTATGTATCTCTCTTTGAAAATGACGAATATCGTAAAAAAACTTCAAACTCCTATTGCAACCCCTTAGAGGGTAGATTTCTAAAATCTCGGAAATACGTCTTATTTATTTCTAACTCATAATCCTATGAAATTTAATGTGGCTATCTATGAAAACTACACAATTCATATACCTACAAACTTCCAACCCCTATTTTACCCTCTTAGGGGTAGATTTTCAAAATTGCTGAAATACGTCTTTATTTATTTCTATCGAGAAGCCCGTATACGAAATTTCCATATAAACTTTCATCCCCTATTTAACACCCTTAGGGGTTAATTTCGAAAAATCCTTCCTTATTCCTTGTTTACATTAAATAGGAAACCTCTGTGCAAAATTTCAGCTATCCAGGTTCAAGGGTTTGGGCTGGGCGTTGATGAGTCAGTCAGTCAGTCAGTCAGTCAGTCAGGCCTTGTCTTTTTATTTATACAACAACAACAACATGTAACAAAAACCCTGTCCGATCCCTTAGACTCGGTATTATTCGGTATCGTACTGCGAACACATATACGTAGCTATTAAATGGATTGGAGATTATTTTTTTTCCTAATTGAAAATAATTAAATCAAAATAAAAACTGATCCAAGGCAACAGCAACACTGACCGCTCCTCAAAGTTCATGTACTTACTACCCGTAGCTTTGTGTCAAAGAAGCCGCCTATGCGAGACGGTTCATGAACTGTACCACGAATACGCCATTATTGGATCTAACAGGGGTTTTGTTACATGTTGTATACAGATATACCATTGTCATCGAAAATCAGTCCTAAACTGTTACCGCCTTGACCGCGTGAAGTTTATGCTATTTTATAATTATACAGTGTAATTAGTGATAGCTTTGATTTCCAGGTCAGATGTTTAAAATCTTCTTATTTTATAAGTGAACAGGAAATGCCCATCAGACCGAACAACTTTTGCTAAGACGTCATTCCTATATGTGTTATGGTGTAGCCGGGCTCTTGGAGTTCGACAACAGGTGTTCCAGATCTTGAATTTTTATACGTCAACAGAGAGTGCTCATCAGGCTGAACAACTCTTGCTAAGACGTCATTCCTATATGTGTTATGGTGTAGCCGGGCTCTTGGAGTTCGACAACAGGTGTTCCAGATCTTCAATTTTTATACGTCAACAGAGTGCTCATCAGGCTGAACAACTCTTGCTAAGACGCCATTCCTATATGTGTTATGGTGTAGCCGGGCTCTTGGAGTTCCACAACAGGTGTTCCAGATCTTCAATTTTTATACGTCAACAGAGAGTGCTCATCAGGCTGAACAACTCTTGCTAAGACGTCATTCCTATATGTGTTATACTGTAGCTGGGCTCTTGGAGTTCCACATCAGGTGTTCCAGATCTTAAATTTATTCTCTCAGCAGAAAATGCTCATCACGTGGAACAATTTTTGCTATGGTACCATTTTTGTATCTCTTATAGTTTAGCTGGTCTGTTGCGGTTCTGCATCAGGTATATACTTTTCCGGGATAAAAACTACCCAGTGTGGTGCCCAGGATATTAAGGAACAATTATACCAAGTTTCATCGTAATCGAACCGGTAGTTTTTGCGTGATGCCTGAACAAACAGACAGACAGACAGACAGACAGACAAAAATCTTTTTAATCACATTTTTGGGTTCGGTGTCGGTCTAGTAACACCCCCCGCCATTTATTTTTTTAATACTTTAAATGTACAGAATTTTCACTTCTACAGATTTATTATAAGTATAGATAGTAATAAGTTATCAATAATAACTAGGTATTACTTTAAGATACATATTATACATTTTCAGTTCTTAAATAAAATATAAACTTTGAAATAATCAGTTTAGGCAGAGCTTTAGAAAATAGCGGACACAGATTCAAGTTCGAAATCGAATACTTTAATTTAATATCTTTCGAATGGAGTATGAGCCATATTATGGAATCCACTGAATATAAAAAAATATCGGTCTCGACTCTACATGTTACCATAGATTTAATAATGTAATCATTGTCTAGGTATTGGATGCAAATACTCGAATTATTGGACATTATTTTTCGTTTTTAAAGATTACTCGCAATGTGGGTCGCACACATTGCTAGTAATCATACATACATACATTGTAGTAATCTTGTTAACCCCTCGTGCTAAGCTATGATGCTTGTGTTACGAGTGGGTTCACGTCGGTAGTGTAATGGGCGGGATTCGAACCCGCAACCACATGATGGCAAGTCCGACGCCCTAGCCATAAGGCTACCGCCGCTTTCAAATGAATAAATGCTGAATTCATGTCATATCATGGAATTCAATCCAAGACAGTTCAGTGTTTACATGTTTATTTCACATATTCTATTCACAATTCTATGGAACATGCGCATACATGCATGTATGCATAGAAAAGAGCATCATTGGGACATCGGTCCGTCTTTTCTTATTTACAACTAATGTGTATACATGAGTATCGGGTCCGTTGTGTTTTATTATGTTTTCAAATAAGGTGTTATGTCTTTCAATGTACTGACTTTCTAAAATGTTGCCTTTTCAGTATTTGAAGACCAAGGGTTTCAGAATCGCTACGAATATCTAAATCCCGTTATAGGTAGTATAGTTTTGTTATCTGTTAAAATAATCTTTTGATTATAGTGTCCACAAAATTACTTGAGGACCGGATGTTAAAGCGCAACTTAGGAGGAGACGAGCAGTGAACCGTGATAGGATGAATTCATTGATCGATCCACAGAATATCGATTTTATTTTCGAACTAGATTTTGCTCGCGGTTCCGCCCGTGTGGACGTCGTTTATCGCCACAAAAACTAGCCTAATAATTTCTCCTTATTACATAGTAAAAAATGTTATTTTGGTATATGTACCGTATATATTCATATATTGTATGTATAAAAAGCGGTTATTTTAATATTACAAACAGACACTTCAATTTTATTTAAGTATATGTGTATAGATGTATACTTAGATGTATCTACCTATAGATATTTGGTGTCATTACACTTGAATAGAGATTTCGTATGAATTTATATAAATATGTAGATATTCACGTACCTAGTTGAATTGTATTTATTATAGAAATAGGTAGGTACATGCGAGCATTACTGAAAAGCTCTGTATACCTACTAAGAAAATAAATCTAATTAAGCGTAGGTAGGTACCCCTACTAACTTATTATCGGTAATAGGGCTCCCGTTGTTCGGTAATGGATGACACTGCTTTCGCCCTAAGTGATTTTTATTTACTTTATATTCAGCTAGCATTGGTTTCCTTATCTAAAAGTTTAACTGAATCGATACCTGCGTCTTAGTTTCGTTGCAAAGACCATTTATGTACCTATACTTAGTTAAGAAGTTGACGCGCTAGTCGTAAACGCGGCCATTTTGTGAAGCAGTATAAAAGCTTGCATTGTCTTTCTGACGGCTTAAGATGTTTAAGTTTTAGAATAAATGTATTATGTCACTGGTAATTTGTTTAATTGACTAAATTATTTGTACATGGTGGCCTAGCAGTTTAATGACCAGATTCGTATGCAAATAGTGGCATGTTCAAACCCAGGCAAAGAACCAATGTGACTTTTTCAAAGTGCCTAGTAGGTACTTTATTTATTATTCGAAGACACCATTGACAAAAGGTGAAAAAAACATTGTGAGGAATCCTGGAATGACCTGGATTCCAAAAACTTGAATCCCAAACCGCCGAAATAAAGCAATAAGAATAATATCATAGATATGACGTAAGTATACCTATTACACGTAAGTTTTAAACAGGTATTCTTTGAAGATTTGGGCTTTACTGTTGACAAAGTGCTAGGTAAAGTTAGGTACCTACCTACTACCTACTCAGTAAGTACAGCCTCAGTAAAAACATAAAATACAATTATAGAAAAGGCATTACAGATATAATAAAAAAAAGTAACAACCTACAGTTACAGATGTCAGATCATTTTCAGCAAGTAATAAACGCGATGACAGATCAAGGTCAAAGCCCCCAAATTCTGCGCGGAGTAGATGACAACCCTTGTCTAGTATTAATTTTAATCTTTCCACAATGTGGAAGTCCTTAGAAAAATAAATCTTTTATTTTTCTTCTAAATTTAACGGTAAAAATAATATGTATGTGTAATTTTTAAATGTTAAAATAACTTTTTTTAATTGCCTATGCTGTCCTACGTCTGGGCAAAAGCTTAAAGATATTTTTATTATTTGCTAGTTTTCACTTCCGCCGGCACGCCGACATTCAAATAATTGACTTCGTAGTTTTTAATTCTGCGTCGTTTTTTATGTCATTGGTACCTACATAATCTTTTTTCCATTCCAATCAAAAGTTTGAGACCACATGTATTCAAAATTATTATCCGATAATTTTTGTCCCTACTTTAGCTGCTTAAACAGAATAAACATAACAGATTTTCCAGATTTCGAATTACAGAATTTTATGCGCGTACATAAATGTGATTGACAAAATCCAAATGATATTTCGTTTATTACGATTGATGGATTCCTGCGTGGCCATGACATTAAATTTTAACTTTTATTAGAACGCGAATGAACGGAGATAATGCTCCGTCGCTATAAAATGTTATTTTATGTGTCACAACTAGTAAAAATCTGTGATGAAAACTACTTCATGCCGGCTATAAAATACAGAGTACATAGGTAGGTACATAAATTATTTTGAGAGCCGTGTTTTACGGATGAAATATGGATTCACGAAATAATTATAATTATGTTTTAATAAGGCGTCAGAATAGTAGGTTCTTTTTTTTATATACAGGTATGACTAATAAGGCTCGTACCTATTTTTATAGGTATGAAAACTAAACGACAAAAAAATACATGATATTTATGTAATATTTTAAGTATCAATTATTAATTAGGTAGGTACCTACGTATAGTGTATACCTACATTACATCTGAAAAACGTTTATTGGAAGTAATTTTATAGGCATACTAATTTCATACTTGATTTATAATTAAGTACTTCCTATCCTAATCTAAACATTCTTACCTACCATATTTTTTTTTATAATAAAATTTCTTCTTCTAGAGCAAGTTTTTTTAGATTTAATCATACGTAAGTATCTATTGTGCTTTTGAAACTGGCTTTACTGATTCTTCTCAAGAAGCTTTCATGGAAACCAGTCGTAAGTCGTAACACATTTTATAAATAAAAATAATTTTATTTGGAGAGCTGAAAACTAAGCTTGCTTGTTTTTCGATCTAAGTAAATGAAATTTCGCGAATAGGGGATTTGTTTAAATCTTTTGCTATCGTTGACAGAGTTGCGCAATATATCTGATGCCAAATAAATTCTCATGTAATACCCAGCTATTTATTCTGGGTTACACAAACGTTTTGACGAATAGAATCCTTCTTGAAAACATTTCTGAAGTATTTTGGCCGATAACAACACATTTGTATGATTTATTGTTTGGAAAAGGGCCTAAAAATATTCAGGTGATTCGGATTCCATTTGCAAGATGACTATAGGTAGATGGTCGCTTTATATTTTATTTTGTTGTTCTTCTATCACAAAACGAAACTTATTTGATTAATGAACTGGAAACGTCTAAAATGAGTTAATTCCATTTAAAGATTTTACGGATTTTGGTTCGTCTACCAACAATAGTACCTACTACCTACTTAGGTACAATAATACCGGCCTATAAATGTCTTACTGCTGGGTACAGGCATCTTCTCAAAGAAACCACAATTAAGCACCTCTCTTGTTCAATGCGGGTTTCCTCACGATATTTTCAAATTCAAATTCTTTATTTGTAGAGCATAACAATGCATGTATATTAGTACATTAAAAATAAAAATATAATTGAGTGCGATAATGCCGTTGAATGCCAAGATTTTTAACCTATACTGATTGTCAAAGATATTTAATTAAAGAAAGGAAGCAGGTAAATATAAATTTGAAGGCAAACACGAAGAAGTTTTTTTTAAATAGAGTCTTCTAATGTGCCGTACTTTTGAATAATAGTAACTGATTCAATCAGTAAAGTAGTGAAACGGAATTTCCATATAACGAATGTTGATTAAATACAAGTCCTTGTAGGTAACGCGTTATTTATTCAGACACAATCTAATCATTACGAAAAAGGGGTTTCGTTCGTTCTAGCTACCATACATTTCGTTCATTCCAATCGTAGCTGATGGATCGTAGAAAACACAATCTACAAGATCGATGCAGACTATCATTGAATTTTGACACCTATTCCCTAGAAAATATGGTCCAATTCAATTGTAACTCGTTTGGAAAACAGGAAAATGTTTTTTTTATTCTATTACAACAATCGAAAACTAGTTTGTAGAAGTTTCTGTAAACATGGTTGGTTTAGGATTTGGTTTTAAATGTTAAAATTTAAATAGGTATATTATGGTAATCTTTGATTGCAAGTTGGATTTTACCAGTAGGTAGTTTACCATATTTTTAAATTAAAAACTTTTTTATCCTGTGAGGTAACAAACACATTCACAAACTTTCGCTTTTTTTTATTCAAGTGAAGAATATGCAACCGGTTTATTTAGGTTTTTCCTAAAACAGTAAATGTTTTTAAATGTGATTGATGATACTTACTTAGTATGTAATAAATAAATTACATAAGTAATTACAACGGTCTGTTATTTATTTATTCAAATATGTTGGGTTCGAATGTCAAACAAACTATGTGTTTGCTATTTGCCTAAAGATCCATTCCTTACATAAAATATTATACACGGTGGGTCATTTATCGGAGTACCTTCGAATATTGAAATCTCCAACTTACAGCAAGGGAAAAATTCTGAAATGTTGCGAAAAGACCTGCATTTAATGGTCTCTAAACGCCAAAACAATGTGAAAAAGTTCGGTGGTGATTGATGCTACATGTTACTCTTTTATTTCTTTTGTTTATGTGCCTTTTACCAGCAGTGGACTGGTAGGTACTGGCTAATAATCTAATTATAAAGAGAAAATATTTCATTGTTTGTTCGCTCCAAAACTACTCCTGCTCGGAAACTACTCCTGTTCTGAAACTACTCCTGCTCTGAAACTACTGAACCGATTTAAAAAATCTTTCACTGTTGGGAAGCTACACTGTCACCGGGTGACATAAGCTTTAATATAGAAATTGAGACCGTGGGCGGAGCTGCGAGAAACAGATAGTGTTACGTAAATTGATAGTTACAAGAACTTTCCTTGTAAAAATATTATTTAGCAGATTACAATACTATGAAATGATAGGTGGGTACCTATATCATTTCCTAGTATTGAACACGACTAATTTACACACTAAAAAATGAAGACGCCTTCACACAAAGACATACTTAATATAATATTCAGTATCTAACCTTGAAGTGAGCATAATTAGAAAACTAATCTAAGTGAAGATACGACACGTGTAAAGGCGGATACAAACATTACAAACATTCTTGAATTTGAGGCGATGGTAACCTAACAACTAGGGCGTCGGACTTGCGATCATGTGGTTGCCGATTCAAAAACCACCCATTGCAGTACCGATGTGACCCCACTTGTAACACAAGCATTTAGCTTTGTACAAAAATACTAGTAAACTGTGACATATACCTACTTATTGCAAATTCAAATTCAAAATTCAAATTCAAAATATTTAAATTCAAATTCAAAATATTTATTTTGTGGAACATAGGTGTTTATATAGATGTTAACAATTTTATGGGGAACGCTATGTCCTGTCAATAAAGACGTACAAACATTTAACTTACAACTAATATATTAAACATAGAACAAAAAAACAAAAAAAACTATAATTATATGCTTAACACAGCTAAACAAACTTACTTTACTTGTCGGTAAGGTACTCCTCTACCGAATAATATGTTTTATTAACTAAAAAATTTTGAAAAGCAATTTTAAATTTACTTAAATTATCTATGTCTCTGATTGTTTTAGGCATCTTGTTATATATACGCGGAGCCATGCCTAAAAAGTTTTTGGAATAGAGCGCAGTGCTGTGCGGGTTAGAACTTATTTCCTTATTTCGCCGTTTAGACTTCAGTGTTTGGAATAAATTTATATTGGACCTAACAAATAATGCCGTTTCTATAATGTACATACAAGGCAGTGTTAGAAGACTATGTTTTTTGAAGAATGGAATACAGCTGTCTCTTGGTTGTAGTCTAAACATGGCCCGTATGCATTTCTTTTGGGCTTTAAACGCAATTTCTCTGTCTGTAGAATTACCCCAAAATATTACTCCAAAACGTAGTGTTGAAGACACATAAGCTTTGTAGGCAACTAGAACTACAGGTTCACTTACAATTTTTGATAGATTGTATAGTGCATACGAGTACTGATTTAATTTTTTTGATACTATATCTACATGACATTTCCAATTCAATTGACTATCTAGATATATGCCTAGAAACCTGGTATTACTAATTTCAGAAATGTTTGCATTATCGTATGTGATGTTTAAATTTGGTTTTACCGTTCTTTGATTAAATGTCATAACATTTGTTTTTTCTAAGTTTACTTTTAATTGATTAATTAGTAACCAATCTATAATATTATGCAAAGACCTATTTAAATCAACTTCATATGTTTCTATATTTCTACATGGAACAATAAGTGAAGTGTCATCTGCAAATAGTACAGTTTGGTATTCGGTACACTTTGGCAGATCATTAATGTAGATCAAAAAGAGCAAAGGCCCTAAGACACTTCCTTGCGGAACACCACTAGTGCAATTTCTGATAGATGACATATATGTTATTTCTTTTTTAGACTGAGTATTGATTCTATTATAGATTGTAATTTGTTTTCTATTAGTTAAGTATGATTCAAGTAGATTTAATATATTACCTCGTACGCCATATCGCTCTAGCTTACCGAGTAATATTTCATAATTAACATGATCGAATGCTTTGGACATATCCATAAGCACTACAGCAATAGGGTTTTTTTTATCAATATTTTTAACAATTTCTGAGAATATTTCATACACCGCTTTGTTAATATTTTTATTTTTCCTAAAGCCATATTGTTCCTTTGCAAGTAGATTATTAGTTTCGAAAAATGAATTAAGGGTACTATAAATTACTTTTTCAAAAATTTTTGACATTATTGGAATAAGTGCAATTGGACGATAGTTTGAGATAAGGGCTTTATCCCCTTTTTTGTAAAGAGGTTTAATTAAGGTCATTTTTAATATGCTAGGGAAGTGGCCATTTTCAATACATAAGTTAATAATAAAGCTTAATACAGGCGCTATAATATGAGCTACAAGTTTAATAATCTTTGTTGTGATCCCATCATGACCCGCACTACTTGTGTTTTTTAATGATTTTATAATTTTAAATATTTCTAATGGATAAGTGGGAGACATAAATAATGTTTTGGGATAATAGCTTATACTCGACAGAGCACGACTAGTAGTGAGTGAACTGTTGCTGGTATTTGTTTGTACTAAATCTATAAAATAATTATTAAAAGCTTTTGCTATTTCGTCAGGATCGTATATTTGCTTGTCGCCAAAAGTAATATTGGTTATCGGTTCTGAAGGAACATTAGTTTTACTTCTATTAATTAGATTCCATGTAGCTTTAGTTTTGTTTTCAGCGTTATTTATTATGTAGCTATTATGACATTTTTGTGTTAGGTTGATTACTTTTTTTAATCGTTTCGAATATTGTTTAAACTTTATTTTGTTTTCTATACTAGGTACATGTCTGTATTGCCATAACATTTGCCTTTTCCGTTTACTACAGTTTTTTATACCTTTCGATATCCAACGCACGGATTTACGAGTAGAAATTTTTCTTTTTACAATAGGAAAACATAAGTCGTAAAATAGTTTAAACAATTCATGGAATATAGTATAAGCTACCTCTGGATCAGTACTTGCATAGACTTCACTAAAACTAAGACTACTGATCGCTTCGATAAATTTGGATTTATTTTCGTTATTATAATCCCGTCTTAACACACACCAGCTGTCAATTATGCAGGTCTTTTTTACGGGACATTTAAAAAGTTGTGCTGTGTGGTCGGATAGTGTCAATTCTAAGACTTCAACACTACTGCCTCTGATGTTATGAATAATGTTGTCTATGCATGTTTGGCTAGATATGCGTGTGGGTTGCTTAACAATAGGTCTAAGATTAAAGTTTAAAAGAAGATGTTGAAATTCAATGGATAATTTAGTGATTTTTAAAATGTCAATGTTGAAATCACCACACAGCAATACACTTCTACCCAATTCTCGGCAACAATAGTTACAAATCAGTTCAATTTTTTCTAAAAATATTGCAATGGACTGTTTATTATTATTTGGAGGTCTATAAATACAAACTATAATTAATTTATGTGATATTAACTCGATTGCACAGCACTCTATAACATTTGAAATGCAATATTTATTTATGTCTATAATTTTAAATACATGTCCAAGCCTAATCATAATACAAGTGCCTCCATTTCTAGAATTACGTGACGAATAGGTTACAAGTTTGTAGTTAGTAATATATACTTGTGCATTATCACCATCTATCATGTTATGTTCTGTGATACACATAACGTCCACTGTTTTTCTTTTACTCGAGAGCTCATTTAGGTGTACACTTAGTAAATCTGATTTTCCTACTAATCCATTAATATTTTGATGCAAGATGTATACATTTCTATACACGAAAAAGATCATTGCTATTATCATTGCCGATAGTGTCGGTTTGAGTTCCCTGATCTGAGTATTTAATTTGTTGAGCTATTTGCGTGTTCAAATCATTAACTTCTTGAGATTCACTAAATGAATAACTGGAAGATGTAGTTTGGCTTAAGCAATTTATGTAATACATTAGATTTTTTAAAATCTTTGCAAGACCTCTATTATTAATCTTAGAATTATATTTCCAAAACATTTCATTGGTATATTTTATAGAATAGTTAGAATCGAAGAGATATGCATATGAATTAAGTTCTAGATCCGTGTACATTAAATTGTTAAAAATTTCAATTCTGTTATTAAATATTCCAAACAAATTACTTAGTTTAAAATTTGGCGAACAAATCACTACATTGGTATGAGTAATATCTTTAAGCTTATTTTTCATAAAATTTAATAGAAATCGATAATTATTTGAAGATTCAAAATCCCTTTCACCTATATAAATGACACAGTAGTCTTCAAATGTAAAATCAATGAGTTTTTTGTCTAGATCAGCAAATAGTTGTATTACACCGCCATTTGGATGAATATAATGACATAATTTGTAGTTTATGAATGTGTGTTCAGCTATCTCTAACATTTTATTTACATTATTACTGGAAACAATACACATTTTTCTTAAGGTCTTTTGTTTTTGACTAAGCGCTGTGATATTTGAGTTAGCTGGCTGTTTCAAAACATATCGAGATTCCTCTTCAGTTGTATGTTGCGGAACATTTTGCGTGTAGCAGGAGGAAATTGTGTTCGGTGTGAGATCCTTAGGCATTTCAGCTTTCTGGTTAGTTTTTGTTTCATAACACGACATTTTATAGGAGTCTATTTTGGCCCTGTTTGAACCCGCAGTTTGAGACTCTTTTTTTTGCTCAAGTAATAAATTCAATTTTTCAAGTTCCGCAGTAAGTCTAGCGTTGTTTAAATTTAAATTTTCTATTGTTTGGTAAGCAGATTGTAACTTTTCTTCTAGCAATAGATTTTTTTCGATAACTTTTCTAATGCTTTGGTCACCTTCAGTTATTGACGTGTTAGGTGAGCTTTGAATTGTTGCATCAAAAAAAGTGGAGCTATTGTTCATTGTCGATAAATTGTTTAGTGAACTAGTTCTTTGTTGTTTTCTAAGCGTTATATTCTCCATAGAATCCATAGTTGGTGAGCAGATTTATTTTGAAGATATTTTATGTAAATTATTTATCTTCTTTTCTTCCGGTAATTATTATCATTAACTGGCAACTCCACAAATATTTTCTAGCGTCTAATTTCTCCGTTAGACGTATTTAATTTATTCCGTTGTTGTAGGACTTTCATCAATAATCATTCAAAAAGAGAAGACCATTGTTGAGATGCGAACATGCGACAATTTATGTATGTCGACCGTATTTACCAAGGAGCCATCCGATCATTACAAATTTTCTTGAAATTAGAGTATGTATGCGGGAATTGATTTTGTTTTTGAACGGTAGTTGTTTATCGTTAGTTTTTGAATTTAAATTTGTCGCATTCCACAAATTTTTTCACACATTCTTGAAATTATTATTATGTTTTTTGTTTGAGTTCAGATTATTAATGTTTATGTTGTTTGTTGAACACTTGCACTCTGTTTTACTTTAGGTTTTTAATGTTTTGAGCACTAGACACTGGGTATTTAGTTATAAATAAGAGAGAACTGTTCCTTGTTGACGAAGATATTGTTTACGTTTATTTTTACAACACTGGTTTAGCAATCGTTTCACCAACACTTTCACTTATTAATTAGGATTATATCTTCATGATAACTTATTTATTTAATGTTTTTACAACTTTATTACATTTTTAAATCATTTTTTTACGGAGCTAACAAAATCAGGTGTTTACTTTGGAAGCGCCATCTAGCGATCCGAAGTGAGCATAATTAGAAAACTAATCTAAGTGAAGATACGACACGTGTAAAGGCGGATACAAACATTACAAACATTCTTGAATTTGAGGCGATGGTAACCTAATAACTAGGGCGTCGGACTTGCGATCATGTGGTTGCCGATTCAAAAACCACCCATTGCAGTACCGATGTGACCCCACTTGTAACACAAGCATTTAGCTTTGTACAAAAATACTAGTAAACTGTGACATATACCTACTTATTGCTAGTATGAATTTAAAATATTACAGGATTAATTTAAAAGGAGTGCGTATATTCAACGAGATAATCAGGTGCATAAAACTGAACAACTTTCCCCAATAAACAGAGATCGCAATCTTAAAATGGAAAATGAATTTGTTTTACAAAGTGACAGGTCACGTGACTTATGTTTGTATGAAAAGATGATTTCCAATTATAAGAGTTCGATCTATGTTTATTGGGGAAAGTTGTTCAGTTTTATGCACCTGATTACCTCATTGTATATAAGCACTCCTTTTAAATTAATCCTGTATATAATAATTTATAATTGTGAATCATGCGAATCCACCATTAAATTAGTTAATATTAAGGTATTGTTTTATGTTTAAGAAACAGAGCTACGGAGAAACAAATGAACTACGTCTAAATTCGAAAACTATTATCTCAGAACATTTACAGTTTATTTAACTTTGGAGGCACTGAACCTTAAAATGACAAATGAGGCTAAAACAAACCTTGAACGCGCCTTTGAGCCTATTTATTATTTCAATTGTGTGCTTTCATCCAGAGTTACGCCTTTAATGGCTTGCTACATGAATAATAGCTATAAAGCGATGATCTAAGGTACCTAGGCATGATTGTCTTTTGTTCACACTCATTTATTCACAAGTGTGTGCGTAATTAGGTCCTTAATTAAACCTCTGTTACCTGAATGTGGTTTCAATAACGCGGTATACGTAGGGTTAATTTTCGCTTGACAACCAAAATATGTATGATCGGGTTGGTCCGTGGCCGCGTGGCCGTGGCCTCGCTCTAGAAACATGTAATCTATAAGCTTTTAGCTTTGGTTTATAGAACCAGTGTACTGTTCAAGTGTCATTCAAAGCACCTGGCTTGGGTTGCCATGAATGCTCGAATTAATATCTTCTGTCAATCAAGCTGATAAATACCGTCAACAATAGGGTAAGAATCAGGGCTATTTAAAAAATCATTAAAACATCATGAATAGAAGAAAATTAAAGTCAATGAAACATTTTTAAAGTGGGACAAAAGTACACAATCTTATTACTGGAGAATTATTCAAAGCAATTTATACTTTCATTAATATTTATAGAGTTCATTTTACATTTTCTTCACCAGACATATTTAAATTATTAAAACGAATTACTTATAAAATATTCTATAAAATTGTAATCCATTAATATAATTTATTAAATTAAATGATTTTCTTACAATTTGTAAACGTGATAAAGATTTTCTATGTAGGTAGCTGTACTTAACTGTATATTGTATGTAAGTGTATGGCTAGGGATGTCAGGTGTCTTTTCGCATCGCCAATTAGCCAGTGGTTGTATTCTCGCAACCCTACCTGCTCGCTCCGCCTTTAACTCATTAGAGAAAAAATAAGATTAGAGTTCTCCGTGTGATCCTGTTACGTGATTACGTTGAATACATGTTTCTTCGTACCTTTATCATTAGAACTAATAGTTTTATTTTGGACGAAATAAAAAACGTTTGATACAATCCTAAAAGTAACTACGATGCTTAAATTCATTCATCATTTAAAATAACATTGAAACCTGATGATATAACGTTTCAAAGACTTTAAACAACTTTTCCATTATTAAGCGTATTAAAAAAGCTGTATGTAGCAGAGCCTCTATGTACAAGAAATAAAAGATACTTTAAATTTATAAAGGTTTAATTTTAAATTTATGAATAAACCCAGCTCATTTCGACCCAAATATACGTACACATTACCTAAAAACTCGGCGAGACATCCCTAAATGGGATTTATAATTTTCGCTGCTGATTTAATTTTGTATTTAATTTAAATATTCCGTTAATACACGAGGTTTTAGGTCTCTGGCTCTTAATGAGATATAATATAAATGAGAAAAAAAAACAAAAACGCTATTTACTCGCCTTGGTACATTTATTCTTGTTACTTTTGTTATAACCTGAGCGATACTTATAAAGATTGGCTAAATAATTTACATTTAAATTCATTTCGGCGACTATGAGGTTCTAATGACAATCATCTAGTGTATACTGTGCGTTGGTACTACTCTAGATTATTAAACAACTCGATAAAAAATTACACTTAACAAGCAGGTAAGTACCAAAGAAATATTAATGTAGGTACTTAATTATATTTTTACAAGCCTTTCCCCCGAATACTGACACAAATTAAATAAATAAAATAATAAATTTAAAGCTTTTTTTGTTTAAAAAATATTTTTAATAAAGACTTATCTCCAGACATTTTATTAGTTTAGCTGGTGGTTGACCTGACTATCCAGTTAACCCTCCTTAACTAAATATTTATACTTAGTCTGGGAGGGTCACATCAATAGTGCAAAGGGTCCGAGTACGACCTCTCGATAGCCATTACCGGACCAAGCTATCGATAGTTTACGAAATAAAAGGCTAAAAATAACCACGAAAATGAAATTTAGAATCGATATTCGATAATCGAGTAGTAGGTGTTAACTGCAAGGGTAGCCAATATAGAATTGACCTCATGACATTGTGTGATACTGAAATATTTATGTAAAGTGTGGCGCGATAAGGTCTGTACCTATGGCAGGGTACAAACATAAGTCACGTGACTATGTATGTCACGTCACTTTGTATGAAAAATTCATTTTCATTTTAAGATTTCGACCAATGTTCCTTGGAAAAGGTTGTTCAGTTTTATGCACCTGATTACCTCGTTGATTATACGCACTTCATAAAAAAAGTGCTGTATAATTTTGCACGTTGTTAGGAATAATATTTAACTTGCTTAATTTCAAACCATTCCACAAGTCCTATAATTTAATTTAATAATAACAAATAAATGTGGACAACATCACATACATTGCTCCCAATCCATAGTAAGTAGCTAAAGCACTTGTGTTATGGAATCAGAGACAAACACAAACACCCAGACCCGAGACAATGGAGAAAAGTGATTTTCTATATTGACCCGTCCGGGGATCGAACCCGGGACCTCAGAGCTGGCGACACCTTGGAAACCGGTGCGTACGCCACTCGAACACGGAGGTCGTCGTATAAAAAATGAAACTAAATGCAAAACTCTAGTTAAATTAAACGGATTGCCGCAATTCAAATCAGGAAAGCATCAATCACGTCCTAATCTTATGTCTGAATCTAGGTTACTGCTGAGATATTATTTACCTGTAAACTGCACCAACAGTACAAGAATCCACATTAATGGAAAACATTAACTATGGTGCGAATGCGGGACACCTATATGTGCTAAGCTTAGATATCCCAACAAATAGCAAATCAATTCTACAGGTAGTTTACCGTCTCTAGAGTCGGAATCAAAAGACCAAAATCGTCTCTGTTTTTTTTGCTTTTAAACGTCATCAAATGCATTATCAGCGCATAGCTGATAAATTTATAAAAAATGTTTAATTGAAATTTATAAAAAAAATTTACTTACTGAGACAAATAAATATCTTTATTCATTCATTTATTATGGTTGCTTAAATGATAATAAATAATGTTAGATAACACAGTTAAATGTAATTTATCGAAATAAAAAGAATTGTTGGCAATGATCAGTTGTTTTGTCATTAAAATGGCCCTTATACTGTTTTGAGTAGATATATTCTGCTACTTTAGTTTGAAATCAAGGCCCCACAAAAATTATCTTTGTATAAACATGGCGTCTGTCCAGTTATAATTGAATTTCTGTTCCTTTATATATTAATAAGTAGGTATTCTTTTGTTTCTTTTACTTACTTATTGCTTGCCTGTAGCAGATCGTTCGGACTGTTCTTTTTTTCTCAGAACAGATGTTTTCTTCAGCTACTATCTTTATTATTAAGAAAATAAGTAGGTGAATGAAGTAGGCAAACATTTTTTTGACAGTAATATGTAATAATATAATTAATAAACATATTATTTACAATGAAGATCCACTTGACTAGATTTTTCCGAAGAAAATTCGACTTACGAAAAACAGCTATATAATTGTATACCTACGCATTGTGGTCTCAGCATTGCAGCTGCTGCCTCTATAATGCTAATATTGCTAATCTATCAAAGTTATGTGTTTACTTAAATATACTTTGTTATCTATTTTATCTTTTTTATTTCATAATTTTGTCTAAAAAAACCTAGGTAAGTACCGTACCTAAGTTTTTTTCGATTTAATGTAGGCTGAATTTCATCAAAACGTTTTGTTCCCGTTCTAATACTTTAAACACAATTTATTAATAATCAAAAATCTTCTAAGTAGGTACACCTAGTATAATATTTTTAATCAGGGTGATTGACTTGATTGTCTCGTTAACTTTACCCTGGTAAATAAAAAAATAAAAAAGAAGCTTAAAATATAGCACAGAGAAAATGGTCCTATATCTGTATCTAACTGCACATGTTTAGCAGTGTCTGTCAAACGGTCTCGGTTGTAGTTCGTGAGATTGATAGCATTGCGGCGGCAACAGGACGTGCTACTGACACGAGACTGTCGACACTTACAATGTATACGGGTCTACCGAATTGTACTGTATTCTTAATGTTAAATCTGGTACTACCTGTCTTCTGTGCAAATAAATGTTTCTTTCTTTCTTTCTAATGAACGCCAATTTTGTAAACGTCGAGTGTTTTATATGATTACTGCGGTTAAATCCTACTAATATTATAAATATGAAAGTGTAGATCTGTGGATGTTTGTTAATCAATCACACAAAAACGGCTCAACTCAACGGATTTGGATGAAATTTGGCATGCATGTAGCCTTTGACATGAAAAAGTACATAGGCTACCTTTTATCCCGATTTCTTAAGTGGTTCCCGAGGGAAAATTGAAAATTATTTACAAGCTAAGCCGCGGGCAGACTGCTTTGCAATTTGGTATGTATTTGGTATTACTTTCACAGACTTCATTTCTTTTTGGACCCAATTCTGAAGTCCACGCAGACGAAGTCGCTGACAGAAGCTAGTACACGATAATTTAAAAACAGAAATCACGCATTCTATCCAAAAAACCGGAAACCTCGGTATACAGCTGTTCGATATGTGATTTCCTTTTTAGATTAAAATATAACCCATATCACTGGGAATGATGTAAGGATTACCCTTACGACCAAATTTATCTAGCGGTTCAAAGTATTTGAATGGTAAAATAAAAACATATATTGGTACTACATGAACTCTGACAACATAATGTTTTTGTTATTTGACATTCATGTGGTAAAAACTCTCTCAAAAGTTGCTCTATCGTACTCAGGAGAATAGGTGCGAAATACGTTTTAATATCAATATGTTAGAATAATTTATTTATTTATTTATTTATTAACAATTTATGTACACACAAGTATTTACAGGATAACAAGTAATAGCAACAAAAGTACAAAGGTACTGCTTATTTCTTAGAGAAATTTCTTCCAGCAGACCTGCGAAAGGAGAAATATATCAGAAAAGAAGACAACAGTGCGTAGAAAATAGTGAGAGAGAAATAGTGCAAGACAACAATAACAATATTTTATAAATAATATAAAACAATTTAAAAATATATATAAATTAATTTATTTATATTATTTATAATTATTAAAATTAAACACGAATATATAAATACAATTTTTAAAGTATACATATATAAATAGCGACTAACAAGTTATGCAGAAAGATAGTGCTCTTTTACTCTTCTCTTAAAGATGGAGATTGATAATGAACTACGTATGCTAGGTATTGTGTGCTTTATTATGTGCATAATATATATATATATTACTATATATAACACTTATGTGCTTTACCTAAGCTAATTAATTCTGGGTAATATTTTAATCCGCCTTGAGATCTACGTAAACCTTGACAAGAGAACAAGGCTACGCAATACGCACTTAGAATCTGAAAAACGAAAATTTTCCAGGTCAATAAACTCCCAACAAAAATACAAAACCAATCTTTCGTTCTTATTAAACCACTCAAATAAATATTTGAGTTCTCAATTCTTAGTACTTTAGTTACAGTTAATTCCGTTACTTATATTCAAATTAAAACTTAATTCCTAATTAAATATTCTCTGATTTGAAATTTAATTACTCTGTTATTTTCGTCCTATCGGATTTCTCGTTTCTCTGGCATGACGTCTGTGCGAGGGAACAATGGGCGGGTCTGACTGAACCGTGAACGGGTCGGTACCGGGACGGAGAAGGTTCGGAAAGCTCGCACTGAACAATAGGTGGAGATTGATGGGTTAATTATGGTGAGAGCACCCTTTTACATGGTTATTAAAGGTATTACATCACCTGCTTCTAATTTGGTAGAATTTACTGATGATTTGTCGATTCTGGTGATGTATTGAAAAAAAACCTATTTTTTTTCCTAGTTTACCTATCATACGTGAATATTATTATTATAAATATAACCAACTTAACTATATACACTCCTAATACTAAACTAAGTATATTAATTAAACAAAACAGCATCAAAAAAACTCTTCCACATCGCTGTCGACTGGAAGTGTGCCCATAAGGCTGGTAGCATTGCCACGTTGAATGGCAATGCTTAACCGCTGACCAAGGTAAAAACCAACCCTTGGGTTACATGAGGTGTCAACAAGACGCTTGGATAAGTCTTTGAAAAGAATGTGAGCACCCGGACCCCACGGTGGAGTTCACATCAATACTTTTGGCAATTTACTACATCAACTAGGGACTGGTTACAAAAAAGTTTTATTTACCTACCAATCAACGACTGCCCCACGAATTTCCCAAAGGGATTTTGTGTTTAAATTCTAAATACCTGCTTTAAATGTTTTTAGTTTGTCGTGCTGAAGAAGGATCGCTTAGTTTAAATGTGCCTTAATGTTTTAGCTTATCGACTAACTGCCAAAAGTAATAACTTTCTCAAATAAGGGGTTCTCTCATAAATAATAATACAGGATCAATTTAAAAGGAGTGCGTATATTCTACGAGGTAATCAGGTGCATAAAACTGTACAACTTTTACAAGGAACAAAAATCCCCAAAAAAACATAGGTCGAAATCTTAAAATGGAAAATGAACTTTACATACAGTCATGTCAGGTCACGTGACTGATTACCTCGTTGAGTATACCCACTCCTTTTAAATTATTCCTGTATATACTACCCATCGTATGACACATTATTTGGCGATTAAGATAAAGTTACAACTGTATCAGAAAAAACCATTCACGTATGAGTAATTAACATCAGCTGTTAGACTTATCTCTGGCCTAAAGAAAAAAAAATAATTAAAAGAATTAAAGTGGTTTTCTGAGGTTTACGCGAATATTAGACATTGAAATGAAACTACTCTTAAATGGATTCTATCGCAGTTTATTTCGATTTTAATTCCGACGTTTCTTCAACACCTTTGCAGGTGTCATGGTCACAGGCAGACTGACCTTAACCGACCTTACCTAGCCCTTAAGGGTTCGCCAAAAGTCCAGTAGAAGCAGTCAAAATGCGCTCAGGCTTACTGCGGCAGACTTCTTAAAAAAAATAACATCCACGGAACACACGGATACGCTACGCATAAAAAATCTCCAACGGCGCGGACGCGGTAAAAAACGGATGCAAGCAGTTGCGTGGGCATGTTATTCGTGCACCACATGCGCCGCAGTGGAGTAGCGTCTTAATGTTGTTTACTCTTGAACAAAATACAGACTAGGTACTTATACCTTTTGTATCCCAACTTTTTTGTTCCATATTATCTAATACTAGTCGTAAATTTCGCCAGGAATAATGGAGGTCGTAAAAGATTCGGTAACCTGGGACTACTTGGTGTATCACAATTTGTAATTCTGTCACGTAGCTATTAAGGTTCGTATTTGCAGTTTTGTTTGTTACATGTAGATACTGTTGTTTACAAAGACTGTTGTATGGGTGAGGTACAAGAAAGATATGTTTTACATATTGACTTACATGTATATTGGTTTACGTCTTTCTTACGTGGTTAAATACTTTGTCGACTGTAGTTTTATGCACTCGAAACATATATTTTGTTAATTTGGAACATGATTTAAGACTTTTAGTAAGGGACCTCCGTGTTCCTGTCACTTAAATACTTATCCTCCATTCATTGGAGGAGTTTTCACTAGTTCGTAAAAATCATGCCTACAAGAAACAACTTTTCAACCGTCCTTGTTTATTATTCACGTAGGTTCCTAAAAAAGCTGATACCTAACAGAATAAAAAGGTCAAGGTTATATAGCGTGAGGACTTTATCTTAAAAACATCCCAACTATTCATAGCTCCCGTGGGCCTATTGTTCCGCCCTTATTCTACTACATCACCGTATATTTTTGCAATCACTTAGTATGACAATAGCATACCGTTCCGATCCCTTATATTCAATACCTCTATATTCATCCGTCGCGAGCCATTCACAAATGGCATTCAACGTAACTTAATTTACGCTCTTGATAATAATTTATCAGTGAAGAATGAATGGAAGAAAAATATACTTTGGGCCTCAAAAGACTTTGACAAGTTAATAATTTGAAAGTGATGGTAATTTAATTTAGTGGAAAATTACGCATTTTTATAGAGTTATCAACATATAAAGTAGGTATATTTTCTCGTTTTTATTCTCTGACATTATTACGCTAAGTAGGTAGTGGACTTGAGTGGGGCATTATCGAATCGCCACTCTCCCAATGCGCCATGTCTTCGATTGGTGCCCCATACAAGACAGGATGCATCTTCAGTGGCCCATGTCTTGCACCCTCGCGGACGTGAGGTAGCCAACGACCGAGCTATCAACAATCATTCGATAATTTAAGGGTTATTGACATAAAAAGAAGAAGACTAAATAAATAAATAAATAAGACTGTTTAATAACAACACATTACTATTGTTTGTTTAAATTATTACAGTTTAGCGACATTCACTTTTGGTCAGTCCAGGAATAAACTTTTGGAACTAACTGAAATAATATCAAGCTAAAACAACAATTTGTTTGTTTTCTCAAGCATTTTATATCATTTATAACTCTTACGGGTTGATATCATATTATCTCGCACCGCTGCCCCACTTGTTTTCAATTTATTTTCGTGTATACGTAGGGCTGCGATAATTTATTATTTTATCGTAAACATGGACTAAATGCATTAATTTCTGTAATCGGATAGAGTACTGAATATGAATTAGGCACTCATGTTTACATTGGATATTCATAAGTTATTAATATTGTAATGGAATACTGTTTTAATGTACGCATTTTCTTCGTATTAATCAAGGAAATATAATCGGCGTGGAAGGGCTTTATTGTAAATTGTTAAAAGACAAATCATTCACGAAGAATAAATACCAAAAGAATGCAAATAATACTACAACGTGACTTTGTCTTCACAATCCATCATCTTCTATAGAGCTTTTCTAATAACTTAGATTTTAACAGTTTTAAATTATAATCTTTTTTAGGCCTAAAACTAATAATACAAAAAATATGAAATAACGGTTTAAAAAAACATGCATTTGCAATGATAGCAATATTCTTGAGAGAGTTAGGCAATTTTACTTTGCCTATTACTAGCTGTATATATGTACTTATACATATTATATACAGCTAGTAATATGTGTATAAGTTCGGAAATCCGAAAAGTAACAAATGTTAGCCCCCAGCGTATATTTCCGGTTTCATAATATTCATTAGTGCGTGGGTTGGCGTTAGATTAATGTTTTTGTTAACGATCCTTGCTGCTTATGTATGGTTCGTGTGAATGATACACTACATTATATTCCTTTATTATTTATGCTCTGATTATAATTAACGAAAGGTTTCAACGAGTTATGAAGCGGCGGTAGCCTGATGGCAATGTCGTCGGACTTGCGATCATGTGGTAGTCGGTTCGAAAACCATAGTACTACCGACGCGAAACCACTCCAATGCAAGCATTTAAATTAGTACCAGGGGTTAACAAGAATAGTAAAAAAGTGCAAAAAGAATTCATGTTTACGTTTACAGTAAACACGATCTTCGAACATGGTGGATGTTTTCATTTTTATTTTCTTTTATTTTCTATTATTATCAAAATAAGATTCTGTTTCTATATATAATATCCGGGGCTCTCCAAACGGTAAGTAGACTTCAAAGCCCGTTAATATCTTCAACACAACAGTTGCGTTGCTGGCAAATAGGCTTATAATCCTTTACCCAGAAGATTTTATTTATACTGTGCTACGCATACAAAGTGAAATGAGACGTGGTAATAACCCTGACCTTTTTAGCGTACTTCTGTTGAGCTGGTCACTTTCTTTTTAGTTTAAACCAGCTGCCTGGACAGACTTCGTCCTGTCAAAAGTTAATAGTAAGAATTAATTCATAAATTTATGAAACGTTTTTTCGAGTGATCACGTCATTTTTTTTTTATATTAAAACCGTTCTGTGGACCTTAGGTACCTTAGGGAACATACAAAAAAAAATAGCCGAATTGGTCCAACCATTCTCTTGAGTTATGCGCTTACCAACATTCATTTTTATTTATAAAGAATAGACTGATGATTGAGCAATAATAATAATTATTGACCTTCTAACTAAAGTTTGAAAGAAATAACATCTCTGGACCGTAGTCGAGACATAGTTTCCCAAAAAAATTATCTAGTTAAGACTTTGAGTCATCTTGACGTTTTCGTTTTATTCGTTTTCAATTGACGTTAGGTATTATTTAATGGGGCGGTGATCTCAGTTAAATATTTCTTATTAAGTTAGGAGAATTTAAGGGTAAAGAGGGCGCCTAACGACCGCAGTTAGTTAGGTGCCTGCGGGCGTAGAATCAATGTTTTTGAACGTTCCATTAAGTTCACTAGTATCACAACATAATTATATATCCTGTGGTCCATTGCCTTTGATATATAGAAACGAATTTATCTGTCTAACAGACGTATCTAACCTTTATTCATTGAATTAATACATACGAAGCCTACTACTGTAGTTAATTAATGACGATATTAAATCAGACGAAATCCTCCATGCCTTCGAAATGAATTGTATAATTTTGTGACTGGGAGAGCCATACATTACCTATACGTCGAAAGTATATTACCTATACGTTGAAAATTTAAAGGTAGATTACTAATAAGTCCAGCTTTGGATGTATTGAAAATGTCGCCATAAACCTATTAAATGCACATGGCAACACTGGTGTTGACAACGTCCTAAAATTGATTTCGTAATACGATACTACAAAAAAGGTTACAGTCCACTGTACAATGATTATACCTACATGGTATTTGGTAAGCTAGTGTAGCAAACATATACGTGTATTACCATTGCAGTTGTTCTACAACGCATGCGCGAAAAGTGTGCTTATGACGCATCTCGAATGCATCACGCGTTCATACATGTGAATGTATCTTCCTACGCACTAGTTTCGTAACCTAATCTGACAACCGCAACCATTCGAGGTAGGTAAGCTGACAGGAAAGCGTTACGCCACGACTAGCTTAATATGAATTAGGAACAAAGTTTTAAGTATTGTCATTTGAGAGCTCACCCTTTTCATGTTTAACAAAATTTTATCAAGAGAGTTCTGTTTTAAGGTATACTTAAATTATTGATGGCGAGTATTTATTTGTAAATTAATTGACGGCTTTTGGCTAAATATTTTTTTCTAAAACATCATGCTATCATGCATGCATTTGCATCATGCATACAACATAGTCACATCGCATCTCATACATACATCACACCTCAGGTATTATCTAAAAAACGAGTACTTTATATTATAATTCACAATCGTTAACAGTTTAAAAAAGTGGTTCCGACCATTTGATTTTTTTTTACTAAATATGTAGGTATGTTTCTTACGGTGTAGTTAAACTGTTTATGTAGGTACTTGATTGTTAGTGACCACGACTGCCCACGAAAATGTTCAACATGCTGATTTAAACTAATATTACGTGCAAAAGTCTGATTATTGATGTCGGTCGGTTTATCTGTCCGTCAGTTTGCTGCGTAGGTATTACAGCCGATTTAGATGTTTGGTAGGTATGCAATTAGCTTGAATACTAAGCAAGGATATTAGCTGCCACGATACGCGCTGGTGGCGCCGCGGGTATAAACTAGTTCTTCTTAATGGATCAACATTTTTACGAATTTCAAACAAAAAGTTTTTTAAATAATGGCAAAATACGCCATCTATACAAAAAGTTGACAAAGGAGTATAAATACTGGGCCAACGCTCCGTTATATTTCATGCAAACATTCATGTAACGATTAATCTTTATCGACGAACCAAGTGTAAAGAATTGTATAGAAAAACGATACAACGGGTGACCACGGTAACTAGGGCTTAGCCAAGTCACAATAAAAGTTTGTTAGAAATTGTTTTTCATTTAAGTTTGTAGAAAGAATACGGTTTGATGCTTGTAAATCCTAAGTTATTGAGGATGTAAGTAAATATTGATGTGCGTTTTGCTATCAAGAAAGAAATCTTATAATTTTTTTGAGTATCATAGCTAAATCATCAGAAAAACAAAGGGAATGGTTTATTGGGAATGGGGTACACCACAAATGCTACTATTTAAAAGCAGCGGTAGCCTAATGGGTACGGCGTAGGACTTGCGATCATGTTGTTCCGGGTTTGAATCGCACTCATTACACTACCGAAGTGAAACCACTCGTAACACAAGCAATTTAGCTTAGCACGAGGGGCTTACTAGAATACTAGTAATGTTCGCCACACATTGCTATTAATCTTTAAAAAAAATGCTGTATTCTAAGGCCCAGTTTTTTGATCCCCAGTTAACTCAACCAACGGTTATATGTACTAATAGTTTCAAAACGCGTATTTTCATCAATTGTTAGTCTATCAAATTCTCAAATAAGCTGGAGAGTTTATTAACCATTTGTTAGAATAAAAGAGATGAATAAACTCGCTATACCGAAGTTTCAAACCATTAGTTAAAATATTTAACCATTGGTTAAGTTAACTCGGGATCTAAATACTAGGCCTGAGTCAAGTGAATTCGGCGAATACATATCTACACCCTTTTAGTATCAAAGTAAAAAATCGTAGAAGTGTCACTTGGCTAGGCCCCCAGCTCTATAGATGTCCCTTTATCGCAGGCCAAAGTTTGTTCGCGGCCGATTTTCTGCAAGAACAGGCTACAAGGTTTTGTGGTGATTTAGCGGGACGTAATCGGATAGAGGCTCGATGAATGAAAACTTAACCGGGCTTGACATTCGGAAGGTGCGGTTTGGGTCTTGTGGACCGTTTTATAGTATTGACTAGACTACGTGAGTTTTCTTTAAGACATTATATGGCCTTAATCTTACTTAAGTTATTATTCTGAGCCTTAATCCAAAAAAATGTCGCCCATGAATAATGTATTTGCTTTAGTTCTTTGATTGTATGAAGTTTTAGAACTGCACTCATAGATTAAATTTCATTTAATTACAGGCTTTGAAAGATTTTTATGACTTATTAAAAAACCCTGAGATCTATTTAAAATAATTTATCTTGGGACAACTCACACACGGCCATCTGATCCCAAACTAGGCAGAGCCTGCACTATGGCAACCAGACAACTTATAAACATACATATTTTTAAATACAAACATATCAATAAATTATACCCAGACACAGAACGAATCATCGTGCTCATTATACAAAGATTTAGCCGCCTCTAGTTGAGCAGTCAAGGTCAATAACCACTAGACCAACAGGCCAGTCTTTAGGTATTTCTCCACTTTAACATCGAATCGGCAATACTTAAATCCCAAGCTCTAATGAAAGTCGAACGAGGTCATTTCCAGGTCAGCTTAGCTTAGCTAAATCACAAAAGATACTCCTTTTTCGTTTTGTCTGTAGCCTAGGCTTGCATAGTCTTTCTCTCAACAAGAGAAATACTGAAGAGGGGAAAAGCGAGCTCGACTACTTGAGCCCGAGATTTATGTTTAACTAAGCGTACAGTTTTTTGATCCTGAGTTAACTCAACCAATGGTAAAATATGTTAACTAATGGTTTGAAAACGCGTTTTTTCATCGATTGTTAGACTATTAAATATCAAATATGTCATTGATCAAATTAGTTGGAGAGTTAATAATAAATCATTTGTTATACTTAGTACAAATTTATGAATAAACGCGTTCTACCGAAGTTTGAAACCATTAGTTAGCATATTTAACCATTGGTTGAATTAACTCGGGATTAAAAAACTGGGCCTAAGCGTAGTTTCATGAATATAGTGACTGAAGTGACAGGAAATGTAAAAAGATCGGGTTTGAGATCGGATTAGTAAATTATTCTTCCTTAATGATTTGCATTCCACCCTTGTTTAAGAAAAGGTCCCTCGGTTCCAATGATAACTGAAATAAATAAAACGTATATTAAAAAGTATATTATGCCGTTGCAATGGTACGATTGATTGTTTAATATGGCTTATTGTCAATAGGTATGTGGACACAATTGCGAATTCGATATTGTTAATTAATCTTTTTATGATAAACTTTGCATAATCAATACAAAAAATCTCAAAATTAACTACAAATTCAATAAAGTCGGTATCAATAGCAAAACCAAAATATTAGAACTAATCCAAGCTACATTATGTTTCTGCTACTTCCACAAGTCATAAAACCATTTTCTAGCGATGCGAAACTACCGCCATCTATCTTGTTGGACAAGAACTACTGTTGCAACGAGCCATGCACTTACAGAACTTGTTTCGAGTACAACCTGTCTATAAAGACAGAAAATCAATAACCCAACAAAGAAAAAAGTAGTTCTCTATTTTTTTTTCAAGTAAGTATTCTTCGTATTAACAGCATAATAACTAATAATAATAACAACCTCAAAAAAAAATATTTTTGAAACAGGCGTCCATAAAATAAATGTAACTTTTTCGGAAAAATCCTTATATACGAGTTAAATAAAAAAAACTTTTATTGGGCTCGTCCGGGATTTGAACCCGGGACCTCTCGCACCCAAAGCGAGAATCATACCCCTAGACCAACGAGCCAGTTACATTGTAGGACGAAATTTTGATTCATTACAATAACAAAGATTTAATCATGTAAAAATTAATATTATTATTAAAATTATTCACAGTTCAATAAGCATACCCATATAGTGGACATATTTTGATCTTAGATATCCAATGTCGACGTCACAAGATTAACCTTTAAAACAACATTTTTGAAATTAAGCATACCTATTTATTTACGTATTTTTATTCATCTATAATTGATGACAAATGATACTAAGATACATTTAAGTATTGTTAACGTCATCGAAATAAATTGACCGGAAACACATCATGCCACAGAATAAAAATATACAATCCTTTTAGATTTTAATAACAAATTAAATTGTTCAAATAAACCATTCGTCATTAAATGCAACAATCTGGTCGAAAATAAACGATAATAAAAGCGAAATAAAATTTACCAATAAATAAATTTGCGCGACAAAGATTAAACGCATTCGGAAAACAATTATTCATTTAACGTTCAATTTTATTAACAGTTTCCATTGAGGCGACCAATTCACCGCGTACAGAAAACCACGCATTAGTGGGCTTCAACTGATATTACTTAAATAGCCTTTATTGCTAGGGTGTAAGGTTTATTTTTGTTACGTAAATTTTATTGACGTGTTGACTATGGGGTACATTCGTCGATTAGAGAACTATAGTTAAACGATTGCATTCACCGCAGCCAGTGAAATGGGTTGCGAACAATATGTGTCCATATAACCATTGTTTGTATGGTAATGTCTTGATATAATATTGTTCATTTTCTTTGACATTGCTGTCTTTACGTCTTGTCTTAACACGAGTTGTTTGTGCTGGCTTAATATGAACATAGATTCTATTATCTAAGTATGACTATTGACTGTAGTCGAGGTTGCACAAGTTGAGTAATAAAATAAGCCTTACTATTAATTATATATTTTATATGCTCCGTCTGTGTTCCGCAATCACGCCTAAACTGCTGAACCAATTCAAATGAAATTTGGTACAGACGTCTAAAGCCTGAATAAAACGCTACTTTTTGTCGCCATAACTTTTCACTTGCCTTGATTATCACCTAAGTCTTGTAGCGTGACGTTTTATAGTCCCGCAATTGGGTTATATTTGTGTCGATAACGTTGAAATTCCAGAAATTAGCGCGCCGAGTAAAAAAATCTCTTTTGCTTGCATTAGTAGGGATGTTGCCGGATGACGTAATAAGAGTTACTATAATAATGTAACATTCATTCAGTCGGTAACATTTATATCGACTATTCAAATGGTCAAGGTATCATAATATACAGAGTAAATTTAAAATGAGTACGGATTTTCAACGAGGTAATCAGATACTCAAAACTGATCAACTTTCCCCAAGGAACAAAGGTCGAAATCATAAAATGGAAAATGAACTTTTCATACAAAGTGACAGGTCACGTGACTTATGTTTGTATGAAAAGATGATTTTCAATTATAAGATTTCGACCTATGTTCGTTGGCGAAAGTTATTCAGTTTTATGCACCTGATTACCTTGTTGAATAACCGCACTCCGTTTAAATTATTCCTGTATGCAAGTAGGTAAGTTCCTAAATTTTATGTACCATTTCCTATTTATATAGTAAGTACCTATCGACTCCGAGCGCTACTTCGTTCACTCGACATTGTAAGCAATGGAATATTTATTACATGCAGATGTTTCGATACGGACTTTGTTCATAGAGAGAAACCTTTTAGTTTCTATTTCATCGTATTGAAATGTTCTCTCCTCAAGTATGATTCTATAGATACAAAATCAATTTTACTTTTAATTGTGTTATTCATTAATTTTTTTTTTATTCAATATTTATAAATGATCATTAAGGCGCTTTCATATAATGATATTTGTAGCCCGCAGCTTCACTCGCGCGTATTTAGTTACCTATACCCTATACTTAGGTTAAGGATCAGAGGTTTTTTTCTTATTTATGCATGTTTCATTCTGCTTATTCAAAAATACAAAGGCGTCTTTTTTATTTCCAATGTACATACACATTTGATCTTGCTGCGTAGCACTACGATTTATGACGGCGGTGACCCGTTCTGTGGTCAAAGAGCAAGGTAGCCTGTCGATCACGCTACGCGATATTGCGTTGTTACGTGCTACGAAGGCTACGAATGTACTACGTTTGTAGCGTCGTGGGATGAGCGTGACGTCAGAGGGAATGTAATTTTGAATTCTGATATACCCTAGTATCTACTTAATCGGAAAACAAGGATACTGGCTATCGAGTGATTTTTTGTGTAATTCAGACAACAATTAATAAATTTTGTGAAGTTAGTGTTGTCTTTAATCGTAGGAAACATTCAGATAGCATTTAGGAGAACCTATCGTCATAATATACCATTAAAATTTATTATATTGGTAATGATGAAAAAATTAAACTAAAACACGCACACAAAGTCGCGGGGGAAAGCTAGTTAAAATATTAACACCAGCAGTATTATTATCCTGCACTACAAAATTGCGGTAAACGCATTTACGAAATACCTAGAGAATTTCTCTAATGTTCCGAGATATGGTGCATAACTGAAAATGATAACTGCTTTTATGGACCAAGTTGTACACTTGTAGCAATTTAAATGTACCTAGATATCTGCCAGCGATCCGGATGGAACAGAGGTGTCAAGAACGATATTGTGTATTTTTTCTTGTTTATGTTTTAGACGCCATTTGACATTCTTTACTGTTGTGGTTGACGACTAAGAATGCGTGAAACATTATGTATATCTACCATTGTACATTTATCGTGCATTAAATAAGTTTAATTAGTGTCCAAATAAGTATTATATGTAAGAAACGCGAGTACGGTGTTAGCACAAAGTAGTTTCATTCACAAAAATATAAAAAAACCCAAAATTTACATAAAAAAGTATAAAAAGACATTAAAATTTCGGGTCAAAACCAGATTTTTAAGATTTATAATCCAAGATCAAACAAACCTTTACAAATATTTTACTAAAAACTATTTACTATAACATTGTGATAATCAGCACAGTCTATTTAACTTACTTTTTATAGCTATTCAGGTTAAAAAATGTGTTATAAAAAACAATAAATTGTCGATAAAATCAACATGCTAAGTAAAAAAGCGGCCGGTGTTGCTATTATTAAAACAAGAATTTAATCGTCTATAACGATGATTAATAGGCATTTTATTTTAAGGCAAGTTACCTCTAACATTGTTTTCTGAAGGCTGAGGTAGAAAGCCGGGGAATCTATAAAACCTAATTAGGCTACAAATACCTAGCACTCTAGATTACTTACTCAGCTTTTTTTAACTAATAGCTTTAAGTTACGTGTTAAAATTATCTTGTTGTTAAAATTACTTTTTTTAGCATAGTTTTTATTTTATGGTATTTTTCGACTAAAATATACAAAGAAAACACTCGGCTGTGTTAAATATTATAAATAAAAACAGTTTCATAACCAACAACGTTTAACATGGACCCTTAACTATGGTTGATCGTACCTACTATAATTATTTTCTTTAGATTTTGACTTGAAATTATAATATAAAAAAGGTCCGGCAGAATTCATAATACTTATACTAGCAGTACTCGCAACGTTGTTCGCGTTCATCAGGTTGAGCAGTTACAGTGAAACTTGGTTAAGTGGGACCTGGATAAGTGAGAAACCTCCATAACTGGAACTCATGCTGAGGTCCCAACACTTTGGCACTGAATTACCTCTGTTAGTGGGACGAGGTAAGCCTCTATATCTGGGATTTGTTCCTTCGATTTATCATCATAGTTACCTCTATAACTGAGACAGCGAGTAAATTTTATATGCATAAACCTCTGTAACTGAGATTTTTTTATTGTTTGTTTACTCATTCTTATTCCACCCACAAATTCCACACGTAATTCCAAGTACGTAACCCTCTGTAAATGAGACAGATATTTATTTATACCTGTATATCTGAGACACTGGGTAAGTGGAATACCTCTATAAGTGAAACGACATTGCAGGTCCCTTGATGTCTCACTTAACCAGGTTTCACTGTATAATCATTGGAATGACAGTGGCGCCATCTGTCAAAAATTGGTCGTACATACTCAGAAACCTTCGTGGGCATGATGAATAACTTTGCTATATATCATGACATGATCAAAGCATAGTTTACTATTATTTAAAAGACATACAGACAAACATTATTTTTATTGATTTAAGCAAAGGTTGGTCGAAAGCTAATTATGTAATAATATTACAAAGAATGTATAACGAACTCACTGAAAGAAAATTGGGTGTAAGCCTCCAAAGTCTCGTTAGGAACATTATTTTTCTCAAGAATTCCTTTAAATAGATATTGTTCAATTAATATTTAAATATCACGTCCTTAGAGCTAAATGGATTCAACAAATTCTGTTCTGAAAATGTATATTCAAACTTTATTCCCCTGTGGGGCAGACAGAATTATCTGAAGTATAATCTTATAATAACAATTCAGTAAAGCGAACAATTCAGTTATAATCTAAATCCCATTTACTGGATACAATACAAACATTTAACCCTGTAACTGAATACTGTGTTTATATTTATATCTAACAAATTGATTGAGTTTGCTTATGGTAATGAAAATTTAAAATAAAGGAAAGTTTTTAGAGTAATAAGAAAATCCATGGAATAACCCTCGCCTATTTGCGCCATTCTTCAAAGACTACTGATAAAATCATACTAATATACTAATATTATAAATAGCTGTTGCCCGCGGCTTCGCTCGCGCGTAAAGTAAAGAGTAAGTAGTATTAAAGGTAGATGTATTCTGGGATTTTCAAAGTAAGGAGAATGTATAAATTTTTTCATCTAATATTATGGCGTCAAAATAATAATAAAAGTAAAGTAAGTAGCAAAAGCATTTGTGTTGGAATCGGAGACAAAAAAGGTACCATAAACACCCAAACTCAAGACAATGTATAAAAGTGATTTTCTACATGGACCCGTCCGGGGATCGAACCTGGAACCTTAGAGCTGGCGACACCTTAAAAACCGGAGTGAACGCCACTCGACCACGGGAGTCGTCATTATAGATATGTCTTAGATGGTCATTATCTTATCTATATATCTTTTCATCTGTCTATCTTTGAGAATACTGAACTTCACATACCAACTATTTCAGCCCTTATTTCACCCCCTTAGAGGGTAGATTTCTAAAATCTACCCTCATAAATACATCTATATTGTATTTCTATATATATAAGAAATACATCTTATTTATTTCTAACTAATAACCCTTGTATGAAATTGAATGTGTCTATCTTTGAAAACGACACAATTCATATGCCTACAAACATCCAACCCCTTTTTCACCCTCTTAGGAGGATGATTTTTAAAATCGCTGAAATCATCATTATTTATTTCTATCCAGAAACCCGTATACGAAATTTCATGTGTCTATCATTGAAAATACCGAACTTCCCATAAAAACTTTCAACCCCTATTTCACCCCCTTAGGGGATAGATTTCCAAAAAAAAAGTAGCCTATAGCCTTCCTCAATAAGTGGGATATCTAACAGTGAAAGAATTTTTCAAATCGGACCAGTACTTCCTGAGATTAGCGCGTTCAAACAAACAAACTCATCAGCTTTATAATATTAATATTAGTATAGATAAATAATTATAGTATCTTAGCCGTGTGCAGCGCCCCTTAGTGAACTCCACTGCGGGTGACGTAACCTACGACAAACTTATTATTTGCGGTTGGTACAGTATTTGGGTCTAGGGATCGAACCGCAAAATTAAGTTTGTTTTTTATTGTATATACTTTTCCGGGATAAAAACTACCCAGTGTGGAGCCCAGGATATTAAAGAACAATTATACCAAGTTTCATCGAAATCGAACCGGTAGTTTTTGCGTGATGCCTGAACAAACAGACAGACAGACAGAAAGACAGACAGACAGACAGACAAAAAATTTTTTATTCACATTTTTGGGTTCGGTGTCGGTCTAGTAACACACCCCGCCATTAATTTTTTTGATATTTTCAATGTACAGAATTTTCACTTCTACAGATTTATTATAAGTATAGATGGGAATGTATGTTAGTTTGTTAGGTACTCTTTCAAGCGAAAACTACTTAACCGATCATCATGAAACTTGAGTACACTTTGTACACATTTGTACTTTGTACATATTCTTAGAGGTATTAGAAGTAACATAGGATACTTTTCATTGTTTGTTTGGTTAGATGCTTTTCATTATTTTAGATCTTACTCGCTGGTATAATATAATTTATAAAGTTTCTGTGTACATTGCTAACCAACATCCACGGGGGCGTAGCCGCGGGCAAGGCTAGTACCAAAATAATTGTACCATTGTTTTTTATTACTTGCCTAGTTAAAGACTATAAGGATAGATTGTAACATCTATAATTACCATGTACTAGGAAACAAATGACATTCTATTGTATTCTAAGAACTTGGTACCTTACCCTGAAGTAGAACTTTAAAAGCTAGGAGAACATAAGCGATATATGTTTCCGGTTAAACTTCAAACTTGTGTATCCTTTTCGGTGCAAGATAAATGGGTCAAACTGTACTTTACCAACATATTATAATGTAGAAAACGACGGTTATAAAATACGTGTTTACATTTTCTCAGACCATTACACGTCGCTGGCGTGAGGTCCCTAGAGTTTATAAGGATCTACGACCACACTTTTCCCGTCGCAAGTGGTTGTGTCGCAAAAGAGACGTGCAAATAAGATGTATGGATATCCTATTTCAAAGAAACTTGTTTAGCCTTGTAAATATTTTAAGAGATCTTATTCATATAAATTGTAGAGCGGTCCTTTTAAATACCTCGTTAGATGGCGGGACTTGTGACTAGTGAGCCAGCTAGTTCGACTAATAGAAGAGGTTAAGCCGCGCTCGCCGTTTTCACCATTTGTTAACATACCGAGACCCCTCCGTGCCTCGGAAAGCATGATAAGCCGTTGGTCCCGACTGTCATACGGTGATCTTTGACGTTAAGTCATTACAATTCTGACAATCAGTCTTACTATGGGATAATGCGTTGCCCATAGTATGACCCGTAAAACGGGCTGTGGAGGTCAGATAGGAGTCGTAAATGTATGTATGAAAAATACGTAAACGTATATATTATAAGAATTATGTGTAACGGTTAAAGTAAAAACAGCGAATTTTTTGACTAAATACATCGAGGAATACTGTGTGCCAGAAAACCTACAGGCAAGATTTTCTATAAATACCTACATTTTAAAATATTATATACTAGCTTCTGCCCGCGACTTTGTCTGCGAGGACTTCAGGTTTAGGTCCAAAAAGAAATGAAAAATGGAATAAAATTCCATTGAAATCACCCGTGTGCTGGTACCGTGTATAGCTTGCGCTGTGATAGAGAAAAATACCAAATTTCAAAGCTGTCTGCCCCCAGCTTAGCTGGGAAACAATTTTCATTTTTCCTTCGGTAACTACTTAAGAAATCGGGATAAAAGGTATACTATGTTCTGTTCCATGTCAAAGGCTACATGCATGCCAAATTTCATCCAAATCCGTCCAGCCGTTTTTGCGCGATTGAGTAACAAACATCCAAACATCTAAATATCCAAACAGCCACACTTTCACATTATAATATTAGTAGGATGTAAGGTGTGGTGTTGGATATAAACAAACCCGTAGTCACAATAATTAGTGTATTCATCCGCAGATTTACAGCGCCGCAATAAAATGAAATGATCATAAATATTTTATACTTTATGAGAAATTTATTGTTGAACCTTCCCTTAGCCCTGAGTAGGCGGTCTGTATCTCGACCTATTAAAATTTGAGTGAGGTACGCGAACTGCAATGATACAATATTTGAAATTCCTATGAAATAGTTCACAAAAATCATATTAGATAAGTTTTTTTTTGTAAATTCTGTTATACAGAATAATAAAAATGTTTGTTTCTGCGAAGCGAGACTGTTTTAAATTACTGAATTTCTGTATTCTCTTTCTATTTGATTGGCTTCTTTGATTTCTATCTTCGTTAACGCTTGTAGAAATGTCACTTGGCTACGGGTGCTGGTTAACCATTATAATATTAAAATTCTCTGTCATGTACTGGTTTTGTCGAACACGAATATGAAAGAGATGAGATGAGAAAGCGAGATATGATGAGATGAAAAAATGCTACTTTGATCATATAATTTCTATAATTGGTATAGAAATAATATGATCAAAGTGGCATTTGTATTATTCCTACCAACGTATTATTTTATAAAGGGTTAGATTTAAGATAAAGGTGGGTGTGCTACATGTAATATGGTCATTTTCAATTAAATAATAAAAAAAAACTTTGATTTGTTTTTTACATGCAGTTATTAGGTATGTAATTCTTAAAGTATAAGGGGCTGTATCTCTTGTACGCTGCATACGTTACAAGCTAGGGGAGAGAAATATCTTTGTATGATCCAAAATCTTGAAATTCTGTTCCCCAGCTAACTAGACAAGCATGTTGAGGTAAATCTATTTATTTTTGAGACGCTGTGTGCATTATTATTACGTATCTAAAGATATCCCTTATTATTTGTTTTAAAGAAAACTTCAAAAAGTTACAAACAAAACGATTAAAAATAATAAAAAAACCACGCAATATCATAATATAATTTAATACTATATATTAATTCTATTAAAACACTTGATTTAAGGCAAAAACAATGAAATGGCCCGCAAAAAAAAATACGTATTCATTTATAGAATGTACAGAAATAACTTACAAATACGATTTCCTAGAATTCGATTTCCATTTAAAACAAACGAATATCTATTTGTAAAAATTGTGTGTTGATATTTCCATTTCTACATTAAAATAATAAAAGAAGATATTTGTTCGGAAGAGTATCGGAAAATGAGAAACATATTTCTTAGTACGCCCGGAAGTTTATGCAAATGAAAAGGAAATTAGCTAGACATAGAATAACAAGTTTATATTAAAATATATATATTTTTTTAACGTTAACCATTTTTTAATTTATTTTCATGAATATATATCACGGATACATACGGTAATAAAAAGACCAGATAGATATAAATACAAAATAATGTTCAAATTATTTTAGTTAAAAAGGTGATAAGTTAATTACAAAATACTCCATCTGCTCAAAAAACATTATATACCTTTGTACTAAATTACATCCAAATCCTTTTAGCCGTTGGATATAACGTATGTTGCATATAAAGTACGTATATCAAGTGGATTATTCAATTAGTTTTGGGCTACGTTCCCAACGCGAACATCTTTCACAAAAGATACGAGATTCGATGACGTCACTTGTAAGTATGAAGTTTGATAAATGAAAATGTATATTTAAGCCTTTAGATTATTATGTACATCCAAGTTATTAGGAATGTTCCCTCTACCGGGAAATTCAAATCAAATTCCCGACCAAAGAAAGTAGGAACACAAATAATTTATGTTGTTATTCTATCATGTTTAAAATACTTGCTCAACATAGCTTTAATTATCATATGAAATAATCTTATGTGTGTACATTCGTGTTTAATGTGAGTTGGAATATTTTAGGTCCGGATCAGTAGGTTTCTGATTTTATCTTGAAAGCCTAAACTCGTGTAATGCGTAGTAGTAAGCTGGAATTAATTATTCCAAACAAACTCTGAAACAATCGTTTCACCAGAAATCTCAGTAAGCCAAATATTAATTTTAGGAATATACCACGATGTAATTTCGGATAACATTAATTAAATACAAACAAAATAAAACTCTAACTCAAAAATAGGTGATTCACCAAATTAAATGCCTTTTGTTTTATAAAATTCTCGATACATTCCAAATAAATAAATAAATGTGGACAACATCACATACATTGCTCCGAATCCAAAGTAAGTAGCTGAAATACTTGTGTTGTGGTAAAGACAAAGAAAAAGGCACATTGTGTACTTGCTTGTACTGGGTTTGAACCTCCAACCTTGTGCGCACAGATTGAACCTCTTTATTTACATATATGTATATCATCATCAGCCTATAAGTATACATAAATATAAAAATCTCGTGTCACAGTGCTTGTTATCAAACTCCTCCGAAACAATTTTTTATGTTTTTTAGTATATTTGGTAGGTCTAAGAATATGTCATATGCTATTTTTTATATGGCATTTTTGATAAGGGTAACTCGCCCCAGGACATGGCAACAACTTTTATCGGGCCAGTTAGTACTTTTATACGTATGCGTTCATTAATTTTTTTATTGGGTTCACTTCACTCAAGATTGTTGTCTTTCGCTGGCATAATTTATGATCCCTAGTAAGTTTAAATTAAAAACAACAGCTCAACATAATATTTTACACAGAAACAGATTAACTACAAGGAGATGGCAATTTGCAATTAATCTGAGCTTTAAAGTTACCTGTGCGGCTTGCAGCTCTTCTATATTTTTTATAAGCCCTGGATAATCCAGAAAACAATGGCTGCCACTTTTACTTTGAAATATAGCCATTGAACACAATGGCCGCTTGAGGAGTGAGGACTTTACAGCGAAGCCGATTTTCACACATGAATTCACATACCTACATATTTGTGAGTGTAATTTGTAACCAGTAATTTAATACGTATATTTTTGTGTATTATTATCGTTAAAAATAACGTTGTATAAAGATCACGTATTTTTATGTCTGAAGATTAAAAATAAGTTCCTTATAAAAAGTTTATGTTATCAATCCAATAGATTATGTATCAAGGGCTAGACGTAGGGGCCGTACAGTTTGACCGATAATAAACGCTGATTGGTCCGTGGATGGGTGACTATTTGTAAATATACCGAGACCCCTCCATAGCCGTTGGTCCCGACTATCATACAGTGATCTTTGATAGTCGTGTTAAGTCATTACAATTCTGACAACCAGTCTTACTATGGAATACTGTATTACCCAGCTATGGGTTGTGGAGGTCAGATAGGCAGTCGGTCCATGTAAAATGCGGTAGTCAGCTAAATCCGGTAAGACTGGCAGCCGACCCCAACACAGCTTGGGAAAAGGCTAGGCAATCAGATATGTACCAGTTGGCTAAACACAATCAGAACCCCTGATAAAAAAAAGATGAAAAAAACAAGCGCCTTTGAAATTATATTGTTTAGATAGCAAATTGTCGTCGGTCAGCATAAATTTTCCAGCAACCTTGAATAAAAATAATCTGCAGAACACTTACAATACAACTTTAGTATAGCTTCAGTTTTTACCTAAAGCCGTAAAGTCTCCTCACAGACTTGTATATTACATCTCAAGTTTGTGCGGAAGTTACACTATACAGGAAGCGCACAAGAATGTCTGAGAGCTGTTTGAGGGCTCTGCTATATGTCTAAGTGGCATGTGGTGTAACGCAAGAATCTCAGGCGGCTTGTATTACCTTGACATATTAATTGCTCTACAATTCTGACGAATATTACCTTTATTCTAAATTCAGTACAGTCTTGTTCCAGTTAAAATAAATGTTTAACCGTAAATATTGTTGTGAACATCGGAAGAAGAGATGATTTCCGTAAAAACTTGACGACATTTTTTTAGACCAAAAGTTTACAGAAAGTGAATATTCTCGCCACGCTTGAATTGTAAAGCCATTTTTTTAAACTAATTTTTTTTTTCACTTATAACGATGTAGGAAATACACAATGAATGAACAATCAACATTATCTATTTGCGGTCTAAATCGTAAATTGTAATTAGACTTCAATTATATTCAATTAAGGTATGATAAACGAAAATTATATGTAAGTACCTACTTATCCAAATCTTGCGACAAACCACATTATCATTCCAGAGCCAGTTGTTGGGAAAATCTTAAATAAGTTGAACTTTTTCTCATGCAAAAGACGAAAATTGTTCACTAAGTTTTTGATGTCAATAATTTGCCCTCTTTTCGAAGTCTATTTTTAAGTCTTGATGTTAAAGTATTTTAATTTCATGGTCCGTGTTTTAAGAATACATACAGGATTAACTTAATAGGAGTGCGTAGTGCGTAATGCGTATATTCAACGAGGTTGAATTTTTTTTTAGTTAATCCTGTATTTTTGGAGCAACCTACACAGCGATAGTACCTAAGTCTAAAAAGTAAGTAGTTCTTCATTTTCATAATTATGTATTGTAAAAATTTAATGTAGATTCTTACAATCTATAGGATAAATAGGTTCGTTATTAATTTGAAGCTTCTGAACAGTATACATTTTATGGAATTTAGAAACAAAAACCATATTTCAAGTAGGCCTGTACAGGCGCTTTCGAAACGTGAAATGACTCTAATTGTTCGGTTCCAAAATGTCATTCCTATGGTAAAGAACTGATAAGAAACTCCATAGCCTACTTTTAAAAATGGTAATTGGTATACCGTATAGATAGGTACTATACTATAAATATAAAAAAAAAAAAAAACTAAAACTAAAAACCTTTACTAGTTAAAACTTGTACGTAAAGTGTCATTAAAACTGGTTTCAACATGTATACGAGCCCGAACCGTAGGTATGCTATACGTATGTATTAATACATACATATTTCAAGGGGGAATCTTACGTTAGACCCTTCGCAAAAGTCAAGTGTCCAATTCAGTAAGACTGTTGAAAAACTTTGTTAGCAACACCTATCAACTACAAAGTATAAAATAAAGTCGCTTCGGTCTGTCTGTCCCTATGTATGCTTAGATCTTTAAAACAGCGCAACGGATTTTGATGCGGTTTTTTAATAGATAGAGTGATTCAATTGGAAGTATTAAATGTATAAAATACGTGCGAAGCCGTGGCGGGTCCGATATTTCAGTATAAAACCAATTATTAAAGCTAGACTTAACATTAACAAAAAATGTATACCCTAGACAGAGGGTTATCTGTTTAACTTAACGGTCCAATTAACCTTAAAGTAATTAATGTACCTAGTCCGAATTAGTCCTAATACATATCCATTAGATACGTCTCGACGAATGACCAACATTATAAATTATTACAACACGCCTAATAAATATATATGCTTTAAAAGTACTTGTAAATTATATCTCATTAGTGTTTTTTATAGTGCCAACGCTATTACACGAAAAATATATTACTTTCTCGAATCCCATTTATCATAGTTTTACGAAAAGTTTTTTAATATCTTTTCATGTAAAAATACTTTGTTACATCCCGCGCCTATTATGATAATATAAGATTCTTTTAACGAGTGATAAATTGGCTAAATATATTAGGTACCTCTAGTTTCACTACACATTTTTTTAAGTAGATGCTAAAACTTTTATAATAACTTCCGTGAGACGAATTCATAATTATGTTTGACTCGCGACACCGCCGCGTCAGCTCATGATTAAGGACTCCTATTGAGTCTGAAACTAGTCGGGCAATCCCGAGAATGCGCGTGAGTAAGCCGTTGAATCTTTAAATAATTTAAATGAAAATAGTTATTTGCAAGACAAATATTCTAAAGATTTAAAATTCTTCATTCTAAAGATTATTAAAAAGAGCTCGTGAAAGTTTGCAATTAAACTAATCATAAAAACAGTCCAAAAAGTTTCTTAGCCAAAGGTTTTACCCTAGGAAATTCTCATAATTATACTTTCTCCGAATCCCCGTCAATGACTGTAACTACCTGAACCCTCTACTTATACATGCCAAAAGTAATCCAACAGCAGAATCAGCTATGAATAAGAAATGATTCCAACCACAAGACGCGTGGTCACATAATTATTCGATAACTTCATTGGGCATTCCGGTGGTATGTCGACATCGGCCGGCCACAGCCTCCGTGCTCCGTAACCATAAGCGTTGCTCTCCGGTACCGCCCACTGGCCACGGGACACCTAATTTCCATGCTATTCGTGACTGCACGAACATATTGTACAGCAACGTCCATGTAGTAAATTATTGACAATATTGTCGCGAGACTGGAGGGAATTAACACGAAACTCTGAAGATGAATACTCAATGCATCGATCGGACAAGGAGTTCGTGTTGGAATTTTAAAGCTATATCACATTTGAGCTGAAATTTTAAACTTTACTCTTTGTTATCGGTCACAAAGTGCACCATTGACGAATATACCTTGATATTATTATGTTTATACCATTCTTTTTCTTAGAATTTCGTACTAAAGAAAAATGGAACCCTTCTAGGATAACCCTGCTGTCCGTCTGACTTTCTGTCTATCCGTCCGTCCGTCTATTTGTTATGACCCTTTATCTCAGGAACGCGTGAAAGTATCGTGGCTACTTCCCAATGAATTAGAACTTTGAAATTTGTCAAGTAATATCGATATACACTACAAGTACAGGGAAAATACTGAAAACTGTACATTAAAATTTGTAACTAAAACTTATTACAAATTTTAATGTAAAATATGAAAAATATGGATTTTGTACGAAACTCTCGGTGGGTGAGTCCAACTCGCACGTGTCTAGATTTTTCATTCAGGAGCGAGAAAAACATTATTTTGTTATAACAATTTATCTGGGGAAGAGTTTTGATCAACTATTATCAAACAGCCCCTTTCAAGTATGTCCCACTTCAAACATCTAATATTCTTTGCTTCGCCACATTACTTCCATTAGGCAACCTCTTATGTGACGCCGACTAAGTTCTTTATTCAACACATTCTCTTGTTGCTACATACATTATTCATTGACCCTAGAACCTTTCTTAGACATGTTTGTATGTGTAGGTACCGGTCCGAGGGGCCTTTCCTGTCAATTGCCATTATTCGATAGTCGTCAGTTTGTTCAACCTTAGGTACTAAAAGGTGTTTGTTTACATTAAAATTAATTCAAAGGATGATGTTTAAGCAAATCAAGATAACAAATGAATTTTAAAAGAAAATAATTAATTTTGACTGTTTGTTGTTGTCCGTTGGTCTGTCAAGACCTTTTACCTCCAGGACGCGTGGAGATATCGAGTTGAAATTTAAACATCGCAAGCATATAAATCTAGTGTCTTGACGCGTGAAAATATCAAACTTCTTAACGAAAAAAATATATAGGTCGTATATACAGGAAAAAACGTATATTTCAACACTCTCAAGGGAATCAAAATTTATAGGGTAAGCTTCCCGTTGACCTAGAACTTTGAAAGACAAATAATATCGTCTTATACTACAAGTAAAGGAAAAAGTCTGAAACTATACATTTGTAATAAATGAATAAGAATATTGGTCTTTATACGGAACCCTTGGTGGGCGAAGCAGAGTTTAAATTAGTAAATAAATGCTACTATAATGTTGTTATTTTAATTTTGATTATTTTCGATTACTTACACTTGATATTTAATTTGAATTAGATTACTATGTTTAATTTATTTTTATTAATTAACTTTTTATCAATTTTTTGTGTGAAGAATTATAATATTTATGTATTTGAAAAAATAAATAAAAAGGCGTACCTCTCTAAGCAAACTTTTTTTTTTTTTTTTGTAATAATTCCACCTGATTGTGAAACTATACGTGTCTTTGACCAATAAATCGAATTTGAATTTAAGACCGACTCGCAGTTGTCCTGTTTTGTGATTAAGGTTACTTTACTGCTTATAACTCCAATACGGTAGTATAGACATGTTATTTTGTTAATTGATCTAAAGATTTTGGTAAGAGTCTACACTGCCAAACAGGAAAGTTCGACAGTTGTAGACTCTTAGCGAGGTATCTAAGTACCTCTTACTATATCAACTCAGCTCATTTCGGTCCACTGCTCTAATGTCCAGCAGTGGACCGAAATGAGCCTGTCCCATATTGCGCTACAAAAACCGGTCCTCCGTTTGGGGGTTGTGTGTAGTGGCGCGCCATCACGCTGGGCAAGCGGGTTGGTAACCGCAGTTAACTTTCAGTTCTTTAGGAGAACGCTACTGCACATTCTCCTTGTTTCAATAAGCCATGTCGTCTCCATCTCGTACGACATCCACGGGGAGAGAGGGCGAGGTTCTATTCTACGCCGGAACCCCACGGCTATTACTATAATATCTAGATAAAATTAATTATGAATATCAGAGAGAGAACCATGCCAAAATAGAAAAGATCAGCAAAATCCTTTGTCACAAAAGTTAGAAAACGGCTTAGCAGCAAAACATGCAAAATTAAACTCATATAAAATATTAGCTAGACATTCTACAACCCTATTTTACGATTAAAATTATTCACAGGTAGGTTTGTTTAGCCAGTGCTAACAGGTTAGAAGTAGTATTTTATCTATTTTAGTTGACGATCGATCGTTATACCTTAGCTAGCGACCGTACTTCAACTGTCTCGATACATAATTCATACTGATCGCTCGAAGGACTATTGACATTCACATTTTCAAATGAAAAGTTGACTACAACTGCATTCAAATGGAAATTTTCATTTACTTTTGAGTTGTCGAGAAATTTTGTGGATTAATTCGATAAACAGTGGGAACAATAATTCTATTAAGTGACCTCGTCGTTTCAGCCCTATCGACGACAAAACTAATCTTTGAAGCCGATGTATAACTATCGGAGATGTAGAGTAACAAACAAAAAACATATAATGGAGTTGAGAACCCCCTTTTTAACCGACTTCGAAAAGGAGGAGGTTATATGTTCGGCGTGTCACTATTAGGGTTCCGTACCTCAAAAGGTAAAAACGGAACCCTTATAGGATCACTTTGTTGTCCGTCTGTCTGTCTGTCTGTCTGTCTGTCAAGACCTTTTTTCTCAGGAACGCGTGGAGGTATCAAGCTGAAATTCATATCAAATACTCAAGTCTATGGTCTCTTGGAGCTGTGAAAAAATCAAACTTCTAAGTCAACGCGATCAAAAGATACTCCCGTTTATGCCGCAAATTTTCGACACTCGCAAGGGAATCAAAACCTACAGGGTACTTCCCGTGAACTCAGAATCTTGAAATTTGGTATGAAGCAACGTCTTATAGCAGAGATATAGGAAAAATTGCGAAAAGTATACATTTTTAGTTATATCATATAATAAAAATATTTTTAATAATTTTAAACTTACTACCCCTTTCCTCATGAACGCGTAGTGGTATTATATTGAAATTCATATCAAATACTCAAATCTATAATACCTTTAAGCTGTAACAAAATCAAACTTCTATGTCAACGCAATCAAAAGAAACAGGAATTAAAACCGCATATTTTGAAACTCGCCACTACTCGCAAGGGAATCAAAACCTACAGGGTACTTCCGTGAACTCAGAATCTTGAAATTTGGTATGAAGCAACGTCTTATAACACAGATAAAGGAAAAATTGCGAAAAGCATCAGGTTTGTACGGAACCCTCGGTGCGCGAGTCTGACTCGCACTTGGCCGGTTTTTTTTTTTTTTATGTATGTTCACCGATTACTCCGTCAATTGTGAACCGATTTTTATAATTCTTTTTGTATTCGAAAGAGTATTCTCCCGAGGTGGTCCCATTGTCACCAAGTCAGGATCTGATGATGGGATCCCAGTTAAATCGAAGGAAACCCTTAAATTTTAAAGAAATGTCGAACGTGTTTCATTATTCTACTGAGCCTATTTAGGTATTTACGTCCAATAGTCACCTCACCTCAAGGCTTTTGGTAAATACTGAGCTGATGATGGAAGAAACCTTGAGTTTTAGGAGTTAAGGGTTGATTTTTTTTATATAATAAATATGTATTGACCCTCATTTACATTTTTTAACGTTTCTAAGGTGAGCTGTATTGTATTATTATAATAAATATTATGAACACAAAAAATGAAAAAATAAATAAACTTTTGAAAAAAAAATTAAACCGACTTCAAAAACCAAAACAAAACCTAAAAGGCACAAAATAGTGTAAAATAAACTTAGAACTATCTAAAATATTAATACAAAACTAGAAGTGATCTGTTTGAAGTCGGTGCCAAACAACAATATACAAACAAAAAATAAATACCTACAAATACTAGTACAAATACGAGTATATATAGTTTGGCACCAACTTCAAACAGATCACTTCTAGTTTTGTATTAATATTTTAGATAGTTCTAAGTTTATTTTACACTATTTTGTGCCTTTTAGGTTTTGTTTTGGTTTTTGAAGTCGGTTTAATTTTTTTTTCAAAAGTTTATTTATCATAATCACTTTGAATAATCAGTTTTTTTCGTAACTATTAGAATTGAAGATAACTATTGGTACCGTATTACATCAGCGTGTGAGCCACTGCCATTCATTTGCACTCGAAAAACGATCAATGTCATTAAAATATGTCCCACGCCCCAAAAAAAATGATAAAATTCTCTCAGTCACCACCTTTTCGCTGTAGATTATAAATTAATACGATTTATCGGGCGTCCAAAAGTCAAGCATCAAGTGGCTTAGTAGTTAATCCTCGACCTATTGGATGTAGGATGGCTTCCTGAACTGGGCACTTACCTACATGTACGCTTTATAATATGGACATCTCTAATAATATTTTTTACAATGGCCCTGCATCATTAAAATGTATAATAATATGTTTTATACATTTAAATATCAAGTTTTTATAAACCAAACCAAAATTAATCTGAGATTGCTGTGACCTTTAGAACGTAAGACCTTAAAAATGTTTTGTTATCATTAAGAAAGAATATATTTCTTAAGGAAGAAAGGTTCATTAACGCCTATACAGATTTGAATACAATCTACCCTCGAAATAAATGCTTAGAAAGATGTAAGGAACGTTTATCGTAATTATAAGACTTGTTTCCAACGCCTTTTATGTTATTTCAGGTGAAAATAAATGTTTTTATTACAAAAAGTGTGCGAATTATGCTTGATTATTGTTTTTTCTATTAAAAAAGTACTACTTATCCTACAAATTTTTATTGGTACAAGTTTAGAATCGGAAAATAAACGTTTTTATGTTTATAATTCTTTGATACTTAGATACACTTTTTTGTACTTACAAATTGTGAACAACCCAATGTTATAAATAGTTCATTTGAATAGAGGCATTAGTAATGTGTACTTATCAAATATATTTTGTACGTTTTGACAGGATTGTTCTCTTCGGCCGCTGTAAGTTGGTGCGCCTGAAAAGCGATACAAGATATTGTCGTCTCTTTCTCACTCACTGATTATGTGAACTTGCATCTCACACAAAATATCTTGTATCTCGTTTCAGACTTGCCAAGACTCGTCGGCCGTAGTGTACCAACTGTGTAATTAGGTCAGTAAAGAGTACTATTGCGCATGTTTTATTCCTTAGAGGTTAAGCAGGGGACGAACTATTTAACGGACCCGGCGTGGAAACTCATAATTTCTAACTTTGTCATGCATAAATATAATAAGGGTACTGCAAAAGCATATATATTAAACAGTTACTTAATTTTATTTAAAACTTAAACCTTCTGTTTATTTTAAATTAGCGGTATGCCGCGGTTTCACCCGTTAGTTGCCGCCGTTATTTTTTCATTGTTTTCAATATTTATTCTGTTATTCGGGACGGAGAAGATTAAAAAAATCCAGGATCTGGAAAATCGGTCCACTCGTTCTCGATTTACACGTAAGATTTGTAACTTGTAACAAAGCCGAAAAAAAACTGATGCCGTTGTGGAAGCGAGATGCCACTTTCGCAGTAGTGTGCTGTCTCGCTTCTACATTTGAAACAGTCCTAGCTCATTTAATAAAAAGGAAATGAAATAATAAAGAACAAACCAGAGAAATGAACAGTTATTCTTTTCTTCAATCTAAAGAAATAGGAAAGAGTTGCCAGTTCAACTTCAGTATCAAGATTTACGTTTATCTTACAAGGATTACAAAACTTTTTGCTGCGAAAAATGTCGTTCCGTTTGTTTTTACAAAAACTTATCATACTAACTTAAGTTTTTTGAAAAGGAATGCTAGAGATAGTCTCATTAGAACTTTTTTGATCTAAGTTCATAAATCAATGTAATCAGATGTGATTCAACAAAGTTTGTCCTTGTTTCACGATTACGAAACGTGTTTCAATCTTCAGGGTCCTTATTATCTAAGTCTAAGTTAACGTGAGGCTGCGTGTAGGGTTAAGAGAGGCTTTATTTCATTTGACTTACTATACTTGATTGACTTGACTAGCCTGTTGGTCTAGTGATTAGTGACCCTGACTGCTAAGCCGGAGGTCGTGGGTTTGATTCCCACACAGGACAAATCTTTGTGTGATGAGCACGACCATTTGTTCTGTGTCTGGGTGTATTTATCTATAACATGTATGTATTTAGAAATATATAAGTATGTTTATCAGTTGTCTGGTTGCCTAGTTTGGGATCAGATGGCCGTGTGTGAGCTTGTTCCAAGATATTATATTATTATTATACTAGCTGTTGCCCGCGGCTTTGCTCGCGCGTAAAGTAAAGAGTACCTAGTATTAAAGGATAGAGTAAGTACTCATATACCTACAAACTTCCAACCCCTATTTTACCCTCTTAGGGGGTAGATTTTTAAAATCGCTGAAATACGTATTTATCTATTTCTATCCAAAAACCCGTATACGAAGTTTCATGTGTCTATCATTGAAAATACCGAACCTCCCATACAAACTTTCAACCCCTATGTCCCCCTATTTCACCCACTTAGGGGATAGATTTCCAAAAGAAGCTTATAGCCTTCCTCAATAAGTGGGCTATTTAACAGTGAAAGAATTTTTCAAATCGGACCAGTAGTTCCTGAGATTAGCGCGTTCAAACAAACATTCAAACAAACTCTTCAGCTTTATAATATTAAGTATAGATATAGATTATAATATTAGTATAGATTTTATCTGATACAATATCGCTCGCCACACAAATTCATCTTAATATACGAAAATATGAAATATTATTTATTTTTCTCGTGTGTGGTAGTCCATTGAATTGTATGGTGAGTGATATTGTATCTTAAGATAAAATATTATAGTATCTTAGCCGTGTGCAGCGCCCCTTAGTGAACTCCATTGGGTGACGTAACCTACGACAAACTTATTATTTGCGGTTGGTACAGTAATCGGGTCTAGGGATTGAACCGCAAAATTAAGTTTGTTTTTTATAGTATATACTTTTTCGGGATAAAAACTACCCAGTGTGGTGCCCAGGATATTAAGGAACAATTATACCAAGTTTCATCGTAATCAAACCGGTAGTTTTTGCGTGATGCCTGAACAAACAGACAGACAGACAGACAAAAATTTTTTTAATCACGTTTTTGGGTTCGGTGTCGGTCTAGTAACACCCCCGCCATTTATTTTTTTTGATATTTTAAATGTACAGAATTTTCACTTCTACAGATTTATTATAAGTATAGATTATTATTATATTATTATTATATTATACTTTTATGTAAAAAATCTGTTTAATGGCCTAAAACGTATATACTAACAATACCCGGTGAGTCCCAGAACAGAAAAAAGATTTAGGCGACCCGGCGATCTTAAATTTAATTTGTGTTTCAGTGTACGAGGATTAGATACTAAGAGTCTAAAGTAAAGGATACCAATTTTAGTAGGCTTAGGATCTAACATAAATCAAGAACCCTCATCTCGTAGATACCAACGTTTTTATCTAGTAGGTTAAGATTAGGTTTTGCGTATTCCCAACTAACAGGTTACATTACGGAATATATCCGATAATACATCTTCTTCTGCCTAGCCTTTTCCCAAGCTATGTTGGCGTCGGATACCAGTCTTACCGGATTTAGCTGAATATTTTACTTGGAACGACTGCCTATCTGACCTCCACAACCCATTTTACTGGGTAGTATTTATCCCATAGTAAGACTAGGTATTCAGTCTATCAGTTTATGGCATATTGTGCGTTTTCGCTAACAGTTTGTGATATATTTTGCTTTTCTTGTACAAACTTACGTAAATTTACTTGGCTAAAATAGTTATCTTTTTTCGTAGTAACAAAGCTAATAATGCGTCACAAAAATATGGTCCCTAATATCAACACTCGGTTCAGGTAAAAAATATGCGCAATATTTCTCCATTACTTTTTATTTACGAGTTTACCAGCACAGAAATTTGTTTTACTTCGTCAAAGAAATTGAATATAATTCGAAAGAGATTATTATGGATCATTCTTTTTCGAGTTGAATTCCAATAGTCGAGTTAAGTCGTTAATGTAATAAATTTAAATGCCTGTCGACAAAATATAGATGTATGTAATTTAATATCAGTTTATCAATAATAAATGTAAATACTCAACTTTCTAGTCGAAAACATTCTCCAATGAAAACCACTGATCAAATCCTAAATTACCTACAACAATACTTATTGTGTACGAATCACAAACTACCCTGCAATAGATAAATCCATAAACACGCACATAGGTTCTAATTTAGAAAAGATCATTACTCACTGATGGTCCACTGTGAGCGCACGTCTCGGCGGGGCGACCAACGCGACCGGCCAGGCTGCCTGCACCAGAGATTCTCTCACAAACTGTTCCCAAGATGGTGATGTTCCTACGAAAGAAAAAAGAACACTCAATATAAAATTCATAATAAAAACTGAGAAAACATGAATACTTATACTTAAAGGAAGAATACTAAAGATTACTCATGGTGCAAGTAGTGGTTAGTAAAGAAAGCCTAGCGGTTCAGTGACCGGATTCGTCATTCTCATAAAGGCAAAGGACAAGGAAGAGTATAATTATTATATCTTTACTAGAAACTACTTAGTAAAGGTGTGATAGAGTTTAATAATTATATTACTATATGTTAAATAGGTCTATATTATACCTCACAGCAGGTTAACGTCTGTCCCTTCCTCATTCCAATATTTTGAGTCTACTGCGATTCTAAGGCCACGTCGCAAATATCAAATTTATTCAACGAAAGTAGACGATATAGAAAGAAAATGTAGTCTTAAGTAGAAGGTACTTAAATAAATCCCGTTATGTATTTTATACAATGAGTAAATAGGTTAGTGTTCATTCCAAAGTTTTATGTTTTTACAAAAAGTATACGGTTCCACTGCAACTTGGTCTCAAAACAAACTTGTTTTATTTATGTAGATCCGACCTACGTGGTAAAAGTATTTCAAATTGAAACACCCTGTAATTAAAAAGTACACACAAAACTCCAAAAATAATTCGTGGAATTCATTTCGTTCGTACTTTAGTTTTTATTTTGTTTCTTACTAGCCAAAAGTTTGAAGCAACCAGCATTTGTTTCATAAACAAACAAGTGATAAATTTATACAATAGGTCTTCGTTACCTTTACTGTATAGAACAAAAAAGGCGCTCTTCCTGTTCTTATACTTAGATCTTGGAAAATTCGCAACAGATTTTAATGTAAGTAGTTGTCAAAAATAGAGTGATTTAAGAGGAACGTTTTTGAGTACACATGCGGAGCCGGGCGGTTCCCCTAGTGACATATAAATATAAAATTAAATAACATCAAAGGTTGTGGCCGGATTATTTCTTACCTACTTCTTGAAATCAAATTCAAAATGGCGGATAAACCCAGCAAAGTTGAAGTTAACCGGAACGTGTTCTTGAACTTTTATTTTAAAGCATGTAACTTTAGGAAATATATTGGCTCTAAGTTTTGACGTAGAAGAATAAGAAATAAGATTAGAACATAAGGACCTCCTTAGTAAGTTACCCAGCGCATGACATACAGTCTACCTCACAGCTTTGCAAACATTTGGTCCCTAACATCACCTTTATTGCGATGTAATAAGGTGGATTTTGGTAATTCCTTTTTGTTACAACTGACTCGGTACTGGGGTCGACTGTTTTTACGTACTGCTTTATACATCTCCCCTCTTGGGTAAACTTTTAAACCTTCTGACGAAGTTGTATTGAAATTTGGGAGCCCATAAAATATCTTAACAAGGTACTGAACTCTGCAATTGTTTTGAAAATAAATTCTCTACGATGAGTCATTGTGTAAAGAGTTCCCGAGGTACAGGTATTCTGTATTTATCTATACAGGATTATTTTTTATGGAGTGCGTATATTCAACGAAGTAATCAGGTGCATAAAACTGAATCACATTCCACAAGAAACATGAATCGAAATCTAAAATTGAAAATGAAATTTTCATACAAAGTGGCAGGTCACGTGACTTATGTTTGTATGAATTTCAATTACATTTGTTTTATTTTATTATTGATTTTCAATTTTTATTGTAATTGTTTGAAAGGAAATTAAGCTTGAAACGTTTAACTGGACGAGTCTGATACTAGAATACACTCAGAAAACTAAACTAAGTGCTAATAGTTTATTGACATCGACGAATACCTCATTATAGGTTAACATTTGAAAAACTGAGCATTTTTTAAGGAAAAACATTATTATTAATTTTATTCTGACGGCGCATATTAATGAGTTACATTAACTTAATTATTACATAGCTCTTTGTTCTACCTATAAGACATTTAAGTCATTACTCGCGTATCAGGTTGTATCAGTAATTATGAGAATCCGACCAAATGCTTCTAAACAATCAATGTGATAGCCGATAGTATTCATTAAGTGATAACAATCGGAGATTGTCTACTTCCGTGTATTACGTAGTTTTGACGAGTGACGTCATAATAATATGTCTGTACATAGACAGCCTAGTGGCTAGGGCGTCGGAATTGCGATCACGTGGTTGCGGGTTCAAATCCCACCCATTGCACTACCGACGTAAACCCACTCGTAACAAAAGCAAATTTAGCTTAGCTTGAGGGGTTAACAAGAATACTAGTAATGTGCGCCCCACATTACTAGAAATCATATAAATAAATATATTATATTTAATTTGACGTTATATTTTGTAATTAAATGTTTTTTTCGGTAACCTTGACTGAAAGGCCGTAATTTTTAACGTGTTCTATGTTCCAACATTTGTAAATGGCTTTTTAATTACTGTATTATGCCATAAACTATGATTATTATTTGTTGTCTTTTTTGTATTATGTACATAATTATAATCTACGATCCATTTACGTTCTAGTCATAAATAAAAACAAAAGTTTTTACTGAATGTGAATTAAAAATAAAATTTATGTAAGCAAATTACTCACGCAACTTTTGTAAGAATAAATGCAGAATTATCATATTTTTCCCATTTCTGGATCCCATTTTTTTATGTTTAGAATTATTCAAACAATCAGGCGATTAAAATCCAGTATAAGTACTGCACGACGGCAACACGGTCCTTGACCTAGCAGAGTATCTCCGAAACTGCGCGGCCAATTTCATCACTAATTGAGTTTTCGGCTTTTAAAGCCAATAGCCTTCAGAGTGCCGGTCAAATTTAAACCTAACACTAGTTCCCTTTGTGGCACACAAATTTGAATACCGACGCCATTCTACAATAGGCCGGTGATTCAATACTCACGTTCGCTTTTGTATTTTATTGTTTATGTTCATTAAAACCTTTGCAGATGAACGGGCTGAACGAATAGAGGGCAGGACATTAATCGTGCCTCGCGGTAGTAAATTTTCATTTTGTAGAACATAAAATATAGCGAACAGTTAGTTTCAGAGTACGTGTTGCTATCTCGGATAGTTAGTTTGAAGAATGCATGGAGACGGCTTAAGGTAATGGTCATTTGTAACGAAACAGTACATTATAAAATGCCCTTTATAGCCGTTATATCTATTTAAATATTTTAGTAACGTTGTACCTATTTATCTGACAATAATTAGCCGTCTATTTCATGTGTCATCATCTGCCTAGCCTTTTGCCAAGCTACGTTGGAATCGGCTGCCAATCTTACCAGAATTAGCTGACTACCGCATTTTATATGGAGCGACTGCTTAATCTGACCTTCACAACCCATTGCTGGGTAATACAGTATCCCGTAGAAAAACGGGTTGTCAGAATTGTAATGACTTAACGACAGTCAATTATCACTGTATGATAGTCGGGACCAGCGGCTTAACGTGCTTTCCGAGGCACCTATTTTTCGAGTTTCCGAGGTTTACAAATGGTCTCACATCCACGGACCAACCGTGGCGAGCGCGGCTTAACCTTTATTATCGGTCAAATCGTGCGGCTTAAACTAAACCACGAGCCCCTCTATATTTTACGTGTAAGCTATCAAAATTAGTTACGCCTTTAAAATAATACTTAAATACTAGGCTAGCTTAAACGTACAACCATTCTTCCTTGCTATCGGACCACACAGTATTTGTTTCGCAAATCAATAAATTGGACGCATAAACACACTACAAATTACAGTTCAATTAATATTAGTTTAGGACAATTCACAATGCTTATTTGGGATAGTTTACTCAACTCAAATGGGGCCAGAAAGACTTGCTTATCAAAACAAAGCAACAAAGTGTGCGAACCTTAAATATTGGATGTTACAATGTAAGGGTTGAGCTGGGCAATCAATGCGAGCCATTAAACAATGTTCTATCGATAATGGAGTTGCGTACCTCGTTTGTTTTTCTACATACAAGTATTCTTACGCTCGACTTGTTGCTACAAATGCAGAGGAAACAAATGAAAAGTAGCCAAACATGACAATAATTACAAAGGCTCTCTTGTTTTTGAAAATATTGACATTTTCGGATATTCTGACTGTCTCTCTCTTAATAAATAGTACGTACATATACGCTTATAATACTAAAATATGTATTGTACTTTATCATCTTATTTTTGTAATGGATTTTGCTACACCGATCAACTTACCCATAGACTTCTTATTTATAAAACCGAATGATTGAATTTGCATGAATTAAATTTGTACTGTTGTCTATTAGCATTCTACCAATTTTAAGTGTCTGTAAGTATTGTCACCTTTTATTGACAGCGCCTAGAATAGGGCATGGTATTGGCAAAATAAGTTATCTATCTATCTTCTATATAAATAAAAAGACAAGGCCTGACTGACTGACTGACTGACTGACTGACTGACTCATCAACGCCCAGCCCAAACCCTTGAACCTAGAAAGCTGAAATTTTGCACAGAGGTTTCCTTCATAATGTAGACAAGGAATAAGGAAGGATTTTTTGAAATTCAACCCCTAAGGGTGTTAAATAGGGGATGAAAGTTTGTATGGAAAATCGTCATTTTTGAAGTTTAAACCATGAAACTTGGTGGTTACCATTCTGGTAAAAAAATTAAAATCGACGTGTTTCAATATTTTTCGAATATCAATCCCTAAGGGACTTAAATAGGGGATGAAAGTTTGTATGGAAAATCGTCATTTTTGTAGTTTAAACCATAAAAATTGGTAGATAACATTTTAGTAAAAAATTAAAAACTACGTGTTTCATTATTTTTCGAAAATCGACCCCTAAGGGTGTTAAATAGGGGATGAAAGTTTGTATGGAAAATCGTCATTTTTGAAGTTTAAACCATGAAACTTGATGGTTACCATTCTGGTAAAAAATTAAAATCGACGTGTTTCAGTATTCTTCGAAAATCAATCCCTAAGGGACTTAAATAGGGGATGAAAGTTTGTATGGAAAATCGTCATTTTTGTAGTTTAAACCATAAAAATTGGTAGATAACAATTTAGTAAAAAATTAAAAACGACGTGTTTCATTATTTTTCGAAAATCGACCCCTAAGGGACTTAAATAGAGGATGAAAGTTTGTATGGAAAATCGTCATTTTTGTAGTTTAAACCATAAAAATTTGTGGTTACCATTCTGGTAAAAAATTAAAAACCACGTGTTTCAGTATTTTTCGAAATTCAACCCCTAAAGGAGTTAAAAGGGGTTGAAAGTTTGTATGGGAAGTTTGGTATTTTCAAAGATAGACACATGAAATTTCGTAAACGGGTTTCTCGATAGAAATAAATGAAGACGTATTTCAGCGATTTTGAAAATCTACCCCCTAAGAGGGTAAAATAGGGGATGGAAGTTTGTAGGTATATGAATTGTGTAGTTTTCATAGATAGGCACATTAAATTTCATAGGATTATGAGTTAGAAATAAATAAGACGTATTCCCGAGATTTTAGAAATCTACCCTCAAAGGGGGTGCAATAGTGGTTGGAAGTTTTTTTAGGAAGTTCGTCATTTTCAAAGAGAGAGATAAGATTTGGTTTCATGAGATTTGGTATACGGGTTTTTGGTTAGAAATAAATGAAAACATATTTTAGCGATTTAGGTTAAGTAGGGGTTGCAAGGTATTATATTGTGGACTTTATTTTTAAAGATAAGGCCATGCCTTTCATATACGGGTTTCTGGATCGATACAAATAAATGACCATCTAAAACATATCTTTACGATGACATCCGTGTTCGAGTGGCGTCCACAACGGTTTTCAAGGTGTCGCCAGCTCTGAGGTCCCGGGTTCGATCCCCGGACGGGTCGATGTAGAAAATCACTTTTCTACATTATGTCGAGTCTGGGTGTTAGTGGTACTTTCGTTGTTTCTGATTCCATAACACAAGAGCTTTAGCTACTTTCTTTGAATTCGGAGCAATGTATGTGATTCTTCTTCATCTTTTCGTGTCAATGATTTTCAAGTTTCGTCTGACCAAAAAGCTGCCACCATTTTAAAAGTTTATCCAAACTCAATGTATGTGATGTTTTCCACATTATCTTATTATTATCTTAACGCCATAATCTTTTATGAAAAATATAATTGCTCCTTACTTTGAAAATCACAGAATACATCTATCTATCCTTTACTACTTACTACTCTTAACTTTACGCGCGTGCGAAGCCGCGAGCAACAGCTAGTGGATAATACAAGAGAAATAATGTTTGAGAATAACATTATAGCGGACACGTCACTACTGTACAACACTGTGTACTGTGTACTACATCTTGTCTTTTAGTGAACCTTCTATGGAATCTTAACAAAAATGATCCTAATAGCGTACCGACGTAAGCTTTAATTGATCTATGTTTAACACCAGCGAAATGAAAATGCCTTACGTCAAGATTTACTTTTTATTATAAGCATGATATTAGTTTTTGGGATTTTATAGCTTTCCCCAAAGTCATATAATTTTCAACAAAAAGTCCGCGTTCATGCAACAATGGCCTTTATTTTCATGTTCATAAAGTTTTAATATTAATTGGGTTAGCACAATAATAAAGTACACAAGGCAATGCTAATACAGATGTATGCTTATTTATACAAACCACAAGCAAAGCTTTCGCAAGTTTCAAGGTAACGTTACTTTTCACTTTCCGTTTGGCACACACGCCTAACTTCCATAATTAATAACAATTTGTAGAGTGAACGCCTAAACGATGAAATTTAAACAACGACGTCAAACAAGTTGAATTTTATTGAATCATGATATCCACTTTGTTGAAATTATTCATACTAATGTTCGCAACTCGTACGCTCTCGATTTGAAATTGTGGCGCAGAGACAGGGTGACGTCACGCGAATTTGCCATTCACTATGATATCCACTTTTTCATTAACTCGTATGTTCTAATTTTAAATTTGAATTACATAACCGGACAGTTTGAAGTATGACGTACTTTTTAATTAGTGTAACGATGATAGTTAGTTTTTAGGTTAACAGTTCCAATATTGATTTTACTGAGCTAGGAAAACAGCTGTTGTCAGCTGTTTGACTTCCCGCGCCAGCCGACGTGACAGCAAAAAGTATGCTCTACATACAGTGTCCGACATTTGGTGACTACTTTTCGACTATGAATTTTGTGTAAACAAATCCTTTTAAATTCCAATTAAGAATCATTTCTTGATTTTATACATTATATTGCCTACTTATAGTTGTCTGGTTATACTACAAATCTCAGTATAGCAGTGGCATACACAAGAGAAAATGTCCAGGACAAACAAATGGTCATGTTTTGAGGATGGAGGCAAGACCTATAAATAAACACATTACGAGTATGACTGTAGATGGTTCATTTAATACAAGCATAGGAAGACCGACAAAGATGTATGAATGGATTGTTGAAAGATGATAAGTGACAAAAAGGAGTGTATACCAGTATACTGTAATAATGAGTAATAGAGAGGGATGGAAGGGCAAACTGTGCAAAAAAAAAAAAAAAATTCTAGTATAAAAAGGTAAAAAGTAAGAATCTAAATTACAAAACACTTAAAAAATAATCCATCTTCTGTAAAACTACTTCTTTTAGTAGTCAAGTACTTAGATACTTTAAAAGAAAATGCCTTTCTATAAAAGTCCTTTTAGGAAAAAGAATGCAATTAATTGGCAACATGAAACGTTTCGCCCTCAATCAACATTGTGTGTTCGAGCAGAAAGTAAGAAACTTATCTTGTTTGTCATCCAACCAAACATCTTCCCTTGTTTGTCCAAAATTAGGGAACAAAGAATTTTATTTGCCTCCCTTCCTCGCTTTACGAGCGCTTTGTTTTCGTCAATCTTGATTTATTTTTAGTCTAAATTAAAATACTTGATTATCACGATTGTACCCTAAGTTTGAAGAAGAACTTAGATGAAAAAGAACACAGATGCCCAGTGTTCTTTTTCATCTAAAGGAAAAAGTTTACATAGTCATCATCTGCCTAACCTTTTCCCAAGCTATGTAGCGATTGCTTATCTGACCTCCACAGCCCATTTTACTAGCTGACGCAGTTTCCTATAAGTACTAAGACTGGTTATCAGAATTGCAATAACCTAACCATCACCCATCCATGACGAATCGAGGCGAGCGCGGCCTAACTTCTACACTCTCATCGCTCCACAGTTTACAAAGTGACGTAAATATAATAGGAAAATTTAATCTTGCCATTTATCTTGCACGTTCTAAAACTCATGAAAGTTTCTGAGAATTTTCTATCAGAATAATCCAATAAAACTTTTGCGTCCTGAAAATGCAACCTAAGATGACAGTTGCAAGTCGCAGTTTCCGATTACCAGCATATTTTAAACGATAGTGCTAAACTTAAATGACTCTATTAGTAAATAAATCTATTCATACAAACGTGAATAACTAAAGTATGGATTATGGATTTGACGATGATGGATTTGATTTGAAGTCCACAAAAGCAATAATAATTATTTGGCCTTGAAAAACATTTCACGTTAATAATAATAAAAACCATACTGTGATATTATCATATTTATTATTTTATAATCAATTCAAATTTCATTTTCAATTGAATGTAAGTACTGGGAAATTTTAACTTTTACCGATATATTTTTCAAACTTTCTATTGACGTGCTTCAAAAATGTTGATACAGGAAACCCACTTTATTTTGAGTTGGTTCATAAAACTCATAAGGGAACGGACCAAACGAATAAAAACTTTATTCTTTTCCTCAGAAAATTGTTTTTCATTGTTAAATGAATATTTCAGTTTATTTAAGACCTTTAACCTGTCATCTTGGGTATATAATTTAGAGTTAAAAGAACTGAGTTTCGTGGAGGTAGTAGCAATATTTTTGCGTTAATGTAAGTCACGAACAAATTGAAAACAATTTACTAGCGTCAAGCTTTGTTCAAATATACACTGTTCTAAATTATATACTTTACAACCATATTTCCGGTTTATTAGTATTGTAAACGTATACTGCGTTTCAAATGATAATATATTACTTTATTTATTTTCCACTTGTTTTTGTTGCAGGCTATTGTTTAATGTTGTCGATAGCACATGGCCGCTTGTTTGTTTTAATTAGCTTGTTTCTAATAATTATATCGAAAACTAAATTTACGTGGAACTAACTTTTAACAGAAAATTTTCAATAGCCTTTAAAACATTTTAAATAAAAAAAAACATACTGATGAACATAGAATATCCTCCTTCTTGGAAGCTGGTAAAAATTGCCGCACAAGCTGCTAATAAATTGTTAAAAAAACACTTTTAGTTACTATAAGTACCTACTAGTAGTAAGTACTTATGTGATCATTACGGGGTCATATAATAATTTAAGTAAATACTTATTCCGAAATCCAGTCTTCTGATGGAGTCTGGTAAAAAAACTCGAAATTGTACTGATAATTATTTTATACTCTTTAATACATTTAAACGCGCATTGCAATTTAGTAACTGCTAAGATATATATACACGTTAATATATTTATTTATTTAATGCTTTATGCACAGTGTACATATGGTGGACTTTATGCCAGAAGACGTTCTCAGCCAGACAACCTTAGGGTGATGCAGACAGGTGTGGTAGATGCACTGAAATCGATTTCGTTTTATTCAGAGCATTGAATCACCGAGTTCCGGTATCCAATATAATAGGCGGGAATTGCAGCAGATTTCACGTCACCCGCCCGCATGGTATTATTCATCAACTACTGATTCATTGCGTAATGGGATGATATCTACCCCGATTAAAACATATTATAGGTTACGAAGTAACTATTTAGTAATCTGTGTTATAGACCAGGTACATTCAAACTTTGTATTTGACGTGACGTTAATATAGTGGGATATTCTTTGAGCTAGAGAGCTTTAAGAGTAAGCATGATTGATCAAACTATCGACTTCGAAACCCTTACTTAGATGTGTATTTGTTAAAAGAAAAAACTTTTTCAGAACGCGCATGTTGCAAGCATTTAAACAATTGAATAATTTTCTTTTTAAATACGTACTTGAATGTTTTTAAGTCCACTTCTTTAAGTATCTAATGCTTCTGAATCAATATGTTATCAACGAATTCGATTCAATTCCAACACTACCTTGTAGTTATACTTAAATTAGCTGTGTCGTATTCCGTTATGAATTCGCAATCTCAGAGAGGAACTCCTTGAATAACTTCCTTATGTCTATTTCTCACGATACGATAAGAAACTTTATGGTAAAGTGGGAATTATTCCTTAGTATTTTGCAGAATGTATTTTCTCTTCTTCGTTCAAAAGAATAAAAAAATGCATATTAGATTTTTCATGAAATTATTTAAAAGAAAACTCAAAATTGCAGCTGCCTAGATTTCCTTCCTATATTGCCTTCAATACAAATAGCCTAGCCATTTCCCAATCTATGTTGGAGTCAGCTTCCAGTCTTGCAGGATTTAGCTGAATACCGTATTTTACTTGGAGCGACTATCTATCTGAATCTCACAACCCATTGCTGGGTTAGTAAGCAAGAATGATACAAACTGTCCTTATTCCATTTTAGATTCCAATGCCAACTTTTATAACTTGTTCCAAAGATGAGGCAACCCAATTTTTTTGAAACCGCATCATGAATAACAGGATTTTCTACCTCGATGAAAGGTATTTCGGGGACTTTAAGTATTTCCATCGATGGCTTAAACGCCTCAAGCAATTTGGGCATATAAGATGAGATTCGTTTTGTTAGGGAAATCCTTCCTGTGACGTCATGGCAGGAAATTCAATATTATCGCTCAGAGATGAAAATATTTATATGATTGCGAAAAATATTTCTTTGTGTATTATTGTTTGTCCTTTTGTTTGATATAAGTACTTATCGTATAAATAAGGCGAATTTTGGTTAAGATGAATAGGACTTACAATAAAAGTAAATACTCTGTACTGATAGAATTTCGCCCAACAGTGGTACCTATAGTTATTTTTATTATGCAATAGTTACTTACAAAAGCCTTGAAACAAAGAAAATTCAAAGAAACGTTAATTTATCTTGCTCTCATCTACTAGAAACACCTCTTTTGTTGAAGGTTATATTTTGTTTGAACTTCACATTAAAATAGGTATCTATTTAATTAATCTTTACACGCTACATTTGAAGTTTCAAGTCTCGTCTTTATTGCTTTCCACGAGGTTACAAAATCCTAAGCTTAGCTTTATCTACAAATATGACGTCATAATGTTCGTTTCGTACTACTTGAAAAATCGATGTTACGTTCCAAGCTTTAAATATTTGATGTAAGTAACACTCTAGGTCCAGCAAGTACAATAAAAAGTTGTAACTATGTTGTAGGACTTTCGAATTTTCGATGTCGACAAAGAATATGATTGATTTCTAAAAATATTTTGATATGGCCTGTTCTGTTATTTATAACATGCAAAAATAGTTTTCATAAGTGTAGTAATAATCAATCAAATTTGAAATTGAGTTCATAATTCTTATCGTATACCTGTTCAAGCTGAAGTAAATGGCCTTGTATAATAAGAAAGACAAGCTTATTATATGAATGTCAAATGATTTTAATAATAATATTAGTTCCAACGAAAGTAGATTTAAGAATATAGAATATAAATAATAAGAAATCAGGTTTAGAAATAGATAATATTTTTTTATGTTGTTTTAATTTTAAGCCCTTTCTCTATTATTATTTTTGTGTGCCCTACGGGTCTACAATGATCTCATAATTTTAAGTTAACACTAACATTGTGGAATACAAATAAATATTGAATATTTTAAGAAGATATTTGATGATTTTGATGACATAATCAATCGAACATAATTGAGTAGGCAGATATGCTTAATATGAGAATCGGAATTTATTGTAATTCACAATGTCGATCTAAATAAATCTATTCTAATAGGTACAGGTGAGAGTTTGTTTGTTTGGTTTGGAACTAATGGTCCGATTTGAAAAAATCTTTCAGTATTAGCCCATTTATGGTAGATGGGTATAACCTTGGCTTCTCTTTACCGCGATATCGGAATCTCATACGGAGCCGCAATTAAAAGCATAATTTTTTTTAATGATTTTTAATTTATTTTTATAATAATCATACACAGAGTATTCTATAATATTCAAAGTAATATAATATTCAAAGTAATGTAAATATGCCTTAAACCTTGTGATCCGAAGTTTCCGTGATACGAGTCCTGAATTTCTCAGGCGAATATCGTTAGTTTGCAAAACAAGGTTAGTTAAAGTACAGCATATTTCATAGTTAGTACTGAACTTGTTAACGATCTGTAATTACTTTCAACGAGTAGGGTTAACTATTACCTCATAATATATGTAGTTGGCAACATAAACAAAGTACCTATTTTTAATTAAGATTACCTACTTTTAAATGTTATGTAGTTAGGTACTATGTACAACATAGGCCGAACTGTCGACTGTGAATCATTCAGGTCTATGTCCAGCAGTGGATCGTTGTGTCTGTGCTCAATAAAACATTTTTCTTTCTTTCTACTTTATCTACACTAATATTATAAAAGGAAGGATTTGTGAAGTTGTGTGACGAATTGTGTAAAGCTACATTCACCCTGATTAATATAGGCTATATTTTTTAATGAAAAATTAGGTACCGCGAGCGGAGTCGTGGGAACAGCTAGATATCTATATAATTATTAATATGTACGTGAAGCGAAAACTTTGCACCCCTTTTGACGAAAATTGCTCTGACGGAGGAGTATGAAATTTCGCATACTTATACATAAATAGTTTATATGGAGAAGAAGCGCAGAGAGCATACATTTTTTTTATTAGACATGAAAAAAGTATAAATCAAGTATTTCGCACACGAGCGCGTATTTGTCACACACACGTATATACATAGAATAATAACTAAAGTAACGTATATATCTACTCATTTGTCAAAAAGACTGTGGTCAATAAGGGATGTCAAACATAAACTATACATACTCTTTATATTAATACCTGAAGCAAAAAAGTTGGCCACGCAGCCTCTTCAGGTCTCAGTTAAATCTTTAAATAATTATAATGGTACGTCATTACCGTCATAACATTTTTATTATGGACAAATATTCCGCAATTCATTATTTATCGGGAGAAAAGAAGATAAGTAGATTGTTAACTAATTGATTATCTACTTAAAGATTTCCTTCATCAGTTTTACAAAGCGTAAATGCAAATTCTGCTGTAAACATTTACGAGCGTTATACGGGTCAATTGAAGCCTTACTGAGAATGCTGACTCATTTGGGAGTAAAATAGAGATTTAGCTCAAGCAGATGTTTCCGCTTGATCCTACAACGTTTATGTGTAAGGACTATGACAAAAAACAAAGGAAAGACGTAGATTTAAAACTATGATTAGAATAATGTGATATAAAACCTACTTGAGCAAAATTAATACCTTTGTGTTTATGTGTATGTGTAATTATGTACAGTCACATATGTAAACACTTAACAACTTTTATAAAAGTGTTTTCTCCGACTGTTCTGATTAAAATTTCATGTTGTTATGAACATTGTATACTGGAACTCTTATTTTTATGAAAAACATCTATCTCCAAGTTACAATCGTTATTTCTCGCGAAAATTGCTTTTAAATTTAGGAAAGTGTAGGTATACATATTAGTGCTCGTGACTGTATACGTGTAATTTCAATGTCTTATGCAAGCTAAAAGGATCTATTCTTGGTGTAATGTATAAGTTTTCTAGTAATTACATACAAATAATGAAATATATACGATATTTATTAAGATCGAAATCGGGGAATCGGAGATTTTAATCAAAATCGTATATCAACTGTCAAAATCTTTTGGTAATATTTGTTATTCCTGGGAAGTAGCAACAGACAGTCCCATATATCGTCGTTTTAAATTGCCTTTGTTATTTCATTCCACCTTCTTATTCGTAAATAGAATCTTGATAAAATATTCATTTGTATTCTTATCAGTCTTTTGAGTCCCACTTAAAAGTCTTCCATTTGTTAGTTTAGTCTAGAAAGACATCTAACTAGTGTAAATAAACAAAAACAAAATGAGCATAATTTAGGGAACCTTTTTTTAAGATTCTAAGAATTTTTTTTAACCGTCTTTTTCGTTACTCTCCTAAAATGAACAGAAATTTTAATAAAAAATCAAAATGTGAGCTCTTTCTTTTCTTTTAAATAATCAAATACTTTTTTAAATTCAGGGACAGTGAGTAAGTTTTGTTTTGAGTTTTGTCTTGTGGTTTTTAAGATTCTTAATTTGCTCACAAACATGACACTTCTAGTTTTATCTTATCCATTAGTATTTTATGTAAACGTCCATGATAAAAGAGTTTTAAGAGCATCCGTGACGTCAGTAATGGACCATTATCATTCACATTCAGATTTACAGATACTCCCGGGATCATTATTCGCTCAATTAAATTTCATATCATGTTCCACATCAAAAGTAATTCTTCATAAAATCTACGAATATATGACATGTAGGTATACGCTCGACCTCACATTAGAAATAGCACTTTCATTCACACAGTTACAGTCATTATTTTTAAAGAGATAAGGTTATTTTTTGCAGTTCATTGATACCACTACTGGCTGGTAGACGGTAGGTACTTTTATTGAAGCGTTATTTTCGTCTCACTTTCAATATTGTTTTACACGAAAACACTATTCCCTTGATGCTACCTGACGAACCAATTTTGAATTGGGCGTTCCAACTAAAAACAACAAAACACTGTTTGCATTTCGATAGTCTATAACCGTTGCCATGGTAACAGTAACCATAGTAATAAGTCTATAATTATGTACTTAACTATTGTAATTTTTCAATATTCCTAGAGTATCTATCTAGTATCAGCTCGACAATAAATCACTTCTGTAACCATTACATATGTGACATTAACATACCATTCAAATATACCAATGATTAATGACTTTAGTGTCGTTTGTTTGATTTACATAATACAATTTATTATTTGTGTACCATCGCAATCAAACAAGGAATATAAATAAATTATTTCAATAATTATACTTATTAAAAAGATATTATTTGGATTAATCACTAAATCAAATCGTTTTTGCTTTTACCACCTGCAAAACTTAAAAAACCAAAAGATTTTGAATAAACACACAAAATTTAACTTCAAATGTTTTTAACTTCATTAAAGGAATAGTCGGCCTCAAAAGTACATGACTATATCCATATTTCCAAAACTCATATACAGTACCATAAATAAATTGCTTCGATAATAAGTACATAAAGAAAACTAGAGCATTAGTAGAAATAAATGAACATCATAGTAGTTCACAACATTGAGTTATAATGTAATGTACGTGTACGTAGTACATTATAACTCAATGGTTCACAATCTGCCTGTTGATTCTGTAAGACGTCGTTCTAAATTTCGAATCTGAACCCGCCGTGAGTTTCTTGATTGACATTCTATAAACTCGGTTGATACACTAGCGCTGCACTTGCGAGCGTGTCAGCGTGTTGAACTAAATTAACCGTGAGATTTAGACCCAAGTTCACCAACAGATGGTTAAATTTTAAACAAATGTTTCAAATGTTTGAACCATGAACGGCTGTTTAACAATATTTTGCTGTTCACCATTCACTAACCATTGATTATGTACTGTAATCGAATGATTAGCTTAAACGATGTAGCCAACTCAGTTTAGCTATGGTTTATGCTTCCTGACATGAAGTTTTTATTTTGTTATTCTCCCAGCAAGTGTTTAAGCTATAACAAATAAATATATTTGATTTGATTTGAAGCTCTCAAGAGAACGTTTGCAGTGAGTACTAAGAGCATTAAACTCGTCAGCCAGATCCTTCCAACTTCTTGCTTTTTCGGCATTTGCTTTAGCGTCCGATTTTTTATTTTCTATTATATCTCTGTACTTTAATACGAGTGCCGTAAGTACAGATTTCTCGCCACTGGTGAAATTCAAAGTACGTTTACGCTTATCTTCCATATCATTGATATATATTCAATAAAATATTTAATAACAAACACGACACGAAAAAAATATGTGACCATTAAGACATTCAACATTCACAAAATAATGATAAACCATTCCAGCATTTGGTAATTTTGGACTCACTCATTCAAAACAGTTTGGTTAGCAAACCGTTAGTTAGAAATAAATGGTGAACTCTAAAAAAAACGCGGTTGGATTGAACATCGGTTTAATGCTAACAGAACGGTTACGTAATCAATGATTATGATGTAGTTAGAAAACTCGGGCCTAAATATGAGATGACGTTTGAGTTCGCACTCGAAATTTGAAACTTATGCGAAGTGAGAGTGAACGTGAAGTGAACAGTGAAGTGAGATGCGAGTTGTTGATTGACATTTTACAGAATTGACCAGTTAGAGAACACATTGCATGATTTAATTCATTAACGCATCATACACATGAGGTTTTATATGAGTTTTAGAAATATGGATATGGCCAGCTACTTTTGAGACTGTCTATATGTGGAGGAGGAATGTTAAAAATATTCTATGTACAATACCAGGCAACCATAGAATAATAAGACAACTAAAGTCAACAGTAGGTGATGTTACATAGGTTCGTTAGCCATATCAACAGCCGCAAATCAGACAAATTATCCATTGTGAATGGCTGCGATTTGTCACCACACGTCATAATAAAATTGGCAATAACGCCATGTGTGAATACTGATATCACAGCTCTGTAACATTTTCTACGTATGACGATTCCTGGAAACCAAATGTTAAAGCAGGCTAAAGAGACGAAAGTATCTAGAGTACTTTTGAATTTTCAGAAACCCAGGTTTATTTATGTTAATAGCTGACGTTTCAAAAAAGTAGCACGAATATTAATGAAGTGGATAACTCTTCAGTGAAAACGCAAAGGTACTTACTCTATACGATTTTTTGTATATAATGTTTTTAAACTCATATAATAAATTCAAGCTTATCGAGTCAAGTGGGGCCATAATTAGTGCCGAGCTCTTGAAATATTTGGCATAATAAAGCGGGGATTAAAATAAATATTTTGTTACTTTTATATGCTAGTTACGTCACATAATTTTAAAATTAAAACCTTAATTGTGTGATCCTCGTAAATCACATTTAACCAATACTTCACAAGCTTATATTTAGCAGTTATCGTAATATACTTGTCCTGGTCTGCCCTGGTCTTTTGACTAATGAAACTAACATTTTACATAGGTATTGTATATAATGGTCCTTTAACCAATCAAATTACCATTTTACTTTTGTATAGTACCTATATATTATAAAAAGTTTTACATACATATGACAGTTTTTATCTAATATCATAGAGATGGTCTGGTGATGAAGCCGAACGGTAAACGTAGGAACTCACTAAAATAATAAATGTTAAAGATATGAAATATTCAATATTATAAAAATTTCCTCATCGTCAGAAGATTTTTACCTAACTGCTCTAAAGGGAAGGTTATGTTTTCTGTGATGGTCTTAGTTCATGTTGACCCTATTTTCGTTTATAACAACCAAACACACATGATCATTTTACTTATTTCGGTTTTTTTTCTTCATAAATGTTTGTTATAGTTAGACGACATGAGTTAACTTTCTAAACGTCAACAACAGCTCGATATTTACTAGCGAACGCCGATCCCTTGCAGGAGATTATTCAAAGAGGATTTCGAATACGTCAGTCTCTGTCTAGTGTAAAGAGAGTAAGCGAGATGACATCAATATGTTATAACTTTGACGGCACCTTATACTTTGTAGCAGCTTAGCAAGAATTCCAATCAGTAGCTTTACTTTGTATTGAACTAGCTTAATGCTTTAGGATTTTATTTATATTCTTCTTGAGATAAATATGTAAGAAATAGATGTTTTAATAAAGACTTTTGGATATCTTTACACTTAATATCAATTTAATAAATTACATCTCATCTGACGCTTATGTATATTAAAAACAACGTTTGTCATTAAGCGCTCATCAGGCATGACAACTAAAGAAAATAAGCCATTATGAAGCTCGGAACAGCAAGTCAAATGACTACCATTTATAATTGCGTTAATTTAAGGTTAATTTTCAAAGTTCAAAGTGTTCAGTAAACATATGGCTTAAAAGCTTTGTCAGAGAGATGGATGGGTTTCTAAGCGTCCGTCAGCACCCACGTCATTCTACTTCAATGATTGCCACGCTAATTAGTTTAGCCAATAGCCCACTGCCATATTCCTAGTTTCGCCAGAACTACGCACTGAACGTTATATAGCCTTGTGTACTCCTTTGGGAACTTAACGCACAGACACAAATCTATTTTTTTTTTGAACAGACGCCCCCACTAAGTAATATAATCTTTGTGTCGCGGGAGTTTCACAAACATTCAAATCACATGCGCAAAGAACACCCAGTTTACATATATGTCTTTCGCATGTAATTCAGATCACACTGCAGGATTTAAATAATTAAGGCGAGAATGATTGCAGTTACGTTTTAGCTCACTTATCCTTTCGATCGACGCTCCATTTAAAAAACGATATTCAACTAAACCTGGTAAAATTGGTAGCCGAACCCAATATAGCTTGGGAAAAGGCTAGACAGAGATCCTTTAGATCAATGTATGTACTATGAGGACATACTGTTTCCTTTGTGGAAGTGAGACGGATCGCTACACTGTGGCAGCGGTGTCTCGTTCTGCAGAACTACAACATAGTAAGCGTGCACGTTACACTAGAATAGAATTGAGTATACTTAATTGTACACCAACATTTTAGACAAATTAGTTACACAAAGAAATAAACAAATCTCATTAAAGGGCATACAACGGCGGTCTTATCGCTAGCTACGGTTGTAAGCAGAATCTTGTAAATAAAGCCAGTGCAACGTAAAAGTCTTACGAAAAGTTAAACGTTGCATCATCATCTGCCTTTTCCCAAGCTATCTTGGGGTCGGCCTCCTGTCTTACCAGATTTAGCTGAATACCGTATTTTAAATGGAGCAACTGCCTATCTGACCTCCACAACCCATTTTCCTGGGTAAACAGGATCCCATAATAAGACTGCCAAGCTCTTAGACTTAACGACTTCCAAAGATCGCAGTAAGACAGTTGGGACCAGCGGCTGAACATACTTTTCGAGGCACAGAGGAGTTTCGGTATGTTTACAAATGGTCAGCCATTTAGGACCAACTGCGTTTTGCACGGCCTAACTCGGCCTTATTATCGGTGAAACCGTATAGCGAACACTGAGCTACAAGTTCAATGTGGTATCTTATAATTATTCTTTAAACCAATTTTAATGCAAAGTCAGCACAGCTTGAATAACACTTACTGAGAAGGAGATTAATCTCGCTTTACCACTGGTATGTGTACACATAAATACTTAGTTATCGAGTCGCTTGTTTAGGACTAATTCTAGTAAATAACCTCTGTTGTGTATTTGTGTTCAATTCACAATAGTTTGCTGTGTCAATAACTGGATAAAGTCTTATACAGTAATATTCTACGTGATTCTATATTGATATTCTGTGCTTATCAAATAGCTGCATAGAATATGTTATGATTTGGAAATTAGAGACAGGTTTAGTGAGTTAGCAGAGCGCCTAGCCAAGTACACATTTGAAAGCAATAACGATAGAAAACACCCTTCCATTAAAAAACACTTCATTATTTATAATATAAGCAACTTGGCTAGTTTTTCTAAAAGACTGTCCATACCTAAGTACCTATTCGACTAAAACCATCGCACTATAACTACCGTGAACCAAGAACCTAATAACGATGATCGTCACAAAACCAAGTCACGGTCGCCGGTCTCCGTAAATTGATTTAACTGTCTTAGGGTCCGAAACGAAATCAATCAAACGAAGTAATACGAGAAAAAACAGCTTCCACTTCACTCAGTATCAATCAGGACTCAGGAAATATATAATTAGAGTAAGTACAGCAATGTAATAACATAATAAGACAGATTCGTTGATGGATCTATTTCTGTTGTTGATTTTTTTTATGGAAATCTTAGAAATCATTCATGCAGTAAAGAAAAGGTAAAGTAATCAAAATAGCCTTTCTTCTCTCAAGTGTCATCAAAATCTGTATAGCGGCTAATTCGATGAAAGCGTAACAGACAGACAGACAAGCAGAGTTACTTTTGCATTTCTAATATTCATCAAAACAAAATGTCGTGGTGGCCTAACGGTTCAATGACCGGCTTTGCCCATGATTGTATGTTGGAATCCAAGAAAATTTATGTGTACTTTCCTCATTACTGTAAGGTAAGACAACTGATTGACAAACGGTGAAGGAATACATGAGGAAATCTGAATTCCAAAAATAGGAATCTGAAATCGCCAACAAGCAATAAGCAAGCGTGGTGATCAATGCCCTTTCCTACTCTATGAGAGGCCATACAGATGCACAGCAGTGGGAAATTCATACGGTTTTTTTTTTATATATCCATGAAGCCCTCAGTAAGTGTACACTGTACCTAAATATTAAATTGCCCGTGGTGCTATAATCTTGAGTAACTATATCATTGTTAACCAATTTAATTTCGCTTGAATACGATTATTAAATCTTGATTCAAAGTAACTTGACTTACCCTGTCTAATTTAATTTAATTCTCAAATCCCGCAAGCTATAATAAAGCAAATTCAGAAACTAAGAGATGATTACACAATCAAAAGCGGATGAAGACAAAATATTTTTGACCGACTTCCAAAAGGAGGAGAGTTCTATGTTCGACTGTATGAATATTTCTTTTTTTTTTATTTAACTGACTGAGATATCGGTGGACATATATCCGGCCGCCGATATCTCCGTCAGTTGTGAAACGATTTTCAAAATTCTTTTTTTGTTTGAAAGGTTATAACACTCCTGAGTTCAAGGTTATAACACCCACTGACCATCAGACCATGGGACCACCCATGGTCTGATGATGTTATCCCAGGGAAATCGAAGGAAATCGTCAAATTTTATAGGCACGAATTACGTTTTTCATGTTTATTCTTATGCTATTCACTTATTTGCATCTGAGAGTCATACTTAATACAATTATTGCGAGCAAAAAAACATCATATAAACCTTCATATAACCATAGTAACATAAGATAAACCAAAATTATATACAAATGCACATCATTTCTTATGATGACATCTGCATTTTCTCCGAGTCCAGAATTTTCTAGATTAATTTAAATTTGTGGTTGCAGCGGATATGAAAACGTATTTTTGCAGGCAATCTTAAAAACTACATTCATGCATTCCTTTTTATTAGTTCAGCAACTTCTGACCCGATGTGAGTTTGAATACATTTAGAAATCCGCTGATTTCATTCATTCTGAAGCAGCGGCTTGCGAACTGAATTTTAAAGCGGAGGATGCGCGCGAACTCGGGACTCAAACCTTGTTAATTTTATATGAAACTAGGTGTTTCCCGCAGCTCCGCCCGCGGTCAAAATTTTTTTTTATGTAAATGTGAATTATCTTTACTATAAACCTCACGGAGCCCGAGACCTTTCCAACGAATGCAAAACCGTGGAAATCGGTTCGCGCGTTCTGGAGTTATAGCGTCAGGAAGGAAAACTCGACTTATTTTTATATAGTAGATAACGATCAACAGACACACTTTAATACAGCTGTTGCATAACATATATAATGAATAAATACTTTATAAAATTAATAATCTAGCGGTACCTCATTTAAAGTTCCCCGAATTATAAAGCTGATGAATAATTTTACTGTAATATAGCAATAATTTTACGTTTATGAGTAACTTTTATCTCATAGCTTATTTAACATTGCAAGGTGAGTTTGATTTTACGAATAATCTGTACGTATAAAATAATTTGTCGTGAAACACTGAGTGACGGACCAACGCACAGCCTCAACCGCTGATCGTTGATACCGGAAACTTGGAGGGTGTGATCTTTGTATGACTTAGGCATCCGCCAAGATTTTGTTTTCCGAAATTCTGCCTCTAAGGGGGTGAAAATGGGGATGCATCATTAATAAAGTATTTACCAATAGATAAGGTGATTCAAGTATAAATATAAGCATTATTACTGTGCTACCCGTGTGAAGTTGGAGGTGGTCCGATAGTCTTTTGTTTATTCAAAATATGAGCCTCCTAACATAAAATGTTGACTAATTTCAAAATAGCACCAGTTTCCTCGAAATCCTGTTCAATATTACATCATGTACCATTCATATTAACCTTTCAATAAAACCAATCGTCAACCGCAAGCTTAACTGTTAGTTTAACCATTTTTTCATGTCGCTTCTTAGCTGGCATATCTTTTGCTGTGGAAACAAAATTAATGGAAAACTAGTTCAACCCAGTTTAGCTGGCCATGAAGGTCCAGCTTAACACTTCTTGAAAAAGCATAGCCAGCATCTACCTACTTTACCCATAGAAATAACTTTAGGTACATAAAAAATCCATTTCTGAATTAATATTTTACCTGTTTTAGACTTAACTTGGAATAAGCTGCTAGATTTTGCGAATGAATTAATAGGAGCTCGTCAAAATTCAGGTTAGACCGTACCTATTCAGTATTAGACTGAATGAACGTGACTTTAATTTAAACTTGCTTTAGGTACCTGACTGCTTAGAGATTGGGCACGCGATTGACTATTCACCAATCAATAGTCCTGTCTTTTGTAGAAAAATTTAAACGTAAGCTAAATTGGGCAATTATTTATTTAACAAAATATAGTAATATTAAAATTTATTTCCGTCAGTTTATAATAACGTCCTATAATTTTCCCACTGCTGGACACAGGCCTCTTCTCATATAGAGAAGGAACGAACATTGATCAACACACTGGCTCACAGGGTTGGCGATTTCTGATTCAAATTTTTGGAAATCAGGTTTCCTCACGATATTTTCCTTCACCGATTGCTTATGGCTTAGAATAATTAATAAAGTACATATAACTTTCGGGTTCGAACCTTGTGCACGAAAACCATTCATTGAACCGATAGGCCACTACAATATTCTTATGCCTACTTAATAATATAAAGTCAATAAAAAGTTATCAAATTATATCTGACTTTAATCGGAAGCGAGACTTACCGAAAGTTACCAAAAATATTTTTCACATAAATAACTAGTCTTGTATTCATTTTATTCTTTTTCTTGTGGTTGATGTTACAGTTTTATTCTTAACCTGATTACAAACGATTAAGAACCGTTGTTTTTTATTATAAAATCTTCATAATACATATTTGGAGATAACAAGCACAAAATAATGCACTCATTCTAATAAATTGAATATAAATAATAACCTAATAATAAAAACGGAGTTCCTTCTGGAAAGAATATTATTGAAAACTTGTATATGACATAATATCTTTCCGTTTACGGAACTCCCATAAATGTGCGAAGTAAGTACTAACGCAATATATTTTGGGACGATCGACCCACATAAAGTTTACTGTGTCAACTGTCAAGAAATATATTGTGGCCTTCGAAACATTATTTATGATGTATCATTATGTGTATCATTTTCTTCCTTTAGGTTTTGCTGAAGAGAGATTGAAACTCTTGGAAGAAACATATTAAAAATAAAATAAAATAAAAAGGTTTATTTCAGAAACATGTACAACTTTTACAGTAAATCTTACATAGGGACCTCCTTTTAAGTAAAAGTTATACCTGTGCTAGGAGGCCCCGAATATTATGTAGTTCAAATAATTTTACTGTACTCCACACGGTTATGCGTCACATTACAATTAGATTTTATTTTTCGTTAATGTTATGGTGGCCTAACGGTTCAACGAACGGAAGTTGTGTGCACAAAGTTGCAGGTTTGAACCCAGTACAGGCAAGTACCAATATGAATTAATCAAAGTTATATTAAAAATTGAGTACTCTCTCAATTATTCTAAGACATCATTGACAATCGGTGAAGGAAAACATTGTGAAGAAACCTGGATTGCAAGAATTGGAATCTGACATTGCCAACCCGCAATGAGTAAGCGTGGTGATCAACACTCTTTCCTTCTCTATATGAGAAGAGTTTGAGACCATAAGTGGGATATTTATAGGCTGGTATTATTATTATTTAAATAATTTGCACACTGTTGACTGCCATTATTTACTTCTTCTCCTAACGCAGGTCTGCTTCGCGAAAACCTATACCTATACCGCGACCACCGAAACGCAGGTCTGCTAGCAAAGATTTCTTAAACAATAACCAAGCAGTAACTTTTTACAGTATATAAATAAAATGGTATGTGATCACCTCCACAGCTGTATATAGTAGAACATTACGGCAAGATTACCGACACCAGAAAACTGTATTGTTTCATTTGCTTTTCTATGTGTAGCTAACGGGTGATAGCCATGATTTACCGGTTTATATAACAGTAAGAATCGCTTGTTTTGTTTGCCTGTTTTTGGCCTACACGTAAAGAGGAAAACTCGGCGACAAAAATAAACTCACTTAAGCACAAACAATTTTAATCTTCCTATGTTACTAATATTACAAATGCAAAAGTATGGATTGATGACTGTACTCAATCTCCTCCAGAATAGTTCAGATTTGAATGAATTCATATACTAGATACATATACTTTGATACCTGAAATAGCGCATATTATGCTACTTTTTATCCAGATAAAGCCTCGGTCTTAACCACGTAATGCCCGTGTATTGCGTCAGTAAAACAGCAGGCATTAACTATGTTATATTACATTTGATGTTGAAACTTTTATTACATCGTTTCAAATTTTTTGGTCTGTGTGTCGCATTTCGCGTGACGGTCGGCTCCGGAGTAGGGATAAAGTGAGAGGCGCTCGTCAGAGCAGCCGAGGCCAATATGGCGGCGTCTATAGTTCCATCAGCTGACCGTGTAGTGTATAGACTATTTATTCATATTACTTTTATACCCTTAATGGAATATTATTCCGAAAATTTTTAGTTAAATATCTATATTGTGAAAAAAGTTTCACTTTTACTGTGGTTTCATAAAACCACACATTTTTTTTATATATCAAACGTAATATCAACTAGAGCTATCAACGTATCAAACTAGCAGATAGCTTTTCGTACTGGCCCCAATCCTTCAATCCATAACAATAGTCCTAACAAACTTAGTAAGGAGGTTCCTACAAACTTGTAGGAAACTGTTGTCTTCTAATACATTGTATAAGACACGTTCATTGCACACACTTGAACTTTAGCCAATGGCCAAAATAATATCGCAGCTTTAATTGTTAAATAAATATATTTGTTACTTAATCACGCAAAAACAGCTAAACGGATTTGGATGAAATTTGGCATGCATGCAGCCTTTTATATGGATAAGAACATAGGCAACCTTTTATCGCGATTCCTTAAGTAGTTCCCGAGGGAAAATTTAAAATTGTTTACGAGCTACGCCGTAGGCAGATTTGGTATTTGTCTCTATTACAGCGCAAGCTTTAACACGGGTGCAAATTTTATTCCATTTTTCATTACTTTCACATTTTTCATTTCATTTTGGATCCAATTCTGAAGTCCACGCAGACGAAGTCGCGGCAGAAGCTAGTAATAAATAATAGTTGAAAAGCGCTCGCTATGTGAAGGACCATTCTGTATACAAAGGTTTTACGTTTAACATTGATTGCGAGGTAATGCCCAAAGGATATATCTCTTAATTAAGATTTTAGGTCGTGATAAAAAGATAAATAAGAATACAATAGACATTAATTTTGTAATTAATGGACTAATGTTTTGTTATCTGCGTTTTAAATGGTTATTTGTTTTTTGTTAGTTGGTAGTTTATAGATAGAAAGTTAAGTAAATATCGTAAAAAAAAAAAGTTCCTGTCCTGAATAACGGATACAATAAAGTTTGCTAAATTGTTCAAGACTGAAAATTAAAATACCTGATATTTCAGATCTCTGTACAGTTATTTTTGCAAAGCAAATTGCTTGCTTCAAATTACAAATACCAATAACTGTGAAATTTCTCTCATCAATGATTCCGAATTGCTTCCTTACAGCGATAAAACCTCTGTTTTCATCAGCGATTGACCTACAATTATGATTTATACATGAAGGGAATATGTTTCCTTTACAACACGAATCAAAGCGGCCAACGATGCGAGTTTGTGGCGATCTCATTCCGAACAAGCGTACATTTAAAAATGCGTCATTGTTATCCCCGACGTATATTACTGTGCAATCAAAACATGTGTAATCCCCCGGCTTTGGGCGCACGTACAGACAGCTTAACCGTAAAATGCATCCATAGCCTGAATACATCGATAAAGATCTACATATTCCAACTTTCTGTTCAAAATAAAACTATGTATGATATTGCAACGTGGATACAAATGTGGATGAAATAAAAGCTTTATGCAGGAAAATACAATGTGAATAGATGGTGTATAAAACATAAAAATAAAATGTCAAATGAATTTTAGGTCGGCTACAAATTTAATAGACTTTACAGTGATAGGTTGGCTAGCTGGGAAAACATATACTGTGCAAATAGTTTTGAACAAATAGCGCTGTAACAAAAAAAAAAGAAAAAATAGTTTTTGACACAATTTGATCAAACTTTTAGCCATTGGATGTAAAGTCTAAAATAAAATACTTTACCATTTAGAGATATATACGAGATATTCAACGCAATCGCACTAAAGAGTTATGTTTTGAGTGATCTTGTTTTCTTTTTCTGTTTCCAAATAGGTAGAACTTGCTACATTGAATCATAATTTAGTAGATAAGTCTTTAATAAAACGTAATAATATAAAATATATTTAAAGACTTAGATAAGTCAACTAACTACTAAGACCCAGTTTTTTTATCACGAGTTAACTAACCAATGGTTAAATATGCTGACTAATGGTTTCAAACTTCGGTAGAACACCTTTATTCATCAATTTTTATTTGAACAAATGATTAATTAATTAACTCTCTAACTTATTTGACCATTTGATAGACTAACAATTGATGAAAAATGCGTTTTGAAACCATTAGTTAGCATATTTAACTATTGGTTGAGTTAACTCGGGATCAAAAAACTGGGCCTAAGACAATAAAAAGACTTTTAATGTTACATATATTTATTGTATGTAACTAGTATTGCTTATATCTACTAGCAGTTTTTTTATTTCTCTTAAATAAAAAAAAACAATAATATAATAATTTATTGTTATTGTATTTTTATTTAAATTTGTTTACAATACGACTTTAGTTTAGATTAATGCATAATTAGGAAAAGTATATTTTGTGTCTCAAAATATCTCATTTGGTCATGTTAATGTTTTGCCTCTGTAAGTTTAACAGATTGTATCATATATTCCATATATATGCACTATCAATCCATACAGATCTGAGAAAATCAAACACCGATATGCATGAAACTCGATATGCTTTGAATCTACGACATTCCCTGGTAATTGAGATATGCGTTTGCAAAGGCACTGGCTCTTCGTCTTGTACTAGTACTAGTATGAGTTTCACAGAGGAGAGTACGATATTGTATCTAGTTGTTTACTATGCGGAAGTAAGCAACACGAAAATTAAAATTACGTTTTTGTGCACGATGTCATTATAGTTTACTTATTGTTTCGAACTAAGCATTTTAGCCAGTGTCAGTGAAAAAAACACACATTAAAGGCTAGGGCATCGGACTTGCAGTCTAGTGGTCGCGGGTTCGAATCCCACCCATTACACTACCGATGTACACCCACTCATAACACAAGCTTCTATTTACATAACCACGAGGGATTTCTCTCCCCAAACCATGGCTCACTTGATGAGCTGCCCAGCGTGTCCTACCACCTGTACTCGCCACTGAGAATGCTATCCGCGTGGCTGAGTATTGACCCGTTAAGAAGAAGAAGACTACGAGGGTTGACTAGAATACTAGTAATGTGCGGCCAACATTACTAAAGAACTTTAAAAAAAAGTATACTAAACTTTACCGATGTGAACACAGCCAAATGAAAGCGACTAAAAAAGCTGTTTACACACATATTTGTTTGTTAGTACGCCCTGTTATTTAGTTTGCTGTGTGTACTTTGTATCCTTTAAAATATGTTTATCCCATTCATATGGGGTCGGCGCAATGCGTATTTTCTTTCTATTCATCTCTACTTCGCGTCTTCGTGGCATCCACTCCCTTCTTTCTCCTATCATCTTCCACACAAACCATCTATCTCTTTTTCATCCCTCTGCTTGTATACCCATCCATAGTCATACTCATAATTTTAAATTGTTAAACTATAAACTAGCCTATGCCTACACATCGCCTACATTATGTGTTGAACAGACGATAAAATAACCCAATCATGTAGTGCAATGTTGGTAATAATATGTTATTACGTAATAAACTTTAAGCCTGTATCATATCACGGTATTAACGACCAGTTAATTAATTACTGTAGCGATATCATGCACTAGTTAATATATAGAGAAGAGTTAACGAAATAATTGAAAATTCACGTTAACTTTTATTCATGAAAATTATGTTCTCATTGTCTACCCAGATTTCTATGGAATGATTTAGGCCCAGTTGTTTGATCCCAAGTTAACTCAACCAATGGTTAAATATGCTAACTAATGGTTTCAAACTTGGGATGAATGCGTTTATTCGTCATTTTTTATTCTAACAGAACGTTAAATTATTAATTCTCCAACTTATTTGACCATTTGATAGACTAACAATTGATGAAAGAACGCGTTTTGACACCTAGGTGTTAAATTTGTTATTTATGTATGAAGTAAAAAAAAAACTAACGAATTATATAATAAATAACGAATTATATATTATTTAAAATAGAATAGCGGAATACTATAGGTACTTACTTAATACATATTTCCAGTTTCGTAGGAAATAAGTGTAGTTCATAGTATTGTGTAGTAGTGCCTATTTAAGCAATAGCGCAGATCCGTTCATGGAATACACAATTACTATTTACAATTCTGATGGTTTAACTTCCTCGACGAGAATATTTTGTGAATTCGACCCAGTTCGGGTTCGAACCCTTAATCCTGAACCATTCATGCGAAATGAATGTACGCAGTTTTAATACGTGATGTGACCAGAAATAATAGACCAGCTTAATATAATCTAGATTTTTAACAAAAACGAATACTTATGGCCTCCAAATTTTTTATTTTATAAATTTTTGAAGCAATTAATGTATCCCTAATTCTAAAGTTATTTAATGCTGAGTGGTACAAAATAATACGGGTTGTAACTGACGGAATTCAATTGATTTGTTGTGAATTGATCTTATACAAAAAAAGAGGAAAATATTAAAATTTCAAATTTTACTTGCAATCGAAGTACTTTAACCAGCATTACGTGAGATAAACTTTAGGAGTATTTTTTTATTCTGATTATTAGAGAAGGGATAGTGATTATTCCAACAAATCAGTTATTTTTAGTATCAAGTTTATTTATTTATATTTGTACGTGGAAATTGCATCATTCAAAGGTTGAGTGGCACGAATCCAAAATTTAATAAAAAAGAAATACTTCTGGTAAAATGAATCACGCTATGTAGTATGAAAACTATATTTCTTTGGATACGTACCCATAATGTCAAAATTAAATAAATGCTTAGCACAACACAAAATAATTTAAATTATAAAAAAATATAAAGTAATTAAAAAATACAAGGAAGATACTTTGTTAATTACTTCATCTTATTAAAAGATACTTTCGAAACACGTGGCCGATGTTACAAAAAAGTAAATTTCTGTGATAAAGATGATTACGAATTATTTAAGGGCACTCGTCCTAATTACATTTTTATTTGAGTTGCTCTTTATAAAGTATAAGATAATTAATTAATTAGGAAAATCACCTAATAGCAATGTAAATTTTTAACTTCAAAGGAATTGTTTGTACACGTGTAATTAATAAATACATATACATATTTCCGACGATTTGCTTAGAATTTATTCGTAAAAGGTAATTTCAAATAAAAATTATTTATTAAGTGATAAAAAATTATAATGGTTGATTGGTAGAGTATGCCTTAGGCATTAAGTTCGCCATTGTACTGTTTGCTTATATATGTAAAAAATTAATAAATAAATTTCATATCAACTATATTATTTTTAGAAGGGTTACCTCACACAAAATTCAGACTGTTACACTTAGATTTTAAAGTTGTGCAGCATTTGCGACATCTGGGAGATCTGAGAAATCATCACCTTTAAAAGCTGCCATAACAAAATAACTACACACCTGCAGTAGACAAAGTTTTGAAACAGTTCCCGCAAGAGGTCGATCAAATCGACGGCTAAGTGCCTCCTACAATCCCAACAGTTAAAGTTACTTAGAAAGTGCAAAATTATGTTACAAAGTTGCGCAGTTCTCGTTAGTTCCACAAGGTAAGAAATGCTGCATTCTGGTTTTGAAGCTAAAACAATGGAGTTTCATGATTAAGATTAAATGAAATTAAGTAGCGAGCCGTCCGTTCCACTATAATTTATGAGACCCCGACAACGCTTGAGTTGTTACAACTTTACGTTAAACTAAAAGAGGGAATTATATTGTGAAGGGAAATAACCCAAACGTAACAAGCCGACAGTTTAGATAGGTACATTTTTTTTTCCTTTGTTTATAGTTTAATTAGCTTTTGCTCGCGACTTCGTCCGCGTGTACCACCGTTTATTAAATTACCACCCTTTTCTCCCCTTTGGGCGGGAATTTCCAAAAATCCTCTCTTAGTGGTAGCCTACTCCTCCCAACAAACACACATGCCAAATTTCAGCTCTTTACGATCAGTAGTTTCGGCTGTGCGTTGTCTGTCAGTCAGTCAGTAACGGAAGAGTTTTATATATATAGATTTATATTTTTAATTTTAAAAGATATCTATACTTATAATAAATCTGTAGAAGTGAAAATTCTGTACATTGAAAATATAATAAAAATAAATGGCGGGGTGTGTTACTAGACCGACACCGAACCCAAAAATGTGATTAAAAAAATTTTTGTCTGTCTGTCTGTCTGTCTGTCTGTCTGTCTGTCTGTCTGTTTGTTCAGGCATCACGCAAAAACTACCGGTTCGATTTCGATGAAACTTGGTATAATTGTTCTTTAATATCCTGGGCACCACACTGGGTAGTTTTTATCCCGGAAAAGTATATACAATAAAAAACAAACTTAATTTTGCGGTTCGATCCCTAGACCCGAATACTGTACCAACTGCAAATAATAAGTTTGTCGTAGTTTACGTCACCCGCAGTGGAGTTCACTAAGGGGCGCTGCACACGGCTTAGATACTATAATTATTTATCTATACTATATAAGTATATATATATATAATATTATAAAGCTGAAGAGTTTGTTTGTTTGAACGCGCTAATCTCAGGAAGTACTGAACCGATTTGAAAAATTCTTCACTTTCACTGTTAGATAGCCCACTTATTGAGGAAGGCTATAGGCTACTTTTCTTTTGGAAATCTATCCCCTATGGGGTGAAATAGGGGTTGAAAGTTGTATGGGAAGTTCGGTATTTTCAATGATAGACACATGAAATTTCGTATACGGGATTCTGGATAGAAATAAATAAAGACATATTTCAGCGATTTTAAAAATCATCCCCCTAAGAGGGTGAAAAAGGGGTTGGAAGTATGTAGGCATATGAATTGTGTCGTTTTCAAATATAGACACATTCAATTTCATACAAGGGTTATTAGTTAGAAATAAATAAGATGTATTTCCGAGATTTTAGAAATCTACCCTCTAAGGGGGTGAAATAAGGGCTGAAATAGTTGGTATGTGAAGTTCAGTATTCTCAAAGATAGACAGATAAATAGATAAGATAATGACCATCTAAGACATATCTATAATGACGACTCCCGTGGTCGAGTGGCGTTCACTCCGGTTTTTAAGGTGTCGCCAGCTCTAAGGTTCCAGGTTCAATCCAATCCCCATGTAGAAAATCACTTTTATACATTGTCTTGAGTCTGGGTGTTTATGGTACCTTTTTTGTCTCCGATTCCATAACACAAATGCTTTTGCTACTTACTTTACTTTTATTATTATTTTAACGCCATAATATTAGATGGAAAATTTTATACATTCTCCTTACTTTGAAAATCACAGAATACATCTACCTTTAATACTACTCTTTACTTTACGCGCGAGCGAAGCCGCGGGCAACAGCTAGTAGAAAATATATTCCTGCGCCGCTGAGACCGGCCCAGGAAGAGGTGGCGCGATGATCTAGACGCATACTCTAAGGACTGGTTCGAGGTGGCGCGGGATAAGGTTAAATGGAAGGACTTGGGGTAGGCCTTTGCCCAGAAGTGGGACAGCACAGGCTAGATAATATATATATACATATAAGTATATATATAGAGAAAATAGTACATTATCAAACTGAAACTTGTACAGTCCCGTTATATTGTACGCAATTTCAATCGTGCTACACTTAACTTGAAAAATGTCAGTAACAACTTCTGTCGTTTATCGATTAAATATTTTGGTGTCCATTAGGTACCTACCTAGTTTTACCTACGCATCTTTAGTAAACATCATTAAAATTTTAACATAAACCTCTTAAACCTAATTTGTTCAAACTTGGTGCTCGTAAAAATATAACATGGCTCCTACGCGACCCTTAAGTCATTATATTTTGAAAGTATATAAGAAGGACTTCTTATACAATTTCATGAATAAACGTGGAAAGATAGGAGTACGATACAGTTTTCGCCTAACATGTCGTTCAGCGCAGCAAGCGTATGAATATGTACACGTTTTTTTATCTGACTTGAAAAGCTAAGAATATTTTTGACTGACTGAAAAATGTTCGTATGTGTAAACTCCAACGATACTGCCAACTAAATCACCCGCCTTATTTATTTTCAATATATACAAGCATTCTTTTATATGACTTGAAAAGTTAAGAATATTTTTGACTGACTGAAAAATGATCGTATGTGTAAACTCCAACGATACTGCCAACTAAATCATCCTGCCATAATTATTTTCCATTGATTTGTCTAATTCTTTGTACCCACAAATAGGCCCCTGTTAATCAAACCAAGGAATAAAAAAAGCTCATTACAAGAGTAAAGTCGGGAAAGCTTAATCAGGCTTGGATTAAACGTAAATCCGCGCGAGCGACATTGCCTTGCATTATCGTGGTATCTGGCTGTATGCTAACCATTTGTACATCTAAATGTCAGACGTGACGGTTTGTATGTGTACATAGCTGTAGTGTAGTTATTGTATTACGTAATTCATTTGGAACTAACGCCTTCATTTGTTTATACGGTACATAGTGTGCATGATATTAAATGGTATTTCTATAACAAAGGTTAATAATATATTTTTTTAATTATGTTTTATTTTTAAGCTTGTGAAAAGGAGGGTGTTCTCAATTAGTTTGAATGTTTTTTTTTGTTTGATAGGCGATGAAGAAAGAGGAGACCTCCTCTCTCTATACATACCCTATTGATGACCATCGATAGGGTAGGTATACCTCAGAGGAAGTCTCATTTAAATTTCATTAAAATAGATTCAGTGGTTTGCTCTTAAATCAGAACAATAGATATTGATAAAAGGAAAATGAGAATTTTGTGCTATCGTGCCACTGAATTCGTTCTTTTTACACTTATGTGTAACCAAATACAAAAATAAATATATTGGTCCATTTTCTTGGTGTAATCATTTAGAGTCATAAGACTTAATGGGCTAAATGTTATGTAAATTTTAATAAAAACTTTACCATAACAAGAACACAATATTAACGTTCCCTATTATATTTTTTATGAGCTTACACCCGAGGAAGTTTGAACAAAAACAATTATAATATAGTACGCCCCATAATCGTCTAACGAAACCAACAAAGCAAAAACTGCCCCTGAATATGCGATGGTACGCGCCCTAGATATTTAATAAAGCTGTTATGAAACTCATTTTGACGAACAAGAATTTGTATGTTCATATTGTTCATTCCCGTTTGTTCCTCTGCATATCATCAAGTTTAAAGCACCGAAATTCCCAAAACAAATAATATGTCCAGAGCTTTACATTAAAATGTTCACTATTTTATTGTAAAAGACCTGGATATATTGTTTTCTGAGGTTTACGCGAATATTAGACATTAAAATAAAACTACTTCAAACGGATTCTATCGCGGGCAGTCTGCCCGTGACCATGACACCTGCAAAGGTGTTGAAACGTCGGGAACTAAAATCAAAATAAACCGCGATAGAATCCGTTTAAAGTAGTTTTATTTTAAAGACCTGGATATCATCAGGAATTAAGATTCCTAGTCACGAAGTATTAAACGAGCCGTTACTTGATTCGCTACCTTCCAGCTCCATCAGCAGAATAGAATAGTATACAATTTATTTCCTTGAACTCCGAAACTACTGAACCGATATTAATCAAATTTGCACACCGTGTGCACTTTGATCCAACTTGAAAGAAAGGATAGCTTACATCACAAATATATAAAAAAAATTGAGACCGCGGGCTGAGCAGCGGTATTATATATAGCAGTTCATCTGTATATCATAATAATACTACAATGTCATTCATCATCATCATCGTTCTGCCCTTATCCTAATTTCATTTGGAGTCCCCCTTCTTCCTCCATCCTGGTCTATCTGACGTCATCTCATAAGTCACATCCGTTCTAGCCGTATCATCTTTCTCACAATCTAGATATCATCAATTTTCATTCTGTATGCATTTTTGTGCCTGCATTTTCAGACTAGGCATTCAAGAAATGGGCCATAAGTACCTTGCAAGATTTCATTACAGACTTTCAGATACCGGAACAGCCCGTCGATTCCGAAAATACATTAGACAAAGTCACGGCGAATTCGTCGGTGAAAACTAGATTTCGTATTCCGAAATTAAGGTTTATTTGATGTTACTAAAGCTAGACCCGTCTAAACCCACCTCTAAACTTTTCACCTGAGATTTCGACATCACTTGAACTTGAGTGCAGTTTCAGAATACGGTGAAAAGTACAAGTAATGTAAGCAGTGAAGTGAGTGTGATAGGTGAGGTGAGTTTGGTCATTTTCGGAATCGCTCGGCTGAACTTTTAAATACGTTGCTTTTACACGAGACTATTCATGCTAAGACAACTCGCCACATGTAAGCCTTTACACATCGCAAGGTTGCCACAAAGTATTGATTTTACAACAAAATAAAAAGCATGTCACGTATAACGAACAAAGGGTTCGAAACCCCTGTGAAAAATAACGTAAACTAGCTCCACAATGGCTCGCAGATAGTGGGAACGAGCTGGAAGCTTGCCAAATACAGAACTGTCCTGTTGATGCTCGGCCGTATCTTAATTAAGTAGGTAGTTACGTGTGTCGCTCTCATGCAACGTTCTGTTATTAGCACTATCGAGAAATACATCACATGACGTCACAGTTATACCAAACTACTTCAAATGAAAACTTTTTAGAACGAAACGAATTATGAAAATATTGTTTAATTAGTTATTTTTATTTTGTGGTTTTGTTTTGAGTGTATTTTTATTTTTAATTATTATGATAACATAGCCAGTATCTTGGACGTAATAATAATATTTTACAACCCATGGGTATGTTACAGTGATACAAAAATGCATATTGTAAGAACTTTTTTTAACCTGTGACAAACAATAAATGATTATGCTTATTATGATTATGAAAAATAATGTTAGAGCTGATTCAGTTTTCTAACTTTTTTTAGTTTAACTGTAATCACATTGCAACTAAAAAAGGTGGATACCAACCCTTGCGGTACATACACAAGTTTTCTCATTTCCGCTCTCAGCGCAAACGGTCTTTTTGCGTGTTTCTAATAACAATTTAAATATCCAGTTGTATAAGACCCATGATTGATGACACTACTCAGCCCAAAAATTAATAAGTTAAAAGTACAATCTTTAACTTCGTTCATCATGTTTTTTCAGCTTTCCTTAAACCTTAAGCGGTAAACTTTGTTTCTTGTATAGTCATATTCTAGTTAATCCTCGAATAAAAGGTACTGTCAGGAGTTAAACTGTATCTGTCTTTACATCGCTGTTATTAGATTCTTGCGCACTTATTCGTATGATTTGAACGAGTCTTCGAAAACGTGTCCTTGATATTACAATCCGCTAAGTGTCAAGGCTCAAACTTTTTCCTTTCTTATCTACGTAACTGATGTTTTATATCAAGCGGAATTATTTGATTTATACAAAACTTTCCTCGGGTTCACAACTGTATAGGCCTCCTGGGATTCGAAGGGACAAAACTACCGATTGTTACTTAAGTATTCGTTGAATAGGGTCAAGTTACAAGGACTCGATTTTGACTGGAAATTTCCTTAATGAAGATGGGTAATCGTTACAGAATTCGGTTATCTAGGGACCTTGATACTTCAAACAATCGTCGTTTGAGGAACGAATGTACAATCTCCAGTAACATTATAAAGAAGATAGATTAGATCCCTGAGTAACTTATGAAAAATATAGGGATCGTGGGCCCGCAGCTCCGGGCAACATCTATAAAATAATAAGATTAAAATAATACTTATTATTTTATTTTGAATGAAACATAGATTCTGCTTCCTATTACCTTCCTACCACGTTAGGAAATCTATTTTCAGAAAAATAGCTATAGAAAATATTTTAACAAAAAGCGATTTTTAGATAGCGGTTTACACGAATCATTGCTGATTACTTTTTCATACGAAATTTTGTCGGAATACTATTTCCGACAAAATTTCTAGTCTAAAATATTACAAAGTCGTTTGGCTTGCTCTGAGAGTTATTGCAAATAGGATCGTTAACCGACTTTAAGCCGTTTTGGGATCGATTTTACGATAATTTAAGTATTATTATCGCTTGCTCACTACTAAATAAGTTTCTGCTCAAATTGTTACAAAATTTTAAAGTTCGACGCTGGTTTTAACAAGTTATTCTTGTGAGACCATATTTATTTTCTCAGTTACGTAAAGCTACTTTCATATAGAGATAAAAAATAAAACGTTTCTAAGAAAATAGAACGTAGAAAGTAGACATAACATACAGACGTATTTCGGTCTAAAAAAACATAACTTTCGAGAATTTTCTTATTAATTAAAAAGATAAAAGTTTATTGTTTACTTAGCTACTATAATAATATCTTTAACATCTCGTAAATTTATATTTCGTTAGACTGTTAAATGAAGCTTGTATTTTTTGACGTATATAATATGAAAACCTTTGCCCATAAGACGCCTTTTGTAGCAACTCTTGATTATTCAAGCGTATTTTCGTAATAGTCGTATTTTTCCTTTATTTGACGTGGTTAGATTTTTCACGTGTAACGGAAATTTTTCTACATGAACTATGTTAATCTAAGCTTTGTTATCGGATGGTTCTGTAAGCTGGGAGAAACGTTTTAGATGTCGACTACAAAGATATTAGTCGCTTTATTTCTATGAAATTCCTAAATTTATTTTTTTCTAACATTCGCGTTAAGCTCAGGGTTCTTAGTGAGAGTTTTCTTTTACGTTAAAGCAATCAACAAATTCACTCTCTGATTGGTAAGTGTTTGGAGCGGACCACTTGGAGCCCTTTTTTTTTGTGAACGTCATAAACGATTGTGTAAACGTAAAACGATCTTGCACAAAGCACATAGTAATCACTGTCTATTTTTGTTTTTAATTCAGTAACGATTTTATCATATTCTATAAAGTTATAATCATGTATCTACGTACGTTCAACCGAACAAGAAACCCATAAGCCGTACTCTTGCATAGTTTTATATTCAGAATATTTTACTCATACAAAAAGAGTTTTCTAGAAACATAGTTATAAGTGTTAGTCATCGCGGCGAATGCTAGGCACTCGATTTATCCAAGTCGCGCTGTACCTACCTTCGAAGTGACAGCTGGAGCAAGGTGTCGTTCTCAAAGTATTTCAAGTTAAGTACCACATTTAGTTTTAGCAATGATATATTATATACATGGTATAAATGTCGTTATGTACCTACCATAACATATATACGTAATATATAGTACGTAAATGTCTTTTTCGATATGTGGAGTTTACCTTTAAGTAATTGTTACACTGTTACAATTTTTACACTTGTACCTCATGTCATTCTAAGTGTATACAATTGGTGAACCAAGTAAATAAAAAAAAATGAAAAAAATGTATAAATATTAACCTGCGTACCTGCTAGTTCGAAACATAAAGAAAATGTAACATTTCACTTACTATGTGATAATTAAATTACTATCAAACACTTCTACTCTAGCTTAAAAGCGCTTCTATTGCTTTTGAGATTAAAAACCAGCACTCCGCTATGTCTTTCATATCCTGTTCAATCATCAATGAAGACAAGGTTTACATCTTCTTTAGCATAAATAATCTTAAAAACATTAGAATTTTTAAGATTAGAGTTTAAATTCCAAAAACAAAAAATAGCGCAATTTCCATCTCAAGTTCTTAGAATGTTCAAGACGGTTGTGTTTCACGACTTACTGCTTGATCTACTTACTGCAAAATGTATTTATTTACCTTGGACCGAAATTGTCGACCTAGGTAAATGAAATTATGCAAAAGCTGCATTTCTAAACTAAATTACTCAGGTTACCCAAACTAACTGAAACATCGAAAAAAACTGGTCCACATAAACAATTCCAACTGGCCAGTATTTTTCCGAGAACTAACTTGTTCTAATTAAAATTCGAATCTCGTTATTATTTTCCACTAACTGTTTCAAAAGAGTTTCAATGTTTATAAAGAACTTTTGCACATTTAAATTGCCTTGATATTCCTTTTTGGAGCAAGGACGTTGCCGGGTCGGATATATTTTAAAATAAAAGGGACGGTTCTCACGTACCTTCTTGGCTTGTCTGGGTCATTTCGAACAGAATTGCACGTTAGTAAAACAGTAGTTTCTTTTATTTATCTACATTAGTATCAATACGAACCTAGCCAGTTCATGGAACATATATTATTATACTTCATCTTCTAACTAAACATTTAATATTAAAAAGGGGCCATTCCATCCATTTACGGTATAATAAATTTAAAGTCATTATATTCGCTATAACTTTATGGCCTGAGTTAAATAGGGGTTAGTTTAGGCATCGTTTTGTCATCAGAACTCTAATCTTGTTACTATACCATACAAGATATACGGGGGTCTGAAGGTACGCCTTAAATAATTTTGGCTTGGTTGAATGACGAAAATTAATTTTCGTCTGAACAAAGTCTTGTGTTATACGATACCTAAGCAGATTTCTTAGTATAAACTTTGCAAAAGCCGGAAACTGTAACAAGGGCTAAAGACTACAATAAATCCAGATTAGAAGCAACATCTCTCGGAGACTCTGTAATTTCCACTTATTAACGAAAAATTCTTAAGTAACACACGACACATTACAAGTTAAGCCATAAACTCTGTTGCTTTATACGCTACGTCAAAGGTTTATCCAGCGTAAGACTAAATTGATTACCAACTTTTGTTGTGTAAGCTGCCGTAATCACCAAGTACTTTGATAATCCTGAACTGTACTGCCATGGGCACGAAACACCGCCTTTTATTTACGTGTATATGTATAAAATTTTGCGACGGTTTCTCCGCCCTAAATTACTTTTATAACAGTGTCAGCTTTTAATTCCTTTTACGGGTTATTCCAAAGACAATGTCAGTATCTTATTCTATAAGTCTCGTTCCGGCAATGAAAACTTTTTAGTTCAAAGATAAAAAAATATGGCTTATTTATTGTTTCCTTGTAACCTTATAGTTAATATAACCAATTTTGCTTCATCCCTTAGCAAGGAAATTTGAATAATAATCATGTTCAACTGAATTTGGATCAGCCAATCTCATGTGAGATTAAATTCGCAGGAGAAATGAAAGGGTCAAACCTATGACACAGTAATATCTTCGAAGTTTTTCTCGATCAACCCTCGCATTGGTAAATTAGTATACGGGATGTAATCAGAACGCCCCCGATATTTTTTTTCTGTCCCTAGAAAATAGGTATAATGACTTCTACATCCAGTCTTCGTGCTGTTCCCCGCAGTTTGACCCGCGAAAAATGACAGTGGCGCGATCTGTCGAAAAATGGTCATACCAACTCAGAAACCTTCGTGGGCTCATGCTCAACAACTTTGCTAAAGATCATCACATATTCAATAAATAGTTTACGATTCTACAAAGGACACATTAATTTTTTATATATAAACTACTTTTTACAAGAGTATAATATTATTATAGGCTTAGAACGACTTAACCAAGAGAAGGACATTTAAACTATACATTACATTTCATTCGTTTCTGACGGTCAGAAAACATGACACATACAGGGGTTTAATGTTATCCCGTCACCACCACTATGAACATAGTTTGAAAAGAGATTGTCCAAACAAAGTTAGATGCAAAGGTTAGTTGGAAAAGGGTAGTTGCGTTTTACATGTAGGTATGTATAATAATATAAGCGAGTTTCTACGCATGGCCGAGTTAACATATTTAGGGGAATTGCGTGATGAAAACCCCTATCAAATTTCCTTTTAACACGACTGTACAGCTTGCAGCGCATGGTAATATATGGCACACATATTCTCAGTACTAAAAACATTTTGGCCTAAATTTATATTTTAGCTTCGGTAGGTATACTGGGTAAATAAAACTGTGAAATGAGTATCATTCGCAAATAAAACTGTAAGCGGTTTCGTACCTCTTTAAAAAGTAAAATGGCTTATAATATTAACCTCTTTGCCATCTCATCTAAAAGGTAGGTTTCATTGGCAAGCGAAATGTGTTTACATTTCATGCATAACAATATTATGCCCATGTATAACTTATTGAATTTCAAATAAGGATGGATTCGTGAAAGTAGGTGCTTTGGTTTTATACATTGCAATCTTGTTAACTACATCACGTTTCTGTCTCTAAATACTTAGGTCATGGACAGGCGGACAGCTGTTTTAACCCACTTGCACTACAGTGGCAGATCAAGGTAGAATGATAATCTAAGTAACAAATATGATTAAGCTAAAGAGTTTGTTTGTTTCGTTAGAAAGAAAGAAAAAGAAAGAAAAAACATTTATGCGCGCCACATACTATGCATAAAATTTGTAAAACAAAACACAAACAAATTTCTAAAATGGGGAAATATGAGAAACGTTGAACGCGCGGAACAACTCACCGATTTAAAGAAAACAGTGTAAGCGCATTTAATGAAGAAGGCTACTTTTTGCACGATAACCGACGCCAACGTGGGTGGTGCCGCGAGCAACAGCTAGTGATAATATTATATTAAAATCTTAAACATAAATCAAAATGTTTGAAGGAAAGATATAAAACTTGTAGTAAAAGTTTGTCTAACTTGTTAAATGCATTATGATTTCGAAACGGTGCAATGCTTTTCAACTTCTGTTGGTTCCAGTTGTTTCAATCCATGGCAACTACTACTACAACTTTAAAATCAGTTTTTAATCTTAAAGACTAAATTGACAAGCTTTTACGTCAGTTTTGACATTTGCACTTGTCAATTTAGTCTCCAGAATCAAAAAACAGAGTATACAAAAAAAAACTATTCATTTTTTAATCTTAAGCATAATAAATAATTTATTAATATTATTAGACTAGCTGTTGCCCGCGGCTTCGCTCGCGCGTAAAGTATTATACATTGATTGAATCATAACAAAACTTAATACTTTTCTTCAGTCATTGACGTTTCGCGAAAATATTGTTTTTGAAACTTTTTTATGATAAACTCTTTGTTATGTGTTCTTTCTTTAAAAATTATCATAGTGTGCGAGCGTTCCAGAATCAGTGAGTCAGTGAGTCAGTGAGTGACGTGGGCTTTTATAATTAATATTATATTATTAGATACTAGCTGTTGCCCGCGGCTTCGCTCGCGCGTAAAGTATTATACATTGATTGAATCATAACAAAACTTAATACTTTTCTTCAGTCATTGACGTTTCGCGAAAATATTGTTTTTGAAACTTTTTTATGATAAACTCTTTGTTATGTGTTCTTTCTTTAAAAATTATCATAGTGTGCGAGCGTTCCAGAATCAGTGAGTCAGTGAGTGACGTGGGCTTTTATAATAGTTATTAGATACTAGCTGTTGCCCGCGGCTTCGCTCGCGCGTAAAGTATTATACATTGATTGAATCATAACAAAACTTAATACTTTTCTTCAGTCATTGACGTTTCGCGAAAATATTGTTTTTGAAACTTTTTTATGATAAACTCTTTGTTATGTGTTCTTTCTTTAAAAATTATCATAGTGTGCGAGCGTTCCAGAATCAGTGAGTCAGTGAGTGACGTGGGCTTTTATAATAGAGATTCATTCAAAGTATAGTGGTTCATACACATTTGTTACAAACCTTTTAAGAATAATATAAAATAAAAAATTGAAATAAAAAGAAACCTATGTAAATGTAATGTAATCTTTAAAATCTTGAAGATTTTTCATTCCATTGGCTACGTATATTTCTGTTCACAAGCCGTGCAGCTAAAATGCAGGTTTTAATCGTTCATGTCCGCTTGCCGTAAAGTTTTAAAGAGCTATCCTCGACGGACTCTTCAGGGGATCGTAAATGGACACACAACGTCGAATCGCTTTCAGAAACGTGGACTTGTCGAAATTTGGCCCCGAACGAGCATAAATTACGTACCTATAGCTTTAAAGAATTCAAGGTACACCTGGATTTTATTTTTATTCTAACAAATAATTTTAGACTGGCCTGTTGGTTCAGTGGTTAGTGAACCTGACTGCTGAATGGGAGGTCGAAGGTTCAATTCCCCACCAGGACAAATCTTTGAGAATGATCATTTGTTCCGTGTCCTGGTGAAATTTATCCATATAATGTATGTATTTAGAAATATAGGTTTGATATGTTTATCAGTTGTCTGGTTGCCATAATTCAAACTCTGCCTAGTCTGGAAGCAGATGGCCTTGTGTAAGTTGTCCTAAGATATTATTATAATAATGTATTCTTTAATAAAATTACGTCACGGGAATTAACGCGAACTCATGCATTTAAAGTTTTAGAGTTAATCATGTATTCTTTAGTTTAAATATAGATCCTAATGCGCTTTGGAACTGCAGTTTGCAGTATGTAAATGTTGAACAGTAATGGAATATTAACTGGTATGCAACATCTGTAAGTGTCGACTTCAACTGCTTATGTATTCTCTCAGTGTCCCTCGTAAGAGATAAAAAAAATAAGTTATCGGTACTACGTTCTTCACACATCCTTTTATTTTCTGTAAGCGTAGAAAACAATCCGAATTTATTGTGGCACTTTTTACAATACAGGATGAATTTAAAAGGAGTGCGTATATTCAACTGGGTAATCAGATGCATAAAACCGAACAACTTTACTCCAGAAACATAGGTCGAAATCTTAAAATTGAAAATCATCTTTTCATACAAACATAAGGCATGTGATCTGTCACTTTGTATTAAAAGTTGATTTTCCATTTTAAGATTTCAACCTATGTCCCCTGGGCTGGGGAAAGTTGTTCAGTTTTATGCACCTGATTACTTCGTTGAATATACGCACTCCTTTTAAATTAATCCTGTACATTTAATGCTAGCAACTATAAGTTAAGAGACATAAGTGTCCGAATTTTTTAGTTAAGATTAAAAGTTTTTTTTTTTACTGTCAAACCGTTCTCACGACTTTGTTGGGCTGTTTGTTATTATGATATCTTTAATTGACAAAATAAATACCTACGTCTTATTACCAAAATAAGGACATAATAACCACATAAAAAAATAAACAAATTTTTTGTTTTTATTTAAAAAAAAAAAAAACACAATTATAAATATAAATGGCTAAGAAAAATATTTAGCTTTAAATTTTGAGTCAAACCATATAACTTGTACTTAATATATTATTCAGGTTTCATCCCTACATACAGTTCTACTTTCACGATTTCCTGTTCCAGCCGTGTACAATGGGCCGGATGAATTTAAGTCGCCGACAGACATCGGTGTCAGCCTCCTTTCTTCTGCCTCACAATACGACATCACACTCAACACTTGTGTCCGCACTTGGGTTGGCTCCCTTGTGTACTAATAATTAATTTGAACGTTTATAGTTGTATTTTTTTTATAATTTCGAGCTTAATCTATATTTCTAGTTGGTGAAACTATTCTCGCTATTCCACCATTTTGGCGTTTTTCGCGATGTGAATTTTAAACAGACCCTTTGGTATAATTCTGTATAGTATCGGCTAAATATTCACTATAAGCTTTTTATATAACATTTAAAAAAAATATGATTTATATAAGAAATTATATTTAAACATTTTAATTATAGATACATACCGACTAAAAAAGACACGAGGGTGTGATAAAAATGTTTTACGCTGACCACAATTGCAAGCCGAGCAGAAAAGAAACAGCCAATAAAGTAAGTAACAACAATCGTGTAACAAACAAAACTCAAACGGCCTAAACTTGCCTAACCATATATTAGATGCAAGGACTTCAACGAAAAGTGTCTTCAATTCACTTTTATTTCTTTCAGTTTATACAAAATAAAAAATTAAATATTTTTCCATTATTTGTACTTACCAGTTCTTATTCATGAACAGAATTTAAATACCCTAATTTAGTCGAGAACCAATTTCAAGCGCCGTAAGTTCAATATAGAACCTATCGGAGTCCACAGCTGGACATAAGCCTCGCCCGATAGAACAAACGATTTCAGACCGCTCTAAACTGAAAAAGTAAAAAAAAAATCACCGCGAACAAAATTCTCTGCCACTTTTTGCAGAGATCACGTTCCGTCTGTATTCAAATGACGTCGTCCGTATTCACCATTACGTGACAATGTGTTCTCCCATTCGCACGTTCACCGCGTATCATCCGCTCTTGGCCCCGAGTGGAGCGTACTTCCTCCACAACGCCGGATGGAGCCTTCCGGTCGCTTGAGTTAAATACCGCTCTTTCAGACATACACAGACGGACTAATTTCAACACGAGTCCCTTTGAGAATAGGGAACGCTTTTATTCGACTGTGACTGTACAACATGTGCTGCGAACTGTAACTTAATATGTAGGTACATTGTTTGGGTATTATCGTGTCACGAAACGTACGAAGAACCCATGTCAACCAAATCAAGCTACTCAAATAAACATACATACTCTATTGCAGCAAATAAGCCTGAAATTTTAGGTCTACGGTAATGATTTCATAACTTTGTAGCCGCGGGTACTTTGGCACTAAAAGCCAGTGTTCAGCGGGGACCTATTTTGGTATGAACCTATTTAGATAATTATGCTGTGTTATGGCTTATCCACGCTTTAAAGCGGCATGTTTATAAATGTTATTCGAATTCTAGTGCTGTTCATAGAGTAACTTTATCATGATCTGAATTAAATTTCAGAAGCGTTGGTAGCCTAATGGCTAGGGCGTTGGACTTGCGATCGTATTGTTGCCGGTTCAAACGCCACCCATTGCGATACCGACGACGTGTTAACAAATGTACAAGGGATGGGCGATCCGCATTGCTTAAAAAAAATCCTATTTAAATAAATCACTAAGTATACTATATTCCCTCCTTTATAAGTTCGTAGGTACCTACATTGTCAGCAGAGAAGTATCCTATCTTCACATCACTCAGTAAGTGACTTACTCGCGATTTTGTTCCACATTATTCCCCGAAACGAAACTCTTATCCAATATTGACCAGGATTTACGGCATTTGCGTCCTTCCCGCAATATGTCCGCAACATCTCAATAAAGAAGCTCTTGGAAAAGCGGTGAAAAGCCACAGTAATCCTAATTGAGCTAGCGACGCTTTCGGCTTCTTTGCTAAATTAACACTTCAATGGTGTCGCACGAATAACATCAGCAGTTAAAACGAGGAAAATACGTAATAAATAAACATTATTCAAGATTTGTTACATTAGAGATGGATTACTTGGTTTTTTGTCTTTTTTCCAATTAAACTATAATATATTAGATGTTTATTTACAAAATGAGTATAAATTAGTGAAATACTATGAAATTAGTAAGAAAAGATATACAAGGTTATTTTGTCATCATTTTACAATCATAATTATAACACATACATGCAAGAAAAACTGACTTCAATTAAGAAAACGAAGTGATTTTTAAATTTGATCCACATCCGCATTGATGATTTGAGACCTCAAGACCATTTGAATTTGATTTAAAAAATATAGCCGCTATCGTTTGTAAAAACAATTGTTATTGAAAAATCTAGAAAGAAATAACTTCTTTTTTTCGAATTTCAATACTTTAAATTCGAGATTATTGTTAGTTAAATTTCCAATACTAATTGTTTTTGTAGCCAATGAAGAGGTGGCTGTTGGTGGTTTCTAAAAACTAAACTACCATTGTATATTATATAACTGTAGTTTATAAAAAATAAGGCAAACTTCAAATCAAGTAGTCAAAAAACAAGGTTCACATACAATAAGTTTCTAAGTATCAAATAATTTCGATAAGATTTAAGCAGTGATTAAATAATAATTTGAAAAAAAAAACTTTCAAGAAAAAATGCGTGAAATCAAAGTGAAAATGGCGAAATGACAGAATCAAATATGAATTCTTATCTCAGTCGTTCCATTCGTTCTTCGTCGATTCCGATAAAAAGATTATTTGTACGCCTGTGATACTCAGATTGAAATATTATAAAAACGTTGTATTTGAATAAAATATTCGATGGAAAGTTTTCCACTAACTTCGTTTAGACTAGGTAGATGTTTTAAAACATTGATTTACGTGTTACATACAAAACATTTTTTGGAAATTTTCGTAATTGTAGTATGCTGCAGGGAAATGATAAAGACGTATCGAAATCAATAATAAAATAGAAAACTATTGCGTTATCAATACGAAAATTTTTAAGTTAGTTTGTAGGATGTAATCTCTGAAACTACTGAACCTATTTCGAAAGTTCTTTTACTAGTAGAAAGCTACATTATATTTGGTGATGTTGATGCCCTGCGAAGTGGGCACGGATTAGCTAGTATAAAGTAGAAAATGTATACTATTTGTTGCCCCGAACGTAGAACATCACGACACGGACTCGGCTAGGTTCGTGTTTCGACCTCGTGTAAGGTTTTTTCAGAGCCCAGACATTTCAGTTTGTTATTTAATAAAATTAGTAACATATTCAATGTAATTCTATACCCTAACATCCTTTTCCCCAGGTATCAACGAATTAGAGCAAAAATACCCTAATTTAATAAATCTATATTTACAACACACCTACAACCCAACAGTGATTTGATATTTAGCAACTAACGAATTTCGGTATTGTGGTTAGGAAGTTGCGGCCACAAACATATAACATTATAACTCTACACATAGACTAACTGTTGTCTGTTGTAAAACTTCATTTCTCGGTCGCTCAATGCAATTTTTAATTTCCCTAGCGCTTAAGAGATGTTTCCATTTTTCCTTTGTTAACATAAATGCGAATGCCGGGAACACGTTGTTTTTCATTTATCGGAATGCTCGACGAATAGTGGTTGTGTTTTGTTTTCTAATGTAGAACGATTTTGAAAGGATTCCTACAACAGCTGAGTCTACGTAAAAAGTTCTAAATTTCAAATTAATGATTGGTCTGTTTCAAACTTTTTCGAGATCTGTTTGGCAGCGGTTTGATTGAGATACAATCTCTGAAACCCTCAAGAAAGTTTTTAAAATATTGTGTTAGAAACTTAAATGGGTGTGATTAAAAGTTTCGGTCATTTATTTCGGAAATACGCATTCATTTGCTAAATTCGTAAACAATGTGCTTATAATTTACTAAGTAGATAAAAAGTATCCACCTTCGACATTATAAAATCTAATTAAGTTCATAAACGTTAATTGAAATAAGGGTGGCAATAAGTAATTTTTGTGTAAATTTGACAGCTCTAATGTAAAATCCATCAATATTCATTGTGTACCAACTTAATTAATTTACCAATAAACTAAAATAGTATGTTATGAAATTTGATTCGTTTATAGAATAATCGTAAAACTGCCACACTTTAGCACATGTAAAACACGTGTAATAGGCTAGGCTTATGGATAAGTATCTCCTGTCACGCTGCCCCTGAAGTATGGAGCTTGCGTGTGGGCAAAGTAACACAACTTAAGTAAAATAAATCTTTTAACCCAGTTTAAATAAAGTATTCCAGCTGTTGTCTATGAGTCTTGCTATGTTTATGGTATCGTAATTCACGAAGACCGTATCGGTTCGTTTGTATATTGGATTAAATAGGTCAGGTAGGTTACATTTATTATAAAAAAAATCTAGAAGAGCTAGGTCATAATTATAACAAAAATAGTTTACCTAAGTCGGATTAATATAAAAGTATTGTATTATTACGAAGTTAATTTGAATACTACAAGATTATCCAATTAACGCGGCCTTCTGTGCTTTTAAAAAGCTGAACTATTTCATTTGATATGGTATTTTTGTACAATAGATTTATTTTAACGAGATAATAGTGGTTCTTCTCAAATAGTTGTTATATTACTATGTAAAATTACAGAATCTGATGTATATTCAAACACATAATTATGTTGAGTTTGTTCAGATAGAGACTGGACCCGAAGTCGTAACATTGTTAGATATTGAAGCTCTAAATAAATAAAACGTCTACGACACACTGATCCAAAATAAAAAATGAAAAAGTCATATTTTTGCAAGCAAAAAATAAAACCTTAGCAGCCATATAGCATATAAAAAAATGGAATGCTTTTTTGTTCGTAATTGATGCTAAAAAGAGAATAATAGAAATTAATATATTACTATTATTAAAAAACCCAGAAACCTAATAGTATTCTTGTGAACCCCTCGTGGTAAGCTAAAATATACTTGTGTAACGAGTGGGTGAGATTCGAAACCGCAACCACATGATCGCAAGTCCGATGCCCTAGCCATTAGGCATTATTTTGATTAGGTAAAGGTTAGTTTGAAAAATAAAGTACCTACCAATACCTACTCCATTATATAGTTTACCTTCATTCATTCATTAAATATCTCCATGTCCTAAATTAGATAATGTCAGCCTTAAGCTATTCTACATTTCAAACAGATGTAGGAACTTGTCGGCCCTTTTCCTTTTAATACAATTTCTGGTTAGATAAGGAAATGTCTTTGAATACCCAGGTACCTACACCCTACGGAATCTCATTCCTACCCATTATAAATGTTAGTATGTAAATAGGTATAACGTAGTTCCCGCAACTGTTTCATTTTCGTTGCGTTCAGATTTATTTGATAAGTGCCAGTTATAATTTATGTCAGCGGTATAAATTCTCCTAGTTTGAATTTACGAGAACCGTTTGTAACTGTTTAGAATATTTTGTACGACCATTTTCAGGTGCTGCTGGTAATTTTATCGTTGTTGATGATTTATACAGACTGAACACTTACAAAAGAAAACAAGTGGGGGTGAACAAAACGATAAACAACTTAATTTATTTCAAACTAGTCGATCCCCGCGGCTACGCCGCGTCAATAAATGCTACTATTAAATATATATACCATGTTATACCTACCATGCATATTTATACCAGGTTTAAGGCAAATAAAGACTTATCTTATCTGATCTAAATAAATGTTTTTTTAATGAAAAATCAGAGTGGCTTAATACAGAGTTATTACATTTTGTCTTACTGTTTATATTTTTGTTGCTTGTGTGCAATAGTTTTTATTTTAATATATAAATTGTACATAAATGTTTGTGCGCCGGAAATGGCAGAATATTATGGATCCAAATCTTTTGTTAAATCTCTACTGTACTATATTCTTACAAATAAATGATATCTTCTAAGTTGTCCCCATTCCCGTAAACATCAATATTCCATACTTTTTTAGTTATTTATTCTGCTATTTGGGACTGAAATCGTGCAATAAGAAACAGTGGTAATCAATGCTCATCCTTCACTATATAGGAAGAGGTCTGTGCCTAGGAGTGGGACATTTATAGGCTGGTATGCGTGGCGGTAGCCTAATGGCTAGGGGGTCGGACTCGCGCTCATGTGGTTGCTGGTTTAAATCCCACCCATTGCACTACTGGCGTAAACCAACTCGTAAAACAAACATTTAGCTTAGTACACGGTGTTAACAAGAATACTAGTAGCTATGTGCAAGCCACATTGCTTTAAATATAAAACAAACAATATTTGTATTTAATTTTAGCACAAATTGGAAGAGTCCAAGGAGCAGCTGCAGTGGTCCGTAAAAGGCTAAATTGAATGCTAAAATCGAGGATAGGTGAAGGTTATTGCCATTATATTATTTAAAACACCACAAATTAACATTTTTCCCGACAAAGCTACACAAACGAATTCCAAAAAGGATGCGGTTCTATATTCGACTGTCTTATTTTTTATTCTTATTCTTTATTCTTATTTTTATTTCAGTTTCAATTCGCAATGCAAGAATAAGTAAACAACATCACCAATAGAAACCGTTTCAATACTATGCGTCTAAAGCTCAAAGGTTCACATCAAACGACAACTTAGCATAAAGCATTCCTAAGATTGCCAACGTTGTTGCTTTGTAGCTTATTGAAAAAAAGTCAGATTCATCTGTTTCGAGAGACGTTCTTAAGATTGTCAAGATTTCTTGTTTATTGTATCAAATGCTTAGCTAGGAGAACTTTGTTTTGACTAGACGTTTGTTATGAAAACATTATAAGGTATTTAACTTGATTAAAAAATAAAGGGAGCACTGTCACACATTTGGTAAGGTAACATTCGTGTTCTTATTCTCAATACTACACAATGCAATTCGTTAAACCGTTTGTATAAACCGTCGTATAAACCAAGTGTCCTAAATCTTTAGCAGTCATTGTCATTACAATTCCGACAGTATTATCGTGCGTCTGTTACCCAGTAAAATGGGTTGTGGAGGTTAGATAGACAGTTGTTCAATTTTTACCCATGGTATTCACCTAAATCAGGTAAGACTGGACCCCAGCATAGCTTGGGTATATACGTCTTTGTTGCTATTGTGACGACCTCCGTGGTCGAGTGGCGTACGCACCGGTTTTCAAGGTGTCGTCAGCTCTGAGGTCCCGGTTTCGATACCCGGACGGGCCAATATAGAAAAACACTTTTCTACATTGCCTCGGGTCTGGGTGTTTGTGGTACCTTCGTTGTCTCTGATTCCATAAAACAAGTGCTTTAGCTACTTACTTCGGATTCGGAGCAATGTATGTGATGTTGTCCACATTTATTTATTTATTTATAGTAATACTCATTAACTAGTGCTATTGGTAATACCCCATCACTTAAAGCATCAATAAATAGTCGTAAGCTCGTCTTCTCCTACCCTTTTCCTAATTATATAGGGTCGTCTCAAAGCATCAACATCATCGCAGCATTCACCGTAAGCTATATCGTTATTAGAAAAAAACACATACCTGACGGTGCTTCCAAAATCGCCACAACGATTAATACTTAATAATGGGTTCAATGACATAAAAAAAAGAACTTTTTGTACCTATACGTCAGTACAACAATATCAGCAAACAATCTCTCTTCACACATGACATGCAATATTGCAATCACGTGTAAAATAATTGTTGCATACTTTACACTAATCTATTTTAAATTTCCGGACAGCGTAAGCCTGACAACATCGCTCATTTTAATCCGTTGCAATAAAGCTAACAGAATAATCTCTTAGCATACTAAACCAGATCAAAACAGTAAACTGACTGTAGAATGCATAGACTGGTCCTTGACTTTTCTACTTCAGTGGCACTCGGTACTAGAAGTCAGTGTATACTTACATATCATTTTCCATGAGATGAAAGGTAAATTCTATACAGGATTATTTTTTATGGAATGCGTATATTCTACGAGATAATCAGGTGCATAAAACTGAACAGCTTTCCTTAAGGAAAAAAGGTCGAAATCTTAAAATTGCAAAAGAAATATTCATACAAAGTGACAGGTCACGTGACTTAGGTTTCATGAAAAAAATATTTTCAATTTTAGGATTTCGACCTATGTTCCGTGGGAAAAGTTGTTGAGTTTTATGCACCTGATTACCTCGTTGAATATACGCACTCCATAAAAATAATCCTGTATAGAATTTACCTTTTATCTCATGGAAAATGATATTATATAGATGAATAGATTTAAGACTATAATTATTATAGTCTTAAATCAGAGGAGGTATGTATGGAGGACCATGTATTTCTTGTACCTTTGAGAATATTACGCAATGAAAATCCTCACTAACACAGAAATGACGAAAGTTTCTACATTATAATCATCCCTAACGATACAATGGAACGCATATTTACGGACCCAACAGCAGTTAATCTGGTTACCTTAATTATTCCTGAGCACGTTATTTATGGTTTTTACAGCTCTCGTTGAGCTTTAAAACGTAACGATTTATGTACTTACCAAGAAGAGATGTTTACAAACAAACGAATTAAATATATTCTTTAGTATGAAGATACGACTTGCATTTATAAATCTATACTAATATTATAAAGCTGAAGAGTTTGTTTGTTTGAACGCGCTAATCTCAGGAACTACTGGACCGATTTGAAAAATTCTTTCACTGTTCGATAGCCCATATAATTTGCCGTGGTAACCGACGCCCACGCGGGCGGAGCCGCGTGCAAAAGCTAGTATATATGTTTTGTACCTTTTCAAATACCAATAGCCGGATACTGAAACGTCAATCAGTTTCAAGCCGCTGTTAAGTCTCATTTTGTCTCTGTCACTTCAAGGTATGAATAGACATTTAAGAATGTGTTAAAGTTAACTGAAGTTTCAGTATTTTGCATTATTTGGTAGCGACAGAAAAGTGAAAGATGGTTAATCTTTAACTTACAGTACATAAGGGATTACGGAGACGTTAATTCATATACCATATTTAAAATTGTTTTTTTTAAATACCTACTAAACATACTACTTACAAACAACATAGGTACAATATTTGCAAACATTGAATAGTAATGGTGAGTTTATAAAAAATATAACACAGGAAATTAATTCTGTACTTACCGACGAAAAGTATGGAATTAATTTCCTTCAAGTTATTGGATTTTCCTTTTATTTTTTCAGGAAAACCTTGGTTTTTATATTGACTACCTCTACGATGTAAATTCTGTTATAATATTTACTTTGGCATTTTTTTATTGCTATAAAATAATGATCAAAGATAGAAAATGTTAGTCGCTGTTTAGTAAATCTGGTTATGTTTTTTACAACTTCAGCGTCCATGAAATAAGTTTATAAGTTAAGATTATGTTTATATAATAAAGCTCTAATGTTCATTTTCAGTTGAATAGTCTAATAATATAGGCACAGTAAACTCGATGAGAAAACTTATCACAAAGTTTTTTAATATAGGTATATTGTGCTAACATTTTTATATTATAACATATCTATATAACTTTTAATATAAACCTTCTAAAACCCTAAAGTTGTTATTCTATAAGCTGAATATACGAAGTTAATTTACAAAAGCTATAAGATACTAGTGGTTAACAGTCAGTCAACAGACAAACAGAGAGCCCTACGTGTCGACTATACATATTTAAAAACAAACAATTCCCAAGATACTCTTTTGTATAACGTAACGCAAAATTTACGCCCCCGGCCAGCTTGCGTACACGAGAAATTGGTTCAAATTTTGTATTGAATTATTTATTTAGAGCCTAAGAGAATGTATAAAAGTGAGGAATGAAAAGATATTACTTAATATTAAAGTAGTGACGGCGATTCAATACAAGCTAGTTTGACTAGATTATAATACACTAGCTTCTGCCCGCGACTTCGTCTGCGTGGACTTCAGAATTGGGTCCAAAAATAAAGGATAAATGGGAAAGTAATGAAAAATTTGAATAAAATTTTCCTCCGTGTTATAGCTTGCGCAGTAATAGAGAAGAATACCAAATTTCAAAGTTTTCTGCCCACGGCTTAGCTCGTAAACAGTTTTAAATTTTCCTTAGGATAAAAGGTAGCCTATGTTCTTTTCCGTTCAAATCAATCTTCAAATCCGTTCAGCCGTTTTTGCGTGATTGAGTAACAAACATCCAAACATGCACACTTTCACATTTATAATACCTATGTATTAGTAGGATAGACCAGATTTCTGCCTAGATATGCTAGCTTTCCCAAACTAAGTTGGATTCAGTCTTACCGGATTTAACTGAATACCTTATTTCACATGGAGCGACTGCTTATCAGATCTCCACAACCCATTTTGTAGAGTATCCCATACTAAGACACCGTACCGGCGGTGGAAACCAACGGCTTAACGTGCCTTCCGAGGCACGGAGTTGTCTCGGTATGTTTACAAATGGTGTCCCATCTAACAACAAAATTCTATAACTATAAATAATACTACAATAGCTTTAACCCTTAAAAAATCGATTGCATGTTTACATGAAATCGATTATTACTTTACAGTTTTTAATAATCTCACCCATTTCCTGTACTCCAATACAAATTAGGTATTTATAATAGCACAAAATACAATGAACAATTTGTCATTGCTTTATTCGAATCTAAAAACACGTGGATGTCGCTTTGGGCAATAACTACTTTATAAATAAATTTATTGAACAGTCGCTGGACACGTATCGATGTTGTCATCCAGTTTTCATATTCATAAAAGATAATATTTGCATTGGCAACATTGGTAACGAATGCTCACTGTGAATATTTCTACAATTCAAATTCGGTCATTTATCGAAATAGAATGGAACATTGTGATATACATATGACATACTGCGCCTATGACAAGGGTTGTTGAGGTGCTTATCCACTGTAGCGCACGCAGTGAACGATGTGCACGCCTACGTTAGTCATGTCTCCGCTTGTTTGCGTTTGGATGTTTCATGCTTAGCGTGTCCGTGGGTTATATTGGATGTTATCACTACCATTTTAGTAGAGCGAAGCTTGTCACACGTGCGTAGCCTCTTCGTGGGCAGCAGAGGAGCAGCGCTTTTGTTCTTGAATTTAATTCCTACTAATTGAAATTGTGGCGTTTTATACTCATGAACATCTAGCGCCCAGCGCCAAATTATTGCAATATTATGTGTCCATTGGAAGGAACTAAATATAGATTAAACGTTGCTTCATTGAAAGGGTTTGTTACCACGATTTTATCCAGTATTGTGTTAGTTACAAAATATGGAAGGTGCTGGTGAAGGTGAAATTTCTAATAAATTACTTTTCTTACCTTGGTTTTTCTCACGTATAATTTCAGTAGAAAAGAAAGAAAGCAAGAAGTATAAACTTTCAGAATTTCTATTCGCTGTGGAGCTATTGTTCAAATATTATGACGCTTTTCAAGTTGTAGAATTCCTTACACATTCCTCAAAAGAAACAGCGAAATTAAGTGTTTACTTGTAACTTAAAAGTCACCATATAGATTGTAAATTTATTGCGAGCTTGGTACTCGTAGATCGAAAAAATGATGACTTCTAATTTACAAATGACCACGTAAAAGGGTTTGTAAAAATCTTCTATCGGTAACAAGAAACTCATTACATTAAATAACTAGTTTAAATTAAATAGACATTATGTTTTGCAATTATTTTGCGAAAAAGTTCTAAATACTTTTCATTTTGGACAACCCAATTAAATACGGACCAAGGTCGCTCGCAAACTGGCACCTATGTCATGTTAAAGTTAGTTTCTCTGTCAAGTTAGTTTGTGCAGCTGTTTGACCCAGTCTCGACCTCCTATCCTTTAAAATACTGTTCAATACAATACTATATATGTATAAGCATACCCTATTAAAATGTTCCTTCCAAAACAGTATACAAGTTGTAGTGTACAGAGTCCATTCAATAGGTTTTCCGCCCAATAATAAATAGTTGCAGCAAAAATTTCGAAGTTTCCATATGTTAAAATAAAATTATTATCACGTATTTTATTGATTTATCATTAAATAATAAGTTGAAATAAATTTATGACACAAAAACTTATAAAACTCGTTTCATTTAATTTCATAAAGAACTTAAACAGGAGAGAAGTAGAAGATATAAAAGTTCACAGTAGAAAATGTTTTCTTTGACTAAATTTATGGATACCTTGTTACCTAACACATCACTTGCACAAACATATTTGAAGCAGCTCAGAACAAATATTCAAGATTAGATTAAAAATAACAGGTGAAATAAAATTCACAGCTAGAAAGTCAGCCAGTGCGACATTCTGGCCATGAATATTAAAAATAAACAACAGCTTCGCTATCTTCAAAATAAAATAAAAGAGTCGTGTTCTAATTTTGAAACTGGTTCGTATTTTTTTATAACCTTAAACACGGCAATGAGAACAATAGACTCCCGTGGTAATAAAACAAAGGAGGGACGATGAAAACCAGTTTGTTTCAAATAAATTATATTATTACGACTGATGATATTATTTCTCGCTATAAAAACGAACGGTTATCGATAACGAACGTTTTGATTGAATATTTATTATTATATCATTGTATCACAAACAAAGATGGCAATTATGTTTGTCAAAACAATAACTAAAAAAATATAGGTCGCTTGGAGTAACCAAAAATATTGAGGTTCTCATCTTGTTATGTTAAGATGATATCTACTGAATATATTTTTTCGTCTGTCTTATGTACACGAACATACTTTTTTTGTTCTTTTATTTAGTCTTAAGATTTACGGATCAATCTATATTTATGGAATAAAAATGTATTGAATAGGACATAGGACCTTTATCCTAAGGAGCATTACATTTCCTTATTTTGAAGCAACTGAAAAATCAAGTTTAAAAAGAAATAACTGCCTTTGCAAAGTTGCAACAACATAAAAGAAAAGGACGACGTAAAATGAGAACCTGTGGTTGACGAATAATTTCCGTAAGAACTAGAACACAAAGAAAAAAAAACATCGGTCTGTATATTTCCCTTAGTAAGGGTAGCTCTGCACTGAGCGGGAATCGGCTTAAAAAGAAGTCGCTCACTATCAATGAATTCCCATTGACATAATGCTGTTCGTAGACGGATTAAGCTAGCTGTGTCGATTAGTCACAGGTCTTAACATCATTCGTCGATGTTTACTGAAACAGTATAAACAAAATCTTTAGTAAAACTATTTATTTGTCATTGTTTTGTCTGTGTTCGTTTGATGTTTTTGGTTTTTTTAACGGTTACTAATAAGATTGACAACACCAATTTCAAAGATATATTTTTCTTTTTTGTAATCTTATTTTTAAAGCTTTTGAATTATTTTCGAACTAGGTTTTTGCATTCTGTTTTCAAACATCTATTAAAAAACCTTTATTGCCAATTTTATGTCTTAATTTTCAGTCGATTTCAAAAGCAATTAAAATGGTAGCTAGTATCAATTTGTGCGATAGTGTACATTACATGTTACAAAGTCTGCTGGACACGTCAGTGTAATTGCTTCCACCATTACTCTTTATATAACAGAGATCAGAAAGTCATTTATCACGGGTCCAGTGTATTCACTGCCGTTGATCGCTGCCTTATTGTATGAACTTTTTTACAGATAGCGTTCGCTTTAAATACAGGCGAACATTTTAAAAGGTTTTTGTTTTGAAAGCGAATTGTTTAACCCCTTTATGTTTTACAAACTTAAGTAATTGAAAATTTTAATAAATGCTGTCATTTATCTTCATAAGATCAATCATGATGTATTTCTTCTAACAAAGAATTCAAAATAGATATTTAACAAAATCCCTACCCAAAAACTACTTTAAGTGTAAGAATATTCTTTAAGCATACTAACATACACTAAGGGCTTATTTCACAATCGTCAGATAACTTCATTCGAGGAATAATTTTGAAATTTTGACAGTTGTTTCATACAAAAACTGTCAAACGTCAATGTTATTCGTCGAATAAAAGGCCCTAAGAAGTATAAAATACCTACACTAATTTTATACTTCTTAGGGATAGAATTAAAATAATATTCAACAAAATTATTAAATGAAATACTTATAATGCTACCGTTTACTTACTTATAACATTTATATAAAGTGTCATACTGAAGAGGTTAGCACTCTCTAAAGTCAAGTGACTTACAAAGTGGTTGTGTAAACACTTCCATGGCAGCAGTGGATCGATGACCGAGATATGGCTAGTCTTTTAATATAGCCTATTTTATATAACAGACGGCACAATTTACGACTCTATTCTTTCTTGAAATGTTCAAGTTCTTTGCACGACCAGTTGTTCACCCAGGTACATAACACATAAAACATTGAATTAGTTAGTCTAATAGCAATTTTTTACACAACTTGTTACCATATATATTATTATAGACTGGAGTAAACGTTAATCGTTTTAAACAATGGAATATGTTACGTTATCTATATATTCTTGCGCATTTTGCTATTAAATTGAAACATATTGTATTGATGACTGGCACCTACAGTCAAACCGTTTATACGGTTTTGTAGGGCATTGTATATGTTTTTTATATTGTAAATGTGTTTGATAAAGACCATACCATATAATATTATTAAAAGTAAAATTGAGCATAACAACTATTTTTTTTTTAAACTAAAGCGTGGTAAAATCGATTCTCATTTTGAAATTTATGTTTTTTTTTCTGTTATTTTAAGGTTGAGATAGTGTTTCCATTATGTTATAGTTTTACGGTCTTTATAGGACAGGAATAAATAAGTACATAAACTTACACAGATGATTAATATTTTCAAACAATAAAATTCTATATAACTATTTGACGTCAGAAATTCTGTTGGTAATTATTGAAGTCCAATAGGTTATGAGATTTATTTTGTTCAGATACAAGCAATCGCCGAGTCTTCAGCGTGATGGGATATCGTGTAAATAAAAAGGAATATAAAGTAATGGAGTTATCGCCACCTAGATTAAAAGGTAGGTAAATATTTATATGTAAGTGAACAGAGCCAATCGATTTTCATCTTGCGGTCCTTTAGGCAGAAAAAATCTTGAATAGGATTTTGTTCAAACTAATTTGCTAAAGAATGATAGGCCTGATTTACGAGCTGTTTAAGGTCAAAGGTCTGGTTTTAACAATATTTTTTGTATTTTTTTTTTCAATGCACGTAATTTTCTTTTTATGAGGGTGAGAGCTTTAAACTATTTGAGACAACACTGCGCATAAAACTCACATTTATTCATTATTAGTTAAAGACGTTATTGCTTTTTTCAAATATTATGTTACCGGAAATCTTTCGCACATTTTCCCTAAAGACGTCAGTCGGTCTAACCGAAGCGATCTTTAAACATAAATCCAGATGCATCAATAACTCATTTATATTCCAACCAGCGCTGCAATATTTCATACAAATACTTGAAACACAATCAGATTTCAATGCCAAACATATTTGTATAGGATTTGTTTATCCCTTTGTAAACATCGCGCTAAGGTTTCGTGCACATGGCAGCCGCAGAGGGCTTGCTAACGTAGCCTTGAATTCAATTGGCGAAGCACTTTAATGTGTAGTCAGTAGCTAGAGCCAGATTGTGTTTATGTGTACTTGTAGAGCAGGGAACAGGTACAATATTTACCTAATACCCTCTAACTCGTTTTCAATTACAAGTCTCAAGGTTTGTTTGCTTCTAGATCGATGTAACTTCTTTTACTCGCTCTGAACCTGTATTGGGAACCACTTCTTATTCTTGTCTTCGTTCGGTTCGCTCTTGTTAGAGCGGTCGTGATCACAATGAGGCATCCACATAACGTCTGGGTAAAATAATATGTTGGAGATTAAATATTATATTGATATTTTTAATAACAAATATATAGTAAAACTTTCGCCAACGGCTTCGCCCGCGTGGATATCGGAAGTCGCGGCTGTTTAGCATAAGGACGGCCTTTCTTAAAGTTCTGGTTAATTCCATAAATTTTGTTAACATCCATTGTTTGGTGGAACCGTCAAAGCGAAGAAGAGACGGACAAACGAAATCCCTACTTTTGCTTTTATATTATTATAGTGTGGGTTAAAAATGGGTATTCTATAATGGAAATTATACAGAAAATTCTCAAGAGAACTTGTGAATAAACTAAGTATCGGAAGGTTGTACGTGAGGTTCATCGCTAAGCCAATACGCCAACCAAGTCGTCAAATATGCATTAGACAGTCAAGTGTTCTGGCCATTAGCCACTCAGTAGAGCGCTACTATTGGCTGAATGGATTTCAAATTGAAGAATAAAGTTCAATTTGAAAGTGCTTTTTTCAGTTTCAGTCCTAATGAAACAATTCCTATTACTAAATGTTTTTAAGTATCAGTCGATTTTGGTGGCCATTCACAAAAACGACTATAATATTGTAATCTTCTTTACATTGGTAGTGTAAAACAGGTCGCTCCCGCTGTTTGTACGCTCAAATCTATTAAACTACGCAATGATTTTAATGCAGTTTGTAGAAATTGATAGAGTGATTCAAGAGGAAGGTTTTTGTATATTATTACTGGCATCTATTTCTGTACTGCCTGTGTAAAGCCAGGGCGTATCCGTGGGTATATTTATATTGTATCAATAGAACGATATTCATGGTAATTATAGACGTATTCAAACTGTTTATGTAGGTTAAAATACACAAGCGCGAAACCCTAATTAATTTCGAGTTGATTCGCACGTGCGGGAATTGTATAATCGAAAATAGAAAACAATTTCACAATAATCGAATTTCGTTTCGGTGATAATATCTAAAAATTGCTGCATTCGGAGGTCGACTGCGGACCGGTACTAGCCACGAATTAAATCGACTCAGCTAATATTGACCAGTGTTTCAATTTGTATGTTAATCAGGCCACGCTCGGTCCGAGTTAGGACACTTAACTCCTGAAAAACTGTTTTGGTAACCGTACACAATGAATAAATGTATAGCACGGGATTAGAACCGCCGAGCTTTATGTACCGTGGTACGCAAAAACACATGGGATTTTTGTGTTCTACATTGTTACTTTTAATCGTGTAACAGCTGTTTTTACTGTTATTTAAGAGGCGAAAGCGTCACGTCATGTTTAACCAAAATACTGGACAACTTGGATACAATCAAATACTATCCCATATCACTGTAGTATCTATCAAAGCTTGAGAGAACAGTTAAGCACGTGCTTGGCGTCAGTATTTCCTATCAAGCTACATACGCTGCCAAGATCAAGAAACACTTAATTTGATCTCTACATACTTAATACAACATGAATGTGAAACAAGTAAGTATGTAGTACCGATGTGCTGAAATTCAATACGACCCGAAGGGCGCACTGACTTGACTCTACGCTAAAGGTTCGAACCCTTTGAAACTCATACATATAAATTTGTTGAGCCTACGTACATAATTGCTTACAATCAGGACGTTATTGGAGTAATATATTAATGTCTAAGTATGCACGTATATTTTGAAGTAAACAAAAGACTAACTAAACAAAAGAAATCCAAACATAAAATTATCCAAAAATTAGGCAAGATTTCAAGCAAATTTCCGTAAAGAATGGGCAATGAATTATCAAAGATTCCTTTACACCCGCATCTGTCTTTATATTTATATGTAAAAACAATATCAGAGAAGCAAAGCGGTCCAAAGGACCAGGACGCGCAAACAGACTGGTCTTTGTACTCGCTGACCCAAATTACCCCACTTTAAATGCAAATCATACACCACACAACGACCGCGTACAGAAGGACGTTTAATTCCAACGTATTTATTTTTATTTTATTTTACTTATCGATGTAGTAACTCGTATCGCGGGAATGGTCGAATATAATGTGCCATCTGTTTTTGAGGAAAGTACGAGTAAGTGATTCGTTTTACCCACTTTTTCACCCGAAAAAATGATTCAATAATGTATCAAAAGAGGTATGAATAGACAGTGAGCAAATGTGGACAACATCACATACATTGCTGCGAATCCAATGTACGTAGGTGATGCACTTGTGTTATGGAATCAGAGACAACGAAGGTACCACAAACATCCAGAGCCGAGACAATGTAGAAAAGTGTTTCCTACATTGCCTCGTCCGGAGATCGAACCTGGGAACGAAACCTAAGAGCTAGCGAAACCTTGAAAACCGGTGTGTACGCCACTCGACCACGGTGACGGAGGTCTTCAAAAACAGTGGATGGATAAAGGCATTTGAAGACCAACAAAAACGCATGATTGTGTGAAAAAACGGAGACAATGCTGGGATAACGAGTGGTCAGTGGTAGAGATAAGTGGAAACAAAGCTGCGACGACACAAAAACTTAAAAAACAGGTTCAGAGACAGACAGGGAGAAGAAGAATGTAACATTACTGGATGGAATTTTTGGTGTGAAATTTGCATAAATTCCACAACCAAAAATAGCTACACCATTTACGTACTAAGCAGTCAAATAGCTTTATATAAAAATTACCTCATTTTAAATCACAAACAAACGTACCATGAAACTAAATGTAATTAATTAACCCACATACAATTTGGCCCAAGGATCATTTAGTTCGTAGCGTAGAAATTAAAAGCAATAATTTACATGTATTCGCGGCACGCATATACCATAACAATGAATATAACTAAGTACAATTGTATGAGAACAAAGATACAGTAATTCCGTTGTCAGACGCAAGGAATGGGTCCTATAGTGATTACGCGAAAGACTTTTTCAGATAAGTGGTCCGAGGTCAGTTCCGCCTCGCATCCGCCTTTTTATCTCAGCTACATCGTCTGACACACATACACGAACGTTGGGTGATTGTTGCAAACCCTAGGCACGGTAATACTTATATTACCGTGCCCTAGGATACCGTGATAAAATATATATTAAAACTATTCGAGCATGATGTGGTCTAACTTTAGGAAAACAAAAACGAATCAAGCACTGTAGCAGGTAAGACATAACATTTAATAGAATTTAAAATATTGATAAACAACCTTGAACAATGCTAAGGTATTGTAACATCATCTGCCTAGCCTTTTCCCAAGCTATGATTGGGTCAGCTACCAGGCTTACAAATTTTGTGAATAACGTATTTTACATGAAGTGACTGCCTATCTGACCTCCACAACCAATTGCTAGGTAATACAGTATCCCATAGTAAGAATGGTTGTCAGAATTGTAATGACTTAACAACTGTCAAACATCACAGTCAGGACCAATGTGCCTTTCCGAGGCACGGAGAGGTCCTGGTATGTATGCGACTAGTCACCCATCCACAGACCAAGCGTACGGCTTACACTTAGCCAGGAGCCCCTCATTAACTCTTGCATAAATTACAAATTTAAACAAGCCTGAACTTATCATGTTATAATCCATATTATTCATAACGCCCGCATTTCATTTCAAGATAAGTTAAATAGGTTTATGAAATTAGTAAAAATAAAAGAATCGAATGTGTAAAAAACATTTTAATGTAATTTTACAGACCTTTTTCACCAGTAACAGGCTGCTTTGTTTAGATTTTATAAAAATAGATTCGAGACGCGACACATTTTAATGCTGAAATCAATTTTTCAATTTATCAATGTCAGTTGCGAAGTGGTTTTGACCGTATTTTATCTTCGAAATGAGGAATGGTAGAGCGAAAAAAACAGAGGATTTTTTATGTATTTTCTCAATATTTTTGTCTTTTATACTAGACTAGATACAGTGTGTTTTACATGTTCTGCAACCTCACGTGTATAGAGACTTCAGAGAGATCATTTTGTGTAATGACTAATTTATAAGAAGTCTTGTTTCAAAAATAATATTTCGTTTATTATGTTAAACAGATTACAAAACAAGTTCAACTCTGTGAACAAAAACTCGTGTGTTGAACGAAGAGCTAAAGATTCGGTAATAAGGAGAGTATCTAATAGGAATGTGATAGATATATAGAGGCTTGTACTTTTCCCTAAAGGCGGTAATATGAGCGCTTATTCTCATATTTCGGACACCATTCCCAAATCCCGGATCGCTACTTGGAAATACCCAATCACACTTTATCCAACCTGACACCACGACATTTCCTAATATGACCTCGAGATCTAATACCGTTTATTAATAAAAATAATATTAAATAAATAGGTGTATTGATTTATTTACATTTGATTAGAATACTTCAAAATGCAATCTAACCAACCAGAAACGCTTACTCCCAGCTTCTGTATTGGAAACTGGCTAAACAATAATCGGATACAATACCAACGCAGGATTATAATTGAAAATTGAATTCCTGGCACCTCTAGCCGCAATGTTATCATAGAGAATGTGCTCAGTTCTCATTCATGGATTACTTACTTCTTTGATGGAGCTCTTGCACGTGAAGCTGTAGGCGTGATTTGTATTCCAATGTGTAGATCCAACGGTCTAGAATAAATCTCAGACTAGTTCGCCCGATTTGGAAATCGATTTTCGGATGCAACCTAACTAACTAGCTAGGGTACAAAACTTGTTTCATACAAAAACTGTCAAACGTCAATGTTATTCGTCGAATAAAAGGCCCTAAGAAGTATAAAATACCTACACTAATTTTATACTTCTTAGGGACAGAATTAAAATAATATTCAACAAAATTATTAAATGAAATACTTATAATGCTACCGTTTACTTACTTATAACATTTATATAAAGTGTCATACTGAAGAGGTTAGCACTCTCTAAAGTCAAGTGACTTACAAAGTGGTTGTGTAAACACTTCCATGGCAGCAGTGGATCGATGACCGAGATATGGCTAGTCTTTTAATATAGCCTATTTTATATAACAGACGGCACAATTTACGACTCTATTCTTTCTTGAAATGTTCAAGTTCTTTGCACGACCAGTTGTTCACCCAGGTACATAACACATAAAACATTGAATTAGTTAGTCTAATAGCAATTTTTTACACAACTTGTTACCATATATATTATTATAGACTGGAGTAAACGTTAATCGTTTTAAACAATGGAATATGTTACGTTATCTATATATTCTTGCGCATTTTGCTATTAAATTGAAACATATTGTATTGATGACTGGCACCTACAGTCAAACCGTTTATACGGTTTTGTAGGGCATTGTATATGTTTTTTATATTGTAAATGTGTTTGATAAAGACCATACCATATAATATTATTAAAAGTAAAATTGAGCATAACAACTATTTTTTTTTTAAACTAAAGCGTGGTAAAAGCGATTCTCATTTTGAAATTTATGTTTTTTTTTCTGTTATTTTAAGGTTGAGATAGTGTTTCCATTATGTTATAGTTTTACGGTCTTTATAGGACAGGAATAAATAAGTACATAAACTTACACAGATGATTAATATTTTCAAACAATAAAATTCTATATAACTATTTGACGTCAGAAATTCTGTTGGTAATTATTGAAGTCCAATAGGTTATGAGATTTATTTTGTTCAGATACAAGCAATCGCCGAGTCTTCAGCGTGATGGGATATCGTGTAAATAAAAAGGAATATAAAGTAATGGAGTTATCGCCACCTAGATTAAAAGGTAGGTAAATATTTGAGGATCAAACGAACTTACCTGAAGTGAAGTTCGATCCAAATTATATGAGCAGCTTCATTCGACGCGATTTATATTTACATGTTGTAGTGGCGCTCCCAAGCGTCACCCTTGCACGGACGTTTAAAATCTATTTCTTTTTTATTATTATTTTTTTACTATGGTATTAAAAAAAAAAAGAAAAAGATCATAAACGTCTTGGGCTGTCAGATCGACTCGCTAACTCATTTTGTTCATAGCCGACACCTACCTAAGTTTTATGTATTTTGTATTTGTCAGGGATTTGGGTTTGTATTTAGGGTGGGATGTTATAAATCGCGTCGAATGAAGCTGCTCATATAATTTGGATCGAACTTCACTTCAGGTAAGTTCGTTTGATCCTCAATTATATTTCGCAGCTTCATTCTTAGCGATTTATATTTACATGTTGTAGGATGTTTAGAGCATACAAATATAAAATACACTCCTTATTGATACATTTATTAATCAGCAAGACATGAGCATTATCCTATAAGTACATTAATTGGAATGGTTTAATAACAGGGATCGAGCAAAATCACAATCGACTATTTCTTTATTATAAAACTTTGCAAAAGTACTAGTCCAGCCTGCAGTTTTACGTATTAAGTCTATATTAACTCCAATTTTGTTGGCTGTCGTGGTGGCCGCGTGGCGGGTACTATGTGCACCGAAAATAGACGTATCCACACCACTCTTATGGAGTGTATTTTTTATCCATGAACTTAAAGTCTGGGAACATAACTTTCGAAAAGGTTTTTTGAAACTAATAAATAAATGATTTCCACAGCCACGTAAAGAACTAGTTCTATTTAAATAGTCTTTAATGCAAGTAGCTGGACAGATACTTAGATTTTCTTTAAAAAAAAGTTTGAGAACGGGTTGGTATGCATTTGGTTTTGACGTCTTAATAATATCTGGGATGGTTATTAAAATTTCATCAGAATTCTTTAAATTTATATTAGGAACTTTTATTAATGCTAGAGTTTGTACTCTGTGTGCGGTGACAAGTGCCAACAAAGTTGCAGTCTTTTTAGAAAGAGTTTCTAAGGTGAGACTTTCATTTGGCCACTGACTCGAAAGATAAGATAAGACTATGTTCGGATTCCAGCTAACATTATATTTGGGCTGAGAAGGTCTCATCCTGTAAACTCCTTGCATGAATTTCTTAATCCTATAATCATCTAATGTTTTGTTAAACACAAAAATTAATGCAGATTTGTAACTATTTATTGTGCCGTATTTAACACCTTTATCAAACATTTCTGTGAAGAATTCGATTATTGCAGGTACAGAAGCTTCATGGCAATTATAACCGTGATTTTTACAAAATGTGACCCAACACCTTAGGCCGCTATCGTACTGCTTATAAGTATTTTTAGACAGAGAGTTTAAGATAATTTCTACAGACCGATCACTCAGCGCCATATTCAAGTATGTTTTCCTGACAATCTCGCGGCAACAAGTCGCAGTGTCGAGTGAAGATGGTGTTGACATCTGAAAGGTGATTTCAGTAGTTTAGTATTAGGATCAAATGTGATGCAACGAGAGCGGACTAAAGTTTTGAATAATGGAAACCACGGTTGTGTTGGCCAATATGGAACAACAACCACACCTTCAGCTTCGTCTGTTATAATCTTTCTTAACATTTTTAAAATTAAAGAAAATGGTGGAAATGCATAAAAATATATATTTTTCCAGGATAAAGTAAACGCATCGGTTTTCCATGCGTTAGGATCACTATGCCATGTTCCATATAAGCGACACTTGGTGTTAGAGCGACTAGCAAATAGGTCAACATCGAAGTTACCGAATGTATCAATAATTTTATTGAAAGCGTAGTCGCCAAGTTCCCACTCAGTATCCGAAAGTTGCTTGCGAGACAAAGCATCAGCTTCGAAGTTGTCCTTCGAATTGACATATGATGCAAAAATAAATATTTCCTTGCCTTCACACCATTGCCATATCTCCCTTGTTACTTCGTTTAAGTGAGGGTACCGTACGCTACCCATTCGATTTATGCACGAAATAGCAGTAGTATTATCGATACGAAGTAAAATTTCACACCGAGAGAGTTTCTTCGTAAACACTTTTAAACCGAATAAAGCTGCCTTAAGTTCTAACTCATTTATATGTAATTTTTGTTCACCCTTGGTCCAAAATCCGTTAGCTTTTTTTCTTTTACAATATGCACCCCACCCAGTTTGGGACGCATCAGAATATATTTCTAGTGTGAACTTATTCAGCTTAACTTTGCTAAAACCTTTGTCTATATTCTTAATCCACCAAGCCATATCTGATTTAACATCTACGGTCAAACTGCAAATCTGATTATAATTATCATTATAAAATAAATTTACATATTTAAAATATTCAAATCTCTTAGTATATAGCCAAGAATAATCTAAGGCTGGGCAAGCAGATATAAGGAGACCAATTAATCGTGTAAAATCATGTAAGTTGCATCTATCTTTACTGATAAAATGTTGTAAACGTTGTATAAGTTTATTCTTTTTATCAGATGGTAATTCTAATATCATCTTTGATGAATTAAAGATGAAGCCCAAGAATCTACAAGATTTGCTAGGTATAAGGCAACTTTTTTCTTTGTTTAAAATGAAGCCCAAGGATATAAGTAAATTTACAATTATCTGTACCTTATCTCGACATTCTTTGTATGATCGCCCGAAACATAAAATATCATCTAAATATGTAACACACAGTATATTTCTAGTTCTAAGGTACTCCATGACTGGTTTTAGCAACTTTGTAAAGACATAAGGCGCGGTACATAAACCGAAGGGTAGACATGAAAATTCGTAAATGCTATCACAATATTTAAAGCGTAGGTATTTACGATCCGAATCATTTATATTTACCAAGAAATATGCGTCTTTTAAATCAACTGACGCCATGAAACAGTCTTGACTCATTAATTTAGCGGCTGTTCTGTAATCCTCCATTTTAAAATGATTACAGTGAATAAATTTATTTAGTTTCTTTAGGTTTAAGATGAATCTTTTGTCTCCGTTAGACTTAGGTATTAAAAAAATCGAAGAAAGAAATTGACCGTCCTCATGATTACATTTACGAATAGCTTTAATATGTAAAAGTTTTTTAATAGAATTTTGATAATCTTTGCTCTCTTCATGTGTTTTTGGGTAATTTTCTGGATATTTGGTTTGTGACGGTCTAGTAATGAAAGGGATTGAATAACCTCTTATCCATGACAAAATAATTTTGTCGTTTGTAATTTCGGTCCACTTGTCATGAAAATGACTCAGTCGACCAGCATAATAACTTACCTCGTTTAACGCCGGTGCATCGGAGCTGGCAGCGGCGGCGGCGGCGGCGGCGGCGCCTGCGAGTGCTGCGTGCGGCCGTTCGTGCGGCTGCGCGGGTGCGCATATTGATGGCGCGGGCCTGCTTGTGTTCGTCCTGCTTCCGGCCTCTTCTGGTGCAGGACTTTGTAGTTTACCCGGTTATACGCAGCTATTTTCGAACTATTAATCTTTTGGGTGGTTTTAAGATCTTCTCCAGATTTTTGTACGATTTTGGCTGTCTTAACTTTTTCGTACAAGTTCTCGCCGAACAGAAACTTATCTGGTGTAGAATTAGTTAACGCATCTTTTGAGGCGGAATTTGTTGATGAGATTACAAATCGCTTTCGTGTCTCCGTCTCATAATGGTGCATATCACATAAGATACGGCATGCATCACTGATAGGCTTTACAACGTCCAATTTCTGTGAGTATTGATTAGAAATTATTTTCTCTAAAGTATGTGTTAAAGCTGCAACAGCGATACTCAAGTGTTTTTGCCTAGAAACCATTGACGCATCTCGTTTTAATAAGGCATCTGTCAAAACAACTTTGGCCTCTGGATTTAAAATAGGTGGCACAAGCAAATGACAATTGGACGGAATTAAGTACTCCTTAAAAATCTTTTCCTTATACTCCTTAGCAAGACCTTTCTTTAAAACATCAAGCCAGCGTGCCGCTATATCTTTGTGAACTGGATCGCCTAAAGTAGTCTCCGGTTCAGGTGCATCACCAAGGAGTTGGAGAATTTCATCATCCAATTGTATGTCACCTGGGACTGTTGCATCAGCACTCACGGTGGTGGCGGCGGCGACGGTCTGCGACGTTGCCGGCAGCGTGGGATCAGGCGCCGGCGCCGGCGAACTCGGTGTCTGCACGGGCACCTCCTCTGGTGGTGGCGTGGGGGACAGCGGCAGCGCGTACACCTCGTTGGGTGAACAGATTCGGCGTGGATCTGTTGGAACATAATTATGTTCTCAGTATAAAAATCAGATGGACATAGCCTTGTATGCGTAGCTATTCACATCAATTTTTTCTTAAGAACGGCAAGAGCCCTGACTTTGGCAATTGCGCATTCTGATTAGCAGACACAGGTGATGGAGACAACCCCGAATTTAGTTGTTCGCATCCCGTATGTATCGCTGGTTAACCAAGAATTTTATACGAATAAAAACTTACCGTCAAATTCCTCCTCCGACGAATAAATTATTCTTCTCTGACGTTTTTTCAATTTATCCTCTAATTTTCTAATCTTCCTTGTTATCCTCTCCTCACTAATTTCTCGTCTTCTTTTCTTCCCCATGTTCAGAGCAAAAAAGTTTACAACTTGAGGGTAGGTAGGTAGTCGAACTTTGTTGACGTGCGAAGGGTTCGGCACGGAAACACTGAATGAGTTAGCGAGTCGATCTGACAGCCCAAGACGTTTATGATCTTTTTCTTTTTTTTTTTAATACCATAGTAAAAAAATAATAATAAAAAAGAAATAGATTTTAAACGTCCGTGCAAGGGTGACGCTTGGGAGCGCCACTACAACATGTAAATATAAATCGCTAAGAATGAAGCTGCGAAATATAATTATATGTAAGTGAACAGAGCCAATCGATTTTCATCTTGCGGTCCTTTAGGCAGAAAAAATCTTGAATAGGATTTTGTTCAAACTAATTTGCTAAAGAATGATAGGCCTGATTTACGAGCTGTTTAAGGTCAAAGGTCTGGTTTTAACAATATTTTTTGTATTTTTTTTTTCAATGCACGTAATTTTCTTTTTATGAGGGTGAGAGCTTTAAACTATTTGAGACAACACTGCGCACAAAACTCACATTTATTCATTATTAGTTAAAGACGTTATTGCTTTTTTCAAATATTATGTTACCGGAAATCTTTCGCACATTTTCCCTAAAGACGTCAGTCGGTCTAACCGAAGCGATCTTTAAACATAAATCCAGATGCATCAATAACTCATTTATATTCCAACCAGCGCTGCAATATTTCATACAAATACTTGAAACACAATCAGATTTCAATGCCAAACATATTTGTATAGGATTTGTTTATCCCTTTGTAAACATCGCGCTAAGGTTTCGTGCACATGGCAGCCGCAGAGGGCTTGCTAACGTAGCCTTGAATTCAATTGGCGAAGCACTTTAATGTGTAGTCAGTAGCTAGAGCCAGATTGTGTTTATGTGTACTTGTAGAGCAGGGAACAGGTACAATATTTACCTAATACCCTCTAACTCGTTTTCAATTACAAGTCTCAAGGTTTGTTTGCTTCTAGATCGATGTAACTTCTTTTACTCGCTCTGAACCTGTATTGGGAACCACTTCTTATTCTTGTCTTCGTTCGGTTCGCTCTTGTTAGAGCGGTCGTGATCACAATGAGGCATCCACATAACGTCTGGGTAAAATAATATGTTGGAGATTAAATATTATATTGATATTTTTAATAACAAATATATAGTAAAACTTTCGCCAACGGCTTCGCCCGCGTGGATATCGGAAGTCGCGGCTGTTTAGCATAAGGACGGCCTTTCTTAAAGTTCTGGTTAATTCCATAAATTTTGTTAACATCCATTGTTTGGTGGAACCGTCAAAGCGAAGAAGAGACGGACAAACGAAATCCCTACTTTTGCTTTTATATTATTATAGTGTGGGTTAAAAATGGGTATTCTATAATGGAAATTATACAGAAAATTCTCAAGAGAACTTGTGAATAAACTAAGTATCGGAAGGTTGTACGTGAGGTTCATCGCTAAGCCAATACGCCAACCAAGTCGTCAAATATGCATTAGACAGTCAAGTGTTCTGGCCATTAGCCACTCAGTAGAGCGCTACTATTGGCTGAATGGATTTCAAATTGAAGAATAAAGTTCAATTTGAAAGTGCTTTTTTCAGTTTCAGTCCTAATGAAACAATTCCTATTACTAAATGTTTTTAAGTATCAGTCGATTTTGGTGGCCATTCACAAAAACGACTATAATATTGTAATCTTCTTTACATTGGTAGTGTAAAACAGGTCGCTCCCGCTGTTTGTACGCTCAAATCTATTAAACTACGCAATGATTTTAATGCAGTTTGTAGAAATTGATAGAGTGATTCAAGAGGAAGGTTTTTGTATATTATTACTGGCATCTATTTCTGTACTGCCTGTGTAAAGCCAGGGCGTATCCGTGGGTATATTTATATTGTATCAATAGAACGATATTCATGGTAATTATAGACGTATTCAAACTGTTTATGTAGGTTAAAATACACAAGCGCGAAACCCTAATTAATTTCGAGTTGATTCGCACGTGCGGGAATTGTATAATCGAAAATAGAAAACAATTTCACAATAATCGAATTTCGTTTCGGTGATAATATCTAAAAATTGCTGCATTCGGAGGTCGACTGCGGACCGGTACTAGCCACGAATTAAATCGACTCAGCTAATATTGACCAGTGTTTCAATTTGTATGTTAATCAGGCCACGCTCGGTCCGAGTTAGGACACTTAACTCCTGAAAAACTGTTTTGGTAACCGTACACAATGAATAAATGTATAGCACGGGATTAGAACCGCCGAGCTTTATGTACCGTGGTACGCAAAAACACATGGGATTTTTGTGTTCTACATTGTTACTTTTAATCGTGTAACAGCTGTTTTTACTGTTATTTAAGAGGCGAAAGCGTCACGTCATGTTTAACCAAAATACTGGACAACTTGGATACAATCAAATACTATCCCATATCACTGTAGTATCTATCAAAGCTTGAGAGAACAGTTAAGCACGTGCTTGGCGTCAGTATTTCCTATCAAGCTACATACGCTGCCAAGATCAAGAAACACTTAATTTGATCTCTACATACTTAATACAACATGAATGTGAAACAAGTAAGTATGTAGTACCGATGTGCTGAAATTCAATACGACCCGAAGGGCGCACTGACTTGACTCTACGCTAAAGGTTCGAACCCTTTGAAACTCATACATATAAATTTGTTGAGCCTACGTACATAATTGCTTACAATCAGGACGTTATTGGAGTAATATATTAATGTCTAAGTATGCACGTATATTTTGAAGTAAACAAAAGACTAACTAAACAAAAGAAATCCAAACATAAAATTATCCAAAAATTAGGCAAGATTTCAAGCAAATTTCCGTAAAGAATGGGCAATGAATTATCAAAGATTCCTTTACACCCGCATCTGTCTTTATATTTATATGTAAAAACAATATCAGAGAAGCAAAGCGGTCCAAAGGACCAGGACGCGCAAACAGACTGGTCTTTGTACTCGCTGACCCAAATTACCCCACTTTAAATGCAAATCATACACCACACAACGACCGCGTACAGAAGGACGTTTAATTCCAACGTATTTATTTTTATTTTATTTTACTTATCGATGTAGTAACTCGTATCGCGGGAATGGTCGAATATAATGTGCCATCTGTTTTTGAGGAAAGTACGAGTAAGTGATTCGTTTTACCCACTTTTTCACCCGAAAAAATGATTCAATAATGTATCAAAAGAGGTATGAATAGACAGTGAGCAAATGTGGACAACATCACATACATTGCTGCGAATCCAATGTACGTAGGTGATGCACTTGTGTTATGGAATCAGAGACAACGAAGGTACCACAAACATCCAGAGCCGAGACAATGTAGAAAAGTGTTTCCTACATTGCCTCGTCCGGAGATCGAACCTGGGAACGAAACCTAAGAGCTAGCGAAACCTTGAAAACCGGTGTGTACGCCACTCGACCACGGTGACGGAGGTCTTCAAAAACAGTGGATGGATAAAGGCATTTGAAGACCAACAAAAACGCATGATTGTGTGAAAAAACGGAGACAATGCTGGGATAACGAGTGGTCAGTGGTAGAGATAAGTGGAAACAAAGCTGCGACGACACAAAAACTTAAAAAACAGGTTCAGAGACAGACAGGGAGAAGAAGAATGTAACATTACTGGATGGAATTTTTGGTGTGAAATTTGCATAAATTCCACAACCAAAAATAGCTACACCATTTACGTACTAAGCAGTCAAATAGCTTTATATAAAAATTACCTCATTTTAAATCACAAACAAACGTACCATGAAACTAAATGTAATTAATTAACCCACATACAATTTGGCCCAAGGATCATTTAGTTCGTAGCGTAGAAATTAAAAGCAATAATTTACATGTATTCGCGGCACGCATATACCATAACAATGAATATAACTAAGTACAATTGTATGAGAACAAAGATACAGTAATTCCGTTGTCAGACGCAAGGAATGGGTCCTATAGTGATTACGCGAAAGACTTTTTCAGATAAGTGGTCCGAGGTCAGTTCCGCCTCGCATCCGCCTTTTTATCTCAGCTACATCGTCTGACACACATACACGAACGTTGGGTGATTGTTGCAAACCCTAGGCACGGTAATACTTATATTACCGTGCCCTAGGATACCGTGATAAAATATATATTAAAACTATTCGAGCATGATGTGGTCTAACTTTAGGAAAACAAAAACGAATCAAGCACTGTAGCAGGTAAGACATAACATTTAATAGAATTTAAAATATTGATAAACAACCTTGAACAATGCTAAGGTATTGTAACATCATCTGCCTAGCCTTTTCCCAAGCTATGATTGGGTCAGCTACCAGGCTTACAAATTTTGTGAATAACGTATTTTACATGAAGTGACTGCCTATCTGACCTCCACAACCAATTGCTAGGTAATACAGTATCCCATAGTAAGAATGGTTGTCAGAATTGTAATGACTTAACAACTGTCAAACATCACAGTCAGGACCAATGTGCCTTTCCGAGGCACGGAGAGGTCCTGGTATGTATGCGACTAGTCACCCATCCACAGACCAAGCGTACGGCTTACACTTAGCCAGGAGCCCCTCATTAACTCTTGCATAAATTACAAATTTAAACAAGCCTGAACTTATCATGTTATAATCCATATTATTCATAACGCCCGCATTTCATTTCAAGATAAGTTAAATAGGTTTATGAAATTAGTAAAAATAAAAGAATCGAATGTGTAAAAAACATTTTAATGTAATTTTACAGACCTTTTTCACCAGTAACAGGCTGCTTTGTTTAGATTTTATAAAAATAGATTCGAGACGCGACACATTTTAATGCTGAAATCAATTTTTCAATTTATCAATGTCAGTTGCGAAGTGGTTTTGACCGTATTTTATCTTCGAAATGAGGAATGGTAGAGCGAAAAAAACAGAGGATTTTTTATGTATTTTCTCAATATTTTTGTCTTTTATACTAGACTAGATACAGTGTGTTTTACATGTTCTGCAACCTCACGTGTATAGAGACTTCAGAGAGATCATTTTGTGTAATGACTAATTTATAAGAAGTCTTGTTTCAAAAATAATATTTCGTTTATTATGTTAAACAGATTACAAAACAAGTTCAACTCTGTGAACAAAAACTCGTGTGTTGAACGAAGAGCTAAAGATTCGGTAATAAGGAGAGTATCTAATAGGAATGTGATAGATATATAGAGGCTTGTACTTTTCCCTAAAGGCGGTAATATGAGCGCTTATTCTCATATTTCGGACACCATTCCCAAATCCCGGATCGCTACTTGGAAATACCCAATCACACTTTATCCAACCTGACACCACGACATTTCCTAATATGACCTCGAGATCTAATACCGTTTATTAATAAAAATAATATTAAATAAATAGGTGTATTGATTTATTTACATTTGATTAGAATACTTCAAAATGCAATCTAACCAACCAGAAACGCTTACTCCCAGCTTCTGTATTGGAAACTGGCTAAACAATAATCGGATACAATACCAACGCAGGATTATAATTGAAAATTGAATTCCTGGCACCTCTAGCCGCAATGTTATCATAGAGAATGTGCTCAGTTCTCATTCATGGATTACTTACTTCTTTGATGGAGCTCTTGCACGTGAAGCTGTAGGCGTGATTTGTATTCCAATGTGTAGATCCAACGGTCTAGAATAAATCTCAGACTAGTTCGCCCGATTTGGAAATCGATTTTCGGATGCAACCTAACTAACTAGCTAGGGTACAAAACTTGCGGCTATAAGTATCGGTTATTTAATGCGATACTTGTTATATTCAAAGTTTTCGTATTAACCTATACAAACTTTTGTGACCGGGATAATAGTGGGCCAGGCTTCGGATTAAAGTTACGGTCTTCCGCTCGAGAAAACAGACTCAAGAGTTTAGGTAACCCTTTGTAAAGATAATTATATCCATGAAGGTGATATCCTCATATTAATCAAACTATTTGCGTTGATGTGCAAATTGATATAGGTAGGCTGTTGAAATTATGAAATGAACAGTAAATACCCTGATTTTAAAATAATATCACATTCCATTTCGGTAATGCATTCCATTAATTTCACTGATGATTGGACACTATGAATTTGTTATATTGGTTAACCATCAAATGCCACAATTATTGTATTAACTAAATGACAATGTTTTATTCATCTTAGGCATGTTTTGATTGCATTATAGGTAATATAATGTCGGGCGTAAATGTTGTATGTTTCAAATTACTGTATATTCAAAATTCCTATTACATGTCCCATAAGGTTAAAGATAAAAATCGACTACAGAACCAGTGTTGTGAAATGCGTAAAAGGCCAAGTTTCTGTTTACAGGCGATAATAACCCGTGATAAGAAAAACAATTTGTAATAAAGTGAATTGAGAAAACAAAACTGTTTTATATCTGACGACCTCCGTGGTGGAGTGGCGTAGACACCAGTTCAAGGTGTCGCTAGCTTTGAGGTCCCGGGTTCGAAACACGGACTGTCAGTGTAGAAAATAAAAAAAGACACTTTTCTACATTTTCTGGGGTCTTGCTATTTGTGGTAGCTTCGTTGTCTCTGATTCTAAAACACAAGTGCTTTAGCTACTTACTTTGGATTCGTGCCAATGTATGTGGTATTATCCACATTTAAATATTATTAACTATTTTATACAAGGTTATTCTAAATCCGCAGTTCCAAAGTTCAATGGGAGCTTATTAGGTATTACAGACATTTGAAGTATTTTCTTCAACTTTCAACGAATGGCAAGATACTCGTATTTTTTCTACTACTCACACACTTGCGTTTAGATAATATAACGTTGACATGTATGCTATCGACAACTTTGTTAATGTGCCCTGCACAACTATCTAGTTTGCTGTGTGCACTAAAATATAACTTATTTCATAATAAAATTGAAAAGTTGTATTTTCTACACAAATTTTGGTTAAGCTAATAATATAACATAAAATATGAACCTATAAAAATAATTCACGTAATTGATATCGTATTATTTATCATAAATATACCATAAAAATAATCTACATCCATATATCTTCCAAGCATCTTTACTACAGTAAGGCACGGCACGAAAATATGAATGGATAAAACCACAACGGGTAAAGCTCTCTGCTTCAAATTCCCTTTGAAATGTTGCCAACAAACATTTTCAAATTAGTTAGGTACTTTGAGATCATCGAATAACGCTTTTACACACCTAACAAAAGTACGGTATAGATACCGTACATTAAGCGGCGTTAGATACGGCTTACACTTAGCCACGATCTTCAGCAGAAGACAGAAGAACAAAAGAAAAATCTGTCCCTATTAAGCGGTTGCTTGAAGAAACACAAACATATTTTTCAAGTCCTAACTTAGAAAATATCTTAGTGTATCTTCAGGCTTGGCCGATAATAGTGGTTAAGCCATACTTGCCGTGGGTAGTTCGTGAATGGGTGACCATTTGGCAACGTACGGAGATCCCTCCGTGCTTCAGGAAGCGCGTAAAGCATTAGTCCCGACTGTGATACGTTGATCTTTGGCAGTCACTGCTTCATTACAATTCTGATAACCTGTAAAATGGGCTGTGGAGGTCAGACAAGCAATCCATCGACGTAAAATACGGTATTCAGCTGCATCTGAGACTGGAACTCGACTCCAACATAGTATGGCAAAAGGCTAGCCAGTACGATTTAAAAAGGAGAACTTAGATCGAAACAAAAAAATACTGAGACATCATTTTATAAACAACTACGTTTGAAAGACGCAGTATTGACGGCCTGTTGGTCTAGTGTTTAGTGACCCTGAATGCTGAGCCGGAGGTCGTGGGTTCGATTCCCCCCAGGACAAATCGTTGTGTGATGAGCACGATCATTTGTTCTGTGTCTGGGTGTTATTTACCTATAATCAGAATGTATTTAGAAATATATAAGTATGTTTATCAGCTGGTTGCCGTAGTAGAGGCTCTGCCTAGTTTGGGATCAGATGGCCGTGATTGAGCTGTCCCAAAATATTATTTAACCACTATCTGTGTCAAGCAAACTCTTCTTAACGTTAATTTACCTACAAATGTGATTGTAAATTATAGCTCTACTAGATACTTAACAGTAAGAGAGAGGGTTACCTCTTTATTGGCGTGGGCGCTTCGAGCCACACTTTACAGGCATAACTGCGTTTATACCAGGTGCGTAGACCTCGTCCACTTAAGCTTTATAAATTACCCTTTTATTGTATCTAATAAAACAATACTGCTTTAATACGATAGAGTTACTGTTAATGGTCTAAACGATTATAGTATCTGCAGTAATTCAATTTAATCTTCACAGGCTTGTTCAAACTCGATTTTAAATCGGACCATTATTTTCAATCTAAAGTTTTATTTCAAGCTTATTTATTTAGATTGAAATTTTAATATGTGTATTTTATTCTATTTATTTTTATTCCAGCTGTGCATTCAAAATTATTTTCGAAATGTAAATACGGTTCACAGCTTTGTCAATGCCAAGGGAAATTCACGTCGAACTCCACTTAAAATTGATCACCGGACGGTTTATCTATGAAAAAGTGGCACGCTTACTCTCACAATATTGTCCTGGCCAGCTAGGAAAACAGATAGACAAAAACTGACGCCATTTTAACGAAGATTGAGTGACTAAAAACCGTTTTACAAGATATTTCCGTCCTATCTACACAAGGGAACACTGCGCAGGTGCGAGTGAGATAAAACTATGCCAAGTTTTTGTCTACCTACTTGTCTTACTGTACTGTACTTATGTAGAAAAGCTAATATTTAGGTTTGGAGTATTGTTTTAACAAGGATGTGTTTATGTTCTGAGAAACAATGTTTTAGCAAACGGGAACTAGAATATATACCCCATTTACATACATTATTATTTAGTTAACATTATTTAATATTATTATTACAGAATATAAACACATATCTGTTTTATTTAGTTAGTGTCAAGTGTTAGAAGTAGAATTTATTAAAATAAAATCGAAAGAAATATTTATTAACAATTAGAAATATATTTTGCCTGATAATAGTTTTTTGTATTATAAGTTAGAATTATTATTTTTATAAAAACTAATAAGTATTAATGTAAGTATAAAATAATCCCATAGATTTTTTCTCAATAAAGTAATTAAATATCAAAGCAGTATTATTTTTATAAAAACATGTTTATTTTATAAAAAAAATGATTTGACGTAAAAGAAAACCAAATCTAAACAGATTCAGACTCTTTGAAAATGGGCTAAATATACATAGGGGTAGAATGTTTTTAGATCGCTCATATAAACTCATATTGAATCAAGAAATGGTGAAGTAAATAAGTCCCTCAGAAGTATTTTTTACCTACTTACCGAGTACCTACCTACCTAGTATTTTTTAAATACTTCTGATTCAGTACTGTGGTAAAAAAAATGTAAAAAGGTAGTGTAAAAAAATACAATGGCTTCATAACGAGCTCAGCAAAAAGGTATAAAAAACATTTTTAGAATGATTTCCCTCAGCTAACATGCAATCGGTAGTAAATATCCTGAAACCGTGGATAATGAACAAACGTAAATATAGCCAACGCCTTATAACATTAGAATATTATCCGCCATTTATCTTGACGCCATTCCCGAGGGAATCCTGCTTCGAGCGCTATATCTGGATGCCAATCGGAAATTCAAACGAGGATTTTGAAGGCCTTGCATATCAGAACAAGTATTTTGCTGGGGATAAGTAAAAACCGAGTGGGTGCGACGGTTAGCAACGTTTACTGAGGCTGGTTCGCAGTCCGTGGTCGTTTTAAAAAGACCGTGGGCGTAACACTTTACTGTTTTCAAACGTGGATTATCTGATGGGACTTTTTAATATTAAGGAGGTTAAGTACAGTCACGAGCATAAATACACATAGCGAAATTGTAAAACTTATATAGCGAGAATATATTTTGTTGAAACTCAAAAATATATATATACATGATTTGAGAACTGTTATAATTTTATGTTGTTAAATGATTAAAACTTGAATTGATGTTGATTTCCTGTTAAATTATTGTTTTACAATTTCGCTATGTGTATACATATTTATGCTCGTGGCTGTAACTAATTCAAATGTCAAATGAAAATTAATATTAAAGTCAAATGTAAAATTATTAAAAGAAAAACAATTTATAAAAAAAAATCTACACTGGTACTAAGGTTATAACCGCTTTTAAAATTGTGTATGTCCAATGTAAAGTCATAGTGGTATCAGCCCTGCAACACTCCATACACTCCCCACGTAGTATCCTACTGCTACTACAGGCTGTTCAGCCCCCCTAGCCAAGAGACATTTCTACAAGCGATAACGATGATAGAAATCGCTTATATGACATTAAATGTATGGAAATGACATTTGTTTTCGATTAGTCACGAGACTCAGACTTGTCACTTTCATACATTTAATGCCATTTAAGCGATTTCTATCATCGTTAACGCTTGTAGAAATGTCACTTGGCTAGGGGGCAGAATAGATAAACAAAAGAAGTCAATTTACGGCTTTAGATACACTTCCAGCTATGAAATAGTCTGCAATATGAATAGAGGTGGGCTTAAATAAAACCGCTTTCCAGTGTAAGTGTACCAGGCATCTTATTTACTCAGTATTACAATGTCTGCCTCGCGTATTAGATTTATCGGAAATGTTACGAGAATCCTTACATTGAATTTGTAATGAAGAGTTGGGAGCCGGCTTGAAAATTTGTTCGGCTGTACGAAGAAATGTTTGTTATCGAATTGTTTGTTTTAATGCTGATCAAAATTCATAACTATTTTATCATATTTGTTCCTTATAATATACATAAGGTAGATAGACATAGTATTTTTTTTCATAATCCATTCTACCAGCAGCTTGCTCAACAAATGTACAACTTAGGAAATGGTAAAAAAGGGTGAAAAATTTCATTTTTACTAATTCTACATATTCTATTCTATTCATAATCGTTATAAATACGCCAGAGTCTGCTCATTCATTTGGATAATGAGAATATATATGTTTGTACACAAAGCTTTTCTAGTATTTGTTCAGTTATGTTGTTTAAACATTTATCATAAAATGTTCATACATATTTCGTAATTAGGACTCGTCTCTTCCAACACTGGGGTAAAAAGGTATAATTAAATTAACGATCCGGAAAATACAAAGGACTGTTGCTAAGAGAAGACAGGGTTCTGTTCAACAAAACGAAAGCAGTCACCTGAATATTATAATTGGAAAACAGATGAAATATTAGAATGTGGCAAGATTATGCAATTTAGTAATATGATATATGATTATTTGAATAGCAAAGGATATGCAAGATAAGACAGCTATTTATGTAATAATCTTAAGGTATACAGTCCTACGGTCCACGTCTCTAGCTGCGCCCCGCCGTTTTACTCGTGGGTTTAAAAGATTACTTTTTTTAGATAAAGAGATTGTCTTGCCAGCTCGTGTTAATCTAGGGTGTCAGCTACCTCCATTTCAAAATGCACACACATACACACTCACACACTCTAGCCTTTTTATTAAAAGTGTGACAAAAAAAAATATTTGCTTGGTTATTAAATTTCAAGTACAATACCTAAATCACAGTGATAACGATTAGATAAATTCCTTCTAAATCCTGCTTCCTTTTAAGAGCCCATGAAATATCTGATATCTGATAGCCACCAATCATTATATGTATGCTCTTTTATCGCTTTTGATATTTATAAGAAGCCTTTTCGCACCAAAGGAGGCAATTCGCGTTACTTTTTAATAAAGAGAAACGTCTGTGAATTCTGCAGCCATTGTTCTAAAAGAAATAAAAGAGGAGCGCTATGTAATCATGACTAAAATTTGTTCTGTTTTTAATTAGGTATATTTTTCTGACATATTTTCATAAGAGGTTTTATTAGATTTTCACTAAATACAAGTTTTGATTTATGCATAAAAAATACATTCTTAAAAATCCTTATAATTAAATCCTTTTTTCACACATCAGCAACGGATTTCAGATAATAAATGTTTATTCATCGCATTTTCATTATGATACGGGATTACTTGGACCCTCGGCAATGCCCGCCTTATGGCTAATGGAAGAATTCTACAGAGGACGTACCGCTTTTGTGGACGGAGGTTATAAAATGCTTTATTGTACTGTGACGTCACAGGTACTGTCCGTGCTGGAGAAATACTGCTCGTGGCATAACAAATATTTCCTTGGACATTTTTGCACGTGTAAAATAGTGCTTCGATTTAATATTTTATTTCGTTCCTTTTGTCTTTGCGGGTGAAATAGTTTCTTTTATACAAGTAAAATAATAAAAAGAGAGAGCACGATAGATTGACTTGTTTCCAACTTTATTTACAACAGGCAAAAATAATGTTAACTCGTCATTTTTTATATCTAGTTATAATTCCAGTCAATATCGCGACCTAACTCTTCGAACACGTATTTAGAGACTTCAAAAGTTATAACCGAATTGCTTGAACAGCAAAACAAGTGAGCGACACACCGAAACTCGTCTGTCAAGTTTATTATGTTAGTGTCGGAAAGTTTGGAGGCCGTTCGTATACCTAAACATAATAGATAAGTAGAAAGCCGCACAAGTGAGCAATATACATTGGACGATGAAATTGCCAATCTGTAGTTTAGTGCCCTCCTGATGGGCGTCATAATGCGTACAGTTTACGGACAAGTTTTCATAAGAAAAATAGTTTTAATATCGTTATTATTAGAGTTAATTGTTTCTTGTTCTGATCATTAAATGCAGGAATCTATAATACTGATAATATTGAATATTACCCGAATATTTTTATTCTTACAAAGGTGTTGAAACGTCGGGAACTAAAATCAAAATAAACCGCGATAGAATCCGATTAAAGTAGTTTTATTTCAATATAGATACCGTGATATAGATACCGCGATATAATCCGATTAAAGTAGTTTTATTTCAATATAGATACCGTCTAAAAAGCATAGCTAAATTCTTAAAAATAGTTTTATAAGTACTTGTATCGCAGCAACCCATGCAGAAAAAAAATCACTGGTGCATGATGTACCTATCGCATCAAAAGCTCAAAATATACTTGATGAAATGATAAGAAGTATAAGTACACACATCAAAAGTGTCTAGGGATCAAGCATTTTTATGCGGATTTCTTGAGATTGAGATGTGGCTTTGTAATAAATTTATGATTTTATAAATTTATATGGATCCTTTTTGGTGCATTTCATAATTCGAATCAGGAACTGTGAATCAAATTCGAGTAAAAGATGAAAATCAGCTGTCAATATTTTCCCTATAAAAACATACAACGCATTGAAGACATTATTAGTGCTACTGTTTCCCTACTACTGATTAAAACCAACGTTATTATGGAGCGGCGACGTCATTTAAGCAGGGAAGAAATGCTCAGAGCCGTGGGAATGATAGAAGCTGGTTCCCGGCAACGTACTGTGGCTTTAGCTCTGAATACAAGTCAGAGTGTTATCAGTCGACTTTGGACACGTTACCGAAGCACTGGTACCGTGGCTGAGCGCCATGGAGGACGGTATCGCTGCACCACACGGAGACAAGACCGATACATTCAAATCTTAACTCGAAGAGCTCCAACAATAACCGCCATGATGTTAGCCGTGAGGCTTCATCACTCTTCAGGGAACTTAATTAGCGACCAAACAGTCAGAAACCGCTTGCATGAAGTGAACCTTCATTCCCGAAGACCGCTACGGGTACCACCTATAGCAATGCACAATCGTAGGATTCGATATCAATGGGCTCTTGAACACAGAAATTGGGCAGAAGAACAATGGCGTTTCGTGTGCTTTTCTGATGAGTCTCGTTTTGGTATGAGACCGGATACAAGACGTATACGACACTGGAGAACCCCTGGACGCCAACAGCGATTAAAATCCTGCCAGGAAGTCCATCCTTATAGTGGTGGAACCATCATGGTATGGGCGGGTATTTGGATCGGCGGAAGAACTGAGTTGATTTGGATCAGAAGCAACCTCAACGCTCAAATTTATGCTGAGACGATTGTATCAGACGTCATCGTTCCTCTACAAGTGCAAATCGGTCCCTTATTTCAGTTAATGCATGATAATGCACGACCGCACACCGCAAGAGTTGTAAGACAGACTCTCGCCGCAGCTAACATCAATGTCCTGCCCTGGCCTGCTCAGTCGCCAGACTTGAACCCGATTGAGCATGCATGGGATATGCTACAGAGAAGAGCTCTGCCGAATATGGAGGGTATCCAGTCGCAAGAAGACCTTTTTTTGTTGTTGCAACGAACATGGGCGGCCTTTCCACAGCGTGATTTGGATGAACTCATTTTGAGTATGCCAAACCGATGTTCTTGTGTTGTTAGTGTTTGCGGTAGAAACACGGATTATTAATTGTTTAAGTTACCCAATAAAATTTTAAAGAAAACTGTTATTTCAGTCTTTTTTTTCGAACTTTTGTGTTAGTGGTTCAAATGTCAAAAATCCCTTTATTAGGAAAATGGCAAATTTCTTTATTAATGCAAAGGTGACTTGGTTTATCGTTACTGTGACAAACGAAAACACTTTATTCGATGAATCCTTAAAGAAAATTTTAATTAATATCAATCAGAAGAAAAGTTATTGCAAAAATATATGTTGATCCCTAGACACTTTTGATGTGTGTATTACGTTGTTGAGTTAAGAGTCAATTTGGTAATTCTTCGTTGCTCTTTGACTCTGAGCTTTTATGATTGACTCTAAGACGCTTACTTCGTCTGACAGTGTTTTATATGCCGCAGTAAATATCCCATACTTGGTGACTCACACACATTCACACAATAACAATCGGTGGGATACACTGAGTGTATACTGTATACATAGTGTTACTTCGTTATGTTATTTCTTATTCGTCGTATTGTCCCTAGAGATGGAAGCATTGTACGGTTATGCATTAAACTTGGGTAGAATATTGTGGTGACAGGTACGATGTAACTTTTGATATAATCTTATGGACATTAATCTTGTTTGCTGTTATCAAAGACGGGTTGAGTGTTATTTCTGAAGTAGAGTAGCGAAACCAAATTAAAATAATGGATCTTTTGGGTTACGAGCTTGTGGATAGATGAATATATTTACATTTTACATTATTTTTCTAAATTCAAATGACACAATGTTCCCAGAGCTTTATCTTTGGTGATTTTAAAGGCCATATCAAATAATTAAAACTTGCTGCAATGTATACCTATCCAAGTATTCTCTATCAAAGATTTAACAAAACAGTAAAAATCTTTAATGTTATTGGAACACATATTTTTCGTAAACTTGGTACACCATTGCCCGATGTCTATTAATTAAAAAAACGAATTTGATGTTTATTAAAAATGCAACTTTTCACTTTCCTATATAAATATCTTGGGACAATCTCACACACGGTCATCTGATCCCAAACTAGGCAGAGCCTGTACTATGGTAACCGGACAACTGATAAACATACTTATATATTTCTAAATACATACATATTATAGATAAATAACACCCAGACACAGAACAAATGATCGTGCTCATCACACAAGATTTGTCCTGGGTGGGAATCAAACCCACAACCTCCGGCTTAGCAGTCAGGGTCACTAACCACTAGACCAACAGGCCCGTCGTCGTCAGTATATAGTAAGTAAATTTAGGTATGCGGCAATTGGGCATTGCTTTTTATAAAATAATTACAATTATTTATTGTTTAATCAAGACGCAATATCTGGAAATATACCTTATTTTGTTTGCAATGACCTCTAAACAGATATTTCAAAAAAGAACACTGAAGTTATACAATTACAGTCATAATAGCCACAAAATACAGGTAGAAGATGAATGACGCACTACCCAAATATCTGATCCCGCAAACTCATCTCAAGAATCTTCAATACTTAAAATACTCGCCATGTCCCCTCATAAAAATGCAAATGGAAATCTAAACCATTATAATACATACGACTTGGATTATCACATCAACCTTTTGACTACGGCCCCTAGCATTATATTTACGGAATAACTGAAATAAGAAAAAATAGGACCACGATCGCATTGCTTCAGAGGTTTCCAAATATTTTGATTATTATTAAAACTTTATGTTGCTGTGATAAACGCCATGTAACTAAACGCATTATAGGTAATATTTTAAGTAATGTCAATGTTTTTAGTATTCACAGAGAAAAATGGCAAAAGAGCTTTGAAGAAGACATTAAAATAAACTTTTAAAAGTAATAGGTACACAAGTATTACTTTTAGACGTTTATAAAACATTGCAAAGAGGTTTTATAGCAATTTAGTGCCAGCTAGCATATTAAAAAATATATGACTAGAACAGGTTCTTTTTAATACTAAAGGTAACTAAAACCTAGGTATTTCTACTATTCACCCACTCATCCTATTTGAAGAGATCCTCCTTTTTAAAGAAACATCGTTAAAATCCATCTAGTTTTAAAATCAGAACAAATAGTTAGGATGGCTTAATACAACACCGACCTTGGCCGAGTTTCTGAGATCTGAAGTGGTAGCGAACTACGTGCAGGTCGGGTATTATAAAAACAGCGAGAATTGCTATTAAGAAAAGTATATAAGGAGGAAAGTATTGTTATACCCGGTTGTACGAAGTCTAAGTAAGGTACTGCTTTTCATTCTTGCCTGTAACATATTATACATATACAGTTCCGAAAAGTTGTTCAAATTTTCGATGTTATTAATTTGATATGAATTATTCAACTATCTCATTTTGAGCTAAAAAAGAGAATGGCAAAAAACCATCTCTTTTCAAAACCATGAAGACTTTATTATACCGGCTTATAAACGTCCCACTGTTGGGCACAAGCCTCTTCCCATATAGAGAAGGAATGAGCAGTAATCACCACGCTTGCTCATTGCGGGTTAGCGATTTCAGATTATTTTTTTTGGAATCCAGGTTTCCTCACGATGTGATCCTTCACCGTTTGTCACTGATGTCTTAAAATGATTTTGAAAAGGTCACATTGGTACTTGCCTTGGTTCGAACCGGCAACCATGAACATGCGAATCCGGTCATTGCTCCGCTAGGCCACCATGACATATAGGTAGCATGGCATAAAGACTTTAGTGTTACATAAATAACTTCATGTAAAATTAAAGTCTTTATTATACTAAGATTTTAATCCTCTGATACCCAACTCTATACAAGATGCATTTAGCACCTCTTTTCGAAAGATATCCCTTTCGACAACACCTTTTATAACTTTCGAATTCGGTTATTGAACTATAAGTTATTGCCAAGATATTTCAATGATTAAAAAAAAACAAAAAACAAGATGAAAGCAATAAATTCCCACCTTATTACCTTTTAACGTCAACAAGACCGTCGGCATTGAGTAACAAATTTATACCCTATTCTAGTTACGGGGATGTAAGCCCCACAAACGGTTTTGTTGGCAACTCTGTAATTAATTGAATACCTCAGTGGGGGACTGGATTCGTCCAAGAAATAGACCTTTCTTTACTAAAGCATTCGAGCAATTCAGGAACAGCTGTGAACCGTATTGATAGTCCGCAATAAAGGACCTCTGACTCAGCAAAAAATGTAGGGCCTCCTGTGTCTTACTTAACATTTTTGAAGTAAAATGCTGCGAAACAATTTGTAATATTGTAAGAATAATGTCGTTTTTGTCCGCAAATACAATTCATATGAATGATTCACATTTTGTAATATTTGTATAGTGAATTTAATTACCTTAAATAATAAATAAATAAATAAAAATAAATGAATGTCGACAACATCACATACATTGCTCCAAATCCAATGTAAGTAGCTAAAGTACTTGTATTATGGAATCAGAGACAACGAAGGTACCACAAACACCCAGACCCGAGACAGTATAGGAAAGTGTTTTTTACTACATTGATCCGTCCGGAGATGGAACCCAGAGCTAGCGACACCTTGAAAACCAGTGTGTACGGCACTCGACCACGGACGTCGCCAAACCTTAAGATTTATTATTATTTATTTTTTGAACTTAATTTAGCTGAATTAGATAAGAAAATACGAACAATGTGAACGCAGTATCACTTTGAAAGGAACATAAAAAAAAAAGAAAAACTTAATATAACTTAAAATACCTTTTAAAAAATATCTTTTAATAAGATATTCTGATATGGGTGACTTTTTTAACACTGAATGTAACACGATCCATTCCCAACTACAAACGGAAAAGCTAATTAAAATATGTAAAACAAACATTACACACAGTTACACATAATTGTTAAACGTTTTATGTATGTTTCAAACCGCAATCCACAATTCCACGAGAAATTATTCCCCAAGTTCACAAACCACTGACTTCCAACCATTCTCCTTATAGCGGGACATTATAATCCAGTGTCCCGTCCATATTTACAGCAGTTATTCCGAGGGTTCTCTTCAAGTAACGATGCCTTAGAGAATAATGCCACAGTTGACCAATAAATGAGATATAAAACGAGTGGAACTTATTTTTACACAAAAAAGTGAGATAAGGTTTGAGGGATGAGATTTAATTAAATGAATAATGTAGAAAAAGATGACTTTTTTTTATTTTTGAATAGCAAAAGAACCCGCGGTATTATTAAATTTTGGAAAATTGAAAGTTACCACTAAACTGACGTGTGACGTGGTCGAAAAACGTGTCTATTAGACTACTTGGAGTCCAATATAATATAAGTAAAAAAGGGGGTCTTTTACATTTAAAATGGTTCAGAACGCTAGTATTCATGTTTTTATTATGTAACTAACTAATATCTTTCATACTAGAACTGTTCTACTTAAGCTAGATAATACTGGGTGTAATTATTAAGTTATCGAATATCGCCACACAAGTTTCATATAAGCGGGCGTTCGACTTTGAGCCAGGAACCAACAGACAGAGTTTAATCTTCATAAAGTCAGCTGATATGTAGCTATCGATATTTCGCACGACATCGACATCACTATAATTTCGTATAAGATCGCTATCAAGCTTTGAGTGTTAAAAGATGATTACTTCGCAGCTGTCTTCTTTATGAATGCCCTTATTTTATATTTACGGTATTAACCTAAGTATTCGAGGATATTTTTGACAAGCGTATAACTTCATTGTGAGCTTCTTTAGATCATAATTTGTAAGGTTTTATTGAATCGTAATGTATTTATACATATTTAGTTCTAGGGACAAAACAATATGAAATACTAGCTTCTGCCCGCGACTTCGTCTGCGTGGACTTCAGAATTGGGTCCAAAAAGAAACGAAAACTGTGAAAGTAATGAAAAATGGAATAAAATTTTCACCTGTGTTATAGCTTGCGCTGTAATAGAGAAAAATACCAAATTTCGAAGCTGTCTGTCCACGGCTTAGCTCGGAAATAAAAAACAATTTTCTTTCGGGAACTACTTAAGGAATCGGGATAAAAGGTAGCCTATGTTCTTTTCCATGTCAAAGGTTACATGCATACCAAATTTCATCCAAATCCGTTCAACCGTGTTTCCGTGATTGAGTAACAAACATCCAAACATCCTAACATCAAAACATCCAAACATCCACACTTTCACATTTTTCTAATATTAGTAGGATGTGCCTGTATGTTATGTATATGTGTGTTATGTATTTAAATTCATATGCAAAATTAGCCGTCAGTAAATAAAAGTGTATAAATATAAAACATTTTGAATTTAAGCCTCATGAATTCAGTACACAAGCCAATACATTACCAATTCAAAAACTTGGCAAGTTCCTACCGATGTAGCATTTGCAATGTCACATGTACTTGTTATGTAATCAAGAACTATTGGTATGATGAACGAAACCTCGACCTGAAATCGCCAAACGTACGTGTGGAAGTAGAAAGTAGATACTCTCTTGTTTGCATAAAAGTATATGAAAGATATTATTTTTGAGAAAATTGTGTAAGCAGTTTTACAATAGGAGTCCGCTGTACCCAGTCAAAAACTTGTGGGGTTAATTAAACAGTTGCTCCATATAAAATATATTATACGGTATTCAGCTGTATCCCGCGTGACTGGAGCTCAAGCCTAAAACAGCTTGGAAAAAAGGTTAGGCAGAAGAAGAATTGTAACTGTATACGAGTAATTATATCGTTATAGTAACATTAACAAGTGTGTGTAGATAAAAAGTACTCTAATTACGTCACCATCATAATATATGGCTACACAAATATTATTGCATACCTATTGATAATAAACCTATAACAGAAATCATAAATCGCTTGCATTAACTTTCCATGAGCTTTTAAATAAAAAAAACTAAAAACCAAGACTGCAAGCTCTCGCAACACACACTAATCATTACCAAAACAGATGTTCTTTAAAATTTTACAAAGAACACAAAATATCAAGGAAGTTAAATAGTTCTTTGGGGTTGTTTGGCTCACATCCAACGAACAGCTGTTCAAATTGACCCCGTATTGCAATTGAACAACAGAAAAGAAGTATGAAAAATATATTCCTGAACTCTAACTTAAGTTATAATTATTCAATGGACGTTATTTTGTATGGTACATTTTTAACATACTAGTTAATTGCGTATGTTTGAAGATATGTTTGTTTCAGTGGCACAGTGTCAAGAAATAAGTATACCAAATACTTAATATTTTATTCGAGTAGATACATATTCTTACAGTATTAATTGAAAAGAAGTGCGTATATTCAAAGAGGTAATCAGTTGCTTAAAACTGAACTTAAGATATCGACCTATGATCCTAGAGGAAGGTTCTTCAGTTTTATGCACCTGACTCTTTTTAAATTAATCCTGTATGTAATATATATAATACCATCCTGGCTTGATCAGTTTCAATTCTCCTACTTACTATTTATATTTTTTCGCTTATTCATACAACCAAATTGAACCAAACAAACTCATATCTTGACACAACGCTTAAATAAGTGTGATTCAATTAAAATTTGAAGATGCAATCTTATCTCAGATCATGTAAAACAGTAATAAATATAACATGTAATTCGTTGCCATAAAGTCGAGCTAAACAATTCAGTCAAAATTACGAACATAACTAAGCCAAACAACATAAAAACGAGAATGTTTTAACAACAATTTTGTAAAGTACAAATGTTCAGAAATACAGTTTGCGAGTCCCAAGTGCTGTTACATAAAAGAGACAATTAGAGAGAATGATAGTTAAGTAGCTAGCACCAACTTCTATTCGTAAACGCTAACTTACTTTTATTACTGCACTAGATATCTTAGCTACATTAAGCTCCTTTTAAAAATTTCACGTTGAAAATCGCACTTAAGGCAAAGCAAAAAGGTGTCTTAACTTTTATTCTTTAATTATTCCTTGCTGAATTAGTGGAGTAAGCTGAATAACTGTTATTCCTTGTAAACTTTTTGTTGTGTGCATAGCGCTTCAAAAATATTTTACTATTCAAAAATAAAACATGAATAATAATACTCACTCTTATTTGCCATATTCTATAAAAATCATTAAGGATTTGCTCTCCTTCTCTCCTCCTCCTTTCCTCAATATATTTATGCTTAAAATCAAACAGAAAACATCGAACGACTGGCCTGTCGGTCTAGTGGTTAGTGACCCTGACTGCTAGGCCGGAGGTCGTGGGTTCGATTCCCACCCAGAACAAATCTTTGTGTGATGAGCATGATCATTTTTTGTGTCTAGGTGTAATTTATCTATATTGTGTATGTATTTAGAAAAATATAAGTATGTTTATCAGTTGTCTGGTCACCTTAGTACACGCTCTGCCTAGATTGAGATCAGATGACCGTGTGTAAGGTGTCCCGAAATATTATATTATTACATTGTTGTACACAAACGCTCTCGTGTGTGACGAAGGTTCTTGAAAATGGGGTTATTCATCATTTTTTCATGTAAGTCTAAGAATCAAAGTCAATATGAAAGGATATGGCATAACTACTGTTACACACCTGCATTTCAGAATACATTGTTAGCCATATGCAATAACGGTTGACCCTATTTCCATGTATCGGGCACAATTCCAAATTGTCATCGGCGTCTTAGAATACCTATGAATATTGTATAATACCAGCCTACAAATGTCCCACTGCAGGACACAGCCCTCTTCTCCTATAGAGAAGGAACGAGCATTGGTCACCGCGCTTGAACTTTACGGATCGGAGATAATTATCTGATTCCAATTTTTAGAACCCAGGTTTCCTCACGATATTTTCCTTCACCGTTTCCTTCTTTCAGTTCTGTCTTAGAATATGTAAGAAAGTAATTTTGAAAAAGTCACTTTGCCATGCCTGAGTTTGAACTGGCATGGCAAACATGTGTATACGAATCCGGTCCTTAAACCGCTAGGCCACCACAGAAAATATTACGTAGTAGATCTTAACAGCTTCTTAATATAAATATAAAAAGTATTCCTTTCACGAGACAAACGTTTTTGTAATCCATGTTTGTTCCAAGTAGGTGTACTTTGTGCCCGAGATATTGTCAAGCATACCTTGTGCTCCCGCGGCTTCGGCAATGGCACCAGGGTGTTTTTTGTCGGTATAAGTCTGATATATACCAACTTCGTACCCTCGTCACGAGTTGAAGTCATAAGAATTTTACCCCATGAAAAAAGTGGTTTTTGTGTATGTGCTTTGAATGTTTGTAGAATCGTCGTGTAGCAGGGATTTTCTACCGTAAGGGAAATGGTTTTTGAAGGAACAAATCTTTGCCACAGACCGTGCATGGCATTGAGAAAGACTTCAAACCTTCTATTTAAAAACATATTTAAACCAGTCCGATTTAACCTTCAGGTCTCACATAATTATAGCGCTATGAAATACCTACGTTTGTGTTTATTTGTAAGCTTTAAAAGGGGTTCATGAAAAAATATTACTCATCTGTTTTGACAGGTGGCCAGCATATCTAGGTCCCCCGATATACTTTCAGCTTCGTCATTTGCACTAGTAAAGTACTATACAGGTATAGTAGATATACAGGTATCGCGTTAGGGAAACACATTTGAAAGAAGTGCAGTAGCTCACATGTAACATTCGAAATCAGTTTTACGATATACTAACTGAGCCCCGTGGTTATACCCACGTAGTTTTCGTTCCTGCAACATATTTATTTTGAATACAAAAAATTACTTTTAAGATCAAAAATAAAATGTAAGTAATCTAAAAATATTCCGTCTGGGTTCTAACTCGACTCGTGGATTTCGTTTGATCGTTCCGAAAGACCAATAAAAAAAATAGTCGATTCCTAAAATATTATATACGTACATACATTCTATAGTTGAATTTTTGCTGTCCCAGTAAGAACAAAACAAACTTAAGAACCGGTAGAAAACAAGTTTCAGACAACGAAGACGCTACGGAATAGCATAAACTTTTTTACACAGTAAGCCTATGTAACGTTTAACTATAAATCAAATAAATTAGTCTCGGAAATAATATAATTCTATTAGTAAGCAACTACGCTTGGCTCAGAGCTCATATTTATAGATAAATAGCTTGCCTTGGCAAAACCCGTAAACGCTTCTTATGGCCTTACTTAACAAAATTTAAGTATGGAATCTTTTTTTCTTCTTAAAATGTATTGTGATGTTTTAAAAAGATAAGAATAACTGCCAGCAACAGCTGCCTTACTATACCACAAAACTCTCGACAAAAAAAATACATTTTAATTGAAACTCATCTCTGCTTATATTTAATTAAATTTAAATTAATATAGTTGTCCCTTTAATAAGTTAAAATAAATAAAACACGGTTTGGTACGGTGCAGATATCAATGTTTGTCAATGAAAAATCGCGCGCTCTCAATGAATATTGTTTGATTTATGAATAAAGATACGCGATCTTTATTCATCACACTTAAGCGTACATGTTGATAAAACGAGCGGGCTGCTATAACATCGCTAAACACAGATTTTCTTTCACATAATATAGCTTCATTTTCTCATTTTATTCCTCGCCGCGCTATTTCAACGCCATTGGCATGGAACAGCATTACTCAGGACCGAAGCGAAGGGAAAAAAGTTTAAATGAAAACTGGAACTCAATGTTCGTATTTCATAAAATAATATACTTTTCTATATTTTGTTCAACTGAGCTTGAACACTGATTGTTTTTGAATTTGGAGCTTGGTGACCTTGACCGATATTTTACTGTAGAAGTGGGTACCAGCGTGTCAGTCGACGTTAAAATGCTTTTCCGTGAACGACGTTCATACAGGGGTACGCAAGCGGAATGTGTCCACAGATAAGACGTTAAGTACTTTTCAAATTTGCTACAAAACATTTGAACATCACTTTTTTGTACACTTATTTAAAATCTGCCTTTTATAAGGTGATGACGTCGTTTAGACGACCGGTATTTTAGGTAGAGTAGCACATAAAGGAGTGCTCTTGGGAAATCTGTTTAACGCGAACTGATTCTTTACAGAAAACCTTGCGAAGATTTTTGGGTTAAAGAAACAACACTTTAGTTATAAAAGGTATTTTCTTAGCAGAAACGTTCTACTAGTTAAAAAAAAATTCACTACATGTAGGTACATTCTTAGGTACTTAAAGTATATGACCTCTTATACCAAAACCAGTGCAATATTTACAGGGTGTACTAAAACCCGGTTGTTCCAAGTGGGGATATTTATACAATCCATATCATAATATCTTGGTAATCTTTACAAAAAAAACGTATTAATATTTGACACAAAAAAATAATTGAAATCAAGATGCACGAACGGAGATATTGTTCAATATTGCCTACCAATATCGAATTTAAAAGTTAAATGTTTCAGGCCAATGATTGATACTATACTCGTTATTCCTAATTACAACTTCGTTAATGGTAAGCCTATACGTATTATGGTTCTCCCATAAGAAACTATACATGCATTTTTAATACGTGCTGTATATCTGTTAACACGTATAAAAGTCCATATATACTAAACACGCTTCCCGTCTGCACTTACCTTGGTCTTGAGACGCGGCAGCTCGGAGTCGGCCTTCATCCGCTCGTCTCTCCATTTCAACAATCAATATCACTACCACATTACATTTTATTTATTTAAAGTACTTAACACTTTAACTGAAACTTTGAAAAGCATTATTATAAATTAGTGGCAGCTCAGAAGATTAAAATTGAATTAATTTATTTAGGAAACTTTGTTCTGAATATTACATAAAGCCCGCGGTCGTAAACCTTAGACAAAGGTACAGTAGACCACCCATTGGGTTTACACTTTGAATTTACCTTCGCCCTTATTTTCAATATCCTAAGATCCAATGGATCGATTTTCTTAATTCATTGTTACTAAAGAGATGCGGGCGGCTGTACTGAGTATTCGAGTTTGTATTTTCAGTTTCTCTTTTAATAATGTGGTCTTACGTACTGCGGAAAAATGTAACAAAAAGATGTTTTATCTCAATAAGAAAAGGGAAACGAATCGAAGGGCGAACGTAAATCAACATCCGATTTTCGTTTCTGGTCGTCGGCATTGAAAACCGAAAGTCCACGGAATTTCTTTAGCATAGAAATCTTAAAATTTATGTTTTTCAGCAGCTTTTTCGAGTATAATTATAAATTCTATGGAATATAAGGAACAGTAATGATTATTTATTTTAATCTAAAAATTGTTTCGTCCGACTTAAGGATATTTTTCGGCTTGTAGATAGCTAGTCTCTCCATTTAAAATACTAGTATAGCTGAATTTGGTAAGACTAAAGGCGAAAGCCGACCTTATTATACTATACATAGTTCATATAAAGTTCATGAAAAGTATAAGAAAACCAATGATTCGTCATCAATAAACATTATATTTTCATAACCTTCCTGTGTGTTACTATATGCACGTAGTATATAGATTATTTTATTTATACATAGGTAATTTATACATCTACATCAACACTCTACACCTGCACTAATATTATACAGAGGAAAATTGAAAACTACTGGACTGATTCCGAAAAATATTTAATCATTATAATGCTGTATTATCCCTGAGCAACGGATCATGGGCAGAGCCGCGGACAGGAACTAGTTATTTTATCTAATATATACAATTCACGTGTCGCAATGTTTGTTACCAAACTTCTCCGCAAAACTGCTGGCCCGATTTCTATGAAATTTTGTGAGCATATCGGTAGGTCTGAGAATCGGCCAACATCTATTTTTCATACCTCTAACTGATAGAGATGGCCCTCTCCAGATTATTTAATATCATAACGTTGGTCGGGTCTGCTAGTAATTGTATATACTCGTAAGTATATGCTAGTTGTTACTAACCAAAAGCTTTTTCGTTCAGTAAAACTAAAAACAGAATAGAATGTCGCATGAAATAAATTCGCAACGCGATGTTATTTTTTATGATGAACTTTTTAAAGCATAAGGCCATAACTGTTCTCTTTTTCATTTTATTGCGAGTACAGTGATACGCAAAAAAATGTTTAATAAATTTTTTACAGCTTTATAAAAGTTAATTTATTTAGGAGACGAGCGAGATATTATACCTATATCTAAAGAATACTGTCACAAAATGACACCCGCACAGACGGGGCGAAATTATATATTCGTTAACAAGTAAAAGGTCCCAAGGTCTAAAGGTTTTCCGCCCTTTGCCACACAACATCAACGCAGAATATTAAAATGGCATTATCATATTTTTCCCCAGTTTTTTATAAGCCGGATGATGGCTCCGTTATGAAGTAAATAATCAAAACATTAAGTTTAACGAAATCTTTAGAATTTGGATCCACAACCTACCCATAATCTTTTTATAAAAATCGATATTTTTTTTTAAACGATATCATCTAACATCAACATGTAATTAAACCGCTATATCATCATTTATTTACTTCACCTGTCCCATTAATATGTAATTTGTTTTACAGCCTTCATCGAAGGCTCTTAGTCGGCTCGTCACGTACCCACTCGCGATACGTATGGCACATTTCAGCCCGAAGAAGCCCATAAAAACAGATAGAGAGCCTAGTAAAAGCAGCCTCCGTCCAAATTATTTTTATGTTCCAAGTATGCTGTAGCACTTTATTGCTACGAAGTGGCTACGCAGCGTAGCACACTACAAAGTGCTACACAGACAGAACTTCAGTTGTCATTAAAATTTGGTAAAAATAATATAGCTTCTAATAAAAACAAGGTTTCCTTTCCTAGTTACCTTTGAAAAATAACGTGTTTTATTGTTTTATTGACACAAATCACATAATTGAACTCTGACCCTGGTACTTTTTCGCAATGTTTTACAATAATGTACGCACTTAGACTTTATAATTAATTAATACCTTGTTTTTAATTGAGGGTAAATTTGTAACCTATTTAATTAAGTTATATGATTAAAGTAACTATTCTTACGCCTACGCCGAGTCGTAGCAAGTGCTACGTAGAATTTGAATTACATAAAATGATCATACAAATTGCGGTAATTAGCTACAGAGCGAAAACTATAGTAACTACTATAGTTTTCGCTCTGTAGCTAATTGCTACAATTATAATATTTTTTGTTTAAATTACAGTTTATTTATTGCTTCTCACTGTTTAACACTTTTATAGTATTTGATACATACTTAAGACGTTAAAAAACGTTATGTCTAATGCTTAAGAAGGTTTTTGTTTTAACATAATATATATCTAACACCATTCGCAGTTAGTTGAGAAAACTATCCAAAATATTAGGTATTTAATAGAATTATGAGTTATAAATATACACGATTCTTTCTTATCAAACAGTTATTTTATTAGTGAAGATGAAAATGAAATTATCTTCTAACCAGTTGAAAATTCATTCATTATATAACACAGACATCAAAACGTTCCCTGCGTTGTTTGATGAAATACGTAAAGGAACATACCTAAAGACATAAAAACTTCAATACCACAAATTTATTCACGTTTTCTTTAATAAAGGTTTTACGAGATCTTCTCTGACCTGGACTGACGCACTTTGTTATTTACAAAAGTATTGTGAATGCGACCTTGAAAAAAAAATAACAAAGATTTACTTACATTCACGGGTGTTTAAAAGAATGGTTTGCGTATAAAAAAACCTATTTAAAATAATAATCGATTTAGATTATAGATGTTACTAGGACAATATGAGTGGTAAATAAAAGACTAACAGACAGACCCAATACGGTGTGGAGACCAGCAAAAAAACAAACAAACTTTATATAGAACATTTCCCTCGATCGCCTTTCGCGCTTCATGCAATATTCAAAACTTTATCCAATTGAATTAAAGTGATGAACGAAATTTTATACCAGGCAATACGGTTTTTTTTTAATAAAATTGTATAGTTACCACAGATTTTGTTTTAGTTTTAATTGATAGTTTTACTACGTTATCGTGACGTATTAGACGTGGTGCGTTTCACTGCGTACGAGACGCGCGACCCGGCAGCGACGCAGATCGCGACTGACGTTGGCTGGCCGAGGCGCGGACGGGCGCGCTGTCTAACCTTCCCGCCACGGCTGCTCCACGCTCTATCATAATACCTCTATCCGCTGCACAGCACTTCTCACAACTTATGTAACTCTCCCCAACACATCGGTTTTGGTAGTCCAGAATCTAAAATAAATTCCCTAAAATATGGGTACATAGTAAAAAAGCAGAATGATTCAAGGGTACAAAGACTTAAAATCATCTCCCTGTCTATTTCCCAAGTCATCGCTACATTCACTCCTTTTGTTTTCTATATAATTTTTCACATAACCCATCCATTTTTAGGGTTCCGTACCTCAAAAGGTAAAAACGGAACCCTTATAGGATCACTTTGTTGTCCGTCTGTCTGTCTGTCTGTCTGTCAAGACCTTTTTTCTCAGGAACGCGTGGAGGTATCAAGCTGAAATTCATATCAAATACTCAAGTCTATGGTCTCTTGGAGCTGTGAAAAAATCAAACTTCTAAGTCAACGCGATCAAAAGATACTCCCGTTTATGCCGCAAATTTTCGACACTCGCAAGGGAATCAAAACCTACAGGGTACTTCCCGTGAACTCAGAATCTTGAAATTTGGTATGAAGCAACGTCTTATAGCAGAGATATAGGAAAAATTGCGAAAAGTATACATTTTTAGTTATATCATATAATAAAAATATTTTTAATAATTTTAAACTTACTACATTTCATTTAGCAATAAAAATACCATAACTTTTACTTATATACCTACAGGTTTGTACGGAACCCTCGGTGCGCGAGTCTGACTCGCACTTGGCCGGTTTTTTTCAGTATTCATCCACTCACAATCATATCTATAACATACTCGTATATCGGTTTTAATCGAAACTCAGAAAATAAGTAGTTTCTTTAACTATAATTTATAAAAAAACCTAGATGGAAGTGTGATAAGTGCCAAACTTTTCTTTTAATAAACGACGCACATATATACATTCATAAGTCACGTGACCTGATTTCGACCTATGTTCCTTGGGGAAAGCTATTCAGTTTTATGCATTTGATTACCTCGTGAACATTATGGACTCCATAAAAAATAATCCTGTATTTGTTTTGCCATAGTTAGTGCGCGGTGAGTGGGTAACTTTTATATTTTTAAAACAACATCGAGTCGACCGCGAATGATCGAACGATTTGTTACTATGTATATCATTTGCATTTCTAAGCCAATTTTTTACCCGACTGCTCGACGCAAAAGAGTGGTAATGTGTTTATCAGCCCATGTATGTTCCTTTGAAGCATTATACAGACCAAACGCCTGGGCCGATTTTTATGATTGGGGCGATTGTCCCTAAACACATGCCTCCTCCTCAGTCGTTCCCTCATTGTTGCGGATCGTGACTCCTGCTATGCAGTCGTCGGACAGCTGGCCTCCTCCTTTTCACTGGCACTTCCATCTGCTGTGTCACTTGTTCTGACCAGCGTTCGGGCTCCGCCCTCGTGGGTTTTTGCCAGTTACTATGAGACGCTCCAGTTTGTCAGGATTTCTGCGTGCTAATGTCCAAAGTAGTTGTAACGCGTTGGACGCAGATCGTAGGAAGTCGCTTGCTGTTCTGAATGAAAAGGTCTTTTAGAATAGATGCACTGGCTCGGTGCGCTGTACAGGGAATCCTTTACATTCGGCGACAGTACCAAATCTCAAACGCGTAGAGCTATCTTTTGCCTATTGCCGTAGCTTTGTGGTCCATGCTTCTGAGCCATAGAGAAATATTGATAAGACGAGAGTGCGGACTATGCGGGCTTTTGTCCGTCTACTTATATTGCAGTCTTTCCGGACCTTACTCAGCCGAGTCAACGCTGTTTTAGCCAATCTTATTCGGCGTCGGATTTCCAGCTCGCAGTTGCCCTTGTTGTTGACTAGGGAGCCAAAATATATGAACTCTTCTAGCCTTGTTTAGAAGTGGTTTTGAAAGGTTGTCAAGAATTGTCTCGCTGAAAGGAAATGAAAAAAACTAACTTCGCAGATGGCAAATTAAATTTGTCGTGACTCAAGTACACGTCGTCTACGTGGTTCTAATTACTTTTTTGCATACCTACTGAAAGACACAATGTGGTGAAACCTATAATGATATGTAACATCTTTTGTATACCCATATTACGCAATAAATGCTTTTCATTTCAATCTAAATATAAAAACAAACAACAATATTCTAGAATAATTTTAGTTTATTTATTATCATAATCAAAATCTGAATCTGAGACTATCGTATGAAAATATTCTAATAAAAATTCAATAATATATTATTAGGTAGTGTTGATTGAAATGCTTTTCATTTCAATCTAAATATAAAAACAAACAACAATATTCTAGAATAATTTTAGTTTATTTATTATCATAATCAAAATCTGAATCTGAGACTATCGTATGAAAATATTCTAATAAAAATTCAATAATATATTATTAGGTAGTCACTGGAATTACTGTTGCTTTCATATGTTTCCCGCCCCGCGCGCCGACCTGTTGCCGCTAATTAGTACATAAAAATTTACACGATCGAAACAAAACTGAATGTTTTTTCAGGGTTCCATAGGCAAAAACGGAACCCTTGGATTAGTCATGTCTGTCGTCTCTCTGTGAGTCCATCCGTATGTCACACCCACTTTTTTCCGATACTATAAGAACTTTGCTGTTGAAACATGGTAAATAGATGTACCTATTCTGTGAACCGCTTAAAATTTTCACACAAAAAAAAAAACAAAACATTTTCGGCTATTCCCCATACGTAGAACTGAAACTCAAAATTTTTTTTTGTTTATCAAGCCCATACGTGTTCGGGGTCTATGCATAGGTCTTCAAAAATGATAATAATATTGAGATTTCTAATATGTATATTTTTCTAAACTGAACATTTGCGCGAGAGACACATCCAAAGTGATAAAATATGTGTGTCCAGGAGACACACACACATTTCAGTAACTTCTAAAATAAGAATATGATAAAAATAAAAAAATATACGATGTACATTACCATGTAAACTTCCACCGAAAATAGGTTTGAACGAGATAAAAAAAAAAGTTTTTTTGGAACGAAGTTCCTTATCGCGCGTTGTGAAAGGGGGCTAGACGGAAAAAATTCTTACGAAAAGTTGTCACGACACTTTTTGTTCGGGCGTTGTCGGCTGTCATCGAGTGACGTCGACGCGGTGCACGAGCGAGGACGATCGGAGGGGAGGCGCGGGGCGCGCGGGGGCGCGCTGGCGGCTAGCACCGACGACGACGCGCGCCTCTCAGTTTAAATTTTGTATTAGTAGGTATTATTGTATTACATTATTACATATTTAATCTTATATATAAAATTCTCTTGTCACGCTTTTTTGTTGCTAAACTCCTCCGAAATGGCTCGACCGATTTTCGTGAAATTTTGTGTGCATATTGGTTAGGTATTCGAATCGGACAACATCTATTTTTCACAACCCAAAATGATAGGGGTGGCCCGCCCTTAATTTTTTATTTTTTCGACAATTTTTTTTATTTTTATTTTTTTATGATATTGCATACAAAAATACATACAACCCTTAATTTTCAGCTCTCTACAATCAACCCCTGTTTTTTAATTGTGATTTTTATATTATTCTGTCCCATCCACAGATCCGCAATAGGGTCGCAAGATGGCAATTCAATATAATAATAATTGTACTACGATAAATTATTTTTAATTCTTCAATTTAAATTAATCTTCAACCCTCGCCGTTCGAGAACTGATCAACTACAAATCGATCAGTTAAGCCCGCTAGCTGGTGTCTACCGTTGTCACCTCTCAACCAGCAAACATCACGGATTACGGGTGAGATAGAAGCCGGCCTGCTTTCTCTCACTCTCTATATAGTTTTTGCCTATTTTTAGGGTTCCGTACCTCGAAAGAAAATAACGGCACCCTTATAGGATCGCTTTGTTGTCCGTCCGTCCGTCCGCCTGTCTGTCAAAACCCTTTTTTTTCAGGAACGCGTGGAGGTATCAAGCTAAAATTTATATCAAATACTCAGGTCTACTGTCCCTTGAAACTGTGAAAAAAATAAACTTCTAAATCATAGCAAACTATAGATACAGCCGTTTAAGCCGTAAATTTTCGAAAATTTTTGACACGCGCTAGGGAATCATAACCTACCTAGGTCACTTCCCGTGAACTTAGAACCTTGCAATTTGGTAGGAAGAGACGTGTTATAGCACTGATTGACTGACAGATAATGCAACATCATATAATTTAAATTTTTCAGTGCAACATGTTTCAGTAAAAGGTCTGAGAATCGGACAACATCTATTTTTCATACCCCTAAGTGTTAGGGGTGGCCCTCCGTAGATTTGTTTAATATGGCAGAACAACGTTTGCTGGGTCAGCTAGTATTATTATAATATTATAATCTTTTAATATTTATATAATAAGGAACTTCGTTCCTATCTGGTGTCCCACGACACCACACGTTTTTTTATACGTCACTAGCTGTTTCCCGCAGCTCCGCCCGCGGTCTCAATTTTTTTTTTATATAATTGAGATGTAACTTTACTATAAACCTCTCGGAGCCCGAGAGCTTTCCAACGAATGCAAAACCGTGGAAATCGGTTCGTGCGTTCTGGAGTTATAGCGTCAGGAAGGAAATCCCGACTTATTTTTATATAGTAGATAAATCGTAAGCCGCAATTTATGTTTCATGCAATCAACTAACTAATAAAAAAAATATAACTATTATTAAAACATCGATCAAAGTTAGAACGAACTGCTAGAATTTTTATACTATGTTACTTGCTGCTACAGAACTTCTCATGGGCGAGTCCGGCTCGCACTTAGCCGCTTTTTTTTATTTCATTTCAAAATGTATGATGTTATCAGTAAGGTTTTTCGTGGTCTCTGGTTTCAAAAAGAAAACAACATGTTTAACGTATAGTGCAACATTATTGACTACTTGTTTTCCCATTATTCACTTCCACACTGGCAGAGAGCTTGGGTAGGTAGGTACTTACTAGCATTTATCTATCCTGATGCAAGGATGGACCTTACATCTGGTATTTGCTTTATGCAAAACTATGGAAGATCATGAAGCCTATTGAGATATGAGATACAATGGGTTGATGGTCTGATAAAGTCTAGTGCTGGCATGCTAAACTGAAGCACGTGTATAGGTGTAGACACACTATGCTCTCCTTGATCACATGATCTTTGTGAATTCCTAAGGTGAATTCACTCTTCTGGCAAGTAAAAATGTTAATTTCTAAATTCTATTCATATTACGGATTGCTTGCATCTGTCATCTGAAACTATTTGTGGCATGCTATACTTAAGCAAGTGTATAAGTTATAAATACACATGCTCGAGATAGCTCGGAAGCATGCTGACATGCTCGTAATGAGCAATTTATTGCTATTCATATTCTTTATTGCAATCCATGCTATTTAGAAGCATGTGTGTACAAACGTATCTAGAAAATGGCATGCTATATTAGTTCGAATAAAATTTTATTATTGTTACAGATATCAGATTATAAAATTGCCATGGCAATGCTACTTTATATTTATCTGTACCTTTAGTGTTTTGTGGATTTGTTTTTGTCTGTGGTTTGCTGCGAGGCTCTGCGGCCTGCGCGGAGTGCGCGGAAATGGCGTTTCTTTCTTTCATAATGCCAGAGTTCTCTGCTCAACTTAGCTGCGCAGTGCGCGGCGCATTGTGCGTTAAAAACAGAACGGTAGCCAATGTCTGACATCTGCGTGTAATAATTGCGATTTTATAATTGTTTGCGCGCGTTTAAATGCGATTGTCTTGCTTGCTAGGGTATAGTATAAGAATTGATAGTTTATCTATAATGTAGGTACTTTGCGCCAATATCCATAGTTAGTTTAATCCCTTGGTTCAATACAGTAAGTAATGGTGGTAGAACTATCAGAATGCTCAATGTGCCGCGATTTATTTTGTTGTGATAATAAAACTTGCTAGTAGTTAAGAACAAATAAATATCAATCGTGTGTTATCGCCTATTTATGTGTGAAATTAATATAGCCATTTCAAACATTCAATATTCTAGATCAAAGAATTCATGGCCAATTCCAATAAAAAAAAACTAAATAAGAAGCGAAAAGTAGCTAGGTCTAAAATAAATACCTCGTCAGATCAAAAAGAGAACAGACCGAAGGGTAAAAAAAATATGCTAGACCTTAGTGATGGTATTGCTATGTCTAAGCAGTTGCTTCTTAAGAAAACTAAAAACCTGCAAAATCGACGCTTAATGTCTCGTGATGAAACTAGAATATGTGGTAATGGCATACCTTTACCACCTCTGGCGGAACTAGAGAGAATGTATGAAGATTCTGATGAAGAGATTAACTCCACGTCAATGCCACAGGAAAGTTCAACAATAACAGAATCTCCACAGATACCAGAATCTCCACAGATACCAGACCTTGAAGTTAATGAAAACAAACTTCTCTCTCCAACCAATATTCATAAAATATCAGAACGTCTGATGAACATTATTTCAGATATAACTGCTCCACATGAATTTTTAAATCAAGATGTGCCACCACCATCTATTGTACCACCAAAAAAAAGGAAGAAACCTGAAGAACCATATATAGTAGGTTGTAAAGAGCGCCCACCAGTACCAAACACACTAAGCACTAATTTCTGCAAAGGTGATGCAGAGTATGGAGTTGATGCTTCTAGTGTTCAACCTGATTCCCCTCCACATAAAAGAGCAAAGAGGTCTAAAATTCCGTCTTATTCCAAATCTATATTTAATGCCAAAAGTGATGAAATCGCTGAAAAGCTTTTAAAAAATAATGGCAACACTGAAAAAACTGATTATGAAAGTTCAGATAGTAAGAAGACAGAAGAATATGTTCCACGAAAAATACTAAGCCCTAAACTACCATCATTTTCACCCCTACCAAGTACTTCAAGAGACTGTGAAACTTTCATTAGGAATGATGTACTGTTCAACCAAAGTCTAAGGGATGATACTGATGAAGATGAAACCACTACACCACAAACAACATCCAAAGACACTGTTAATAATAATATTATATCAACTGTAGTAATTGATGATGACGATGATGATGATGTTGTTATCATTCAGCCAACCCCAGCAGGTCATCTGGAACCACGTTCATCACATGTTAAAAACTCTACAGAGACTAATATCCAAAATGATGTAATTGATAATGATGCATACATTGGTATTACTGAGCCAAATAATGGTAGTATTGACGACATAATTGAAATTGATGTAGATGATGTGATTGCACAAAATCAAGCCATACTTGGTAAATTAAAAAGAAACAATGAATTGAATGCAAATATTATTACAGCTGGAATTGATTGGAATGGAAATCATATGTTGAACAACACTGTTAATAAACCTGTAAAACCTACCACAAACATGAACCAAAGCATAGCACAACCAAACCCGAAAAGTATGCCTCAAGCACCATTACTTTCAGGTGTTAATTCAGGCTCAAATCCATCTGAAGGGGCAGTGGGAGGACAACCATCATTACCATCAACCAGCAGATCTAGACAAGTAACTGACACTCTTGATACACCTGTACAACTTTACAGAAAACCAATAGAAACAGAGGAACCAATAGAAACAGAGGAACCAATATTTCAATGTTTCAATTCAGACATGGGATCATCAGGAATAAAAGAACCATATATATTTCTAAATGCTACTGGACCAACAATCGATTCAATAACACAGATACAATCATCACTACCATCTATCAGTAGAAACCTATCTAGTAGAACTATAGAAAGAACAGTAAAAGATTTTTTTATATTAAAAAACTGTACAATATCAAAAAGACCAAGATATATAAATCATAGGAAGATAGGAAAAATGCAAAATATGATAAAAGATTTTTTGGAAGATTTTGCAGTACAATGTGCATCCAGAATTAAATTTAAGCCACAGAAAAAAAAACAAAACTCAGATACTGGAAATGATATGAGTCATGATAAGCCAAGAAACATAGGTGAATGTCCAATCTGTATGGAACAGCTATCTGCTGCCGATGGAATTGCTTCAACAATATGTGGGCATGTGTTCTGCCTAAAATGTATTCAAGTTTCAATTGAAGCGAATGGAAGAAAATGTCCAACCTGCAGGAAAGGGCTCAGAGTTGCTAATGGATACCACCAAATATACTTGTAATTTGTGCATTATAATACTCATTTTAATCATTTATTTTTTTATGACTAGTCATTCAATTTATGCCATATTACTGTTAAATGCGTAATTATTCTGTAATTTCGAGAACAAGACGTGTTGTGAGCTACTACAACATAAATTATGTTTTTGTTTGAAGTTAATGATGATGCCTGTTACTTTAAAAGAGTGAATACAGACTATCCATTGATTGCATTTAATAACATGAATGATGCATGCTTACATGTATTGTAATTAATGCATTCCAAATAATTATATTCCAGAGAAAATGTATGGTATTAGAAATATGTGAATAGTTTATTTTAAAGTTGTTTCTCTTGATTGCTGAATGTTAGTTTTAATGCTGAAAGGTATCAGATAGGTATTTGTGTTTATTACTTGACATAAATATTGGATCATTTGTTTAATTACTCCAATGCATAATATCTTGTGCATAGGTTTGCGTAGGTACCTAATTAGAAATAAATGTATACTTTAGGGGTAGTTTTAGCTGAGAATATCATCCAAAAGTAATTTAACTAGAGAAAAGGTAGACAAATCCAGTACGTTCTAATACCTAAGTATCTTATATGAAACTCATGTTTTTAAGTGTTGTTTTTGCACTGTCATGTTGTAGACTGTAAATAAAACTTCCATTTAATGCAGTTTAAAAATCAATTAGTGTAATCAGAATAATTTTAAGAGGTTGGTGTTTAAATCCGAAACTAAAAAATAAAGAACTATTTATGTATGTAAGTACGCTAGTAATATATTACATGTCTATGGAACTATTCTTACATTAATTCAAAGAAAGATTTTAAATATTTATATTTTTTGCCTATTTTAAAGTTTGGGATTTAAAAAGACTATTATAAATATATTTATAAATAATATTCCATAATAAACCATAAATTTATTTTATGTGTGAAAAAGCAAGCTACACTTGCATTTTTCTATTTGTATTATAATACAATTCACTTTTAGTACATACCTTCTATGTCTTAATTATTGTATTATGCTAGGCTAGGTCTAGTTCTTATTGTACTCAAAATCAAGAATATAATAATTTTAATCTTCTTTGTAATAAACAGAGTACATACATCCGTTTTTTATTTAAACCCTTAAAGGTAGATTTATTTAATCTTACACTGTTACAATTCATTAAAAATATCATTGGTAGGTACCTACATTTCAAGAACAGGAAACTAATTTGTCATGAAAATAATCAGAACCCTTAATAGGTACACAATTTAAACAACAGTTTACTTATAAAATATTGATCTTATAAACAGAGAAGACATTTTATAAACTCATACACTTAAACAACCAGATTTCATGCTGCTGCCTTATATCTTAATAATGTTGGGTAGGTGGAATTTTAGTATGTATTGGATTTTTTTATTGGCTTATGACTAAAAGCAGGTATCAAGTTAATTGTATCATTACTTTTCACTGATATTGCCATCAGAATGTAAATGTTCTATTGATGTTGAAAGTTGCTCTAGGCTTTGCACAAGCTGTGCCATTTTGTCTCTTGATGCAGAATTCTCAAAACTATCTTCTGTTGGTTTCTCAACATCTGCACAAAGTCGAAAATGTAAACGCGCTAAATGTTCCTGTTGATCCCTAATATTTATCATTTGTTCCATACTACATCCTGTGCCAAATGCACTCAATTTTCCAGTGTGAAAATCATCTAGTAATTCAAGCAGGGCTTTTTCCATATTTTTTACATCAGGAGCCTCTTTGGTCATATTTTTTGCCTTGTTATTAGAACGCATCATATTATTATCCCTGTTTAATCGTTTTTCACTCACGTAGGAAATTTTTGTAGACTCATTTACACTACTATTGCCAATGCCAGACGTGGTTTGTCCCAGGTTCTTTGACGTAAGACTGGCACCACCACTTGATAATTTGTTGCTTGTAACTGGAGACGTTGCAACCTGTGATACTTTGTGTTCATCTTCTTCTCCCTCATGATGCATAAGTTGTTGAGTTTCGTTTACTTCTTCCAAATGTAAGCTCATGTATGCTTGTTTTAATCAATAACCAGTGTTTCAAATGTTTCAGTAATTATATAACAGTTAACACGTTATTAGTCCGATCAAGTAATAGATTGTAGAACGCGGTATATATTTGTATTATGTCGAAATTATGTTTATTTACATCTCTACTTTGAAATTGCAATACCAATTATTGTCAAAGGCTCAAAGCTATGACACAATCACAAATAATGACAATTTGACAATAATTTAGTGATGCGCGATAGCGAGAGGTTTCATTCGATTGTTCGAACATCTCGATGGTACTCGATTGTTTCAATTTGGATTCGAGTCCGACACGGTCTGCTATAGCGACTGGCGCACGGCGCGTTCATTCGAGAGTAATCGATAGTTGTTCCACGATTCACAAATTACGCACGCTCTCGCCTCTAACTAACATGTATCTCGGCTCGATGCATGCAATCGACTGACCTCCCTCGGCTCCCCCTTAGCGATACTTGGTGACTGATTCGAACAACCGAAAACTAGCGGTCAATTCCATTGACTCGAAACGATCGAAAAACATCTCGATTGTTTTGTAGAACGGCGAGTCGATGGTTGACTCGATGGTTTATTTTAACGACTCCGATTGATAAAACATCTCGGAATCGCCCATCGCTACAATAATTGACACAAATTGACAGTCAGGCATATTATGTCATTGACATGAATTCGATGGTGACAGTATGGTCGTCACATTCCTATACCTTCATGTCACAGTCATGTACACAGATAAACAAAAAGAAAATATCTGGAGCCTATGCTTTTGAACTTAACCTAAGCTTTGAAAGACATTTATTTTTGAAAATAAGCTTCGTAGATCATTTTTGGAAATCGTGTATGTACTATTCTTAGTGCATAGTGCTTCATAAAAATGTGAATAATGTAAATAATAAAATTTACATAAATCTAATATAATTTACCCCAACAAATAAATTATATAAATAGGTCTTCACACTTCCTACAAGATTATAGGGATTTTTTCATATTCAATTACTAATCTACAATTCAATTTAAGTTTCTAAATCTCTTGTGTAAAAAATCAATAAAATATCGACGTTGTTATTACACTTATTACTCAAAACCAACCGTGAGTACCGCTACTTTATCTACTGTCAATTTAATTTTATAATTGTCAACCTGTCAACTTGGACAGAAGAACGGGAACGAGGTATTTATACTATTTTATACGTAAAACGCTATTTTTTCGATTTAGATATAAGCGAAAGCTTTGTATCTTTGCCATAAATTAATATTATTTGTATACTATCCCGATTTATTAAAAATAATCTATTACTCAAAACAAATGCCATTTGCTCTAATATAGATTCAACCTCCATTGTCCATTTTTTCTAGCCACATCCTCAATTTATTGTGGCACATGTTTCGCTCGAATACCGACAAAAAAATGTAGTTTCGACGCTCAGTGCATTTACCTTTGACTACTGTGTTCGTAGGTTTGGTGTGCTACTGAACATTCCGGTTGCTATCTGAATGCAAATACGGCACAACAAAAATTTGCATTGTTTATGCAATATTTTGCATTTCTGTAAATTTAACATACATTGGAAAGTGGTAGTAAGTACAATTGAAGATGGGAGAGCCGGCGACACTTGATCCAAAGGTGTACAATCGCCTGACGCGGTTCCTTCACACTGGAAATGAAGTTCCTAAGTACTTCCCAGGATGCTGGACATCTCATAAGTATTTCGAGGCTGACAAACTCATTGCCTTGAATGAAGTCTTTGCAAACAATCCAGCTAATGTTGAAGTTGTCAAGATCATTTTGAAGGTATTTATTATAATATTGATAATTTAAACAAATAAAAGTTTTAAACAAAAGTATTTATTTATGCTTTAATTATTCATACTAATTTTTTTTATTTCTTGAGTAATTTTGTGCGGTATAACAGTGCCGTTATTAATGTAACCTGTGTAACATAACATTGTTTATGATTGGGGAATTCCCCTGGTTGGTTGTTGAAAGCATTGTCCAACAGAAAAAGTCTGTATTATGGATCAAATTTAGATGTGCTATTCTAATTATTTATAGTATTTATGTACATACTTACATAATAAGTTTTTTTTCTATAATTTTTGATCTTGTGGGGTAGATAGAAATAAACTAGTTCTATTTGTACTAGTCAGTCTTACCATAGTAAATGGATTTTTGGGGTAAATATGCTGTACAATTTATTCTGGTATCCAGCTACAACCAGCAACACTCGGAGAAGGCAACTCCAACATAATTATTCTGATTATAGGTTCTAGGTAATAAAAAAATACAATATAAAAATGTGTCTCTTTCTCAGCGCTCATTGTGTTAAGATAAGCAAATAAACTATTTGAGCATAATAAAACAGGAATTATACATAATTTTAATATTATATCTATAGATTATGTGTCCTAATCTATCACTTTGAAAGTATCTGAAAAGGTCTACGTACACAAAAAAAAAAAAACATTTTGATTTCATACATTGAAGACTTGCACAAATGAGTATTCATAATATATATAGTTAAGAACTCCAGACTAGTTGTTTTTGGTAATATAAAACAGGCAAAAAAAAACTTAATTGAAAGAAGTTTGCATTGAAAGTCAGCATTTATGCATTATTTATGAGTTTCTATTACTTTTTCATGATACAGTGCTAGTTGTCTGAAGGATTTATTGTTTTTAGGCATGCAAGGATGGTTGGTACACTCGGTTTGACACTATAGCTTTTGCGTTGGCAAAATGTTTGATGATTGGGGACTCCACTGTGAAGGAAGCAACTTACAAGGCTGCGGCTGAAGTGTGCATCACACCAGAACAGATGATGCTCTTCAATAAATTTACAAGGATTCTTAAGACTGGTAATTATGTTGTCAATTTTATAATGAAAGTTATAAAAAAAATGGTGGCCTACAACTTGTCTTTTTTTTTATTTCAGAAAATAGAAATTATATTATTTTATTTATTTCTTTATAAACTGTGACCTATTGCCTGGGTAAATAAATGCAATATTATTTTAAGTAGCCATTAATTGTTATGGTTGGTTTGAGTATAGGAAATTATTATGACATACTATTGAAAAAAATGATGGAATTGATATTATATGTAACTGACGAGATTATTTTTTTCAGGCAATGGGAGAGGTTGGTGTAAAAGTGTTAAGGAGTGGTACACCACAAAGGAGCCAATGGAACTCGCGAAGGAAATGACTCGAGTCCGCGCACGCCATGGACGGTCTCATAAGACTCTTCTTAGAAAGTCCCATGTGAAGATTCCCGAAGACGATTATGGTAAGTAAAAATAAGTATATAATTGGATGCTTGAATATTTAAACTTTTAAACAGTATTTTTTTATGGTTATTTTATTATAGTATTTGGCAAAAATATTGTCTGTGTAAAGTTGATCAAATTACGAATTACTTTTTTGCGAAGGCATTATGTATGTTTAAAGGGTAGTAACTCATCTCCAGAATCTTTAATTTGGAACTGCTTAAATGGACAGTAGTGGTCATTTTACGATCAGGATGACGTGCAATGAAAAGTCGAAAACGCTCGAAGAGGTACCTATAACCCCGAATACTGTAACGCAAATTAATTTTAACATGTTCTTTAATTACTATCTGTCACTACTTTACATGTTAATGCGACAGAGACAGCATGAGACTTAACGGTGGCTTCAAACTGATTGACGTTTCAGTATTTTTCCATTAGTCTCTGTGTTCTACGCTATTGTTTGATTAGTTTCGTCCGCTAGCGTTGCGTTTGCGCCTTTACGTACTTGACCCCTTTGCACAGCGAATAGGGAACCATCAGACAGCGCTTTAAATGTTCGGCGTACCTATTTAGTTATATTTTCCATGATCTTTGCAGTTTAGATGATAAAATATCTCCAAATTTCTAATCACGTTTCGCTTTATCTACGAAAAAGGCGTTTATGGCAGTTATTTTCGAAAATAATTACGTATTTTTTTTTAATTTCATGCATAATTACTTTTCTTACGTTTCGCTAAATGGAAAAGCAATAATTAAAAATATGCTCGTACATCAGGCCAACGGAACTGTGATAATGGTGTTGATTTCTCTGTAAACAAAATAAAACAAATTTAAACCATGCCTTTTACCATTATAAAGCGTGAGAAAAGGACGGCAACAGATGCCTATCAACTAACTGAGAAATTTCAAACTAGTTTTCGCTACTTCGTTTTCAATCGGTACGAACTCGCGCATGGTACACGCATACTACTAAAAACTCACATACACTCGCACTAACTCCTGGGAGATGAGGACGCTTGCGAGTGGAGGACAGCGCGCGGGGTCGTGCCCTTTATACCCTGCCTCCCCGCCCAGCTACGTCCCGCTGATACCTGATTTTGTGTTCTGCGCAGCGTAATGCGACTAGGTTCGGAGCGGCCATAAAGTTTGGCGAGAGATGTACAAATGAAAAAGTTACCGATGGACATAAATTAGTTTAGTACGTGTTTAACAGAATCGGGGCCAATATTGTACTATAAAGATCACAATTTAAAATTGAATTTGTGTGTCGGTAACAGGGTAGATGTTTATATGGGGTCGCTCTTTATGCCTGCACGTGCGTCTTTATGAGTCGACCCCGTTTATTTCATTGTTCCTTCGGCCAGTTTTTGAATAGGAATCATGTTTTATTTCTTCTGTTATATGGTCTTACTTACTTTGTTCGTTGGACTTCTTATTTTGTTCGTGTATTTTGTTAACTATGGTTGGAACTACCGATAATTTATTGCACGCCTCATAAGCGAAGCGTTGAGGTGGGTATTACTGTCAATTTACGCACACCGAGTGATTCTCCAACTTAAAATGTAACTTTTTTTATTATTTATTGATTTTATAAGTGAATATAAATAAATAGACAAATGTTTAGAAAAAACACAATTTTTAACAGTCATGATATTTTTAAATCTCTTTTTATTATATAAACTAATTAAAAAATTGTTTAAAAAAGTTCTGTCTTGGACGTCCGTGTGTCTGTATGTACGAATCCCGTATCTTGTGGTCACGATAACGAGCAAAATACTTCACTTATCGAGTTCGTTTTTTTTATAGGCTTCAGTATTTTGAGGAATAGAAGCCTATTACTTTTCACGGTATAATTCGATGTAGTTTAATTATTATTTACAAATAATCTTAATTTTATTGTAATTAATGAGATTATGAGGCGTGCACTTTTGGATTTTCTAACTATTTAGAATTGAGTTCAAGGTTTTTGTGGGACCAATCTTATTCCTTACTAATTTAAAAATGTTAAACTTACGTTATGTACTACGGATCACAACATGTATATAGCTTAAAAAGGCTCACTGAATTTGGCCCCACTTTTTTTGATTTTCGGATTTTTGATATTTTTAATTATTTGTTCGTCGTTTGTTCGTTAATGTTCGATTGTAAAAATTATTTGTTCGTCTTTTATTTATTTATAATTAATTAAACAAATGATCACCCTTAAGTTGGCCCCCCTTACTAGATATCTTTATTTTTATCACTTAGATTAATTAATTTTGATTAATTATCGTTTGTTCGATGACTATTGGCGATTGTTCGATCATAAAAACAATTAAGTTCCCAATTATTAATTATTTTATATCTAATATGCAAATTATCACCTCATCGTATTGTACATGGAGCAACTGCCTATCTGACCTCCAAAAACCATTTTACTGGAAAAAACAAAATCTTGTAGAACGACTGGTTGTTAGAATTAAAGATCACCGTATGACAGTCGGTTAAACGGGTTACGTACTTTCTGAGGCGCGCAGGGTCTCGGTATGTTTACAAATGGTCACCCATCCACGGACCAACCGCGGCTAGCTACGTTGCGAGTCACGAGTCCCTTAATTTTTTAGTGTTTCTGAATAAGGTTATAACAGTACTCTAAGCAACTTTCTTTCTTTGCAGCTCGGGATGCTGTCGTTAAGTACGCGATCTTCGGTTTGAAGCGCGCAAAACAACTGCTTGGCGACAAGGATGGGACTAAGGAAGTCTTAGAATACATCCAGAAAGTAGAGGACATGCGTCACTGCGAGGACCCAGTCGCCGCGGCTGCCATAGCCACACAGAACCAGTTCACTCTTGACCACGTCCCTGGACATTTGCTGACGTCACAGGATGTAAGTTAGAGGCATTTTAATCGATTTTTTTTCTTCCATTCGATTGGTTGGTTATTGCTTTATTTTCAGTTTTAACTTATTTGTTGTATCTATTTAGTTTTTAATTAAAAACTCACATGACATATATATTTTTTATCCTTTGAATGGACTTAGTATATTTTCTTTCCTCTCATAATCCTTATTCTGAGTTGAGAGATCTGTTTTGTCAGAAGAATTACTTGGATTAATGAAATTTATTGTTTCTCAGGTGTGGAACGCAGTACTGCCTCAGTTTTCTCTAGAAGAGGTGCTGTACCACCTGCAGCGTATCCATAACATGGGGTTCCTGACCAGCGACTCCACCACAACTGCGATCCTGGTGTCGTTGCTTAGCAACCAGGACATTATTAACAAGTCTATGGTCACGCCGTTGGCCGTGTACATCACTCTGTGCAACTATAAAAAGAAGTCCAAGTAAGTGTAACAAGCAAATTAATGAGAATGACTGACACTTCTTCTGCTACTGATGATTTTCATATTATAATATTAGCTGACCCGGCAACTCTTGTTTTGCTAAAAATAGCCTACAATCTATTCTCAGACCTGCCAAATATACATAAAAAAAAGTGATGTAGTTGTTTCAGAGGAGTTGGAAATGCTTAACTATAGGTACATAATGTTACTTAGAATTTTTTAATATTATAATAAAACAATTTCGAGTTCTTTTTTGGTCCATCCCAATTGGATGGACTTCACAATACACATCTTTCTTTGTATTGAAAGAATAATTGATATATTTTGTTCTCAGGCCAATGAAACACGAAAAAGCTAAAGTGGCCAGCGAGAAGGAGACGCGCCGCCGCACGCGTCAGGTGTTCGACAGCAAAACTGGGCTGTGGGAGTGGACCACCACCAGGCGACACCCTAAGGAAATCAAGCACTGGGGTACATACTGATAACATAGTTTTTGGATTGTATCATACATTTCTCTACTATTATACAAGAATACCTGATAAGCCCCCCTAGCCAAGTGATATTTCGACAAGCGATAACGATGATAGAAATCGCTTAAATGACATTAAATGTATGGAAATGACTGTTTTCGATTAGTCACGTGACTTAGACTTGTCACTTTCATACATTTAATGTCATATAAGCGATTTCTATCATCGTTAACGCTTGTAGAAATGTCACTTGGCTAGAGGGCAAGGGGCGATTGAATATTGATAACTTAATACAAAGTACCTCGATGACCTAGGACTTTTGACCTTTGGACCTTTGCTCGGATAAAACGACATTTTCTGAAAATGTATCCTAGCTAGATCGGTTTAACGGCCCCAAAACCCCCTGCATACTAAATTTCATAGTCGGAGCCGTTTCCGAGATTCAGATTATAGATATACTAGATGAAAACCCGGCTCCGCTCGGTTTAAGTGTGACTCATGATACAAAATGTAGGTAAATATTCTGTAGTCATCGGTTCTATAATATCGGTTCAATTGGCCAATCTCAGGTTTATAGAAAGAACACATAACAAAGAGTTTATCATAAAAAAGTTTCAAAAACAATATTTTCGCGAAACGTCAATGACTGAAGGAAAGTATTAAGTTTTGTTATGATTCAATCAATGTTTCCGGCAAGACGTTTCTATAATAATAATAATATGTAATTAAGAAATAAAATTACCGCTGACTGACAGCATTGATTTTTGTTATGGTTAGTATTCTTTTTTCTATGGTTGTTATCGCAATTGGCCAATCTCAGGTTTAAAGAAAGAACACATAACAAAGAAATTATCATAAAAAAGGAGTTTATCATAAAAAAAGTTTCAAAAACAATATTTTCGCGAAACGTCAACGACTGAAGAAAAGTATTAAGTTATGTTATGATTAACTCAATGTTGCCGGCATTTTCAGGCTACTTAGGCCCATAGATATATACCTTACAGACTACACATATATTTTATAAGTACATTTTGTGTTATTAATATAAACGTTTCGTTTTACACAGTCAAATGAGTCACAGTTCTTTGTGATGGCTACTTCTTTGGCGCGACGCACGCGATGTGTTAATTGGCGAGGCGTATATTATGCAACGGAACGTGAAAAAAGCGAAATAAATATCGCGTTCCGAAACGATTCTGGTCCCAACTATCATGCAACTGTCATAGGTACGCCCTGTCAGCACTGTAATCACTTCAAGGAGGTTGTATGATAATAAACTCCTTGAATCACTTCGAAGCAGAATTATCTGTTACGGAACGCGGTCTTATTAATTACCCAAGATGGCGACTGCGGTTTTTTTGTTTGTCAGTGCCATTAGAATTTAACGAAATTCTCCATAATCCGAATTTTGCGGATATATGTTGTCGACTCGAAATCAATATTTTTTTATGTTTTGTTATTCATATAAGGTTTCGATCGAGTCTACCGTAGCCCTGAACGAAATTATTAATATAGAAGATTTATTTATTACCTATGCAAGTTGTGCACTAGTAGACTGAATTCCATAAAGCTTTCTCGACCAGTATACCTTTGGGGCTCTGGATGATGCAGAGACAATGAAGGTAGATGGATTATATAAAAGAACTGTTAGGGGAGACTGAACTCAGTACTGACGTAGTGTTTTATTTCCTGTATATAATATAATAATAATAATAATTTCTTGGAACAGCTCAAGGTTTTCTGAGGTTTACGCGAATGTTAGACATTGAAATAAAACTATTAAACGGATTGTATCGCGGTTTATTTTGATACTGATACTGCAATTGATAAAGCCAAATTCACCCTTAAGGTATGATTTTAAATATAATTATTAATTTTAATTGATGTAAAATGTTTAATATTTTGGTAGGTATCGACCAACCACCGAACCCGGCCGTGTTGACCGCTCTGAACAAGCTCATCGATCTAACCTGGGTACTCACCCCGCCCACTAACGCGCGCTACATGATCACCATGGACATGAGACACCATATGTTCAAAGGTAAGCCAATCTCTTTTTCGTCCGGGAGAATAACATAATATATTTATACTTTACAATTTAGTAGTGGTAAGTTCACGTGTTGGCTAAAAAGGGGGTTTACCCCCCTTTTTTACGTTCTTATCATAATACCAAAGCATAGACCAGTGCTGATGATGTCATCACGCTTCGGTTTCAGTTCGTCAAATAATTCAAGTTCTGCATAATCAGTTCTGTGAATCTAAAAAAAAATTATTTTCTTTTTTATTTGCATCTTTTTATTCAAAAATAGTACAAAAAGTGCAGAAACTTAGTGTAGTTTTGTTCACGTATTGTATTATGTTCTGACAAATATTTTGAGTTAGTGACGAATCTCTGTTGAAAAAAGCTGCCTCTGACAAAAATCGTCTTGTAAGTGAGAAAGACACTTCAACAAATCTCAAAATTTGTGTTCAATATAATATTATTTCTATCATCGTAAGTTTTATACTGTGAATAAATAAGTAAATAACCTTTGTATCAAACACAGGTCGTCATTTCTGCAAGAGCTTTGTAGTGCCGAAGAAGGGCAAGAAAACAACCACTAAGTCCACTCCGAGCGGGGGCGGGGGCGGCGACGCCGACACTGAGAAGAAGAGCAAGAAGCACCTTCTAGCTGAGTGCTTCTACAACAGGAACGTCACCCCAGGACATGCTGGTAAGAATCAGACCACTAAGTACCAATAAACCATACCCTTGCTGGAGCATGAATTTGTTACTGCGCAGCGACTCTCATGTTTAAATAAATAAATAATAAATAAATGTGGACAACATCACATACATTGCTCCGAATCCAAAGTAAGTAGCTAAAGCTGGCAGCACTTGTGTTATGGAATCCAGAGACAACGAAGGTACCACAAACACCCAGACCCGAGGCAATGTAGAAAAGTGTTTTTCTACATTGACCCGTCCGGGGATCGAACCCGGGATCTCAGAGCTGACGACACCTTGAAAACCGGTGTGTACGCCACTCGACCACGGAGGTCGTCAAATTCGTTTCCTCAAATTCGGTCGTGTTTACAGCTGCCATTAAGTTTGAATCGCACCTGATTTGGAATGCCACATGACCTCACATACCGATACAATGTTCAGCTCCTCTAGGCTCATTATTAAAATGGCTTTTTCTTTTTTTTATTTCAGTTGTGGTATGGTTCTTGACATAGCGAGCCCCCACTCCTTTGTAATTTAAGTAGATCTTTCCATACCCAGTCAACATCCCCATCTGCGAGCCTTTATCGATATCGATAAAGGATTCACAGCCGCCATTTGCATGTAAATAGTTTAATTAAGCGCAGTGGTGTATTTTATACTTATTTACTTATTATATATTTGTTTTTTATAAAGATTGCTGTGTAACCTGTTGTTGTATATTAAAATTATTTTTGCAGCCATAATCTTGGCCCTGCAAATCTTGAAGAGGGAGAGCCACGTCAAGCTGGCTGTGTTCACTGAGGATGGGGTGCAGATTTTGACTATCGAACGCAACTTTAGCAACATCGATGAGGCTGAGTTCTTGTTTAGGGTATGTATAGTAAAAAAAAAGTTCTTGCATGTTAATGCATATTTAACATGAACAAACATTTAGAAATCATAAATAACCTAAAAGGCTTTCGCATTTTTAATGTTTCAGTTCAATAAACTTTATTTCTAATATAGCAACAAAGACAATTTAGAAATAATATTGTAATCCAAAATGATGCTCTTGTTTGCTTTAAACATTTTAAATAACTATTTATCTAATCTGCATCATACCAAATCACAGAAAGCGAACTTGGGCCGCGTGCAGTTAGACGCTCCGATCGAGTGGGCAACGAAAACGAATCAGAAGTTCGACGTGTTCATCAACATGGTGGACCGCACTACTCGCTACATGGAGCTGGAGCAGAGCAGCCGCGGGGGCCGAGGCCCTGGCGGTCGCTATGGGCCGCCGCCGCCGCCCGCCAAGGAGGTGCCCGACCACTGCCCCGTGAGGGCCCTGCAGCGCTACAGGGACGCTGCCGGGGTACCAGAGGCCAGGTAACTATGACTAAACTTGGCAAATTCGTATGTGACCTTAGTGACAGGGATAAACTAATATAGATAGATTGAACCCACTTTTTTCTCTCAATCATATTATATTATAATGATTTCAATACAGCTTAGGGTAGAATAGAGAGTTTGCCAATGTACCTAATCTATCACATTTATATAATTTCACATTACTCATCAGTCAAATAAGATTGTTTGGTAATACTGTAGATCTATAGCGTGGCAATTTCATTCGTGACGCTCCCATGATCAGGAGGGGTGGTAAGACAACGGGAGTAGTGATACGTGCGCACAGGTAAGGGGGCAATAGATAGAAGAGTTATTCGACTTATTTGGGCGTCGTTTTTGTGTAATAATGTCCCCCGCCATCTGCGCTGTGTTGTATTACAATAATGGTAAATTAAGATTGAATAAAAAAGTGGGTTATAACTGTCGCTATTACTTTATGCTTATCTGAAACCTACTCTCATCCTATACAATCCTTGTGTTTTAAAATATGAATTTCGCAGTAATAAACGACAATATACAAATGTGTTTATTTGCAGGCTGATTATCATGAATTTGGCGTCACACCGAGTGTGCACCACAGATGGCAGCCACGAAGGTGTGCTGGACATCATCGGCATCGACGAACACGTGCCCAAGCTCATGGACGCTTTCGTCCTCGGCCAGTTCAAGTGAATTGCGTCATATGATTTCTCCCTATAATTGCTTCGCAAAAATCTGTCAATTCTATCGACAATTAGGTCGAATCTCGAAAAATAGCATGACCAAATTTACCTCAAGAATTTAAAAATTGTGTTAATACCACAATGTGTTCCGAAGTTAAATCGAAGTGTTTGAACACGGAACTGATATTCTTATAAATCAGAATGTAATTCTAATTACATACGTTTGATTACCTAGAGATCTTACTTTATCAATGTTTTTAGTGTTAACTTGTTTGTAATCGCTAACAAGGTAGATACGGGACAAGTCATTATATCAAGACTGTCCCTATTAACCCTGATTTTGGATCTCTGCTTATCATTAATTTGTAGGAGCACATTTTAGTTTAAGCTATTCAACATGTAGTGTACTAAAGTACATAGTTTACATTTAAATTAAAACTCTTCCATTATAAGTATCCTACTACTAAAATACTTACAGAATTAACTTTACACTATGTATGTTGGTTATGACTGTTTTGCTTTTTGATCTAGCTGTTAAGCTTACATTGACATTTGACGATGTCTCTTCTCAGCATAGACAGGGTTATTGCACCATTGATTAATGACTCCTGGTTTGACTCAATTAATCATATATTTGTTACTAGTTTTGCTTACAGGCTTTGTTTACTACACAACTGTTTGCATAATACATATTTTTGCTAAATCAACATGAACTTTTTGTTTGGTAGTGGAACAAATACTTGACCGAGCTTTTTTTAACATTAGTATTTATAATTCTTGTTATTTAAGTATGAAGTGTGTAACTTTAGGTATTGTTAAGCTTAATACGTATAGCCTAAACATTTGTAACAGGGTCTTTTTGGTTTATCAAAAATTGGCACCTGCCACGCTCTCACAGTTATGTGTTCAACAATACAATAACTAGGCATGGGGGTTGAATGGTGACTATAGGGGAAATTACTTTTATTTAAAACTTATAAAAGAGTGTATTTCACACCAACTGTCAGTATTTTCACCTCCAATATGTTTGAACGCCAGTACTGTTGTGTTAGTTGTTGAGTTTCAAATTTTTATTTTTATTTACTGTTTGACTATACATTAGTCGTGAGGTTGTGCGTTTTAAACGTTTTTGTATTTGCCAAAGTAATTATGCATTTGTAATTTTATTCAAATGGTACTGGCTTGCAAACGTAAATTAGTAGACCTAATTATGATAGCATATCTTCGTAATATAGATAATTGTGGAAACAGATACATGCTCATGGTGTGTATAACATAATTGAGGAATGTATGTTGTTTTTAGATGTAGTTGTGACTGACATTTAATGATTTGGTCACCTTGCACTTGAAGTGGATGAAACAGATGGGCATGCATCGGCTTTCATGTCGTTAGCTAATAGGTAAGTCCGTCTCAGAAAGTTGGTTACTTTTGTACTGATAGATGAACGGAATTTTCAAAATCTGTGATCACTTGGTACTCTCTCGGGATTAAGTAATTTTTATATCTGTAAAAGTTAATAAAAAAATTCAAAACATAGGTGAAGGAACTTGAAATTGCTAGACATGCTTTTTTATTGTACGTATCTTGTTTTGTTGAGTTTTTGATTAGGTTACTTTTTTAGTATTATGGTGGTCACCACAAGAATTATTTACTTTATGCTTTTGATTATGGTTGATATCAGACCTATTTTATAAATACCATAAAGTCTAATATTCTGGGCCATCACAGGTACTTATTTATAGTTTTGTGATTTGACGCGTCTTTTTCCAATGATTCGTATCTCAAAAATAGCATTCTGTGATTTATGATGCCTCGGTAGCTCCGCACTTTGGCAATTATTATACTAATAATCGGACTGGTTTTCTTTTAAATAAAAATTGTTGTAAAATTTAAAGAAAACGGCCGGTTTTAGGTTTAATTAATAGTGTAATAGTATTATGAAAAATACAAAAAACTCAATGTTTCTGTTGTTATTCAAATCAGTACTCCTTTTTTATTTATGTTATTTTTTTTAAAGTAAAATTTAAATTATGTTTTTGCTAGTGCATTTTTTCATGAAATTTAATACTATCCGTCCCAGCTGCAAATTGTCTGTTGTATTTCAATACCTAATGTGCTTTTAGCATTAAGTTAAAGTAGTACATAATGATCATTATTATTTAACCTCCCCACAGCAGCATATCAGATAGCACCATAAAGCTAATGAATAACGAAATGTCATAACATAAAAAATGTACATGCATGTTTGTTTATCATTAAATAAATTCTTAAGTGTAAATTGTTTTATTATTTGAAAGAATTTTCTCAGGTTGTCTATTAAGACCTGTATTATACTCCTATTACTACTACTGTTGCCGAGCTCTCTCTGGGTTATCGCGGCAAAAGTAAGGCAGGCTTTCTTGCTATCCAAGCTTATCCCATATGGTAGGGGAGCCCACGATGCTAAATGTGGATTTACTCGAGCGTCATAGAGACTTATTAGGTTGCAAAGCTTAGATGATAAGAAGAAAAAAATGATATATAATATATACCTTTTCATCGGTGGGGGAAGCGGCTATAGATTTTTAAATATGTAAAAAAATACTGTTGCATGGACATACTGCGTCAGATATTGATAGCATCAATGTCCTACGTATTTTTAATAATGTACGTATGTTAATCTGATCATTTGCATGATACGGGTGGTTGTAGGTAAATCCTACGTAAATCAAAAATGAAAAAAAATTAATCGAGCGCGTCAGGTTTTCTAAGGGAGTGTTAAGTGCACCAAAAAAAAAGCTCTCATTCAATAATCTGACGATTTCGATCTGACGCAAACTCGCGGCCATTATTTTAATGTGCAAAAAAAATTCGCCGTTTTGAAATACTCAAGCGCGTCAGATTATGATATAATTATATGGTTCATCTTTATGTTCTAGACGTGCTGTTTCATAATCTGACGATTATCTAAAGGGAATCGCCTAATCTGACAAAAAAAATAATTTTGTTTGACTATTTTTTAAATTATTGAACTAATTCATTGAAAAGCTCAGAAAATAGCATGCAAAGTGTATGTTTTTTAAGTAGAATACTTGTATTTATAAGAAAATAATTTAAAAAAAAATGCCCAAAAAAATTAATTTTTTTATGTGTGTGATCTGTGATGGCGTCGTGGCAATAAAATCCAGAGTGGGGACGGAGTGAGAGAGTAATAGATAGAGAAAAAGTGAGAGAGGAGTAGAAACGCGGAGGGAAATATATATAGGCATCACCCAGCTGCACGCATTAAACTTTATCGACGATTTTTTATTATTTCGGCTTGCGGAAATCATCAGATTATATATTTTTCGTTATTCTTAAATTATATTCTTCAAAATAAAAAAAAATTTGGCTACGCTCGAGAATGTCGAGATGACGTTTTTTTTTTACAACTTTAGTGCCCTCCCCTTTCTTTACGTCACTCTCAAATTGTCAGATTAGTGGTATATACACTTTTTATCATGTAATTAACTCACCCTACCTTAATCTGACGCGCTCGACAATTTCTAATGATCAATTTTTTTTTACTAATCTGATCCTTTATCCTTCACGGGCGGCCTTATATATGGGGCTCATATTTGGTGGAGGTACTTAAGCGGATACAAGGTATCGCCCTGTATATTAATCTGCCGCGCTTTAGTAAATCCCGAAATCCCCTCTTGGGCTCCCCTACTATATCAAGTTACATCAAAATCGAAGGAGTTACATACTTAAGCAATTTTAATACCAGCATCGCGATGCCAAGGTTGACCGGCGGCGTTGCGAAACCAAAGGTAGACGCGTCGCGGCTGCATATTTGAACGGTGTCGCGACGCCAAATGTGAACGGTGTCGTGATGCCATAACTGTCTGGCGTCGCGACGCCTTTACTGACCGGGGTCTCTACGCCATTACTGACCGGGGTCGCGACGCGACGCCATTACTAACCGGGGTCGCGACGCCATTACTGAGCGGGGTCAGGGAGCCATAGCTGGCAGCTGACCGACGTCGTAGTGATTATCTTCTCATTGACCAGTGACGCGGCGCCATTGCTGGCAGGGTCGCGACGCCATAGGTAACCGACGTCACGACGCCATAGCTAACCAAGGTCGCGACGCGTAAGCTCAGTAAGCTGACCAGCGTAGCGATGTCAAAGCGGTCCGGTGTCGCTACGCCATTGCAGACCAGCGTCGCGACGCTATAGCTGAATGTACGGGCGTCGCGTCGCCACGAAAGAGCTGACCGACGCGGCGACGTCGCGACTCTATTGCTGACCGGCAAAATGAAAAAAATTAAGAAATTCCTAAATTATACAGACTTCGGTTCTTTTGTTTCAAAGCTTTCAGCAATACCTATAGGTGGCACATGGTCGCATATTTATTTGTTGTTAACCCCTCGTAGTTAAAAGATTATTTTACGAGTGGGTTCACGTCGGTAGTGTAATATCTTTGTGAGATTCGAACCCGAGTACCCTTAAGCTGCCGCTGCTTATTCATATGTATAGGTAACAGATTATTAAAATAGCTAATTCATATGTTACCTTAATTATTATTATCCATTTTCTCATAGATATATGATTTATCTAATATTAATGAATTTTTTGGCACCAAACTTCGTAAACGTTATCATAATGTCGTATATGACATCGTTAGAGATGTTCGACGCAGATAATTTAATGAGTTCATTGAATAACCCTTTTGAATCGTTATTGCACAGTTAATCAATTACTAGACATAAAGTTAAAATTAAGTGCCTTGAAACTTTAATCCTACCGCGTATGTGTATCATTATCTACTAAAACTTCGTAAAATCTAACAATAGTGATAAAAAACTCAAGAGTAATCAAGCACATTCGATTCTTATTCGGACATTCCGTTAGTACATCTCTAACATCTAAGTCAAAAAATCGTTGCTGATTATAGTCAAGGAAATAAAAGACCCCTTTTTGTAAAATACTACACAATATGAGTGACGTGGATAAGTGGATAGAGGTTGCCAAGAGGTGTAAATATTTACCCGAAGATGACTTACGGGAGCTTTGCAATATTGTATGTGATTTGTTGTTGGAGGAACCGAATGTGCAGCCGGTGCAGACACCTGTAACTGTCTGTGGGGATATACATGGACAGGTATAGTTTATTTTTCAATAATTATAGCGTTTGTACTCCTACAATCCACTTCCATCCTTTAGCAAGAGATTCCACCCTAATTTATTAAAGCAACAGTTAACCAAGAGATAAAAACTTGTCTGCCATAGGAATGTGGTTTTATAATGTGGGAATATGAGTCAGGATCAAGTGATACATTTATTGGGAGATATCTCAACCACATGGTGTGATTAATTAGTATAAAATATCCAATTTATTTGTTTACATGTCAGCTGTTGGGTTGTTGAACCCAATTACTTTGTCTTACATTTTACACATACTTAGCTATCTACTCTTGATTAAACTTTTATTATGGCCTATGTAATGCCAATTAATTTGTTTAATATTCTTGTAATTAAAGTTTGTGTTGACAAAGCAAAAGCTTCTTTCTTTTAGTTTTATGACCTGGAAGAGTTATTCCACATAGGGGGCCAGTTACCCCACACAAAGTATATATTTATGGGAGACTATGTTGACCGTGGCTATTACAGCTTGGAAACACTCACTCTACTAATGGCATTCAAAGCGAGATATCCAGACAGGTACGTTATCTTGTTTACTTTTATTTTAATAGCAGTTTTACCTAGCTGTGAAAAGCCTCTCCGAGTAAAAGAAATAATGAGTTGACAGATACTGGTGGTGTGCATGGCACCTTACTTAGCATATAAAGACATGGATTGGTGATAGCAACTTCTTGTGAGTTAGACCACTTAATAAGGGAAAATGCACAATTACGTATTTATAAAAAACAATAATAGATACATTGATATGATAATGTAGAAATCTTGAAGTACTGATAACATCTACTATTGATAAAATTTTATACTACTGATTACTGGTATAATTAAATGGACTATTTTTATAAGACAGTTCAGTTACATTGGTTTCCTAAAGGTCAGTTGAAATTGCAATAAGTATACATTTGATTTAATATATTGTATTTTTTTTTCCATTTTGGCAATCTGCCGTTACATATGTCTAACAACAACTGCTGCCAGTGTCATGTAGTGACCACATAGGTACACAAAAAATTAAAAAGGCCCTTTTTAATTAAAAAATAAAATAAAAATGGGTTCAGCGATATGTCAGTGCCTGAATATATCGTAGGTACCTTGAATGAAAGATGTAATGTCATCATCATCATCAATGACTATCAGGTTGCAGGTTCGAATCCCACCGACGTGAATCCACTCGTAACACAAGCATCTTTGCTTATCTCGAGGGGGTAAACAAGACTACTAGTAATGTGCAACCCACATTATCTAATAATCTTTTATATATAAAAAAAAAATACTCTCTTCACTTTAATGTTTGCTTTTTACAGAATTATTCTACTTAGGGGGAACCATGAAACGTGTCAAATAACAAAAGTATATGGATTTTATGATGAGTGCCTCAATAAATACGGGAATGCAAATGCCTGGAAGGATTGTTGCAGAGTATTTGATTTACTTACTGTTGCAGCTGTAAGTTATATGACCACTGTCTTATAAACTCTGTGAACATTGTCAATGATGGCTCAACATAACTGGTTATTGGTGATAACCGCCATTGTACCTTTTTACCATTAAGTTGCAGTTTTAGGTACTGTAACTGTTTAAATGCAACAAAGATTATTTTGTCTATAACTCTGATAGTAAGTTAAATTAAGCATTCATAGATGACCTCCGTGGTCGAGTGGCGTACACACCGGTTTTCAAGGTATCGCCAGCTCTGAGGTCCCGGGTTCGATCCCCGGACGGGACAATGTAGAAAAATACTTTTCTACATTGTCTCGGGTATGTGTGTTCGTGGTACCTTCGTTGTCTCTGATTCCATAACACAAGTGCTTTACAGTGGCATGCACAGAGGAATCCAACCAATTTCAGCTTGTTGTACCTAATTATCCTACCTACCTGAAGCAACTGGCAACACTAAAAAATCAATTTATTTATATAATTTAGAGTGGCATGTGTATGTCTGTATTTATGGGATAACAGGGTATGCAGTGCTTATTTGCCCCTATGAGTACATACCCATGATATCAGTAGATCAAGAATTTCGTCGAAACTGTTATCCAGCAGTGAACTGAATTGATAGATGAGTTGGAATGAGCACTCATTTTGGGCATTTTAAAACATCAGAATTTTTAAGTCTCCATTTTTTTTGGGATTAATTGTTTTATTTGTATTTCAGTTAATAGATGAGACAGTCCTATGCGTCCATGGTGGGCTGTCCCCAGATATATCTATGTTAGATCAAATCCGATGTATTGATAGAAATCAACAAATTCCCCACAAAGGAGCCTTCTGTGATCTCCTATGGTCAGATCCAGCTGATGTTAAGATGTGGTGAGTAACTTTATTACAGCATTGGTTACTTCAAGTCTAGTTGTATCTTTGTTAGTGGACCCCTACCATATTTTACTTAACTGTAATATTAAATAAGTTGTCATAAATTTGGTCTCAGTACACAAAGTATAAATTATTGTACAAAAGTCTCCTACGCTACTTCTTATTAAAAAAAAAAAACTTACTAGCAATGTGGGTCGCACTCGCACATTACTAGTAAACTTGTTAACCCCTCGTGCTTAGCTAAATGCTTGTGTTACGAGTGGGTTCACGTCGGTAGGGTACTGGGTGGGATTCGCACCCCCAACCACATGATCGCAATTTCGACGCCATAGCCTAGGCCACCGCCGCTTCAAAATGTGTAATATTGAGTTAATGGTAATCATAATATTATGACGGCCCAGAAATCTGCTATGAGAACATTATCAGTAGCTTTCATTAAATTGTCCAGTCTTCTATTGAAGACATGAAATGAAATTATTAATTTAGTTTTGTCTATTAGATAATTTAAAATTCATGTATATTTGTTTGCAGGTCTGTAAGCCCTCGAGGAGCAGGGTGGTTGTTTGGTAGTTATGTCACAGAACTGTTTATGAATTACAACAATTTGAATTTAATCTGTCGAGCTCACCAACTTGTAAATGATGGTAAGTAGTTAACTTAATGTTTTTTCTAGTACCTACACTTGTATTTTTTTTTATCTAGATAAGTATGTATTTTTTGAATGAACAGCGTGTCGTTCAAAGCACAGCAATGGGTTTTACCTTGTTCTTAAACTAACGTCTAATAAGAATCTCGGTTTAGCTCTTTTTTTAGGCGCAAGTGTTTCTCAAAAGGTGACAGAAAATATTTAAAAAAAAATATTTATACTATACTAAACCATCACCAACCACAGAATTAAAGTAATCACCATGACCTAAATCGGTTAGGATGTCATCATCATCAACCCTAAACCATGTATTTTGTTAACAGGTTACAAATACATGTTTGACAAACGCCTCGTGACGGTGTGGTCGGCGCCTAATTACTGTTACCGCTGCGGCAACGTGGCGTCCATATTAGAATTCAACACAGTGAACGACAGAACCGCTAAGTTGTTCCAAGCCGTCCCCGATGGCGAGAGAGAAGTGCCCCCACAACACACAACGCCTTATTTCCTGTAAATTGTCAAAACATAAGAGTATTCCCCAAGTGTAATAAAATAATGTTTTATATAATAAATTGTTGCATACAATCTTGGCTTTTTTTTCGGGAATGGCAAGTCTCGCCCTAATATTCCCTTTGAGCTTTTTTATTGATGGTAATACTGATACTATTTCTTGCTGTGCCTATTTTCGGTAAAAAATCGTCGATTTATATGGTCTTTAAGAAATTCAAAAATGGAATTAACTTTGTAAGATGACATGGGTCCCCTATTACCTACCGTTCGTCGTTTTTCAGGTCAATGGGTATAGTGAGACTGATTTGAAAAAAACGTGCAGTATCAGTATTTGTGAGGCGAGACCGACTCTTTTTATCATGTTAGTGATTAGCTATAGGATTATCGTTCTGCATGAGGAAGCAAGGAGTACCCTAGCTAAGTCCATGGAAAACCATGAAATCTAAACTTATTAAGTCAATGGTTAATGGTCAACTTATAGTTGTTGTGGCCTAGCGGTTCAATGACCAGATTTGCATGCACAAGATTGCAGGTACAAGCCCAGATAAGTACCAATGTGACCTTTGCAAAGTTATATGTACTTTCTTAATCATTCTAAGACATCGTTGTCAAACGGTGAAGGAAAAACATCGTGAGGTAACCTGAATTCCAACATATTGGAATCTGAAATTGCCAACCCACAATGAGCAAGAGTGGTGACCATTGCTCATTCCTTCTTTATATGGGAACAGGACTGTGGCCAGTAGCGGGACATTTATAGGCCGGTATTATAAGTTAGGTCAAGAAAAAAAAACTTCTCAACGGCTGATCTTTCATTTACCATGTTAGTTAGAGAGATTTGATCATTATTATTGTCTTTATCGATTCCCGGGCACACTATATTTAAAAAAAACTCTTGAGTGCATTTTTGTTGATTCCTTTGAGTATGATTGCCTATATAAGAGTAGTTTTCCTATAAATAGGTGGCATAAAAAATCCGTCCTGTATTTGCATTAACTGATAAAATTAAACAAGCATTGACCATTTAATACAAAACAGCTTTATTGACATTTATAATATTGTTTTAAGATTACTAATACCTTCCTTATATTTACTCTCTGTTGTAATCAAAGGTATAATCGAAGTAGGATTGATCGAAGCTTTGCACACGTACGTAACCGTCTTCACCGCCTGAAGCATAGCTCTTACCATCAGGATGGAAGGCTAAACTGTTGATAGGACCGAAATGTCCCTTGATACGACCGAATTCTTCTTCGAATACTAAATGGAAGAATCGGGCGTCGAACTTGCCCTGTCTGGTGGATGTGGTTGTTACTTCCATAGCATCTTGACCTCCTCCAAGCACTACATGGTCTAGGATGGGGCTGAGGGCTGCAGAGTTCACTGGACGCTCAGTTTTATATTCCTTGAGGAGCTCAAGGGAGGCGGTATCGAAGAGCTTGGCGGTTTGATCTTTGGAGGCGGTGATGAACATGGTGCCGTCTCGCGACAGCTGCATGTCGTGGACTTGATGCGTGTGCTCCTTCACTGAGTGGACTTTCTTTCCCGTCTGCAAAAACATAAACAATATAAATAAAGGTTCAAGTATTTAAAAAGGCCTAAAATCTTATATTTGGCTATGCGTTCTCTGCAATTTCAGACTATTTGTTTTGAGTAGGACATTATAAATAAGTCAAGCTAAGCTAACTAGCATTAACTTTAACATTCGTAAAAAAAAACATAAAGCCACCATTATTTTAGACACATCCCAACATTAAATACTAAAATATGTCTATGTCAACAAGCAAAAAAAATTATGAGCTTCTCAGTTGCACTCACCCTAAGATCCCACTGAATAATATCACCAGCCTCATGCCCAGTGATGAGGGTCTCATCCAGGATACCCCACACCATAGATGTGACCTTTGAGTCTGTGATCTCCCATTTCAGGGTTGGGGTCTGACTTGAAATGGAGTCATCCACAGTCCTTGTGTCAATTACAAATACCTGAAAGTAGTAAGAATGGTTATGTATTATTTTAAATATTATTAATATAGCATGTAATTGCATAGATGACCTGCTCCCATAGCCAAGCATTAACGCTGATAGAATCGCTTATTTGTGTGGCAGATTAGGCCACACACACACACACACACAATATGCAATAAAAATAAGACCTAGTGATGGCCATAATAAAGTACAAATTTCAAAAATGCGTATTCGTTTATTGTGTCACTGGTTGGAGAGAGAAAAGCTTAGCCTTTATTAAGGGTTTGGGTTCATGATAATTTGGAACCAATAGTACAAAATCATGAGGTACAAAATGTTGCTTTTTTTTTAACAAAATCTTGATTTAGGAGGAAGAGGTTAAAGCTTAGTTTTGGCCTAATTAGAAGATGGGAAAAACAAGACAAGAGTGCTTTAGACCACACAGCTAAAGTTAAACTTCTTCAGGTCATATGATAGGCCTGCACAGAAATGTAAGTGCAATGTTGTGTGCTCACACCTCTCTCTTGCCCCTACAGTAATAGTCGAAACATAACTCTCTCTCTTTCTCTAATTTATCTCCCTATCAACTTCAGTTCGCCTTGTAAAATCACATTTTTTGAAACACTCTTGTCACACTGTCACCAGCTTATGCCTCAAGTCAAGCGTGCTTAAAGAAATTTTACTTCAAAAATGTAGAATTGTAAACAAAAATTACCTCACAAGGATGACCCATTGCTTTGTCAGTGGTGTAAGCTGCCTGAGTGGCGCTGTAGCTGAAGTTACATGTTCTCACTGACGAGTTTGTTTTAATTGATGCTATATTCTTGCCCGTCTCTAAATCCCACAATCTGTAAGTCATAACAATAACACATAACTATGTAGGTAGTAAATTTAAAAGATATATTTCTCATAAGAACACACAAAGTTCACTTAAAATGAGATAAGGTAAATACTAAATATATATTTAAAAAAATATTTTGCCTCTGGATCACACTTATTAAATAGCCTTCACAAATTCTCTTAGCTTATTCTTGAATTATTAATAGTGTCGCACACTTTCAATTCTTTTGGTAAGAAATCGATTCATATTGATTATAGGCTACAAGAGGATAATACAGATTCATAACAAACCTATAAATAAATCATTGGCATTGTTTTTACTTCACATGAGAAAAATAAAATGATTTGGTATTGTTTTTACATAATATGACGCAAATAAAAACAGTAAACTGTAGGGTAAACATACCGGTTATCGGCCGTTTAAGCGACTTGTTGACTTCAGAGTGGATATCTATCATAATGCTGCACTACAAGACTATTAATATATTTTTTTATTTCATCCTACAATAGTCTAGTTTCATAGAACCTAGCGTTTATAGACGTATCAGTGATACATAATTAAACAAAAAATATTTTTCGTAAAAATAGCAAATATACCGGCTATCGGCCTTTTCAATCGGTTATCGTCCACCAGTGCACTGGTTATCGGCCACCTAATCCTTGGTAGAAAAACGACTCATATTCATTAGCTCATAGGGTTGATAGTAGTATGAAAGTAAAAAAGAAAAAAATCATAAAAAGCGATGCCAGAAACATGAAGGTTACATTTTTACCACTTAGCGGCAGCCTTTATTTCAAACGGCAATTTTACCTGTATCCAACAGGTAAAATTTTTACTAATTTTCGGCTTTTCTTTATTTCAAAGTTTTCATACGGCCGAATACAGGTTTTGTTTTTACTGGTTATCGGCCGCTAAATGTAATGTTTGTATGGTCATATCTTTGAAAATATGGGGTATATTGGCGGCCGGAATCTAATTTTAAATTCACAAAGTTCTAGGTGTTCACAAATATTATGGGAACTATGTTGGTAAATTTAAGGTTTCCGCAATAAAGGCAAGGAGAAATGACTTGAATAAACCGGTTTTGCGACCACCTGGTCGGAAAGTAGATTTTGAAATAAATCGTTGACGTAATGTCCGACCACCAAAAATATCACAATTATGATAAGTTTTATGAAGTTTAGGCAATTGAATATTAAAATTAAACATGCTACATACACACAAACAAAATCAATCACCAATTTCAACAGTAACAATTAAAAATTTATCTTTGAAAATCAATCCACGTGCTATTTTTTCTCCTAAATTTGACACGCGTTCACATACAAAATTTTTAAATGGCGACTGAGGCCTCAGTTCACAAATTTCGAGACCATGCCGTTGTATTATGAACCGTGAAGATTGTCAGGATCGAATGGAGCGAAATTAGAAAGGAGCAGTCTTTATCATTGGTTATTATTCAAAGTAACGTGCTAAGTGGCCGAAAAGGGGTAGTGGCCGGTTAACCAGTACGTTTACCCTATATTAAAAATTAAATTTTATAAAGAAACTAGCTGTTTCCCGCTGCTCCGCCCGCGGTGTCAATTTTTTTTTATATTTGTGATGTAAGCTATCCTGTATTTCAAGTTGGATCAAACTGCACACGGTGTACAAATTTGATTAAAATCGGTTCAGTAGTTTCGGAGTTCATCCCCGACAAACATCATGACACTGGAATTATATATAATATCGATTGATGCCAAAAAGTACACGGTGCTAGTTTTTCGCATTTTAGCCCATTCGATTCCCGGTCCGCAAAGCGTATTTTCAAACATCAATTTAATGCAGATTTATTTCTTTTAAAAAATAAAAGAATGTTTTCTTTGAGTCTAATTTGCTATTCTTCAGTATTGAGAGTACTTTCTCTCTTTCTTTCTGGTGGCAATAAAAAATCCATCCTGTTTATGATAATATAACATACTCTCAGACCTACCAAATAGACAAACGAAAAAAAAAACATAAAAGTCTGCGAGCCTGATATTTAAAGAAGAAAACAGTTTTAATATCATTGCAAGGAGTTTTGACAACCTTTTAATTGTTAAATAACCTCTATGGAGGAGGATCTGGAGGATAGTAAATCGTACTAAAACAACAAAATTTGGTCTTCATGGCAACTACCTACTTACGTTTTTAATGTCATTAATCGCGATGTTAATAATTGATAAAAATTAAACAAAAAAACATTTCAAATTGGACCAAATTGTGAATCTAAACCATCCTCGAATCCACCTGAAGACACACAGCAAATTTCATTATAATCGGTCCAGCCGTCTAGGAGGAGTTCAGTCACATACACACTCACAGAAGAATTATATATATAAAGATAATTTAAATGTTATTGAGTAATTAATCTCATAACTTTTGTCTCAGTTTTCCTTCATTTAACACAAATCTATTTCTATACACATGAACAGTTAACTACAAGGAAATGGTAAAGACAAAGTAATATACAAAAATAAATGGACATAACCAAACTTTACCATATAATATAATAAGAGTTTGTAATCTTTGTTTACCTGCAAGAACTGTCACCACCACCAGTAATAAGGTTTATTGTCTGCCAGTCTACGTCGAGACACCAGACTACACCTCCGTGCCCATTGAAGGTACCAAGACGTTCACCGTTCAGAGACCACCATACGTTAGGCTTCGAATCTTTCGCGGCGGAGAATAGCAAGTCACCTTCACGATTATACTTGATCTGTGTGATGGCACGCTCGTGCCCTTGGAGCATAAGGGGTTTCTGAAATGGAATTATTCATGAAACCATGCTAGCATGTTTAGTTTGCATAAGTCACGAAATGCATTGCAATGTTATACTTAAGTTTGTTCTATCAAATATCACTGGTTATAGAAGCACTACGTACCATTTTTGTATTGTTTTATAGTAGAATTTCAGTAAAATCACAATAACTATTATCTGACATGTGGCAAGCGGCAGACAATTTTGACAGGAGGGAGGAGGATAAATCATTCAATCGGGCGGGGGCAGAGGAAAGCACAGAGTACAAACCCAGTTTCACATTTCTATTTACTCTACATTCAATAATACACATTAATTTTTTTCTAATAAACATGTTTTCAATTAAGTTAGCTAAAATTTAGTCTTTGTTTATTTATATAGAATAATAAATTCTACCCATCACTTATGTAATTAAGGTAACGCAGGTGCTGCCATCTTGAATGTATTAATGTAACTAAAACGTTGTATAATCAAAGGAATTTTTGCTATTCGGCAACAGATGGCAGTAAATAAAGTAAATGTAAATATTCAAGCGTATGTTTAAGTAATTATCCGTGAGAGAGAAGAGATACCATATTTTTTTTTACAACAAGATCTATTTTATTTTCTTTTTCACAAGACAACTCAATTTTACTTTAGTATACTGAGATACTTAGTTTACTACTGTTCAGTTCAACATTTCGAGAAAACATTCCTACAAGCATTAATTTAAAGAATTTGAGTTATGTATCTACCTAATAAAAACCTAAATAGATATTATTAAACAAGTTTCTTGTTTAACAAAAACAGCATAAACTAGGTATTTATCAACGCAGTAATTTTCTTACAAGACACTTAACTTGAAGCAAAGTATGTACAAAGCTCGTAGTATAATATTTATGTTATCGTTGTGACCTGTTTCCTACAATTATTTATCAAGAAAGTACCAGATAAGTTTAAGCACGATCTGGTTAGACTACAAGAATTTGTTAAAAAGTCGAACAATTAAATCCAAACATTGGTCTAATAAAAACATTGAAGAGTGGCTTTGAAGTAGTAGTAGCAGATTCTATCAAGTATGTATAGATATTTATTTAGGTTATAAAGTTTTACCTACGTACTGTAATGTTGCATCTGACAATCGATATAGGAAAACTACGTAAAAATCTGGATTCTAAAATTGGAATCTGAAACCACCAACCCGCAAGGAGCAAACGTGATCAATGCTCTTTAATTTTTGATATGGGAAGATGCATTTGCCCTGCATTGGGACATTTAATTATGTAAAAATATGTGTAAGATACGTTTATGGAAGAGAAAATAAAAACATGTTATTATTAATGACATGATGTATAGATAGTTGCAGAATCCCTCAAGGAGTGATAGGGTTGAGTGGTAAATAAAATCACTTTATATATTTCACATACAATTTATTTTCTTAAATTATTAACCATTGATTTCCAAGAGTACAACTAAAAAACAAATTATAGTACAAACACGTTATGCATCGCTAACTAAACACAACTGTAGGTAACTTCTCTTGGCAAACCAGTACACATTCGATTGACTATGCCGGCGCACCACTAACCGAGACACACAACGCGCCAGAGTATGTACTGCTAACACTCACTGTACATCTTAACTTGGTCGAAATAACAACAGCCTTATTCCATCGAGAACAGTACAGCAACCAGCAACTAATGTGATTTGCTACGTATAAACATAGAATCCTAATGTACCGATAATACTTAAAGTATAGGCTAGTTCTGAAAGCAATAAGTCTTGGTATTGAGCGAGCCCAACTAAATACGTGAAATACAGCACACTCAATCGCTCTGAACTCTTATATAAATAAAGGAGCCGTCGTCAGGCCAGGAGCCCACCTGATAGGCGCCTGCCCCGACGCGGCGTGGCAGCTAATACAATCCGTGACATCGATAGTTAATCAAAAAGTGGAAACATCGAAACAAGTAAGACAAGCGAAACGTGTTTGTTCGTGTAACTGTAACAAAATATTGATTACTGTAATTATTTGATTAAAACATGAATTAACTCGTAGAATATATATCTATATGTACTTAGAGTTCAAATATCCATCTGTGACATGTAATTACATACAACAAACACTCGTCAACGTTTCCAAATATATATTCTCTTACGGCGTTACACTCGATTTCATAACTATTTTAATACAATGTCTAATGTACACAAATGTTCAACCCTTCTTTTACCCGAAATACTTGAAACACTATTTTTATACACAACAAACCTTACACTACGAATGTGAAAATATTTCGTCACAATATGTTACATGTAATCTTACATGTAGTTAATTATTCTCTTATGGACTGTAAAGAAATTGTGAAATGCATTAAGTTTTTGTTACACCCTTATAAATATATTAACATTATTATGTATATTACATAACTATATCAGTCAAAATATTTTGCAGTATTACCTACGAACCGGCCCCTGCACTGCCTGCGTGTGATGGTTATTATATTGATTTATATTATCTTAAAGGTAGATTACCGTTAGTATAGTTTACAGGTAATTGACGAGCTAACTTAAATAATTGTAATACATTTACATGCAGTTTTGAGTCAGAAGAGTTGACACAGAACCGTATGTGGCAGTATATTCTATAAACACAAGGTGGTATCATAGTCACATAAGCCAGTTCGGAGCCGGTTGTGACCGTCCCGGTCTCGGACGTCGCCGAGACCAGCGGCACTTACTTTATGCAAACTCATTAAAATTATTGTAGCAAGCAGAAGCAAATCATTAAAACGTCACCTATGAATCGGTCAGTCAATTTTGATATTTAAAAGTTACATACTACGAGTTCCATAGATTAAATTAGACGAAGAGGCGATAAGGCCTATTTCACAGTAGCAAATAATTTAGAAGGGCAACGAAAGCGAGCGGCCGCCTTACATGTCAAGCATAATTTGTATGTACATTACATGAATGTATAGCCTCAGCGGGCTTCGTGTTCTATTCTAATTAGGTACTCGCCAGTAATGCGCCAATTTCATTGTTTAATTACTAACAATACTATCCTTTGTACAACGCCAATAACACTCTTACAAATCTAATTCCTTTTTGATACACTGCCGTCAGTTCGCCTTAACGATACGCTATACTAATAAAATAAGTGTCGATATTACTTACATACATTAACATTTACATACACATTAGTAGAACGATGCACGATTCGCGATTATAGTTATATTTTACGATTTCCGTCAATTACATGTTTAAAAATCTATAAAGGCATCTTTACCTCAGACTTTAGATTTAACACCGTCGTTCTGATGGTGTTTTTATGAACTAATTATTTATAATTAAGTTAGATAAAATGAATAAATAAATATAGTTACCCAATCGTCGTAAAATGTTCACGTAGTGAGACCGAATATTAGTGTTGGAGCTCGCGTCCGCGCTTGCGCGGGGATCGTGAACCTACTCCGATAAAAAGATACAATTATCACTGTTTACTATCACAATTAACTAATAATTTCACGAACTTCATTAACTTAATTAAACGTACGTAAATTATAACAAAAATTAATTGAAAACTAATTAGGCATTTGATGGCAGTATCGTAACTGGTTGTATTCAAACTAATTATAATGTACAAAACATATTTAATTATGCTAACACTTAACTAATGGTAACACGATGAGGAACGGACGTGTATCGCTCATTCAGGTAACAGGATTATCTAATATACACTTATATGTTGTGTCGACTGTTTGCTGCCTAAAGCATTGTAGTGTGCAAGTACCTTCACATGAATGTTGTCAACTTACCGGTTCACGAATGTCACCAGTGACCGTTCATTTGTTTATTTTACTTCGGCACTGAAAATAGGTTGTGAATTTACTCTATTATATAAGTTTAGTGAAATAGGTATGTGGCTAACAGTTGCTCAGTATACGCCGACGTCGACCGTGAGAAAGCTAAGTCATAAAAAAATCTAATTAACTAGAACCTAAGTCCTTAGAACGAACTTTTTGGTTGTAATTACTTATTTTAATTTAGGCATACATCGCCTCCTATAGCTAGTGGTAACTGTTCACCGTTGATGGAACGTTTATTACAAATTTTAACATTAACGATTAATACAAAGTGTTACGGCGAACTTGATAGAGCATGAAAGGCAGTGATTACAGTTATCAGGTTGAAAGTCTTATAAGTTGTATACACCGCGCATTTTTAGATGCTACCAAACTCTTTAGGCGTGAAATCAAAAAATCAACTTCAGAAAATTTAAAAATGTTTTTATTTAATTTAAATTATATATTAGAATAGAATAGGACGAATTTTATTAAATTATTATTTCTAATACTTAAAAAAAACTGATATTGTAGAAATTGATCCGTGTGTTATGTACTTCTGACGGCTAAAGATGCATGATGTATATTTTTGTGATCAAAATAATGATACTTTTAGCATTATTTATTTGTTAGTTATGCCTATTTTATGTATAAATTTATGGTTAGTGTTGTTATCGATGTGGTCTTTATAATATTATGTACATGAATCCTTATGACAGTTAGTTGCGTGGCATGAAATGACGGAATTAAATTGGCGGCTTAACAAATGTAAAGGAATGCTACAGGGCTAAGGAGTGATGAAATAAATTCATAGTTTTGCAGTGTCCTCACTTCTCGTTACTAAATGAATGATGCGTGCATGTATCACTATTTTAGTATTTATCATGGATAAAATCAGTGAAATATGTTATGCAATCGAGATTAACGCAATATATACATAATTTAAATGTATCTACATTTTATAGAGGAACGATGCGAAAATATATTGTAGAATGATTTTCGAAATGACATGACAAAAACGATGACTCTAAATTTGAATATCCGAACTAAATCGCGGTACATTGAGCATAATTACATTTGAACACATCAAAGGAAGCAAAGTATAAGATCAATAAATGTCCTAAGCACCTACGCACACAAAGATAACGTCGTCAGCTTAAAAATGCATCGAGTGTGTCGGCGCGCGCGTCGTGACGTCACGCTGGTGACGTCAGCGGCGCGCGCGCCACGCTTACAGCTAGTTAGACCAGAATAAAGAAGTGAAACATTCAGAACGAAACATGCACAAGTATAGAGTTATGCGAAATATTGGCAATAAAAATGCAAAAGTTGTGACTATAAGAACTGCGCGTGCCATCACGCAGCTTTATATTAGTGTGTAAACAGTACAGTAGTATACAAGCAGTCTTGGTAAACACTGAGAGTAGGTACTTAGTGCTACTTACATTATGTACGAACAAGTCATATAAAATTAAATTGAAATTCTCAATATTACACACCCAGTAATTAGCCTACTGGTTTATCCTAGACAATATAAAATGCAAACTAAAACAGCAATATTTCATTTACAAGAAACAATTCTGTCTAAAACAACGTCTTATCTATATTGTAAAGTATTAACTATATTTACAGAAATAATATATTATGCGATTCTCCGACTGACAAATTTAAATAGTAACATAATATATATTTTATTCTATTTAACACTATGTAGTATACACTACCACGTATAAAACACGCATTCAAGTCCCTGGTACCTTACGTAATAATTATTTTAATAATAAATCAGTCTGTCAATTGGGACGTTTTAATTCCTCTACTAAACAATAAACCAATACACTCATCGACTCAACAAAGGTATAAATGTACCGCACTAATGTGTTGACTTCAACTGTCACTGAACGTCGCACTTGGCGGGCGCACTTTATTGTCGGTGCTCGAGTAGGAACATTTGTACGAACTCTTGTGCTGGCGCGGCGGTTGCACAGGCGCGGCATGCGCGCTGCACAGGGCGCGGAGGGCGCGCTGCACAGGCGCGGCTTAGGCGCTGCACAGGGCGCGGCGGGCTGAACACATGGTGGCGCGTGCGATCATAAGACGGCGGTGCGGCGGGGTAGCGGGCGCGGGCGGGGAGTCAGCCGCTCGTACATCGAGAACTAGACGCCCTGCTGCGCCATGTACTATCTGATCTCCGCCGAGTTCAGCACGAAAGGTACATAGAACATTTTGCTCTCGAGCAACAAGTTCGCCGCCGCTTGGATCTGTAAGTGAAAACGACAACTAAGTATCGTGAAATCAAAAGCTTTCCCTGGACTTTCTATTGTGAATGTGCTTCGTAAATTCTGCTTTGCGGGATAGACGATAAATCTGCTATCTTATCCCTTCGTAACGAAGCCGGTCTTATAAATTGTGCATTTATGCAACTGTACCGACTGACAAAGTTATAGGTTGTTGAGTGAACTGTAACAACTCTCTCCCTACAATAGCTGTACCGAGTAACAAATAATTTAAGAATTATGAATAATTTGAACTATTCAAAACACTTGAACTTGAAGTTATTTTGTATCTGCAAAAAGATGTTGAATAATTATATTTTTCTTTCTTTCTTTAATTACCTCAGGTATCCTAGCGAAGAGTTCTTGTAGCCTTCCAGGATGGTGGGGTGCAGCGTGCTCTAAATAACTGCGCAACACCTGCACGTAGCGATCCTGAATACCTTCCAACTCAATTTCTGAAACAACAAAAAATATTTGTTAATAAAAGAAGAAGATCGCTTAATATAGAAATATGTAATGTTCTACACAATATTATTTCAGAGTCTAGTAGTAGAAGAATGGCATTGGTCTGTATTGATTAATTATATTTCCTACAATAATGCAATGACGATCACGTGTAGTAGGCCTACTCGCTTCTAGATGGCGCTGCGCGGTAGCGGTGAACCAATGCCACGGCGTGCGCGGTGCGGCGGTGACGTCACGCGCTCAGTAGGTCACTCCGATAGCAGGGCAACGACCGCGGCTAGCCGTTGACCTCCGCTCGAGCTCGCTCGCGTCCTCACCGCTGTTGTCGTCTCGCTCTCGCGCGCGCATTTTTCCACGTTATTGTACGCGCGACTGTTTCGTGTGTGCTGTTATTGCGACTACATTTTAATTGATGTTTGTTTATTTTCGCTGAACAATATAGAATAAATTGTTGAATACATTACTGGTTAGTACTATTTTGATGAAGTTTGCTGTATTCCGGCTGTTTATAGTCGTTCGTGTACAGAGCTACAAATAAACACAAAGTGTGGATTTTTATCAAGCGGTATCAGTGTGCAATAGAGTAGTGCGAGCGTGTAGTACTGGTTACGTAAATAAGTGCGCGCGAGACTAAGCGGTACTAGTTCATTCTATAATCTGCGCTTGCGCTTTTTTCAATGCGCGCAGTGCGCTGCAAAAGAGAAAGTTTGCCTTCCGCGTCGCGCTTTCCGCTCCGAGAGTGAAATGCTGTCCCGTTTTAGCTGACGTAACTCACTCTACATTATTATACGCAATGCGCTTTTGAAGGCAATACGACACTTTTGATTCTCTACGGGTTAACAACCTATTACTCTTTGATATAATTAATTATACATTTTACGCAGTTAATGCGCCACGTGGTTTCACTAAATTAGAACACAAAATTACTTTACAAATAAATTGAATTATTTATATGATTACCTATCCAAAAGTGGATATCAACAACAATAAAATAAGAACGAATTGGCGACTACACTACGACAAAAACGTCAATACGTTCCTAAAATTCTAATGTATTACTCAACATGGCTAACACGCAACAAACATTTTGTTACAAGTATCTAATAAACACACACACAGGCGCTGCCGACGCGGGCGCATGGTTGCGCAAGCGCTTTCCATTTCACCGTAGTCCGCACTTGTACAGCTATGGAACAACACACGTATGAAGTGAAAATAAAAATGATACAACACTATCTACTTTCCTCCTTCGAATGTATTATGAGGTACATAATACAGAAATACGATTTTTATTGCATCTAATGATTGATTTATGATTAGGTAAATGCGCGTTAATTAATTAATGAGTTAAGCAGCTGGTGTTAATTTCCTGATCTATGAATACTCTCTTAATGGATTGCATAATTAACAAAAATTGGCATTTTAAAAATTTATTATTTTTTCGAAGTAATATTTCTAATTGAATGACATAATTTTGAGTGTAAGCAATGATTGCAATAAAACTGCAGAAAGCGATTCAATCACCTCATAAGTAGGTTATCAACAATATCGAAGCCAATTTTGTTTGATAGTTCGCTTCATTGAGAACCTGTGAATAAGTGTACTCTGGACTTTGTTTGCTTGCACTATTTGTTATAGATCTGAGATTCGATAACGGTATAGCCATGACTTTATTTTTAACTGTATGAGGAAAAGGCCTTCTTAATTGAGTTATTGTTGAAAGCTGTTGAATGTACTTTTAACTATTATGTTTTGAGAGTGTTATAGTTGGCAACAAAATGTGGTGTATTTACGTCCATTTAACAACTGTCTAAAGTTTTATATCATTTTCTGGCAACCCTGTGCTTTGGTGAACAAAATTTGCCATTAATTTAATGATGTAAACGACAATTTCAAAAGCGATTAAGAGCTTTACAAGTACTGTATCTTGAGTTTAAGTACGTCGTGTTTGTGATGGAGCAAAATGATTAATTATCCGATATTCAGGCCTCGTGATGACGTTATACTCTCATAACACACGTACTTGCAGTAAATACTTTCATACATATAGCATACTATGTTCAGTATAATTTACATAACCGAAGTGCAACATAATACGCGGTATTTCCGAGCACTGCTAAACACTTACTGGGTACTTTCATAGTTTGATAAACAGCGCACCTACTTGAGGTATAAACGTGCACGTTGCGGGCGCGGTGAAAATAATTTTCAAACATGGCGCTTGAGCGCTGCGACCCAGTTACTAGCGATAACACAGGATGTCACAGTTTCCCTACCAACTAGGTACCTACTAGGACGAATGAACGAACTATGATTTGCTATAATCTCCGAAGGTTGGTGACTACAGTCTTGCGCACAGATTGTATTGCGTCTCAAACTAAGTTATTTAAACTTCACGTCTTCGGTGTAACTAATGAAATTACGTTTCAACTACTTTGTTTATACAAGGCTATTGAGTACGCACGGTATGTGCGAAGTGTCTTTAAATGGAGTCACACTTCTATAAATAAAATACTCAAATGTTTATCGCTTGGAAATCGGAAAAGTTCGCAAATTGTTTTGAACTTTTCCGAAGTATTTAAGATCTTTTATCTAGTCAATATATTTACAGACTTTCGTGTATCAGTGGAGTTCATCAAGTGAAATTGTTATCAACGTACGAGTGGTTCATAATCGGTGTCGTGAGCGGGTCTTGACACAGCATCTGGGTTACTTATGACATAAATCATAATTTAATAACACTAAGGAACACTTTGCATTGCGTATCACTACGCATCGAGATTTTTATTGTCTTGTCGTGGCTCGTATTGTACTTATTAATCATTCAATAAACTTTACCGTTAGACGAAACTTTCAAATGGTATAGAAAGTTTTAAGCTCCATTTTTATGATAAATTGATGTATTGTTGCATGGTTTGCGTTTAACAATTGAAAGTGTAATGCTTTCTTTTGAAGACACTTAAATTTCAGATTTTTCAAGCAGCATCATCCAACTTTAATGAGGGAATAAATTTGAAATTTTGACAGTTGTTCCATTACGACAATTTTATTCCTCGAATAAAACTTATCTGGTGGTGGAAAAATCAGCCCTTAACAGCCCTTAAAGGTATATTTCAGTTAGAATATAAAAGTTTGAAGGTATCCTATGATTCACGTACACGTGTAAGTATAAAAATATTAACATAATGAGTCAGTTGGACGTCACAGCGGAGGATGGCTAGCTTGCGTAACAGTTACTGACCTACATACATTACGGGCCGATGCACCCCTCGGCCAGCCTCTAACAGGATTACAATGCGGTGCGTTGACTTGTATAGCCAGGAATCGACACCTTTTTGTTGGGTTCAGTAGACATGAATTCTATACAACCCAAATCATTGCAAAACTTCAATAAATTATTGATCTACTCTCATAAACATTGAAACATCATAAATTGTTTTAGTAAGTTGTTGCCCGATAAAAAATGGTACAAGTTATCCTCAATTAATGTAATCGCTATCGCTAATTGAATATAAAATAAAGCATATTTCATAAACAAGGAAGTACTCCATTAATTTTATTTATTTAGCCTAAATAACAATGAACCTTAACGGCCTGCAACGGTGAAAGGTTATCCAGTTACCGATTAACACATTTTTCATTAATAAAAGATTCATCTGATCTTTTATTTGACGTCAGAGAGTTATTAAAATATTGTTATTAGCTATCGACATATATATTTTTTAATAAACAATGATATAAAAATGTCTGAATTAATTAGAGTAACTTGGAATATTTATAGAGCACGACTCTACGATTTTTGTTGTAATAAAATTTTAAAGTGATTTTTTTTTTATTAAAATTATATTGATTGAATGCACACTGACATTAATATTAACAAGATTTACGAACAATGGATTGTTAAGTTTCAACTAGGAATTGTTGGCGTAGATACATGTCATGTAACATTCAACATATTATCGGTGTAAACAATTTTGAAAGCACAGAAATGATCCAGGGCAAGCCAAATTTCATAGCCCAATGTGAGCCGGACATAGGACCTATAGGATCTAAATTCTAGAGAAAGGTTTCTCCTTCAACTCAGCCTATCGCAGTCCACTGCTAGACATAGTTCTCCCCAAAAAGTAGTAAAGTGAAGATATAAAACTAATTAACTCACCCTGATTCAGGAGAATGTAGACTTTAAGGCAGACGTACTCCTCCATGCGGAGCTGGATGCGACGGAAGACGCAGGTGATCTGCGTCATCTTCTCCACCACCAGACCCACGTCGAGCCGCAGCTGTTCCAACGTGATGGGGCGCCCCATCAGTGACGTTAGACAATTCTGCAGCGTTCGAAGGTTGGCGTTTACCTGATGGATAAAATATTGTTATAATTTTGTATGTTTGGAAATGTATTTATTTAATTATATAAATGTACTTTTTTTGGAACCATGGCTGTGTCTTTTTTGTACAAAGTTCCTATTATGTTACTCGTTCGAAAGGTTTAATTTATGTTTAAGTTCTAAGCGCGGATCTGGATCGATCTCGAGATGAGTATTTTTGTTGATAACCAAGGCAAAATTTCGTCTAATTTAGTTGGCTGTAATTATAAAGTGAAAGAAACCACAATTAATTTAACTTTAAAAATTATATGAATAGTTGACAAAATTCGTTATTGGTCTAGTCTAAGTATGACACTCATGTATTTGTCAGTGTGCTTTGTTTTCTACAAAACAATAGGTACACGTTTATTTGATAATAAGTCAATGTAAATAAGGTAAATCGTTTGCCAAGGGCTTTTCTAGTTCGTCATAAACCTATTTGCATTTTATAAAACAACATCAACATCTAATTGCAAATCATTATAAGTACGGCTTGCTAATCTATCTGCGATTTTTTTACGTGAACAAGGTGTGGAATACCGAACGTAATACGTTATATAACGTAATATCGAATTAATAAAAAGGAGGAAATGCTCTAGACAATGAAAAATACTTTCTGTACTAGCTTTATTACGGCACTGACTGGTGCATCGTTTACGTAACACGTGCAATACTTAGTTCGCGATCCTGTTCGTTGCATGTTCAAGCAAGCGAAATAATTTATTTACTATTCCTAAATAGACAAACAATAAACACAGCTAATTTAATAATCAGTAAATCTCAAGTTAATATTGAAAGTTAACACAAATCTTGGAATCAACAAGAGAATATAAATGTTTGTTGTTTAGATCATAGCATTAATTGCCTAGAGTAACAGAGCTGGTTTTAGCGAATGTGCAAGCGTCCGAGTGCAACTAGTTGTCTGGCAGCCGCAGCCGGCGACTTTCTACCGCGGTTGCGCAAGCGATGCAGATCACGTAACTGCACTCCGGCGCATGTGCGGAAGTCTCTGGAGCGAGTGTGACCCGAAGCGTGCTTGAGCCACATCTAGGGCTCGTTAGACAAATTGTGTGGAAAAAACACTTTAATGTGCCTTTCGTAACGACTAATCTACAGCTACAGCAATCAATTTACGAAAGCACTCACCTCTTGCATAAAGTCTTGTTCATGGTCCGACGAGGGCGGTGCGTGCGAGTGCTTCCCATGCATGGCCTGGTAGGCCGCCGTCGTCAGTACTGAGATCTCGTGCCATTTCTCCATCAACAGCTTGGAATGTATTTCCATTGGTATTTCCATGATAAATGGTAGTTTTTTCGTCCAAGCTACCATTTTGTGCACGATCGAGTCTCCGATCTTACATAGCTTGTCCCCGATTTCTGAGGTGTCGTGTAGCAAGTCTGGTAGATGCCGCACCGTTGCAATGTCTTCCATGGCATCGCAGTCAATCAGCGCTCGGATCATATGTAACGCCCTTTCAAGCGGTATAGAACGATCTCGCGATGATGACACGGCGCTTTCTAACCGTGCTCTTAAATGGACAACCTGAAAGCAATGGGCAAATGTTAATATGATAATGTTTAGCTAAAAACCGTTAACCCCGAACATATTTTTAAAATTCCTCTTACCTCGCTGGGATTGGTGAGTGCAGTCTTAAGAATGGTGCCGTTTACGAGGTGGGATGGGATAGGAGGTAAAGGGTCTTTAGGTTTTTCAGGTGGTGACGCTCGACTTGTTGTCGTCGCTGCCTTATTTGCTTTCTTGTGTTTTTTGTATTTAACTTTGTACAGGTTATAGACCGCACCACTATTTCTTCCACCTGGCATCCGATCTTCTCGTACGGCTGTCGAAAAAAAATTGTTAGGAAAATGCCATTAAAATGACTTGCTTGAGGAGATAGTCATTTGATGTCGATACATACCTTGTAAAACCATTCCTTGTTCAATGCATTTCTTGAATCGGCAATACTGGCATCTATTTCTTTGCGCTTTTGTTATTTCACAGCCACCATCAGCAACGCACGTGTAAACTCGTCGGTTCTGTACAGTCCGTTTAAAGAAACCTTTACACCCCTCACAAGTGATAATGCCATAATGCAGTCCTGTGGCTTTATCTTCACAAATCATGCAGATCATTGGTTGTTCATCTTCATCTCGCTCAGCCTCAGGTGCATAAGCCCTGAGTTCTGGTCTGGGCAGTGCTAGCGCACTCGCTCCCGCCACCTGTGACGCACCCGCGACGTTACCAGCCGCCGCGCTCAGGTTCAACGCGGTAATTTGCTGGTGCGCCGGCAGTTGGGACACATCACCCGCCCATAGCAACTCCATGTTCAAGGGAGGTCCGCGTGGCCGCCTTAACTCACCACCCAGATTGAGTAGTAGTCGCGCAGCAGACTCTTCGCTACAGGTAGTTGGGTCAGGTGTGGGTGGCGTCGGAGTATGTGATGCACTCGCAGCCGGTTCCCCGCTAGGCGTGGGTGCTGGCAGCGTCCAAAACATCGTTCGAACTCCTCCAGACTCGCCCATAATAACAGCGGGTGTTCCGCGCCATTGTGCAGATCCCCGTACGCCTGGTTTGGGTTCGAGTTGCTGTGGTGGGAAATGTCCTCCAATGAGTTCTGGTTTGACGCCGTTAATGCAGGCAGCGGGTGGCCAGGGTCCAGGTGACAGCGAAGGGTGAGAGCCCGGCGGCGGTGGAGCGAGGATACGCGGCCTGTATTGTTGGGATTCTTGGGATCCTTCAAGCTTTACAGAGGAAAGCGGAGAAGGTGGGGTGGCATCAGGTTTGTTGCTAGCTGGCGTACACTCTGCCTTGACAGGGGCCTGAGCACCCTCAAACTTGATGACGGAGTATGGTGGCGCAGAGCGGATAACGGTGGGATGGCAAGCAGGCGAAGGCGTCGGAGAGCCACCGCCGTCAAATACGGGCGGCGGGTGCGGCGGCGTGCTGCAGCCCGCCTCGGCCATGCGCGGTGACGGCGGGCCGGGATCCGGCGACGACGTGCTGGTATCGGCGGCCGACTCGCCTGTGGGCACACAAATAGCGGTCAACAAAAGTGACAGGCGACCTCTCGTCTCGACGCGATACAAAAAGAACACCATAGACTTTTTAGAAGCGACAAATAGAAACTAGGTGAAATGTCAACGACCGCGCGGCGCGATCGTAGTTAGAGCGCGCGGGGCGCGACGCAGGGACGCGACACTGCACTTCCCGACGCCGCCGACTAGATTAGCTAGCCGGTTGCGTCACGATGTGAGCGCCGCCACTACCGTCCCGGCCACATACAAAACGAATCTATTGTAATTATGGTTAAGTTTTAGAACACGTTTCAATATAAGGATATACCCATGATCTTACTATTTTCAGATGGAAGCCTCGCGCTGAAGATTCATTAATTTAGATGTTCTCGTATTTGGGTATGAAATGCAATATTTTATATAACTATCCGGAATAGATGTGGAAAATGTAGGAAGCGTAGATGCGGGTCGCGGCGCGAGCACGAGATGCGGCGGCGCGCGCGAGGAGAAAGTGAAAGCGGCGCGAGCGCAGATGCGGCGCCCGGAAGCGTTGCGCCTGCGCCCCACACACACCACAAAGGGCTCTACGTCACACAACAATAACGCTATATATATTATATCAATTATAAATAGACAGATAGGCACTATTAAGCTAGAAAAATAATATATTTCATCCTAAAAATATTTGAACTAAGCACCCAAGTCTTACTTCCTAGTAGGAAATTTACATGGGTTCGATACCGTAAGTAATTTCTAAAGAGCATGAGATAAACTTTGAAAGATATTAGATAAATATTTAACTGAGTATTTTTAAATCGGAAAGCGCAATTATTGAATAATACACTAAGCATATTTACATTAAAGACACATTAATTGTAATTATTTATCACTGATCTTAATGTAACGACCAAATGCATGCTTTATATACAAAGAAATAAAGATACAAAACACTAACATTTGTCTATGACAATAGAGGTAACTCACTCTAAGGATGCTTGAAATCCAGATTTTCAATAGCGAAAACTAATATTCTACAAAATAATAAATCAAATCATAAATTCTAAGCACGTAAACTTTACCGACTTTTTATTACTAAATCCATAGGCGTAGTCTTAACCCTCTCACGTGACCTGGCTTACATCGCAAACACGGTCAACTGTCCAAAGACTTGAGGGAACTCTTATTTAATCACATAATTGTCCACAAGGGTTTAATGACGAATTTCAAGATTTTGATAACTGAAAATATGAACAGAAAACTCAAGTATTTCGGTGAAATAATTAACTTCATTTGAGCAAAAGCGCGCGGCGGCTGAGCCCGTGGGACGCGCGAGCGCAAAATTTTGCGCAGTTTTGTTTACACGAGGAAAAGCCACGAAGAAAGTTTTCCACTGTCGGCGGCGCGACGTCGGGCGGCAGGCGCGCGCAGTGAGCCCGACCTACCGCACTCGCGCTGCCCCCCGCTCCCCGCGGCGCTTCCCGGTCCCTCCCTCCAGCCAGTATTAGGTCACTCCGACGGCCGTGCGTGCGAAGTGCAACCGCACAATGACTAGTGCAACGCGTGCACCGCTCTCGCTTCGAGGACGATCTCTATTTCACTTCGCGTCCTTTACCACATCATTGGTGGGGACCGATCTTTCTAGCCGCGTGATGCAATACTAGCTAGAGGTTCTAGGTAGACTCACACAAGCGCCTAGATAAACGTCCCGTTCTGATTACTACTTGTTTATGGCTGTGGTAATGTTGCACAATGTAACTTTTCCTGTATCTGGTTGCCTTTGGTGAGCGTTAGAGTTCATTATTATGTTACGGGGCTATTAAATAGTGAGAGGCAGGGAGCAATGTAAGACTGGAAAGAGTTATCAAATAATGGATAAGAAGGTTATGCAAGCACAACCTTTTTCCTTTTTCAGTGGAGGGCGGATGAACGATCGTTTATTCGGTCGGTGCAGGCCCGAAGGTCGGACGCGGTCACCGACACAGGGAAAGTGGGTCACGCTGTGCCTCCCTCACCGCCTCACCCCAAGCTCAGCCACGTCATCCACGTGACGGGGCGCCACCTACCCTGACGTATACGAATCAAACAGTTCATTTTAAAGACTCCTTTACTCACTATGTGTGAGCTTCTAAGGGATGATTTTAATTACGATGAGAAATGTTTTAAGGAAGACTCAAAGATAGAGCATGGATATATGAATGTACTCCGACTCAAATAACATAAGTATTCAACAGAAAACACCCCCTAATAAACGATTAAATTTATTTTAGAATTCTATATTAAGTGATATTCATGCCCAATCATACTACATATTAATAATAATATTAGCATGTGCGATGAATTAAAATACGCGTCAAAAGCACACCCTCCCAAATGAATTTTATTAATTACTACCAGGATCAATGTCCTGGTGACCTAAAGTTCAACAGCTTAATTATGAATGAGAAATAACTCCAACATTATATTTATAAATGAGTTGAAGTTTTAATTAAGCTGATTGCATAAGTGCTGACAACATAAATTTATTTTTTTATTATTATATATTATTACCCACAATTCACGTGGGCTGGCCAGAAATAAAAAAACAATTAACAAGTAATTTACCAGTAAATATTTGATTTCTTTTTTTTATTTACAGCAAAAGGAGAAGGATTGATTTCTTTTTTATAAATAACTGACTAATCGCTCACATACCTAACTATCCTCGCAACAATAAATTACGAATACAAAGAGCCAAGTACTTTATTCACAGCTCTGCCTTCCCTGTTCGGGATAAGCGTGATTAAGGAAATATGAATGCTTGTCTTACATTAAAATTGTCAAGTAATAACTGTTTTTGCACTTAACAATGCTGTCTGTAAATAATTACGTGAAATCTGGCATCCATCAAAATAAAGAAAGTGTAAAAAGTTGGGAAGTGTTGACCTCTGATTTTTAAATAATTACGTCCTTTGTATGGCTTTCCAAGCATCGACACTTCGACAGTGATTTCGTGAATGCATTGAAAATAAGGTTGCGATGAAGACAAATTGATCGCTAATGGTTTATTTATTATTCAATGAGTTCGTCATCTTCTCGGAGATGAATATTTTAATTATCTCAATTCGAAAATGGATACCACTTCCAGGTTGATTTGTCCATAAAATACCATAAATTGTCACTGCGATAATGCACTTTGAAGTAAGGAGGTATAGACAGACTGAAAACTGATTTTAATCAAAACTTACATCCACTGCTGCTAAAGTTCCTATTTTGAGAACCTTAATTAAAGTTCACCGCGCAATGGAAATCTGCGTAGCGATATAAACGTAATGGAATTAGTATTGGAGTTAAATCTAGTAGTAATTTATTTACGCACGGCAATAGCTGTGTTATCGAGAGACCTTCAACGGCAGTACAACGACTCTGCGATTACAACTTATATATGTAATTTTAGCCTGAAATTATTCTCGTATATACTCACGTATTTATAGGATTATGTGTACCTACTTGCTTTAAACGTATCAGTACATATATTGTTATGAGTTTATGCCAATTACTGCAGTTATGTTATTTTTAATTTTACAGGATAAATGCAGTTGCCTTTATCCTTGTGATTTTTGTAATTCAGTATTAATGCAGGATTATAATATGCATAATTATATTTAAACACAACCCATTGGATATTTGCATAAAAATTCCAAGCCCCTAATATCTATTCAAGTACTCCTCATTCCACTATCGGTATTTAATAGGTTATGTTTCACATGTTGAAGTTTGAGAGTTGAAGTTGCTGAAGTGGCGGTAGCCTAATGGCTAGGGCATCGGACTTGCGATCATGTGGTTGCGGGTTCGAATCCCACCCATTAACCTACCGACGTGAACCCACTCGTAACACAAGCATCTTAGCTTAGCACGAGGGGTTAACGAGATTACTAGTAATGTGCGGCCCACATGACTAGTAATCTTTAAAAAAAAAGTGTGTGCGTGTAACCTTTACGCGCGATTTAAGTAAAACTTCTTTGACGACATATATCACTGAAATGATTAACTTAAAAAAAAATCCGAGTTACTCCCTAGTCGCGCCTAAAGAAGTTTTACTTCAATTATTATTTTTAAATGGCGGAAACTACACAGAGCGTTACTTCCGTCAGAAAAAAAATCTGAGTTACTCCCTAGTCGCGCCTAAAGAAGTTTTACTTCAAAAAAATGTTATCTTATGAAAAATACTATAAAACAAAATTCCTAAGAAATCTGCGAATTCTTAGGAATGCCCACTAGTCATGCATAATTAAGTACGTAAAAAACAATGGGCCGGGTCGTTATCTCGATAGTACGTACAAAGTGGTGTGTCACAAATGCGTGTGAGGGGCGCGTCACAGTGACGCTGCCTCACGTCATGTCGGCTAGCGTCACACCCCACGTGAAACGAAACGTTGCCCAGTACAACTGTATGCCTGTACCAATCTTTGACCCCAACTGCTCAAACGATTTCCAACAGACTAGGTGGAAATATCCCAATTTTATACGAAACAGTTGAATAGCATCTAAAATGAAATAATATTACAATTCCAATTTTGAAAATGAAAAAATACTTTTTGCACACGATTTAATTATCAGCCTGTATTATTTTGCCTAAATAAAGAAGAATTTCAAACATTTTGAAAATAGAATGACTTGGCAAATAAACTCTTTCATTCAGACCGTAATGATAATGTTATCTTAAACGTTCTCATACCATAATAAAAGCTTAATTTCATGCATCAAGTACTTTCTGAAATAATAACAAAATAACGCAAAACATGTCTTTAAGGAAATGTGCAATAACAAAAGATTGAGTTCTTAACATGTTTGCAGCCTCAGGCGTGAATCGTGATGTTACGTTATATGACAGTGAATTTATCTTTCTCTCATGAATAATTCACGGGGCCACAATAGCAATAGTTACAGCACCGGTATTTATTGCTTTCACCTTTCGTTGGTTTACGTAAACTTTCTTTATCACCGTGACTTCACTGGCTACGTCATTATTACGTAATAATAAAAAATTAAATGTAACATGTGAAAATTTACAAGTTCACAGTTATCTTCTTAAGAGAGTGGGTACATGAGAGCTAAACTGCTGAAAAATAATGAAAACCAAGTTAAACTATGTTTTGTTTTTAAATAGTAGTTTTGTGGTCTAGCTTTTTAACAGTTAAACATTAACTTGTATTGAAATGCCTAGATTTTAGATAATACTTTCGCCTATTTCCTAAACAATGCTGATCAGATCTGTTCAACTTTCATTATAGCATCAATACCTACTTTCATTGTGCTAAGCCGTTCAAAAAACGGTTTATCTTAAATTATCTTAAAAGTGCCACAGTTAAAATAATGTGCCGTATAATCTGTACAGCGGCTATATTCTGTAGCTTGTTGAACCGGATCTTATTTTCGGGTGTTTTTTTCTGTGCAAGTGAAAGTATAATTTCTCGGAACCGGTCGCGACTCTCTCACGGCTTGTTGTTCAACTGTTATTTAACATTTGACGATCGTTATCAAACACTAATTTGTTGAGCTTCTGTTGTGTAATTTGTTATCGATTTTATTGAATTATCAACGGAAGAGGTTTGATTTTGTTTTGTTTTCAATACCTTTCTTTTGCAAGAGTTGGTTTGTTTTGTATAAAAGCTAATATTAATCGAATCCTTTGTTTAGGATTGAACTTAGTTTGCGCGTATTTCTGTGTCGGTTACCGCGATAAAAAGTAGCCTATATCCTTTGTCAGGCTCTAGACTATCTCTGTCCAAAATTTAATTTAAATCGGTTCTGCAGTTTAGGCGTGATTGCGTAACACATAAACAGAGTTACTTTCGTATTTATAATATTAGTAAAAATTTGTAAAAATAACAAAAATATCCAGAATGTAAATACCATAACAGTAACGTAACCTCAATAAATGATGATTATTTATTCTAATTTGACAAAAGTATACTCAATTTTAAATCAATTATGTAAATTACTAGCTAATGACTCTTTTAAATTGATTACATATTATACATAATAATATTCCAAAAAAGGAATGCTATAAGAAATCTAATATTAAAGTACTACAATGACGTTTTGAAAGAAAAAATACAGTTAAAATTTGGAATGTACATTTTTTTAGAACATCATTACAAAAGACACGAGAAGCACGTTTAAATGAAAATGAAATTACGAGTGACAAAGGACTTCACAGCGACAGAAAGTGATAGCGGTCCGTGATCCGCGTCGTAACTACGTGCGACATCTCGACACGAATAACAAGTACTTCTAGCAGCCGTATTATGAACTGCAAGAGCAATCATAGTTCAGTTGAGATACAGATACGACACGACATTCATCTGTTATTAGAGCAGCTATGGCACCATGATATTATACGGAATACGGATACAGGATCATGTCTTCCACATTTATGTATTTATTTACAAAAACTAGACAGACTCCGCCTGACTGTCTGTTGTTAGCTCGTCGTCTACTTCTTATGTCTACAGTGTTCTTTTACGTCGTCGCGTAGATGGAAAATCATGAATATTAAACAGTAAATATAAACACCACATGTTTACAAACTATAATTAAATTGAAATCTATATAAATTCAAATTAAAATAAAACTAAGTCGATAAAACTGATTATTTTTAGTGTGGGAAATTGTGTAGAAATCTGTTTAATTTTTATTGTATGAATTTAATTTGAATAGTCAATGATGAGGATAAAACATGTAGTATTCATATTCGATTAATTTGCATGCTGTGTTTGTACTTACCATCGCTACTACATCGGGAGTCAACTTTCCGCCTCTTAAGTTTGAGGTCTTGGAACAGACTCATGTTGTCGAGGTCACACGGGCCGCGGCTGAGTGTCATTATTCCTGAGAACAAAAAGAAAACAAACAAATTAGAACTCATTTCAAAAATATTTTTTGTTTTTTATCAGTCAATACTCAATACATAAAAAGTTCAATGTTCAAATGAGGTCTTAATGAACCGAAATTCTAAATTTAAACGCAAGATCTCTGCCAAGATTTTTTCTGTACAGACAGAATAAACGGTAATGGTTTTATGGATTACTAAACGTTAATGTGGACGAATACTTCGCTGCTTTTATTTTACTAATTTTTTTTTTATAATCCTGTGTCTCACTTCTGGCCAAAGGCCATGATTTTACACAACGAATTTAATTACTAAAATACTTATCAACGAAATATTTTTAATCAATTGAAATTAATTTGCCAATTTGCAGTTTAATTCATGACGTTATTTGCCTTGATACTACATTTTAAACATAAACATGCTTTTAAATAATTGCTGTATTTAGGCAAAGCTTACTCACGGCAATCAGGCGACATATCTGGTCTAGTAATGTAGTACGGCCCTGATATTATAGGGTAACGGTCGTGCATCGTAAAATTAATTATTTATTTACGCGGATTAAATGTATCATATTTCAATGTCAGCCCGGTTCATGGCTAGTTGTGACTACGGGCGAAGAGCGCGCAACCCTACGTTTTATTTAGATGTCGCGATTTCCATTCATCTACGTACTGTGGTTTTATAGCTTTGATAACGCAGGTAATGGAATTTGTAGTAGATATCGTACGCAAACGTATAGCGTGAGGTCACACACGAAAGTGTTGCATTACTAGCAAATATTTAATGCGTCGTTCATTCACACGTCATTGTTCACGTAATTTTCTTTTTATTTTGTAACCACCAACATTCTTATTATATGTAGGGTCATGGGTTAGATGTGTGTATAGAATTGAGTTTGAGTTCCAAGTCCATCAACCTTATTTGTAATGACCAAATAACAACAAATTATACTTCACACAGAAATAATAACATGTTTGGTGGATCTCATGTGTTAAATAACAGTTGTTTATTACTAAAAGCTATTAGTATAATGACATCCATATTTTAATACATAAATTCAACGTGACGAAATAATCGTCACGAAAATCATGACCGATTAATGTATCGATATTGTAGACAATCGATACCAATTGATATAGGAATTTACACATCCATTACTTAGTTCTTTGTACACGATGTACATGAACACTATGTAGCTACCACGTGACAGGTCAATGGACAATGCCAATACGTCACATGGCTAGCGAAACAACATAATTTTATCAAAATAGGTTCTTTAACCTCGCGATTTTAAATACATGAGTACATTTATCGTGAATGTATCTCTCTTGTTGATAAATTTTTGCAAAGAAGACAAGCGTGGGCTGTAATTGTCTGCTCGCCTCATAATGATATGGGACCGAAACTTTATACATTACAATATATTGTATTTAAACATTCAAGAGCAAAACAAAATAAGCGAGACTTGAATACGGTCTTTGACGTAAAATACTAGTGTATAGAGTATAAACAAATGACTATTATTTTGCGTAGTTGCTCAGTTTAATAGGTTTTTCACAGTATTATCATTGCGTGACCGCATGGCACATAAGTTGCCGGTACGCATTTGTAAGGTAGTGCTGTAACATTGACGTAGAAAACGAGAAAAACTCGTAAAATATTTATAGCGTACAACACCGCCGTGTGATAAGAGATTGAGTCATTCCAACGTCATTTTACAGTGGAGATTAGAACAATGCACCGTGACATGGCAACTGTAATCTTAGTTTTTAAATATCTAATCACAGACATACCTACGCCTAGAATGACGCAAGTGTTTGTATAATACGGATCAACGCTATTTTTGGTTGTTAATCTCGTCACAATAAACTTTATTTTTAAATACATACAAGACAATTTTTTTATATACCTCTCAGCAAAATCATGTAAATTCAGATTTTACTCACTGATAATTTAGTCACAGCGTACTGTTTATCTGTTATACGAGCTGAATCTAGCGGATTAAATTAGAATTACGACTGTCTGAGTGCAATGTTCTTTAATTTTTTTGTCAATAATAAGCGAACTCTAGATCGTCTCTAAAATAAACAGAATTGAGTCAAAGACCTTGGTAATGACGTGTTGATTGGTTAATATAATCCGCGAGCGATTTGGCGTCGCGACGTTCGCAAGCTTTTTGCAAGGTCGCGAGCTTTAACTTCCGCGGATATATCGGAAACATATCGCCTTATTACCTGTACTTAAATATACGATGAGAGAATTATGATAAATGAAATATTAATTGCCCAATCTTTGATTTGGCAAATGTAAGCAAATATACCGCGTAATACATTCGTTGTTAACCGTGGCTCCACCCGGGATCCCAAATTTTTCTAGTAAGAATTATAGCTTACTTAAACATCTACCTTTCGAATGGTGAAAGAATGGAGCAATATCCAGTTCTTTTAATTTATTTGTTACAAACATACAAAATACAAATCTTTCCTCTTTAAAATAGTAGTGTAGGCTATTATATTATTTAGTGATAGGTTTATTTACGATTATATTACTTAGTTTGTAAGTTTGAATATATAATTTTATTGTGCGTAGCCGTGAACATGACACTCTATTGGTCTTGAATATTGGCGATTTAAAAAATCTGCGGAAGCGGAAGTGTTATTAAGTGTCTCAACTTGTTACTTTAGCTTAATGGTCAGCAGCCTTTTGAAGGAATCTACATATAGTTTTGTTGTACCAAATTCAAGGTTGAAGCAAATCGGAGAAACTAGAAAAGGTAGATAGAGCAATTTATACAAAATACGGCGTTATTTAATGAATTGTGAGGCAAAACAAAAAAAAAGGAAAGATATTTTTCTTCGAACCTTGAAAAAAATTAGTTTATTAAGTACGTTTTTAACTGTATAGTTCTTTAATTTAAAACCACTCTACTTAATTCTCATAAACAAAATCAGAAACAATCCACTAAATAACAGATACTAAAATAATTATAACCTGCAACAAATAAACCAATAATTTAATAATCGACTCATACATATTAATGTATCGATGAAGGGTTAATAGTATTTGATCTTGAACGTTCCCGCCTAAAGCGAGATCACACGGAAGCTTGCGCGCGCGCACGTCCCCAACCAGGGTCGGTCACTTGACCGCTCCGTTCGGCTTTGTTTAATTGCATTCATTATCGTTGCTCATTAAATTGTACGTTTGTCCGTTGCGTCCTCGGGTTTTAAATAGAGAGTTTGAGAAGTATTCGTGTATTTATTCTATTGTTTTTCTTTATCTGTACTTAAGTGCATGATCTGTGGCCAGCGATACCTATTAATTATTAAAATACTGGCCAGTCTTACTTTTTGTAGTTGTGTTTGATATTCAAATTCAAATTGCTACTGCGACAGGAACAATAGAAACGGACCTAATAAAAATACAAAGAGGCATCTTTCAGGGCGATGCTATTAGCCCACTGTCGTTCTGCCTTACTCTAAACCCTCGATTTTAAGATCATTTTACAGCCTAGTTGATATCTTCGAACAAAACGAATAAAAACCGATTGTAGTGTTAGAAAGTTGTATTATGTTTGAAACGTATTGAAGAGACACTCGATAAAGACAACAATACGAACCTCACTAAAGTGCATGTTTCCTACAAAGCAAGGTTGTTTCAAATTAAGGGCTTGGTACAAATGTTGGCCGAAAGCATTCTAGTAGACGGAACGGAAGTGTGGTGACCTTTGCCGCGGTCGCCCGCTTATCGCCTTCAGAGCCTCCGGTATTAGGGTTCCGTCTAACACCAAACATTTAGAAAAACACATGTTTGAAGCATGAGTTTGTACTTTCGTAAATCAAATGTTGGGGACACTGTTTTGCATGTCATGCAAATTGACACCGGAATTCATGAATTCCGATGACAATTCAATTCATCTTCACAATTGATCTCAACAAGATTCATGAATCTTGTTGAGACTTAAGGCAATTTTTAAAGCCATTGTGTCTTGTACATAATACTTTTGCCTATCATGTCAATAAGTAACTCAGTATTCAGGTTGCTGTGGACCGTAGTGAAGATTTATTCCGTTCTACAAAAAACTAATATCATTGGTATTTGTTTTAACTCATGATCATGATCATCTAATAAAATGAGTGGAAACAAATTACAGAGTAGAAGTTTTTTTTTTGGTATAAGAACGGAATAAATCGTAGTATTAATTAATTGATAAATAACGATTTTCAATAGAAAAAGCTCAGTAGTAAAATGGATTGAGCTCACGTGAGTAAACAAGTCGTTAACAGTTAAATACAGCTGATTTATTAATGACTATGTTAATGACTTATGAAACGAGTTCGAAATTGCTGTATTTATTTTGAATAAAGCCGAAAGCATTAAACAAATAAACAATGAAAAGACTGATTAAGATAATGTTATTATTGATAAATAAATGACCGATTAATTAGTCTGTTGAAGTATATTTTGATTTTTTGTTGGAAATTCTTTTAGTTTTATGTACAAACTAGTTTTTGCTCGCGATTCCGCTGGTGTGGATGTCGCGGCAGACATAGTATATCGCGCCGATAAATGGACTACTCAATACTGCCAGATATAGATAACAAAAGCGCAGCGTTGCTAAGTAAGCAGTCCACCCGAGATAAATGTTCGTGTATTACACGAAACCTAGCGAAGTAACAAGTTCCGAAGATTGTTAGTAACGTAGAATGTATCCAGCCGGCCTGTGAATGTTGTAAGTCGTCAAGGTTGCTTCGTGTACCAACTGATAGTTTCTGTTCTTCTTGCATCATCCTAACTCTAAATGCACTAGTTTTATGTACGGAAAATGTTGGGTAAAATTCCTCTTACACACTATTTCTTAAGTGCACGACAGTATGATATTCTAGTACTTGTGTCCAAAAGAGATGGAGCTATTTCGACTTATAACTATGGCGACATTAACTCATCTTAATCAGAGTCCCCACGAAATGATTACCAAGTTTATCAAATAAAAATAGTCCAACACACCTACACACAATAAATAAGCAAACTGATGATATCGGAAGACTTTAATTCAATATTCTTTGCAATTTAAATGACATCATTCTATAATCCAAAATTAAATATTCAGAAAAGACCTTAGTTCTCAAAAATTGGCATAACTCGACCAATTAAAGGTGTCCGTTCTATCTAATGAGCGTAGTTGTAAGAGTATACGTCTTATTTTGTCCGTGCTGTTGCAGGAAGTGTTCGGGTGGTTCCGGTCGCAATGTCAGTGTCGTTTTCGAGGTCGCCTGCCTGATTCGGCGCCAACGACCGAACATACCTGTACGGGCCTAATGTGGCTTTGGACACCTCAGGGCTGTGTTGCAAGACCGGTGGGTCTTATGAGCTGATGTAAAAGATCGGATCTTTGAACGGCACAATGCATACGTTCATTCATTCATTTTCGTCATGACTGTGATAGTGGTCAGAGTTTCGTGGTTTGTATATTCACATTTTGTGTTTTCGTGCCGTTAAATTAATCGTTAAGAGATTTATTAAAAGTTTCTTTTGACATTTATAACTATAATAAAGATTGGTTATGCCATGCTTTCTCTAGTATTACTAAACAGGAACTAGCTACATAGCTAGATGTTGATGGTAAAATTGAAAAGAATGTTTCGTTGTAGCATCGGTAAACTTTTTATTATTACACTGAAGAATGAAATAGACTTATTGTAAAGCTATTTCTGCTTATATACAATCCTAGTTTTGTTCTGTACATGTTTACTTAACCTCAAAAGGCTTTATATATAGAGGATATCGTTGTTCGAAAGCACAGAACATGACGTCGTCGATTTTACAAATACCTACATTTACGAAATTGTTTGTTGTGACTCATCTACATACCAATCGTAATTATAATTAGATAATCTAACAAATATATTAAATACTTTCGCTGCTTGAACGATAAAAATATCGATAGTAATGTATGATTAAAAATTCGCTGGTGTCCCCGTGTTTGGATATTTAATAATCAGGTTTTTGCGTCTAGACAGTAGTAACGACACACGCAATTGAATGTTTTATTAATTTTTACTTAATTTTTTCTACAAATAATAAAATATTTTATAGTATTTTTTTCTTGTTTACCACGGAACACAATAGTGTATCTATCGTATGAACCCCAATGCAGGGCCTCTCTCATGGCCTCTAGCGCATGCGCCTTGACATTCAGGCTGCTGCGCGTGCGCTCACATCTAAAACGTTATATTTTTAAACAACAACACTTCCGATCCGCCGACTTCCTATTTACCTAACAAAATTCCTATACAATAACAATCGTACCTTACCATACTGAAGTATTTAGTCAAATCGTTAATGTCATGCGGAACCCAGTAACATAATTATAGCAATTAATTAGTCAACTTTTATCCTTGAATTTCCCATATCAGGTTAATATTTTTAATATTTCTGAATATTCAGCAGTTACCGAGCTTCCGTATAAAATGCAGCGGCTAACAAGATCGGAAACTTGAGATGAAACTTTTAAGGTCACATTACACGCAACAGTTGTTGAAGTTACACTATACTGTATGTATATAACTGTATAGTACTCGTGAAGTACTTGTATATATATAAAATATAAAACATTTTTAAAATTATAAGTGCTTATCAGGGTAAAACAAGAATTTAAAAACTTTTAAAGATAACATTTCAACCGGTTTCTTGTATCAACGTGTAGTTGAACCCGCCAATGTCGCTAGCATTAACAGTACAAAAATGATTTAAACAATCAACAATTGTTTGCTTGACATACAAATATCGCGAACGTTAACCCGGGAAGTTGAGTCAGGTTCACCGAAATTCAATCCAATGATCCCTATAGTTTTTACACTTCTCCCAAACACGTGACTGAACCAGCTTCTCACATATCTCATACATAATATATGCGCTCTCATCTTGTAAATGTGTTAACGCCATTTAAGCTCAGAACAACGGACTTATACTTATTCAAATTGTCGAACAATAGTGTTTTTGACAGGCAAACTAACGCACCTATTATTATCGAAACTACAACGTCCTCCCACTACAATGCTTTGAAAGGAAGCAGTGACATTCTGTACCTTTTCGCTTTCACCGCATTGGAAAGTGAGCGTAAAAAACGTATTTCGGCAACGGCAAAATGGCGGGAGATCAACAACCTCACCATCATAGAATACAAGTCATAGACAAAGGGCGGCCATATTGTAACGAAAGTAAAAGTAGCCGGTCATAGACTATGGAGTCACGATCGTGATCCACGAGACGATTTGGGAATGTCATGGTTACTGCTCAATGGTAAAACTGTACCTCTTTTGTTTTGCAACACGCTGATTTATTTTTAAAAATTGTGTCAGGTTGCGGTGTAAACACTGGAAGATGTTGAACCAGTTAGGTGTTATTGTTTTCGATTCAAAGTTCATACTAGTATGTAAATTAACCGTTACAGGAAGAAGTAAACTTATATTTAAAAAATATATATTTTTAAAGAGTTATGCGTGTCTACTATTTTTTACCCTCACCACCATTCTATATGGAATTTATAGTTGTTAAATAATCTAAAAATTGTTAGATCAAGAGTTATTTATGAAGACCGATTTTTACAATTGATTACTAAAACTATTTTTTGAGGTTTTAAAAAACCCATTACTTTTACAGTTAAAATCCATCCCAATAAAAACGAAATAAATAGTTTGGTGTAAAAAAATCTTTTCCAAAGCAAATAAACTCAATTCGAGAATTATTTTATGGAAAAAAATATTAAAATTAATTCTGCTCAAAATACCATAGTACTTTCGTAGCAAGGCTACAATTATAAATTAACATTATACGCGATATTTTGATCTGAATTTTTTGGTCATTATAATGTGATTGGTTATTATAAAATATCAAAACCATTTGAATTACATTTACTTTTAAAAATCAATAAGAAGAAAAAATATGAATAAAAATATTTAAAAACATAAACGCCAGTACAGCAAAGTCTTTCACGTGAATTGAAATGTAATATTGAGTGTCATATGGGCACTGCGTAGCTCGTAGCACATGGCTACGATGCGTCCGTTTACAAATAATATTCGATGTAGGTTAGTTTGATTAGTGTAATAAGGTAGGTACAGACATAATAATATTAAACCATGACATAAACGTGTTAGTATTAATAAAAATAATGTGGATAATTAATCAAGGTAGGTTTTTTTTTTAAATTTATGATTTATCGCAATTTCCTGTTTATTTTTTTATTTTTTGCGGTATGGGGTAAGGGTGATTTTCGGTAAATAATCACAATATTTACCCATGGTGGAGGTCATCGTCTGCAGTTGGTGCGCGTGAGTGGAGGCGTCCAGCGCCTCGTCGGGCCCCAGCTTGTCGCCCGCCGACAGCTTGCTTAGCGCTTCAACACGCACATCACACGAAGACCACCTTGTTCCGAATTCACCGATCACCTTTTTAATTTACGTCTCCGAAAACTTTTGGACACACCAACTCTCAGCATAGTTTTTCAACGCAAGCACTAGACACGTTCAGCATGCAGAGTCCGGGGCACTTCCTGTGGAGCAAGCACACAAGGTTTGCGCGGGCGCGGATCGCAGTCGCGTCGCGGTTGTCTGCGCACTCTCCGAACCTCTCGATTCGGCAAAATCACGATAACGACTGCGCGCGAATGTCGTCATGTCGAAATTCGAAACACTTTCACCTAAATATTCCGCCTCCGTTTCGGCGGACGCGGGCGTCGCTCTCGGCGCTCACGCACACACCGCTGACTCCGTCAGTGCTCAATTACGTACGCTGTAAAAATTGCGTCAGTGTTTTTCGTAGCCGACCTTACACTCGATGAGTACACTGCCGAAATATAGTTATCTCTGTCTTGTACTCATTCACCGTTACACGTGATGTTTTTTGTTTCATTTTTTTTATCTGCTTGTTTCGTCCGTGGACGCGCATGTAAGTGTGCGGATTTCGATAGCGGGGTCGTTGAACTGCCGAAAAGGGATTCGGTATGGTTAGCAGCGATGTTTCAGTACTGACTAGGATGGGCCGGAGTAATGTCGGCGGGTATGTGGCGCTGCGTGGAAGTATAGCGTGTGTGGTCTGATGGCAAGTACTAATGGTCGCCAGCGCATAAGTAGGTCAGACGCACGCGCACGCGCTGTTCCTCATGACCGCACAACGACTGTTTTACAGAACGAAAGCGTCGTCTTCAAACTTATAAGAACACGAATGCGTTTTTCAGATTGTTTGCGCCTAAGAGGAATAAAATAAAATATATGTCAAACGACACGCAACATTACAGATACAAAACGTTTGCGTTCGAAAATAGCAGTTTTTCATGATTTCGCAAAATGACCTTGTATTAACTCCTTAAGCAAACTAAAATTTCTTCTGTTAAAAGAAACTCGGTATTCACCTTATTCAATGTTTCGAAAGAAACATGTTTGGGGGTTACACAAACATTAACGTGATACTTATATTAAAGTAATGATCTATCACGTTATTAGACTGTTATTGTTACCGTGTCAGCCTAGTTAAACCCTTGCTTTTTGTCTGAAAGGTTAGCCGGGCCGATGGCACACTTATGTGTCGGATTACATTAAACCGAGTTCATTCGCATCGGCCGCTATTCAACATAATCTAGATTACGGTTTTGATTCATTGTTCGAACAATGTGCTGAAAGTACTAAATAACTTTCTCGTTTTATTTGTATGAATAATTAAACATTCATGTCATCAAGTACGTCTGAGTCATAATGAACATGATGGATTACCTATGATGATACCATACGTGATGAATAAAATACCCTTGCAGTTTTTTTTATAAATCTTAGAAAATTTTCGATATGGAAATCCAACTAAATAATTCAGGTAGCTCTTAATAAACCTTTTGTAATTGGGTACAAAGTATTTATACCCACAATGGGATTCTCTCGATTTTATTTAAATGTATTGAATAGAACAAAGTTGCCGCGTATTGCAAAAACTTGTTATTTAGACGTTACAGTATATTGCTCAATTGAGATGGGGAAGCCGGTCACACTCAGATGGTTTTCATGTTCTGTGCAATAGACGCACATGACATATTATTAGTCCACCTCGTTGCTATTTACGAGTTCTATAGAAAACTGACATAGGAAAAAGTGGCATAAATTAATTCGTTTTCTGCTTGTAATTGTGTTAAGAAGCCAGAAATAAGCTAACTTCCAAACTAATTATAAATGCCCTATTATTACGAAAACTTAGAGTAACAAAATCTAAGAATTCTTTACAAATTAAAAGGTTGTTAACCTTTAGGGGAACTTAAGAAAAACTTTTGTGAAGTTGTTAGAAAGCCTTCAATTCCTTGCAGCTCATAACATTACAATAATATTTTTAACTTTCACCGTAATATTACGTCAATTTTATCAATTTATCTAATATTATTTATTAATTATATTTAATTTGCATGCATTTGTGGAGATAGTTAAAAAAAAATTAAAGCACGTTAATAGGTAAGCGTATGAATTGAATGAATAATCTTTGGTTTTTGTTTGATTGAATTTAAACTCTTATTGAAATTCAGTTGCTAAGATAAATCGGTTACCCGAAAGTTTCAAAAATTATTAACGTTATTACAGCTTCAGCGAATGATTACGTTAGTGTTGCAACATATCAACCCCATAGGTTAATTTAAGTCCTACGACATAGTTTACAACCTACGAATAAGCCGTTTTATTTTTTTATTTAAATAAATTAAAGCCGTTTTTTCCAGCGGAAGGTATTCCTCAACAAGTATCATCAAGTTGAGTCAGTGAAGATGAAACTGCCAGCAAATGTTTTACAAAAATAAGATTTGGAATAAGGTTGACAACATGTGATGCCGTTTGGTGCGGTCACCATGCGCTGCTGGTATGCGCTCGAAGTCAGGTAGCCGCGGTATATTTAGCCAGGACCGACCGAAACTGGGTTAACTATTCTCCCGAAGAAAACACGGCCACTCGAAATATTGACGCAACGCTCTATGTATGGGTGGCCTATCTGAAGAATGGTGAAAGCGAGCCGGACCGAATAACCCCAATCTCGGCTCTGACAAAACAGGAAGTCCTGTTATATTTGATACCACATTTGTTATTGTCTTCGACGAGATAATCTTATTCATTCTTTATTTTGCAACAGTCGATTTTCGTCTGACTGAAATGCTCTACATTTTATGACGATGTCGTTGCGGTTCAGTATCTTTTAACTATTCAGTTTTGTATCACCAGCGTGCAGTGTTTAAGACAATTTATTATGTAGATCTTTCAGTTGAAGTCTTTGCAGATTGCATTTAACTAAAAGTTTTTATTTTATTCATTGCGTAGTGTTGACTGATACCTGTATCGATAACAAACAAGTCCAATGGTTATAATAAAAAGTCGTGACCAACTATGACAAATGATAACAATATTAAAGGTATATCAGGTACCTTGCCTCAATATTTCGAGTGTACAAATATTTGAGTTGATGTTATAGGAAAGTATTCTGGAAAAGTTATCTTTGACAAACTGACATTCTTCATTGTGAATTACGTTAAAAAGTTAACAAAAAGATTTCGCAACCACAGCAGAGTATTTAGAATTTCGTTCCCATCGTTTGAAATGTTTATCAGTTGCTTATTGAGGCATATCGATCGATTCATTGTATCGATACGTTGGGTACACTATGGATGTTTTTCACACGCTTCGGCGAGACTAGGTGATCTAGTTGAAGTTGAACGACCTACCTTAAGCGGCAACCAACAATCTTGCGTAATTCGTCAAAATATATTGAAATAAGCAAAACCACGAAAGTCATTGTTTGATAAGGCAACCGGCTGTTGATAAAGTGTTTTTTTATAGTTATGACGACAGTTCACGAAACTACACTTAACTGGGACTATGGCGATCGCATGTTGAGTTTTCAGAACACCTGTTCGTACCAAAACAATCAGACTTAAGTTATGTGTAAATGTTAGTAATTATTCGTACCAGTTAAAGTTTTATGTATCCTAATGAATTTAAAATCATTGAGTTACATTTTATGTCACAGTTGCTATGCACATTCCAGCTTAGATTACATGCAATCAATAGACATTGTATCTGATGTAGACTCATTTGCAGTTCTGACCGATTACATGTAAAGTGACGTGTTGTTATGATCTCTAATACTGACGTTTTGTATGCGACACTTCGAATTTTGCCGAGTCGCGCGATAAAGGTGTGAATGACCTCACTCAGTGGTAAACATCGCGACAAAGCAAACCTAAATTAAACTACTGGGGTCTTATTCACTAAGCCCCAAAACTTAACGTGCTCTTAAGTGTAGGTTAAAGAGAGGTACTTTCAAGTAAAAAGTCTGTTAAATGGTCTAAAACGTAAATAGTAACACTACCCGACTCTCAGAACTCAAAAAAGATTTGGCGACACCGGGTAGTTGATCTATAATCTAGTTTATGTTTTACTATGTTATGTTTTGTTTGGACTTAGGCCCAGTTTTTTGATCCCGAGTTAACTCAACCAATAGATAAATATGATAACTAATGGTTTCAAACTTCGGTAGAACGCGTTAATTCCTCAATTTTTATTGTAATAAATGGTCAATTATTTAACTTTCCAACTTATTTGACCATTGGTGGACTAACAATTTTATTGATGAAAAAACGCGTTTTGACACCATTAGTTAGCATATTTAACCATTGGTTGAGTTAACTCGGGATCAAAAAACTGGGCCTTACCCCCTTCACTGTTTCCACGTTTGAAATTTACTAAGTAGATGATGACCGTGAACGCTCTAATACATGATTGATTAAATCAGGAAGGTACTTTAACCTACTCAGTGATCAGTGCTATTTTATTGCCTATAGGTGATAATAAAATAATTTTTTATGAGTGGTAAATGCCGCTGTCATAATTTATGAGTTGAACATAATAATTATATTGTCGTTTGTAAGGTGTTTGCTGAGTCTTTCAAAACCCCATAAATACGAAATATCTATGTGAATTTGTTGTAGTTTTCTTGTGAATATAATTATTTTAATTACCAATTGTATTAAAAAAAATCGGCTAAGAAGCGTAATTATTTTGTCACTTAGGTACTTAATATTTAAATACAAGCTATAATAATTATCATAAAACAAATGATATTCGCACAAAACTTTTGTTTAACGAAAGTTTAAGTGTGTTCACCAAACTGCATAAAAGTAAAACTACGTCAATTTTAACAATGAACAATAGTTATGTCAATGACACAAATCGTCGCTATTGTTAAAAATTTTGGTTTGCAGGACCCGGTATGACGACAAATGCCTTGCCAAAAATGTATGCGAACCTTCATATTGATGTTACCAGTTTTGAAAGAAAGTTCTCCAATTAACATACAATTCTTCAGTTCAATCATGCATGAGATTTAAAACATAATTGTGAATAAATTCACACGAATTGCTTGAGTTGAATGTCAATGGCATAACATTTTGCGAATAATTAACGATGCGAAATTGATTCGTGATCTTAACCTAAAAATACTGGTTTATAAATTTCTAAAGAGAAAATGGCGTTCGATCGTTTGTTATTGTAGAGGTACTTAGATGACATAGTTTATTGATTTTATGGTACTCGAGATCGTAAAAAGGAATCCACGCTGTTTCCTATTACATAAGTGGTGCGAGTGCGCGCGCGCACCATCGCTGCGAGGCCTCGCGCGAAGCCTAGTTTCACAATCGCAACGCTCAGCCACCGCAGCCGTTTTCACTTTTTCGCTGTCAAGAACGAACGCTAACGATAAACAAACTAACATTTTGGCCGTCACTGCCAACCGATAAATTGAATACAATGTCGATACAACCCGTTCATGCCAAAACATTTCGACATTTAATGCTTTGTGTCTAAGTTCAATTTGCATTAAAACAACCTCGTGACCTACGACAAACTTAACTTTGCACATCGTGGTTTGAATAGCGAAACGTAAAGTCTTCATTGATAATTATTTTAATTTAATTTGAGCCTTATACCAAGGGCATTAAATACATAATAATTTAGCTTCAAATGCTACAAATGCCGTTATGTTATACAAGAAGTGGTTGTAGAAATACCGAGGCTGTTCATTGACCTTTTTCGGCACATAACATAGCGAAACAAAAGACGAATTTTGTTAGATATACAAAAGAACCTTGATCTGCAATACACTGCCAGGTTGCGAAATGAGAATAATGTATCATCTATTAATACCCATAATGCTTTTAATACCTCTCTCTTTTGTGGTGTGAATTAAAAGCTGTCAATTCAAGTAAAATATACGTAATGTTTGCTAGTGCTGTACTACGGAAAGTTGAATAAATCTTGTTTACAGTGTATGTGACGATATAACAGATTTTGTAGCACCTAGTTTGTAACGGCGTAGCTCGTAGCACAAGTTCCGTAGCCTTTCAGTTTACGTACATGACATTGGTGAATGTTAACTTTGATTGTGTTATTGTGAAACCGGGTTGATACGAGTACTAATATCGTGAAAACATCTCAGTAGCGTTACTTAACATTTTGAAATAGTTACGAATTAAATGTTCAGACTATTTGACCTCCAGCTTTCATTTTTATATTTGAAACGTAAACACTCTCATTAACCAAGATTAAAAATACGTGTAAAGTTTTGTAAACAAGAGTGAGTGCAGTCAAGCTAATCGTTACAGCGCATTGTGTGGGGAACTAAATCTGTTTGGCTGTCATAACAATCGTAAAGACTGACATAGCCTCTCACCGGGCCACGTAACAAACGTTACGTAAAAGGTCTTTACCCTTGTTTATTTGGGACAGCTATATTAAAGAGATGTTTTAATTTACGAGTATTAGCACTTGTGGAGCTATTGAGTAACAATACTGGATGCTAGTCACCATAATCACAGCATTTTTCTTTCAATAGGCGTTTAAGCAATATTGAGCTTTTAGCAGTTTGTTGACGATTCTAAGTTTGCTTTGTTTGCGACAGACTTTCAATGATCGAATGGTTGGGTGTGGCCGCAAGTCAATCGGAAGAATTATCACTTCGATTTCAAATTGATATCATAAAATTTAATTGATTCGTTTGATAAATTAGTTGTGTGCTCTGAATTGACGAAATGAGTCGATTTATTTAACTGTTTTCGAAATATGGACGTTAATCTTACTGTCCATTGTAATATTGTGTGGGAGGATATAAATTAAATAATTTTCTACAGTTAAACCATACATATATAACATTACTTGGCTATCAAATTAGTTTAATGGTCCATAATTATGTTTGTACTAGACCACAATTGAGATTAAAAACAAAACAAGAAGACAACATCGTTAGTTCTAATGGCTAGTGCTGCAGATACAATTGTCGATTTCGTAAAGCGTAGTCTAGACTGCAAATCCCAGAATTATAGTTTCAAGGTACAGATGCAGACATATTGTATACTATATTTTCAAAGTGAACCAAAGCAAAAAATTTAGGTAATGAAAATAAAGATTGTTTAAGGAAGCCAATATTTTCATATTTTTACTTAAAAATAAATAATTTTATTCTATTATCTTATAGATAGTTTTCGGCAATAATTGGTGTAACGATAACGATGACCTACCGTTTGTAATTAACAACTCACTTAACATTCCTGCATGTCTAATGCCACTTGAGTTACCCTTAACAAATACACTTGCAAATATCTAGGGTTACATCACGGTTGCCCTTTACAATTACACGTGCGATTTTCTGTGATTTCGCAAACGCTACCGATGCCCGATGGTCAGTGCATCTTTGCGTAAACTCTCGGTGACTGCAATGTCATATGTTATGTAAGATTGAACGAATTTATCAATGTTCAAGTCATGACCAATGTAGACTTCAGAAGAATATTAAATTTTACTTGTGTTGTTTATCGAAAGCATGATTTTTTACTTTATTCAGTTACTGTATTATTAAAATAAATACTAGCTCTTTTATCTTTGATTTTATCTAATCTTTCGGGATATACATTTGAATATTGAAGTTCAGTAGAGAAGAAAAGTATCGCACTTAATGAAGTAGACGAAACAATGGCTTAAAGCAATTCGACGGACGTGACTTAGAAAACATACAGATTGCTTGTTTGATACAATCGCAGAGCAATTTATCTGTCTGCCATAGAGCAACATCATATTAAAATGTGCGAAACCGTTGTTTCGAAAATAAGGTTCGTATTGTTTATAAATTTACTTTTGACTCAACGCGCGCCAATTGCATGTCGATTGCGAAATTTTCATGAGACCAAAAACACTAAAACGAATTTCCTCATATAAACTGGCGTTAACCCAGCTACGAGAAATACTTGTTGCGGCTTCATCCGTTATATTTCATGGTATTTTAGTTTCCTATTTACTGCTCGCATCTATTTTGTCGTTCTGAAACACGATATGTGTTGCGACATCGATGTGCATGTATGAACAAATTCGTTTGAAAACATTATTTTCCCGTCGATGACAGTTTTCTTTCAGACAGCAGAAAATTTGCTACTAAAACATTATAAATGAGAGTAATGAAAATATATCTTTCCGAGGAATATATCATGACAAACCAGCGACGGTCATATGTTTAATGTCCCTCCAAATGGAAGGATAAATGAATTTGCTGACAGGCTTAGCAGAGTTCTTTCGAAACGACGCGACGTGTAAATGTGTTAAATATAATTCAAATTTTGTTGCGTTTAAGTTATTTTTAGTTATACCTACACATTTATTGATCATTTAATTCTGAAAATTCCAAATGACGAGTTTAAACGGTGAGCTGTTTAGCAGTTGCATCTTGACATAAAAGTATCCGTAAGTGCAACTGCTCACATATTTGTCTCATGCAATAAGATAATTAGGTCTCTAGTTTTGAGTGGTTCGGATGTGGCGGGAGGGTTAGTGGGGGTGATTGAGCACGCGATGTAGTCACGCGAGCTCGCCACAGTAACACACTGCTAAAGAAACTGCGAGGAAAACGCCTTCCGGGGTGAACGGCCGCGTTGCGTAAAGCGCCCGCGCCGTGGCACTGTGGCGCAACACGCCCCTCCGCCGCGACGGGGCCGCCGCGCGCGCAGCGCCATCTAACAGAACACTGCTATTTTGTTATAAATTGCAAGAGTTATGCCTAATAGTATTTCTGCTTTTATTTCATGTCTTAGAGGATATAAATGTTTTAAAGTGCCTATTAATCTGTCTTTGTGGGTGCTATTAAATATATTTATAACACAACAAACTTTATAGAAATATTTACTTCTAAAATGTGATAATCGTAGTAGTATTTTACTACTTACAAAATTTTACGTATTTTGCTGTGTATGAATGACACAATTGCTCGCCAGATTTGCATCGTCAGGTGCATGAATAAAGTGAATTTACTCGAGTCTTTTAAATTACATTAACAAAATAAACGTGGCCGCTAATAAATTGCAATACGTAGCGAGTAAAGTAGGAATGACGAAATGAAATTTAATTCCTAGGTCAAGGTTTGGCTTCTCTTCGAAATGGGAAAATTGCCACATATCGGCGACCTTAACTCGGCGCGAGTCCGCCAGTTTCGTAACACGACACCGCGAATAAAGACCCGAATACACAACCTTAAGAGTTTGAACTAAAACCGCATACCATCAGCTTATAAATATACGTATTTTGAGTTTTAAAATTATAAGGTTTTAGTAATTTATCGCTAAAACAATAAGCGGAAGTATTACGGATGTAAAGAAACTCAACTCTATAAGCACTCGACATATTTTACAGGTAGTAAACAAACACGTTACGTCATGGAAAATTTCAAATACGATATCAATTTATAATTCGTTAATATTTTTTATAATTTTACCGGCTATTGCACTAAAGCATGGAGATGAAGTTTAACAGCTAAAGAAATGGAAAGTTTGTTATACAACGTCCACCTGAGTGCGCAAAGGTGTGTGAAAGGCGCATGAGTTTTTAATGTCAGCCACCCGTGGTCAAGGCTTTAGTTTTTGAATGCTTGCTTAACGTGATTTTATCTTCTGTTTTAGTGCACGCTCACAAACTTGAGTGACGTCATCCGCACTTTTTATGCCTTGCTTATTTTAACATTGAATAATACTGACCTCTAATAAATGTTAATTTAAATAAACTTTTTATTTTACTACGCATAATAAATAAATTTTCCACCGACTTAATCATAGACAATTGATATTAATATTACATAAATTGTAATACAATAGCTATCAATAATAAAGAAAGTTCATTGTCTTCGGAAATGGGATTTGAATCGAAAGCGAGAGTAATCGTCGGTCTAGTCGAGCCGGCGCGGGCGCACGTAGCGAGCGCGGCATGCAACGGTACCGGGTGTAAGTTACGGTACTTCCCGTAGGAACGGGTCCGTCACTCCCGCGCACTAGTGATGTGAAATAACCAAACTTACGATTTATCGACATAGTATGTTATACGTAGTATAACAGTTAGCATAAAATTTTGTTTTTTTATTGCATATTAATAAGCGATGAGTTTTATTTCTTTAATAAAATATATTAGTCTTATTTAATTTACATTTTTTACCAATAAATATAAAAGTTGCAAATTTAATGTGTAGATACAAAATGCAGTTAATTAACAGCTTAAAACATTGTTACGATTTTATAATAGCTGTAGAAATTTAAAACATCTTAAGTAGAATTAAATACTATGTTAACTTAATTTTATGTTGCGTAACCGTTAAATGTGCAAGTCATTAGTTTAACACTTTCTATCCTCATATCAATTAAGAGACAGTGGAAGTAATAAAATAAAACGGATCGTGATGATTTAAGAAAGTACTTTAAAAATCATGCTGCTATAAATCTAAGCTTTATGCGGGAGTTTCATGATACATCGCGTTAGCTGCTACAATGCACGCCTTCAAGTATGACTGAAGTCACAGTATAAAGTATATATACATCTACAGGTCTGGAACTAATGCAGTTGAAGTTTCATTTGTTATGACACAAGGGCATTGCCAAAACAAACGAACGCAGAGATCAATAACACCGCAGTGGGTCAGCGATGAAGTTTTGTCGATAACGCGAGCTATTATGCGACGACACTACTTGGGCAGCGGTCAACCCCCATTCAGACCTTAACCACTTTCTCTTTCGATGGCCGCTGATCGTGCTTACATGAACACTCACACAGGTACGCACTCTACGGACTATGTGTCTGTGTTCGTGTATTGTCGGTTACATCACGTAACTTTGGCTGACGCATCACTCGAGCGAAAGGTCAGTATCTATTTATAATATACATAGTTACGCTCACTTTTCATATGATGTCCAAGAGACATTTTCGATTTCAAGATCGTTCACCTCTGTTGATTAATTGTAGCACGTGTACTTAGTTATGGACGTGTTGTTTAATTAGCAATGACCTGTGTCAAACATGTCACGCTTTTGCCACGGGATGGTGGAGCGAATGCGCTGGTGATCACTTTGTTTACAAATAATAATGTTGTGATGACATCAGAACATTAAGTACCGAGTTAAATTAGAAAGTTTCATGTTTACAATGTTTTGCCTTTTTTATGAAGCCAAAAACTCCTACCATTATATAGGTAAACGTTTCAGAAATAATTGGTGTAGAATTAAAGGTAAGGTAAAAATAAATTTGTAAGGAATTATGGTAATTTTAAATGATTGCTCAATTAGAAATATCGATAATTGCAATGCCAAAGAGGGTAGTTTGACCTGCATAAATTGCTTCAATGAGATTATACACAATAGTTGCAGGCGCGAGTCCATGACTCCTCGATAACATTGTGCGAGTAGGAGCACAAAGGTTTAACGACAAGGCCACCGCAGGGCTGCCAGCCTGCGTGGGAAACCCTATTGCAGTCACTGACTAGATTGTCAGTAGTTCAACTATTGTTTACGCAATTGCGAGCTAGATTATGTTGGCACTTGTTTGAATAGTAATTTAAAAAGAAAAGCTTCCGAATTTAGTGCCAACTTATAAATTTCCAAGATTAATATTTCTTTTTTGTGTTGTTTTTTGATCAACCAACCAGAAATACAGCTTTTTCTAAATAGGTTTTATATCTCAAGTAATAAATAAAATGTTGCATTATCCAATTACATGTAATTGGTAATTTACGTGTGGGTTTTTTTAAATTAAATGTCGCTTTAAAAACATCATACTTAAAGTAAAGCCTTGTGTTTTATGGACATGTTTTATGTTTGCCTGTTTTAGCATTTAAGATTCGCCTCATTGATTCAACTTAGGTTACAAGTTGGTGCGTGGGCGGATGGGCGGTGATCGCCTACTATATCCGCCGACAGTCCCTGATTGATGTAAATCAAATGTTCTAACAATGAATAAACGTACAATAGACTAATGTTAAAGTCAATATTAAATTATAATTATGTAATCCTATATGAATCGTTGATGTCTAGTTGGAGAGAGAGTGTTGATACCTACTCAAAAATTTTATAGTACTTAAGAAGAGAGAAATATGTTTTATTGTTTTTGTATTCTCACATATGTTTACATATTTTTATATACTCTTTACAGCGCTGCTTTTCACAAGGATAAAAATATTTATAAAAAGCTTTGAAAAATGGACCCAAAGATTTTCAAATTAAAATATATTTCTTTAAACCACTTATGGAACGAAATACTTCAATACTATCTGAACAATTCGGACAGTTGACTACAGCCTCTACTTCAACGTAATAAGACATATTTTTCTAATTTGTTGTAAGCACTGTGTGGTCTACCATACTATTCCGTTCGAAATGCTAGCGTTGGTACAGTCGTGGATGACGGTTTTACACTCTTATCATCATTGACCCTAATTTTAGACAGCATACCTCCCGCTTGCGACTCTAACCATCTGTAAATATGTTTTATACTTTTGATTCATCGCATTTTTGGATGATTCATGTTTTATTTTAATGTAAGAAGTCTGCAAATTACCTCTATTTTTTAATTCTTGAATGAATTAAAAAATAGAGGTGAATATGTTCAGTATCATCTACTTACATTACTATGGATATTTTTCAATGTACATGTGCCGTCATATTTGTTTTTATTCTTGTATTTTTTTATCACTGAAAATTGTGTAATGCAACTTAATTTACGAACTAGGTAGGCAGTGACAGTGAAATGTTAACAATGGCAATATTAAGCGCATTACATGTCATCATCTAATAAGCGAATTTGGTTGCATTACAAAATTATTATGTAACTTGTTGCATAAAAACATAGTACACATTACATATACTTTTTGAATAGTGTTTTATTGGCTTTACTTTTGAAATAAATACTAATGTAATGTCGTCGTGGCCTAGCAGTTCAATGACCAAATTCGTGTGCATATGATTGCAGGTTCAAACTCAGGCAAGTATCATTGTGCCTTTTTCAAAGTCACCATTGACAAACGGTGAACGAAAAAACGTGAGGAAACCTGGATTCCAAAACATTGAAATCTGAAATCGCCTACCCAATCAAATAATCAATGCTATCTGTATATGGAAAGGGAAGATGTTTGTGCCCAGCAGTGGGACAATTATAGACCGGAACATTCAAATGTATCTGGCTGGCTCTATCTAAGCTGGCTGTATGAGGAAATGAATAGATAATTTGTGAGTATACACCACAAATTCGAGATATAGGAAGGTCGATCAGAATATTTACCTTAACCTTAGTTTATTGACTCAAGGATAAACATCCAAATCTAACAAATTAGTTGAAACTCGACACCACATCACTCGAGATCATATAACAAGACACTCTATTATTATTACTCAAAGTATTATGATACTTATGTACAGCCACAAAAAGTTTATTTTAGAAATATTGATATAGAAAAATCCTGGATACACAGTCTCGAACAAAAGTCACAGCCAAAGATCTCTCCAAATACACAAATGTGGTGACAGTGTTGGAACAAACATATTTTTTTCGCAAATTTAACCTTATTTACATGGCAGAAAGTTTGTTTTGAAATGCGACATTTCTTAGAATAATTGAATTTCTGTGATATGTTTTCAATATCTTTTTTCTATGTGAATAAATATAGAACATAATTTAGAGCTAGCTTTCCCACCTCTATATTATGACTTAATAATTATGTTCGCACTTGTATCTCTTAGATACTTTTTATGGACTGTTCCATAACAAACAAGAAATTATATAAGTATTTTCAGCCTATATCAACAATAACCATAAAAAAACACGTACTAATATGAATGGGTAGTAACAATACATTGGTGAACGCTTTGGCGTCGCCTGCGCACCTACATTACACGCTGTGCCGAGCCGTAACTAGGACAAACGGACCAACATCGACATCCCGACTGACGTATCTGACGTAAGATCTCTGTTATTATTGTAATCTGTGGGAACTTTTATATAGATCACCACTATGGGATTTAGGTTAAATGAGGTTTTTCGCGAAATAGGCCGATATTATTGAAGTTATAATGTTAGTCCAAAGTTATTGTATTTTTCCATTGTTCTCGAATCATAGAAAACCCACAAAATCATATCCTTTGGTGAAGATTCCTTGTATAATCCATTATTTGATTATCTAGGCGATTAAGTGATTAACTAGTGATTTTTTTTCCAGTAACGGAAGAAAAACATGGCACTGAAACTTTGATTTAAAAGACCTAAAATATGTATGTTTCATATATAACCGTTTGCTACATTATTGGAACTAGAATTATTTATACCAATATTATAAACCTGAACAGTTTGTTTTGTTTGGTTAAACTCAAAAATCTCAGGAACTACTGGTCCGATTAGAAAAAAAAAACAGTGTTAAATAGTCCCTTTATAGCGGAAGGCAGGCTATAATTTTGCCCCAAAAATTAAATCAAAACACAGTGTTCAGTCACAGTGTAAGGATTATAATTTCAGTTTTTCGATAAACACTCGGTTGATAAAGCTATTCATAGCTAGTCACACACACACACTAACAGCTACTTTTCGGTTAATGGTGGTGATGTGATTATTGTAAAGGCCATGTACGACGGTAATGCGTTTTCACAGTATCAGCATATTTTAGTACATTATATACACAAGGTAGCAGTCTGTCACTTCCATAATTGTAAGATATTTGTAATTTATCTAGCGCTCATCATTAATGTATAGTTGGGGAAACATGTACCTTATCATACGTAGTTTATTGATCAAAAGTGGTGGCGAAGGGGTTCAGTTCCAACCCGTTTCATATGCGAGTTGCAAGTTTCAAGGTTCAAAGTTATAAGTACTTTTTTAATTATTCTAAGACACCATTGACAAACAGTGAAAAAAACAGTGTGAGGAAACCTGGATTCCAAAGATTGGTATCTGTAATCACCAACCCGCAGTTAGTCAGTGTGGTGATAAATGCTCGTTCCTTGCCTACATGAGAAGAGGACTGTGCCCAGCAGTGGGACATTTAAAGGCCAGTATTATTATGATTATAGTTTATAGATAATGGCATAATTAAATAGTATAGAACAAAGTCGCTCCTGCTGTTTGTACGCTAAGATCTTTTATAGTTTAAACTGATTTGAATTCAGTTTTCATTTATTACTATGATACCCGTGCAAAACCGAGGTGGGTGCCTCGGTACTAGTAATAAGTTGCAAGTAAGTCTGTATACTCGGTATTTGGTAAAAAATAATAGTAAAAAATAATAATCGTAAAAAAATTGCTCGAAACGGAATATACGCAAGTAATCTAGGATGAATATAGGATGGTAGATAACTTAAAATGATTTTTAGTATACCCTTACCCTAGTATATATATATTTCCCTATACAAGCTTAATGTAACACTAAAGTTTCCAAAAGGATTGACTGAACCATAGCAATATTACAATCTCACAAAATACTGTCACTCACACTTTTACATTACTTTCATTATAACAGTGATAAAGACAAAAGCTCAATGTCGTAAATATTTTTGTTAATGTAATTTGATTTACATTTGTGACTGGTAAAATGTATACCTTGACTTGTTTATAGTACAAACGGATGTGTTACTCATTCATAGTTCTTAGAAAAGCCTTATCTTTGATACTGCACTGGATCCTTTTACACAAATACATAATTTGTTTTGATATTGTTTGCCCGCAGCTTGGCTTGGCCTTCAGAATTGTAGAATCAGACTGTCGGGCTTTAGAAAAATGTGAAAAAAAGTATTTTTTTAAGTAGTTTTTTTTTTACTTAATGGACATTTTGTATGGCTTTGTTTTTTGCACTTAAGTTGTTTTGTAAGCGTATTTGTAATTTTCTTAATGGATACATTATTTTACTTGAAGAATGAGTTTTTATAATTAAACGTTTCTACATGCAGACATTTGTGATATATATTGCCTTAAGTGTTGAAATAGGCTAGGAGTACGGGTCGTGTATTATACATTCACAGTCGTACTAAGTTCACACAATGACATAATTCCTAACACAATTTGTCAACAATGTTTTCGTACACTATATATAGGAGACCCGTTACATCGCTGTATATATTACGATTATGATTTTTTCAATGAGCACCTCTATTACGCACGTAACACCACCAGTATTACAATACCTAATACATTCCTAGTCACAATGCGTCACCTTGCCAGCGTTCGTTGACGCATCTACGTTTTGTCCAAGCGACCTTAAGCCTAAGCGTGTTAGACTAACTACTAATAACAACAACCAATTTGTAGCATCCCGCTCGCTCTAATAGCTGTTATCACGGTCTAGAACGAGATATAACTATGTGAATGATGATTCGAGTTGTACACCAGCGTTCACCTTCGTAAAGGCAAAGTATGGACGGCGCTAACGAAAACGAAGGGCGATAGTAGTTTCAAGTGTTTGAAGGTAACGGGCTTAGATTGAGTACTAATTGCTAAGAATTTACGCTTGTAAATATCACGATGCCGCGATACTTCGACAATTACTCGATACTGACACATGGCGGTTATTATTACGAACTAGTTGTGCCCTACCGTTTCACTTGCTTCTTTGTTCGGTTTTAGATGTAGCATGATTAGTTATACAGGATTAATTTAAAAGGAGTGCGTATATTCTACGGAGGTACATAAAACTGAACCACTTTCCCCAAGGTACATGGGTCAAAATCTTAAAATTCAAAATGAAACTTTCATACAAAGTCACAGGTCACGTGACTTATATGTTTGTATAATAAGTTGTGTTTTAAATTTTACGATTTCGACCTATGTTCCTTGGGGAAAGATGTCCAGTTTTATTATGCACCTGCTTACCTCGTTGAATATACGCACTTCATAAAAATAATCCTGTATATATTTAAATCGTTATAACCTATCTCAAGGATAGAGTCATTAAATGAGAAATGATTTTTTAAAATGAATTATTATTTGAGAAATTAGAGAGTTCATTCACAACTCTTTCGGACAAAAATGCTTTAACGAAAAACTTCAGCTAAACCAATTATAAGGACGTTTAGCTTTTATGTACTTTTAAGTAAGTACCTACAGGTGTTACTGATATATTACAGAGTAATGCCCGAAAACTGAAACTTCAATCAATTTGAAGACACCGTCAAGTCTCATGCCGTCTCTGTCACTTTAAGGTGTAAATTAGCGACAGATAGAGATTTAAGAACGTGTCAAAGTTATTTAGCGTTTCAGTATGCGGGGGTAAGTATATTTAACATTTAGCATAATTATAATACCTACATGAGTATTTGAGTTTTTAATGTGTTTAGAAGCCGCGCGAAGGTTTTTTGAGCTCTTGTTCCCGAACAATATGCTTACAACCCTTCTCCACTCCATTGAGTTGTGAAAGGTTATCTGTATCGATCTCAAAGTGCGAAAAAAGAAAACGTTACTTGGATGTGAAATATTATGTAATAAATTTACGATATTTTTCGTAAAATAGATGATTTATTACGTTCATATTTGCATGGAGTTATTTTGAATTTGTATAAACCTAATTATGTTTAGTTGAACTAAAAGCAACATTGGAAGTTTTTAATTTTTAAAGTTCTCTTCGACCGCGATATCTTGGATAGTCTATTAAGCGATACAAGATATTGTCGTCTCCTTCTCACCCACCGTTTACGTGAACTTACATCTCACTCAAACTGTCTTGTTCAGCTCTTTTCAAACCTGCCAAGTTCCGTCGGCCATATTGTAAATAGCGTGATAATTAATGAATCATGTTATAGAAACAAAAACAAGTGTTCCCTTCAAAAACTATTAATTTATATTCAACTTGATATGCAGGCTGTAAGTTATTATGACTTCAGTATGGCACATCCTTTCTCTTCACTTTCACCGTCCTTGGCGAGCAAACGGTTATAGCTGCCTTACAAAGCTCTAAGTACAACCAAAACACATTGACAATCCTTATTCCTATATTCATAAGGTTTAAAATCTAATGTTATTTGTCCATAGTAATGCAACAACAATTGTGTTGGACGGTACATGCCAAGTTGTACTCCATTGGTATTGCACGCGTTTGTAGGATCTTATCTCTAAAGTAATTTAGCAGTGCAGACATTAAAAAAGGTAAATTATTGTTCTTATTATATTAGAGAAAGTAAGCTGTAGCCAAATACGTGTAGATTTATAGTGAATTTCACTGTATGTGGGCGACATTCACTCAATTATGATCTCAGATTAAAGAATACGAGTGATATTCTTTTGTTTTTGCTGCTTCGAATTCTGTACACTTTTATTGCGAAATTAAATTTCCATTAGTAGACACCCAAGTGAAAATCAGAGCAGTTGTCTCGAGATAAGCGCGTTCAACCAAACAAACTTACCTACTAGCAAACTCTTCAGTTTTATAACATTACTAGCTGACACTGCAAACGGTGTTCTGCCTTTCAAAAAAATCTGGAGAGGGCCAACCCTATCACTTAGGGGTATAAAAAATTGATGGCCGATTCTCAGATATGCACACATAATTTCATACAAATCGGTCCACCCGTTTCGGAGGAGTTTACAAACAAACATCGCGACACGAGAATTTTATATAAGAGATAAGTACCTACCTATAGATAGATGTACGTTTTGAACATAAAATAAAGTGATGGAAGAAGTGCGAACAAATTGCACATTCGCTATATGAACGTGCTGACGAATAGAAGCATTGTTTTAAGTTTACATCTAGGTCTAGGTAACATAAAAAGCTTCGTAATGTTGCGGTGTTCGTCCCCAATTAAGTCTCTATATGATTCAGACAAATCCGTTTTTAAACAAGGAAAATGCGTGAATCAGAAATGGTATTTTTATATACCTACTGGTGTTACTGCCAAGGAAAGATTATACGGGCAAAGAATCTCTGAGTTTTAGGAATCAAATATAAATGTTTAAAAGATGCGAATTGTAAGTGTCCTGACAATTGTTTAGAATAACACTTCAAGGAGTACGTCTAAAGGAAGTGATAATAAAATGAAAGTCGTTTGTAACCTACATTTGATAAACTAACATTTCTTAAAATAAACGCGATATAGTATTTAAAGCATTGTGTCACATATCAATTATTAATCAGTGTAGTGCAGGAGACAGGTTGCCCGTCAGATAACCTAAACGAAAACGCGAACGTATTGATAATGATAAGACCGCGAGGCGGTGCGAGCCTTTCGCGCCCGACGCCACACAATCGTTAGATAAACATATGGGTCACTGAACCGACCCAGTTTCGATGAGAGCCCACACGACGGGCCCGTGTGCGCGTTTTACTCAAAAATCCACACAAACGCAACACTTCAATCAACGCACACATACTTACTCGTATTCGCGTACACGCATGTTCGTGAACGCAACGAATTAGTCGTCGCTACCACGCGGCCACGCAACAAACTCACATAATTCTCGCTCTAAATATTATTGACCAATACTAAATACGCGTCATTGCTCGTTGAATAAATTCGTATTTACCGTTTAAACGACGAACACTTTAAATGTAGGTATGTATTTCGAAATTGTGCTAGCTATGTAATACTTAGGTAATGATTAAAATGCAGTAAAAACTTTAATACAGATTATTTTTTTATTAATTTAGAAGTAAATACACATAATATTCTTAGTAATACGTTGCTATTTGTTTTAAAATGTTTGTATGAAAAGTTGATTTTCAATTTTATAACTTATGTTCCTTGGGAAAAGTTGTTCAGTTTTATGCACCCGATTACCTCGTCGAATATACGCACTCCTTTTAAATTAATCCTGTATATTAGAATGGGCTGCCGAAATATTTATATTTTGTTAGATAATTTAGCCCCTACTTTTGGTATAAGCAAAAGCAAGTGAGTACTCCAAGTAGGTACCTACTTATTCGCTTTCGAAAAAATATACTTATATAATATAGGTACTTTGGTTATTTTTTTTAATTGTTTTATTATAGTTTTAAAGCATTTTACAGTCCACAATAACAATTAATTATCAATAAAAGTCATAAAAAAGTTTATATTTTTATGAGAATATTATTAAAATATGTACCTGTTTGACGTTTTGTACACATTATCTATACAGTTCGATCAATTTGCTCTATTCTGCTCTTATTCTTGGAATACGTGAAAGCAATTTCTCGATTTTAGATTTATTGGTTTTATCACATATTCTAACCCTTTTACTGATATTAGACGAGAAATGCTCAGGACAGGACTTCGATGCGAACATTTCGCAGTATCATTGTAACAAACATATATTATCTAGACGCATTTTTTTATGTTTCGTTTAATTATTTTAGTTTAGTCTTAGGTGTGTAGATAGTTAAGTTTGTAAATAGTTTTTTATAGACTACTCAAGTGTAAAATATTTGTTTTATCTGGTAGGTAAAAAAATGTCTAACTTTTTATTTTGATGCCATTTTTTAGATTTCAATTAGTTATTACTTAGTTGTTTTTTTTTTCGTGTGTAGGTAAATAATATAAAGTTAATGTCTTCTTTCAACAAAAGCCGTTGTCTAACATAAACTAAGTGCTCAGAAGATATTAAGTATCGCCTCTTCTAATACATTTGCCCAAAATAAATTAAATAATTTTTGCTTCATTTTCCGCTGACTCTACACCGAATTAGGTAAATAAAATATTCCAGAATAAACTGTTACAAATATAATCCTTGTACATATTCGTATTTATAAAACCACAAACATATTTTTTACGATAAAAATAACTTGTATTTTTAATTTCGAAAGTTATTACATGGTCAATGGTCTGCAGTAGGCCTTGGCCATGACGACCGCAATGTTGTCGAAATACCAACGCATTCATCGCCAACCTGACGAATTTTAACCCCTTTCACAAAAGGCTTTTAACCTGCTACAGGATATACATTTATATAGGACCATCTCATGTATTAGGTATAGTGACGCAGTTCTTGGCCACACTAGCCTATTTCTATGTATAGACTGTACACTAGGAGGAAAGATAAATTTCAAAAAATAATTTTGTTCCATTTAGATTTACAATTTCCGGAGATATCTCCGTACCAAACAAACAAAACAAACTTACGGTCGAATTGAGGACTCCCTCGGTTATAAAAAATGGTGTTTCGATATGGTACTGATTGGATAAGCTTTTCGATTCAGATTTCTATCGCAGGATTTAAAAGTTTACTAAGACGGTTAATCCGCTTTGGGTCTGACCATCAAGATTGACACTTTGGTACGTAAGTGGTATAAGTGATTACTAATGTGTGGTAACGTTAGAAGAGGGAGATAGAGCTCATGACGTTTTGAATCCCTCTAACAACTTATCATGCAGTATGTCTGGTTGTAATTATTGTGACGACTACGACTTATAATTTATTGTATAAATAATTAAATGTGGGCTACATCACAGACATTGCTCCGAATCCAAAGTAAGTAGCTAGTTTAACGCATGTGTTATGGAATCAGAGACAACGATGGTACCACAAACACCGAGACCCGATACAATGTAGAAAAGTGATTTTGTACATTGACCCGTCCGGGGAACCCGGGACCTCAGAGCTGGCGACACCTTGAAAACCGGTATGCACGCCAATCGACCACGGAGGTCGTCATAATTGTAATTAAACGTACATTTCATCTAAGTTTAAATGATTAACAACGTAGTATGAGGTTTGTAGCAGTTTGAAAATGTTTCTGGGATGGCTAGAGTGAGAAACAAGAATGGATCACGCAAAATGGCGTAATCTAGAGGCTAAGTGCGGAAAAAGCCTGGCAAACTCAACCAACCAAGTGTACGAGAGGAATAGCCATGGAAAGCTGGTCGTAATCGAAGTGAAGACCACTACCACTCTGCAAAGAGTTTAACGACGTAGAAGAATAATACGGAGTGTATATGCTAAGTTGGCGAAACATGACATGAGGACTGAATTAATAGAATGGAATATACTTTATTGTATACCAACATTTTACACAGATTAATGCTGTGGGAGTAATAGAGATGAATGGAAGAAAAATACCCATTGCGTCGATTCCATATAATTCGGATAAAGGCAGGGATGATGAATGAGATGCCATCAATAGGTTCTGTGACGCGTTGATTTTAGCTTGACTGAAATTTTAGGGTTTATGTATTATGTTTATGGATTATGATTTGACCGGAATTTTAGGGTTAATTTATAAATAATAACAGCCTATAAATGTCTCCCTGCTGGGCACAGGCCTCTTCCTATATATATATCAGGAATGAGCATTGATCACCACGCTTGCTTATTGCAGGTTGGAGATTTCAGATTACTATTTTGGAATCCAGGTTTCCTCACGATGTTTTCCTTCATCGTTTGTCAATGGTGTCTTAGAATATTAAGAAAGTGCATATGACTTTGAAAAGTCACATTGTTACTTGCCTGGGTTTGAACCCTCAACTATGTACATACAAATCCGGTCATTGATCCGCTAGGTCACCACGACAATCTTTATTTAATAAGTGAATGTCGTGTGTTAAAAATTCGAAGTTAAAGTAAACGATAGCAAATTCCAACATTTTTCCTAAGTCCTTATAAGAGATCTGAAGACTTGTTGCGTCCGCTACTTTCTGAGACTTGTGATGACAAATGCTACGTCAGAGCGACAACGAACAAAGACTGCTACAAAATAGGTACATCTGAATTTTTATTGAGGTAGGTGTCGAATTTATTCATGAGAAAATTGATCGGTGAATTTTCTGTTGCCGACAGTATAATGTGTTTTGATATGTTTTATATTTATAGAGCAAATATCTGTAATTCAATGATTGTTTTTTTCGACTAGATAACATTTTTTCCTTATATATTTAGGTTGTCTTTTATCCGACTTCCAAAAAAGAGGATTAACTGTATGTTTTTGTGATATTTGCTGTTACAATCAATTTTGAATTCCGGTATTAACGTCTTCATTATTTTTGTTAAGACCTGTCATTGATGTTGTGGTAAGGCAGTGTCATTCTTTGATTCCTCGGCCTCCCCTCTTTTTAAAGCGCGCTGTTTCCACTCAGAAAGTTCTTATCGAAGTTCAGATTAATATCTAGCTTGGTAATGCAAGCGAGAAAGTAGTGAGAATGTTTGGCAGTAACTGCATTTACTAACTACTGGCTAACGTGCGCTATCGTGGTGTGTATGTAGAGAAGTCAGTAAATAGGTGAGCGTAGTAATAGGCCGCAGTTAAAATATAACTGTGATATCATCTACCTGGATTAGGTATGAGATGAATCACACCATATGTGCAGATTTTAGAGTTATTTCTTATTAAAAATTGTTGGTCATATTCCATAAAAGGAGAATTGGAGACTCAATACTGGGGTTTTTTAATACTATTTATAGATACATATATTTTGCCGTGGGATTCTTTACTTAAATGAGTATTCATCGCTACATTTATGATTATAATTTTATCGAATAAACATGAATAAGTTTTATTGGTCATTAGGTATATAGGGTAGGTGCTATTATGTAAGATAAAGTTGTCAAAACAATGATAATAGCGTGATAACCTACTTATATACTTATTATATTTATGATGCGTAACCGTATGTAAAAAGTACATAAATTGAAAATTGTGATATCATTAATTATAAAGCTGCGTAATTTGCCGCTAGAGGGCGACACTAGCAATGCATAGAAATCCAATATGGCCGCCTATCAAGAGATAACATTCACGAAATTAAAAATATACTTTATTATTATGATTAAATATTAATGATCAGAATTCAAATAAATATACAATATACGCAAATATTATTTATTGCAAAAAAAAGCCAATAAAAAAAATACTAAATAAACGATGTCAAGCCATATTATATTGCTACTATATAATGATAAAAATAAACAAAGATATGAAGTGAAATGTATTTTTTTTTCTGTCTAGCAGTGGTTGTGATAAATTGCAGACAAGATAGTAGAGTTGTAGATAACTAATGCAATAAGTTGAGCATTGATAACAATAACTGTAGTATTAGATAGTAGTCGATAGATTTTTTATATAAGAAGATTATATTAAGAAGATTTTATCGGACGCATTAATGAGTAGAGTCATTTGTTTATCGGAAAACACGTGTTTTACGTGCAGTGTGTGCGTGGACGTCTAGTAGTTCACAGAAAATGAATGAAACGACGAGACTGCGAAGTGCATGCCAACGTGAAAAATAAAATAAATAAAAGCTATACAAGACGTACACAACGTCATCTCACCATAAAACATTTTGTTCAATTGCCCTTGTCGTCCGGTCAGCTTTATCGTGTTTGTGTCCATTCAATATTAACGGTCAAAGCCGGTTTAGAGAGTCCTATTTAATTTGATAGAATAGTTCATCACTATAACGTGTCATAGAGTACGGGTAGTCGCCGGCGCGCGGCGGGAGCACCGTGGTCCACACACACACGGCGAGCGTGCAACAGAGCGGCGGGAGTTCGCTTGCGGCTGGCGGCTTGGCGCCCGCACGGAAGTAGGTTACTAACTAAGTTTTGTTTGCGTGAGGCTGCGACTCGGTGCACTCGCGCCGCTAGTGCGGGCGCGCGACTCTGCCCGCGCTGCTGCGCGCCCCGCCCCGCGCGCGCCCCGCCCCGCGCGCCCCCCGCGCCCCCGCGCCCGCGCATCTTTCACTTTCGGCTCGAGTCCGCTCGGCCCGCCCGCCCTACGCGCCCATTGTTGCGCCCCTATGTAGCGAGATGCCGCTTTTCACAGTAAACTTGCCCCATTCACAGATATAACAATTGACAACTTTGTAGTAACTTTTGAGCTGATTAGAATAATTTGAAAGGAGAGGATTTTTAAGAGTTGTCGACGTAGCCAATTAATATTTTAATCTTACCTTACGAGTTCATTGACTTGTTAAATTGTATCGTTAATAAACGTGAATTATTTGAACTTTAACTGAGTTAATTGCTGTTCGGAATACTTAGGAAGTACTGGATATTTTGTGTCGGGTATAACGCGAGTCTAGAAGTATTGATTGAAACAGACAATTACTACTTAAAATACCCTTGTTGTTGTTTTTTATCTGTTTTTCTAAAAAGTCATGCAATTATGTGCCAGTAATGATTTATCTAATATTTTGGCACGGAACTATACTCACACTAAACCGAAAAATAAACCCATTGGTTATGTTATAGAACCTGCGTAAATGCGTACCGTTACTTTTAAACTATGTATGTACTAATATGAGTTATGACCTTGAGACTTGTTTTCTATGCAGAATGTTCCAGAAAGTGCGTAAGGCAAATCTAACTCATAGTTTGAACTGCACGATGTAGCTACGCAGGTGTGTACCGCTGGGATAGAGTGTGATGGGTGCGCGGTGTCGGGCCGTGGGGTCGGCCGGTGGTACATCGCACGCATTCGCCGCGCGCTCATTGTCGCTGGTTATGTAAGGCGGAGGCCGCGTCGATGCCGCTGCGCTGCTGCGAGTCAACGAACGGCATTGACACGCGCCCGCCTCCCGCCGCTGCCCGCGCTCCCCGCGCACCACTCCCCCCTCGGACTCCCCTACCGCTGCTGAAACCAGCAGCTGCGAAATTGGGTCACGAGCTCTGAGCCACCTCACGTACACATCGGCCAGATTACCGAGACCTCTGACGTGCGAAGATTCCCTTCAACCATCACATCAGTGACAGGCACCGAGGCTCTTAGATAACTGGTGCTGTACTTGCAAGACGACAAATGAAATGAACCTTCTGCCGTTTAAAATAACTACGTATTTCAACATGATAGATCGGACGCGGAATCGCCGTACATGTAGCAGGACCTTGAATTCTATGATCTTAGAGCTCTTTACGTTATAACGTATAAGTAATATAAGGAATGCCGAATGTAGTATTACCTCATGACTAGGTTTTTATTTGAATTTATTTTATTGTTATATGCAGCGATATTTATCATTTTGTATAAAATGAAAAAAATACATAATGCAAGAAAAATCCACTGACCTACTGATAACATTTATTACATTGATAAAGAAAGATTATTAATTAGGTGTTGTCTTTAACTGAACAGTCATATTTATTTCTTAATGTGCATTGTATATTCAAGGTTAATTACATTTAAATGGAAAATACGATTCATTTCGTAAGATTTTAAGGTCAATTTTAGAAAAAAAAAAGAAATAATGCAAAAATACTTGCGATTTAAAACAAAAACAATAATAATATAATTAAATGGGAATGACAAGCTTATTATTATAACAGAAACAGCTTCCATAGTTTCTAATATCAATGCATGAAAATGGAGAAGGAAAACAGCACTGCGCCGGCATCGAACGCTCGAGTCAACGAACGTCATTGACGATAGACGTCAAACGATTTTCCATTCTAACATCCTAAACATAGAGCTTAAAATCTATTGGAGCGATCGCTCAACCTAGCCTTGGCTCCTACTGGCCTGGCTGACTTAGACATTCTATCTACTTTTACGAGTACATGGGCGAAGGCTCCAGTACTGTTTGGTACTTATAGTGCAGCTAGTACTTAGATGCAATAAGTTTATCGAGTCAGCTTGGCCTTATATAATGTTCTAATTCTTGTAAAACGCTCATCGGATTAGTGTCGTTTACCTGCTCTACATGGTTACGTCACAGTAATCGCATGTATATTGTCTATGTAACTGTTATGTACATAAGCAGCGGCCAGGTAGTCAATTTCGCAAAATAAAATCTAGATTTATACTATATTGCATAAGAGATAATCATGAGCATATGCTAATATGCCAGATTTATGTCCATTTAGAACTAATCTTTTACTATATCCAAATTTGAAAAAAAATATATGTTAGTATCTGTTTTTATATAAAACTCTGAACTATTATATAAAATTTTAATTATTTATTTTATCATTATATTTTAAAATGAATAAATTATTTTAAATTATAATGTATTAATGCTCTTTTGAATATATTTTAGTGTTATATATTATTATGAGCTTAATTAAAATTTGATATCGTCGTTACAGTTGCACATTAATAAACTCTGCCTACTCTTAAAAATGCAGGCGAAATGATATCCAAGTCTTATGCACATTATTATGTTATGAGTATCCACGCACGCAATGCGTAATGTTAAAAACATACTTAACGACCTTGGAATATTGTCTATACATGTTTACAAAAGAACTAATAAAACCGAATAATTACACAACTAATAGCAAGCGTAATCTGTACAATTTACATTGAAAAGCTGATCATTGAAGGTCAAGTTAATATTAATAATTAATTTGTAAGCTATAATGTAATTACCCATTGTGAGACCGGTTAGCACACAGTTAAATATTTTGCGGTATCAGTCCCCTCGCATGACGTCACAAATCTGTGATATCAATTCAAATATAGAGCGCACGATAGTGCAAAAACAGTTCAATGTAAATAATTGCTGTCTTTAAAACAAACAGAGGAAAATGTTATAAATAAACAAACACAGGAAAAGTGCTAAGTAACATTCGGACCCAAATAATACCCGAAGGGACCCAACTCTATTTTCGTTACCGCCATAATAAATTTAATCTGACATAATTTCGGTAATACTTTACTCTATTTGTTTTTGGTTAGACGTAAAATTTTATCAAGTCTGGATAGAAAGTTATCTGGCATTGATTAATCCATCCAAGTGTGAAGAACACTTTAAGTGTAGGAGTTATATAAGGGTGTAAAGTGCATCGGGCGTATAAAGCGGGTGGTACGTAGCCGCCCTAGTTTCTGGGAGCGCAGCCTGCAGGGTGAAGGAACGTCATTGACCCACCTAGTACCTGCGCGCTATCACCCCCTCCGCGCCCCGCCCCGCCTTCAGACCAGACTGATAAATATAGCGATCTCCGGGAATATGGCAATGAAACACATCTATAGGTTACCTACGTAATCTGCGTATAGAGGTAGCTAGTGCGTCGAATGTGTACGACAATCTGTCAATCAATTTGCAGGAGTGGCTGTTTGACCTGTTCGAATGAATCTGTCGGCACAATGTCGGGTTTACCGGTGATGTTTAAATTTAAAATCTACCTGAGCACTTTGTATATCGGTGAATGTTAGATACCTATATAAACTAAACATGTCCCTTGATTTGTTCTGAAGATGGATATACTCAATTCTATGTAATTAAATAGGTAAGTATCGTTTAAAAGAAAAAATAAAAGTTTCTACATATACGTTAGATACTTAACCGAAGTATTAAAAACTATTTATAATCAAAATATCGATCGGTCGCTGTTGCTAGTCGGCGAAAGGAAATTATCACAAGTGCGCTCATAAGCATAAATTCCAAGTTACAGGTCGATCGATGCGCTCAGGCACGTGATTACGTGAATAATGCATTTATTATAGCATTTCGAAAGGTTAGCAACAATCATCATAAATTTCGTCGTTGAGGGTGCGGCGGCGGGAGGGGGGCTACAGCGGGGAGGGGGCGGAGGGATGCGAGGCCAACACGTGCGGGTTGCAGCGGGTGAACGAACGTCATTGACCCACCTCCGGGGCCTACTTATAACGGGCCGATAACACCCCCGCCACCGATACGCCGGCTGATTCGTCTGTGTGCCGTGTTTATGCTAATAACAACACTACATCGATGGCTTACTTCGTACATTTGTAATTGTGTGCACATGTCCTCGTCAATGTGTCTGATAATGTTCATAATTACGCCTGCAAGGTCACGTCGAGATTTGATGCTAAGAACTTCAATGTTAAGACAAATATTTTCAATAGCAGACATGATATTTCTTCACTGCTATTTAAATATTTATAACAAATATTGCTAATTATGGCAACAACAATAAACTTAGCTGTTTAATAAAATGGAAATATCAGCTATTGTTATACGATGTAATTAAACGATTCATACAAAAATCCTATCGAATTCTTTTAGAAAGTGTGTCAACATACAAGTTTTATAAATTTATTCAAATCTAGACCTAAAATCTAAGGACGGTGGGTTTGTAAATCATTGCTTGATCATGAGCTACGCCATTTTCCTTCTAGTCTAATGATTTTGTGCCAATGTCAAGTGTAACTGCACTATTCAAATGACACTCACTTTAAATTAATTAAAATAAAATGAACAATCTTATTACGAAAAACGCAAAATAGTAAACAGAAGTCGGTAGTATTGTTATTTTTTTTCTATTATCAATTTTAAAACATGATAAAATGGGTACTTATGTATATTGCGTGATTGTTAATATTGTGTGTGTTAATATTTACTTTATAGGGATATTATAGACTTGTGGCATATCTTAGTGTAAGCGGTACGGTTTGAACAATGATAAAGGCTAAGCTGCGCTTGCTGCGGTTGATCTGTGGATTGGTGATCATTTATGAAAATACCGAGTTCCCACTACACCTCGGAAGTAAGCCGTTGGTCCTGACTGTCATACGGTGATCTTTGATCGTCGATAAGTCATTACAATTTTATTATGATCACCAGTTTTACTATGGGTCAGATAATCAGTCGCTCCATGTAAAATACGGTATCAGCTAAATCTGGTAAGACTGGAAGCTGACCCCAACATAGCTAGGAAAAACACTAGGCAGAAGATAATTGACCTGTCAGATAACTAAAGCACAGTTTTGTATTTTTTTTAATCAGCTGCATTTTCTCAGTCCTAGCGCGTAGCTCTTAATGGTAGAGCTAAGTGCCTATCCCAATCTAATTACCCATGTCCTGGCACTTAAATGTGCCAGATGCCAGAACAGCAGAATTAGAAAAGTAATTAAAATGATTAATTCCTAAACAAAATTGCCGAAAATTCCTGAAGAATGGTTAATGGAGAAGGCTGAAATTAGATTTAATAATGAATAGGTACAAGTAGCACAGCTAATTAAAAATTGGACATTATTTTTCTGTGTGTTAAGTTTCAAACGACCACACTTTCCTAACCTTCCCATTGACCCGCGTCTCCAGTCTAGAAGGTTCCTCATCAGGAGGTGGTGTTAACAGCACGGTGGAGGTCCGCTGCACCGGAGCCCTACTTCCGGCCTCGATAGGACGATCAATACTTATCGGGGAACGAACTCCTGACCTCGGCTAGAACTGGGGCGCCGCGCAAGCGCTGCCACGACGTCGCCGTGACGCCCGGTGCATCCCACAAAACTCCATTTTGAATTTATAATTTTTGTCTCAAAATCCTACTTAAATATACTTATGTGTCACACCATATTTGATAATATCTACGTACCTATATAAATATGTCCCAACTTGGTACAGGCCTATTTTTTACAGAAGGAATGATTATTGATCGCTACAACTTATAATTAATTAATAATAATAATAAATACTTCAAGACCAATTTTTAAAACCGATTTTCTCCAGTTTGCCTCTTATGCAGTTCTCGTAGGATCATTGCCTAGCCCAATCCGCTCATAGTTACCGAGGGACCTTTGACATTTAAAGATCAATAATATCATGGTAAACGCAACAATATTAATAATGTACTGCTGCATGTAGGGTACGCCTTGTACTTGATACTTACTATTGCTCATTGAAAGTCATTGTTTATGTATTAAGGCGTTTTCTAAGAACTCTATTTACAGTTGAATTGTTTCGGGCCTCTTTTAATACAAGCTGATAATTTGAGGTGCGATTAGAGTTTAATATTTAATGTAATTAAAACTGCAATTTGCTTAACAATAGTTGTTTAATTATGCTTAAAAAGAATCAGAATATCTTACCGTAAAGTCAAGTTTAGTGTTGTTTATGAGGTGTTCGGACTAGAAATAACCCTTAAAGGTGTTTTTATGCAAAGTAAATTATATCTTAATATTGTTTGTTTACAAATATTGGTCTTATGACACCTCGTGTGACCCAAGGGCTGGTTTTTATCTTGGTCTGCGGTTAAGCATTGCCATTCAACGTGGCAATGCTGCCAGCCTTATGGGCACACTTCCAGTCGACAGCGATGTGAAAGAGTTTTTTGATGCAATTTTTAGTTTTAGTCTTGTTTAATTAATACAGATTTATTAATTGGTATTAGGTATGTATATAGTTAAGTTGGAAATATTTATAATAATAACATGTTTAAATTAAATAATTGGTCTTAATAAGTCATCAATCTGTTATTGAGAAAATTCAATCAATTGTTTCAATGGCGTAACGTGTTTTCTTTTTTCTATAACTAATGGCGTAATATCGCGCTCAGCAAGATTTGATCCAACGAGATAGTGCCCGATATTAACTCGGTTGACCTTTACAATAACACGAAGTACGTGCACTGAACAAAGCGACCACTCCGAGCCAAGTTCTATAATTAACAATTGTCTGTATAAAGGTTTTGAAAAATATATACGAAAAAAATCAGAAGGCAACACTGTTGAAGGTAAAGGACGGCCGATATTGTTCGGTACTTGTATAAATTTTGAGGCGCGGGCTATTGAATGCGGCCCTGCTGCAATGCCAAGGCGACTGCCAAAAGGCGGAATAAGGTCAAAGCCCAATGTCAGGGGCCCTAAGAATTTTGTCTCCACTGCATTTTAATGCGATACATTGAGGCGTTTAATGAACGACTCCATTGAGAAGTCACGATCTTCGGTATACAAGTTAAGTGAACTCGTCTGCTCATCAGAGGAAAGTAAAAGTGTTACCGTCTTGAAAGAGATTTAGCGCATTTCTTTGCAGACAAAGTAATATTTATTCGTGAATTTCTTGAGATTTCAAATTTTGAGTTTCATCAGAATTTAAGTTTTGAATTCCATGAAAACAGCGTCATATCCTACGCTGAGTAACATATTTACTATAATAGTATGTGTAGATCATGATAAGGTAATTTTGTGAAAACAAAGTTATGTGTGTGTAGTAAGTACTTTCTATTTTTGTATTACAGATCAGTCAAGTGTTTTATTAATAAATAACCGAAGTGCTTATTTTATAATTAATTGGAAATAAACTTGTTTACTTTCCATAAACGGCAGAAGCCACGTCATTGGCAGAATAATGACACAATATACAAACAACTGCTTTAATAGAAAGGTGCAAAAATGTCTAAGAAATACAACACAATTTTCCGTGTAAGTACTCGTCTGCTGATACAGGTGGTAATATTACAGTGCATAGTGGTAATTTTAACACCGATACTATTCAGTTTAATAGGCCATAAACAAATTAGTCATTCAAAAATAGAAACTTCCAGTTTGTCAGTGTCCGGCTAATTTTTTTCGAGTTGGCGCTGACATTCAGCCTGTCAAAATAAAAAAGAAAACATTTAGCAAGATGGTAAATAGTAATTAAGGTTACACGAGTTACACTGTTCGTTAAAAATATATTGTAGGTTATTATTTTTTTCGTGTTTTGAATACATGAGGCCACTTTAGTTTTTAAGTGTGTCGAGATGACCTTTTGAACTTAATTTTGGTAAATACTGCTAAATATGTGTTATATACAAATATGCGTTAAAGAAATTTGTGATTCTAATAGTCACACACTTAATATGAAAGTATAGTAAAACACCGAGTTTATTTACTTTAGGCAATTCCTCTGTAACTATAGAGGTAGACGTAGGTATAAAAAGGACAGATTCTATTCGAAATTATGAAATAAAAGAGGATCAACCGTCTATACTGAGACACACCCCTCGTCGGCCGAGTGGACACGATATAAAAATAAACCTTTTGCTTCCACTCCATTGTCTTCATATTTATGTTCCCTAAAACAGATATAAATGTTTAAATATGGAACCTTCGAAATTTTTTTTTTACTTTTTAATACAATTTTTAAATACTTATTTAAATTTACTTAACCTTTGACTGGTGACATGGTTTTTTTGTAACGTAACTGGTGACGAACGGCCTGAGAGGCCGCTGCTGTACCTGGGTTATAGCATAGAACCTAGTTGGGGTAGGTTGCTGTAGTCTTTAAAAATAGACTGTTAGTATATCTAAGGATAAAATAAAACATATAAATAAACTCTAAATATGTATTTCAGTAAGAAAATTTTCTATTTCTAAATAATTAGGAACTTAAATCAAAATTTGAGACATGAGATCGATAATTACAACAAAAACACTAAATCAAAAACTTATAACAAATATACTTATTGTTTTTTAAAGTTTAAATACTAAATAATGAAAAAAAAAAGAAAGCCCCAGTCGCTGGTACTATTTTTAAAAACTGGCAATGGTCAAACTTTATAATCATATTTATTGACAATCAGGGCATCATTGTTTAGCACACTGCAAGCACACATGTTTTTTGCATGAATAACATTGGTAATTAGACTTATGATTCAACTCAGGAGGACAACTTGCACACGTTTTTCGTTTTTTTTTTGCACATCCTGTGAGGTTTGTGGTGCAGGTGGCAAATCAGAACCCAAAATATCTTCTTTTTCCAAATATGCTTCAATTTGAGAATTTTCTATTCGTCTACTGGTGTTTGGTACTAAATTCTCAACTAACGACACCCTACGCTTCTTTTTTTTGAGGTTCGGACTTATCCATTTCAAGTAACAACTGTAAAAACACGAAAAAACAAACTCACAAAATTACTTCAAAATGTTACGTAATTGGTGACATAGGGTCTGAGAGACCGTTACCGCACTTTAAATCGATGTAACTTACCGATTTGAGACAAATCGACGCAACTATTAACCTCTACGGCGTTGGCGCACCTAAATTCGAAGCTACTGAGGCGTTGAAACATTAGACGTGCGGGGAAGGGGGTGAAATGATGATTCACTAACTTCGCTCGGCCTGTGAGACCGCTTGTCACCAGTTAAAGGTTAAGTATGTAGTTAAAAATAAATAATTCTACACAATGTATTATATTTTTGCTTTTATTTATTTATTCGTTTAGTGTGAATCAAAAGAGCGTTGTTTTAACAGGAGCTGATATTTTACGTGCAAATTATAAAAGTACATCATTAAATTCTTAAATCTGTATAACACCATTTCCCCATCCCTAGTATTTATTTATTTATTTATTTATTTATTTATTTGGATCTCCAACAAAGAAAGTACACAATAAATCACATAATACTTGTTATACATTTTAAGGTTAGTGTACCTACTCCTTCAATTACAGGAGACCACAACATGCACAATAATAGTTATCATATTACATAAAATCGCTTAACAAAAGTGGTTAATTAAATACTAGAAACTATGTATTAAACATAAATAATTGAATTTATATTGATTTATTTCAAAGACGCCCAAAGAATATTTTACTTTAACATGTAAAGAACGCATGTTTTCATTTCAGAACCTATAAAGGTGCGGCACTAATAAACATGAAACGTTACCATGGCAACCATGGTTTCCCAGGTTGCTCCCATATTTTCAGTACCGGTGAGATGACCTCTCAAAATTTCGAAGGTCGTACAAATTTACTCGTGCCTCCATTGATTTTAGGTAGATTTGTGAGTGTGTATGCATGTATCTGCGGCTGTGTGCTATGGCAGTGACAGTGGTTCGGCCCCCTTTTGACCTATTTTCAGGTCCCTTGTACCAGCGGGATAGTGACGCAACAAGGCTCGGAATGGTCCTCCTCCGAAAACTGGGGAATGGATAATTTTCAAATGATTCAGCCCATAAACATTTGGTTTATTTACAAAGACGAAATAATAATCAATGAACATTTATCCCATTCTTGTTAATAAGCAAAACTGTATCTGTTTTTATACTTTGAGTTCAACATTTTTTATTCCGGACGCTTTCGTAAGTGATGTTATTGATAAAAATGTATCTCCAAAATTATTATAAACTAAAAAGTTATATAAATAGAATTGATTTAAATTTCAATAAAAATTAAATACTTAATGGATATTACTAAAAAAAAAAGCCTGGTTCAAAGCAATATTATTTTAATGAAGATGTAGGCAAATGATAGATTTTTTTTTAATAACTATTTTATTTTAAAAATCATATTTTAAGTAAGTTGTCTTAAGTCCGAGGTTCTAGTAGTCGCACGATATGCGTCCGGCGTTTGCTCCAGAGTACCATGATTGCATGTTTGACATCTTTAAAGACGAAAAGTCAGTGTGAGGTACTTATGTTGTCAAACAATATTCATCTCATCTTACATTGTGGAATTTCTTTCAATATTAAATATTGAAAGAAATTCCGAAAATAAATTTTATTCTATTAGGTATTGTATACTCGTTACATGAGCCTTAAATCATTTAAATAATTAAACTTGAAGATTACTTAATAGCAACTTGCAATATAAATTAAAATATCCCGAAATATGAGCTACGTCTGTAAATAGATTTCAGTAAATAACGAAATACAATCTCAAGTCGTGTCCAAACAAAGCGGGGTAGAAGGTATTATACATTAGATTGGGAGGCGTCTAGGGCGGAGGCGGCGCGGCCAGTTGCCATGGCAACGCTGCAGGCCGACGACGCAACGACCTAGTTCCTGCCAAATGTTAATGACCTCCAAAACCCAGGTCGAAGTTCACGCGTTACACGAGTAAGGGATCTTTCCATGTACCCATGTACCCCGTGGACTTTTTACGGGTCAAACCATGTATTGATCCGTCCAAATTTCAAGATTGTATCTAGGTTAGAGTCGATCTCTTGTTTGCTTTTTAGTTTTTACCCTTGAACATGATATTTTTGGATATCGAACGAGTTTTAAATGCATTTTTTCTTTTGTTTTGTCTTCGGCTTGTTTATTTGACAAGCAGATCAATTTGTTAGTTGCTGATTGCCGTGATTGACGATGTTAAGTAATAAAAATTTCTTAAGGCTTATTGCTTGAAATGTTGTTGATGTGTGGTTGATGTTTATTAGAGTAACTGTCCTTTGTCAGTATGTATGTGTATATTTAGTATGAACGTAGGTGGTAGCGAAGGCGCGACGCCTCTTCAATACAAGTGTTCTTAGGTTACGTATTGTTAGTTCTTCAGGTTAGGTCGACAGCCTAGCACGGGGCTAATAACCTGGCCAGTTTCATTGTGTTAATTATTTTACAAGAATACCTTCGACTTTTTTAGTATTAACTTTTTTTAAACATTGTATGCTTATATGGGGCAACTTAGCAATAAAGTGCTATGAAAATATTTTTACAAAATTACAAAAATGTTGGAAATTCATATTTTGTAAATATGTATGCTGCTTTTTTATTTAAATTTCGCAACCATGCTTGACATACTTAAAAATAAAAACTTACAAAAGTAGGTACTTAGTTCAGACTGCTAATAAAATATCCTCTAAATTAAAACATCACACGTACAACATACCTACACATGTCGCACACATGTTAGCAAATTCCTAGTTGAGTTGGTTATAGATGGAACCGAAAGGAAATTGCAAATAATTTTAGCTCATTACAGCGGCTGCGCCTAGACTGAGGTGTGTGTGTGAGTGCGTGTATGTGCACGCGATCTACGCAATTACATGTAAAGAATAGTGACAACACACACATAGGCGAGTGTAACCGAAGGACTGCTCTGCGTCGCATGCATTTGCGGAGCTACCTAGGGTTGGCTAGTAGGGTAGGTACTATAGTCGATAATTTCACAAGCATAGAATTTATCATGTCATTATGAAATGTTTGGTTAAATATCTGTTGAACAATTTTGGGAGCGAGGGAGGCGTTCCTTCAAAAACCTTTGGCAGTTCTATAGTAGGAAGTAGGCAATTCCTTTTTTGCCCACGACTTGTCTTCTAAGAACATGCTTGCTCTTTAAGAATTATGGGTAGCATGGCAACAAGTTGTTAAGCACATTCCGGGAAAACAAAATATCCTGTCATCTTATAATCAGACACAAATGATTATAATTAATTTCACAAAACAAAAATATTTTTATTGCAAGCGGAAATGATACAGAATCTAATGCATACCAACCCTGCGATGCGCCGGAGTTCGGTCGTAACTCAAACACGCACATTAGGCCAGTAGTTGTCGGCCCTCCATCTACTTCGTGATGCAATGCACTCTTGCGCAGGTTTACTGCCGACGTTATTTACTACTTATTAGGTTTAATCGATTTTAGCGCTAGGCATCCTAAAATTTGTTACTTAATTTATTTATGAAGGGCTCTACGTCGCTTCTTTAGTGTTCAAGGCACAATTTATGGCAGTCATTATTTGGCGGCTTGTGTTTAGTATGAAGCAATGAACTAAGCAATTTAGTTGCTAAATTAAAATCTTCATCTAAACTTTTAAAGTTGGCCAGTATTATAAGCGATTTTAGTTTAACATAGGTATATAAAAAAGTCTTGATGTTATTTAACAGGGTTAAAATTCAAATTTTATATAGAAAATTGGAACTGAGATTTTTTTTAATTTGTTAAACCCTGCTAAATTCTTACTCTATTCAGAACCTTAAAGATAATATATAATTGAATAGGTCATTCCATGGTTTGATGTCTTATGAACCCTTAATTGCCGCGGCGTGTTTCCGGTCTTTGCATAAACAGGCATTTTTCCTCCTTGTCATGGATAGCCGGGGGCAAGGATGGCTCTACAAAATGAGCTTCAATATGCTGAATGCCAAATAAATAGAAACAAAGGATAATCGAAATATGATGAAAATATAATTGTTTATATATCTGTAACATAACTAAATGACCCGTAATGGTAGTGGGTCCGTGAATGGGTGACCATTTATGAACATACCGAGACCCCTCCGTTCCTCGGAATGCCTTAAGTCGTTGGTCCCGACTGTCATACCGTGATCTTAGACAGTCTTTAAGTCATTACAATTCTGACAATCTATCTTACTGTATTAGCCAGCATTACGGTAATATACGGTGATCAGCTAAATCCGGTAAGACTTATAGCCGAACCCAACATAGCTTGGGAAAAGGCTAGGCGGATTTATCAACAATAAATTGATCTGACTCCTCAGTTTTGTTCATCGATTGTTCTAACACATTTTCTATCCCATTGGTAATGCTCGAGCACCTACGGCGTGTGAAGCTAGGTAGGTGTGTTTGGGTTTCATAACCCTCGGTCCCATCGGAAGGGTGCCTAATGGGACGTGCTCGCTTTAACGAACCAGTAAGTAGATCGCGTTATATTCACTTATTAAGCAAAGCAGTGTAATTGTTTAATATTACGTTGCTAGGAGATTAAAAAAGTTAGAGTAAATAATATTGATCTAGAGTCTTTTGTAATACTTATTAAATACTTAATACCTATATGCTTCACCGAAAAACTGTTGATTCATATTTTTTCCGACAATACTTCGAAATAAAGACATCTTGTATCAGTGAAATTAATACATTTGTGAATGAGTGCTGTCAGTGAAATATTATACTAAAGTAAGTGGTGACACTTCCTACTCACGCGGTTACCGTAAAACAAAACTGTTCAGCCATATAATATATCAGGACGTTTAGTAAGAGCAAAGACTAATCAATCTACGTCATACGAAAGTTTTCATAGAAAGAAACGTTTACCAACACGACTCCTATGACCTAGAAAGCTTAAATCAAAAGCGATTCCCAGTTTCTTTTAAAAGCTAATATGAAAGGTGTTTGAAAGCAAGCGCGGGACGGAGCGTAAAAAGCTTGTATATGTCCTTTAACAAGCCAGTACTTGGCTGGTGTAGGGCGCGAAGCGGGGGCGGCGCCTATTCCTAGCGCGAAACTAGGCCGGCCGCCGACCGCGGGTGTATGGTCCAAGGGAAGAAAGAACAGCGAGAATCCACACAAGGTTATATTCATTATAAACATACTCAAGATACACTGTTATGAATATAAAATTATCTGATAATGTTATCTCGGGTGATCATGTTGCTAAGTCTGATTGTCTGCGCTGCGAGACCTACGCAGACATAAAGTGTAGACAGACATAAGCCATAAAATCAGCAGAGATAATTAATCAGTCAGGTGTTTATTGAGGTTATTTAAAGTATTGCGTTATCATTGTTTTTGTTTATTTTCAAATCTAGTTTATCGTCTGGCACTGTAGATATTCTTTTCACAAAGTGTTAGGTCTTTCAAAAGGATAGTTTTGGTGGGAAAGTAGTAGTGACGTGTTTAGTAGAATAATAAAAGAAAATTTTACATGAAAATTTGTTGAAAAAAATCGACTGCTTGTCTAGATCGTTGTACTTTTTTTTAGTCCACTAGAGTCACTGAATTAAAATGAAGAAACTATATATTTTATAGTATAGAGACTAAATCATATAGTTTGTCCTAACTTGTAGTATAAAGAACGGAAAATAGTATGTCGTATATTGATACATCAATCGAGTTAGTGCCCCTCATAAGTACCTTCAACTTGAACTAGGCGCATATCTTTTAACTTAGGCCATACAACGTTTTAAACTCCGGACGCGCACAGTGCCAACACAAAAATGACTTCTCAGAACAGAGGTTCAAGAATCAAGATCTATGTCGTTTGCAGTAGACTTGGTTATCAGATCCTCTTCCTAATGTATGTGTGTCAGGCGAAACGCATCGTCAACAATAACTAGTATATTTAGTGTTTGAAAAATTCTCAGAATTTAATTAAATTATGAAATGTTTTCTTTGTAAGTTTTTTTTTCCATATTATTAGTGGCTAGCTACTAGCCTTATTAATAAAATAACAGAAAACGACGCTCAAAAAATAATAGAATTACTTTTATTTTTTCATTTGTTATTTCAGTCAACGGTCTTATAAGTTAAGTGTGGCTGTGTGTGCGGGGGTTATGTGAAGGACGTATAACTCTCAGACGTATAACTCAGACATATAACGCACATTAGAGATCATATTAGGAGTAGTTGCAGCAGATCCCATTAAAGAGATAACCAAGGATAAGATATAGCAGTCTAGAGGGATACCACCAACCTCTCTATAAATTCCAAGCACATACATTGTAATTGCAATAAACTTCCTTTAAATTAGTTGTACGAAGGAATTCCTCTTCGTACCAGGGTCTCCTTGACCATACCTGACATTAACGTCCCAAAGGAAACCTAGCACAGTTTTTAGTATTCCCCGCTATAGAACAAATTTAAGATACAGCTCCCCCTAGGTGTAGCAAGGCTTCTGCCGGTGCTGCGTAGAGCTTGCGTAAGCGATCCCGCGGCTCCAGTAAGGGCGAGAACGGGACCGGGGTGTTTTTGGTCGGTGCAAGTCCGACATATCCCCACGCTGTGCCCTCAGCGTGGGACGAAGTCATTAGAGTTTCATCCCGACAAGAAAAAAAAAGGTATAGCAAGGCTGATGTCTACGTACAACAGTATTTGGAAACAACTCGACTTAGACATCTTCCACGACCACCCCACGCAAATTAGGCAAAATCTGCTTGACAATGAAAAGTTATGTTTGTTTGTGATATTGGTATCTGATTTTGTTTGTTCTTGTGATTTGTTGTTATAATTTAATTCTGTTTTATGTAATTTAATGTGTGTGAATACTGTGTTATCCCTTGAATTTTTCTGACGTCTTTAATTGATGTAAACACTAGACTTAATGCTTTACTTGTTGTGTTCGTGTTTATATTTCTTGTGCCTTATAAATAAACACAAATACCTTAAAGTGTAGTGCCCTAACCATTAGTCGAATTTTAAAGCCTATAATGGTGATATAATATCTTCTAGGAAACCAAATTCTTAAATTTCTTTGACCTGAAATACAAAGGCGGAGTTCATTGTATTCAGACAAAGGTTAGCCAAAACTATATTAAAATGAGTGGAATCGTATTTAGAATAGATAAGCAATATGAAAATAAAATATGTAAACATGTTTTCATGATTTATTTTTTAAGGAACGTATTTTTTGGCCCTGTTTCCTAAAAATATATATGTATTTATGTTCTAGTTCTTAAATAACATATTATTTACACATTCATAAAGATCTTTGTTCTACTAAAACATAAAATGTATAACAGCTATTTGAAACATTACAGACATGGAGTTATTTACCAAAAGCAAAAAGTAAGTAGATAATTTGCTGGAAATATCACTTAATATATAAAGAATTAAGAAGTACACAATTTGGGAAATTGGTGATTAAATCTTTTGAAATTCTTTATTTATTTATTTGTTCTTTGTTTTATTAAATATCTAAGAACCACGTTGATCACCTCAGCTTTTAAATAAATCGCATCTTAATAGGTACATTAGCTTAAGACCAACGACGCGGCAAAAATACATTTATTGATATTCTTGCATCGGGGGTTAATAAAATTACTGTTAAGTAAAGAAGTAGATTTATGTAATAACGGAGAATTTTAATTACTTTTTTTCCTAATTTAAAATAGTCTTTCTTGAATTACACCAATGAGGTTTCAGAACTTCCAAGTTTTTAACTTGGAACTTAACTTCCATTTTTTCCTCTTAAACCGGTTTTACGAAGGTTTTGAGCAAATAGTCTTAATTATTTATAAATATACTTTTTATGCCAATTACTTTTTACAGAACAGAAACACCTCTTTTCACTAATCACGTTGTTTCTAATTCCCCATCATAACATTACTCTTATTTTTTGGAAATTTTATCTTATTATTATTATGGATTTTGCCTTTTAGGTACATTCTCATACATAGAAAGAACGAACTCTGATCATTACGCTTTTTTTTAATTTAGATTTCAATATTCCGTCTAGAATTCATTAGACATAATGCTCCTTAGACCATCCAGCTAATGGTGTCTTAAAAGGTGAGTTTAAAATTCATGTAAAATACACTATTCAGCTGAATCCGATAAGAATGTAAGCCAACCCCATCATAGCTTGGGAAAAGGCTAGGCCACACTCGGCTAAGATTGAACCTACGACATTGTTCTTAAGAACGTAGAACGAATAAACTTTTTACGTAGACTACAGAGAACATAATCGCATGATGTACATTTTGTCTGACAAAATGATAATAAGTATGTACAAGTTAAGTTGAATTTGTATCTGTAATTGCATTCATAATTAAAGTAATCATAGCATGGGCTTGCAATATTATGCAACGGATGATTACAATAGTAATTATTCATAATCTGGCACATCAACCCCTAGTAGCCTTCGAAGTAGGTGAGAAGAGAAATAACATATTATACTAGGCGTTTTCCCAACGGTGGGAAAAACGTGTCAAATTCCGAGCTATAAAACTCTTCTTCTGCCTAGCTTTTTTCCCAAGCGTTTTTGTGGTCGGCTTCCAGTCTTACCGGATTTAGCTGAATACCGTATTTTACATGGCGCCACTGCCTATCTAACCTCCAGAACCAATTGCTATTGCGAACCAAAAGACTGGTTGCCAGAATTGTAACGACTTAACGACTATCAAAGATCACTGTATGACAGTCGGGATCAACGGTTTAACGTGCCTTCCGAGGCACAATATTACAATATTTGTCATTAAAACTAACTATCTTTATTTAGATAATGCCTTTCCTGTGTTTTCTTGTAATAAGATAGTATAGAAAGAGCCAGATATGATCAATGTAAGCCAATTGATAAAGATTATCCTCCTTCTGGACGTATATTCCACTTTCTACACTTGGTGCGAAAAAAGTGGAATTTTGAGTCTCCGAGCTATAAAACTATCAAGACAATACATAGGTACTGGCACAACACAGAACAACGATCGCAATATGCAAGACTTGTTACATTTTTATTGCAAGGTCAAGTATCCTGACCCTATGTTCTATCCACTATCGACCCAGTATTTAATTCGACCTTCAACGAACAATACTATCGTGTTTCTACTTGTTGGAATTAAATTCTATTATAACGAAGTTCCCATAGCACTGTAATCGTAGGGCATTTTTCACTAACATTAATAAAAACATTTCAATTACACAGCAAGTGCAATATGCAATAAGGTCTGTGACCTGACCTCATCCGCGTAACGTGGCCTCCAGCGTAATGAAAACTGCGCAAACGCAAACTGAGCCAGCCAATTATTAACCCGCAAGTCAATTTCAAACGACCAATTGTGTGGCTTCTATGATGACATGGACCAATAGGAGTCGTGCTGATTGACGTAGGTGACGCTTCACTTTAATTCGACTTTGTCCTGTTTCATTCATTAATGTCATTCAAAATATATTTCGCGATACATATTGTAGGTCAATTCCTGTTTCAAAATGTTAGAGATTCTCTAAAATCCACTATACCAGAGAATTTTAAAATTTAAAAATCGAGTGGCCTTTGAATTATTATGTGATAAATCATATTGCATAGATAAACATCTTCGCTGACGTTTTAGATTTAATCTGACATTTCGAAAGGAAGCGGGTTCACAGTTAGCAGTTCCAAGTTATTGTGATTTGAAACCGAGATATTTATCAAAACTTAACAGATAAATTAGGTTGCATTAAACGTATTTATTGCCTCACAAATTGTTTTAAAAGTATATATTTTATTATTTGAAATCAATATAATTTTTTGATGGGTATAAATTTCTGCATATGATAATTTCTGCAATTTGCGAGTTGACTAATGATTATTCTACTTGCTTTGTCATAGCATAGTGAAGTAAGGTTACAAGAGCAACAATAATAAAGTTCTCGAGTACTGAATTTCAATTAGCTTAAGAGTTGTCACATCGCTCCATTTTACGCTTATTCATAACCGTCCTGCGTCTGAAATGCTCTATAAATCTACTGTCGTCGTATTAATGAAGGGAGAAATACTATGACAGGTAAGATTTACAGTTGGACTGTAACGGAACGTAAGCTTTTACATCTGAATAGAACTTCGGTTCATAAAGAAGCCAAAACAGAAAAAGATCAAAATTAAAATTTAATTTTCGAATTTCTCGGCTGTTCGATATAGTTTTTTTTTCATATTGCGTCGCTACTAAGTTAATGTTTATCGTGCTTCATGCAAACGTGGTCTATCGAGTTTGAATCGAGTGTGTGGTGAGATGGTGGCGAGTAACGGCTAGCACTCGCCAGTCAGTTGCGAAACATCCGCATTCGTTAATGTTCTCTTAAGATGATCTATGGAGCGCGAACAAGATACGCAACTGAACCACATTTCGCTTGCACTTTAGAAAGTGAGTCTTTGTTTTCACTTGGTAGCGGTAATTTATAGTAATGAGGAGAGATCATTGCACGCAGTTTTGTAAATTGCTTGAGTGAAGTCTCCCCGTATTTGGAGATTCGCCAAACATCACACATTACTTTTTGATTTAATAGTTTATGGTGAAGTTTTGATTTTAATTACTCGACTTTTAAAAGCTCGAGAGCTGTCAAATATGTGGTCATTTAAACGTCATATTGCCGCCAAAATTATTTTCAACAAATAAATGTAATACAATAAAGTTTGTTATTGTTGTTTTTTTAATTTAAAAAGTAGCCATGGTGTGTAAAATGAATATGTTTGAATGCTATTATACCATTAATGTATGAGTTGTAGCGATTTTATGCAGGTGTTAAAACCTTGGCAGTTGTGAACGCACTTTCACTTAAATACGTTCGACTGCGGAAACAAATAGGCATACAGAAAATAGGGCAGAACACATTGACTCACTCGCCGGCAAGAGCCGCAGATATAACTAGCATTGCTTTGTGCCGCGAGCTCCGAGCAAACTCAAACGAAATAGCCTTGAACACATACAAATATGTGTCAAATTATAGGTAAATTGTTTCATGACGTCACCTTATAAAAATACCTTATTGAATTTATGTGAATTTTGTGTCATCTTATCTCAGATATCCTTCAACGGTTTTAGACTGGAAGATAGATGTAAATAGAGTCACGGTCGGTTGTCGATCTCCTAATTTGATGGTCATTCGTTTATCATTGCTTTATACGCGTTGCCTTGAGATGATAAAATGGGTAGTATTTAGTCTAAATATATCATAATACACGGTATGATATATAATGTTTATATAGGTACAAGGATTTTATATCTCATGATTCAATAAAAGTACCTACCCAGTTGCAAACTTATTGCCAATAGATTTTCAAGGTCCAACTAATGTTAACCAATCAAGAAGCGCAGGCAAACGAAATGTTGATCAAAGAGTTTTCTCTTTTTATTTCACGATCAATGAGAAAAATTGGCAAATTAGATGGAGTGTTTACTCAGGCCACGGCCGGCTCGAACTTGTCCGATTTTTATTGCGAGTTTAAAGAAGCGAGCGAACTTGCCCCAGTGACCACGGGTAGCGGTTGATATAAATATAATACATAGGCCCACGTCCAATAATAGAATTGGTCGATGGCACATTGCCGCCGCACAGCGTCCTGAGCCCAAATTCCTAACTATAGTTATCAACTCCTCGGTTGCTAGTCGCCAGATATGCATCTACAATTGCACTTTGACATTTCAAACAGAATCATATTCTGTATTTGTCGGTGTAGCATTGGTTACTCAGAAAACACTTTCAATTGAATTTACGCTTTGAATTGTGCAATCGATGCGTTTGTAAGATTTCTTCGATGATAACTTCGGCATGGTAACGGACAGCACAAAGGCTTTCCTGTTAACCTATTTCTGTCTGTACCTGCGCTGTAAGCAAGAGTACATACTGCCCCAGGAGTGTGCATTTGACATTTTCTTGTTGAAAAGTGCACGGATCATAGAAGTAGTTGTGTAGCGTGGTGCGCGGAGTGGAGCGGGGGGCGAGGGGCGCGCGGGGAGCTCGCCGGTTCGCGCGGTGTAACCTACATACCGGTCAACACTCCGGCTCAGTCAACACTCGCTACAGGGACATTTGGTGCGTTTGATGAGCCAGTGCACTTGTACAAGTGCCTTAGGTAAGTACCAGTATCCATTGACCGAATTAAGTTCGTATTATCTATAATATTAACTCCATCTATCCAAAAAAGATACCAAGCATCGTTCATAATAACCAAGAATTTATTCCATAATAAAATGTATGTGTCTTGTATCGTTGTTTTAATTTAAAGCTACAAAACTTTGCAATACAATTAGAAAAATATACCTGTGTACAAACCATGGGCACCTGCCCCACACCATAAAATAAATCGGACTCACCTGCAACAAAACAAAATACTTAAATTAAATGCACACCTTAAGCAAATATGTGTATAAACAGTTCTTTGTAAACTTATTAACCATGCCAGTGACCGTAAAAATAATTTTAGGTCGACATCTGTTTATACATCAGTTTTGGAAGCAGACGCTACACTGCGTAACCTACTAAATTAATGGTAATTGGACTGTTACATCAAGGAAGTACATATTAAACAAAACAACAAGAAACATTCAAATTTTAAAATAACGTGCAGATATTGGCGCCAGTAACTGGAACGTAGAGCTCCACGGTCTAAACGGACTAATGCCAGCATTAGATGCGACTAGACAAGGCCATAGCTATCAGTGAAATGTCGAGAAGGAAAGAGATGGATACATAAAGTATTTATTGCACACATAACAACACTACAAGTGCAATTCACGCACACAGATACAACTTTTCTATTTCTATTACATGTTCTAGGGTTGACTACTGGTGTTAATAAAAACAGTTTAACTGACACGCCAATTTGAATTGTTAGTATTAAAAGTGAACTAAAAATCTTGAAGATAGCAAATAAGCGTTAAGTGTGTCATGGGCAAACACTCGGCGAGATTACATTTCCTAAATTTAAAATGTGCGCCAAATTAATGAGTAATGTTTTTCAACATTTTTCAAAAGAAATGTAGAGAAAGATTTTAAGATAGGGACTTTTTTGACGCAGGTTTTTTTTATTTCCGTTTTTTTGCCAATTCTCCATTATTGAGTACCTATACGTATACAGTGGGTATCTCATATGTGGCTATACGTATGCATACGTATTTTTTTTGTCAAAAAGCAAATCTCAACTTTAGAACTATTTCTCTATCAACTTACACGATACTTTTGTTGCAGCCAGTGCCACATCTACAGTAATATTATAAAGAAGAAAGATTTGTATTTTTGTGTCTATGTTTGTATGTAATGAATAAACTCAAAAACTACTAAGCCGATTTCAAAAATTCTTTCACAAAGTTATATTTCAGAAAGTTATATTCATCCTGTGTAACAAAGGCAATATATTTTATCAAAAAATTAGGTGCCTCAGGCGGAGTCGTAGGGAACACCTAGTTAGCAATAAAATTTGAAAATGAAGAAACAAACCATAGACTAACAAAACTTTCTTAATATACCTACTAATTAAAGCAGGAAAAAGGTGTTCACCATCTAGGTCGGTTAAAGGAGGTTACCAACTATCTTCAGGAATTGGGTGAGCGAGTGTATAATGCGCACTTGATATACAAAATACCTATCTTGATAACGATAAGCGCACCGAACTTGCCAGTTGCGACAGACTGTCCTAGAACCCCGGTTGAACTCGATTGCCCTCAATAGCTCAGCCCAAATTTTTATAATAACTCATCATCGTATCGATAAATTGCGCATGTTTTGTATGTGTTGCATACTAGTTGGTGAACGCGGATGTTACTGAATCATCAAATTATTATGTTAGACTGGGTCACTGTGATTTTTGGTTTAAATATATGAAGTAGTTGTGCGGATCGTAAGTGACTTACTTGTAGCATGATTATTATGTCAATGTATACAACATTTATAATTAATTCAATATATAGTTACAAATTACTTAGGTGCTTAATAACATAATATATATGTTAACAAAAAATCATGTAAGCTCTCTGAGTTTATCTTATAGTTTTATTAAACATTTTTAAAAATCTCGAGAAAAAACACATACAAAAATATAAAATCATCAAGCACATTTTTGTTTATGATATGATTAATTTTTAGCAGGTTCTAATAGGTTAAACTATTTCTTAATGATAGAATTCTAGCTAAAATGTCAATAAAATGATAAATATCGATTAAGTTTAAAAGAAGATGCATTTAGTTGCGGTTGTCTTACAAAACATGATTCAATTCCGCTTCAAAAAATCGGGAAGGTTCACTCAATGTAACATGAACGACAGAGCCATGGTTGTTGACATAACAGGCCTTTACGCAACTCGAACCCGTTACTGTTTTCGCTTTTAATGTGTTCCTTGCACACAGTTCCCATAGAAATGGGGTTATCTTGATAGATTCGTCTCGACCAAACAGATAAAGTTCGAGAAAGTATCAGGTGCTGAAATCTCATGGTACCTATGCCTCTTGCTGTTTACAGATTTGTTTCGCAACGATCTGTCGCTTATAGGTCACTGCGTACTTCTTAACACTTCCGTAATGATAGCCTCAAAAGTGATACTTTAGGCTTATTAATATACAGTTTGATACATGTGTCTTTATGCGGTACGTCATATATTTTGATCCAGTTACTGTTTCACAACATTCCTATTTCGTAATAATCATAAAGTATATTTGATTCGTCTGTGGGCTCTCTGTGTCAACATTTTATTATTTTATGACTTGGAGACATGTGTGATGTGTGTTAACCTTTGGGAAGTGATTTCTATGGAGCAACGACGGCTGCCCTATATTCGCGTTTCAGTCTGCCGTCTGGCAAAATGCCCAAAAATAATTAGTCATCATACCCTCATCTCCTTACCGATCCTAGGATACGACGTTTCTTAGAACGTGCTGTTACAGTTTCTAAGAGAACAATAAGTCTATTGCATTTCAAACGAAATTTGTAAATGGGACATTTAAATGTGCTGTAATTCATATTTCAAGAGAAATATTTCAAAGAAGTGTGACAGTTAGCAAGGATCGAATAGCAAAAACTTTACAAAACCCATTTGAAATTTCTAGAATTTTCTTTTTACACAAAAATTGTATTCAAGATGTTAGTATGTATGTATTTGTTTTGGAATACAACGACAGTTGCGTTGTTGAAAATTACTGTATACTACGGCCATCTAGCGCCAAAGTACCGAACTTGCAACTCCGCCACTCACCACTAGATGGCGTAAACAAACAAGTCAATCGAATTTAGCAGGTTTCGTTTTTACGTGATTAACATGTAATTTTTTTTATATTTGATGATTGACATAACACATTTAAAACAGATTTTTGAAACCTTTAACGAAAACAAGACGGTCAGACAGAAAAAAAAAACTATATTTTTTTGGCTTTAATAATACAATACAAAAATAAACAAATAAGCAAAAATGTGTAATTATCAAAACAAATAAATCAACGTTACTCGACGTTACGCAAAAAGTTTACTGAGTCTTGTAACATTAACTTCGTAGCAAGTGCTACGCCGTAGCTATTTTAGTAGGCACTTGGAGAGTTTCTACTTGTTATAAAGTTTCAATCTGCTACAAGCCATATTATCAACTGACGAACTTTATATTTCTGAAAACATTTCAAATGTATTAAGTAACTTGTTTTAAATGTAATACTATTTTTGTATTCTTGTTTATTTAATATCGTATAGCGAACACGAACATTTCCGCTTATTTCTAGTTGTTATTCAATTTGATATGTTGTTTATATTGAATTAGGGTTAAGAATAAAATGTAAAGTAATACATTTGCATTAAGACCGTGAGTGAAGATCAATGTTATGTTATTTAGCGTATGATTAATAATGATCGATAGAACGAATGAAAACTATTTTCCTGAAACATATTTTTATTTAAAAATTGGATTTTCTACCTAAGGCTTGTTTTGATTGAAGTATGTATTTTATAAAAATGGAAACCGTTAATGATAGTAATTGTAATAAATATAAGGATTGGAGGATTTCTTCTCATATTGTTAAAATATATTTGATTAATGCTTATATTACGTTAACACTTCTGTCTTTTGTCAGTCATATTGTAACAACATTTCAACGATGCAGATAAAAAACATTGAATAACAAAAAAAATAATTCAGAGTACTCAGTACTCCACATAATAAAACTCAATCTTAGCCAATTATTTAATAATGATGAGATCTGTCCTTGATGCAATTCAAACAAAATTATTCTGAAGCAGATTAAAACATAACATAGAGAGTATAGCATCCCTCCAATAGCATAACTGAAGTTCTCGTAAATATTGTTCATGTGTGTGTCTAGGCACACAGACTTAGGTCTTAGTGCGAGTGCACTCACTTCGTTGGGGTAGGTCCTGAATACGTAACTACGTCAATTATTTCATTTGCAACATTTAAAATTCGAATTTGTGATTTTGTTTTGATAGTTCGGTTATAAATTATTCATTGAACTTTGTAGTGGTGATTTTAAGTTAATGCCATTGTTGATTGGCCTCGTGGCTAAGTAAGCCGCGTACACCGCGGTTAATACATCATGGATAGGTGACCATTTGTAAATAATACTGATGTTGTTTTTTATAAATTTCACAAGAATAGGTGTATTCGAGTTAGGTAGTGTCCTGTGTGACGTGTAAAAGCCTCCTCCATTTTCTCATCATCAGCATTGTGGTTTATGAATACTATAAGACTGTTGGTGTTTTTTTTTTCTAGTTTTGTAAATATGTTTTTCATTCAGTTTTTTAAAAGCACTCGTAATGTAACTTAGTAGATGTAACTTATTATTATTTGTGTAAATAATTATGCAGTAGACAAAAATTTGTTGACAATTCATTTTATTATTTTTAATTATCATTTTCTAAGAAAGTTAGAACCCACATTCACGACTCCAAGGAAGTTAACATAAAGCATATCAAATATTGACTTGAGATTATTAAAGAACTATAGTTTCTCGAATAATCTCAAGTCAATCATTAAGTACCTATTGGTATAATCTCAATCCCAACTAATTTCTCATATCAAAAATAAAAGCACAACGACGTAGTAACTCAGCGTCATATTTATCAAACTGTATTGGAGGTAAACAAGCGAACATCTACGTACAGACAGATAGTCGTGCGCGAGTGTGAGTGAGGTGTCCAGACTATCTAGATGTCTAGATGTGGGTGCATCGCTGCAATGTTGGCGTAGGTCCTGGGGGGTAGGTCGGGGTAGATCGGGGAGCTCGGGGTAACACACCCACTCCCCATCGCAATAACTACCATCACGTAATCAAACGCTGGAGACGGGATGCGCCTGTAATAGAGCTCTACTTTATTTTCAATATAATTAGTTTTTGTTGTTCTCTTTGCGGGAGATTTGTTTTCTATCAATTAGTTAGTTTGATTTTCGAAGATTAATTACTGTTGCGATTTGCACTCAGTTATTAACAGAAATAAGATACAAATTTGATCGTATTTTGTTTAATTCACATGCAGCTAAGTGTACGAGAGAATGCAGAACTCATGATCTTATTTAGTTTTGTTTTTTTTTATTTGTGCTTCAGATTATTTGCTTAAACAGATCTTTTTTTTTATTTACCGCTTAATGACAAACCTCTAACGGTGGTCTTAAAAGTACGAGTTTTTTTTTAAGTTTAACCGTCAAGTTATTATAAGTACAGGCAATTAAGTTATTAGCTCATTCGTTACTCAATCAAATTAATTGAAATATTTCATGTGTTGTAAGTTTGTAACGTAGGTTGTAACTATACAAGATGCAGTTCAGGGTGGGGGCTCTCGCAAGGTAAATTATATTTAAATGGAGTTCAAACCTCGTTAAATATTATTAGATATACGTTAAATTTATAAGACTAATTACTTTGTACTTTGCCGAATTGTTGCCGTTGCTGTTTTGTAGTTTTATTTAAATTAACACTATTTAAGTAGATGCAAAATAATATTAATTGATGAAATTAAATTTTATTGACCCAAGGCAATTCATACGTATAATTAAAAATATAATTAAGTCATATTTATACCGATAACTTAGGACAACTTTGACGACGCTGAAATGTTGAAATGCCCTACTATTTTTACGTATGTAACAATCTTTTCATACAAACATAAGTCACGTGACTTGTCACTGTATGAAAAGTTCATTTTCCATTTTAAGATTTCGACCTACGTTCCTTGGGGTAAGTTGTTCAGGTTTATGCACCTGATTACCTCGTTGAATATAGGCACTCCTTTTAAATTATTCCTGTATAAAGCATATCTGTATAAATTACCTATTATTTTTATTTAATTAACTTATAGATTATTATTGTACTCATCCGTGGAATAATATAATTGCGAGCGATATTCTTTAGAAGTTAACGTGCTGCAGTTAAAGTTGAGATTGATGAGTGTATATCGTTCAGTTATCGATCGACTCAGTTGCGATGGAAACATGCATGGGTGTCTACCACGCACTCCTTGTTACTGAATTAAATTTTGAAAGAAAATCTTCCTTAGTTACTTAGCTATTTATATACTCGTTCGTTTTCCTGTATTTTTATGTTATCTGCTCAAGACGTGCTGAAAAACGTGTGGGAGTGAACCTACGCAAAAATTATAAGAACATTTATAATTTTATATGGTAGAAAAGGTTTAAAATAAAATTCTTCTTGATTAAATCGTAAAGTGTTAGTTTATTTACGACAGGTCCTATTACCTCGAGTTAGAGTGATTTATTCCAGGTACCCCTCTAGAGAAATAGTGCCAGCCTTGAATATTTAATTTAAGTAGAAGGATCCTCCTTGGAGCTTGGAGTTTTCAGTAATCATACATTCTGAAACAAATTGGTCTAAGCACACTTTGTTTTCTTAGAGAATAGTGTTGTGATAGTAACATGGTATTAGTTAATATACAAAATTAACAGATTTCAGCAATATTCGTTACGAATTATTCATTAATAATAGATGGACTTGTGAAAAGAGTTAAGTTTAAGTGATATGATATAAATAATATATTTGAATATTTTATTGATTACATTGAATAGTAAATTTTATCTTCACAGGACTTATTTATTTTATCCAATATTTAATAATAAATGTTTCACTGATGCATAGGTATGTATAGAATTAATTTATTTATAGTAATGTATTCTCGAAAATATCCTTTTGCTTTCGTTTTTACTTATTAGTAGTGTTATAACATAACTACAATTGATCACAAAATATTCAGCAGCCAGACAGTATGGACGCCGACAGTCAATCAAAACGTGGAACCGAACACGCTATATAATATATTTGTTATGTAACTCAGCTTCAATGTTTATTTACCAATACGTATGTCGTCGCAGGTCGTCGACCCCGGCTTCTGATCGGGAAATTTCGGCGATGTCCGCACTTTAGAGGGGGATAGACTTATGCCGAGTTACGGGGGTGCGAGTGCACATCCTGGGAGGGTAGAGACCTTGAGCTGGCAAAATCAAGGGTAAGGTTGTGTGTGTGTGTGCGTGAGTCCTCGGAACCGGCTTTGTGTTTGTACATCGATAATATAGTTATACGTATAGCTAATAATATATTCAGCGTACACAGAGAAAGAAGTCGGTATGTGTGTATATTTGCAAGTCGTCTCCTGTCCAGTGAACCTCTAGAATAAGAAAATGTTAAGCAGTCTTGTCTGGGTACGAAGTGCTGACAAAGCTCGTAGTTTTTAAACGTTATGACTTGAACTACAATATGAGTCCTTTGACACTTCTTTAGTATTGTCAGCGGCGACTAGACGAAAGTTTGTGAGATGAGCATCGCAGATATTAGATCTTTTCTTGATATTGAATTTTGTTTGTTTTATCCAACTGTGTGTGATATTTAATAAGCACAAATGAATTTAGTCTTTATTGGCCCGTAAATCCGGTGCCTACAATTTTTTTATTTGTTTTAATCTGGTAAGTGTAAAATGAGATCTTAGGGTGCAGAAGTCGATAATCAATTACCCCGGAATGCCCTCAGCTGTAAATTATTAAAATTAGACTTGGCAAATATACAAAAAAGCACCTGAGATCGATTATGACAAAAATTGTTCCCCGCGGACATCAAACATGATCCCTTTAGCGCGTAAGCAACGAATCCACATCATTATGTTTGTAGGTAAAATGAACTGTGCATAGTATTACTACAACCGTATAAATCACAAGGACTTTAATTACAAACAATGATGCAATTCAATTAACCGATCAAACCGTAAAGCTACCATAAAAATAAAAACGCATGTCAACAAGCAACAACTACGACCACGTGCTCAACCCAAAATAGACGCGCACGCACACACGCGCGCGGCGGCACGCACACACCGCACGCACACAGGCGCGCGCCACGCGGCTCTGCGAGGCCCGCGGAAAAATCAATATTTTGAGCAAAACTACTTCCCTTAACGCAGCTGTGTGCGTCGGTTGCCTCCCCGTATCCGAACGCCAAAAGCTGCATCTATGTTTAAGTGGACAAACCAAATCACACCTTATCTGTTACGAAACAAAGTGCTATTTCCTCTATTAAGAGTAGGGGTTGTTAGATCGTGAGGGTATGAAGAGGTAGTGCCGTCCCGCTCCAATCAATCGGATGGCTCGGTCGCGCGGCCGCGTGGCGCCGGGCGACGACCCCGGCCCGGTCGTTACCCCGCGACAGTTGCACCCTGCTACCCCGTGCCGGCAAGTACGCACCCTTGTTCTTGCCGAATCTTGGACCCACGCCTCGCCGACGCTGACATTGACTCGCCGAACGGTTCAACGACCTCCGTTAACGCTTCCGCCTTCCGGTGTGCTCTATCGAAATTCTAAATAATGTGCTTAAATAGCAGTTTTATTTTTATTGCACCATAATAAATTTCATGGCTACACTTAGTGCAGAAACTTGATAGCTATTACAAGTAAGATAATAAAACAACAAGATTCAAGTTTGTAATCCTGACATGAGACATTGAGTTCACCTGAGAAATTGGGGACCCTTTCGACTCGGGCATTTAATAACGAATAATTTGAATTCGTCGAAACACTGAACCTTTATAATAATAAATTACTCACGCGTTTCCTGATTGTTTTTTTTATGGAAATAATTATGTTTCAGTAGTATGAATGATTCCCATCCAATTAAGATCAATAAAAACAAAACACAATCCGTTACTCAATGAATGAAAATGAATGGCCGACCATGCGTGTGGGCACAAGAGCAAACAGACACTAATGCAATGAAATCCCGACACAAATCATTCCATATTCAAGGCAAATTAGTCGCAAAGGCACGATGGAAACTGACACAAAAGAAAAAAACTAAATAACGTTAAAAACAAATGCGCCATCTCCGCTCGGCCGACATTAAAAAAAAAACTCAGTGCACCTTCCCGAAATTAACGAAGTGACTAAGTGAGCATTTGGGATGCGCTTACGCATACTTTTAACGCGAATTATTTTTGACGAAAGATTTCTTCGTGGACTTTCGGCAAGCATATTAAAAGTGAAGTTAATGTGTTGCTTTAATTAAAAAAACAATACAAATTGTTTGAAGCCGTGAGATTTTTACGTTTGAAAAGAAGTAAAAGTGGAAATGAAAAGCATTTTATAAATAAACTACGTTAATCAGTGAAAAGGTTGCTCTACATTTTGATAATTATTATCAATTAATGCATCTATTTCCTAATTTAAATCGTACGTAAAAAACAAATGTTGCAGTTTAAAGATTTTTTTTTCGTATAACCAGCCAGACAGGCAGATGCAATATGTCCTGACAACGGGGTATTCAAAAAAGGAATTACTTAAACTAGCTTAATATCAAGTAATTTTTTATATTCCTTTTTATGTAGATACAATCAGGGGACTTTTATAATACTCCCCTCATAATGCAGAAAGGAGTAAACAGCGCCCAGACTCTATTATTGAAACACGTTTTATTTCAATAATAATACTTCATTGTATTGGTCTATTAAGCTGTCTATAGATACCCTTAATTGTAATTACTTTTCCCCTTATTTTTATGGCTTCAGAGCTTTGGTTTTTGGAGTGGAGTTAGATTAACTTTTTTGTTGCCGTTGACGTTAACTGAATATCATTCTACGGTTACTAGAATAACACGAGACACTAGTTAATCTGATCGAAACGAAGTTGTCGATCTCTTTATAGAATTCTCGTATAAATTTATGTGGCCAGTTTAACAATTGGTACCAAGATATTTATCTATCTACGTTTTTTACATGTTTGTAAGGTTTTTAAGTAAAATTAGGAGGATGAATTATTTTTACTCAAGGTATTTTGATCAGTCTGATCGTGATAATTCGTTTATGCGAGAATATAATTTAGTTTATCATGCACATAGCTTAGGAAAAGGCATATAATGATGATTTAGTTTATCGTTACGACACATTTTAATAATGTAATTCTATATCCTAAGATATAAAAACGGTTAAAGATAGTATCTGACACATCTGATTACGGAACACATAAAAAAATCTTAACTTTGGTGACATTGTTACGAATCTTTTCGCGGTAACAAAAAACTCTCAGCGCCTTTCAAATATATTTGTCAAACGACTCGGCGCGTGCGCCACACGTTTATAGCCGTCGGGTTTAATTGGCTCTAAATTTGTTCAATAAATCTCTTCCCGGACACGGCTAGAATGTCCCGGGATTGAAATTTTTATCGGATTTTCCGGGATCATTTCTTTAACGTTTTCTGGTTTAACTGCTTCGGTTAGTTGCGTAAACAGTTAAAAGTAATCAATAAAACGTCATTATTAACAGCTCTCGATAGTAAATACGTTTCCTTGTTATGTAATCGCGTTTCGTACAACAAAGGTAACATTTATAGCATTAGAAAATCAAATGAACTTTCTGAGTATATCTGCCTCTTTATTCCTTCAAGCATAAGTTCAAAATAATATATCATTAAAAAAATTCAAAGTATTTTAAAAATCATTTTTTATAAATAAATTAGAACAAATATATACTTGCGTTACAATATATAAAACAAAGTCGTTTTGCTACAACACTTAGAACTCGAGAACGGGTGGACCGATTTTCAGGATTTGTCTCCGTCCCAAATAACTGAATCTATATGGTATAGGAGATGGCAACGTCGAAAAAAAGTTCATTTCAGTATGGCTGGATTTTTAATATGTTATTTGGCATAGAATTTAGCATATGATAGGATAGGTCTGGCAGCTGGGACCGGTTGCGTTTACTAGTGCGCATCCCATTTATGGGGGTGAAAAATCCAGTTTTTCAACTCATTTTAGTATAAACCGTTCTTATTCCATCTGGTTTGGCGACTCTTTACGAACATAAAAATCGAATTGCCAGACACTTTGGAGGTTGCCAACATCGTGCCAGACGCGATCAAAGTTCGAAAAAAAATGATAAAAATAATTCATTTTAGTATGGCTGAAATTTTAATATGTTGTAGTTCTATCATATACAAATAACATATTAAAAAGCCAGACAAAAATTCCGGTGCCAAATACGTGCCAGACCACTTTATATTCCCGAAATCAGTTGAGGAAATCATGAATTTCAGCTTTCCTTTGAGATATTTAGATAAATATTTGATGTTATGGCTTCACAAATACACAACTCAATCGTATAAAATCATTACCAATCAGATTCATAAAGTACTTGTTAAGTAAAAAAGGAAAATGACGATGTTAACAAAACCATTATAAATAACGTCGAAATTGTTAAATACTGTACGGTACATGCAAGAGCAGAACATGGTAACCTACCTAAATACTTAAGAAACATGTGTTAGACGGATTGAACATGGTAAATTGGTATAGAAGAAGTAAAGGTACAAACAGAACATGTAGTTGGCTTTTCTTTAAATCTTTTCTAATTTTCGTATTTTCACGATTCTACTGCGAATAAAATGTTACTGGGTTATCTTATTTCCAACAGAAGTGGTAGTAACAGTAATAATATATTATAGACACCAAAATTAGAAAAGGTTTAAAGAAAAGCCAACTACATGTTCTGTTTGTACCTTTACTTCTTCTATACCAATTTACCATGTTCAATCCGTCTAACACATGTTTCTTAAGTATTTAGGTAGGTTACCATGTTCTGCTCTTGCATGTACCGTACAGTATTTAACAATTTCGACGTTATTTATAATGGTTTTGTTAACATCGTCATTTTCCTTTTTTACTTAACAAGTACTTTATGAATCTGATTGGTAATGATTTTATACGATTGAGTTTTGTATTTGTGAAGCCATAACATCAAATATTTATCTAAATATCTCAAAGGAAAGCTGAAATTCACGATTTCCTCAACTGATTTCGGGAATATAAAGTGGTCTGGCACGTATTTGGCACCGGAATTTTTGTCTGGCTTTTTAATATGTTATTTGTATATGATAGAACTACAACATATTAAAATTTCAGCCATACTAAAATGAATTATTTTTATCATTTTTTTTCGAACTTTGATCGCGTCTGGCACGATGTTGGCAACCTCCAAAGTGTCTGGCAATTCGATTTTTATGTTCGTAAAGAGTCGCCAAACCAGATGGAACAAGAACGGTTTATACTAAAATGAGTTGAAAAACTGGATTTTTCACCCCCATAAATGGGATGCGCACTAGTAAACGCAACCGGTCCCAGCTGCCAGACCTATCCTATCATATGCTAAATTCTATGCCAAATAACATATTAAAAATCCAGCCATACTGAAATGACTTCTCGAAAACGTTGCCAGCTCCCGTACCAATACTAATATTATAAATAATAAAAACAATGAATAACAACAATGCAAAAGTGACTAAACTGAAAATCGCTATTTTATAATAATACAAAAAATCTTCAATAATCTTGGACTACAATGAGCTACAAATACTCCGTAGCAGTTTTACACTTAAACGAGTCGAGTCAACATCGTATCATTATCTTGTTAGTACAAAATTTGCCATTAACACCTAAGCGAAGCGAGTACAAGGCATTTCATAATTTTCTTCCGTATCTAGATCAGAGAGTCGGCGATCGCGTGAAGGCAGTAAAGTATGTGCTGTAATGATCCGTAATACGTATACTGTTTAATACAATCTTGTACGATTAAGTTCAATATGCAATGCATACGAGATTGTGACAAAATATGGATAGTTTATGTTGTTAATACGTTTTTAATACCGTGTTCTGCGCTGGATATAATTAGATATTTAAGTCCGAGAATTCCATCGGATTAAAGAAATAAACGTCATATTACTTGAAGGTACAACCTAGACATGGTCGACTTCATATAAATAGTGGCAATGTATTACGAAAATTCACTTTATGTTGATTGAAATACAGGTGATGTCGATATCAAAGCGTTGTCACTACTATGTGGTAGATTGTATAAAATCAGCGAGTATGCACAAACAAAAGAGCAACGACTCCAGCCCTCCTTGTGTAATTTTCAGTCTATCCATCTGCATAGTAGGGCCCCTAGTATCCCTAGTACTAGTTTTATCGTTTTATAGCTGTTAACCTCTTTTTTTTATAATAATTTTCTTACTCCGTGTAACTTTGCGTTTTAACCATAAAAATATTACCGATTACCCTACATTTTTAGATTAAGTATTTCTTTTATATTGTTTTCAAGCTAAAACTGTTACTGTACCTTACTATTAATGTTATTATTAACGATTTTTCATGTAAGTGAATTGTAATTCTTATGGGAAATAAAGATATCTCAAACCTCAACCCTTGCCCTAAAGGTACTAGTTTTGTTAGTTACGCTGCTAATGTTTGCAAAGGGTTTGATACTGAAAAGGATAACGTACACATCCATACTATACGCGTTCAACTTCGAGCGCAGCGTCGAAATGTCCATCATTTACGCATAGGTGATTGAATTCGCGTTCTATTGTAGAGTCCTCCGATAGAATATATGGAATACAGCATACATATAGTAGGTAAAAGTTTAGGGAGCCCAAACTTTTTGTTCAAAAAGATTACCTGCTATTTTAAACTGATTCCCAAAAAGGAGATGTTTCTATGATCGACTGTTTTTTTACAAGAGAATTTTAAACGTATTTAAAAAAATTATATCCATTTTATCTCAAAAAGGGATTTGTACCCTTCCTAATAATTCTTATTTGAATTTCTAGTTATATGAAAAACAAGGAGGTATCTTTTACATCAAGATGTAAAAGCTTAAGTGTCTCCTCACACGATCAATCATGCTCATCTTAAGCTAGTCCAGTGCAGGCTACACCGGCCACCGAACACAACCATACGAGGGGGGCATCGCCTCCACTGCACCCCCATTAATCCACGTAACACCGCTCATTTTATTAAGGAGTAACTAGAATCGTCTATTTATCATTATGTAACAAGAAAACTGTTTTCTGAGTAGTATTTGATCATTCCGGCTTCGATATTAAAGGCAAGTGCCGCAAATGAAATTTTCGAAGTATTTTTAATGAACGAAAAAGTCATTGATAACGAGAACTCATACATTAATGCATAGAGCAAATGCATCGTGTATCACATATACAAGATATTTATTCTAAACGTTTTCTAAGAATGTATAAAAACGCTTTCGTAATAACATTTGAATAATAATATTTAAAACACGTACGAACGTATGGTTTGAAGTCGAATAAAGTTATGTTGTACTACTAAATAGGTTTTATACATATTGCTACAGATATAAAGGGGAACCCTAAATTGCGAGCACAAATCAAGCGAAGTAAACACACCTCCGCCAAGACTATTCGGTATTTATCGGAGCAATCTATAGGGAAGACGTATGGACCGATAACGTCGCCACACCGATACCATACACCTGTATATGTACACATGTAGTCCATGTGAGTCATCGGAAACCGACGGAATTGCAACTATTCCACGGGTATAATTAAACCATTTGATACATGAAGGTTTTAAGAAATCTTTGGCCGAATATAGAATTTCCTGTGCGTCTGCCGAAGACTTACGCTCAATGACGCGTCGCTTCCATAAACATCGGGACCGAAGTTTCGTTTAAGGCAACGTGTTATGTGTTTACGTAATAAATTACTGGCCGGTAACATTGTTGATGTATAATGAAAATTTATGGCTAATATTTAAGATTTATTAGATAACTTTTACCTTTGTGTATCCTAGCAGCGTGCTAGAAGTGTCAGGATTGATCCAGATAGCTTCTAAGTTTAGTATGCACGGGCTAAAGAAAATGTATCATTTCCTCGTGCATATTAATATAAGAGTCCTAATGCGGCATTTATCTAAGATCTATGAGATGTATGTAGTACGTGGCGGTGAACATAAATAAACGCATCACGAGATGCACCGCGCTAGATTCTGTAACAGCTGTGTGTTCAGGCAAGCCCGGTCGGGGTCAATGCCCACCCGTATTTTCAACATGTGCCGACGTTTTCCGCGTTCCACGGAAAGCGCTCGCTTGTCATTCCTTCGGGAACCTCCGCTACACTTCGGCAATCTTCGGGTTTTAGTACTTCTTAGTTTGGGGAACGATGCTATAATGGCCGCCTGAAATATATATTGTTCTTTTTAAGTCTTTTACTTTGTTCTGTTCTGCAGAGTTGTGTGCATAACAAAGCCGGCTTGAGTGTAATGTCTTGTTTATGCAATTCGGTTTGGTGGAAATGTTCATTTAGTAGCTGAAACTGACTACTACTGAATGGGCAACCTTATGTTGTTTTAACTTATAAAGGCGCTGACTACATGAACTGTAATTATGGACATTGGACAAGATCTAATGGGAGTGATGAGTAAAATCAATTTGAAAATTAGATCAGAGAAGTTTAGGACTCAGATCTTTCAAATGCTTGAACTTGAACCTGTTCATATTACCTCCTTCATAAATATAAAGAAAACGTCATTCTCGCCATATATGAGAGAAAAGAATAAAACAGTGTAGTTAGAATATCAAACAATTGCGCATCGAATGACCTTTCGCACTCATTCCTCTACATTATCAAGTCTCGTCTAAGCCAGTACAAGTAGTCAAAAAACAAAAATATTATCAGTGGTACCGCAGTGTTTATACAACAATGGCTGGGACCACCGTGTGCTGACACTGGACACGAAGTGACATCATTACAACCTTATATTATACCAAGGTCTCAGGTTGAGTATATGAGAATATCATGTAATTTGTTGCTGAAATATGAACAAGTGAGATTCATCTACAGTTTATTTGGTTTAGGTAACGGATTTTGGAGTCTTGTTACTATTAAAATTTTGATTTAAATAGCTGTTGCTGGGCGCAGCAGGTGGGAGGTTTATGAATATGATAGTATTTTTATTGTACCTATGTACACTTACGTATCGTCGGCTATTAACGTAAGTAATATTATATAGCTACAGACTTGATTTGTATAGATATTTAGTTTAATTCTAGAAGACATATTTTACTTATCATTTTATTATCTGAAAAGAAAAAAAAATGTACCTATGTATATAATGCCCGAGCCAATGCTTAGGCACAAAATACATAGATACATTGGAAGAATAAAAGTATTGATTTTATATTCCAAAACTTATAACCAAGCAGATTTGAGACAACGTTTATAAAATGCAGCTCAAAACCTCGTGTAAAAAGATCGTTACCAAGGAATACCGTCGACCCTAGTCTAGAACTAAATTTGAAATACGAGCTCCATGCCAAGGTTACACAAACTTACTGCATTATATATCTATGTGTACATTTATTACTAACAACTGTGACCTTGAATCTTTGAACTCATTACGAGGCGAGGATCGCACGACACCGATAAATATTCGACGGATGGTTGGTCCACAAACTTTTTCAAAATTAGAGTCTTTGAAGTTATCTTTTTCTTTTGTTATTAAATATTGACAAAACAATAATTTCGTTCTCATTTTTTTTTATTTTATGCCTATTGTACATACATGGTTATTTGTAAAACAGATGTAACCTCGCAGGAGTAGATAACAAACATAATAAGCAATAACATACGACTTTTGATAATTTGATTTTGTTTTTCATACTCAAGCGTTACGAGCGCTCAATTTTGTTTTTTTTTTGTTTTAGACAACTCACACACGGCCATCTGATCCCAAACTAGGCAGAGGCCTGTACTATGGTAACCAGATAACTGATATACATACTTATATATTTCTAAATACATACATATTTTAAAAAAATAACACCCAGACACAGAACAAATGATCGTGCTCATCACACAAAGATTTGTCCTGGGTGGGAATCGAACCCACGACCTCCGGCTTAGGTCCGACAATTTGATATTCATGTATGAAGTATGAAGTATGAAAAAAAAAACTAACGAACATCGAAAGTCGTAGAACAAATGTTGTTGCTTATGATGTAAGTATTTAAGTAATCTACTTCTCTACTCTAGCTTGCAGGAGTTTTACAAATAACCCTGTATAAATAATAATATTAATATATGAAAAAAAAAAACATTAAATGCAAATTGCAAAAGTTTACGACAATTTCATCCGTTTCAACATACTTAAATGTAATAATTCAACTAATAGTCAATAATCCAAGTACAATTCCTATAAGAAAATTATAACCGTAATATTATAAAAATATTAAAAATAAAAGTATCAAATTCTAATTACATTATTTCGATACCAAACAGACTCATAACAAATTTAATTCTAAAAGTTAGTGCCTCTATTCCCCACGCTAATAATAGCCGCTCCTAGCTGACGCTAGCAAAACGTTGTTGACTTTGCTCTTAAGATTAAACAATCTGTTGTTATCATAGTAACTTCGTAATAAGAATCAACAATATAAATTAGGTATCCATTACAATAGACTTGGGTGAGAGCGCCATCTATCTTCAATTTAATTGTAGACTTGTCCTTTCCAATTTCCAGTGTTTATATGTATATCTTTTAAATTTTTGTTGGTTACCGAAGTAACTAACTAGAATTGAATTTACAGTCCAATGCTCTCAGACTTAAGCCATTTATATAGTGTTAAATATTTGAAAAAAAGGGTCTTGTTAGAGTTTTGTTCCTACTTTTTGAATTACAATTAAATTTCAGTGGCTTATTTTTTCATGTCAAAGATTAGTCTGTCATTCCTTTTATAAATATTTGTAGACAACAACAGTTACTTATTGGAAAAAGGATCAATTCAACAACATATATATCTTAGCTACAATATTAATAAAGTTATCTTACATGTTGGGACAGTAATAATTTGACTTGCAGTAGTGATTAAAATATAAATTCGATCAATATGGACGAGACGGGGTGATTGCCGAGGGGTGGCCGGACCTGGCTAGTTGATACACTGGCTGTAGGTACACAACGCACCCCTATGAAATAAATGATTTACTTTTGTCTGATGAGTACATCAAAGGGCGCTACGGTGACGGTGCCCCATGCAATAAGCTTTTTTTTTCGTAAATAGAGTAGGTGCGTTATCACTTTTAATACGAGTGGATTACAGTGTTTTGAGTTGATATAGTCGGTCGGCAGCTCTTGTTGTTGCTCTAATTAGAACATTATAATCCGGATCCCATTAAACTAATTAGTGTAAGTTTTAGTAGTATAATAAACGTAGAGTATTCTTACACACACGATTTTCTGCTTATGTTTTCGGTTGGTAACAGTTTTTTTTTGTGGTGGGAGCGAATTTTTTTAGCCCGTACTCGTAGTATTCAGTTTTTTTTAAAACGTGACCACAGATTTAATTATGTAACTTAAAACACCTTTATATGGTACACCTTACGTTGCGCACGTGTTGCAGGCGTTTAAGCACATGTCAACAGTTAGCACCTGCTACTTTTATCAATTTGTGTAAAATCAATGATAATATTGTCAAGTTCTTATTTCAAGGTAGTACGGTTGATTTTCGTAAGTTCTTCTTACCACAGACGTGCGTTCATTCGTTTGTTCATTGTTAAACATGAACAGTTTTTATCCCATTTGGCTCTTGTTTTAATAAGATACATAAAACTCATTTGTTTTTCATGTAAAAATATGATGAATAAACAAATACATGTAAAGGGTATTTACAATGGACGAGTATCAATTTCAATGATTACTGCTTTGAGAGAGTTCTTAGTTCTTTATCGCAGATACTTGTTCAAATTTTTTTATTAAATTTGTATACAAATAACTGATACCGATAGTAATCTATGGAGTTTCTTGCCGGTTCTTCTCTATAGGAGTGACACTTTAGAAGTCATGTAGTTTCAAAGTTAGCGTTTCTTAAGCGCCTATTTTAGGCTTACTAAAAATAAAAGCATTTTGTTTTTATTTATTAAGTCAAGTTTAAGAATTAGCTTAATATATATTGTTATTTATAAACAAAAGTTTATTCCATGACTTAACACCTAAGAGAGCGATGAAACTTTTATTGATATTGTTTTTTTATTAACCCGTAAATTACACGTGACATAAAACATTGTTTGCAGTAAATGAACACAAATGTACTACAACCGTATATTCATTTGCATAACTAATGCATATTCGATAAATTAAAACAAAAACAAGCAACTAATCAAAACACTACTTAAAAATAAATAATACAGTTAAAGGAAAACGAACAACATGCAATTAAGAATCATTAACAACCCTTGGAATACTCGAAAACGTTCCCTAATTTGCGGTTATGTTGATTGTCCGATACATACAACGAAAATACTAAATACTTTTTTTTGGAAAATAACTGTAATGACTTTTCACGAACTTAATGAACAAAACCTTTCAATTACTGACAGGTAATTATCTTCGTATTTTAATTAATTTGTATTAGTATGAGAATGTGTGATTATTGTTTATAAATTCGAACATCCAAAAAATTGGCGATAGAAGGTAAATTTCATTATAATTGCAACTTGAAACGTAAAGCAACGTCAACTTATTTTATGATATCCAATATTTACTAGGTAATCAGAGAATGTGTGGTTGTTTAAATTTCGAACACCCAAACACTGGCAGGAAAAAGTCGTGACTTTTCTTTTATAAAAAGATATTGATTAAAACCTCATTGGGCGACATCGTCAAGGGCACGTGGACAATGGTCATCTCCATTGCAATGAGTTGCATTCGCACAGATGCTCAGTGTTTATGGTTTCGTAACTCCGATGGTTGGCATGCGTGAGTCACGGCCGGCCAAGTTCATTGTCGTCCGCCCGAACTTGAACCCGCTGACGGCATGACAATCACTACACTGCAAGATATAGAACATACCGTAATATTATAGCGAACTGACTGCTATTTTTAGCCGTCAAAACGATTAATGTGATCTATTTAAATATTTTTTATGAAATTGGGGTACACGATCGACGTGCTATACGAAGCTAAATATTCATTTATCACTAATGAAACAATGTGTGGAATATGTATGATGCTGTGTATAATTAGGTTATTTACCTTGTGTATAAGTAAGAACAAGGTCTAATTACTAATATAAGGAAGGAGAATCAGGCCAAAAATTATTGGGAAGCCCTCGTTTACTATAATATTCTCTTGGTATTTTGATATTATTATGATAGTTGACATTGCCGTTACCCGAATATTTTACGCGGAATGTTATTGAGAACAACACAACCTTTTAAAAGTCACTGCGTCTCGCTTATGTGAAACGATTTTTTCAAAGTTTAAATAGTATTGAATATCAGGATTAACGATTTATTTTTATAGTATAGCTCTTAAACTGTTAGCTGTGAGTATAGTACATTCCCTTACGTGTTATTGATAAGGTTGGTAAACACCGAGGCGACAATGGTCACTGTATACAGTCTACGTGACAATGACTCCGCAGGGCCCGTCTCCAGATATCAAATGTTACACATGTTCAGATAAACGTCCAATCACACCGATACTATACATGCTTATGTATATGGAAATATAACAAGTCGCACTAGTCTCTACTTCTCGTAACGTTTACTTTATATCGACTTGACTCGCTACAGAATGATTTCTGCGTGGAATAAGTTGTCTCAATACTCAAATAGCATCAATATATATTTTTTGTCTTCCATTATCATTCTATTGTATATTAACTATAGCGTCGGTCTTAACGTAGGTATGTAAATTTATCTCTGTATCGGAAAAAACATTAATTAATAAACATCAATACTAATAATGTAAATACAATCTATGCTTAATTTATGTATCAAATCTCTACTATTTTGAATATTTATTCTAATTGGCCGTATCGTTTTTATTTCCGAGGTACAATACGTTTATTGTCATTACATTTTTAGGTAATTTGAAGGAGTCGGATACTTATTAAACACTGAATAATTTGTAATTTTCACATGCATACATGTTTGAAACTACTGTAAACAGTGTATTGTTGTATATCGTCAATGTCATCACAAGGAAGTGACGTCAGTGTCCGTGAACCTGGCGACTCCACTCAAGATCATCGTTGAACGTGTTAAGTAAATAAATACGTTGTGATTCGTTTGTTTTTACTTGATGAAGAAGAAATATTTGATGAGAGACAATGAGGACTTATTTTTTTATGCGGAGTTATTGTATTTGGTTTTAACTGTGTTCAGCCAGTTTTCTTGTTTTTTTTTTTAAATTGAACCATAAATTCGGTTGTTTGCGTTTTGAAGGACACTGTCAAATTTCATTATAAAGACGAAAAAGTTTTAAGAAAAGTAACGGAGTTACAAAGTTTCGAACTAATTAAGTTTATCTTAATTTTTCCTTAACGATTACATTTTCCTGTTAAAAATTCTTCGTAAAGTACCAAAAAGAAAAATACAAAGTTTTCTATTATGATGACTATTTTAACCACTCAACAATGAAAACAAGTTCAAAGACATGACCGATAAATCTACAACCAGAAATTATTAATCATTGTCTTTGTTGCTATTGTTTTAATTATTATTTGTATTAATGAGTAACCCGGCTTTAACGGCGCAGGAGTCGTCACCAAGCCATTGAACCTCGACAAAGTATAGCAAAAGAATTTAGGATATGTAACGATGACGTCACTTTCAATGTCATCGTCAGCCGGCAATGAATGTCACGGTGAATATTAATTGGTATTAAAACATGATTAGTACCTCCACAATAAACAATGCTGTGTCTAGAACAAACACATTTTGTAACTGTGATATTGTTAGCATATAACATAGCAAGTAATTACGCGACTACATGACGCTGAAATATAATGATATAGTTATTATTAGTTAAGAATATACAATGAAATAAAAATGAATGTCATAATTACGCTAACAATAACAAACCCAACGACGTTCACGTTCTTAAATAACATGTACAAGCGACAATCGTAACCGACATTTGCAACACGAAACTATTAGAAATAATTACCTGAGATCTGGTAACTCCGTCAATCGGCAATAGTGCAACAACGCTCGAATTAATGAGTGGGATCTGAGTGGACCAGTACAATAAATAAACGCACACGATATTGGGAGTTCACTTGCGGCCGTCCGCGGGGCCAACGACCGTCCTTACCACAGCTGCGCCGCACTCACAGACATACAGCTGTCTCTCTCTCGCTGTCTCGTTTTCGCGGATATTGCGCGCTACCGTACCGATTTCCATATTATTCAAATCAATTAAACACTTCGGTTGTAAACGAATTTTTGCTGCATCTATAATGTTAGTGAATTATTTATTTATGAAACAACTGATTAATGGAGCGGCTGAGTTTATAATGTTAATTATATGATATTGCGTAAAACTTTAAATGAATTTGTTGGTATTGCGAATATTTATAATAAAATATGGCGAATATTACCTACTATAAATCCAACTACTGAACTGAAAAAAAATCATGTACCTAATTGAAACTTTAATCAAGAATAAAACAACTGTTTAATTATAGTCTCAAAATAGGCGAACTTCCTTGTTATTTGTTGATAAAAGTAAATATGTTGCGATAATAATTGAATATGAAAATACGTATCCTATCGATTGTTATTCATTCAAAATTTACTGTGATGTTAAGTTAAGGAGGTGTTCTGGTAGCTGACAATACTTGATGCTTGATGTTAGCATCCATATTATTTGGCCTAAGCATAGAAATTATTCACACAAATTGCTGTCTTAGTCATCTTCCAAAATATCTAGGCGATCCACTAAAAAGAAAGACGTCAGAGGGAAAACATGTCTCCGATTTTAAATGCGCATATGTCGCTTTATAGTTTTAGTTCAGAGTCTATTAAGAACTCCGGGAACTATTATCGCTGGAAACGCCCCCTATAGGCAGATGCACCCACTAACCACAAATAACCTGGTCACCCAAACATTAAACTATACAAATCGGAGCACGAACTTCGCAGCATTAAGTTATGATATAATATCGGCCTGTACCTATCCCACTGTTGGGCAAAGGTCACGTCTCGTATAGAGAAACAACGGGCCTTGATTAAATAATGACATTATAATAAATAGCGCGGAAAACGGGAAATAATGGAAGTGGAAGTGTGAACGCACCTGGCGACGAGCGATGAACCCGGGCCGGGCGGCGCTCCCGTGACGTCACCGTCTCGCGCGCGTCTACGCTGACATATCAGCACCTACGCAACCACTATTATATGACCATTCACGGCGTGTTCCGGGTAAGCACTGTACTGATTGCATTTATTGATTTTTTTACAGATTCTTTAAAGAGAGTTTGCCCTTAACTATGCGAAGGCGTTGAAACGCCGGGAACTAAAATCAAAATAAACCGCATTAGAATCCTAGAAAAAAGTAGTTATTTCAAAATTCTTTTAATTTCAATTGCAATAATGTTTTCACCTCTTAATATCCACGACTAGATATACAAAATTTAACGTTTGCGATCATATGTATGAAAGAAAAAGAAAAAAGAAATGACGTAACTAAGATTCAAGATTCTTCAGTTATTAATAGACTAAGCTGTTTCCATAAAGGAGTACTTACATACAATTGAAAAGCACAATGTATGGCTTCTTCATTATTCGCTTTTTATTGTTGAGTAATTGCGTGATATTGTATGGAATGAGATTGAGTACACGTCAAATAATTTTGTTCGTATAATAAAATACAAACTCATGATTACGGACCTCTATCGACTTATTAAACTTTTCTTTTCATCTTTTTTATATATGTAGGTAGGTTATCAAAAACCATTATTATTCATCAATATCAAATGCTAACAATGCAGTTTTTCTCCTTCCAAGGTTATAAAGAAACCCTCTTTACAAATTTATGATCATAATCCGTCTTTCTTCGTATTATGCGACACGTAATGCATTTCCTAGCGGGCAGAATGTTTGACTGTAAGCTTACGAGATCCTGATCGTAAGCCATGTACGTGACCTGCGATTCTGGAGACTGGGTAAGGACAAAACATATTAAAAGGTCGCTTAGTAAATAAATAATACGGGCGCCAATACATTCGCAATGTAAAGTTTAAATTTGAAACATAAAAGAGAGCATAAATTATTAGAATACATACATAAGTATCTTTAACAGTATACATTTATAATCAAGTTGCTTTTGCTCTCGGCTCCACCTGCGTGGGAGTCGGTTATCGGCAAAAAGCTATATCTACCTCACCGTTACTTTTACTACCAATTATTGTTAGCCTGTAACCTTCCTCGATGAATGAGCTAACTAACACTGAAATATTTATTTGAATCGGACCAGTAGTTCCTGAGATAAGCGCGTTCAACCAAACAAACAAACAATCTCTTCAGCTTTATATTAGTCAATATTATGACAGTTGAAACGTCAGGAACTAAAATCAAAATAAGCCGCGATAGAATCCGTTTAAAAGTACTAATATTCGCGTAATCCTCAGAAAACAATAAATATTTTTTATTCTTGGAATAAAAATGGCGTTTGACAGTTTTTGTTTTCAAATAAGTCAAAAATAATATTTTTATCCGAAGTTTATTTTTTCTACGAGGAATAAAAGTTTGGTAAAATCCACACTTAGTAATATAGTTTTAGTTCTCTAGTCTAGTCTAGTCTCTAGTCTTTGGTCAAATTAACCCTAAGAGTTCAGCTATAGCGGTATATATTTAGCAGGATTGTCACCAGTCGCCGTACAGCAACTCGTTTCACTTAGTTCACTTTTCCAACTAGTTTATAGGTTTATAGCAACTTACTCTGTAAATCCTGTGATCTATATCTGAGATGCAAATTTCTAATATCCGTGTTGCCACACACTCGTATGTTATAACTTATGACTAACGGTCACAGAATATAAATGGAATCTAATTAAATACATAGTATAACTTCGTAAAAGTATATTATTTTTAATATTTACGAATAAATTTATTGACGGAAACACAAATCAAAATATGATTCTGAATTTATTCTGAATGTGATTATTAAATAACGATATTTACAAAAATAACAGTCTTTATACGATAGTCTAATAAACGTGAAAAGGCATCTTTTCAAATATTTATCTTTGTGAAATGTTTTACTATGTTTATCTTGGTATAATTAATCATTTATTAATAACAACTATATTTATTTAACAGTTCAGAGCGATTTCATTTAGGTAGATATTACACGCTAATAATTACAAAATATCCTACTTTTCCTTCATTTTCCGCCAACAAAATGTCTCAATAAAATTAATCAATAAGTAACCAATTAAATACATCTAGTTATAATTTGATTACTAGAACTCAGTTCCTATTTAAATGTGTACGCGGCCTGTATAAAGAACATTAGAAATTTCTCAGTGAAAGTCTAATGACTCGACGGTACTTTGGCTCGGCAAGAGAATACATATAGGGAAGCAATAAATTTATTATAAGCATTTTTATTGGATACGACCAGAAACAAACGTTAATATTGGAACTGCTTGTTTATTATTGTTCCGTATTACTATTATTTATAAAATTTTATTTTTGTTTTTGATCTCTGGTTTTCATTTAATTTGTATACGTTTAATTATACAATGTAAAAAAGTTATCCAAGGAGGTTTCGCAAAGGTAATTAAAAACTGCGAATAAAAACTTTTGTTGAATAAAAATATGAAAAACAAAATCAGCTTTTCTTTTCAAAGTTCTCTCAAAAGGAAATCTTTCTAGTTTCAAAGATGGCGTTTTATAATGTGACTGAAGCCAAAATTTACCTAATAATTTTTAAAACAACGTTTGAACGTATGAAAAGATAATAATTAATTTATATATGGTAGATGCCCATCCCATATTAGAGTAAAGTTTTCAACAAGGCCACTGCGTGTTGGACCTGTGTCCTCACGTAAGCCTTTCAAAAGACCGGGTCTCTTCTTCTGAAGTTATCCCTTGATAAAAGAGAAATATACCTACATATTATTTATAACAAAAATAAAAGATGCAATCAAGAACATAATGCAGGCATTAGATTTCTCGTGCGAGCGTTCGCTGAGGTTTTCCTCCAGCGAAATAATTCTGCAGTAAACATTCAAAGCGCAGCGGAGGTGGAGAAAGTGCAAGGCAAATGCGGAAGAGTCGAGTTGCACGGCTGGCCACAGTTCACACCGACGCGCGACGCTTTGTTGTGCCACGGTAATGAATACAAGCGATTAACGATCTCGGATGCGTGTTTATTGTCGGTGTAACGGAATAATTAGTTTATTTATTAATGAAATTGTGTTATCTTCAAATGTAATCACTCTAACGTGCACAAACAAATGCTGATTAGATTTAGCGAAAGTGCTACAATACATTTATTGCAATAAAAAGCCTCAGACTTAGATTTTTAATTTCATACTCAGATATTCTGTGCAACAAAATATTTCACAAACTTAAATACCAGCCATTTGCTTGAACGATAAATGAATATCTACTCACGAAAATTGAGATATTACTCGGCAATTTTCTCATCAGTTCTCATAGTGGTGAAATAATAGTAATTTTCCTAAACAATAAGTTATAATGTCGTGCTGTGTATACACGATGATGGTTCGTTTCCGCCTAACGAGAGCGCATGACGCGTCGTGATCGTTCAATGAAAGTAAAACCGTTGATGACTGAATGATTCTAGATGCGACTGACATTGACAGCTTATAATTACTTCAATTCATTCATTCAACTGTAGATTGTAATCTACAGTTTTTAAATAAAGAACATTAAGCTCCCTGGTGTAGCGGTTAGGTATTGCGTGATGAATTTTAGAACATTTGAATGCAGAAGCGATGTTGCCGGGTCTAATAAGCGGCTTACGGTTTCCTTCGGGCTAGACGGTACCGGATATTCGGAAAAGTTTTGCGGTAGCTTCAACTTGGTGAGCGATATTTTGGGATGTTATTGCAAAATTGAGACGACTAAAGAGATTATGTAGCCGTCGACATTTGAAATACTTTTATATTTGTATAATTTTTAGTTATAATAATAAATTCCTGTTACTTAGTAAAAAGATTATTAAAATAAAGTTTAATTATCAAGTATTATTAAATGACAACTTTAATTGAAACTAGCTTTTGCTCGCGGCTTCGCTCGCGTGGTATCGGTTATTGCGACAAAAAATAATAAAAGTATATAGACCTGCTCAATAAATAGGCTATCTAACACTGAAACAATTTTCAAATTGGACCAGTTGTTCCTGAGTTTAGCGCGTTCAACCAAAAAAACTCTTCGATAAACGATTTAGCAATTATGTAGATAGTCCAAATATTATAAACATATGTTGTCTTCCGGTCTGATAAATTAATTTAATATCTATATATAGACATAGAGTGAACCTTTCACACTAGACTCATCGGTAGATGTTGCAACACTCGTCGGTGCAGCGACGCGAAATGCAGTTACGTATAGTAAACTAAACGCTTCCGCGTGCGAGCAGGAAGCCCCGAACACTTTCCCTTTTGCCCGCGCGCAGCAGCCGACCACTCAATGCATCAATATAATCCCATCAAACAAGACACACTCTACGCTCCACCGACAGCTTAAGCCACTCGTAACCTCCTCAACTCATCCGTCTTATAATGCAGTTAACCAACAAATGAGGTTAAGTGTTGGCTGCTTCTTGATGCGTGGCAGCTGCTAAGCATTTGAATTAAGGTATGAGTATCTCTTCGAACCTAAGCTGTGACCACACATCTGGAAAATTGACAATTAATCCAGCTCCATTTCCTATTGATTCATTGACTATTGTTATAGTCGCTATTGTGAGATATTACGTTTCAACAAAATAATAAAGGACAACGGTCAAACTTTCTAATGCAGATCGGCCCGGATATCTTTTGCATAGAAACTTCCATAATCCAGTTTTAACTTAAACCCTTCCGATTGTGGTAACCTGATAAATAATTCATGATAAAATAACCGGTTACGAATTGCTGTATGAATGCGGCGGTATTCAACGTAAAAGTCACGAAAGAATAAGGAGTAAAAACATTCCGATTCCTGTTTTAGAAACAGGTTCCTAAAGAGTTTTCTATAAGTCGTTAATGCCAAAATCGCGTATCATTAGCGTGGTAAAGCCAGGCTGACATAACACAGACGACGAGGCGCCTTCAGTTGACCTATATACCATTCACGGACATTGACCCCATCGCACAAACTCGTGTGGACGAACCGCGGAGGGGTGGCTGACGGAATCTTTCTAAGTCGCCTACATTGAGTCGCAAAATGAACTATATACCTTTTCAGGTGGCTGAAATGACACATCTAAAAAAACAACCCTCATAAAAGAGTTCATTTAAATCTCATTAGCGACGTTCCCGGAACTAAAGTGATCGCAAATCTAAACAACGCTGATATAATATACAATTTATGTAGACTTCATTGAAGATTAATTTGAAATTGATGTAATATTTTTCCGAGGAAAGCCTATGCACGTAGGAAGGTTGAAATAATAAAAACAGCAGGGCGGTAGCGATCGACCGGAGTGCAGAGTTCACGATCGGGCGGCGACCTCCTGAAAGTGGGGCGGGCCTAGTCTGGATGCTTGCGGTACGCCATCATTTCCACAATAAATCCGTTCTGTCTCTGACCAACCTCCTGGTGACAACTCACTTCCCTGTTTTATAATAATCTACATTCAAAACTTAGATAAATGAACAACAAAATTTAACTAACATTTAATTTTACTTAAACAATTTGCATGATTTTTCTTTTCATTTATTTACGAGTGGCCAAATACAGAATCGACAGTTTTCAGTCACCGTTATCTCTATTACTTTAAGGCTTAAAGTAGAGACGGATACATATTTAAGGACGAGTTAAAGTTTACTTGCCTCTCAGTATTCGGGCAAACAAAGTTACAAGCCTATAAACTCAATTTTTCCGCAAAATATTGTTGCATAATATTGCCGCCTCTGCAAAAGCTTCGAAGACGACTTAAATTCACGAAACAATCATTTGATTAAGTTAGTCAAGCTTAATATTTGGCATGAAGTTGAATATAAGTTAGATGTGACACATCCACGCAGGCAGACTTTCAATTAGAGTTTTCCGGAATAATGCTTAAGACAATTTACGAATATTGTGGTTCTCATGCTCTAACAATTGATTGAATATTATGACTGGGTAAATAGAAAAACTTATTTCATATTAGTTTGATATCAGTGAAGTAACATTTATAGCGTAGATGTGGGACATGAAAACAGTAATTTAATGGACGTATAATATGTGCTACAATAATAACTCGATAAGGACTAGAAACAATGCTGGCGTATCGAGGGCACGTGAGACCTTAGGAGCTGAGCGTCGTAGGAAATCGTTAACCCAGTATTGCTACTGCAACGCCTTCTTATAAACTAAATAATACTTGGACGAAGCATTCGCATTGTTATTCCACCGACAACGGCGACTTGTCTGCCTAAAACCATTTGCAGTAGAGAACAAAGCAATTATCTCCAAATATAATTAATCTTTGTTTACTTTTAAGCTCGGCGATAATAGGCTAAATGTTTTTTTTATGTGTACTAATGAAAAATCTCAAACTGTGTTTTGCACTAGATAAATAATTAAACCAATATTAAAAAGGCTCGGCGTTAATAGTTTAAAAGTGTTTTTTTTTTGTTTTTAATGAAAAATCTGGAACTGTGTTCTCCACGATAAATAAATACTTAAACCAATATTAAAATAAGGTCAGAAAAAATCACAGACATGTTTAACTATAAAATCAGTATTTTGCCAGTGAGAAGTAATATCCGGTCTTCATCAAAACATGAAAAGGAACATTAAATTCACAAATAAATATGGTTCCTTAAGTACTTTGTGTTATAAATTATGTATCAACGTATATTTAATAATTCCTTTTGTACCGAGAATAGAATTACAACACCGAATTTTGTATTATACACTTTTCCTGTTTGCAATTGTTTCAAATTTTCTTTATTTACTAATAAAGTTCTTTGTATTTGTTTTCAAAAGTTTCTGTGGAAGTAATTTGTTACTTTTTTTGTCAGTTTTGATATTTATGTCTTATTAATTTCCGTATTGTTAAATTGATCGTCTTGATTACGGGCTGACGGAAAAAGTATTCAAGACTAATAATTCACCCATACTCTCGCTTATTTCCACACAAATACATATAGGTATGTTTAGCAATATCTTCGTTCTAAATCTTATTTACCTACTCAAGTACAGTTTGTTAGATATTATGCAACAGCCGAGGTGAAAAGTTCACCTTTTATGATGCTCCTTGTATTTGCAATTCCTTATCATCGTGTCACATCACCCTAATGTTATTTTTGATACCTTTTGTTACCTGTGATGGATGCTTGAGATACAAACGGTGTCTGATACCTTAATTAATAAAATTTAACAAAAACATTGTCATATTCACGATCTAACCTCATGTCAAGCGCCGTGTTTGGTTATTGGTTTTGTGAACCATTCATCGTCATGATCAGTTGATTATTTGATATCATTAAACTGACCAGATTTTTAGAAGCCACGGGGAAATATATCTACTAATATGTAATACACTAGCTGACCCGGAAAATGTTGTTCTGTCTGGAGATGGCCACCCCTATCACTTAGGGTTGTGAAAATTAAATTTTCGTGTTTTGTTACAAACACCGTAACACATTACGTATATTAGATGGAGAATTATGAGCATTTATCACCAAACTTGCTCATTGCGGGTTGGCGATTTCATCTAGGTTTCTTCATGATGTTTTCCTTCACCGTTTGACGACATGGCTGTCTTAGAATAATTAATAAAGTACTATAACTTTTAAAAAATGGTATTAGTACCTACTTGCCTGGGATACGAACCTGGTATTGGAACCGCTAAGAAGACAAAATTAATTGTAACAATTGATTATTTCCTTTGTTTTGTTTTCATTGAGTAAAATAGGTGCACTTATCACCTTGTTTATTTCACTAATAGGCGTGTCAGAAATTAAATATATATTTTATATACAGACTGCCAAACCTATGAAAGGGTTCATGAGAATTTCTAATCACATGCCTATATGCGTAGAAAAATATGTAATTTCATAGCTATCGCTATAAGTTCTAGTTGCAAGCGCGGGGAGCGTTGCTAATCTAACTGACCTATATAATGTGGTCGGTGAAAGACCTCGTAAACTACTGCCGTCAGTGCATTATTCCTGCAACAATGCACCGATACTCGCCACGCGATTCTATGTCCTACCACTGTCGTTAATAGACGTATTATCGTTAAAAACACGCACAGAATGCGTTGTGCGTGAGTATACACCAGCCGGTAATAGTTTCCCAGAATATTTTTGTTTAGAACACATTTATAGGTTCAACTAATATCTAAAATTGAGAATGCAATAGAATGTAATGTTTTAGAAAATATGTTGGTTTCATTTTCTAACTCATCCGAACGGGGGAGGGGGGAATATCTGATTAAGAATCGGCAGAGCTGGGTTGTTTAGTACTTTATTGATGTTAGGATTAGAAAGGCTTTCGAATTTGCTTATTATTGGTATCATTAGATATAGTGTGTAATGGTTGTTTAAGATCGTAGTGACACAAACACCAATTGCTCCTTAAACTTTGCTACTTATTAAGTACTAGCTTCTGCCCGCGACTTCGTCTGCGTGGACTTCAGAATTGCGTCCAAAGAGAAACGAAAAATTTGAAATAATAAAAAATGGAATAAAATTTTCACCCACCCGCAGCTTAGCTCGTAAACAATTTTCCCTCGAGAACTACTTAAGGAATCGGGAGAAAAGGTAGTCAATATTCTTTTCCATGTCAAAGGCTACATGCATGCCTTCATCCAAATCCGTTTAGCCGTTTTTGCGTGATTGAGTATCAAACATCCATACTTTCGCATTTATAATATTAGTACGATTATTGCGGCACGCGTTAACACAAGTTCCAGGTATGTGATGAGGACACTGTCTGAAATATGAATAGGAAGCCTACATCATGATTGTTCGTATCCAAATAGAATATACAACATTGAATGACGGACCTGTTGGTCTAGTGGTTAGTGACCCTGACTGCTAAGCCAGATGTCGTGGGTTCGATTCCAACCCAGAACAAATCCTTGTGATGAGCAAAATCATTTGTTCTGTGTCTGGGTGTTATTTATCTATAATATGTATGTATTTAGACATATATGTTTATCAGTTGTCTGGTTACCATAGTACAGGCTCTGCCTAGTTTGGGATCAGATGGCCGTGTGTGAGCTATAAAAAAAATTTACCATTGTTACATAGGACTGAAAAGTCTACAATACTTTAAAGTTCTTTCCATATCTTGGATATTTCGATAAATAATGTTCTTTGACAGTCCAGTACCTAAAACATGTTAGGAAATCACTATCTGCGTATACAAATGGGATATTAACAGGAGATTGTACTATGATAGTTATGTATGCCGTGGATTGTAGAGGATAGTTCGAAATTTCTTCTTTACCTTTTGTCGGCTACCAGCTGCTGGAATCTATCTCTAATTCTATTCGAAATTTAGTGAATTGTTAATACATAACATTTCGAAAATTTCGCCATACATTATTATGTATCATAATATTAACGTAAATTTAGGGTAAATACTTTGGAATTTAATTTCAATTTGATATTAGAAATACGAAATAAGGTTTAATGAAAATAACATGTAATCATTATAAATATTTCGGGGCATATTTTAACGATCGAATATTCTGATTGATTTTACGATATTCTACGTAAATTGTATGATATATCGTATAAAATGTATGTACTATTGTCTGACAGACTGACTGACAATTTAAGGTTATTTAGGCATGTCACCGCTGTCACAGACCATTTGATATTTCACAGTTTATTCGCTAATTACATTCCATGTTTCCTGATCGGTTTTATTTGAACATTCGTTATTCATGTATTTAGGACACATGTAGAAAAACATAACGAAGTGTTACACTAACTCCTGGTTTCTGAAACGCTGCTGGATTTAAACTTTTGTCAAATCTTATGCTAACAAATGCAATTTGACTGCGATTTGAATGGATTTGACCAATTTTATTTACTATTTTAAAATTTATTACTAGTTTTACAGCGATCGGCTTATTAAAAACTAGAGATAGGTACTCATTGATTGCAAATTGAGAAGTATCAACTGATTATTATTTTCCACTGAACTATAATAGACTGTACGATTTTTGGTCGTTAGCAAAGTGTCAGTAAATATACAGCTACATGATTATTCAATTTTCGGTGACAACTCTACCAAGCAAATTAATAATTCTAGCTTCATATTAAACACTTCAAACGAAAGCTATCTAAAATTAATTAATATTAATACGGATTTATGAACAGTCAGGTACCCATATAAATAGTATTTCCTACATTGAGTGGAATGACCGAGAGCAATTATAATTTCAAAACAATAACGTACGGTTGTTAATATTAACTGTTTTGCATGTATTTTCTTTGACAATGAAAAATATTTGCTTATTAAAATTAATTTATTATTTTAAACTACCTATTAGTTTGAATATTCAGTAATCCGAAAGTAGGTGAAAAATATAAAACTGTATATTCTGTAATGAAGCAAATAAATTATGTTCTATTCTCAAATTTTGGTTAAATATTAGAAAAAAATATTTCAATAAATATATACAATAATATAATTAATTTTAATAATAAAAAAGACAGTTTCTTAAGTTAAAAACTGAATTTAACATTAACGATTTGTCGCTCTTAAATCTACGATTCACGGACCCATATTAACTAATTGTACTGTAATCAGATATTAACTATTTATTTGATTTATTTATCTGCGGCTATTAATACCGTGTAGCGTATTTTATCAGTAGCAACATTCTTTTTGAACGTTCAAAAATATTGTTACCATGTTTAAAATACGATGCGTGGGATCAAATTCACGATCACACTAGTCCGACTGCCGCAGACGAAGTGACGTAGTCATTGGGTATATGAACTCGTTTTAAAACGTCATGATGACTCCATAGTCATGCGACTGAAAAATTCATTATAAAGTGTATTGGACCGAGATATTTATTAAAAAATAAATTCTCACGCTAAAAAAATGTAAAAAGCTGTATGTATTAAATACAACATAGCTATATTTTTTCTAGCTTTTAAAAAGTATTAATGTCTGTAGGACTTTTTCGTAGCACCAACTGCCCGTAGCCTAAGCCCGTAGCAGTTAGCTTCCAAGTTATCAAAAATATATTTAAAACATATTTAAAAAAAAGTCTCCATCATCTACTGGACTTCAAAAAATCGCAAACCAATATCATGTTTTAATAGTAATGGTTTTTTGTATGAATATAGGTTCCAATAACAACATATTAGAAAATTTCATGTGATCTAAATTTACGTAACTTCCTCTGTAGCTGATATAGGAAAAAGCCTTTGAGTTTCACCGCACATAACATAGGATCGGGTCGAGTGGACCCAAGTGTAAAAGGGTTTCGGCAATAAAAAATTACAGCTAGTACTTACATTTTTATTCTTAGGCCGCTATGTATCCGTTCAGCCTTTCTCCCTCATCTCTAAAGGTACTGAGCGAAGGCAAGGCGGTTGGTCGACTGTCAACAAAAAAAATATTTTAACACTAATAAAAAAAACAATAAAAAACCTAATTGTTAAATGAAAGTAGTCACTGATTATTAGTGTTCCAGAAAATGAATGTGGAAATTTTTATTTTTTTATATAATTTACTGTCCCACTGCTGGGCTTACTAACGTCATTACCTAATAAGTAATTTAATTATATCAAGCCAAATTATAAATGTGCCATATAAAGATACGCGTTAATTTCTAAAATCTGGGTAGTGTCCGGATAATTACTTAACTTCTTATTATTATTAATTTATTTGAAGTTCTCAATTTTTGTTAAATAATATAATTATAATCTAAGCCCACAAAACCGTAGTATTGGTTTAACTGTGGGGTCGGTGTATCTAATTTAAGTGATACATCAAAATAAGATTTTAATTTAAAAATAAAGTAGGTATCAAAAATTAAGAAGCATGATCGGAAATATCAATAGTTAAAAAAAAACAAACACTTATTAAAATTAAATTCATTCAAAATAGCACCTAATTATATTCTAAGTGTTGGACGTAATATTTCACTTAGCTACTGTGAAAAATGTCACATATATTTTTAAGGTAATTACTTGTACTTCGCTTCATCATGTTAATAGTAGATCGCTGAATTATGAATCACATAATTACTGTCTAATAATAAAAAATAATTTGAAAGTCTTTGCAAATAGCTTAATTACAGTTAAACATAAACAAATGTGCAGTTTATAATAGAGTAAAGAAAATTAAATGCCGCAAAACTATATCTACCCCTAAAATAATATATATTTTTTTAATTGTCTATTTTCCTGTTTTGCCTTCAAGGGAACAAGTCTTTAATAAAACCATTGTTATACTTCGATTGTTATTATATTATTTGCTCTTATACGCGTTCTGTTGTGGTCTTAATCATATAATATTAATCTCACTAATTACTACAATTAATTAAAAATGTTTATAAAGCAGTAACCTGGAATTATCAATTCAGAAGTCTTCTCTGTTGCATTCCCAAAAAAATCCTCAGTAACAAAAATCCTCTGTAGTAAGTCACTTTCCACTATCTTACACATAAACGGTCACAATCCACTGAAAGATAGAGGCACTAACTAGTCTGAAAAACAGAAAGATCACGTCACAAGTTCATACTAGACGTGCCATGCGTACCAGGGTAGCAGATAAACATAGGAGGTGTCGCTACTCGGAACAATAGCAGCGCGTGGAGCGGCGCAAGACGACACAGCAGCGAGCGCGCGGCGCGCCGGCGGAGCGGTGACTGACCGGCACACTGCCGCACCACCCCGCCTGGAGCGCTCCTCCGGGACCCTTCCGCCGGGAATCAGACCCGCAACACACGACCCGGCAACGCTCCTCACGCGACCGCTCCGCACATGTGTACGCACCACCGTCTTTGTGCTTCGTTGTCTCAACAGGTTTATGCAACATCGCCACCATCACGCTTCAATTTCGACCTCTTCTTACCATCATTTGGCTGCAGCGTTTTGGCATCGTGATTAAAATTCTGAACATGTAAACTGCAATCTGATTGTATGAAAGCATGCGGATGTTAAATATTCTCTTCATCTCTCCAAATTTTGTGTAGCGCACGGTCATTGACATCGGAGTTTGTTGTTCATTTGTTTTTCTAACACTATCGAGAAAATCACTTAGATAGCTGTTTGCAATGTATTGTCATACAATATGTAAACAAAGTTATCAGTGGACCTCCCTCAGTCTAGTAATCGGATACTAATGAAAAAATTGCAGTAGTAGGCGATGACGGGGTTGTATGAAATGCATGGAGCGCGGCGTGTCAGGTTTCGCCCGTCATTCTAAAGTGATGCGAGTGTAACAGCAAGTGTAAGCGGTTCTATAATGATCTCCAATGGTCTCTGTGGAGAGTGAAAGTGGTCGCGGTCTAGGCGAGCGCACCTCGCGGCAACACAACGGCGGCGCGCCCAGCGAGACCTTGAGCAAACTGTTCGCTAGTGAACCAAAACATTTGCACTTTTGGTACAGAAAGTCGAGAATTTCGCAATGTTTTGGTTTATATCCTTGAATCAGCTTGTGGGTAGAACGTTTCATGGAAGGATAGCCAACGTCCCAATTCACGTTATCCAAACTTTGTTTGATGAAGGTAATTTTCAGATAATAAGTTGTAGCTCAAATTTGTAGGCGATAAAAGGTACTTATATTTTCCATCAAGCTACGAGAGGTCCGACATTGATATTTTTCCGTATCTCAAAGGATAAAACGGAACCCTAATAGGGTTGACTCACTTTGTTGTCCGTCTATCTATCTGTCCGTCCGTCTGTCGGTCAAGACCCTTTATCTCGGAATCGCGTGAAGGTTATCGAGTTTAAATTTAAGCCTATACAGTATCTTAAAGGCAAGAAAATCAAACTTCTTAATACTGAAAAAAAAATACAACCGTAAATACCGCAAACGTATGTTAACGTGTAGTAATTTCCGTTGGCCTAAAACTTTGAAATTTGGCAAGTTATATTGTTTACTACCAGTACAAGAAAGTCTTTATACTAAACGTTTATATTTAAATCATAAAGAAAATAGTCATATTCAGAACTGTCGGTGCGCGAGTTCGACTCGCACTTGTCCGGTTTGTTATGTAAGTTAATGTCATTTATTTTTAATATTTAGGCCAGGGTACGTGTTAAGCTAGTCGATGGCTAAAACCGAGCTAGCTGATCGACTTCAAAAAAAAACATTCCAAACCAAAACAATCAAACTAAAATGTTATTTTTTTATACAAGACAAATTAACAAGTGCATTTATATTATTATTATATATTCTATATACCCTTAGCACGAAAGAAAATCTAAAAGATTTTGTAAGAAAACCTATAAAAAATTTATAATTATATTATTTTTATTGTTACATAAATTTAATATTACCTGTATAGTATTATAGACTCAGCACATTGTTATAGTATATTTAGTCATACACGGGTATAACATCGCTGAGCTTAAAATAAATATCGTAATCTAATGTACATAAAACAGCATCAAACAGTAGTAATTCCTTTTGTTGGATGTTACCGTTAAATTGACAGTAGTTCGGTATAGCTTGCAGTCTCAATTTCCGTAGTCTACAGGTCAATTACCTACCCTTCCGATCACATGTTTAATTACATTTTGAGGAAACAATAAATTAAAGTTACGTTAATTTATAAGTAAATCATTATTCACTAAATTAAACAAATGACAAGCACACAGTCGATTTCCAGTATTTTTAAATAATTAAGCTAATTTTAGTGACATGAAATGTTTACATCAACATAATTAGTGTTATCTATTCGAAAAGTTTTGGCTTTGCAAATATATTTTGTTGCCAGTTATTGACCTTGCCCAAACTGTAACACAATAACATTGTTTCAAAAGAAAGTTCATCGACCAAAAAATATTTTGCCTACTGATTTAATGACCTTCCGTTTTTTAATAAAAGCGTTCGAATTGTGAACGGTACGAGCTCCACACACGGCCATTTTGTTTTAAGTTGGCACACGCCTTTGTTTAAGAAAAATCTTTTGATTTATTGATTGCGTATTTCTGTGGAGAAAGTCTAAACGGGCCTTGCAGAGAAATTGCATTTAGCAATTATTAGTTAGAAAACGTATTCTAATCTACATGCTGACAGAGAATTATTGATAAATATTATTTTACTTTACGTTTTAATAGCTTCGAATCCTTGCTTTTCTCGATGTAGTGATTTTGTGATTCTATTCATACGTACTTGTCGGTATAATGAGCTAAATTAGCATCAAAGGGGTCTTGTCGAGCCCCTCGTCTTTTACCAAAAGTTTGGATAAGTAGTCAAGCCCCCTTGAAATTTGCATGTGGCCAAGTTTTGATGGAAACTTGAACCGTGATGTAACTTACCAAACACCTTTATTATAAAATGTGATACCACATAAAGATCAGATAAGTTGTTCTTTGGAAATGTGTCAATATAAAATAGTTAAAAAATCAGAACTTGAGACATAAATACTCCTTGTATTCTTCTTCTGCCTAGCCTTTTCCCAAGCTACGTTGGGGTCGGCTTCCAGTCTTACCGGATTTAGCTGAATACCGTATTTTACATAGAGCGACTGCCTATCTGACCTCCACAACCTATTGCTAGGTAATATAATAAATACTCCTTGTATTAATTGTTTAAATTAAGTAGTAACAGCTGACTGCCCTTCGCTTGGCCCTACAAATCAACGAAATTACTCATGTACTAGTACATACTTGAATAGTACCGTATACATCCATACTCTATATATTTATGAGTAATGTTATCAGAGTTCATGACGAGTTTGTGTGTGTTGTGTGTGTGCGTGTTTGTTATGCCGGGGTCTGCGTACAGTACGCAGGAGCGATTACGCAAACCGCGCTTCCCCGAGGAGTGAGGTCGTTGGCAATGGACTCGGTTCAATGTCACCAAATATATCACCGAGTAATGTAGCGCGCGCGCCGTGACTTGATACTTTATCGGTATGCGAATGCAATGTGCTGTTTATTTTTAGTTTACTCGATCGGCTATAAATAATTTACATTACAAATAAAACCAAAGCATTAGATTGTATTTAGCTAAGACTCGGAAAAAAATAAAAAATCCGTTCAAGTATCAAATATTTATATTTATTAAACAATATTATACGTCTGTAGATATATATTATTTAATTCTAAAAACGATGCACTTTGAAGATTCTGTTTATACTAAGCGAACGTAACAATAGTTCATTTCTTGTCAAGGTAAAAGTATAATATACCAAAACAAAATTATTGAAGTAAGCAAAGATACATCGCGGTCGAGATTTTTTCCGCTCAAATTTTGTTAGACAAAGAATCAAGAGCAGTCGCGTCTACTATACGGCCGCGCTCCTGACCGGGTCGACGACCGCAGTTTTCGGCAGGCGCCCCAAGTTTCAGCTGTAACGCGATCCTGACGCACACACGCGCAACCCCACCTCGCACACACGCACGCGCACCGTGATACCACCACCGGAAAACCACTGTCGAAATGTCACCATTTTATGATATACGAAGTGTTTTAATCATTAGGACTATAGGAAATTTCATATTAATGAGAGAATGAACGAAGATTTTGTGATACTTCCTACTTTGAAAAGAATTATAAATTCGTTTATTTGATCTGGTGATCTGACGGCTTCTTCTGTCGGGATTCATTGTTTCATGATGATACAGTTTACAGCCAAAATCATTTTTTATCACGAAAGTAAAAAAATTGGAAGTACCTTTCCGGCGAAATATCTAGGAAAAAAGCTGTAACATTGACACTTTGTTCGTGTTTATGGGATTAAGTTAACGTTGGACTTTCATTTGAAGCTTTATAGCCCGTGTGATCAATAAATGAACCTGATCTAGGTAAAGCATTTAAGAATCTCTTTGAGCAAATTATTTGCGTGACCGCAATATTTAATAAACAATTTCGTTACTTAAAAACTTCCGGTTGCAAAAAGTTTTGAGTAGTTTGATGTCATTTATAAGTCTGCAGACAAAAGAAAGTTCAATACTTGGGCTGACTAGAATTTCTTCGTGAAGTTTGTATAGCGAATTCGGTTTAGCCCTGACCTCGGTGACCTTTGAACTTGGAGGAGTTAACGTACCCTTGACTCGAGCGGAGTGTTCCTTCTATAATTAGACGTTGATAACGCTGATATTTTCGTTCATACGCTGTCAACAGTTCAGCCGACTGGCTATATTAAACGCGTCTGTCACTCAGCAGCTCAACAATGACGCACTTCCGAGAAAACTACGTATGTAAGTAGGTAAACGCACCGGGAAATCTCGATGTGGCTTTGAGAATTTGTCAGCGGCCTACAGTTTACACGGCTTGCTCTATTAAAAACTTCGAATTGTTTTTTTTTTAATTCCGATTCAACAGTCCACAGTCGTAGATACGCGGTGTATGGTAAAAATAAAATGTCTCCTCAAAGCATTAAGAGGTTGTTCACCCAATATTTGGGCATCGCGTTGCTCCCTTCAGGGACTATTTGTCAAAGGATACAGTCTTGTCGTCGTGCTTTTACTTTCTCATTTTACGTGTTAGACACTCGTAAGTTGGATTGAGAGATGCCACCTGTCTCACAGAACTATTATTCAACTGTCTCTATGACTTTAGTCTGACTTTTTCAACACTGATGTCTTCAAGGCGAAAAGAAATTTTGTTGTCGTGTACTTTGAATGACACTTTCTATAATATTGGTTCTTGAAATATTGATTGTCTTAGCTTATTAATTACAATTTCAGCTATTTCCTTATTTCTTTGAGAAAATATGTAAATTAAACTAACTCTGCAGCATTTTTTCAAATTTGATCTATTGTTTTCTGAGGTTTACGCGAATATTAGACATTGAATTAAAACTACTTTTAAACGAATTATATTGCTTTTTATTTTGACTTTAGTTCCTGACGTAGCATCTGTAGTTTAAAATTGACAAGATTATGATAGGCCGTTTTTAATCGATATAGAAGTAAAATAATAGAAAAATAACAAGATTTATAAAAACAGTTTTGAGACTAGTTTCCAGACATCCAGAAACCAATTGCAGAACTATATGAATGCGACATAAATGAAGTTGGCACGCGCTCCCCGAAAATACGTACAATAATAAACAATATTTATGCTAAATATAAACCTTGATGTTCTTTTCGATAATACGACTTAACCGCTTCATAAGCGTTGCATAATAATGCGCAGCTTACAATACGAGTACACGACACAGACGCAGGCGCATACGACGCACACATACGCACAACACGTGGATGCACACATGCATGCGAGATAAGAGCTCGGTCATTGAACTTGCATGAGAAATAGCGCCTGAAATTAATATAAATCTTACAAGGTACAATACTTATGGCTATTAATAAATAATATGACTTTTCTGTACTTACGCTCGAAGCTTTAATGAAGGAGGCCACTAGCTTGATAGAAATGGAAATAAAGCAATCAAACTCAGGTCAACCAATAAGGAATCAGTAAAATTGTAATATACGACGTAGACAATAGCTAGTTATTGTTTAGAACAGAGAGCAAAGCAGCGCAAGGCGGAACGAGCGTCTGTGATCTTGAATGGAGTGAAAGTGGCTTCTAATACTTCCTGACACGTGGAAAGTGAACGCTCATGAACACCCAGACACGACATGCAGCCCTGCCTTACTGTCTAGCTTTGACAAACATCTCACGTGCTGGGAAAATGCATTCAGATTTGCGAACAAAAAATCAACCACTTATTAATAAAATAAACTTTTACTTCCAACAGAACTGTAGTTGGACTTCCACATTAGTTCCAATATTACTTTAGAAATATAATTTTATTCTTTATTGTACCTACTACAGTCATTTGTACGCAGCTTAACATGGTGAAAGCATTCAATGTCAATGAGGTAAGGGAAAATCTGGGTAATCCCAAAAGCCGATAACGATCACATGGCGAGGCATAGACAGAATCTTGTTGGCCATGTTGTTGTCACACAATTTCACCTTATTAAATAGTGCGCAGTTTGTAGAAAATCCTTGTCAAGGTATAAACAACGGCGGGATTTCTCTACCAGTCACCCAAGAATGTTATAGATATAAGAATAAATATGCAATAACAACATGACTATGTACCGTAAATAGTAATTTTAAAATTATAATACATAAAAGTTAAAAAAACAAATGAAAATTAACATGCATTAATCCATTTACTGTCGGCCAAATTGTTTATTTAAATTTACCCTGCACATAAATATAAATAATTTCTTATATAAAAATGAATAGACTTTTCTTTGTCACACAGAAACTCGAAATCGACTGAACCGATTTGCCTAATAGGTATTGGTTTAGTAACATTTCTAGAAGTCCATGGAAGGTCACCTTGTAGGTGAGAAAACTTGAAAAAATGCAATAAACGTTAAACATGCAGGCGGTCGGAGCCGTGGCCGACAGAAAATTAAGTCTTCAAAGTTGTCAAAATTCGAGAAAATTTCCGTCATCAAAATATATTGATCTTCACATTTTCTTGCTAACATCAAAGGTAGTTTGAAGTAACTCAAATAATTGAACTAGTCTCCGGAGTCAACGAACACTGCCTATAATTTAATCACTGAATCATATTAAATTAAAGAATGTGTGTTCTTTTGGTTGCTGTGTCATCGTCACCGACGGACTCTCTATATGAATCATACATAATATACAGCATACATTTTTATGTTGTATAATGAGTTAATATTATACCATAAAGAAAAATCTTAATTTATTTTACGGAAATGTCGTTGACAAAATTATTATCTAAACTTTTATAAATCTCGATGTGTGATTCTAAAAGTAAATTATCGATAATATACATCGTACTCTGTTTTATATTTCTAATGCCTCATATCTATTATGCATAATAATCATTATAAAACGACATGTCATTAAAAAAACATGCGTGCGTACAAAGTACACATGTCAGAAGTGAAACTTCTTTGGCGAACTAATTTATAAATCTTGTTTATATTTATACAAATCTAAAACTTTAAATTTCCAAGATTAAGAGGAAGGGAAAAAGGAAGATAGGTTAGGAATTTAATTGTCATTAAAATAAAAAAAGGTTTGAAAATTAATGTAAATTATAAATTTAATTTTTTCAATTTATTTCTTCAATATTTACATTGTTTGACATAACGTTTATCTAAAATAAATTAAAATAAGTATTGTTACAATAATTAACAATAGCGAGATACACAATTTGTAAAACAGTAACTATTATGCAAATGCGCTTCGTCTATGGTCTCACATGCAAAAATTCTAGATTGAGATTGAGACGAATACATGTAATTTCATATAGAGAAATGTCCTCCATCTTGGATCAGGAACTTTTGCGCGATAGACATTTCCGCGAAAGCTTGACCTCATTTTTATTTTTAGTGACCTCGCAAATCTTAAAAATGACTTATCACAAAAAAATGCATATTTTTCTCGGTGCCATCTTGGATTCTAATTTCGACCCCATAATCGTTTTTAGCGACCTCGGGTACCATGAAAATGACACCCATGATGAAAAAAATGCATATTTTTCTCGGCGCCATCTTGGATTCTAATTTCGACCCCATAATCGTTTTTAGCGACCTCGGGTACCATGAAAATGACACCCATGATGAAAAAAATGCATATTTTTCTCGGCGCCATCTTGGATTCTAATTTCGACCCCATAATCGTTTTTAGCGACCTCGGGTACCATGAAAATGACACCCATGATGAAAAAAATGCATATTTTTCTCGGCGCCATCTTGGATTCTAATTTCGACCCCATAATCGTTTTTAGCGACCTCGGGTACCATGAAAATGACACCCATGATGAAAAAAATGCATATTTTTCTCGGCGCCATCTTGGATTCTAATTTCGACCCCATAATCGTTTTTAGCGACCTCGGGTACCATGAAAATGACACCCATGATGAAAAAAATGCATATTTTTCTCGGCGCCATCTTGGATTCTAATTTCGACCCCATAATCGTTTTTAGCGACTTCGGGTACCATGAAAATGACACACATGATGAAAAATTTACAAATTGTCGTCGGCGCCATCTTGGATTCTAATTTCGACCCCATAATCGTTTTTAGCGACCTCGGGTACCATGAAAATGACACCCATGATGAAAAAAATGCATATTTTTCTCGGCGCCATCTTGGATTCAAATTTCGACCCCATAATCGTTTTTAGCGACTTCGGGTACCATGAAAATGACACACATGATGAAAAATTTACAAATTGTCGTCGGCGCCATCTTGGGTTTTAATTTCGAACCCATAATCGTTTAAGCGACCTCGGGAATCATGAAAATGACACCCATGACGAAAAATTTGCAAATTGTCGTCGACGCCATCTTGGTTTCTTGGCACCCATTTTAATAAAATTATTATCTACTATATAAAAATAAGTCGGGTTTTCCTTCCTGACGCTATAACTCTAGAACGCACGAACCGATTTCGACGGTTTTGCATTCGTTGGAAAGGTCTTGGGCTCCGTGAGGTTTATAGTCAAGAAAATTCTCAATTACATAAAAAAAAATTTAGACCGCGGGCGGAGCTGCGGGTAACAGCTAGTATTTATTAAAACTAATAGAACTATTCGCTCTGTCTCACTTTTTCTCTCAATCTTTCTCACTCGCTTGCTATACTCTCACTCCACGGCTAGTTGCTCATGCTACGTTCGCCCTGTCTTACTCTCTCTCAATCGGTCTCGATCATGAAGGTATAGATGAAAACCTTCATGGTCTCGATCACTCTCTCTCTCTTTTCTGACACTTCCGTTCAAAGACATTGTAATGTATTCTACTACTTCCGTTGCATACCGGCGTGACGTTTCATCTGTAAAAATTTTACCCTCATGCGCCAAAAGAAGTTTCACTTCAAAAATCACAATATTTTATAATAATAAAACAAAAGAGTCATCACGAAACAGAATTTACACGAAATAAATCTATATAAATTATGTAAATCTGTATTTGGAAAAATAATAAAATTGTTGGGGTTTTTGGAAAATTAAAAAAAAACTTATACCTCATTTATTGCAAACCACTTGAATAACAAAAACGTTAGTGCGTAATCGATCCCATAGTTACATACAATGCAGTGACGTTAACCACAAATGGAACTTCATTGACTACCGGTGTTTACGCCACTGTCTCGAGCGGTCAATCGATTCTACATGTTGAGGCGACCGCTGTAAATTCTCACTTGATTGATGGTTTCCGGAACAATGCAAGCTTAAATATTGAGATAGATTCGCAGTGCGTATGAATGAGGTGAGGAATTATTCAGGTGATAGATGAGCTAAGGGCGTTCACCCCAAGGTGCGGGTCTTCGACCGGCCGAGTTTCACACAGCTGATCGGGCCATGACCGACCGACGCTCCACGTGCGTCACTCGCCCCCGACGAACTTACGCGTATAAATAAATATTTCAGGTCGTTGTTACGGAAACCGTTATCCTATCATTGAATATGGATGAAAAGGAAATATTGATATAATTATAGAAAATGGAGTACCTTTTAAACTGATGGTATTCTGCGTCTCAAATGACTCTCATTTTCAATAAATCTACTACTCGATAATAGATGGCGGTGTACTCAATACTCGTCCAACAATTTTGGATCGTAAATAATTGAAATTTTAATTTATTTTGATCAATATTACATATTTTTACTTTGTAACTTAATATATGTACCTAATATAGATTTTTATTGGATTTGTAGCGTTCATAAATAACTGGTTAGCTAGTAAGGAAACTCGTGTATTAGAAACATTAATTGACGTTTTTCTTACTGTCACTCAGATCTTGAGATCAATCGTATTTTTTTTCCAAATTGCAGTATAATTCGGATATATACACAAAATATACTTGTTTTATATCAATATCATAATATTGAGATACTTTTTTCCTTACAATTGTGTTTAAATAACATGGTAGAAAACTGGATAAAAAATGGCTCAGACACGGGTCACAAGGAACGTATCATGCGGCAACTGCAGGTGGTGTACGCGCGAAAAACACGAGAAAAGCAAGTATTTATGGACGAACTTAAGGAATACCGCAAGCGCAGAGACGTAAGAATGCTGAAAAGTATGGTTGATGAAGTGGGACCCAGATGGTACCAAGCCCTAAGTGTGCCGCAAAGGGACGCCTTGGATACTTTAGAATTTGCAATATATCAAGACATACTGGAAGGGCGCCCGCATAGGACGGCCGCAGTCATGCGAGTTCTAGGTTTATTTCCCCGCCCAAGTAGTAGTGAACTTCTAAATTGTATCTACTTAGGACGTGATGACCCAAAAGAAATGATTGCCCAATTATATTTAACTACTTATGGATACCCCATTGAAGGTAAACGAGCATCATATTGCCTTAATGCTAGACTTATGTTATCGGCGATTCTTTACCTAGGCCTTGAAAACTTGATTTTTTTACTTCAGCAAAGGTTCACTCCTGATTCTCCCACGCCAGAGCCGGAACCTAAACCTAAACCAAAACCTCCGCCACCACTAGCTTCACCGTATCTCCAGAAGATGGTTGCGGCATTGTATGAGCCCCATAGGCAGCGACGTCCTCCACCGCCACCTTTGCCTAACTTGGATGATTTGAATGAACCCTATGAAGAGGAACCTATTATAGCAAAACCACCGCCACCTCCTCCCCCGCCGCCGCCCCCGAAGAAAAGATTAGCCAGATCTTATTGCGACCAATTAGCTGGCGTTGTCACAATTGTGCCTCATTCTTCGGCCACCAATCTTTCAAAGAAGAATCTTAGAGCCAGTAGTCGGAAATTGAGGGGTTCAAAACTAAATTTGTCGGAAGGAGGAACTCCGAAAAAAGTGTATGGCTTAGGTTTAGCGGGACATAAAAAATCGGTACGACGAAAAAAACCAGTCGCTCCGTCGACTGGGTTATGGAATGCTCAATATACAATAAACGGAGTCTATCAGGTCCATGGGAAGACGCTATTTGTCCTGGGCAGTATTAGCATACTACCAGCGCAAGGGGAACTCATACACGGCGGATATAAATACGTTGAAGGTGAATGCATTACTGTACACTGCGGCTTTCGTGGATGGGCGCCAGCAAAGAAGCCCGATCCATGTGATTGTAATAAAAGATGGCACGACAGAATCTTTCAGTATGTTAGAGATAACAAATGTTACTGTGACCATTTTTACGATTATGGGAACGAGGGGGTCTTTCCTCCTGACGAATTGCCATTTTTTGTTAAGCCGACACGTCACGCACCTATGGGTTTTAACTACCAAACAATCTATGATATAGACGACAAACGACTTCATATAGAAAAAGAATTCAAGAAACTGTGGGATGTAGACAGCGTGTTACACGTCGACGACGGGACAAATAATAAAATTAAACAAGAGAAAAAGAAAAAAAAGAAGAAGACATCTAAGACCTGCTTAGGACAAAATCCTAAACCTGAGGATTATTTAAAATGTGCACTACGCTTAATGCGACGCTTAAACGTTGCAGCACGTTTGCCTGACCTGCATTTGGTCCCAGAACTCAAAGAATGGATGAGAAAACGACTTTACGGTTCGCTTACTAAAGTAGAGAAACAAGAATTCTTACGAAAGAGTACCGTGTATTGGAGTATGTTCACGTCGATGGCCGCTAAAGACTTCGGTCATGTGTCACCACCTAAGGAGCCCATGTATACTGGCCACACTACTTGGTCGCACAAACAAAATTTAAATGATAAATTTAGACATTACACACACAAGTATAGATTGATGATGTTTAGGTCACATGCCTACGTCACCAACTTGTTCTGGAGGTCCATGTACCAGGCAGAATTGCCCGACAAGAAGTTTCGCGAAATATATTTTTCATACTTGTTTGGTCGGTTAGAAGACGTACAATTACTACATCCTTACAATTCAAAGGAAGCAGTAGAAAGAAAATTAATTCTAGCAAAAAGACGTTATATTTGTTTACCAGATGGCATAGAGCCCGATCAATAACAATCTTGTCCATTGTGTTTGTCTGTTTTGTTCATGTGAAGTATGGTGAAATATATAAATTCATACACTTTATTTTGGTCTTTTTTTGGCTTGGTACAAATAAAAGACAGAGTACGTAATTCATAATTTAATTTGATAATTTGTATACCTACTTGTAGGTATACGAACTTGAAGTTATGGCTTATATTACATTTCGCTGTTACTATGTTGCACAATAGTATAATAAGTAAGTTGTGGTCTACAATTTAGTTTTTATCAGATACAGTTTTACGATTTGAAGTTTTAGGGCGTTTACATCTAATATATCCCACAGAATAATACTCCTAAGGTATTAAAAATAAATTTTGATTTAATACCACATTTCACTTATCGCATATCTTAAGAATATTATGATACAAGTCTTATATTATTATTATAAAATCTATAACTTTTTATTTTAAAATACAACACTAGGACTCGAGTTGCAGCGGGTTCGATTGGACCACTACAGCTAAGTCTAAGGGATATTCAATCGTCTTTGGTATCATTGTTACAGAATAAACATGTCTACACGTGGAGCGAACGTACAATCGAATTTGAAAATACTGATATTAAAAGAGAATTATTAATGTCATTTAAAGCATATTTCAATAAAACTAACGAACAATGTAACAAAAATGATAAATGGCAAAACAATTATTGCAATACACTAAGTTTTCAAACAATAGCTAATAATACGTAAATAACAAATATTCTTATTAGTACTGAGTTCATAATATTGTAGTTAATGAAGATATACATCGTTGAAGAGTTAAATTAAATCGATTGTATAATTAAAGTGCGTGCGAAATTTGTTGTTTGTGCAGTACTTAATAAAATTCAAAATAGCAAAAGTAGTGAAATAACATGAAACACAAGCAAATAACAGTTGTACGACTTGTGCGTATATAATAAGTAATTTATTAAAAGGTACAATTAGATCCACATTCCACAATCATCTTATATCATTTAAACTGAAGATGCTTTCAAACAATCGGTGAGCACTGAACCACACATGAACACTACTACAATATATACTGACAATACAAGTATATCTTCATTTAGTTAATCCAAATGTATCAATATTATATGCCATTAGTCATCCAATGAAAACAGAGATCATAATACAGAAGTGAAGAAATTACAGTATTTCTCTTGAGACTGGTACCTAATATGGTTTATATTTGAAGTTCTTGATGTGAGTGAGTAGCGCGTTGTTGGAGGTTGACGAGGGCTGAGAGCAGTCGAGTGTTGGCTTCGTCGAGAGCGGCGATGCGATGTTCCTGTGCCTCTATCACTCGCTGCTTGTGGGATAGAGCCGCAGCCATTTTACGTTGTTCGCGTCTCAATTCTTCTTCTACGCAAATCAACCTGGTGAGTAAAGAAAGTTATTAGTATCCAAGAATATGCCAAACGTCATTTTTGAGACGTAATTTTAAGGTAGGTAATATATAATTAATATATAATTATTATAAAATTAATATAATTTCCAAGATAGGTATCTTGGAAATTATTATTTTGATTATTTTTAAGGAGTGCGTATATTCAACGAGGTAATCAGATGCTTAAAACTGAACAACTTTTCTCAAGGAACATAGGTCGAAATCTAAAATCAATTTTTCATACAAACAGAAGTCACGTGTCCTGTCACTTTGTATAAATATTTCATTTTCAATTTTACGATTTCGACCTATGTTCCTTGGGGAGAGCTGTTGAGTTTAATGCACCTGATTACCTCGTGGAATATACGCACTCTATAAAACTTAATCCTGTATATAAAAAGGATGAATATGGACATTTTTTACCTTGAAATAATGGCCTTCATTTTAGCATCAGTATGATCTTGACCTGGTTCGGCTGGACCCAACCTCCCCCGTAAGAGCTCCACAGAACATTTTAACCTTTCGATTTCACGTTCATACTGTAATGGAAAACAAGGAATGTTAAATCTTTTCAGTCGTCTAAATATCCTCAAATACCTTTACTGTCTGAATCTTTAAAGTAAATGAAATTAAAACTAGTTTAAGAAATTTATTTTTCTTACCTGTTCAATGATTCTCTGATGTTTAGACACACGCTTCCGGCCTGTTGTACTATAGACTGTGTCCTCCCTCTCGTCGGAGCTGTCGGTGAGTTCCCGCGCGGACTCCAGGCTGAGCCGCCTCTGCAACTTGTCGCGGCCCGCGCCCTCTCGCTCGCGCACTGTGACCCGCTCACTGGCCTCGCTCGACTGCGACTCCCGATTGAACATGTTCCTCGAAGGTGACTCTCTTCTCTCCCGAACTCCGTAGTATTGCTGATGTCTTTCCAAATCTTCATTCAGTCTACTACTTGACATCTTTGCACCAGAGTACGTTCTGTCCAATGGATAATTTGTCTCCGGAATTGCACTTTCGGTCATAGCATACTTATCGGGAGAGTTTTTGGAGTTTTCCATATTGTAGAGCGCTTTCTGGCTACGGGAAATCTGTAGCCTGTACATTTCTTTGTTTACTTCCTCGACGTTTGAGTCAGACCTGCTCATTGGGTAGCCAGAATCAGTTGAAATGTGATGAGGTTTACTTTCATAAAGTGTCTCTCCTCTTTGTCCGAAGTGTTTGAAGTTGATTTGATTTTGGTTAGTGGAGTAAGAGAGCATAGGGTTTGTTCTGGGCATTCGCGTTTTGCTACTCTTGCGTAGACTTGGCGAATTGCTGGACGATTCGTCGTCCCGTATCCTCGGGGAGTGACTGTGATTGCTCCTCTGATACAATTCATCATAATTACAGTTATCTCTGGTTAGGTTTCGGTGGGTATTGTTGCGATTCTGTTGGTCATAGTTTCTACTATCCTCGTTGAAGTTAGTAGAACCTTCTTCAGAGTTGGTCTCGACGTTGTCTGTGCTCAAACCCTCCTCATCTATCGATGAACTGGATGAGCCACAAGGACAACGTTTTGAATTTCTGTTTTCAATATTTTTCTTTTCCTGCGATTGACGGTTGTCGTCCATGTTATATACTGGATTTGTGAACACTAGCGGGGCTACCTTTGGATTTGCATTTGCGTTTGACGGTGTATTATCCGCAGTTGTGAAATTTTGGATTCCGTACTTTTGAATGTCATACTCTATTTTTTGTTGCACTGGGCTCTTTGGATAAAACTTTTCATTTTTGCTGTCGTAATACTGCTTGTCTCTTTGCTTCTGGTAATTTATCTGCGAGTATCGGCTCATAGGCTGGCCTCCGTTCTCGTATGGTTGATGATGGTGCGTTGTATTTTCGATGGGGCTGGAACTTTGGCTGTGCGTAGCAATGCTTTGGTATCCGGAACTTGCAACGTTTGACAATCCACTGATGGAAACATTTGAGCCGTTATTAATATAATTAGTTTTATTTCCATTAACAATATTGTTGTTGTTCGAAATAGACTGTGCCAAGCTCTTTTTGTTCATGATAAGTTTGTCTTCTACTATTTCAGAGTCATCAGCGTATTTCAACAAATCAGAGAGTTCCTCCAGCGTGGCGGTCTCCTTCATGATGTTCTGCATGTCAGTGGAACAGTAATTGTGGTTGATGCTATCGTTGCTTGGTGATCTCTCTGTACTGTTATAGTTTGAATTGTGGAAGTGCGTTTGTTGAGCATTGTAGTTGTTAGGCTTGTACCTTTCCTGGAACCTGCGTTCTGAGCTTTCACTAATGCCGTTGCTGATGCCCTTGGGATACTGGTCAGAGCCGAATCCAATCTGTACGACTTTCAGATTGACACAATGTTCTTGGTTGTTGTACTGTGAACTGTATCTGTCTGGGTTGACGGCTTGACTCACGGGGCTTGAGCCGTATCCATTTCTGGGCAGAGTAGCCGACCGGAGATTGCAACTGGGGGATTTTGTGACGGCCGCATATCCTGGCTTGTACTTAGACTCAGCGGCATTGGATTTTGATGGGCTGATGTTGAATTGGACGCCATTCTTATTCATGATGGGTGAACTGTGAGCGAAGTTGTTGTTGTTAATCTGACCGTTGGTAGTAGGCTCGGCTGGTTGCTTAGTTGGTGTATTGCACGTGGGGTCGTTGAATCTAGAAGTAAAAGTATTTTTTGAGAACTTATATAAAAGGTAACAAAAATACATACAAAAGTAAATTTAAATAATTTTCCTCACCTAAAGATATTATCAGAAGGAGGCGGTACTGGTGAACTATTATCATTGCTGACAAGTCTCTTGCTCAATTCGTCCAGTATATCCGAAAGCGGGTCTAACTCCTGAAAATAATGAAAAGGTTTATCAGTAAAAAACGAATTTAAGAAAGAAACAAGAAAGAATACCATACATTTAAAATGTTATCAACCTTAAGTTGTTACAGAATAGATAGGTAGATGTAGATAGGGTTTAGTCCATAATTATAATTCTGTGGTACCCGTGCGGCTAGTGAATATATTATAGTAGTAATAATCATACCTGAATCTTATTAGCGGGCAACTTCGGCAGGCTATCGACCAGCAAGGCGTGTAGCGTGGCCAGTTGCTTCCCGAGGTCGACGTGTGGCGCCCACTCGGGGTCGGGCTCCACTGCCTCCCGCATCCCCTCAGAGCTGTTGGAGCCCTGGGAGGACGCAGAGTTCCTCTTGCTCCCGTCTTGCTGCTGCTGTGCTTGCTGTTGGGCCTGCTGTTGCTGCTCTGGTGGTCGCGTCTGTTGGTAATATAGGTAACTTAGGAAATGATGAGGAAGTCGTCGCAATCGTCCCAAATTGTGATTAAAAAGTATTAATATATAACCCTGAAGGTCATTATTGAGTAGCTTGGGTTTCTCATCCTCGTTTTTTTATTTGAAGCTTTTTAGTAGAATTTAAGAAAAAAAAAGGATTTTTAAGAATTTTGACTATCTTCACCTAAGGAGATGGAACCTGAGGGTAGAATAATGATGTATAATTTATAGAATTTATGACAATATTTACCAACTGTAAAGTTATGTAAGTTTGAAAAAAAAATGCGAGTTTGTCACTTGACGTAGCGTAATGAGCAGAAGCAATTTTGACCAGCCCTTACCGATATATCTCTAAGGAACTTCTTCATGTTAGGTGCTTCTTTTTCTAGGAAGTCGTTGAGGAACTCCATAAAAGCCTCCTTGCCCTGGAAGCGCGTGAAGTTAGCCAGGGTCTGCAGAGTCTTGGCTACCAGCGTCAGGTTACGAGCTGCTCGCTCGTTCGGGTATTCTGAAAGGGAACAAATTACATATAGAAGTAAAGTAATAGTAAATACCTTTTCACTCATGTATTTTTTACACTCATGTATATGCATCAAATATTTTCAGTACATGAGAATATAAAACCCAGGATTCCATTTACACGTTTGCTGTTCCGAGTTTTGGAAAAAAATCGGTGTTCAGATCGTTAAGGGTATGTTAAGTTGATTTTTCTACGTTAAACATCGGCTTTTTGTACTTTTATTGTCTTATAATAAGTGTAATACGTACCATGAGTAATTCCAAAGAGACTGGGTGACAGGATAGCTGGACAGAGGAAGCGAAGGAAGATGGAGGCGCTAATCAAATTGTCCGATATATCTTCCCGACCCATAGCCGTCAGTCTGAAAATAAACGAATAACATTATTTTTTTGCAATGGGAAGATTGTATGGGATCCTTCATTGTTATCTGTTTAACATAGGTTTTTAGAAGATTTCTCTATGGGTAACGCGGCGGTAAAAATCGTGATGAAACGGTTTCAAATCCATGTAGGTACCCATGCGTGTGACATTTATGATAATTTGGCAAATGCGCGGTTTATCAGTTGTCTGGTTGCTAGGCTCTGCCTAGTTTGGGATCAGGTGCTCGTGTTTGATTCGTCCCAAGATTTTATTAGATATTATTTTAACATTTTTCTTCACATAGTTTCGTCTCTGCTGGCGCCGAGCTTCACGTATTAATATAAAGATTACCTCTCGCGGAAGGTGGCGAAGCAGTCGCGCAGCGGCGGCGGGAAGCGCGCGGCGGAGGCGGCGATGGAGTTCCAGGCGAGCGCCACGGCGTCGCGCAGCGCGGCCTGCTGGCGCCGAGCTTCACGTATTAATATAAAGATTACCTCTCGCGGAAGGTGGCGAAGCAGTCGCGCAGCGGCGGCGGGAAGCGCGCGGCGGAGGCGGCGATGGAGTTCCAGGCGAGCGCCACGGCGTCGCGCAGCGCGGCCTGCTGGCGGCGCAGCGCGGCCGCGCCCCCCGCGCGCAGCGGGTCCACCTCGCACTCCGCCGCGCCCGCGCCCGCCGCCGCGCACACCGCCGCGCACAGCGTGTCCTGCAACACCAACACATTGTACACAAACAGAATATAGCCCGCCCCGCCCCAGACAGATGCTTGTAGGACCCGTATTCGATTAAAGTTGCAATCAGTACATTCTATTTTTCCTCAACAATAAATTGGTCCTCGATTAACGACCGTGGGCGGGTAACCGACACCTAGCAAAGTTTAGTCACAAATAATCGTTGCGAAAACAAATCATTTTAAAATATGTATGCATTCAATATGACTGAATGGCATTGGAGAGTGATCACAAATAATGATTGGAAAACTTTATTTATGTAGTGCTTGGAACCAGTTATTGACTGATTGCAGATTGTTGAACGCACAGAATTGGAATGTCTTAATATGTGTTTATAATAGTGCATACCTGCAAGTACTGATCGCCGACGAGCTTGAGGTAGGCTTCCATGCTCTTGGTGGCGAGCGAGTTCCCGCGGAAGGTGAGCGAGTGGTCGCCGGTGCGGCGCACGTCGAGCGCCACGACGTCGGCCAGGTAGCGCGGCGCCAGCCCCGCGCCCGCCATGCACAGCACCAGCGCGCAGCCGATGTCCTCCTTGGCCTTCACGCCTGCCAGGGGCCATACGACACACCATTATAATTATATGATAGAGAAATACCATAAATTTAAGGGGCGTCTTGTAACAGGCAAAAAAAAAAAATTATTTCACTCAGTTAAAAAATGTAGGTACCAACATTTATGTATATTTAACTTACCAATAACAGGTTCGAGGTATTCACACAGCCGTCTGTAATTCCTCTTCAGGTAATCTAGGAACCTCGCATAGTGGTCTATGGGCAGTACATCGACGCTCTGGAAGCGGCACTTGATGCGCAGCGAGGGCGCGGGCGCGGTCGGCGACTGCGGCTTATCCGTCTCCGTGAGAGGGTACCAGCGCTCGTTGAGGTACCGGGAGGATACGTCGTCCACCGGGATACGTACTGTACCTGGAAATTAAATGTTGTTGTGAAAGGAAGTTGGAAAATGATGATTTTTTTTTTCGTAACTACTACCTAGCAATTTCGGTCGCACATTACCAGTAATCTTGTTAACCCATCGTGCTAAGATAAACGTTTGTGTTTCGAGTAGGTTTTCTTCAGTAGTGCAAAGGGTGGATTTCGAACCGAAAACCACATGATCGCAAGCTCCATAAACCAACCTATATTGAGTATACCTGAAGAAAAAAAAAATCTTCTCTCTCTTCTAAGATACAGCAATATATAAGTACCTACTGTATAAAAACACGACTGCAACGAATATCAACAAATGCAATCTTCCTTCTATATAATTATGAGGAGTGTTCTTTGCACAGCACTGGGATAATTTATTAGCTATATTGTTTAAATTGAATTTATGCAAATCAACCACGCATAAATTCCTATATATTTACCTATACTATTTTTGCTTTTTTAGGATTTCTAACTTAATGAAAAATACTTAAGTAAAGGTACTAACCAACGAGAGCATGTTTGTCTCTCTTCCGCGACCGCCGCTCCGGCTCCCGGTACACGTTGACGTGGATGGCGCCGACTGCAGGCAGGCTGCCGAACTCGTACACCTCGCCCCAGAAGCATAGCTCAGTCTTCAGCTTTGATGATGATCTGTGACGTGGAACAAGGCGATAAAAAACCTATTTATATTACGAAATATCAGAAACCTCACATATTGTGTAATAAATGGTTTAGTTGTCAAAAATGTAGGTGTAATGTTAATTAGTTAATTAGTACCCCAAAAATCATAAATGTATACGTCAAAATAGTGATATTTTTGTAATGCCATATTGAAAAGCTAAAATTACATTTTAATATTATTACATTTTATTTCTCAACCACTTTGTAAATTTATGGAAGCACATCCTGACGCACTGGGTAAACAAAATTGAAGAAAACAGTAAAAGAATAAAACTAGAAAAAAAAAACAACTTCTGAAATGAATAGGTAAATATTAAAATACGTTGCTGTCTGATTATAGTATTTCGAACACTGATTGAATAATTCGAATTCAAAATCTCGACAATTTATTACAGAAAATGAAAGAAGCACAAATTACTATTGTCATTTGTTTTAAAATCTCTAGTGACATCATTTAGGTATAGGCGAAGAGACAATGCAGTGTTATAGACAAACATAAGACGAGCGTCATTTGTTTACATTTCGTCTCGTGCCCTATCGATACGGAATAGATATAGAATAGAGAAAGTTGAACATAACATTTGACCTTACGTAATTATCAGATCGTAGAACAAAATGTAACCTCTAGATTGACTGACGTTTGCACGTGTATAATAATTGTATGGAGATAGGTACCTCTTTTGTATTACTCTTCTGCCTAGCCTTTTCCCAAGCTATGTTGGGGTCGGCTTCCAGTCTTACCGGATTTAGCTGAATACCGTATTTTTCATAGAGCGACTGCCTATCTGACCTCCACAACCTATTGCTAGGTAATACAGTATTCCATAGTAAGACTGGTTGTCAGAATTGTAACGACTTAACGACTATCAAAGATCACTGTATGACAGTCGGGACCAACGGCTTAACGTGCTTTCCGAGGCACGGATGGGTCTCAATATGTTTACAAATGGTCACCCATCCACGGACCAACCGCGGCGAGCGCGGCTTAACCTTTATTATCGATCAAACCGTACGGCTTACACTTAGCCACGAGCCCCTCCCTTTTGTAGTACTGCACCTACAAATTATAATCTTGTGCAGGTTTACGGAAAAGTAAAGGCTACTCTAGTGAATTTATAATTACGATTTATGTAGCAAGCGTGTGATTCGCGTAGCTAACCGATTGCGCACACTGTTTTATGTGCATGAGAAACGTATAAAACTTTTTATTATATTACTAGCAGACCATCCTAACTCCGCACGGGTAGCAAGTTATAAATGCCTGAACAAAATCATACTCTTAAATCACTACTATCTATTGTCGAAAACTGCATTAAATTCTGTTGCGTAGTTTAAAAGAACTGAGCGTATAGACAGCGGGAGCGACTTAAAGATTACCTAATATATTAATATTTTTACCTAGTATACAAATATTAATAATTATATTAGTATGTTATAATATTTATAACATATATTACCTTGCATATAATGTATCGTCGAGTAATATCTCGCAGTAGTATCGTTTCTTAGGCGGTATCGCCTTGGCCTCCAACAGCCACAGCTTCACGGTCCGCTCGCACCGGCGCGTGCGCAGCTCGTCGGGGCGCGCCGCTTGCCGCAAGCTGTAAAACAATAAAACATTAACAAACAAAGTTCTACCAAATAATTTAAAAATAATAATTAAAAACTACGGAAAATATTATTGATAGCAGAGTTTATCTGATGTTTATGGAATGTAATAGAGGCTAATACTTAGGAGTCCGAATCTATAACATTCTTAGTGTATCGAGTTTCTTACTGTTTATATTTCATTCTAATATCTGGCAATAGTATTATTACCTAATTTGCGAAAGCCGCTACCGTTGCCGCCGCTTCAAATATTAACTCTTGTAATATTTGAAGCGGCGGTAGTCTAATGGTTAGGGCGTCGGACTTGCGATCATGTGGTTTGGGGTTCGAATCCAACTCATTACACTACCGACGTGAACCCACTCGTAACACAAGCATCTTAGCTTTAGCACGAGGGGTTAACGAGATTACTAGTAATGTGCCACCCACATAGCTAGTAATCTTTAAAGAAAAAAATAATTATCAGATTTTACTTTACTACGCTTACCGATACTGTCAAATTTGTATGGCGTTAGGGCAATAGGTACTACCAGGTTACCATTTTGTCAGAATCAATTCTTGAACTTAAACTCATTTAAAATAGTCAATGAGTTACGTATTTAAATCTTAATGATATGGGAAATGATATGGTAGAGTGAACACAATCAGGGAAGTAAGGTACAGTTTACAAGGTAATGAGTAAACAAATGCCGACCGTGATTATAGCTAATTAGGTACAACCATGACCACCAATTTGCTTCAAAATTAAGGAGGTAACATTACAGATCACATAACAAAACACTTACGATTTTTTTATCAGTTTGTTTTGTTGTTTTACGATAAAAATAATTAAGATAATATAATATTTTGTTTTGTTCATTAGTTTCGACTATCTCTTTATCGCTTACTATGACATGTTTCTTTAAGGATATTTTAAAAGCAATACTTAAACTGTTATTACACCGTAATGTCATTCAAATTAATCTTTTAGGTATTTTATTTCCATTAGTTGGCGTCTTCTACCTTTTTCTGATAGGTATAACATCTATTATGATCTTGATTAAGTCTTTGTTATAGATTAAACTTTACATGGAATTAATAATATTCATGATAGAGGCAGTTTCTTAAGCTACGAAAACAATCTAGAATCGTAAGGAACAGGAAGGACTAATTTTCCATAAATTATTTTCATTTTTAATTAAAAAACAGACGAAAGTATTGAATTGTCTTAAGTAGTGCTTTTTCTTTTTTCAAAACAATAGAACTTGACAAAGATAAGGAATTAAAGTTCTGGAGTTTAAAAGTTTTTAAAGGGCTTGTGACGTCATAAGTAGGCGTGAATAGTAACTAGAAGTAACATAGCGAGCCCTTACTCCGTGTCTAAGTAAATATACGTTATTTCGAAAAAGAGAAAAAAAAAATTAAAACCGGTGACTGAAAAGAAAATAATTCGCATGCCTATGATAAACGATTAACACTAAATAAATAAGCATAGTACCTGTATATCCAGCGGTCCCGCTCCTTCCGCGAGGCGCAGGCGAAGTAGCGGGGCGCGCGGTTCTCGGCACTGAGGGCGAAGCAATGCGGCCTGCAGAGCACCGACGAGTGGAGCGGACGAATTTCTACCTAAAAGCGTTAAAAAAAAAGTTGATTTTATAATAGAACTTATCAATCTGTAAGAATATTAGTTAAAACCCCGTTCCCAAAAACCTACAATGAAATGACGACTTATGAAATTCGTCTTAACAAACAAACCCAAGGTACCAAAGTAAACATGAGTTTGACCTTTCAGGATCCAGAGGCTTTTTTCAGCAAATGGATTCAAAATATTTTTTTTGTTCTAATATAGTCGAGTTACTCAATATGTGGTTATAAGTATTTAGTGACCAAGTTAAGGCCAAAAATGTGAAGAACTAAGAAATAAATTAAAAAGCTAAAGCTTGTACATTAGATTAGTCAAGTTGAAATGAATACGTACTTGATTAGGTGGTCCCAAATCCATTGTGGAAACGGCGGGTGACTGCGCAGACAGAAGGCTTTCGTGAGATCTGGAAACAAATAGATTTGATTACGATAAGATCCCTCTTGAGACGGGGTTACTTAGACTAAAATTATATAGTTCCCAGTGGCTTTACAATATTATCAGTATACCTCTGTCAATCACAAACTAATGTTATGATTTGCATTCAATCTCACCAGTTACAGATTTTGTAATTATTCTAGATATCTGAACAAAGTCAGCAAAGACATATTTGTTACTAACTTTCGCAATTCCGCCCACATCATCGTTGACCTGTATGTCTTTTTTTCTTTAAAAAAAAACGACGCCCACACTCAGGACACAAACATCCAAATCACATGCACAAATAACGCCCAGAGTTGAAACAAGCATTTGTAGATCACACAAATACTTGTCCCATGCGGGGATCGAACCCGCAGCACGTCACGACAGTGGTAATTAACGTAGTGACCTATATATAACACTCGGCTATCCGTGCAGTCAAATAAAATAAATCCTCGATAACTTGGCTATTTAACAAATATTTTTTCCAATCAGACCACTAGTTCCTGTTATTGGCGCGTTCACCAAACTCTTCAGTTTTATAAAATTAATAAAGTATACATAGATATTAAATAACATGATTGTAATGTATCTCATTCAAAGTGTGCTTAATTTAAACGTATATGCACAAAGTAAAACTTTAGAAAGTATTCCTTTAGGTTATTTCCGAGCCCTTGTTTACGTGTAATAGTTTATATTACACGATACTTTACATCTGTTGGACGAAAGCTTCAATAACCAACGTATTTAGCAGCCGGTAATTGGCCGCCAGTTTTCTATTTAATTAGGTCTCGATGAAGTTGTCGTGTTTGCGTTAGGTGGGAAGTAATTAAGAACATTTAGTAAATAGCCCCAGACGGGGAGGGGCGACACTCCTCCATACAAAATTACGACACCATTCAACATGGGTAACAGTCACGACATATCGCTAAAATTAAAACCACTACATACTTAATAGACCAGGGCCGAAGCCTTCAAAATTTGTAAAAAGTGAAAAAAAATTACAGTAGGATGAAACCTATTAGAAAAGGAGGGGAATATTATAAAAATTAAAGGAAAAATAAATTACGGTCGATCCGAGTTCGGGAAGTGGGGGAGGGGGGGGTTTTAAGGGTAAAAAATGGTTTATCTTGATTTCCAGCAAAACTACAAGTCCTATGGAAAAAAGTTAAATGACAAAGTTGTAGGTAATAAAAAGATCTACAACTTTTATATTTGCAATTTTTTCACATAACCTCAAAATTTAGGTGAAAAATTCAAATAACCAAGTTTTTGGTTTTTTATTTTTATCTTTTTCAAAAATAATTTTTTTTTCACGAAATTTGGTGAAAACTTACCTTTTTATGTCCCAAATACGCTGTAATTTAATTGATTAAAAATATTTATTTTTTCACCTTATTTTGAATTAATATAAAAAAAAAACACCCTAATTTTCAATCGAAAATTCACCCGTCAAAATATCAGCTTTTTTCAAAAAGTATGGAGGTTTTTTGTTCGTTGAAATCTCTACTTTCTGATGGTGTAAAAAAAATATACATTACTATAGTAAATGTTCTCAGAAAATGCATAATCACTATGTACAATTTCATCCAAAAAATTACATTGCTTCATTTTTTTTCAGTTTAAAGTTTATTAATTTATTAAATTCGAATTACATTCATGTCATAGAAAATCTCACAAAATGATTCAGATGTAATTCTGGATGAAGAACCAATGCAGACTGGAAAAAATTGAAGCAATGACATTTTTTTGATGAAATTGTACATAGTGATTATGCATTTTCTGAGAACATTTACTATAGTAATGTATATTTTTTTTACACCATCAGAAAGTAGAGATTTCAACGAACAAAAAACTTCCATACTTTTTGAAAAAAGCTGATATTTTGACGGGTGAATTTTCGATTGAAAATTAGGGTGTTTTTTTGATGTTAATTCAAAATAAGGTAAAAAAATAAATATTTTTAACCAAATAAATTACAGCGTATTTGAGACATAAAAAGGAAAGCTTTCACCAAATTTCGTGAAAAAAAAAATATTTTTGAAAAAGATAAAAATAAAAAACCAAAAACTTGGTTATTTGAATTTTTCACCTTTATTTTGAGGTTATGTGAAAAAATTGCAAATACAAAAGTTGTAGATCTTTTTATTATCTACAACTTTGCCATTTAACTTTTTTCCATAGGACTTGTAGTTTTGCTGGAAATCAAGATAAACCATTTTTTACCCTTAAAACCCCCCCCTCCCCCACTTCCCGAACTCGGATCGACCGTAATTTATTTTTCCTTTAATTTTTATAATATTCCCCTCCTTTTCTAATGGGTTTCATCCTACTGTATTTTTTTTTGGTTTTAAAAATTATCGGCCCTGGTCTATAATGCTGACTCATTTGCAATGTATTCGACAAACCCCGTTTTGAATCCAAGTCTGCTTAATATAATTAATGAGGTAATAAACTCTAACTTCACTGTTTGATAGTTTGGTTATCAAAATGACTTAGGAAAACGTTATTTCTTTTACTAGATTTCATAATAATAGATAATACAACTAGATAAGACGATAAGCGTGACAGGAAAGAGAGATAAATCGTCTTAATATTGCCAATAGGCACACCTATCAATGTACTTATTATAATATAATATAATATCTTGGGACAACTCGCACACGGCCATCTGATCCCAAACTAGGCAGAGCCTAGAGAAATCTAGTATTTTTCTCTATTACAGCGCAAGCGATAACACGGGTGAAATTGTTATTCAATTTTTTATTACTTTCACATTTTTCATTTCTTTTTGGACCCTACTCTGAAGTTCACGCAGACAAAGTAGCGGGCAGAAATGGTACTAAATAAAACTTTCTGCTATTGTAAAAATACATGTACGGCTTTTATATGCATTATTATGTATACTCAGCAAGTAATTACCAACATGTTTAGCATACATACTTAAGTATCTGTTCAATAAATTATGCAGCGTGTTATGTTAAGTAATGACTACAAACGTTGTCTTTAGGTATAACGGTGTCTAATAACTTTATTATTAAGACTGATACGAAATTTCGTCATTAGGATTAAGTGCAGCTTTTACGACTGTTGTCGAGGAAATACAAATGGAATACTACATAAACTGTTATGTGTGAGGGATATTTCGTATTATTTCGTGTTACAAATTTAGTTTATATTATATAGGTCGTAAAGTAAATTACTGTTATCTATACACTAATAATATAAAGAGAAAAAAATGTATTTTTGTGTGTAGATTTTGTAATGAATAAACTCAAAAACGAATGTGGCGATTTAAAAAATTCATGACCATTAGAAAGCTACATTCACTATGAGTAACATAGGCTATAGTTTTTTTTTAAATTAGGTACCTACCGTGGGCGGAATTGCAGGGAACATCTAGTCTATAAATATAGTGACAGATTGAACAACGATCGTCGTTATACCTGTAAATGCCCCTAAAGTATTTTATGCTTTAAATTGAACTTTATGAAAATCATTTATCTGTATAAATTAAGCTTACATGACCATGCCATACAATTGATTTCAAAGGCGAGCGTTATCTTTTAAATCGCTATCCTAACTTACGGGACTACAGGAACCGGGAACCGAGTTATTTTTCATAATTAACTATTTCAGTAATTCCACGGCTTTGAACTAAATTACTTTACTAACCTTGATGTCCGTAACGCATGTGTAGGTGGATGTGTAGCGACGGGCTGTGCGACTCTATTCATCTCGAACTTGTTCACAGACTTGGTCCGCTTCAGGCCGCTTCTGAACGACCGCTTGGAGAAGAACAGGGCTGCTAGACGTGACGGACTGTGCTGCGCCTGCGCACCCGGGACCGGCGTGCTCGGCGCGGACCCGCGGCGACATGCCTTCTCGTATGACGTGTCTAGAAAAAAGAAATTAAAACAGTTAAAATATTGAACAGTATGTTTTGGGGTATAAAAAATACTTGATGTAAGAAACATTACCGATACATCCTAAACAATTATATAGAAAATAATGCCTCATAACCGTTTGATCGAACACCACAATTGACACTGATTTAGCGTCAACCTTGCGAGAAAATTACAATTGTGTTGCCAATACGCAATTAATGTACGCTTGGTTTTATATTACTGCGACATATTATAGAAAGATATGTAATATGATATCAACTACAGCTACCATGTACGGCGTGGTTTCCGCCGGAAGTTGCGCGCACGCCGGCCGTGACCGCTGCGCATGCGTCGGCAAATGTACGACAAAAAGTTTCGAGCAACAATCGTTATGGGCCCCGCGTACCGAAAATGTATTTAGGCATCCTATGGCATTTATCAAGTTTTTTACACTAATTAAAATGTTGGCGTGCTTAGTTTAAACTTCCACCTACGTAGAAATTGTTGTTTCATTGTAAACATCAACAGACAAATTCAAAGAAACATGACACGCTTAAACGTTATTCGGTCATAGCAACAATAAATGTTTACTATAAATAATATGACTACTAAAATGTTATGGGTAATCTCGGATAAAGTTCCATGTTTATTTTGATCCGACAGAATACTATTGTTCGAATGTTTTGTTTTATTTCGTTGTAATAAATGTGGGAAGGGAGTTAGCAACACCCTGCGATGTCAACGACACGGCGTGTGAAGCAACAGATGTTGTTTCGAACCCATTATCGATATTGCTTCGTTTATGTGTTGTATACTTTGAGTTATGAGCGCTGTTTACTGACCGGTGGCACAACACAGGTGCCGACGGTACAATGTTACTGTTGCTAATAAGTTGCAGTGAATGCGCTAAATTGAAATTTGTACAAAATTTCCTCAGGACGACTGGTCCTGGTAATCTGGTCAAAAGTCTTGGGTATGTCACCGACCCTTGGCTAAATACTGCTGAAACTCTGACTTCGCTTGGCTGGCCCTCAATTATTTTGACAAATAAAACAATGTTTTACCAAAACTTCAATTCAGTCTTGTTAAATAAATTAAGTTACAACAATCAAAAGCTTTGAAAATCAAACCGATATTTTATTGTCTACTAATTGATATTTTAATGGAATAATTTTTGCATCACTTACTCAAATGAACTGTCGTTACCCAGACTATTTAAGTCAATTATTTTAAAAGCACCGTGTGTAGAAGCCCATATTCTGCGCAATCATTATGCTTCGATAACGGACGATAACCGAACTCGAGGAAGTGCAACGCGACAAATACGATACCGATACGTTTTTATTTACAAAATAAAAAACGAAATAAATTATTCTTTTGTTTTAAAGTACCACAGAATATGTGAAGTAAGACAGAATATTATTCTTCAAAAAACGAGAACCCAATTAAAATAATAGAAAACAAATAAAGCACACACAATAAATAAAATAGGATAAAAGCGGTTAATGTAACATGTTAAATAGTCGTAAATATGGCGAATCCATAATGTTATTAATAGAGCGATGACTTAGGGGGAACGTACGCTGAAGTGCCCTGGGATTCCATACAATGTTTTTACACCTCACACATTGGTGCATTCATGGAATTGAGGAAAAAGTACAATATAGCGGTGATTTACGTGTTACTAAGCATTGTTCTCGTTTGTCACTGTCTTCACCAATCTATTTTTAGACGAATTCACATGAGAACGGGATCATTGATTTTTATATTTCTATATACAGGATTATTTTTTATGGAGTGCGTATATTCAACGAGGTTATCAGGTGCATAAAATTGAACAACTTATCCCAAGAAACATAGGTCGAAATCTTCAAATTGAAAATAAATTTTTCATACAAACATAAGTCACGTGACCGGTCACTTTGTATGAAAATTTCATTTTAAATTTTTAGGAAAGTGGTTCAGTTTAATCACCTCATTACCTCGTTTAATATACGCACTCCATAAAAAATTATGCTGTATATGTAATTGAATAAAACCCAGTATTATTCACGTTGTAACCTTAAATTGATTCTAAATGTAAAGAAAAATCACTTTACAGTAATAAACGTAAATCAGATTTTGATCTATGTTTAACGGAGGGTACGATTTGAATAAACCACTTCCATGTCTGTGATGACTTCCACTTTTCATAATGCCAACTTTAAGTCATGATATATCGTTTTCTGAAGGCCCTCGCTTAGATCCTTGCCATGTAATTTGTGGGCATTGTTTGACGTCATGAACAGTCGAGTATTTAGCGTTTCTCGAAGAATAGTTTGAAAGTGTAAAGTCATCCATATTAGGTGCACGCTTAGTAAGGGCTTTCGATCGCTTTCTCCTTTCAAACGTCTTGTAATATCTGCTAAGTGCTCCAGAACGATGTGAGATAGTAAATTAGTAACCTACTTTAATTCTACACGTAGAGGTAAATCAAATCATAAAAGGTATGGTATGGGTTTTGTATGAATAGTGCTCAAAACAAAGAGGTTAAAATTAAGTAGTAAATTTCTTTAGCTACTTGTAACATAGTTCATAAGACAAAGTTCTCGAGGTAAACGAAGAATAATAAATCGTTAAATTTTAGAAGATAATTTTATGGCATTTGTCTAATGTTACATAGACGCATACACTAACAATAAAAGTGCCTTCTCCTGCACTGACTCATAATTTAGTAATGTCAGCTAATTTATTTTAGAAAGGATCTTGGCGGTTCATTCAATGTTAGTTATTATTTGACGATCAATGTCAAACAGGCACGCCTCCATATTTCACTATACGCAACGAAGTTAAACGGGCTGTTTCTATCATGGTATAAATTATGGTCTATGGCATAATTAATGGAGCATGATGGAAGGTAAATTATAATTTACTCAAGGCTAGACTGAATTATGGCTTTAGTGAGAAAAATATCTTACCAGAGTGTACAGCAACATCATCATCCACATCGAGATAGGCACGACGAATGCTTAAGGGGCTGTTGGCCATTTCAGCCTCGTTTTTCTTAATGAGAGCACATATAACTTCTGATTCGCCTCCATTATTATCCACAAAATTATCGTAATTTTCAGTCAAGTCTGTAACTACAGCTATATGTTCGTCTAAACCTTCTTCTATATGTCTGGCAGTAATACTCCGCAATAAAGAATTGCTTCGTGATAATTTAGTGCTTCGAGATCGACGTATGAAATTCAGCCCCGACATTTTGCCAGGACTTTTATTAGGACTATCAGGTGTCACAGTTATTCTAGGTGTTCTAAATATAGATGACGAACTACTGCTGCCTCTTATAGGTGAAGGGACATTTAGATTTTGTGGAAGTGTTTTTGACTTCTCTTTTGCAGGAGATAAAAGCTTAGGTGAATCAGGTATTAGCGACAAGTTTGAATTCATAATAGATGTTTTAGATGGTATTTTGCTTCCAATATTAATGGTCGAATTATTTAATTTGTGAGCGGAAAGCGATCCACCTATTGGTGAAAATATACGATCGTACCGAGGTTCACACGAAGTCGTGCTTCGTAATCTTGGCTTTGTGTTTTTCATTGGAGTGCTTTGGGCGACAAGTCTTGGACTCGTCAAGTCACGGTGACCTAATCTTGTCAGAGCCTCATTAGAGCTTGCGGTGGAAGACAAAGGTCGACGAAATCGTCTGGTTGGACTAAATGCGCTCATGTCACTTTCACTTTCTGTAAAGGATGAATCACCTCGGGATGGGATTCGCAATCTGCCGCTCACTGACGCATTCCTCCTTTTAGTTTTTGCAGAGACGCCTTCTATACTTTGCCCTGTTATTAAAGCTTCTTTTTCTTCTGGCGTCAAGGGCAAATAGTTGTCAAAACTCTCAAACAATGGCACGTAAAAGACGGAGCGACGTCGCGCCTGTTCGTCGCCGGCGGGCGAGGCGCTCGGAGACAGCGCACTCGACATAGTGGCTGGCGCGGCCGCAGCGGCGGATGCACGCTGCGTTAACGCCTAGTGCCCTCCACTAACTTGACTCGCCGCATCGCCGCCGCCATTCGTTTCACTGTTCCTCTCCTATTGGTCCTTTTTCAGTTCACATTTCACACTTTGCAAGTGATAATTGAAACCTTAAGTGCACTTTTGATTACTCACTGTTTTAGATCACATCAAATGGCTCGTTCTACAAAATAACGAATTGAATGTTGGAGTATTGCATGGCCGAACATTTTACTCATAATTGTTGCCTGAAATAGTCTCGCGTATTGTAAAACTAACAAACAACCGAAAATTATTTACGACTGTGATAACTTGATAAGGTAAGAGAAATGAATCACATGTGGGTGAGGTGCAAGTATTGATCGAAGTAAAACTGTTTTGTTTTATCAAACAGCGATAAGATTATGCACTAACACTAACCAATGAAAATGTTGTATCGAATCAATGGAAAGAGGCCAAGCAAATGTCGCACTTGTATGAATAAATACAAGCAGTGTTGTTAATTTTAAATTAATAACATATTAGCACTGAATATGAACTATATTTTTTTAGTAATTAACTTTTTACTACGTTAGAATTATATAAACAACAAACATGATGATAGCAATGTTTTGTAAGGAAGCAACAATACCATATTACGTGACAACATTATAGATGAACGTTGCGTGAGCGAAAATAGGAATAATATTAGGGCAACATGTGCGACCGTTTGTGTTCGTGCTGAGGAGTGGTGGGTGTCGTGCGAATATATTTAGAGCCGTCCTAGCCCATACAGGCTGGCAATTAGCTTACGGCATACGAATCAGTTTAATTAAATTAACGTACGTGTGTGACGAACATTTTGTTTCAGCACGCGCAACTCGAAGGGCGACTACGATACAAGCAAACTTGGTTTACTCGTTAATAAATGAAGTTGGTTTTCATTATCTTTTTCAGGTCAAACTCATTTCCTTGTGGACTGCATCGAGTGATGTCATTTGCAAATGTTACGCGACTTTGCATAAGTCTAAAGATAATGATTTATGTTAACATGAAGTTTCTGGTATTAAGTTGAGTTGTACCATCCACGCCAGGTAATTTGTGCAATCAAAATCACGACGTGCTAATGGTTTGAGACTGAACTGCGCCTAGCTAAGCATACTTTAATAAATCCGGAAGAGTTTGCAACCCGACAGACGAGATTGCAAACGAATTACACATAAAACAGAAAAAAAATGTTAACGACACCACAACTGCGTGTGAAGACATAAATTTAAAACATTCGAACATCTGAATATGGTCATAATTTGATCCCTATACAGGCTGCTTCAAGTTCGTTGTACCGTGTTCAAAGAAACGCAAAATAAAATACCGGATGTCGTGAATACGAGGAGGAGCGAACGAGATCGGAGCTTGTGATCGCACGACGAAAGCGAAGCTCGCGGAACGAATGCACGAACACCACAATGTAGTAGCTTACTGAATAAAACAAGTCTCTATCCATACGATTATCAACGCTGATGTAAGAATTAAAAAACAGGAGTTGCTAGCTATAACGACTCACGTTTGTTTTACAATAAACGATGCTTCATTGAGAGAACTTTTTATCAGCCAGTCACTATCTTTAACATCAATATGCAATATTTTGTAGCAAGAATTTCTATATAATTATAGAATCATGCTCAAAGCATGCACATTTCTTTACTAGCTTAGAGCTTCGTGAACATCAAAGATGAGCTACAGGTTTGTACGAAATTCCTTAAATACCTGTTACATTACAAAAGGAGTTCCCAAAGCATTGCAGAGATAGGGACCTAAACAAATATCGCACTCCCTTCACAGACTTAATAATTCCAAGTATTCCAACATTCGAGGGACGTCAAATAAGGGACAAGTTTAAATTAGTTAATTTGATAAACTAATTTTACTATTCACTAGCCTGTGTAGCAGTAGATTATTTAGACTACTATGTATAACGTCGAAAAATAAATTTAAAATAGAATAAACGTCGTACAATATAATGCACATATAAAATATTATAGCACTACTTAATTTGTTTAATGACTTAATTTTAAGACAACACTAAAATCGTTAGAGTCAAAATGGTGGATGTACCATAGCAAATTAAATTATACCAAGTAATTTTTTGGTACTTGGTATAATTTAATTCGCTAAGGTACAACGGCCATTTTGACTCAGTTAAATGTAATCTTAATTTGACTACAGTATTTTTTAATCTTTTCTAGATTGTTTTTAGCAGTATGAACTATGCGTTAAATGCAACGTCTGCACAGAGCTATGAAAAATAAAAATAAGCGATGAGGAATGGAAATATGAGCCTTCACTGAGAGTGGTCGAGCGGTGGCGTGACTAACGCGAACAATCATGATTCAAGGCAGCGCGGGCGCAGGGCGCTGCAACTCTGTAGCTTTAGCTATGAGTGTCCCTCGGTCTTTCAACTCGAAGGAAAGTTGAATATCTGCTTACGTAAAACACGGACCGCGCTAATTATGATGAACGACAACACGTTTATCTCACGTTTTAATAACTTTCATTTCATTGTTTATACAAATTTCGTTCCTTTAGAGTTACACACTACGATTATTTTGCATTGCATCTATTTTATATTATAGACAATTGATAGATAATTTTAAGTTCTTCGAGGTTAAACAAAATTACACTTAAGTATTTACGCCAAGATTACTGTATTTTCAAAACAAGATAAATTTCAAATGGTTTCAAAAAACTGCATTGCAACTGTATTACAACACACAGCATCATAACAGCTGGAAATAAGTCCAAAGATCTCAAACACGCGGTGATCTCCGAGTGTGAATTATGGATATAAAAATAAAACATCACAATATGGCGGCGATGGCATTTTTCTCACGCAGTCCTCGCGAATTATAAAACACGCAACTTAGCTAAGCAATTTACTCGTCACTTGTGCGATGGAATAATAAATGGATACATATTATATCCTTTTTTAACCTTGTTGTTATGGTAAAGTATTACAAGTAAAACCGTTACTAGTAATTTGTTAGGCATTAGAGGGTTTTAAAGGTCATGTAACTATTGTAGGGGAATTCGCAGCCGATGCCAGGCTAAGGATAGACTGCCAGTTACAGCGCCATTACTGTGCGGAAAATATAGTCGGGACTAGATACCAATCCTAGCCCAAAATGTAACGACAATTTTATTTCCGGAACATTATTTAAATGCAAGTCAAAAGCCCACTGTTATTTAAAAGCATAGGAGCACGAAACAATTATTTATATTTATTGGAGTCGTTTAACTTCAAGTATTTTACATTGTCACATTTTAATTTATTGCAAAAAACGTGAATCTTTCACGTGACCGAATCTAACGGCCATAACACAGTTTGCAATCGATACGTTTACTTCTAATGTATGCAAAACCACGCAATGTACTGAAAATAAAGCAAAAGAAAATTTACAAGAACATTAATATATTTCTGACAATGATTAGTGTGTTGGCGCCAGACTCGTGTAACTAAAACAGTTGCGAAAGTATCCTTTGGGTTTTCGCAAGTAAACCGCTCGGCGAATGCAACGAATACCATAAAACCACAACACCGTTAATCTAACGCAATCAAAATTTTATATTCTTAGAGTTTATCCCTTGTAAACCATATTAAACCTTGCCTTTTCTATCATAGTGAACTCTTACTCTGTTAGCTCGTTGAATAAAAATTTAAATGTATTTAATTCAATAAAATCAATTGATGAAATTTTTGCATACTTCTAGGACATTAAACAGTGTAACAGTAATTAGCACAAACGCCTACTCTACCTTATTTTAAATGCAAATTAGGATTGCTATTGTACGGGTTTTTATCGAGTCTAACTGATTCCTAATTTGTAATTTTTTCGCTTACTATTTTAAATAGATAATTGGCATTCATATTTTCAGTACTAGATAGTCATGTCGTTTTACGCACGCGACTAAGCCCAATAAAGATAAAGCTACACTGAATTATAATTAAGTTTTTACAGCTGGCAAACCTCGTTTTGGCGCTAAAACTATAAATTATAACTCTATAGTCGATGGTGGATTGAATGGTCTCGATATTAAGTGAATCGCTGCTGTATTCGCAGGCTAAGAATAAAGTGAAGAGTTGCAGGAAAGCCAGAATGCGGAACACAGGCCGGATTTAATTACTCCGAGTAAGTGAACGAGCTCCGGAAAGCGAATGCTGTCAAATATAAAAAACGATATCAAATGACATCCGTAGTACTTGTAGATAATAAAATGATATTTTCTATGGAACTGACAATGAATCTTAAAGCTATTCTGTACATACTATAAACTCTGATCATATTAGTCTATAAAAGACACGCTTTTTAACTATTCAAACAAGACACGGAGAACATACATATTTTCAACATAAAAAGCTGCTTTGAAGCGTATAATTGATAATCCGATTACATCGATTATCGCCGCAATATTCTATTGAAGGGACTGGGCTTGGGCCGTTTAGTTTTAGTGAAAGGAATCATATAAAATCTCTTTGAGCAGATACATCGATGCGACGCCGACTCGCGGATGCACTCCACTACTTCCTAGGCTCGACCAACAAGATTACTGGCGATAGATACAGGTTTGTCGACCGGACATCGACGTGCGGGTTTATAGATACTTAGTACGATACGATACATAGTCACATAGACCATTTGTGATCAAAGCAGTCTGGTTACCGGCTTAGTTTCATGTGATCAAACAAAAATTAAGTTTAGAGTTTTTTAACTTCGTCATGAATAAATCAAAATGTTAAGATACCTAATTTAATTACCATATTCTATATAAGAGGTTTTCTTAATGCATATATAGGTATAAATAACACAAATACCAATAGTAATCACATCATTGATCAAAGCTAATGACCTAATTCAGTGAACGTCTACTGAGGACGATCAAAGTGATGTAGGAAAACGATCAGGCTATCAATCATGTGCTCGCAATGAAATGGGTCCCTGCATGTCAATATGTCACGTCTAAACTTTCGAAACTCCAATTTGTTTAAACGTAAAAATGCTGGCAGTAAAGAGGTATTTCAAAATCGTATTCAAAGAGAAAGTGACTATTACTTTAAATAATATGGAATTATAGCTGATTTCTACTTCAGATGGGAATACGATGTTAAATAGGTGGTCAATAACAGTTATTTAGTTAATGATTACCACACAACCGTTATACTTGGTAGTCAATTTCTAAGAGACTGGTTGATTCAATTACATTTTGTTTAACTTTAGTGAATGCTCACGAGAGAACCCTCAGCACGCTTTGGTCTATTCATGAACTTCGATTCGCGCAAAACTTTGAACGTTATAAACATGAAGGCGAATCGAATTAATTAAATGTCAATGTATTGAGTCTTCACGAACGCTATTACTAAACTAATAAATTCTAGATATCAGATCAAAATAAAATATGGTTGGCAGATATTTAATGACCACAATAACTGCCAAGCGTAGAGAATTTATCAAGCGACGCCTAAGACATGATTGAAGTGAGTATACGAGAGAATGGCAGATTGATATATTAATAACTGATAGAAGTACCGTTTTAGACTGGGAATGGTGGCCGTGATCGTAACTCTATTGGACCTGAGAAGTTGAACAGGCTATAATGTAAGCTACCAATATATCAGGCCATCTTTGAAAGGGTTTATTAAGGTCAACGTGTTGTACAATTTTGAGACGCAGTTGCCATAGAAAATACTTGTCTTGATTTTTCTCGCCTTTTCATATTGCCAACGCTGCTGCAGGATATTTATAAGGATATTATTAAAATGGGTATCGTATCGTTTATTATTATTTATCGTTTTTCTATAATGAATTTACAACGACTACAGATAAACATAAGAAAATACTCCAATCCACTAGAAGTCTTATAATAATATTTTATTAAGGTCTTTATTAAACTAGAATAAAATAATAAATACTTAAGTTCTAAACTCATAAAATGTGTACAAAAAGCCCACTCTAACAGTTATAGGTTCAACGCACAGTTGGCTCATTTAATATGGAATAAATGTATCCATTTACAAACTAAAAATATTACCCTTAATCACTTCCATGTAAGTACACGTGGAAAACGAAGCAAAAAGCAGCGATGCCCCGTTATTTAAGTCTGTTTCACGATTGAACTGTACGTAGTTAACTCGAAGCTGCACATGTTAACTCGCCCAAGAGTACAGTTATCTGCGGCAACCAATATTTTGGACCGACGCTCAAATATTGTACGTACTTACTTGTATTGTTGTAATAGTTAGTAACCGGTTCTATCACTTTCTGTTTGTAGCAGTTTACAGTACAAGTGCGTTGTAAATGCAACTTAACTTACCTACAAGTAGTGCATTGTAAGCATTTGATTTGAAATATGGTTTTTTATTTTATTTAGCCTGGTATTGCTCACTCAATATGTAACTAAATCAACTGCTACTGTTCTTAAATCGAGTAAACAAAACACAATCACGTCACGCACTCGAACTCAGTCAGGAAGAAAATCTGATTTCACGTATACAATTTGTTGTACATCTCGAAGGTGTAAGTAGCACGGTACATTCAAATTCGTTCCCGTTTGCCCAATATTAAGGGACACGTGATGTGTCATCGCTGCCCCGGGATATAGGGCAGTCGGCGGGTCACGTTAAAAGCTCTTAGTTACAGCGCACCTCGACAAGACAACGAAACGAGGGCAAGAGTGTGACTACCAAGTGCAATTTGTACTAACATCTACCATACACGTTCATCAGATAGTTCACACATGGAGAAGCTTCGAATAAAGCAAACAACCGCTACCATTTCGAAATTCCCTAAACTGTATTCGTGCATGTCTTTATACGGCATAATATTGACTCAAGGCATAACTGAAATCTGTTTGCACCAAGTAATCTCACTACCAACATTAGCGGCAACTAAAATACAAGGAGCATTTAAGCGCCACTGTTTATTTTTCGTATCTGAACATGCAGAGAAAATATTACCGAGTAAGTTCAAAGGTGGCACGAGTCGGAATGATTGGGATACAAACAAAGGTGACCAAGCAACGGAACGTGTTTCAAACGTAATCACGGCTGCGTTGTGCAATAACGATTTTCTACGCCAGACGCTGTTCGAACAACGAAATGCATGGAGACAAATATTTACATAAACTGTCAGGTTTTACAAATGTTCTAAAGACACACCATTGATATCGATAAAACGTAAAGGTGTAAACAGGATGTTTGAAATCTTTGTTGAAATGAAAGAAAAATAATACAAAGTAAACAAAAGAATCTGATCTTACTCTAAATTCAAAAGGTCTTACAATATCTAAACTAAATAACTATAAGACTTTGTACCAAGTCTTGGAGTAGATTAAGGTGATTTCTAACAATTTGTAAAAGAAAACTTATTTAAATGTTAGATGAAATCGTGCCGAGGCTTGGTTGCATACTCTTAGCCCAACATTCACTGCTGCAAGGTCACGACCAGCCAGTACGACGGCACTTAATGTAGCTACTTATTAAAATGCTGTGTGCAGCCTAGGTCCGTTTGCAAGCGAGCCGGACTCCGAATAATCACGGTATTCGATAAATCACGCACATTTCTCTAAATACCGATGACGGAACTTCCTAAGTATATTTCAATTTAAAAATCTTATTTTTACCTTGCCCTTTTATCATCAAGGATAAGTAATCGTGGCAATAAATAAAATATTGCTCCTATTATCATATTAGAGAGAAAATATTTTCCAACAAAATGATTTTCCGCTCTCAATCATACCTAAGACGCATTAGAATGGTAGTAAATGCTTATTGAAAGGTCAATATAATAACACAGCCATTAATTTGAACTCTGGTACAGGTTTTATGGGATTCTACATAAAATAAAAAACAATGTATGAGCTTAATATCAGCGTCCTGTATGTCAACTTTTGTAGCCTTGGATGGCCCATTACCGGCTTTAGGGAACCATATTAATTACATGGAAGTCATTTAAAGTTATAGCATTATTTTCTTACGCATCCTATGACTCAAATCATTAAGACAGTAATAAGAAAATTCTACACGAACATGAAGACTAGAATATACTAAGTACCTTTCATTATTTACTGGTTTTATAAAATAATTTCTTAATCCGTCATGCTCATTACCAAATGGCTACTACAACAATTAAAACATTCGCTAATGACAAAATAATTGCTCGCATTTCCCGGTTAGCTCGTTTCTTGTGTCAGTCGATTATGATAATTAGAAAATCTTTAAGACAGCTGCTATCTGCAGATGGCCGACAAAAAATCTAATTAAACAGTTCCGGCAATCTAAAAATCATTTATTACGGGATGTAAACAGGGTCATTTACCATTAACTGTTCAAGAAAATGTCTCAAAAGAATTAGCTTTAATGAAATCGCAAAGTAAAGTTTCAATTTAAATCAATCGCATCAATGAAAACAATAATTGCATCGATCGTAACGGTTTCTTTTGGGGCTTAGGCGTTAAGTTGGCTCAGATGATTCAGATCCAAAAGTGCGATTACATGCTGATGTAATTTGGACGGGGTCGAATGAATCATCAAAGTTTAAGCTCACTAGTTGAACCTAAAGCTACAGATACAATGGAATGAACTTAGCAAATTTATGTTGAGAATATTTTATAGATAAGTTATGCTGTTGGGTAAACAACGAGTCATGATCATAATTAAATTAAGTCGTAAACATTGGAAGGATGCGTAAAGCGCTATACTTGTCGAACAGATAACCCGATTTCCTGTCAAATGTTTCACGGTATGGTTGGTGAGACCGTGGTACGTTTAAAACTACATTATCACTAACAACATTACCCTGAAACGACAAATAATTGAAGTATAATAAAATTGTTATAGCGCTAATATTAATTACTGGGAAGGCAGGAAGAGGAATGAATATGTATTGTTCAAATTATTTTTAAATCTGAATGCAAACGCGGCCGTGTCAATACGACCAAGTATTTCAATGCAATCGTATCAAATGAACCGTACTGCAGGAACAATAGGCAATAATTTACACATTAACTGCACTGTTACACACTGGCTTTAGTATTTATTTTGATGTTACGCACGTAAACCATGTTCTTTAATTATTATACGTAGGATTTTTAATTAAAAAGTGTAATATCCTATATTTATGATGGTCAACCGATATTCGAGAGGCAAATACCATTAAACCAGTTTTGGCAGTGACTCATACCTATCCAGCGAGATGGAAACGTTTTTCAAACAAAATTAATAGGATAATAAGTTGTTATGGATCCTAAGTGTAATTAGATCATAAAACTCTACCGGTTCTGTAGCTCCTGATGTGATAAAAACAAAAATAACGTAGTTTACAACTGATTTCTAGGACTTCCTATAACGAGAACGTTGTAATTTAATATGTAAATATGTTATAAATATTACTTAATTAGTCTTTAATTTGTGAGAATATATTTCACGAGGTACGTTATTTCTATCGTTATGAGAGTTCAGTTTTTTAGGTGTAAGCCACTTAAAGGCGCTTACAAATGTCAGATTGTAGCTAAAAAACTATGCTTGAGGTATTATTCATACATAACATACTTAACATAAACGTGCAATATTAAATAATTTCCACCCAAGTAGTCCTTATTGGTTCAAAATACGTCTCAGCTTTTAATCATATCAATTATCATACATTTAGCTTGTACCCAACGATGAACTAAAATCAAGCGGAAACGTCAGTCCTTTTAAATTCAATCGTTTTCTATATAACACTTAAAACGTACAAAAAAAACTTAAAGAGTGAGGAAAGCGAATTCAAATCACCTGCTTAGTATGTAAAACGACACCTGCCTCGGCAGATGGTCCACAAAAACCGCCCTTTGTGTTCGGGAATCGAAGCCTACAGCATAAGGTCCTGTTACCAACATGCGTCAGCCCACATGCAGCGCCGTTCCACAAATATTGTAAAAATTATACTAAGAAGGTTTTATATCAAACAGATGTATTTTTTTTGTGTGGTTTACTATTTGAATTTCGATTCTGTTTCAAATTCGATGTTACCAGCAGCGAATTTTGTTGGACGAAAGTATTACGTAAATGGAAAGGGTGAAAAAGAAAAAAGTACTCTTGTAGTCGCGTAGGTCCGGTTTGGTGCGCCGACGGCAGCCCTGGAATGTGACCCAGACCTCGATGGGACTCGATGTGACTCATATGAAAGCACTTTTTTTTCTACTATAGTTCGTCGACGCAGCGTCCCGCCTGTTTAGAAAGTCCACTAACATCCTACGTGGGTGCATAGGTAAACAGGATTACAAACGCCTACAACAATTTTTTAGTCTTACGACATCCCACGGAGGTTTGATTTGAATTATTTACTCTTTACATATTCTTATTCAATCATACCTGTACTGAATAACTATTACCAAATGCTTGGCGTATTAATTGATAAACCGTCATTGCAATTAGATATGTCTAAATAGAAACAAGGTTATTGCAGACTGTAGGCTGATACTAATTGGAATGATTTCAGTTAATTATGATCATAACTGAGTAATCAAAGGTGTGACTATCCTCAAACAAAACCATATAGAAGCTTGAGCGATTGTTTTAATGTGTATTCTGAAGGCTTTAGTTAGAGGATCAGGCTGCGGGCTGAACCTGCTAAGAAGATTAAGTTCGGCGACTGAGAGTCGACTTCAACGCGGATTTATAAAGTGGCTACTGAAATTTATGCACGGCTTCGAGAGACGACTAATCTGTTTATACTACTCATTTCCCCATCTACAGAACTACTTATATAGACTATAGCTATAGAGGTGGGTATAAGATTTTTAGCACGTCCTTGATTCGACTCTCCTTTCATCTAATTATAAAATCTATCATACCCTACGGGATAACAAATTTTGTGGGTAAAAAGCTAGCGCGTATAGCGCCAGCTATAAATAAAGATTCGATAATCGATTCGATACCTTTACATAAATCGCCATATCTCTACTCTGGGATTAAAACGATCCAGAAAATTTATTCGAAACGTGACTTTGATATAAGATGGTTACAGATTTTTCCTTAAATATCTGTATCTACGTAATATTTGCTTAAACACGAACATTCGTCCCTTGGGATGACGTTAAAACCCACGCAAACTAGACCTTATTATTTGAACCGAGAAGTCAAGGAGCAGAGGAATTTATTCAGCTCCCCAGCCCAGACATAAACACTTGGAATGTTTACCATCCGAGATCTCAACCTATCTTTATATAGGGCATAGTCCGTCATTATTTATTGACATTTCTAGGGACCAACGAAATGAATGTTTCCTCTATTTATTCATATTGCTCGGACATGAGTTATGTGACAGCGTGTGTATTCATGACCGTTATCTAATAAAAAATATTCGTGAGATTACTTTTACAGTAAAGAAATCAATTTTCATACGTCCATTATAAACGTAAATAATTTTTATTTGCATATTTTCTTGTAGTAAACAAACAAGAGATGCCTAAAATTGCGGCAAATATGCTTATTTTGGCAAAACCCTTAAAAATTATGTTAACATCACGTTCAAGGAATCCGTAACTTTATTTTAAGATATATGACCTATTGTTTTCTGACAATGGACGAAGAAACGTGAGGGCCCGTTTTTATGCAACAAGTTGTGTAGCACGTGCGAGGCGAGGCTTTAGGGTCGAATAAATACTTAAAGTGTTGCGTCCCGGAAAATGGTATGTAGAGACCATTAGTTAGAGGGAATGTATTACTACCAGAACCAGTATGCTAATAAGTTACCATCTACGACGGTCCTCGTGTTTCTGTTTGGGTGAAAGTCTCTACGTTCACTATGTGAATGTGTTTGATAATAATTAGTAAATAATCTATGAAGTCATTGGAAATATTTCGTCTAAACAAAAAAGTTCATAAACCTCATCTGTGAATAGCATTAACTAAAAAGTTATGGAAGTTTCTGTTTGAAGAGTTGCGAATTTATATAGGAACTCTACAAACTGTTTACCCTAATGCATATTGTGATGAAATATTATTAAACATTGTTATCATACGCTACAATATTTTACGGCCGGCAATATTCCAACATTCTTTAAACACGCTTACATACCACTTTGAAAATAACGAAATAATAGAAAAACAATTAAACACAAACTTCAGGCAAAATTTCTTGTTCACTTTCACACTTTTATACACAAAATGCACTTAAAACATTCGCGGTTACGATCAGCTCAGCATAAAAGCGCGCGACCGGTCAGGCAGACGAAGTCGAGTAACTTTGTTGACAAGCGCTAAGCGCACCTCCGCCGCCATGTTTGAAGCCTTCGGCAATCTCCGCCAGAGTTCGTGCGTCTTCGGGAGTATACTCTAGCGACGTTACTCACTGATTCAACGGGGTGGTTAAAATGAGCAAGTCCTCCACTATTCAAACATGGTTTTACTTTTTATTTTTATTCGTAAAAGGTTCAGACATAGATTTATTTCGTATTTTTATTAAATAAATGCATGTAAAAATTAATAATAAGTGTTTAAAAATGTAGAGTCGATATTTGCTACGTATTACGATTTAATTATTTTAGTATCTTAACCATGACTCTACCTAAAGAACGACGTGCGAAAAGAAGAGTCATGGTTAAGATTCTATAGGAAATGTAGAGGGGATAGATATGAGTAAAATGGCTCGTAGTTATGAAGTATAGAAATTCTATTATAATATTAGTTATTGATAATTTTGCTCCGACTCGACCTTTCTCTAGGTCTGTGACTCCGATAAGATGCTCTCAGACTCCGTGAGTTTAATTACGCGACTAATATGATGAAGCCAAACAGAGACGATGATTATTTTTAGAGTTTGTATTACCAATACAGATTATTTGAAAATTAATTCTATTGGAAGTTCTTTTGATCTTTTAACAATGGACAACGACTTCATTGATATCCTCTTTAAGTAAAAAGGGAGCCTACTTATGTTTTATATATTGTCTTTTGAAAAAATAAGCTCTACAAAACTACCTCTGATTACTCTTAATTGAAGCAAAAATGATAAGCATGCAATAATAACGAAGTTATGTGTAGAGTGACGATTACAACAATAATTAATTGTTTATCAGTAATGCGGTTCCTATACGACCGAAGGTATTTTATAAGTATATGGAATATAAACAAAAAAACAACTACAGCTATCACATAGGTGCAGTAACTGAATGACAAGAATCTTGCTAAGTGGTGTGAGTTTGACCCACGCTTTTGTGTTTGTTACACTTTTTTAGATCTCGTTACGTCTACAAGATAAAAATTTACTAAAGACGGAAAGTGTTTGCACATCTTATGGTACACAACTCCTAGAGTATAACTACTTTTCTTTAAAAAATAAACATAATATGAACTACAAGGCTAAATATTTAAATAATTTATACATTTCCGCGTTCTAATAAAAATACTGGTCTCAAACACTGTAGCGTAGGTACTCTACATTTTTTAACCAGCTAATTTTGACCCGTACCTCCGGCTTAAAGTATGCATTATGACCATTCTATAAAAGAACATACGGGTCTTGTAAAAGTAGGGACAAAGCACGGTTCCTTTCTCGGCCAGTTTTTTATATGCCGCAAGGCAAGGTACATGAATAAATCACGACAAGGCTCGGCATTATGCGAGAGGCGATCGCGTCGGTCATGAACCTACTAAACTGGTTCTGGTGGTATTGTTCTTAGTACACATCAAGGTAAAGATGTTACGAAGGTAAAGAACCTACATATTTTTTGTATGGAATGAATATATATAAATTTTAAATATTGATAAGTGTAGATTATGTATAACAGGCCAAGTGAAATCCGGCTTATTGTAAAAAAAAGCCTTAATTGCCTTATACATACCTATGGTATAAGACCAACTGATATCGGAGGTCTACAATCTACTCTTATTTATAATGACAGTTATTAAAACTACATCTGCAGTTCCGCACAAAAAATGTAGAGGCATTATTAAAGGTTTTGCTGCAAGCGCCATCTAGCGGCGAATAGCTGAACAACAGTTGCATTACCTGAACGTAGATGGCGCTACCAGTAGTTTAAAGTAGTTAATTCAACGTAGAACTTACCTGAAACAAAATATAAACACTTTATAAACGAGTCTATAATTAAAATAGTGATGTATATGGTAATTCGGCTCCAACATAAGATTATAGTTGTCGCGACTATGATTTATTACTTTCCCACTCAACACTATAATTACGTAGACTAGCTAGTCAATAGGAAAATTATTATGTAGATTAAAATGAGTGTTGGTACATATCGGTTGGCTGGTATTGCAAAATATGTACTAATTTACATACAAACTATCATTTCCTGCGTACGGCACACTTTTCACATGCGATAACAGTAGACCGCCATGATTATTGTTCTACTATTATTCCGCAAAAGTTTTTACAAACGAATACTTATTACACATGAAAAATTATGCATCGAGTTTCACACTGTGCCCAATCAGGTCAAACATGATTATTAAGTACTATCTATCAAGTGATTGAAATACTATCAAATGGATGAGGTTTTTTTTTATTACAGTTGCAATGAAAACTGAACAATGGTGATTCCTCTATATTCATCCGCTCGTATAATTGGTAATTTTGAGGAGAAATACTGTTGATATTTAAATCGTATGAAACTATTTTCCTCGTTCACATTTAAATCATAATATTGATGTTAACATAATGTTCAAACAATATCAAAAGTATAGTATTATTTTACCAAAATCATTTTTATACATAAGTTCATACAGAAAATAACCGAAATTAAGATTTACACTTCTTAAACAGGAATCATTTAAATGGAGTGCGGATATTTAACGAGGTAATCAGGTGCATAAAACTGAACAACTTTCCCCAAGAAACGTAGGTCGAAATTTTAAAATTGAAAATCATCTTTTCGTAAAAAAGTTGAAGATCCGCACTACTTAATTAATCCTGTACCTACACTTGGGCGAGGACATTATTTTTAGCCTAAAGAGCACGATATTTATATTGAGTTGAAATACTAAATTCAACAACAGCGACGCCATCAGAGCGTCAGATTAATTTGTGGTACTATAGGTTTACTAACTCTATGAATGACAATATGACGAGTGACGTTTGTCAAACGCTGTTTATATGAAAAAGCAGCGGGTTGCCAAGAAAGCGATATAAATAGAGGCTAGAGTGCAATGCTCGGGACAAATCAAAACATTCTGCCAGCGACCAAGTTATGAAAGCTTTATTCACGTAAAGAATTAAGTAACATTAAGTATTCATTATTTATTCAAGGTTTTTAAGTATTTTAGTAATAAAGAGATAAAGTTTTCTATACTCTTTTGTGAGTACGACAATTGCATGAGTGTAAAAAATGCGGGTCAGTATAGTACCAGTGTGGCAGCATACAATAGGTTCTTATACTATACATACCAACATACAGTTCATTCGCACTATTGCGATATAAGTCAATAGGTTTATGTTTTTATTAAGTTCCAACGCACTTCTCATTGACGTTGCTCATAGAGTTTAATATTACATGAGCACGCGTCTAACGTTTGGAATATTTAGAGCGAAAAACTGCAATGTTATGGTAATAATATCTAGAACATCGATAAGTATGATAATTGTGATATTTTGATGAGCTCACGAGTGATCTCATGCGCGTCTGAGCGCGCTTGAGCGTCACGAACGTTTTAATTGTCACAATTTACTTTATAATTGAACATGGCACGCCGAGGCGACGAGACAACGCTGAACCTTCTCGTGATGCGCGGTAATAGCAGACGGAATGTTTGGAGCCACAGAAAGTAAACTCGCGGTATTCGTGCTACAGCTGTTTGTGTAGACAATTAGCACGTGCACCTATTTCCTGGCTTCTAAATCTCATTCTTAACGCACGCACTCGTACAACGACAAAGGGACGCGGGCCGAGGTATGTTGGCATACAACCCACTCGGCTTCCGTCGGTAATGGTCGTGGCACACAAAAACCAGCCCCGCGACGAGATGTCGGCGATAATACAGGATTGACAATATCGATGTCGACGGACTCAGCGGATGCTAATAATTAACGAAATATCTTGATTCTACGTGACTTCATTCCGACAAGCAGTGAAGCCGCTTTTTGTATGTGGAAATATTACTCGGTGGGAATCGAACACGGTTTTCTTGCGACAAAAAGGTGCGTAAATGTAGAGCGACGTAGATCATCGGTTTTTTACTTGCGGAGCTTGCCGCGGACTAATTTATGTATTTACTTAGTTTAGCTTGACTGCGTACTTACTATGTATTCAATCAAGAATTTTAATATTTCACAGATCGTATCACGATACACAAAACTTCTGTAATGAAATGATTTATGGAAAATATATCAAAATCAAAATGTTTTTATTTCTAGTAAACCTAAAATAGGCGCTTTAGAAACGTTGACTTTAAAATTAATGACTCTAGGTGCACGGTTCCACTGTCATTCCTATGGAGAAGAACCGGCAAGACACTCCATAAGTTACTCTTTAAAAAGAAATCGTTTACAATGGATCATGAAATGTGCGTCAATAATGCTAGGAACATAAAAAAACTTATTTCAAATCAAATCAAAATCAAATCATCTTCATTTCATAAAAAAAATGTGTACATGCAAAGTAGTGATGTTTATCATAAGTTTAAGTTTTACACAAATAGGTGGATGAGTTTCCGCTTTCCTAGCTGGAGTAGCTAGGTTGAGGTGCGTAGCAATCTGTGTTTAGTAAAAACAGTTATTTGTTTTATGTTCTTTAAAGAAGCCATGTAAGCGCATTTCATCTCCCATCGGACGTATTGTTTATTTAACCTTGATATAATTAAATTTTGGGCGGAAGCCGTGCCTGGTAGCGAGAAGGGTTGTAAGGCAGGAACACAGGAAGCGGATGTGCGCGGCGTTCGCGCATAGTTACGCTAGCACAGGTGCGGCGCGGACGCAGCTAACTTCAAACTTTTAAACGTGTTCTTAATGTAAACACGTGCCTTTTTTGCTTAATACGTGATCAGATTATAATGATGCTATGTGTAATGTAAGCACTTCTGTTACACGGGAATCATACAGAATTTCGTAGAGATCCGGTTTCTGGGTATAGTATCAGTGGAAGGTTAACATTCCTTAATTGATATTAATCGATAGTTTAATTGAATAAAACAATGATGATGCAACAAATAAAGTACCAAACAAATTAACACTGTTATTGAGTGTCGTTTTTTAATCGATAACTTTAAGAATATTTACTGAACGTGTTTACGGAGTTTGGACTAGGCAGGTTATAAAATAATACATGCAATAACAAATTTTAAACAAATCATATAACACATCCTTTTACCATTTGAAGGTATATACATATTACATACGTTATACGTATAACATAGTATCCAAGAAATGAGATCGCCAATTAATTAATTCATATAGTTCTGTAATTACTATCTTTTAATTGTAGAGATACATTTCTTTAACCTTGATTACAGTAGAGCAGGTGGAGACATAACATTAGTAGGGTTTGAAATAAACTACGCAAATAATCTTTAAGATAAGATACAAGACAGCGAACATATTGACGAAGCAACACGTTGAGAGGAAACTCTCTCATTTACAATTTTGCCACAGGACTTTGAACCTTATGTTAAGGGGTTATTATAAATCTTGTCAGGTATGAATCGGCTCTGATAAGTACTTCACGTCAACCCACAATCATGTAAGAAGCGGAGGCAGACGTAATATACCTATCCGGTGTAATGAGTCATTCTCGAACACACGCAAACACAACTTCGAATCAATGTCAAGATCGTATCAATATCACCTTGAGTATTATTTTGCAATATCACTTAAAAAACATGTTAGTTAATAAATAAAAATCTCTGTATTTTTATGACGGTTTTCGTTGAAAATTCTTTAGCAACTTTTACGCTGCGAAGCCTTCGTTTTCTGTATATATAATTCGCCATAAATGTCCTAAATTTCGACACTCGTATACAAATACAAGTTTGGTTTCACAATTAGGGGGTGAGTGTATGGTGCCAGTATATTGTTTAATTTATAATAACATAGTATTAAACAAGTGTCATTAAACAAGTGTCCTTTAAAGATACTTTTGAATGACCTGTTGGTCTAGTGGTTACTTGGTTAGTGACCGCTAAACCGGAGGGCTCAGTTGATGTGTTCCGATTCCCACTCAGGACAAATCTTCGTGAGATGAACATGATCATTTCAAGATATATTAGGTATTTGTAGTATGTTTTATAGCCTTTTCTAATGTAATCTTATGTCATTTAACATTTGTCAGTGACAACGTTTAACGCTGTGTATCGGGTCAGCTAGTACACAATAAAATATGTCATTATTAGCATATATGGGAGCACTAAGTGTTAACCTATTTAAACTTGAAAAGGTTCTTATAAGTATGTTATAAATATTAAAGTACATATCATATTCACCTAAGATTTAAATTACACACGTATTAAGTTAGATATATTATGGTTATATTTATGGCAATTCAGTGCGGTTCGCGGTTACTGACAGTTAGATCACCGGTAAGTAAATGTTCATAATACCTTCCTTATATGAGGTGGACCATCAGTACTAACAACTATAAAATGAATCTTAATTCTTTGTAATAAAGGCGATGTCTGGTTACCACTGATGTGTAACTACGTGTCTCGCTGTATGTAGTGTCGCGTCGTGTAGATAAGCAAATGTTTTATATATGTAAAATTATTACTTGATACACAAGACGTAGGAATTTGATTTAAAAGAAAATGTATGGATATATTTAAAATTCAATATTAGATAAAAATAAAACAAAGTCGGGTTTGTTACAACACTTATAACTAGAGAACGGGTGGACCGATTTTAATGATCTTCGATAGGTTGGATTCATATTCGTCTCGAATAGCAGAATTAATATGAATAACAATGGAAATAGGACTAAAAAGAATTACAGGAACGGGGACAACTTACGCGGATGAAACTGCGGGGCACAGCTAGTATGTAATAAATAGTTACAATCGAAAACTACTTAATACATATTCCTTCTCCAATTATCTTACATTAGCTATTATTGGTTGCTTTGTTGTCTTAAGGAACAACACTATTACTACTACTAATAACTACATCACTATGAATACAGGAAACAAATAAAGGAAAAACATTCATAACAATGGAATATTATTTACCTGCTTAATCTATCAAAATGTATAATAACATTAGCTCATGCCTTAAAATACAATCAACGAAAAACAAAACTGAAATAAAATAAACAAACCAAAATTTGTTTATTAAAATATATAGAACAGAGCGCCTACTGCGAGCGACTATCTTCATTTTACGCTAACGCATTCGACACGTTTATGAATTTCGGCGCTCCGATTGGCCCCGAGTTTTTGACCAATCAGGGACTCAAACGCGGTAAACGTTTCGATCGCGTTACCGCAAAAGCAACTCGCATGAAGCACACTGGTGTGTTAAACGTATCTGTTGAAGAAAGGTTAACACATCCCCATATATTAAAGACAGTGTAAACATAAACATCGTTCGTTTTGAATCTGACGGCTAGCTAATAATGTGCTCGACACCGAAATAAAGTATAGGTTCAGGGGAATTATAATAGAAATATATAAGTTAATTTTAGTAGATGCCAACGTAGACTGGTTGATTCACTAATTGTTGTAAACAAATAAAACTGTTGTGGTGGCACTTATAAATCGTAACTTATTTTTTTATGAACCTCTTTATACGTCACCTTATGTCATCTAAATAAAGATTGTTATTTAAATGGTATGGTGATGAATTTTATAACCTATAGATGACCTCTGAAATCCATAGTTTAAATAATGCGAGTAAATTTGGTAAACAGGATTTTCCTTGAAACCCGGTTCAACATTTTGTCTGATTTGTCATTCCAGTATATTGCAAAACATTATTACAAATAACACAAAATCTATAAATTGACTTTGTAAGACTAAAAATACATACAATATAGTATTTTACACTAATATAATATAAATTAGATGCAAAGGAATGTTACCAAAGCTGCGTTATTAACATTTTATAATCAGAATAAAATGCACACCAATCAACACGAAATGTAAAGCACATGTTAATAAAATGTTAATCATTCGTAAATGTTAACGTGTCGACGCACGGTATTTAGAACGTAAAATGTAGGTACACGTACCTACGATTAAAGCATGAAAACGTTACTAATTGATAACTAATTAACTAATGAGTCATAAGTAATAATAATAAGACTAAGTGTCAATTTTATCGGGACTACGTACCATTAATTTCATCTTGTGTCGCTTCGAAATCGGCTAGGGAGACGTTGGACAGATCTTCCACATACACTTGTGGCTGTCTGCTTAAAGAGTGCCTCCCTCCGAGGGAGTGGTAGCAGCTTTCCTCTTCATCCGCAGCTTCCTCCGTTGAGGAGCCCTTTAAGCAGGAGTGGAAACTCCGGGAGAGTCGTCTCTCTGTACTCATTGTCACTCATGTCCTGAACTCCTCACTTGTTATAAACTTCACCACTTATCAAAGAACTAGAGCGTTATTTCATTCACTTATTTTGCTCATAAACACTGTTTAACACATCCAGCCTTCCATATTGATTAATGAAAATTGTTCACTTTAAGATTACGTCACTTTCCTATATCTTCAAGGTTCTTGAAATTGGACGATGTTTGTCGTTGAATGTTCCGTGTTAACTGCACACCTTTTTAGATAACACTGTTTACTTTACATTGACGTTCTCTTATCATTCGTTATCGAAGGACTCTGTAATAGTAAGGATTTCCATGATATACTGCGCGATTGCTCTACATGCAAATAAACAGTATAATCGATAAATATTTCAATATATGACTGTACTTCTCCATATACAAATACTAAGAAGGTATTGTACTCAAAACTTACAAGTAAATATTTAGCCATGTAAGATTAATGTACATCCAATCTAATAATTCGAATCTAATCTCGCAAAACGCACCTAAGTAGCTTATTCTAAAACGCGTGAAATAGAGTTGTTTGGCTTCTTTAATCCAATAACTGACATTTTGAATGTCACGTTTTTCGATCAAAAAGTTGATCTGTCTCCCGTTTAAGAATTCTTAGGTAAATCAGTAACAGATACGGTCGCTAAGCAAAGATCTCAGTTCACGACACTACAAAATGATTGGACATGGGATCCAATACTGCAATTGAAAATCCAATTATTAACGCTACCGAAAATTCCATACAATAATTTGAAAATACCAAACTTTTTGCTGTCAAACAAAGCTACAACTTACTTACAGACGAAAAAAGTTACAAGGCATTATCAGAGTTGAATCTGTGTTGTGAGCGATTGCAACACCGGGAATGTTCCAAATCGCGCGTCAACCCGTAAAACACGTTACTTGAGGAGTCGCAGGAAGCACGACAGTCGGTTCAACGCACTACCAAAGAATGGGGACCAAGCCACATTCGGCTAATGAATGGCAGACGAACAAAGGAGCACAGCTTTGTAACGCCGTGGACCTATTCACACTTCCCCGTCCCTCGTGTGTGATGTCTCAGCTCGTGTCGTAACTTTTTAATGCGACGTACATCGTTAACTATAAATACGTGAAACAATACCCTTTTCGTCTAACAAAACATCGCCCGCGAAACACTGCAATACGATATTTCTTCAGACTCGTAGCCCTGACTGACTTAATGACAGAACCAATTGAATAATTAACCATAAAACCAAGATAACAAATCAAAGATTTCGTGACAAAATTAATTAGTTACGAAATGGGTTAAATATTGTTTAATCAGTCGTTTTTGGAAAATCAGATTAGTAGAACTCATTTATTACATAAAGTATTATAATTCAGGGCAACCAAATTATTTTTTAAACTCAATACAAATGCAATCATCTTGTCATGTTTCCTATTGACATGTAATGTAATAAGTATCATGATCAGTGTTAAATCTCGTCGAAATGAATAAACTAATCACAATCAAATAACCCGGAATCAGTGACAACATAATTAGCGCTGAATATACAGCTACATAAAAAGAGCTTTGTCATTCATGTTGCAGTAACACATAGGAACTGACTGTCAACAATATTCCATCCACTGCAGGATTATGTTTACGTAAGAATCCGGACGTGATTGTGAAAAAGTGAAAAAATAAATACATGGTACAAACCTGCATGAACGCATTGCAGTAGTCAAGTGGGAGTCTTTACATAACAATTAGTAAAACAAATGTAAAACCTGAATCGAGGAAGAGACTGTTACGTCTGGTTTAATTAACAGTGGATTGCACTAAGTTGATGGGTTGACAAAAACAGTGAAATCTTCAAGTACCCATTGTTCAAGTGGAAAGTTCTGCGTGGGAGCTGTCGACGACTTGAATCGGGTTGTCGAGGAGAAAATTGCGGAATCAGCCAGTGAACTTTCATGTGTATTTATTTGACGTGAATGTTGTTGAAACAATTGGTGTACGTCAGCTTTCACACTTATTCCGTGCATTGCGTAAACACAGCTTGAAGCAACAATTTAATATAAACAAAAGCACGTGGCTATTTTCGCTATCCTACCCACAGACAGGCTGAAAGAAGCAGGCTTCTTAGTGGAAACAATACTTCTCAAATCTCATTGTTCCGAAGGCCGTCTCAAGGTGCCCGACCACCCGGAACAGTTCAATTCAATGTTTAATACTATTGTAATATTTACGATTTTATTTAACTAACGTAAAACAATGGAAGTTCAACCTACCTACGTCATCTGAATTTTCAAAGCCAAAATATTCTGAACTCATTAATAAGCTTCAAAATGAGCACGTTATAAACAATGTATAAATAACGTCTTAAATAATATTCTGGATTTAGAAAGAAGTTTTAGTTCAAAGTAGGCTAATCAGGTCTAGCGTAACCGTAACATAGAGTTGGTACAATACTGGAAACGTGAGGACGAGGGCTGGCTCGAAGCCAATATTTTCCGTTCGAGACAGAGATTTTCCCAAGATAAAGTACGCCAGGGCTCCAACCACCGGCCTCAACATGGCGTGCGCCACACAAATCATTTCGAGATTATCAACACGAAAATGCCGACCGGGTTAAATCATATTTTGATGCATGCGAACACCGAAATAGTATATTCAAGTGTGTCGTAAACGTCAACCTTGTCATGACGATCTTGATAAAGAAATGTTTGTTTGATAACTCCACGTTGAACTTTAAGATTTCCGCCCTAATCGTACGCTATATATTATTGGTGTAGAGTTAAGTAGAGCTATTTTTTTAGGACTCAAACCGGGAAATATACGACGCATGGATCATCGTAACACGACACAACAAAGTTAATCCTTTAAGAAAGTTTGTATAAGCCTTTATACCTTCGTTCTATTTATAAATAGGTTGTTGGAGCTAATAAAATGCATCCGCTAGCGACAATCGTTGACATGTAAACTAATGATGGGTCAGGTATAAATCATGTTTATAATAGCGAGTCAACGTGAAGATGGTGGGAGGAAACGGTCGATTTGCGACGGATATGGCGATTGGTGCAAGTAGAGCGGGTACGAGCGCTGAACTCGTGAACTGAGTTATTAATCTCTCTCATTATGTGGAGCTCACTACAATAGCGTCATTGTCCCGCTGCTGTCTGCTAATGATTGAATAGTTAACATTATTTTTTATATTATTTCGTTCGACGTACGTTTGTTGCTGAGTGAGATATGGGTTCTTGAACACGACTTATGCAAAAGATAATCATTACGTGTTTATGTCATTTGTTACGGAGAGTAAAGAACAAAAGTTGAAGGTAGCTTTTAATATACGTGTATTTTACACAGTGTATTATTAAGTATGTGAATCTAAATAACTATGAGCTCTGTATGTATAATTCTTTTGGTTCTAGCGTACAACCATAAAAGCACAACGTGTAATGTTTCAAACAAAGTGAACGACGCACGAACTGTACACAACACAGTTGTCCATGATCTTCTATTTTTGCCGTAATTACGTGTTTTTTTAACCATCAACTAGTTTCTCGAATACAAATAAACTTCACGTCAACAGAATATACGTATAATGCTAAATAATGTGATGAAGCACAGTGATAAATGGCAATACTGTTTAATCACATAAAGAACACCACGAAAATAGAATTTACCCAGAAATAAATGTACACGTCACATTAACAGTAGTTTCTAACTACAAACACAACACACTAGGGTCTTAAACACAGACCGATTAGGATACGTGCCTAATCCACATACACTCTAATAATTCACTTTCGTAGTACATCGTAATTACAGAGTATAACACAACACCGCGTGACTGTCTCCATTGACAGATAGCAACATACTAAACGAGTGAGCAGAGCTACGCGCCGCGGAGTCAGGCTAGAGCGGCGCACGCGCATGCCGGCGTCCTCCGCTGCCAACCGTTTATTTACTATTCACAGTTTAAAATTTAAACGTGCTCTAGTAATCAACATGGCGCAGATGGACTGATGATACTTCAAGGTATACAAGTAATGAGGGCCGATATCGAAGGTTTTTATGAACCGAATCAAATATAACAAAATATGTAAAACTCTATAAAGTATTTTAGGTATTAATTAAATTAATGAATCTCACATAATCCGGAAAGAGAAATGTTGGTAAATCGAAATCAAGAAATAAATAAAGTGTTATTATGAGAACCGGATTAATAATGAAGTAATATGGATAAAATCGAAAGTGAAAGTAAAACAGAGCCACTCACAAAATCAACTAAAAACCTGTTAAAAGTTTGGATCACTTTTACTCTTACAAAATGTGAGGTTCTCAGGTAGACAAGGTGGAAGATACACGGGAGCAAAGAACTCTAAAGGGTGGGTTGCACCAACGCACTTGTGTAATTATTTTAAGCCCGCTAGACGAGGACGAGTAAACAGAGAGACCGACTGGAATGTCGGCCGCATATTTAAGGAGGGCTTCACACTGTCACACTACTAACACAATACGTAATAAACAAAGCATTCAAATATACATGTACCTAAACATGTATACACATAACAGTAACATGAAATAAATGCAACGAGACTCCAAGCTTATCAACTTTTTGTTAACACGAATATAATTCATGAGCCAACTACATGCAAACTCATATTACTTTGGCTAACATTCTTTAGGTACCTTGAGGTGATTATTTGTAATACTATATGAAACGTGCACAGATACACGACAATGCAGATTTGATGAGTGCATTATGATCAGTAGAGAATAAACATTACATCTTTTAGCAATGTCGAGCACTGGAGAGAATAGACGATTGTATAAGTACAGGTTCAGCCATGCCTATACAAGACAATTCTAGTTTTTACAAGCTCCATTGGAATTTCTACGTAAGTCTTTTTTTATAAATATAAAAAATGTACGAAGGAATTTAAAATACTTAACGGTTTGTTGAAATGGTTTCAACTTATTTCAAAAAATTTTGATGGAACTTTATTAGTAACTTTGAACTTTTATCGAAACCAATAAAGTAGCGCGTGAACCCCATTTTTGAAGCAGGTGTCACACCCGTCGACTTACACCAGTTGACCTTTAAACAATTTTTGTTCCAGGAATATATTGTACGCAAAATAATATAATACTATAAAAGGCATCTTGCAAAATGGGGTTGGATTGTAAAAAAAACCCCATAGAACAGGATAAGAGAGTCAGGGGAATAATACACAAATGTTAAAAAATTGCTTAGACACTTCTCACTAATATTCTAAATGCGAAAGAAGTTTGTGAGTGTGTGTGTGTATATTTGTTACCACATCACACTCAAACGGTTACCAATTTTGATAAAATTTGGTATGGAGGTAGCTGACACCCTGGATTAACACATAAGTTATCTGATAAACCGCGGAAAACACCGCGGGGCGCAAATAGTCTACACATAATTCTCAGTAATCAGGGGAAGGCTGGGGTAAAGATAATTAAATTATTTTCATACGTGAATGTTTAATAAATGACTCATTGTTTTACAAGTTGTATATTATTAAGTGCATAAGGAAACAATTCTGAATTTCCATTGTTTAGAGTGATGTTTATAATTAATGTATAATTCATAGTCTGAAAGTTAAAAACGTAGAAGATTAGAAAAGTATTTCTTATTTCACATAAATATGATTGCTCTCGAAACATTTAAGATCAGAAGCATTTAATCTTTATGATCTAAAAGCTTAGCAAATGCGCGCCTCTTCGATTTCGTTAACAAAATATTATGTAAGAAATAATCGTTTCATTGCTATGGTGTAACCGCTTTACGGTCGACCGAATCCGAATTGGTCCGTAGGGCGAACTCTAAATGTCTTGAGCAAAATATCAACACTTCTGTGATGTTCCGGCTTCTGAGCAGTTCCACCGAACATGGTATAAAATGCTCGAGTGAGCACGCCGATACAACGTTAGCCTTGCCACGAGAAATCACGGCCACAGTTTAATTTGTAGATCTCAATATTGAAATGCTCGTGACAGGACGCAAATCCATTTAAGCTCTTACACGGTCTTCGTATGACTTTTCCCTCGTTTACTACACGCACGGGATAATAAGCAGTTATACCACATTTATTTTAATTCCCAGATCAGTGTGGCTGCACGGATAGCCGAGTGGTAAAGGTCACCATGCTAATTACCACTGTGCGCGACGTGCTGCGGGTTCGATCCCCGCGTGGGACAAGTATTTGTGTGATCCACAAATGCTTGTTCCAAGACTGGGTGTTCTTTGTGCATGTGATTTGAATGTTTGTGAAACCCCCGCAACACAAAGATTAAATTCCATAGTGCGGGCATCGGTATTAAAAAAAAATAGTGTGTACGTCAAAATATTTTTCCCATAGTAGTTGATGAAGCTCTAGGCAGGTAAGTCAGTGGTTCAAGACGTCAGCCTTGAGCGTACCTACAGAGCTATGTTACGCATACGTGGGTATGTATCTTATATCGGTTCACGGACACGCGATATCTTGCGAGATGACGAGTACCATGTGAGATGCACTCGATAAAAATAAACGATACTATTAATCGCGGGACGCAGGTGTGCTACTAGCCTTGTGAAGCGGGTACGTGTTTTGACACACTCGCAAATGAATGAGATTGAAGTTTAAGATTATTATAATTCCCGTTCTAGAGAAAATTGAATAATAAAAGAAGGCATTTTCTTTCTATACACTTTTATCTATAATTAATCAAGCGCATTTTAAATGGTCTACTAAGTATTATAACAAATTTTATTTAGCAGATTTTTACCGATTATTATTTTCACTATTTATTTATTCAATAAAATAACCTGCCGTTAAATATAATGTAATAAAATAAAAACAACTGTGTAATACTTAAATACCTCATTACCTGAAACTTCTAACTAAGTGTAATTTAAAAGACCCTGTAATAGATCTGTTTACGGATAAAAACTTACTTGTTCACCGTCAACTGTGAGCCGGTTTCATATACAAAATAGGCGTATAATTTGAACATGCACAGTTATCCGTTGTGAATCGGCACAATCACAAATCCTAATGGATGCTAAGACCAGGTTTCTGACGCCGCGTGGGAGATGCTTGGGCGGCGGTGGGCGGCTGAACTTGGCGCGCGGGCAACTCTTGCGCAACTAACCCTTCTATATTCAATGACAACTAATAAAGGATCACCATTCGTCAATAACAAACAACAAACATGGTTCTGTTAAAATACCATTACCAATGTATACAAATAACACTAAAAGACTAGTGTACAAGTGATTATCGTCTGCAGAATGCATAACCACGACTACTGTAAATAACACTAAGTACGTAACTATGAATAAATAATATGTCCTTACAACAATAACCCTTGCTAAACCAAATAAATACCGTGTATTTAGTTTTCCTTTAACTTCACAATAGAAAATGACAATCATAACAAAAATACCTGAAATATGTTATATTTTTATTTCGTATTGTAATTGTCTAAACTGGTGATAAATATAGGAAACAATAACATCACAATGCTATAAATCAAACAACAAATTAGAGTGTTTAATCTTTCAGACTTTGATAAGTGGCTAACACGGACCAAATTAATGGCGCGTGGCATCAAATCAATTATTAAATCAAACTGTTTAAGAACATTGTATCAATGATGTAGTCAGGCAAGGAAAGCGCAAAAACTGGAATAAATAACAAACTTTCGTTGGAGAGAAGTGTGCCAATAGAATACGAGGCTGTGTGCGTGCACGCAGACGACCGAAGCAGCCGTGCAAATGTAGTGAATAACTGCATGCGTAAATACTTCAGCAAACGCAAGTGAAACTGATTTGTTCCAAACACAAATGCAGAATATTCGTGTAAATAAATCGTTACATAAATATAAAAAAATCTACAAACGAACTACAACCAAATTGTTGACATATTCTAATAATCTAATCAGATCGAAGAATGAAGGTAATGTACGAAAATATAAAAATAATATTCAAATCCATGCAATCAGGTATCATGAGACCAACTTAGACGAACTCTAGGTTCATATTTAGTATGGCAAACTGGAAATACATGAATATGAAAATTACAATACGTAATAATCACATTACATCTAAATAAAGGAAGACAACACGATGCTCCATTGTTCATGAATAATACGGTAGAGGAGTCAATCAGGGTAGTGGGGTAAAGAATGCTGCCGCCGTACAAATGCTCAATGGAAGAGATTAAGCACGCACGCAGAACGCCCGTCGACGCATTACCGTTGCAATACATACATACATACCTACCTACCCACCTAGCTACAGTCTACCTATGTGTTTACACTGACATACATATAATAATGAGATCATCCTCAATGCTGGGGGACTCAACGTAAACATTAAAACCTTTGATGCCGGAACGATGCACCTTTTTAGTAAGAAACACTAGTGTACTGACATTTCCAAACGTTATAAAATTGGTAGACCGGATTTTTACAGCTATTTTCATGACAATAAAAAGACGTGAACGGTTATGGAAGTCATTTCGGTAGGCGTTTATAAAATGATTATGTTGTTACAAAGTTTTGTTACGGGTCATGCCTTCTTAGTCTCTAATTCTGTTGTTTAGCAACCTTTCCAAAATGTTGTCTTATTATGTATGTCATTTTCTTCCAAAAAATATGTGAAATAGAAATGTTAATCCATTTACAAAAATCAATATCATAGTAGTGTGAACAAAGCAAAATTTATATAAAAAAACGCTCAAATAGTTTTAACGATCTCTCTAAACAGTATCCTAGATTCTATTGACAATGCAGAGGTACAAATCCGTCGCATGAATGACACTTTGCTACTAAACAAATGTCAATGACCAAACAGAATACCAACGTAACATAATATTTACAATGTAAAATGAAAACAAAATTCAGCGATGACACACAATTCCGATTAGAAATTTATCGCGGACCATTTCTACGCTGATTGCAGCTAACATTTCCGCATCCGGCAAGAGTCGAACAACACGTTTTGGTTCAGATAAAAGCTTGTAAAGCCGGGAACATATTTAGGACGGTAAACAGTGGCAGCTATAAACTTTGTTTGGACGAACGCCAGCGCCGATCGCCGCTCTAGGATACGATGAAACTGTATCTGTTCCACGGTGATATTGGTACATTTGTGAACACACCTCTTAAATTAGACGGCCTGACGGCCTTAGTGCTGAAAATCTAGTCCAATTTGAAATACACTAAGTATATAAATTGAATTGAGAAGAATTGTGTTCCTCTTTATAATTGAGTTATAAACATCCAGACATATTATTCAAATAAATCGTGAAATCCAATGAAAATTTAGTCATTTGAAAACCTATTTTAGAAAAATAAATAATACAATACGTACCTATTTCATCTTTAATTAAAGTCTTATTCAATGAACAACCAGAAGGTGGAAAATTGATCTAAGCGCGCCAAATTCAAATTGAACTCACTGTCAAATAAGTAACAAAGCATTGCATTAGTAAAGACCCTAAAACGCACTTCAATAAAACATCTTCTGTTCATTTCTAATCTTGTTATTAAACCCGCATTACTGTCGGTTCGCACAATGTTCAATCGTACTGGTTTCGTGGAAACTTGGCTGCTTAGTCGCTAAGCAATGTACTAATGACCGAGGATACGCGTCTGGAATTTTAATATAAACAAGCAATTATGTTTCAAACTTAAGTACAAATATATCAAGATTTCCTCTGACAAGACGAGCTCTGTTATTATGTTTGGCTTAATATAGGATCTAAATAAACCTCAGTATTTCATTGGATTTAGAATTGGAAGCTTGTTTGCAGTAGTACTTACATCCTCTTTATTTTCAACCTTTTTTTTAATAGAGATCTAACACAGTTATATAAATTTTCAATGGGCAATAAAAAGCTAATTATGAATAGTATTTTGTAAAAGTAATTTTATAGCAGCCGCGAATTACACGTGATTAAAGCTTTTTCGTAACAATACTACGAAAAAACTTAATTTTCCCACTACTCTCACTTAGTTCTTTCGTAATTACCTACATATGTAAGTACTCGTATATATTACAAATGTACACTTGGGAAAATTATGCGCATTATTACTAAACGTACACACAATCAAGCCTTAATTTTAAAACGCTTAAAATTTGACATTATTAGGTAAGAACACTATGATAAATAACAATATTTACTTTATTTAACACTTAACCCTGAGCGGCTTCTAAAATATGTTACAGCCATTTCAAACATAATCAAATGTAACTCAAGAAGCGAGATTGCGCCAGCGCAGCATATTCGTATTTACGTTCTAAACATAACTCGGATGAAAATATTCTGCTGGCAGAGTGATGATTACTGCTCGTAACTCGAAATACATTAACAGCCGCAGGACATCACTAGTGTATCATTACTAGCAGTTACACACGTTAAGGACTAAACACAAATTGAAATTAAAACTCTTAAAATACTTATAAGTTTTTACTTTACAGAGGATTGAAAAATTGAGTACCTATACAAAACTTTTTTTAAATATTTATTCAAATAATGATTCTAAATTAATCTTTTAGTAATATTTCTCAGCCTAGAGATTATACAAACTGTAAATTAATACACCAATATTTTTTATTTTGTAACTTAATTTATTATTGAAAGATTAACTCATCAAATTATTAGAATACTTAAAGTTCTTGAAACATAGATAGTCATCTAACAAGTCTAAAATATCGTTTACTTTCGTGTAATATTCGGCGTGTGTCACAGAGCCCTCACCCATAGTTTCCGACGTATTTTAAGTGAATTTCACGGTGTTCACGCGACGTTGTAAGTCGGCAGTTTTCACAGATTTCGGTAAGTCAGAGTTTCACTTTAAGTGGCACACGGCTGAGTAGTCCGACAAGTTCCACATGCGGCCATAAAGTGCGACTCCAGTCCCGTAATTGACAGACCATAGTGAGCACAAGAGCACGCGCAAAATAATGTAAGATTTCTCCGCTTACAATTCACTCGCTAGCTTAATAAGATCAATGTCAATACGAAGCATGTAAACTGGGATTATGCGTAATAAGTTCGAAATGCATTCGAAATTTCCATAAAAAAGTGAAAGTTCTTGTATAACTGTTTAAAAACAAAGTATAATAAAAACTCTGAAATACTACAACATTATAATTCTATGTAAATTATTTCCACGTTTCCCACGTAATTACAAGAATTACTCTCATAACAGAGCCTTCCTAAACAAGATTGGATTCGTGACTATCACTAAACGTGTAAACTAAATTTCTATAAGACATTGCACGTTTTGTTCTGTTTCCTGCTTGCACAATCGTCGTAAAATGGAGCCTGTGTAGTAAACTACCAAATATCGGCTCGTTAAAGGTTAAACGTGCAACAATGTAAGAATTGACTATAGTGAATTGGCAATAAATAATAATTACATCTTGTGAGGTTAAAAGCGTATAGAATATGTTATAGTAGGTATTTACACAGTTGCAGCTTAGTAGCAAATCACGTTGGAAAGCGAATATAAAGTACCGACGCTTTCCCCTTGGCATAGAACTGATGTCAATAGACATCACCGTTAAGGGTATTATCAATATTTATCAACAACTTCAATGTATTCGATATGTTCTCGATTCACATAATTTTATAGCTCATAAATCGAACGTTTTCGGAAACAAAATTACGACTTTCTAGTTGTAAAATCTCAAACGACACTAAACTAGTTGAGTAATAAGAAAACAAAAGAAGAATTTTGTTATATCACATTTGAGAACGAAATAGTCGCTAAAAAATATTAATAGTTAAGTAAAGTCTTATTACACTAGGGTCTGAAGTCTTCCGCGTATCATGATTTGCAAGAATATAATATTGTTATTCACGAATAGTGTTATTAATGTCACCGTGTATGTGCATCGATATCCGGCGAAAACCACAGGTGCCGGAACTTCGGGCTAATGACCGCGATCTTATCTGTTAACTGACCACTAAGTACAAAGAAACTGCAAAAAAACTATAACTACTGTTGGGTACTCTTAGAGCTTGAAACATCAAGATTAAACGACCATCTTCAGCTATCAGCTTATATTAAAATTTTACGCTCCTTAGTTGCGTAATATTTTGTAAATCCTGTGGTTTGCGGAGAGCAACCATCAAAACATAAGTAGCGCTTGATTGGATCATATTTTAAATATCTCCCAGGAGTTTTATAGATCATAAAAAATAAGCCCCCTAACCATATTTTCATCACGGAATAACTATTAAAATGATCCGTAAGCATATCCTATTTGATCCTCGATAAAATGATTGTGAAACGAATTATACGAAAGCTCCAAAATTCTAAATATGTATATTCAAATAATTCGAATGCGTCGTATACGCAACTCTACTTCTATTTTGTTATCAGCCTATTTAAATAGAGCAATGATAAGACACAAAAAATTACGATAAAAAGTTTATTTTATATGGCTATAAAAGAAGTTCCTTCCATATTCCCTGATATTGTAACTCACACCCTTAAATCTAATGAAAGTTTATTTTCAGTCTATCGTAATCGTCTTGATTTACGTTTATTGAGCTTGAATGTTCCCTAAAATCCAGGATTATCCCTTGAATGCATGTTCTCACGGCATGTTATCGGCTTCTTGGGGAATTCGGTTCAGTGACGATAAGCACGCACTTATCTGTCGCCGCAGACCACGACCGCGATTTATAAGCTGTTGTCGTTAGTGAGGGGACCTACTGTGTTAAATATCACAGAACTTCAGTACTTAATATTAAGCATTTTTTTTCTTAAGTGGTTTTAAGGTTATGTTCGACTCGGAAAATTTAAAAGCCCAGTATTTACATGGAACTTTAATAAAAATATTTCGTTTTAAAACAACTCTGGAATTCGGTAACGAAATACCGAGGACTGTTATTCGTGAGCAGTTACATATTTTTTGCAAAAGCTGTCCCCAAATAAATTTCTATTATGAAAACGACGATTAAAATTCCATAGCATGTATACAAGCCCGAATCGGATTCTCTTTGCATTCAACGTGGATGCACGGTGTGGGTAAAAGACGTGGTGCGATTGATAAATACCAGAGCCCATTGGCCTATTATGAATCGTTTACCTGTATCGCGAAGGCACATTATTTTATATTCCGTCAATGTTTGCAAGCCTCCTGCAACCGCATGACAACACAACGCATTTGATTTGCAGTATGTAATTGCGTTGATTACACATAAGGAGCTGTGCTTTATTAAGCAAGCGAGGAGTCATAATTCTAAAAATAACGAGGCTATGGAAGTTGAACTTAACATTCTACTAATCAAGTGTAGCAATGGAGTACTTGAGAACAAAACAGCTAGTATTGTTGTTCTAAGAACAAAACAGGGTAAGCAGGTCCATTATTATCAAGAGCATGGTGAAGAACAATGCGTTATGGAGCAGGTAGCGGGATACGGGCCCCCAAGACGTTGCGCACAAGACACGGCATGTGCAAGCGTGATTTTTGAAACACCCGGCCTGACATATGCCTTGGCTTTTTTATTACTATATATCTATCTACTACATTCGCAAAGATTGGCAACGATTTTATCGAAAATACTCACGATTTTTGTATTTTTTATAATGTCAGTAGCAATTACGTGAACATCAAAAATAAAAACAGTATTGTTAGTAACATTGTATACGAAACCGCAGTCAGCCGTTCAGTCACGCTACTACATCAGAATTTATCGAAATGTTCTAATATTGGAAACCCGATTAGTCTTACCGATCCCGACGACTAGAACTAATTCATTTGTAAACGAAAACAGATATAAATTTTTAACGATCGTAACTAGCAATCAAGATATAATAAATGTAACGGTGCAGTGAGAAAGGCAAAAGAAACTTCAAGTGAAATCATGATAAATGGCCGGCCACCCTTAAAGGTAAACATGAAAGTTGAAATAAAAAGTCTGATAAAGCTCTTTACTTCACGGCGATACCTGACAAGGATTCATCACCGCAGGTAACGGCATAGAAATTCAACGCGTCCGTCCTTGCCAATTGTTTTGGTTTAATTTGTATCTATGCAAAACAGATGACAGCAGCAGCTGTTCCAAAGCGACCATTGTACCGTGAATTTTAAAATGTGACACGCTAATTAAACATGTGTAGCATACATGTATGTGGTAGTCACCGCAAAGGGTGAGTGTCGTGACCGCCACACACTGGGGCAGCTATATTTAGGTTCCTCTTACACGGTAGCAAGCCAACGACGTGTGATACGATGCCTGGGCCACTGGAGGCAATCAATATATTGAGTGATTAATTGATTTATTACAGAACACTGCTCCGCAGGGCCACTGTCAACATTATCGGCTGACCTTATAATTTATGAAAGCTGACATTTACGTTGAAGACTTACTCACAAGAGGACTCATCTGATACTTTCGAAAACGTAAGCTTTGAAAAGTTCAGTAATTATATTGAATATGTTATCTCAGTTATGTAAGTTGCATAATAACACTTGTTTATTACGGTGTATTCTTTGCAATGTAGGCAATCTGATTATCATTAGTAAGTAGGTATACAACAGTATAAACTACATACAAACTGTTGGAAAATAGTCACTGAAAAAACCACGACGTGTAACACTTGACAAAAGCACGTAATGATTGCACAAAACAAGCACAATGACACGGTGGTTCATTGGGAGCAAACCGCAGAGTTCCTGCGCATTGTGGTGGCGCGTGGCTGCTGGCCAGCGGTAGCGGACACTGGTGTGGGACGCACCTCACACAATACGCGGCCGGAGAAGCGAGGCGCGACGTGCGCTCGACACGGACCGATGCCAACTGTTTACCAACGCGCCGCATCGCCCGGTGTGCACCCACCACTACCAGGGCTGCCACCGACCACGTGATGACTCAAATAAGGATGTTCCATTGTTTCCTTCAAACACTACTTTATGGACACATTTAAGCATTTAGGCATTCATAACTCACACTGACAATGGCAGCGGAAACAATCACCACCCACAATTAATTTAACTACTAACACTCGGATGAATCAAGCGAAATAACACCTTATAAGCTGCGTGAAACTTCATCAAAATTTCTAACTGCCAACGCATTTGACACGTTTTATAGACCGTCCATGATTTCAAATATTTTTATTTTAATATCCATATTAATATAAGCAGCCCTATGAAATCACAAAGCTTAGTTCCAAAAACTTGGCCATACACGATAAGCACTTAGATATGGTATCGCGTCGGAACTTGCAAGTAGGTGATTATCATCACTTCTAGTGGCTCATAGCGAGAACTATTACGTAGATATAAAGTACGCACTACGGGCACGTATTTTAAAAAGCGAAGCATTAAAAACAAATGCTCGTCAAATAACTGCCATTCGTAGATCTTTGACAGTCGTTAAGTCGGAAAGACAACCAGTCTTACTAAGGGGGTATCATATTACTCAGAACTGGGTTGTAGAGGCCAGTGAGGAAGTCGCTCCGTGTATAATACTGGTATTAAGCGGTCATCCGGTAGCAGACCCCATAGTTAGAATATGACTAGGCTGACGATGATTTCAAATGGCTATTGAATATGCAACATTTCCATTCAACACTCTAAAATAACGAAGCGAGAGATTTTTTGTTTGAACGCTCTCATCTCTGAAACTGCCAGTCGGATTTTGAAAATTCGTTTTGCATTCGATAGCCCAATTCTCGAGGAAGGATATTATTTATTGGCTATTTAATTTTAACATCACGTAACTTGCCTTTGCTGGAAAACTAGACAAGTGAAAGCGCGGGGCTCAGCTAGTCCACTAGAAAATATCACCAAGGATATTTTTATAATAACAAAGGACGATTATGGCTCTAATTTTAAGTTTAGAATGCGAGTTAAGGTAACATAAAGCACGTTGTACACATTCTATCTAACACTATTAATAATTATTAGACTTTATTTCGCTAAAATATACAGTGTGATCCCACCATTATGTTTATATGCAGCACGGTTAGTAGAAGATACGTAGCATTAAGTCGCTGTAAGGTCATACGCATAAGCTAATAAAGCTAGTGTCGGTTTACAACGAACGCTGCTAATAACAGTTCCATTATAACAGACTCAAAGATAACTGTTACATACAAACACTCGATTTGTACCTAATTGTATGAGATTCGTCTGCTTAATCACTTCACTAGTCACGCTAGGTTTTTGATTTTGATAATTAAAAAACAACCAAAATACAGATACAAAGGTTTATTCACCTCATTTGGGAATTCGGGAAAGCCGGTGCCCTGTAATTTATAAAACCAACAACTAGCCATAGATCTATCGAGGCAAAAAAACTAGTGTATGACCTAAATGTCGGCAAAAATGTTGATAATATAAATTCGCATACATAAAACACTTAATAAAAGTTAAAACCATTTCAGTGGAAGTGTGTTTAACATTCAGAATATAATGCTTTAATGTACCAACCTACTAATTCTCGAGTCCGAAGGGAGCTTAACATGCAAGAATACGCGCCGCGTGTTACTGGCTGGACACGTCGATTACTCCGACATCATTAAAATTTCACTTACACAAATTGACACTGATACAAACGGAACTAGGTCGCTCGTAACACGTAACAACGACAATTGACAACGATTTTCTTTTACTCGAGTACTCGAGTTAGCATATCGATATGATAGTACGTTTGAACACGATCGAATGTAACATCGATACATGTGTTCAACAGTAGCCCTTATCTGCTTGCAATAATAATTGAGCAATATATTCGAGATAATGCTCAAGTGCCGTTTTGAAATCGTTAAAACAGTCGCATTTTCCTATGTTTATATTAGATCGCTATCTTAATTAGCAATAGAATTATAAATTATCTGTTTTCAAATGTTAGTGTGAGCGTGTTTATACAAACGAATATTTACAGCTATCGCCGGAAGATGTAAGTAAACAAATCTCTTGATGGCTAAAATTAACGACAGCAGTGTTGAACTGTTGAAGCTTGTCTTTTGTGACGTCCGTTTAGTATGAAAAAGGAGAATTTTTATATGAATGTCGGGGATAGAACTGAGTCACGTTTTAAAAGAGGATCTGGCGAGTTTACACGCACGTGGATAAGCACGTCTTCAGATAAGAAATCAACGCGATATTATGTATTACGCCTTATATGTAGGCAGGCAAAGATTATATCTGGAGATAAGAAATAGCTGAGCTTTCAAATATGAACTTTGAGCGTGTTAACATTTTTATGGCAATACATTTTTGACGATGTAACGGCTACATAGTAGGTACATACTACAGGTAGGTATGGCTACAGGATCTAACAGCAAGCAAGAACCTTTTAAACGTTTTTTTTAAGTTTTTTTTATTAATAGAAAATATGCACGCAGTTTGTTGGACAATAGAGAAACTCATTTTCCATTAAGATTTCATACATAAAAATCAAACAATCGTAGTATCAAACGTCTATTAACGTATTGATAATATTTACACGCCACCTCGATCAGCAAAAATGCATTTTTACTAAATTATGTTCATCTCGCATGCTTGATTGCCGCTCATAATTACACATATTTACGTAGAAAAAGTATTGACATAAGTGCTACATACAAAAGCGAATGTTGAACGTGAAAGTTCCGAAATACCGACGTTACGAAGCTCAGTACGGCTGTGCCCTATTTTGTATGCGTGAAATGGTACATCTGCATTGCCGTTGAATGGGACTATAATCTTTTTTGGCACAACAGTTTAAAATCAAACCAAATCGGCCCATTACTATCCTATGGTTTTAAGAACTTAGTCGATTGAATTTTTTTACAGCACAGAGTTCGAAATTTAAGAATTCAAAAAATATAACGTAATAATTTATATATTAAATTTCATTTTTTTCTTCGCTTGTTTTTTTAATTAATATTTTATTTAATAAATATTTTATTTTGAATCATCGCATTGCATAATTATTATTATAATAAAATTTAAATACTGGAATCAACGCGAACATGCGTTTACCTTATGAGGTTTGACAGTTTCGACCACCCGTATGAACGTTAATTCCCGTGACGTAATTTTATTATACACGAAAGTATTGCTTCTAAGTTTGGTACATACTCATGAAAAATAAGTATTCAAAGCTATTTCAAAAACAAATATATCACGACAACGGTAATGGGCCTACCAAGAACCGTTTAACGGTCCTTTGAAAATGCTATTTATTGTAAATTCTCCATATAAATGTATGTTTTACTACAAACTGTTCCAAGACTCCCACACTTCGTATGCGTACAGAATCGTTAATATGCGTGCACTATGCTTTATAGAGAAAATTTTAAATATCGACTGTATAACGATTCTCAGAAGAAATGTACGGAGACTTGTTTAAGATTTACATTAGAAGACGTGCGTTGCATAAATGATACTTAAGTTAATTAGCCATGCATTAATGGCAGCAGTATTCAATAATAATTATGTATTTATTAAAAACTTTGCCAAACCGTAATACAATTTTGTAATATTATTTGTTCATAGCCACTTAACAAAACATAAGAGCTTTATAAGTCGTAACAGCTTTAAATTGAGATTAATTTTCTGATTTTTTTATTGTATAGCAACTAACCTACTGGATTGTAAGTCTAAGGCACAGTACATTGATCTTGAGTTAACATTAACAAACATTTGAAACTATTAGTTAGCATATTTAACCATTGGTTGAGTTAACTCGGGACCAAAAAAATGGGCCTTTGTGAAATAAACAAATAATTTGTTAAGGGCCCGTGACCTGAAGAGCGACTCGCAAGAGTAAATTACAGAGAGCTAAGTGCTTCACCACTGCGTAAAACAGGCCATCAGATAAGCCACGAATTTATATTACAACTTTATAAAAGCGAATGAGTGTAGCTCAGCTACTTATACGTAGGTAGAACAAAGTAGGTGTTGTTACAGAGACGGCAGGTTTAATAAAAACTGTTAACTTATTAAAGTATCGTACTTATCGTTAACTAAAAACTTTAGACGAATTCAAAAGTTTTTTCAGCCAATTAGTGTAAATAGATGCTTGAGTTAAAATGACTTAACATGCACATTCCCAAAATGAAATTTCTATAAAAAATTACTAACAACAAACACTAATAATTTTTTTCAAGAAATTCTATATTTCTCTGTTTACATAAACCCGGTCAGTAAACCTGTAAACTCCGTACTAAATAACTCGGTAATCAGAGGCACATCTACACGACCCCGTATACCGTTCACAACGGTGCTAACATATTGACATCGTGACATAATCACAACAGGTTTATAACCTTATATCAATAGAGTTGTTGATGCATCGGTAACGGTCGGTGACGCCACACTGACACAACCACCCGAAACATCAACACCCTTTTAAAAATAACTTTTTAATGTTAGTATCCGGTGTATACAAAGGTAGAGTAGGGTTAAGTTGTGAACAAGAAAAATCACAACGAAAATAAAAGGGTTTGTTATAATGTTATTGTTGTTTTCTTATTATTCTCGTCATTAACAAAATTACTTAAACAATTAATGTGACATTTGCGTAAAGCAAGTCTTTGTTATCATGTTACTAGTTTATTATTCTTAATCTTTAGCAGAAGATCTCATTATACATCTTAATGGTAATAAAAAACATCGTTTTATTGGTAGAGGTCGCGAAAACATCAGTTCTGCATTTAAAATTAAAATAAAACTTGATTTCTAACTCGTATCACGACACCGAGCGTCGTAAATGTAAATGCGCTTCTGAACACCTCAAGAAATACAAGCTTGATGTTGTAACCTTTTATAATTATCACAGCTCAGTGGGCTGTACATGTGTGTAATGAAGCAGCTATAAAGTGCAAGTTAAGATTTTCCCAGGCCGAAAAACAGGCAGGTCTTGTTTGCGGTCAAAACTCGCGTCAGCTTGAAGGCTGGGCAATCTGACCGCGTTACCTTTTGCTGAGATATAGTGCATTTGTTTTCACAGTCACGGACCACGGTAACATCCGGCACCGGTCGCCGGACTCGCCGGACCGACACACGATACAAAGAGCTTTAATTACATCACTAAAGTAACCCACTACAGCTTCCAATATGTCAACTATTATTATTTATTAACATAATATGTATAGTAGTTTGCATTGCACACTCCATTACAATGAAATTAAAAAGATATAAGAATTTGTTTTAAATTAAAACGGTGTTGAAGAAAGTTAACTACATACCAAATTAAGGCTTCGTTTAAATATGTTTTTTGTTATGACATCATAATGTTGTTTGTAATCTCGCATGTTTCATAGCCTCAAAAATGTAAATTCGTCCACACTTAGTGCTTGATATAATATTAACAGTAATCTATGGAAAAGGAGTGGAATGTACCTACTTTTACTTTTTATTATTGTATAACCAGATGTAAGACATATTGTACAATTGTTAGTTTCCCCAATGAAGTAAAAAATTAAGTGAAATTTAAGCGTGTGAAAAGCAATCACATAAAATTCAGACAAATATAAACGTCACAGTTTTACGGGTTGCTCGTATATATATACTTATAACACCTATACCATTTTTAATATTTGTAACGAGTATTGTGCAAAAGAGCGTAAAACAGTAAAATTAAGATAAGCCATCTGATTAATGCAGTCTAATTACCAAATGGTCAAATTAAAATTTTAACTGGATTCGCACCAAGTGCGCGAGATGAGATCGTTAAGACCTTTGTTTAGAGAGCGTTAAAAGATAAGGAAAAAGGTAGCAGTCCAGTACCTGTATGTTGAACTCACTTACCGTATAATTTTCCACAATAAATACGTAATTAATCGACACTTACCTGTAACAAAATGATTACATAATTAGTGAAAGCACTTAATAAAGAAAGTCTTGATGTATTCATGACTCCTCAAGGCAAGCCTATTAAAATATTTCCATAATATGGAATAACAAGCATTCACGAACGTAATTAAAAGTTGGTACCTGTTGAGAGTAACAAGGTAAGGTCGAGTATGTCGATTAAGCTCGACTGGCTTCAGCATTACGATGTTTACATATAAATAGTGACAGATGCAACTGTACTTACAGGTAAAGCAAAGACAGAATACGAAATGTTCGTTGGGACAAAAGGCAAGGATTAATGCAAACGGCCTCCTAGTATAAGATCCCTAATACAACGACCTTCACCGAGATGCTTATTTGATGAAACGTATTTTATATTTAATTTAATATGTCAATAAATATAATCCATATGGGTTGCCTAGCAAATTTCAGTCCAGATTATGTTTAATTAATAATTAAAAAAAATTTTTTTTTTGAAAATTTCAACGGTATGTTTATTAGATAAATTCTATACCAATCGAAAGTATGAAGCCCATAGATAATGCAAACGTTAGGTTGCCTATTCTTTTCCGGTCACAACTATCGGGTTGCCAGGTATAAACAGGTAAATTAGTACTAGCATTTTGCAACGGTCTGTTTATTGAATGAAATTGAAATGAAATTAAAGATTATCTTATTCTGAACACGGTGGTATAGGGTTGCCTGCGAAAAATCAGTCCAGAATTGCGGTTGTCGAATTTTAAAAAGTAAAATATTGCTCCCGAACTGCATACATTACCGTGTTAGTAGTTCGGGAGCAAACTTTCAGGGCTATCTTGTGTTAGTTTAGTTCTTTTTGTTTTAATAAATATAAAATAATTTTATTAAAATGGGTGCCAAGAAACCAAGATGGCGTCGACGACAATTTGCAATTTTTTCTTCATGGGTGTCATTTTCATGGTTCCCAAGGTCGCTAAAAACGATTATGGGGTCGAAATTAGAATGCAAGATGGCGCCGAGAACAATATGTTTTTTTTTTGTGATTAGTGTTATTTTTAAGATTTGCGAGGTCGCTGAAAATAAAAAACAATATTTTTTTAAACATTTCACCGGTATGATTGTTAGATAGATTCTATACCAATCGAAAGTATAAAGCCCATAGAATATGCAAACGTTAGGTTGCCTATTCTTTTCCGGTCACAATTATCGGGTTGCAAGGTATAAACAGGTAAATCTGTACTAGCATTTTGCAACGGTCTGTTTATATTATTTTTTATATATTTTTTTTTTATTTTTTTTTAGGTAAATTATTATATTTTGTAATTACTAACATAGTTCTTAAGCAATTGTACTAACACACTATGAGCCGTGTGATGCTTGAAAATAAAATATTTTTATTTATTTTTTTTATTTATTGAATGAAATTTAAATGAAATTAAAGATTATTTTATTCTGAACACGGTGGTATAGGGTTGTCTGCGAAAAACCAGTCCAGAATTGCACTCTCTTTCTTTAAGTGGGCGCACTTAAAGAAAGAGAGTGCGCATGCTATTTGGGCTTGGAAAAGAAAAGGATATCGATAGACTCGTATATACTATGCATCATCACAGTATAAAAACATACAGTAGGACGACGCCTTTGATCTCCTTGTAAATGCCGACAGTGTGTAGAAATAGTCGCAACAGCCAGGGTTGTCTCAAAATAACAATATTTATTTTTATCAACATTATTTAATAATTATTATTTAATAATAATGTTGATTAAAAATAAATTTAAAAAAATATATAATAAAAAAAATCGAATTTTTTTTTGATCAACATTAACTTTAACTTAATATTAACTTAATAGTTATTATTTAATAATAATGTTTATCTAAAATAAATAAAAAAATATTGTTACAATAATTAACAATAGCGAGATACACAATTTGTAACACAGTAACTATTATGCAAATGTGCTTCGTCTATGGTCTCACATGCAAAAATATACAATTCTAGATTGAGATTGAGACGAACACATGTAATTTCATGTAGGTAGAGAAATGTCCTTTATCTTGGATCAGGAACACTTGCGCGATAGACATTTCCGCGAAAGCTAGACCACATTTATATTTTGAGCGACCTCGTAAATCTTAAAAATAACACTAATCACAAAAAATGCATATTTTTCTCGGCGCCATCTTGCATTCTAATTTCGACCCCATAATCGTTTTTAGCGACCTTGGGAACCATGAAAATGACACCCATGAAGAAAAAATTGCAAATTGTCGTCGACGCCATCTTGGTTTCTTGCCACCCATTTTAATAAAATTATTTTATATTTATTAAAACAAAAAGAACTAAACTAACACAAGATAGCCCTGAAAGTTTGCTCCCGAACTACTAACACGGTAATGTATGCAGTTCGGGAGCAATATTTTACTTTTTAAAATTCGACAACCGCAATTCTGGACTGATTTTTCGCAGGCAACCCTATACCACCGTGTTCAGAATAAAATAATCTTTAATTTCATTTCAATTTCATTCAATAAACAGACCGTTGCAAAATGCTAGTACTAATTTACCTGTTTATACCTGGCAACCCGATAGTTGTGACCGGAAAAGAATAGGCAACCTAACGTTTGCATTATCTATGGGCTTCATACTTTCGATTGGTATAGAATTTATCTAATAAACATACCGTTGAAATTTTCAAAAAAAAATTTTTTTTTAATTATTAATTAAACATAATCTGGACTGAAATTTGCTAGGCAACCCATATGGATTATATTTATTGACATATTAAATTAAATATAAAATACGTTTCATCAAATAAGCATCTCGGTGAAGGTCGTTGTATTAGGGATCTTAGACCATCCGCAATGAGGTGACTCACTAACGAGCACTCCGCTGATTCATTGTTTTCATCGCAATAATGAAAAGTTATATAATTTGCTTCGAGCCTTCCTAGACATTCGCACTGCCTACGTAGTCTACCTACAATCATACCTTACTTGAAAAGGCAGCATTAGTACCGACTGGCTTAAAGCGGAATTTTCTTTTAAGAAAAGTCCTTGGGTTAGATGGTAGATATGGATTATGGAATATGTATATTTTCCACGAGAGGCTTTTTAAACATTCTCCTTACAGCAGCCGGATGCTGTATTCCCGAAACCAAGGTATCTCATTACTTGCGATATTTAAAATGCATGAGCAAAAGATCGCTAATCGAAGTCGCATCCTGTTACCCCCAGCTGTGCCGCCTCCCATATGTCGCGGTCCTGTACCATTGTGCAGATATACAACAAAACACGACCTACGCTGATAGTAACATGCTGTCGCCATCTGATGAGGATAATTGTAATTACATGTTGATTACATTTTGACTGCGGTAGACTTCTGTGGGTTGTTTCTATCTCTATCTTTTAACAGTCGTTTAAATGAAGTGCGAAAGTGACAGACATAATGATAGGTATATTAAGCCAAATAAAACTATAAAAAAAACTACAAAACTTGAAGACCTACGATACTAAACCACAGCTATTCAATTTATGATATGGGTAATTAAATTCAGTGTCTGGAGTAAATATATCAATCATCTGTAGACATTTTTTAGATCAAGGTTAAATCTTCTCTCTAGCAATTTGAATTTCTCTCTACAAATCTCTTCGTCAATCCTTTAACGGCTAACATAAAATCATACGATGTGTTTACATAATGTAACTTTTAAATGTCGAATAACACCATTTAAGGCAAGGAATAATATGGACCATGGGCTCGAATGGACACCAAACGATCTGCACTCTTTCTTCGAGGGTACAAGAGAAATCGGTTTTCCGTATTCAAGGAAAGAACGCACGGAATTGCTTCTGAGAGCTTAGCTAGTTCAATAAAAACTATGGAGAATTTAGTAATGACGGCCTTCAGAGCGTAACTAGTTTTTTTATGTGGAAGCAGCTCTCGCTTCCAGTGCCACAGTAGGAGGTGGTTTCTTTACAGGCTCACATATATGGAGTGGACTCGGACTTGGGAAGTGGATATCGGAAGAACAGGGACAACTTAGAAAAGCTTTTTGTTTGTAAATTGTTGTAGTAAACGCTATAATGGTTTTCCAATATGGATGGTATATTATAATAAACTTAAATACAAATCTTTCTAAAATAATAATACCTCCTAGGCAGTAAAGCTTAAAATAATGACAGTCAATTTCGAAGAAAGCTTTTGTAGTGATATGACAGTGTTTTTCAAAGAAAGTAGGTACGTAGTAACCGCAAAGAGACAAAACATTGAATTAGTAGCACTAATCATTTTATTACTCATGAGTCAGTTCTTAGAAAACGGATGTGTTAATTTGACACAATTTGAACACAATGGCAGGAGACGCTTTATCCGTGACGCGGTTCTGGACATGGTCATTGAATTTTTGCGATTCTCTCATTGGATCGAGATGGAAACTTGAGAACCACTCAACCGAAAACTAAGGTCAACGGCGACTGACGAGAAAACTACAAATAATCTCTAAACACTCTATGAGTGAAATATTGAAGAGTTAAATCAACTTGTCATTTTCAGATGTAATAACGTAGGAATCTTTAATTGCAATATGTCGCTACTTACAAATTTCTCTAACAATATTTTTATGTACAGCTAACTCTGTCTAATAGGACCGGATGCACTAGAAACTGTTGGCCTCATAAACTAATATGCAAACCTTCGAAGGGACATCAGTTATTGTTGATTCTGATATGCATAAATACGTGTAGTTTGGTCCCGAAGGAGGCAAGCGGAGACGATGGCCTCGTATGTGGGTCAGACCTGTATACAGGCTACCATTGTAACTAGCGTGAACGACACATGTGCAAACAAAGCTCGCACGACATGTGTTCTTATTTTAGACTTTACTAACTGGGCTGTCTTATTAAATTTTAAAACTGATGACGTCCGAAAACGGCCTTCTAATAAAAATAAATACAATACAATGTCAAGAGTGATGAATGTTAAACTTTTGTTTACGAATGTAAACGACTGAATTTCACATTTACAAATATATTAAAATAATGTTACAATGTAACGAGTTATTATATTATTCTGTATGTGTAAAATCTTTGGGCCTTTCAAACAGATATTACCAAACATTATAATATTTTTCATTACAGTCAATTTATGTGTATTAAAGTGCGGGAACATATGATTGTTATGTCTAAATGCGCAGTTATTAGCGGATTTACGTAAAGTCATGGAAACTATGCCGTGGGAGCCATATTGTCTAGCAGTGGGCAACGCGTAGTGTCAGTTTCTTTATAGTCAGCGCATTGTTAAGTGGTACCTAAAGATTACCTCCTCGCGTTGCCAACTGATGTCCTTTCACGATTTTTACTGGGAACAATGACAATTGTGTCCGAATAAGGTTGGAATGAGGCGAGTAAGCTCAGAGGTATTATTAGCGGATGTGGGTTTAAGGACAACGCACGATAAAAAGAAACATAGTTTAACCAGTACCTACTTAGTTGTCTATTACATTCAAATTAAATGTTAATGAAACGTCTAATTAAATTAATTTTCCCCACTAAATGAAATTCAAGGATATTTATATGGAAAAGGTGTCGATGCATATCCTTACAATATGACAATTACAATATACATTTTCTTTAAACCATCCTCAATTGCCAGGAACATCTTTGTAATAAATATACATAAAGCAGGTAGGTACAGTCGAAATTAAGCGGCGCGCGGCGGTAGCGTCGGACTTGCGATCAAGTGGTTTCGGTTCGAATCCCACCCATTAATTAAACTACCGACCTGAACCCATTCGTAACACAAGCATCTTAGCTTAGCACGAGGGGTTAACAAGAACACTAGTAATGTGCGAGCCACGTTGCTAGTAACCTTTAAAAAAAAGATCTTTTTTTGTCGTTGGCTAACAAGTTATGCAATTTTTAAAAATTATTCTTAAATACAAATCAATTTATTATCTCGAGGTGTTTGAGTGATGTCGCAAGGGCTTCGTTTGTTGTTAAACCGTGGGTCACGAGCGTAGAGTCACCAGAAATGTAACAAAGATTGACCTCATTCAGAGAGCGGCAACGTTTGATGCGGTCGGTATAGTAAACACAATGGCATGAATCATATTTTCCCACAAATGAAGTCCGAGAGAAGGCATTGGCCATGTCATTATAAAAAGCATAAACTGTCATGGCGCTGTTTTTATGCATTGTACTAATATTGTTCAAATTTGTTCTAGCTTGATTGTTCTGTAGCTCACCAGTATCTAGGTGCATATTACACAGACTAAACTTTAAAAAAAAATTTGAAGCTTATTATTTATCAAGGTAAGTACCTACTACTAGAATAAAAGTTGTCATTTAACGAACTACAAGCTAAACAAGCACCATTTAAAGTTCCATGAAAAGATATTCAAAACACTTAAGAACTAAATTAATACGAACGTAATCCAATCATACCCCTTTACAATTTGTGTATTAATTAAATAATAGGTACATGTTTCATAAAAATTATTATACCTACATCAACTCATAGTTACATACAAACATAGTCACCATACATACTAAACAGTTTAAATAGGAGTCAAAACTATTCCTGTTTGGAATATCGCTGGCGAAGAATAGTGCTGCCATCTATCGTCGAATAGCAAAAATACTTACATGCACGTAACGCGTCAAGAGATGGCGGCAGCGTTGCAGAACTACCTCCCTGCATCGCCGCCAGAGCGGAGTACGACTCTCGATCACATGGTAAAACTTCGCTGTATTTTCTCTTTCTGTGTATAATCGCCTTCCACATATTAAACTTTGAACGTTTTTCCCTTTGTAGACTCATTTACATTATCTTTTACACACTTTTTGTAAAACAAAACACCACTCACTGAATTTGTACTTTACGAATTATCGACGAGACATTTCTGATTTTAAAATAAAAATATTTGTTAATTGTTTAGCTGTCAGAAAGTTCCTGTTGTAAATTGCATGTGTGTTGTGAGTTCAAGGGTCGAGTGAATAGATGCCGACAATTGGCGTGTAAATCACTAGCATTACGACAACGATGTAACAAGATAACGATAGTGAATGAAGATAGGGGCGCTGCCCTCAAGTGTCCCTCTTCGCATCATTGTGGTATGCGTGGTATGTAACGCAACTTTAAAAGCAATTTGTCTGCATCATCCGACGAGCAAAATTTAAGTATCAAATATTTTTAAACGTGTATTTATATCATTATTTGATCATCGTACTTTATTCAATAATAATTAATTTAATTCATAATCATCATCACATTAATGGTGAATTACTTACTTAATACAAGCCATCATACTAAAACCTGTGGTATTCAACTTGTATAAGTACTTACACATTTAATATACTTTATTAAATATTGAAATTTAAGCGATTTTGTTAAAAGAAATGCATATCCATGTTACAAAAATTACGTAAAAGTGGAAATTATTTATAAATACACAAGAACTAAATACATAATAGTCCATAAACCCATTTACACAATTTATCGACTGCTATTAACTGAAATCAAACGTTTATAATTTCTATATTAATAAATAAATCGAGTCGTGTCTTGCAAATACAGTACGTACTTAATTAGTCGTTATATTATTTAATTACAAGCATACTTCTACTTAATAACAACTCAATTAATCTTTAAACGCACACTTATTACTCAAATAACGATCCGTTAATTAAATAATCAATAGTTTCTCAACTACTGTTATATTTCAAACAATTTGGATTTTTGGACAAAACTTTCTACCACTGTTGAAGAATGAAGCAAGTTGGTTATGACGTGTGTAATGACGTCATACTCAAAATCCCTTAAGTGGCTTAAAATATTTATGGCAGTGTTATCAGGACGAATAACGGGCTTCAGACATTCCGGGACAATTTGTGGACGTGTAGGGTATCCTGATTTAGGTTCTTTATGGCTCTTGAGATTAAGTACAATACACACCGTAGGTGTATATTATACTGCATATTAGTCACGGTATTAATGTCAAATCAAATGTTTGTAAAATCTCAAATAGTAGTTTTTATTAGTTACAACTATAGCTTATTCTTGGTTAGCAGTAGTATCAAATTCAATTGTTGTAAAATTAAACGTAATACACATTTAACTTAAGCAGCAGATAATTTATAATTTATAAAATTTAATTGGTAATTATTAATGACTTTTCTTTGAATATTTACTTATGATAAACATAAACCAGTATCCTTCTAGGAAACGCACAGTAGCCAATGGGAAAGCTCGACCTGTCTGCGGCCCGACTTGAACTGGATCTTATAACTGTCCGTGACACTTAAAACAATAAAATCACAGGTGCACGCTTTGAATTACAATTAATAATAATTAACAATAACGACGTCCTGTTTGGAAAAAATGGCACGCCCTACATATCATATTCATTTGTTTTTTAAAGGCACCACAAATAGGGGCAGCTTCGCCTAGTAGTTCAATGGTCAGATTCATATAGGTACACAAGGCAGCACACCTACTTAGTTCTTTATTTCTTTCGTGGGTAATATAGGTAAGAGTATTTCTCAAACAAATACAACTTACTTTACAAACACCATTTTGATCTAGGGCGCTGATCATTGCCCATTACTTCTGTTTATGACAAGGGACCTTTGAAATGCAATGGATACACACATACTGATATTTTTAATGATAAGCAAAAAATAAAAAATAAAAGGCTTGTTAAATCTCTATAAGACCTCAGATTCCCGGCCAAGTAAAGACCTTCACTCAATCCGATAAGATATTATCATCAATGTATTCACAGGATTATTTTGGTTTCAAATATCGCAGCAACAATTGAATTCGCGAAAATTTTTAACAGAAAATATAATTAATTTAAGATGCTTTACGATTAGACAAACAATACAGGGAATGTTTACAAACTATTGTTAATGAATTAACAATGGTGAGAATACAGTATAGTTGAATAGATGTGACATTCAATCTAATTTTATTTAAATATTTTCTATTGTGCACTCTATCAACACAAAACAGTTGTGAAAATAGTTACAGTTTAGTTTGACAATAAAAATAATGTTGGCTGAATGTGCACGTTCAGCTTATGAAATTGTAAAAGTTTTCTTAACGAGTCGGAAAAAACTAGGTGCGTAGCGTGTCCCAACCTCCTTGGTGAGGCATGACGAAGCTCGGTGCAATACCATAACTAATTGCGTACTCTTTGTCTCAATCCGCCATTGTACTGACACCGAAACTAGCAGCGACGTCAGAGGGACCGTTTGCATACAATACCGCAAACTATTAAAGATGAGTCAACGGTACTGAACCTACTCTTGTCCCTGTACATGAAGGCTTTGCATCAGCAATTGATTTTAAATTTATGAGTAACCAGTGTCGAGTGAAGTTTTATTTCATAGGCCCCATTTTAAAGTCACATTAGGTACTTTATTATTTAATGAAATCCATCTATGGAATTTCAAATTCAAAGGAGAAAACAGAAAACTTGTGTTAAAGATCTATACAAAGACATAGGTGTTGAGGCTTCAAATTGCAATATACATATTATTTTATTAAGTCTATAAAGTTTTTAGTACTTTTATTGCATATTAATATAAACTTTCAACTTTCACAGACCATCAACTACCTACTTACTTGATTTTGCGTCTTATTATTATTTAACTAAACGTCCGTTAATGCCAACGAACCCAAAAACAATCGTCTGATATTGAAATTAATAAGACATTATTCTTATTGAGCGTGTCGATACTGATAAGTTGTTTACCAACGCATTGATATCGTAGTACACTAGAGTGGGTCTGTAATTGATCTCACGACACCTAGCTATCTATGTAGTGAGTGATAACCTACCACAGTGCCGCCATCCACGTCCGCATTGCTTAAACAGATTTATTCCGTTCTAATACCAATAACTAATACCACTGGTATTTGTTTCAACAATATTTATTTTCTATTCCGAACGGATACCAATCTTAAAATAATTAAATTTAATGTGCGAACGAATACCAACAACTTGAATTTGGTACAGTCAGCTCAGTCAAACCTAATCAAATTATTGTTATATTAATATAAATAATTCTAAAACTTTCTAAATACACGACATTCCAATATTTTTACAAACACAAAGATAGTTATGCCACAGAACAGAGAAAAACAGGTTTATGTGAATCATCTTGCAATTTTTTTTACCTGCGCGAAATTTCTGAGATATTTTGTAATTTTAGATTGTAAGTAAATTGTTCTTGTTTTGTTTTTTTTTTGCAACAAAGATATTATGCACATGCACTAGGAGGAACTAAAATTATAATAATTTTGATTATTAGACATATTTTATTATTGAGCTAGACGTTTGTTAATATTTTTACAAACGTCTAAAAGTTAATATTATTTTTTGGATTAAGATACTCTTTTTTTTTAATTAAAAGTCTTACAATTTCATACAAAGCATTTTCACTGACTGTACCTTATATCCTTAAACTTGTTTTGGTATTAGTTTAAAACAATGGTACCCGTTCGGAATAGAAAATAAATATGAATGAAACAAATACCAGTGGTATTAGTTGTTGGTATTAGAACGGAATAAATCCTTAAACAAATATATAAAATAGCAAATGCATTTGTCAAATAAATGTCGAGAAATTCGCGCAAAGTAATTAAACAGTTCGCTCTTATTCGTGTGGTTTTATTTTTATCGGTCCTTGTAACACATTTAAATAAAGCCTGTAAACGTGAATGTGTGTATGAAGCAGATTGATTGTTAGTGTATTCTTTCTTCTCGAAATAATGTTCTCAAAGTATATTAAACAACGATGAAGTCTAAAATAACGAATTTAAATCAGAGTAATGCAGAAACCTAGTTCGTTATTGTTTTATTTGTGTAGAGAAAGACTTGTCGACTCTTTAAATTGCCTAAAATTATTATTAACTTACAATTTTGACTTATCATCAGGTGGTATAACGTATGCACGGAAAGATTTATTATTACCAATCGTAAAGTATCTCGCCTTCGCAAAAGACGAATCCTATCCATCCATCCCACACAACACGTAGGTACCACAAGTGGTGTGAGCAAGGGCGGATCCAGCTTTGGTGCCGGGGGGGGGTCACATAGTCGTGGTCAAGACACAAGAACTTATAATTTAATTTTGATTATAATAGATACAAGTATATTTAAATAACAAAATAAATTTTTCTTTTACGTCTTCTCCCGAAACGCGTTATCACTTCATCTACCTACTTCAATGGGTACGTTTTTATGGACGTGGAGAAGTGCCAGTCCGGTTAGACGTTCTTCAACCATAGAAGCTCTTAGCCACGATTTGATTTTTCGTAACGTGGAGAAAGATCTTTCCGCTGTCGCTACACTAACAGGTAGTGTAGCCATAATACATAAAAATTTACTTATATTAGGATACATCTCAACATCGCAATTTAAAATAAGGTCAGAAATCGACTGCGGTATGTTCTGACTCCGCTGCCACTTCACCATCCAAACCAAAAATATTCGTTTACAACGACAGAAACCACTTTACTTTTTGAAGTGAAACATCTATAGCCGCACGTAAAACCGATTTCTGGCGTGGCGACGCTTGCCGTGGCAACGCGTCGCCACGCTATATGATGGTATATAATTATATGTACAGTCTATATGCGCCATGCGCAATCGACACATCGATCGAAATTAGAACCCGTGATGGCGCCGAGGAAAATATGCTAATTTTTCGTCATGGATGTCATTTTCATGGTTCCTGAGGTCGCCGAAAACGATTATGGGGTCGAAATTAAAACCCAGGACGGCGCCGAGGAAAATTTGTTAATTTTTCGTCATGGGTGTCATTTTCATGGTTCCTGAGGTAGCTAAAAACTATTATGGGGTCGAAATTAAAACCCAAGATGGCGCCGTGGAAAATTTGCTAATTTTTCGTCATGGGTGTCATTTTCATGGTTCCTGAGGTCGCTGAAAACGATTATGGGGTCGAAATTAGAACCCAAGATGGCGCCGAGGAAAATTTGCTAATTTTTCGTCATGGGTGTCATTTTCATGGTTCCTGTGGTCGCTAAAACGATTATGGGGTCGAAATTAGAACCCAAGATGGCGCCGAGGAAAATATGCAAATTTTTGATGTGAAACATCTATAGCCGCACGTAAAACCAAAATTTTAATTTGAAATAAATTCGTAAATTTTTGTATTTTATGAAAATAAATGTTTATTCAATAAATAGTCATCGTTATCTGGAAAAAAAATCGTAATATTTTATTTTATCATTATGAGTTATGACATATTTAGTTCCTATCACAATCTGTTCTTTTCTGCATATTACTTTTACAAAATAATGTCGATGTTTCGTCCCGTGACGGCTCACATTTTTTACTAAAGTAGTCATTCCGATTGAGGTTACGTCTAGTGTCACTACTACGGCAAGTGTCACACGAAATGTGACATATATGAAAGGTGGCGGTGGCGCGGTAAAATTCAAATTTTCGATGCGTTTGATCCCGAGTCATGCGTTTGCCGTCAAACAAATTATTAGGTATATTAAATTAATTAAATATTGAAAGTACTTAAATAGATTCTATATAAAATCAGTAGGTATGTTTAACAATTTTACTTAGTGTTTCACCTAGGACCTGAACCCAGCCCAGGGGGGGGTCATGACCCCCATGACCCCCCCCCTGGATCCGCCCTTGGGTGTGAGATACGAAAAAAGACTATATTTTATTTAACATAGGGTTGAATTTAATGTTAAAGTGTAGCCAGTCAAAATCGTCGACTTTACTGTACTTATAAAAAGCATTGATTCATCTAATAATAACAAACTCGTCTTTAAAAGTTTCATCATCATCATCTCGCTGACGTTTTCCACCTACTCAAGTCTTGGAAACTGCATACGAAATCCAAGATGGTTGCAAATACTTAAAAATAGACATACAGTAGCAGCAGTTAGCTGTAATAGCTTACGTTGATTGGCCATAAATGCTACTACTGGATACTAAAATTCTTGAAAATACATTCAAAGGTAAGTCTTGTGATATACCTACCTGTAGGCTGTAGGCTCGATACTTGATTTTCATTTGCTTTAAGTACCTACCTACATATGGCATAGATTTGTAGTAGGCATCTACCTACCCCTACAACCAAAGCAATAGTGTTAAGCTGCGTAGTCTTAAAGACATAGGTACCTACTACATATAAATAACTAATTAAGGTTTTTAAATTAATGACAAAATAAGAAATGCTTAGAATATAAAAATGCAAAAGGGGAATCTTGGACCGCGGTCCCGGTTCCAAACGACACCGACCCAGAATGCTAGAAACGATACACTTTTTGTAAAATTGTTTTGTACGATTGTAATTGACACGATATTTTACAAAAATAATCCTATTACCCATGTAATAATATTCTATAGTAATAACGCCTGTTTACTGTAGTTTTATTTTCATGTAATTAACATGCATATGCAAGATAATAATAGAATCGTCTGAACAATTAAATGACAAGTTTTGTTTTTCAACACATCCTATGTTTACTACGTTGTCGTTTGTAGTATTTTAAAGAGGATTTTTCACGAATTAAAATAATGTTTGAATAACTTTCTGGCTTTTCAAAATACCAAAAATTTTAACATTGGCTAACACGTCTACTAAGTAAGGCAACATAGACTTGCAGTGAAATATAATATCTTAATTATAGTCAAATAAACATAGACTGGACACTAAATAGGCACCGTCTCTACTTAAAAATAGTTAACAACGATTGATTAAAATTCCATTAACAAGTTACGAGCATAACTTATGTTTTTTTTTATCTAGTCTTTGCTGCTCTACTTCTGTGGCAAAGGTCTCCCCCAAGTCCTTCCATTTAACGTTATCCCGCGCCAAATTAATGATAAATTAAAAATAAAATAACTTATGATTACTTTCTTAAAACTTTAGTCAAAGCTATCTTTGCAAACACATTATCTGAAGCACAGGTTCAAATATTATAATCAGCATCATCTAAACTATACATTATTAGGATAGATATCTACGTGGTATAATGCTAATGTTAGTAATTACTGCTATTAGCGTCATATCCCTGCAATAACCTTGTATTAGTCATCGAATAGTGCGCGCAAATCACCAACAGATGGCGCTGTGCCAACACCATTGTTTACTTTACCGATAACTATAAACTAGAAATAAGGCTGCGTAATCAAAAAAGAATACGGTTACAAGAAAAACGTTAGATACAATCAATGAATTGGAATATAAACGGGAACTGTTTATTTTAAGTGTAAGTTTATACAAACCTATTTATTTTTACATTTGGTATTTGTAAATCCACATTTAATCGTTGCCCAGTGGCCTTATAACCTTATTACTCCTTAGGAAACTGAAGTCTGGAGTAATAAATACAGGAGCTATTATTGAAAAAACCCACTTGATAATTGAATCTACATCGTCGTCTTGGTAATTACTACGTCTTGTTAATAATATCTCAAGACTGGCGCCTAAGGTCTATCTATTTTATAAAGATACCCACGCGTCAATTACTATAACAGCAGAATTACCGACCTCTAACAAGCACTAAATATAAGTATACTGATAGAATCTCAAGTATATCTCATATAAGTAGGTATCAATTTTCATTGATGTAGGTGTCTTGAAGAGACAATAATTTTCTTTTGTATATCGCAAGTGTGATCACAGCCTAATGCGTTAGTGTTAGTCATTTATAATAATGAACTCTGACATTGAATAGCTAGGGTAGCAAATTGTATGAAAATATCGAGACAATATGCAGTCGGCGACCTTCATATCCCGATACTAATGCGTAACAGCATTTTAAGACATGAATGTCTCCTATGTTTTTTTGAACATCTCAATCATGATAGGTCACGTGAAATCTCAGTGTTTACTTAGATGGAAAGAATACCTAGATTGGAGAAAATATGGAGTAATTTATGGGATTAAAGGCTTGCTTTCATATTTAAAAAGTACTAGCAGCTCGGACAGACTTCGTTCTGTCAAAAGTAAATTAATTAAGGTAATTCCCGAGTTTAGGAACAGTTTTATTTTATTACTTACTAGCTGTTGCTCGCGGCTTCGCACGCGCGTAAAGTTAAGAGTAGTAAGTAGTAAAGGATAGATGGATGTATTCTGTGATTTTCAAATTAAGGAGCATGAATTATATTTTTCATAAAATATTATGGCGTTAAGATAATAATAAGATAATGTGGGGAAAACATCACATACATTGAGTTTGGATAAACTTTTAAAATGGTGGCAACTTTTTGGTCAAACAAAACTTGAAAATCATTGACACGAAAAGTTGAAGAAGAATCACATTCAATGCTCCGAATTCAAAGAAAGTAAGCTCTTGTGTTATGGAATCAGAAACCACGAAGGTACCACTAACACCCAGACTCGACATAATGTAGAAAAGTGATTTTCTACATCGACCCGTCCGGGGATCGAACCCGGGACCTCAGAGCTGGCGACACCTTGAAAACCGTTGTGAACGCCACTCGAACACGGATGTCATCGTAATATTGACCAACTATATGTACCTACATTTTAAGCAAATAAAGATATTATTATTATTATTATTATTATCGTAAAGATATGTTTTAGATGGTCATTTATTTGTATCGAACCAGAAACCCGTATATGAAAGGCATGGCCTTATCTTTAAAAATAAAGTCCACAATATAATACCTTGCAACCCCAATTTAACCATCTTAAGGCGTAGATTTCTAAAATCGCTAAAATATGTTTTCATAACAAATGAAAACATATTTTAGCGATTAGATAGCTTATACCAAATCTCATGAAACCAAATCTCATGTCTCTTTGAAAATGACGAACTTCCTAAAAAAACTTCCATCCACTATTGCACCCCCTTAGAGGGTAGATTTCTAAAATCTCGGAAATAGGTACGTCTTATTTATTTCTAACTCATAATCCTATGAAATTTAATGTGCCTATCTATGAAAACTACACAGTTCATATACCTACAAACTTCCATCCCCTATTTAACTCCCTTAGGGGTTGAATTTCGAAAAATACTGAAACACCTGGTTTTTAATTTTTTACCAGAATGGTAATCACAAAATTTTATGGTTTAAACTATAAAAATAACGTTTTTCCATACAAAATTTCATCCCCTATTAACACCTTTAGGGGTGGAATTTCGAAAAATCCTTCCTTATTCCTTGCCTACATTATAAAGGAAACCTCTGTGCAAAATTTCGGCTTTCTAGGTCCAAGGGTTTGGGCTAGGCGTTGATGAGTCAGTCAGTCAGGCCTTCTCTTTTTATTTATATAGATTATTTATGTTTTACACCTTTTAAACCTTCCCTGGACTTCCACAAACATTTCAAGATCAAAATCAGCCAAATCGGTCAAGCCGTTTTCATGCTATGTCGTGACAACGGAAAACGGGTTTCATTTTTATTTATATAGATAAACTCAACAGAAGAAAATCAGTAAAACTTGATATCCTTCTTTGGTTCGTACCGGTCCTGAAGTTGTCTTATGTACCTACCTTGTTTCACTTTTAATGATTCTAATCACAAAAAATTATAGGTAAAAGCGAAAGTTTGTGAATTTGGTTGTTACGTCTTCACGCTCAAACAACTAGAACAATTTCGAAAATTTGGTATGTATCATGTAGCTGACACATAGGCTACTTTTTACCCCGAAAAATATGTTATCTCATATACCGCGGGTGACACCGCAGCTAGTCTTCCATAAATCCCAATGATACATGCTCAAACATAATACCTTTACCTAATAGCTAGTTAACTAACGGTAGGGAATTTGACAATAACATCATTACGCGAAACAGCAAAAAAATGAAGTTGAAACATGACACTGCATTGCAGTTGCCACGTTCCCGGGAAAGGGTTTGGTATATGAGTATATGGCGTCCAGTAGCAGCCGGTGATCACAACATCCCGGCTGAAACATCCTCGCTAGCCGGATGCTGGCTCGGAGCCAACAGCCACGCTGACGTTACCAACAAGAGAAATGATTTAACGCTTTATTTTTGACAGGAGACTCCAACTTCACTACCAAGTAAATCTGAGAGAGAGATAGAAGCCGGGTAGACTCCCTTGCCTTGCAGTGTGACAGTGATGGCAAATAAAAACAAAAGCCGTGAGAACAATATTGAAAACTAATTTGCGATGTTACCTGCCACCTACAACCAATCAACTGCGTAGATTGTCAACTTGGAGCGTCTCATAGGTACACATTTTTCTCTAAGGCTTCTAACTTTGTATTGTAAACGAGACGAAGACAAACACGCCTACGTCTAAAGAGTCACAGTATAGTTCATACGTATTTGCGTTCCATAATGTACCTGTTAGTAAGGTTTATAAATAAATGAGTTCATTAAGGACTGCGGTCGAGGCATAATGAGTAAACATGTGGCAACAATTTAGTTAAACTAGTGGTCGCCCAATGGTCGAAATTCGACCTTATAATATAAATTTAAATTGTGAGTGACTTAATATACATTATTAAAATATAATATTCAAACATTATTAAGGTTCTACTGTCGAAAACTAAACTACTATAACCACACATTTGACCAAGACTGTTATTTGCCAATTTATTTTTTGAACAAATTATATGAAATTAAAAGGAAGTAAAATAAAGAATATCTATTTAAAAAATGTTTATTAAAAGAAAACATGCTATAAGAGGAAAATACATATAAAAAATACATATCCATTTAGAGCATATTTTATCGCATATTGCAAACTTCTCTGCAAACAATGTTTTTTGTAAAACCTCTTTTATCGTTTGCTAAATGTCCTTGGCCGTTATATTCGGATATATAAAAACTTAAACCACTTATTTATGTCAATGTCAGTAAGCAGTCAATGAAAAACAAAACAAACATGTGTGTGTGAAATGCATTGTAGTGTGGGTAATGTTTTATTTATTGATTTAATGTACTTTAAAAGCATTATTATTGAAAAATATTAGCGTTCTCCACTTCTCCTACACATAAACTATAAGTGTGCCAAATTTTATGCTCCTGCGTCCTCGCAATTTTCGTAAAAAGGGGTCCAAAGTTTTGGCATCACGTATTAATATATAGATTTTGAATAAACTTCAAGTAATAGCTATTTGTAATCATTTACGCCTAAGGCTTGATACTGTGCGCAGATGACTCATGAGACGCTATTATATAAAATACTAGCTGTTTCCCGCAACTCCGCCCGCGGTCTAAATTTTTTTTATGTAATTGAGAATTTTCTTTACTATAAACCTCACGGAGCCCGAGACCTTTCCAACGAATGCAAAACCGTGGAAATCGGTTCGTGCGTTCTAGAGTTATAGCGTCAGGAAGGAAAACCCGACTTATTTTTATATATGTAGTAGATAAATTAATAATATACAATTTCAACGATTCTCTAAAACCTGTACACATATGACTACAATGACATCAGCGTCACACCCGTAAGCTACAATAAAAAAATATCCTTGAAATAAAAACAAATATTAATTGCATGTCAACATTAATTAAGTAAATTGAATTAAATATAAGTTTTATCTATCTAAATGTGACGACCCGGAAAATATGTATCTTATCACACACGCAACTATGGCAGTAGTTTAAATTGCATTTTATTACTTGTTTTGCATCAAAGTGTTGAATATTTTAGAGAAAAATATATTTGTACTTATACAGGATTATTTTTTATGGAGTGCGTATAGTCAACGATCCTCTAGAAGAATCCTGTATAAGATACCTATTTATAATGGGCCTTATTAAATATATCTTATTGGTATATAAATAAAACAATTGCCGGACACAAACAATTAGGTTCTCATTACAATGTTTTCCTTCCTTGTTTATTTTCCTGAACAACGTTTTGATGGCATTGGAATACTCTCTTACGATAGCACCTGTTTTTTAAGGTGCCAGATTGCCTTATGCGGTATGGTCAAGATGGAACTACTATGGTAGGATGTAGCTACGTAGGCATCTGATATCTGCACCTATTGCACTAGTCGTGTAATTCACAAATATATACCTGCATTACCTACTGTAAAGTGCCTGAGAATTATGGTTAAAAAAATCATTATTTTTGAACACAACAATTACACAGAAAACCATGTTTAGAAATCGCTGAATGTAAATCGCAACGGCATGCAACAAAATATTTTTATAACAATTTACACAATTACAATTATATTTTCCTGTGTGCAATTGTTAGTTCTAGGAAGAACAAAATATCATTGTTTATAACCCTAAGCTTACTGATCGTATTAGGTACAAACAGTCAGTTGTATCGTCTGTGTAAGGTACAAACGGTTGGATGTGGTCACCAGGCCCCTTAACTATCATTCGCGGAACATGTGCCGTCCAGAATTGCTACGTCATGTATATTACATAGGTACTTGTAAGCACGCAAGATATATAAGGAACAAGTTTCGTTGACGAGATTTTTAATCACTGTATGACTTGGGACTTTTTCTGTAAAATTCTCTAAAGTATACTAGTAGGTTGTGAGCTGTAATGTACCTATAAAGGAAAGGGTAGAAATAATACAAGTTTATTTATATTTTAAGCCGTAGTTCGTTCTGTGTGCAGATTAATACCGAACTGTCAGTTGTAGTGGTCTATTACTGTCACCCTCAAAATAATAAAAGAAAATCAAAGAACATTATTTCTACGTTTGACGGAGACAACTTTTTAAAATCTGTTGAACAAACGGACAGAGTATGAAAGGACGCACGAAGATTAATAAAAAACAAAAGAACATCAAATGTAAAATTAATCTCTTCAGCTTTTTGTGGAAGATCTCAGTGTGTGGTCTGCAATAGCCAGTGTAAGACAACGAACATAAATGTATAGCAATAAGTCATTCACGATCAAGGGCATAGGCCATTCACGTAAGCACTGTTATCTATATGTCAATCACGTTTAGTCTATCAGCGGGCAAGACGTTATAATTAATTCTACTGCAGTACTTCAAGTCTTGCGGATTGTTTATTTCCATGTTGCTCGATAACGTACGTCTCTTAACCATTCAGATCACCTTATCAAGTCGTAATTTATAGTAATATCGATCAGAATTACACTTTTAAAACTGGGATTTAGTACAGTTCATTAGGTCATCCAACTCAACAATTTATGCTGATACCTATTTGACAACTGTTTTTAAAAACAAGCCTTTTTTAGAGACAGAGTATTATTTTCTACTCACAAAAAAATTAACATCAATATCAATGTAACATTTTAGATAACAGAAACCGTTTCTTAATGGTTAACTATATTCTACACTTCTAGCCTCTAATAGTGGGTTTCGTCGCCACAGTTGACAAAGGTCGTATCCTGTCACTGAAATAACCAAGTCGTTAACTGGCGTCCGACGGTCACCGTTAAACCATAAATCTGTTATATTTATATACCAAGGTGCAAATGTATGAACGCAATACGTACCCGTACCTACGCTGGCTAATACAGTATTAGACGACACGACAACGAAATGTTTGTTACATAATTTATCTATATTAATATCATGATAATCAACCCCGTACTTAACTATATATCGTATCTTAGAATTAACTAAAACAACAACACTAAACATACAAAAACTTAAACGAAAATGTTCTATTGAACCATCATTCAAGGCGACATAGCCCAAACCTTGTCAATCCAAATCAGATCCTTCAATACCGCTCAATCATTTCACGTCTAACAAATCAACATTTACACGATGCTATGAAGTAAGCTGGAATGTATAATATACTTAACTATATATGGAAAAGTTTAATGTTCTCGTAAAGAAGTCTTACAATAGCTGGCATTGGATATATGTCGGCCTCGACATCATTATCTTAGCTAGTTTAGCACTATTAGATGACAGACACAGATGTTAAATGAACTACTTTAAATCATATACAATGACGCAGTATCCGTCGCGGTTTATTAATTTTTATTATACTTTTCTCTTGCTTTGAAAAATACAAATAAACGAAAACTCTCTTTTGTTCTTACTATTTTATCATTAGAATACAAACAAGTGAATTTACCAATTTGAAAATTATTATCGTTTCTCTATTTTCGCAGGAGAACAATAGGAGCAAAATATAAACATGCATAATTTTAAGTTATTTTCTACTTGATGACGGTAGCAGAAACTTTCACGTTCAAACCTAGATAATCATATGAAACTGGCTCAAGTACGTGACAAATAAACTATTACTCTAAATATTTTTAGAAGCTTTTCTTTACCGTAACTATGTTATTTAATGTTTTTTTTCTTTGAATTTCCTTAAACATCTTTTATTCCTAATAATATTACACTAGGCCCTTAATAGATTGAATGTTGTCCATTTAAGTCTTCGTCTTACTCAAATCTTGTCATTATCGATCAACTGATAAACCAGGGAACAATGGTAAATCCAGCTTCATACAACGTACGAAGTTATGGCGATGTGAACCTGCCTTTACAGTCCAAATTGCATGCCGCATAAAAAAGAATACGCAATGTAATCATTGATCACAAAGACCCTCATTCGACTACATGTACCAATTATGTACTGCACCCAATGCAGTCGCTGCTCATCTAAGCATATCGACTGCACAAATGTATTCAAACTGCGTCCCCTCACAGGATTTGGCCTAGGTCACCCTCCAGGGGTGCGCAATAATGGGTGCTGTCTAATGAATTGCGGAGGGGTCCCGTACTGTATTAAAAAGGGTTGAATCTGCTAAGCTAGCGAATTGGACACTGACAAATGTAGTAAGCAATCGTTAGGAGACAATGGGATTTAACTGTTGTTTTCGACATTGCGTTTAATGCGTGATTATCAACTATGTAGCAATATGTGGCAATGAACAGAAACAATGTAGGATACCGACAAACAGAAGCTAACATAAGAAGTAATCTTGCATGTCTTATGGTTAAGATAAATGGTTTCAATCGCCTGCAATATAGATACAAATTTAACCGCGTTCAATTCAAGGATCAATTAAGATTGTTATCGAGCAGACATCTAAATAGAGGCAATAACATTAATTATGGACGTGATCTCACTTTAATTGGAAACAATCTTATCCGAGCGGCTTTCACCGCCTTCCTGGATACCATATCCTAGTTCAAACGTCCGATATTTAATTCATATAATGATATGCAATTCATAAATTATTCGATTCTATTGAACCGGAATATAATAGAAGAACAAATATGGATATATTACGTAACTTATTAAATAGATACTTTCAAACAAAATAACATCTCTCAACTTCTCAAGGCTCTACAATTATATTATTCATTGACATTTTACTTTCTTTGCTACAGAGAAACATATTTCTGTGACATTCGTTTAGTTTTTTTATAAGTTAGAAGGTAAACAATAAATCGGACAAACAAATATATTAATTACATTAGCAAACGATTTAAGGTAACACCGAAATAGAGAATACATACAAAATGAGAAAATCTCATTAAGTTTTAGCACAACGGCCTCTAGAGTGATTACGTCATAAGTGTTTATTTACACATATTATGTAATAGAAGGGAAAATCTCGGCGGACTATTTAAGTTAATAACATATCAACTTTCGCTAAACTCATAAGTTTCTCTGCGGTGGGGGAATTGCGGTTTGACAAGTTTTGCTTGAGTGACGTTGATAATTTACGATAAGACTCCATCAGATATAATTATAGCATAAGAAACACTAAAAACGTTATCAATCTTTAGGCTTTAAAATACACGGATTGAAATAATAGGCTTGTATAAATCATTTCCAATGCATACGTGCAGCCCAGTAGCAAATAAAACTACATTTAACTACTTACAATAAACCTCAGCTAAGTAAACGTTTTAAGACCAATTATGTATATAATCTGTGGTTGCAAATATTAACGTTTTATTTTGGTTTTTTATTTAAATAAGGAACGTTAAGGTTTTGACATAAATCTACTGTCGCTTCCTGAAGTCAGATCAGACCTTGTATGTTGCAAAAATATATGAATATTATGCATAAGGTGTTTTTATAAATAACTAAAAAAAATCACTACAAAAAAATGCGCCCAGTTTCCAACATTGGTTATGTCTGTATTGTTTCAAAAAGTCTTATGAGCATTAAAAAGTCTAGATAACAGATTATAAAAGTGTTTAGAGTTACACTAATTTTTGTGGCAAAACCCGCAACACCTCAACTAATTGATATAATAATTATAAATAAAAAATTAAAAAAAAAATGATATATTAAAATATTGATATATTAGATAAATATAGAGCAGGACCAATTCAATTTTCTCTAGGTACAATATTTTTGTTGTAATAGAAAAACGTTTTTGTCGTATTTTTTTTACAATAATCGGAGACGATATTCGTAGGTAATATTCACAGTTTTTTAGTACTGTTATAAAAACAATTGAAATCAAAACTTTTTGGATTTACCTCAACCAATTCCTTACGATCAATGCAGATGTAGTTTTTAACTTCGAACTAGATTTACTAAATTATATAGTATTATTTTCATACAACCGAATGATACTAACTTAATTGTTTTTTTAAAGTCGTGTTCTGCTATTAGCAGAACCAAAAAACTGCTCTGCATAAAAAAAACTGCCAAAACTTCCCGCCATTATTCAGAGAACAATGGAATTGTAACTTCTCGTATTATTATCTTTAAAATGTTAATTGTTTATTTAGTAAAAAAACATTATTGTGATTTAAATGGACAAAGATGTAGAATAATATCTTCAAAATTCAACTTTTTCAGATTTGCTTAGAATTTTATTTATTTATAATATAGTTAGCAAAATAGTCGTACTTTAAAAGGGAATCTAAAAGAGTAACATGTCAAGAAAATACGATCACAACTATATTGGTAGGAAATAAATACCTTTATTCCAAAGTGGTAAGGTATATATTTGAAATTATTTTGTTGCCAATGACGTCGTACATTACTCTAATAATGTGAATACTGTACACCAAACAAAAAGTCAGATTACATTTCCATAACATCATCATCACTTCAATACCGGTACATACTTGAAGACATTTTACATTATGCGTGCGTAGTTCATATGCGAAATGACCAAGACTTTCTTTACTCGTTATCTAATGATAATGCACGTAGAAAGTTTCAAGGGTCAATACCCTTTCGCGCTAAAGTATTTATAAACTAGGTAGATGCGTTCTTTTTTGAAGCGAAAACTTCTTGAGCGGCGCTGTGCACTTTTTGGGATGGGATGATGAAAAAATTGTAAACTCGCGTCAGGGGTCATGACTGATCCTAAGATGCGGTGCACAGCGCCTGCGCGAGTGTGAGATGTCATCCGGTGTCAGCATAGAAAATCATGACAATGGGTGTCAGTGTGTTTTGAAGTGAAAACTTCTTTAGCGGCGTTGTGCAATAATATAATTATGTAAAATTCGCGTATTCAAAGTGTTAAGAATATGGTAATTGAACAAAGTGCATCAATTAGTGCTATTTTTATTTGCTAGTTTTAAATTTTGCCGGCAGTTCCAGAATGTAACCCGTTGTATTTTTTTATTTCATGTTAATGGCTACGGTGGACTGTGAACAGCCGTTCAGCCAGCCAATCAGTCGTAACTGTCACAACTCATTTACCATTTATCTATCAGAAAGTGGACACGTCTGCAGTAGTAATTTCCCCTTGCGTGATCACATCTCCAATTGCCAGTCTCAATAGAAACTTGCGTATCAAAACGATGAACGATTAAAGGTAGCTAAATCATTGTTTGGTCAAAACACGCACGCTATTACATCGTCTATTATCATTTAGATTACGTTTCTTACGTGATTTATGTCACTCAGAGATTCAAAAAAAAAGTTGTCAACTAAAGATAAATCTGATGCACCTGAAAAGAAGAAAATAAACGGGAAAATAACAACGATACGTCAATCATTTAAGGCAAAAACAGATTTTTCTTTTCAGCTCCAAAGGATGCAACTGAATGCCAATATTTAACATCACAGCTTGCATCCAATAACTTGCTGAATTCCAATAACAACACAAGTTTGCAAACTGCATTCAAGATACATTCCATCTTTAAATCTCCGTGATTCTCGTGATCGTCATTGATAGTATCGTGACGTAGCATTGTGTAGGTACAATCGTGAGGGTACTTACACCAATTCGGAACGGTTCGTCGCAGTTACAATTAATTGCATCATACATCAGGAAGTAGCCATTATAACTTTTAGAACAGAGCTCTTTTCAATTAACAAATTCTATCCTGATCAAGTTTGACACGATAGTCGCCACACGGGAGTTTTATGCAACATATCATAGTTGTATGTTACATAATTTGTAATCACTAATTATGCTGTAACAGGTACAAGCACTGGGGTATGTTTAGAATTTAATCAGTTTGTTTCGAGTTAATTCGCTATCTTGGACAATTAGTAGATAGTAATTAAGATCACACCTACTCGATTCGATTATAGTGGATGAGCTTAACACGCAATTGATTACAGATTAATCAAATTAAATTGGCTAGTAGATAATTATTTTTTAAGTTTGATAGTCACTTCAAAGTCTTCAGACAAGGCTTAGCGGTTGAGTGACCGATGTATGCCGAAGTAAAGTTCGAAGCAAGGACTACGGCTACGGACGGGCTAGAGTCCTGCTCTAGCCCGTTTCAATTGAACTTCAGCATTGTGTGATGTTCTTTCTTTTCCACAGACCCTTCAAGATCGCCCGAAGAGCTTTAATCTACTAAGGAGTCCTACCTTCTATCTAGTACAAATGTACGGTAAATACAGCACACACTTTTGCTTATCTCGGAAAATATGCAACGGGCATTCGTTGAACCACTACTTATGCTAAATATTTCCCGTGATGTCCTATTATCAAATTCAAATGGAATATGTTTTAATTAATTGTCCCCCACGAACTCTACTTATAAAGTCAAATTTCGAACGCGGATTATCCACATGATCTGACTCACCGCTAACGTATTTTATCTGTGTTTAACTTTTCACTTGTATGTTTAAAGACGGCGATTATAGCAAAAAGCTGATAATTCTCGATTACTTACATAAAACACATACATTTTCAATCTGCTTAATGATAGTCATTGGGGTAAACTTTTGCATTAAAGTTAATATTATATCGTAGATTTGATTATCATTTATGAGTATTTAATGATGTATTATAAGATTATTATACAAGCCAAATACAAGGGATGAAAAACCTGATAGTCATTGATTTAGAGAGAAACTATTTGCATCGTTTTTTAAACAGACGATAGGAAGATATCATGATAAAGTTCTTACTTATCTCTGTACAACTGATCAAAATACTTGGTAGATACTTCTGTCATTCCAGTATGTGGATACTTAACTGATACCAATAAGTGTAGAGTATAAACAGATCAAAATATTTGTGACTCCAGAAAGTTAAACGAGAAGTTTGCAAGAAACAAAAATAACTTTTAATTTCGATGGTCAACCAACTCAAAGTGATTCATAACGGTCCTTGAGGTCAAGTGTAATCCAGATGGTCATGCAGTCATGAAGTCAAGGTTCAACAACTTGTCTTACACTGACTAAAAATAAGGTTATACGACGATAAATTCATTTTATAAGTACTGGCTGGAGTAACAAAAGTTTCTATTACATTGATTTTTAAATATCGAAACGTCAAATTAACACAGTGTTTTTTTTTGGGCTAGGCTCCCAACGTATACATAGGTAGACTTTATAAGTTTGTGGGTATACTGTAGGTATTTAAAGTGTATGCTTGTATTTGTACTCGTAAAACACTATATTCGGACGGAATTCACAACAATTGACTTTGGTAAATTGTTTACTGTTATCGTACACTTGCATTTCAGCGGTTTAATAACAGAATAAGAAATCCGTTATGCAAACGTAAATAAACGATTAAATATTAAACTATAATGAACTATTTGTCAAGACGTCATATATATATTTAATATTCCTTGTTTTAGTTTTTTTGATTGTGAATGTTTTGTTATAATTATGAATTAAATCTATGACTGAAAGATTAATCTTTCCATGGCTAGATAAAGACATTTTGTATTCAGAAAACCTTAATACATTATTTATTTTTAAAAACTCGCTACTCGAAACTATTTCATCGATATTTTTACTAAGCTTTGTCCTGTACATGGCCACGCTTTTAACATTGCCAAGTATTCAAATTAATACGATAATGAATTAAGACAAGGGATCGCAGTTGACAGACTCCTACGCATATGTTAAAGACGGCGGATGCTGATGAATGGTTCTTTTTTATTCAAATAACGTGTGAAGGTTACTTATAGTATTTGAAAAAAGAACTATAGTAAAGACCAAAAACAGGCCGTTTTACGATAAACTTCATGCTAGTTCTAATGAAAAAAAAGCAGTTTTATAGTCCTCTACAAACACTATTTTACTATTTTTACAGGGGGTATATTATGATGTCTTATTGCTAATGGCAGATAATGGCAATAAGATTTCAGAATACACCTCCTGTATATCATAAAACCGTAGCTCCGTGTTTTGTTTTTTAGTCTGCGGTATGTCTATATTAATTTAAATCTTGGTTTTTTGTTTGCATAATTCTAAGTAGAAATAAATGTAAATAAATTAATTATTGTTATGGATATTAAGTTGTCTGGTTAAAATGCGTTATATAAGCCAGATAACATGCATAATTTACAAGTTAAGGTCTTAATATTCTAGTCTTCTTGACAAGACGTCTAGGAATGTTTTTTTGGTTTGGTACAAGGTCAAATTATGATAAAAATACCAGTGCGTTTATTGTCATCGACAATTATTTTGGTTTTTGGATGAGGACGATTAATTAAAACCTACGCCTTTACTAATAATTTGAACCTTAATGTAGTGAGCAACATGAACTTATAAGTTACTTAAGTACTTATTTTTGGAAGTATGAACAGTTATTACAAGTTACTTGTTTAGGTTCGAGAATGTAAAAAGTCATGATAAAGACCTTTTTGGGCCTCCAATCGGAATTTAATGGGGACATTCAATATTATTGTTTTGTCAATGAGCTGCTCGTTAGGTCCGTTGAACATCAGCGAGTAAGTATCTCAAGAATGTTGCTAATGAATAACAGATATTTGCTTTCTTTATCGAAAAACTAACTAAAACTGTTTCACGAAAACGTTATAGAAATATACCTTTGTCCGTAGAAAGAAATGTTAAAGATGAGTATAATGTATAAACTTAGTTGTTTACTATAATTATGTTTAATCTTACTGTAAAGTGTGTAAAAATTTAATCCATTTAAGTCAATGTTTACATAAAACAACAGAAACCTTATGACGAACTAATTCCAAAACAGCTGATCAAATCACAAAACAACACAATCGCACCACACACTATTATTTCATAGCAGTCAATATTCACGCACTAAACTATACTTTTAACAAAAAAGCAACGTGTACGTTTTTTTAAAAAGAAAATCGCACCGCGTTCTTTAGGAAATTTGAAAACGCGAATCCGATTTGTGCCGAAGTGTGGCGAGTCGGAAGCAGCGTCGCACACTGGCGCGGACGCGGCGTGCGCGCCTCGCGTCCAACGCCATTGACTCAGAGAAAAGTAGGGGCGTCACTTACAATCAACGTATATAATTTTCCGCTTGTTGACAATTAAAATCCAAACCACTCGGAACGCGCACACAATTTTTCAACGAAATAACTCTATTGTCGTATGCACGCCCAGAGAAAGCAATATAATTATGTGTGATTGCAATGTTTAATTACGTTTGTTCATAGTGTGCAGATACTGAAAAATATTTCTCACAGCTATTAAAAATAATAAACTTTTTTATTTGAATTTATAATTCACACATCTTTAAGAAAGTAATGATAATGGGTTGTTTTAATTTCTTGACTACCGGTGTTGTGAATATTTTCTCGCTAGAGAGTTTAGTGGTGTTGCGTGGCAGCCCTAGCAATATATAACGAGACAATAGACAGTAGCGCTATATCAGCTTTACTCTGTCGCCGGCTGATATCAACGAACACTAGAAATGCATCGGTAATATTGGATATTTCGGATATATTATGATGAATCACACGTTACATCCGAAAATACCGCGGCTATATTTGGTGGGGTCGGGATCGTTATGGCTGGTATCAATTAATGTCGCATCAGGTTCCCGCCTACATGCAATACCACTCCATGTTTATACCTTCACTGTTTTTACAATTGCTGCATTTTACAGAAATAATAACTGATGTTTGGAGGGAGAAAGGGGAGGCCTTTGCCCAGCAGTGGGAACTACTATAGGCTATCAAAAAAAAAAAAAAAAAACTGATGACATTCGTTTTACTTCGGCCATTATCACTTGCGTGGCAGAGCTTGTAATACGTATTTATTCGTTGCATATGGTCGAGCAAGTTTGGGAATTTTCTGGCGAGGTCTACAGGCGCAGACTACAAAATTTACGGTACAAAATTATTCATATCCACTCCCCAAATATGGTTCGCATTGTATTGAACATCAGATCGAGCTGCAGCATATGTTTTGAAGGCTCTACACATGGGCATTTTGTTGTTTTTCACGTCTGCCAATTTGCCTTCATCATCTACAATACCTTTTACATATTTTATGTTTTGGGAACATTTTATACAAGTGCTAATGCTAAATAATTTCGATATAAATTGATAATTATTATATTATTGATGTGTTCAGAAGTCTAACCGGATTATCAAGTCCATAACCTTCTTAGTCTGAGTAGGCGTTCATTGCTAATACATATAAATAGATTATACTATAATATATATGTTAGTACAATAGCTGTTCTATTGGCACAGAGATGGTAAGATGATACAAACACATATCTTATATAGTATAAATATTGATGGTCTTTCGTCTACGGTTCCATATACATAATCATTGTTTCTCACACAGCTATATAACCTCTATAGAGCACAGTTGAAATCCTTTCATGAAAGTTCAATAACGCTTGTCTGGTACGAGGACACGCCTTTTCGGGCGAAATGTTTCCTGATTTAAAACTTTTTTTTTTCGAGTAAATTTCGGTGGCCAGTGTTTGTATCTGACAGGACCATGTTTTTTTTTATAGGTATAGGACTTAATGGTACTGCTCTTATTTTGCGCATTAATTTTGAATGAAGAAGAAGACATTATCACAATAATAAGTAAGGTGCTTTTATCGTTTTATCGATTCCAACTTATACAAATGTAAATTATGCACTTGTATTCCAATATTGAGATCTACTCTAATTTCGACCAACGGTGAATAATAAAACTAAGAATTAATACTGTTTTTTGTATTGTCTTTACGTACAATTAATATGTTTACAAATGGTTTTCCTTATTGGTAAATAAACCTAATATAAACAAGGAAAATTGTCACATAAATGACATATGTAAAGTTAATTCTAAATCTATACATATATGTCCCACTCCTTTGTGAGTGTCTTTTTCCACTTAAATTGTATATACAAAAGTCAGCTTAGAATGGGCAGGTTTCCATGGATAATTTGATCTTAAAAAATTAAAGCCAAAGAGTCAAAGGTTATATCATACATTTTTAACCTCCTTTAAATTTATTCATTCAAATTATGTCCTCGATATAACATTAAGGAAGTTCGACGCAAACTAACAAATTCACTTTCCTTTCACATTTATAATAATAATGACATACATAAAGAACTCAAAAGTTTTTATTGAACTGCAATAACATTCAGCCTAAATGATTTACTGGCTTATAAATACACTGCAAAGGACAGTACCTTGAAAGTTGCAAACTGCTTTCGTAATCGAGTCGTTTATCGAGTACTTTACTCGATAACGACGCCAAGTCTATTAAGAATTCATTTTTTGTACGGAATCGAACCGAGCCTTATGACATAGCCCTATGAAGACAAACAATGTGTCGAATCATTTAATATTCAGGACGGCGTCAGTTCATAGGAACCGATGTGAGTTGGCTTTACTTCCCTATCGGTCCACTGAGTCACAGTACACATCCAATAAGTAGGTTGGGTAAAGAGTCAGCGCCCTCATAGCTTGAAAACAGTATATTATGATAAATGAACTATGCACATACTAAAATATTTCGATGACATTGTTGCTTAACAAGATCTGCATCGGAAGTTCCAAAAATAGACCGTTACATAAAAGCTTATGTTGGCAATACAGCATATTCATGATATCGATATCGAAATTATATTTAAATTTTGCACAATTTATCAACGTGTATAATTAAATTATTAAGTTTATGGTTGGTTTAACGATGATTGCATAGGTCGCAAATCACGGTGTACTTTTCATGTGCTATCGATGTCAGCTAACTTTTTCACAACATTACAAAGTTTTTATGCAGCATATTTAGATTAAATTCACTTAATTCACGATCTTTATAATCTACATGATAATGACATGTAAACTTAAACGTGAAAAAACTAATGTTTGTAATTATTTCAGTAGTGAGTTCACAAATCAAAGTCTTAAGCAAATAGCCAAGTTTAATGAGGTAGTCTCGAAATGCGTAACAAATTACACTAAGAGATCAATCGTTCTGTCCACGTTAAGTGCTTAGGCCCGTGAGTTTCAACCAAAAATATTACAGAAATAAAAAACTAACTCTCTCGTACTAAATTAGAAGTTCTTTTTTGTAAAGCTGTAGCTAACGTCCGCTATTTCGGAGTCGTCAATCGACCCCGCGTTCGTTTACAAAGTTCGTGTCGCATGCGACAGGTTAACCATTTGGTATTTTGGTAACAACTCTTTCTTCTCAACGAAAATATGAAAGCCGAAAGTTGACTGATGGTTTGTGAGCGATACATGCATTTAAAAAAAGTTTCTAATATTATTTTTAGGTTTGGTTGACTAGTACGTATGTGTCTGTTTCAGAAGTAGATAACATAGGCTCGTATTGTAAGGAGCAAATCGATTGCAATTTCAATCTGGCCCGAATCCAAGTCCTAGACAAATTTCGGTACAAAAATTCAATAAGCTTTACATGACATCAGATAACAAAGTCCTTTTGCGACGGCGAGACAACGAGGCGTCCTATATAGCTATGAAGTCAATAAAATCGATCCTGACACGTTGAATGTCAAAATTTGCAGAGAATTTGTCTACAATACTGACAACAAAACAGTACAAAAAGACAACACGATTCCATTTGAGATTCGTACAAAATATATTAGGAAAGTATGTAAAAGGAATTCTTCCTCATTAAAAGAAAACTCCGTAAGACATTTTATGGACTTTTTTAATGTCATTGTCTACTTCCGCTGAACAATGGAACCAATATTTAAATATTTATAAATTCAAGACATGGACACGCCTTAAATATTTCAAATTGGACACACGATAGATTAGATAGCCTTACTGTAGTAGAACTATCATCATGTATAATCTAGCAAGGTCGAAGGAGCATTCAATGTCACATCAATGCAGATTAATTATTAATTCTACACGAAACATTATAAAATTTCCACCCACATTTTGTGCCTTTTACTAAATATTATTTGTTTTTAGATACTTTAAAATGAATCATCGTATCACGACAATTTTAAAAGTCTATAAATTCTCTAAATTGTTATGATACCGTAAACGGAACTTAGTTTTTTTCCTTTTAAAACATTTATTTGATGTTAGCTACTAAAAATTACTCATATAAAAAAAATATGTAAGCTATCTTGATCATTTTAATTAAAGGTCAACATTTTACGTAATTTTCTTTCAACTGATACCAAAGTATGTACCTTACGGGCTCTATTAATATTTTGACCTTTGCAACCAGAAAAAGCTTACGTTACCATACTATGATTACGAGCTTTTTTGAAAGTTGCCACATTCTTAAAAGAACTCGTTTGGTTATCATTTTGTATTCAAACAAATATAGTAGACGTAATGAATGTAATTAAAAACATCTTATATTAGTTATTTAATTAAAAATACTATTTTTATAAGAGGCCAAATCTTAAGAAATGTAGAGTGCATGTATAATTAATATTAATTAAACTGTTCTTAAATTGCTGCAACATATGTTACAATCATAACTGCATCAGGAAAATCACAAATTACTCACTTGTTATTTACTACCAACAAGTACTACCAACTCTACACAAAAAGTTTAGTAGTAAGGCAAAAAATATAGTAGATCTAGGTACTTATTTGCGTATCTATGCACCTGTACAGAGATTGATTGTCAAAGTGTCGGGCAGCCCACTCGCTGAGGGAGCAATGTCAATTAAAAACGGCCGGTCCCTAATTGTGCCCATTTTAGCTCGATTGCGCCAGACAGGGGCGAAGGGACACTGTCGCGTGTCGAATTGATACTGTCGCTTATTGAAAAACATACGTTTCATGTACCTACAACATACTTACATAATAGAAATTGTAGAATGTTTTAAACTTTTAATTGGCAACTTTCTGATTTGAATAGTTCCATCGTTAAGTGCCTGAAAAAGACCGCGCTTTTTCTTTTCAAAGCTTTTGGTTCGTCATAATAATTCTAAGTAATTAGTATTACCGTGGTAATAATAAAGAAAGAAACCTGAACAGCACAAAGATTTGAAATTAAAATAATTTCCGAAAACATTACTCTTTTTGCGTCGTTATTTCCTCAAAACGTTTCGTGCAATACTGTGTCATCGTGTAGATGTAATCAAAGCACAAAGAATACTGTTGAAATACTTAAAAAAGTGTTTCACGAAGACTCATCCAAAAAGATGAACAATACTGACAAAAAGTGTCGATCTGTTTCACAGCCCAACAAAGATTAGGAATTCGTGAAAGAAGTTAATATTCTGTCTAATATTATGGGTGATAAAAACAGTGACAAGTATGCAGGAGCGTGAAAATTTAGTTGAATCGATCGTCCACGGGTGCGCTGGCGTCACGGTGAGCGGCCCTACTAACGTTGCGTTAGAAACACTGCAGCGAAACGTCACTCAAACCAATTCTAATCCTGCGTAATGAAGTGCATCTTGTTTGATTAATGTTCCATAATGTGCCGAGTACATCATTACCTGTTTTAGGTAAAATAAAGAGATTAATGGTTTCAAACATAACCTTTATTGTTGCAACTGCAAGTTTTAAAACTTGAAACGCAACATTTGATAATATAATAATAATAATAATATATAATATATAAATATGTTCCGGTTATTGTTTGCAAGTTGGGTTGTGTTGCAAATGTCCAACATTGGAATCAAGCTAGTTTTACTTTTAAAGATAGGTGACAACTTGAAAATACAATTGTATAAACAATAGTAAATTAAAAGGTATCGAATTTATTCTACTTTTAAGATAAATGATAATTATGTAAATTCTATAGATTAATTTTAATTTCAAAGCTAGTAGCGACATCTGTTACGAAATGCATAAACTGGCCGTCGCGCCATCTAGCGTCGAGTAGAAATACCATATTAATCACTAGATGGCGCTTGCAGTCAGTTACTTCTGTCGTACGACAGAGGGCGCTAAATAAAATTATTTAAATTGTAACTAACCTTGTGCGGGTATCGCCCGTAATGAAACAGCATCTTCTTCGATTTCATCTTCAACTTCTTCCTCGGTTATAGAAGGTGGCGCAGCCCAACAGCGGAGCCTTACACCTGCATTACCCACGGTGGCCCCGCTGTCCAATCTCACGCGAGGAAGACTTCTCGACGAGTATTCTCCATTATTATTGGTCTGGTAAACAAAAAAGACATATTAAAATAATCGTTTATTTAAAAATGTATGTTAATAATACGTTTAGGGATCTACGCTATGTCTATGCTAATGATATTCAACAACCGAAAAAACGTGCTCATTGGTATCAGACAGCATTAATTAAATTTGTCTAATGATGCAGAAACGCAGCAATAAAATAAAGGAACTTGCAATCAATAACTCGGCACAGTACGCTAATGTTAAAATTAAGCTAATCAAAACACTTTGCAATTAGCTAAACGGATACGACATGGAATCAGTTGCAACGAAAATAGATTCATTCATTCTATTTACATACATAAAAAACTTATCGAGTGGGTTTGGTAACTAATCGAATAAAAAGCTTACGTTTACCTTCCATACGTATGAAGTAGCAGCTGCTTATTGATAATGATATATTTACGTGCAATGTCGACTTAAATACAGTAGTAATGTTATTTATTGGAAGGGATGTATAAAGCTTACTACACACAGGACATATTATTAGATACTTCGACTAGTCGCTAGTGTTACTAATGTATAACATAATATACCATTTTTTTTCTTCTCGTTTTTATTATTCGTTTTTTTTTTCAAGATGTTACAAAATAATAATAAGGAGTTAGGAAGGTACATTAGGGAGTTAAAGCTGATTTTTCCATCGACAGATAACTTTTATTCGAGGAAAAAGTTGACGTTTGACAGTTTTTTATATGAAACAACTGTCAAAATTTCAAAAATGATTCCTCGAATAAAGCTATCTGCCGGGCTAATCGATTCTTACAAGTCAAAATATCGTTTTGTCTTCGGCCCTAACATCTATCGCTAGCTTGCGCATGTCGTTAGGACCAGCCTTTGCCATAGGCTGATAGGCAGCCATGTTAGAGCCGAACAGAAAACGATTGAACGATGATATTATACCTATCAATGAGTTTCGATAAAATGCCACGACAAAATTTTATCGTAACGCACATGCTAGCCCTGCGTACAATGGAAAAATCATAGAAATTCATCTACTGAATATTAATGGGCGAGCTTTTTACTATTCAGTGCCTTCACATGTGCGTCTAGTACTTACTTGTAACTTAGGTACTAAATCTATACTTAAACCAGGTAAATACGGTGAGTAGATTGCAATTACACAATTACAGTGGTAATACGGGGTTAATATTAAAGGATCATTATCGCCAGTCTAATTCAACATGTCAACCTTGCTCTACTAATATCTACGACAAAATATATTCTGCAAAATATTTATAATGTAGCTTGCAAGTTTTTCAAAAAACTATGCACCGGGCTTTAGGAGATCGGATCGGTTCGAAAATAAAAACCCGGAGAAGTGCAAGTCGGAGTCGCCTACCGACGGTTCCGGTTAAAGACGATATTATTTTATGATTTAATGACTTATATACTTTTTACACGTTTTGCTATACCTATTATATAAGACGGTATTACCTGCCAAATTTCAAAGTTCTAGGTGAACAGAAAGTACCCTATTATGTTTATTTCTCTTGAGTATGTCTAAATATACACTTTGCGGTCTATAAGGCCGTATCTTTTTTTACATTTAATTAGAACATTGTTTTTCACTGGCTCAAGGGATTGTAATAGGTACTAATAAATGGTTCTAATGTCAACTCTATATCTCCACGCGTTCCCGAGATAGAGTCTTGACACGCACAACAAAGTGATCCTATAAGGGTTCCGATTTTCCTATTGAGATACAGAACCCCTAAAAATGAAAATTTATCTGAGTGGTTTACCAAAAGAGTAAAATATCACCATTTATTTTACGATTTACATAAAAAAAACGTAAGCATTTTAATTAAATTTTAACCTTATTTAATTGTGAACTCGTATCAACTTGAATTAGAAAATACGTATTATGGTGAACATGGTGTGTGCACTGATAAATATGTGGTGTCAATGACCCCTAATAATGCAAGGAGTAAGTAGTTTTATTGCAACAAGGAATAAAATTTGCAAAACTGCAAGGAAAAACTGTTGCCCAAAAGTATCGTATTGCTTTTATAAGGTTTTGAACCCTATGGTCTTGACATTCAGTGAACATTTGTATTAAAGACGAAGTAAAAATAACATTAACAAATATTTTTGCAGTAGGTCGGTATCTCACATTTGGCTTATCACGTCCTCCTGGCAAAGATCCCGAAAGTACTTAGGAAATCTACCTTACTACTTTTGGAAAGGCTAGGTGTGGTGATAACCAGTAGTTTCAAAACTTTCCTAATCATCAACTTCTAGCATTACTGGATTCAGTTGCGATCACCGAAAATATGCAAATGATTAAACACAAAATAAAACACCGGCTTTAAAATCTTTGGCCCGTGCCGATCGAAGTCGGTATCGAATACCTTTTTCGTTTGGCAAAGACTTCAAATAGACCAGTTGATAACTTAACAATTGAGTTAATATGGTCATTACGAATTCCGTTTATTTTTTCTCTTTTATGTGGTAAGTCAGTGTCTTTTGTTATTGTTAATTTTTAAATTTTTAAGTTGAACGGCTCGGAGCACTTCCAATAACTTGAGTCATTATTCATTATTAAGCACCATGTAAACCAATTATGTAATTTGCTTTTGACTTTTGACTGATAAGGAGTTTTACCTTCCATCATCAGCTGAATAACTTGAAAGAATACAAAACCCAATTTTACTACCTATTGGCATTCTTGTACATATTATTATTATTCTGATATTAAAATCATCGTATTCTCTGATTCCAAAGCCTATAGGTATACCAGCTGTAATTCTGTTGGTATCTATCTGAGATCTGAGTGTTTCTCAGTATGTGACAAGTATACATATTGCGAGCTGTGAGTAACGGGCCAACATCCCGTCACTGCTTAGCATTGGCGCATGTTTTTTGCATGGTTATTTTAGGAGATCCTGTCGTTCTGATTCGCGTAAGTCACGTCGAATGAAACCTCCGTTCTGAAGCTTTGAAGGACTTATCCTATTTATTTATACGTCGTCATTCCTTGTAATTGATTTATTGACAAATGTTAAGACCAGTCCGTTTGTAGCCCCCGACAATAAGGAGGGTGTGTATCTGTGTATTTATTAGTTTTAAATTAATGTGTGGTAGTTTCAGAACTATCTACAGAATAGTGGACTCGTCACGGCGCACGTGCTACATTTATCTACATATAAAACTTCCTCTTGAATCACTCTATCTATTGAAAAAACGCATCACAATGCAAATCGGTTGCGTAGTTTTAAAGATCTAAGCATACATCAAATGACATCAAATTTCATCAAATCATTAGGACCAATCAGCGGGAAGCGACTTTGTTTTATACTATGTTGTGATAACAATACATGTATCAAATGATTTTACCATAAATCTTTACATTAGACGGGAACAGTTTTCGATCAAACCTCGGCCATATTTTTTTATCAAGCCTTATTGAAGGTGCTTTAAAATCAATAACTAGACCGCAGTTTCACGATTTCGAACGAGTCACGTTGGTTAACCCTAAAACAGGAAAAGGGTATATAGTACCTACGTACAAGAATCCTTTCAAATGTATGACTAATACTGACAACTCTACACATGAACTTAAACTTATATACGTTCGACTACTTACAATCTGAATGTTTTGATTAGCCGTGTTTATTTGATAACATGCAGACAGGTACGCACTTAGCCGACACACTGTTGTTTTGAATTACCCGCAGTAGGCACTGTACGACAATTATTTAGTGCTTCAGACATTGGTATAATTAACGTAGTACCTATGTATGAGAAGTATGGCATAAGTGGTCAAACGGTTGGTCTAAATCGAAGTATCAATCGCAATTTTTAGTCCAGTCGATAGCGGGAAAGCAAAGAAAAATCCTACTTTAGAATTAAAAAGTGAAACGACAAAAGAGGTTGAATAATAATTGATGTTTGTAATTGTTTCAGCTGAGTTTGTCACACAAAAAATAGCGGGCAAATACTTTATAACCTGGATTCATAATAATATCTACTTTTCTGAGGTATACGCGAATGATATATATTAAACCGCGATAGAGTCCATTTTAAAAATAGTTTTATTTTACAATAATACTTTTTATCCCGATAAACTCACGGCAATAGAAAATACGGTAAGTCCGCGGGACGATACATGTATAATTGTTTTTTATTAACAATCTACGTCTAATTATGTTTTTTAGTCGTATAGTATTAGTCGACCACACAGGTCCCAGTCAGTAAATATCGATCTAGGGGTGTATTAAAGCTCTCCATTGATCTATGGTAATGGAAAAATACTTAATTAGGTACAATGTAGGTGAGCCTATCAACTGGTTACCGTGGGAACTCTAATGCTTACTCTATATATACTAGTACCGGATTATTTCGAGGCCTTATACGGGTCCTTTCGACTAAGATCATCTTACCCAGTGAGATAGTGTACGGTATTCGTTACCGAGAACCGATCGCAGAACAGACTTGATTGGATTGATTTCAAACTTGTTGTTACCGTTGATCATTACATCTACATACTGTGTTGTACCGTAAAGATAAACTCTATAAACTGTTAGGAATCCTCAAAGTTGTTGAAAGTAGGTCGATTTACCACTTTAAAGTAAGCTCTGACGGAATTAAACATAAAGTATGGTACAGATATATACGCTGAAAGAATTCGTAATTGGATTGAATTACGAGTCCATTGTTTTAAAAAACTGACATTATAGTTATAGAGTTAACAATTAACTACAGACTTAAATATAAAAACAGTTTGTTTTGTGCATAAGCACCTCAACTTTTGAATTCACTGTTATAAGGCTTTTTGCGGTTATCTGCTAACATCTATTCCTCTTAGTTATCCTGGCATACCTGGAAAACTGCAATTGTTTACGTTCAAATACCTATTCAAAAAATGCTCACGCAGTACATCGTCTGCTAACAAACAAATTGAGGTGCTTGTGCAATTGCGCTTGACTGTACATATAATGATAAGTAAGTAAAGGTAAATAAAATACATGTGTGTGATTACTACAACGTGTTAGAAAAAAAAACTGATTAATCTGTGACGTATAATCCGCAGAATGTCTCAAGCTTAATAACTCTGACATTTACCGTGATCAATAATTAATTAAGTCCTCATCGATCAAGCCTACACAACAGTCAATCGATAAAAAAGGTCACAATATTTCCACGGTGAAACATAATATTGCACCACGGCATTATGTATGAAGTGTGTATTGAATAAATGCCATACAATAGAGTGGTAACCGTACCTACGCGCGAGGCAAGAATCTGAAACATGTGTTATTTCCTATAATTCCTGTATGGCTTGTAGCGTCATGTGAACGGCGTGAATACTTAGAGCGTGACGATTGGACTCGTCACTTGATACTAATACTAGTGTCCTTGTTGTACCTCTCTAATATTACGATATAATCGCCTTTAAAACAAGTTCTTACTTTAACATTGTTTGGATTAGCTTTGGCACAATCGTATTTGTATAGAGATAACACGTCGTTTTCCATTTCCAATGGGTTTGGAAAATACTCACCATAGTCTTTGATAGTATTGTCGGGCAGATTATATTACTTTTTCTCCTTACCCAGTCTCTAATTGCGTCCATAAACCGAACAGTCCCTCACTTTTGAAAAACGCGTTTCTTTATTAACATTTAGAATATCTAATCAGTTTTCATGTCATGTAGACTCTCTTACATGTCTTTATATTTTATATACACCAGCATAATTAACATGTCGTGGATAACGATATCATTTTTAATAAAAGTCACTCAATTGATTACTGTAGTAGGGGGGCAAACGCCGTAACGTCATTTTGTTTTTTTAAATGACGGTACGTGGACAGAGTCGTGTTGGAAAGTGCGGAGCGTAAAGTTAGCAGTTCACTTTGAGATACGAGTCGAGGCACTGGTCTAATATGAAACTGTCGGTTTGCCTAGCGTTATTAGTACCCAGTTATACTGTGTAGTGATAAAGTGCTCTTTCAATTGTGTATTGCGTCAGTGATTAAAAAAGTGAGGTTATAATTACACGTGGTGTTATTATTTTTTACAAACGTTTATAAAATGGATCCTATACCACCGAATCCTCGTGACGACGGCTCTATCGCTCAGCCATCGCTGGCGCCGTCATCAGAAGCGGGATCTGAATCTCACTGGCGTCCTATGTTTGAGCTTCAGCAGAGGAATATGATGCAGTTGATCGAGGCTATCAAAACCCCAGCCTCGTCATCCAAGATAGCTCTGCCGGAGATTAATCCAGAGCAACCGGATTCTGATTCATGTGCTTGGTGCGCTACAGTTGACATCTGCATGGATGACCAGCACCGGCACCGAGCGACGCGTCGATAGCTGCCAGGTGGCAGGTGTTTGTGGTCAATTTGAACTATCCGGTGAGTCGTATTATTTTTATTTCGATTCCGGTGCCGAATGCTCTCTTGTCAAACAATCTGTTAGCAGTAGTTTTAATGGTGAACGCACATACGCAATTAATGATGTAGATACAGATATTCTAAACAAAGATTCTCTTTTAACTTTGCTCAAAAAAATTCTCTTACGCTTTTATTGATAGTTTACCCCGCACTCGTGTCACAGCTGGTGAACTAAAAATCAGACTTCAAGATCCGAACCGCACTGTATCGTAGGCCTTACAGGTTTAGTCCAGACGAAAGTCAGGTAGTCCGTTCTAAGGTTAGGGAATTGATGGATGCTAATATCATTCGCCCTAGTCAGTCTCCATATGCAAGTCCAATTTTACTTGTAAAGAAGCGTGACGGTTCTAATTGTATGGTGGTAGATTATCGCGAGTTGAACTCCAATACTGTACCTGATAGGTTCCCGTTACCTTTTATGGCAGATCAAGTGGCTAGGTTATCTGGTGCGAACTTTTACACGTGTTTGGACTGTGCTAGCGGTTTTAATCAAATTCCAATCCGAGATCCTGATAGTATTGAACGTACAGCCTTCATTACTCCTGACGGGCAGTTCGAGTACCTCGCCTTGCCTTTCAGACTACGGAACGCACCTAGTGTATTTCAAAGAGCGGTATCTATGCTTTAGGTGATTTGATCTTTCGTATGTGGTACTGTACTTGGGTGATATTTTGATACCATCAGGTTCTGAGGAGCAGGGTCTTTTTAAGCTGTATGAAGTGTTAGAAGCCCTAACTAAAGCCGGATTTTCTTGAAACGTTTCTAAGTGTAGGTACCTTCCTGAAGCGGCATGTCGAATTTTTAGGCTATGATATTACTGCTGGTGAGCTTAGACCTAACCCCAGAAAGAAAAAAGCTTTGACTAAATTACTTCCACACTAGAGCATTCATCAGCTTTGACAATTTATTGGCCTTGCCTCGTATTTTCGGAAGTTTATTAAAAACTTTTCTCAATTTATGACCCCTTTATTTTTGCTGACTATCGCTAAGGAATTCACGTGGAAACCAGAGCATGAGCAGATAAGACAGCAGATAATTTCGGCTTTGACGACTAAACCGGTGTTGACTATTTTTAATCCTGAACTTCCAACTGAATTACACACCGACGCTAGGGCAATTGGTTATGGTGCTCTTTTATTCCAGAAGGTAGACAGTGAGCTTTTAGTAGTTGAGTACCTTAGTAAACGAACCACGAAAGCAGAGTCTAAATACCACTCTTATGAGTTGGAAACTCTAGCTGTGGTAAACGCGGTGAAGCACTTCAGGCATTATTTGTAGGGAAGGCATTTTGTAGTTATCACTGATTGTAATTCGTTAAAGGCTTCACGTAACAAAGTTGACATTACTCCTTATGTACATCGATGGTGGGCCTTTTGCAAGCTTTTGATTTTCAAATCAATTATCGTGAGGGACGTCGTGTGGCTCATGTTGATTTCTTTTCCCGAAATGCTTTACCATCTTCAGATACCGTAGGTGTCTCAAAGGTTGAACAAAAGCGTGTTGATCTCGCTACCTTATCAGAAAATTGGCTTTTGGCAGAACAGTTGCGTGATCAAGAGATTCAGTCCATTGTAACTAAACTTAACAATAGTCAATTACCGTCTGATATTGCTAACACCTACGAAATGCGCTTAGGTGTCCTACATCGCAGGGTGCAGAGAAAGAATCGTACTCGTTGTCTCCTGAATTATTGCAGATCAGGGTAGATGCTTCACGAGTAAAGAATTTTAAGATTTTTGTGAGTCTCGTGGTGTTTCTCTACATTTAATCGCTACGGGTTCAAGTCGTGCAAATGGCCAAGTTGAAAGGACGATGAGTACTTTGAAAAGTATGCTTACGGCCGTAGAAACGTCTGACAGGTCTTGGCAAGAAGCACTAGAAGACGTTCAACTAGCCTTAAACTCCTCTGTCCATTGCGTAACAGGGGCGAGTCCACTTGAGCTTTTGATAGGACGTATAGCTTCAGAATGCGAGGTTGATATTAATAAGACAAGAGAGCAAGCGGTAACGAATATGGAAAAGAGTGCTAATTATGAAAGATCTAGATTTGATAGGAGTAAAGCTAAATTAGTTAAATTTGATGTTGGTGATTTGGTTTTAATTCAAAATGAAGAAAGAAATCAAACTAAGTTGGACCCAAAATACAAGGGACCATTAAAAATTGTAGAGTTGCTTGATGGTGATCGTTACCTATTGAAATCTTTGACTGGAAATCGAACGTATAAGTTCGCCCATGATCGCATACGAAGGATTCCTCTAAGTGATGTACCAGTTGAGTTAGATTTGCTTGATGTAGAAGATGGTGAGGAGGATGCCTCAACCAGCAAATAGAACACATACGATAGCTAGGTCGCACTGCACGCACTAGTCTGTAGTCGTAACTGCAACCCACTTGTGAGTTGTTCAGAGGGCGATGGGCAGCTAGTGGTGTGGCGGGGACCCGGGTCTCGGAGGAGACTATTGTGTGGTCATGGATTGACCTGGGAGTCTGGGACTCTAGATGAAGTGTTGGTCGTGTCGCGGGTCGCACTGCACGCACTAGTCTGTAGTCGTAACTGCAACCCACTTGTGAGTTGTTCAGAGGGCGATGGGCAGCTAGTGGTGTGGCGGGGACCCGGGTCTCGGAGGAGACTATTGTGTGGTCATGGATTGACCTGGGAGTCTGGGACTCTAGATGAAGTGTTGGTCGTGTCACATGAGGTGACGACGATATGGGTGACAATATAGAATGTCACTAGCTGCTGGGGCAGCTGGGCTATTGATGTATGTGATCTTTTGCGTTGATGATGTGATAAATTGAGATACGATAATTATGAGGCTTGGAGGAACCTTTCGTGTTTAGCTTAGTTAGACAATTCAGAAGTTTATTTGGTTATAAAAAAAACGTACTTGTGGTTGTTGTAATGGTCAGGTTGGCCGAGTGTACGCGGATGCTTTAAGTTGGTTATTTTGTTACAGATACTGGAATACACGAGGACGTGTAACATGTCAGGCTGGCCGTGTCGTGGATAACGATATCATTTTTAATAAAAGTCACTCAATTGATTACTGTAGTAGGGGGGCAAACGCCGTAACGTCATTTTGTTTTTTTAAATGACGGTACGTGGACAGAGTCGTGTTGGAAAGTGCGGAGCGTAAAGTTAGCAGTTCACTTTGAGATACGAGTCGAGGCACTGGTCTAATATGAAACTGTCGGTTTGCCTAGCGTTATTAGTACCCAGTTATACTGTGTAGTGATAAAGTGCTCTTTCAATTGTGTATTGCGTCAGTGATTAAAAAAGTGAGGTTATAATTACACGTGGTGTTATTATTTTTTACAAACGTTTATAAAATGGATCCTATACCACCGAATCCTCGTGACGACGGCTCTATCGCTCAGCCATCGCTGACGCCGTCAAACATATCATTTAAGTATCCGTTATACTTAATAAGACAATCCTCACTTAACGAAATTCTTAAACTGTTGCTACATGATAAGAAACAGTTAAATCGTGGGAACATTGAATAAATTGAATTTTAATTAGCATGCGTGTATTTGTACCAGATAATGTTTATCTTCACGACTCTGTTCCTTGTTAGGGCTATGCAGAAAAAGTTGAGAGTTGTGGCTCTGCGGCTATAGATCGCAATCGGCTATAAGTTGACAAGTTGCTGGCGACTGTGTCAGGCACATTTCCTTTTGTTGACACATCCAGCTGCCGTGGGCAGATAAGTCGATCTCATTATACATACATATATCAGTATTGAGTAACATTGATAAAAAAGTTAAGTAATAAAAAATGTATATTAATAAACCGGCTGCAACTTAACTTCAACAACTTATCAAAACATGGTACAGTCACGAGCAAAAAGTTAACACATTCGCAATCAAAATATTATACCTTTTCATAATAATACAGTACAATAATAAATGTATGTATGCAACAGACGTTATCAGGCGATACACAATTAAATAATATCATGTAAATACTTATACATTCATCTATACAATTCAATTAATCTGTCTCTATATGAAATCAAAATTATTTCAGCGGTTTACAAGTTAAATGTACAACCACAATAGTTATAGTGGCAAGGAGTGAAACCCGCTTCAAAAGCTGTGTACTAGAAAATGAATAGTAAAACGTTTGTAAATAAGTGAGAGACTTTCGAATTTATAATTTAGAAGCACTATAGGTTCTGTAAACACTGTACAGTTTCCGTGGAAACCTGTCAATCTGACGTCATAAATACTATAAACAATTCATACCATACCCGGATTCCAAACAAACAATCGTTGCGGTTTGTACTCACATCGTTCTGAGTAAAGTGAATCCAACTTTCCTTAAACCATTTTAAGTCTTGAGTGAAAACAATTGAAGAGTATACGTCAGACGTCACAAATTAAATGGCAGCAGATTAATGAATGTGGATGAAACAAATGAATGTTAATCTCAAGGACAATTAAGTGGAACAGGGTATAATTAATCAGTTGCCGACGGGACGTTGTTATGGACAATTAGATCTTCTTTCATAGTCAAATCTAGTGCATTAAGAAAAGGACAGACTAAGGACAGACTAGATACACAATTATTATAGTTTTATTTAACTTGTATAAAGGTGTAATTTAACCATCTAGTAATACAAGCTTTCCTATATTGGATCCTACAGTATTTGTTCCCACATGAATTTTATTAAGGCAGTTAGTAACGATATAATAAAACAAACATCTTAACTCGGCTTCATCTTCATTCAATCAAACTACTATCTTAAATAGCCTAAACCAGTCCACCCCACGGCTTTCTCTCTACCGCAACACTACGTTAAGATCAAACAATAAATAGGTTTACAAGTTAATAATCTGTGTTCACTCACTGATGATACAAAACACAAGATACGTAATTCTTCCGCGAGCTATCACGTTCAAAGCCAGTTGTTGCATCAAAAAGGTAATAAAAACTAAACGAGCAACATAATTCACGTAGCAAGTTAAACGTGACCCAATTAGGTACAGCTTCCTCTTGTGACCGAGGCATGTTCCTGGAGATCTGAGAAACGTCATTTCAATCATTATTATTGTCTGCATTTTGTTACAAATATTATTACCTTAGCACTCATTTTTTTATTTACAAGGTTCACGACGTTCTTTTGTTTGTTTGAATAATTATCTGAAACTACTTTTTCGTAGACAATATTATTAACGTGATATAATGAATTAATACCTTGGAACATATAAGTATTTTATCTCAAAAATAAATTTCACTCTACGGGTGGATTTTACAAACTTTTATTCTCCGTTTGAAAACAAAAATTATCAGATGCTATTTTTATTACACGAATAAGTAAGGGCTGATTTTTCCATCGTCAGATAACTTTATTCGAGGAATAATTTTGAAATATTGACAGTTGGTTCATACAAAAACTGTCAAACGTCAATGTTATTAGTCGAGTAAAAGTTATCTGAGAATAGAAAAAAAATTGTTTCAAATAAAATAGCACTACTACTTCATTCATGATTACAATATTAAATAAATAAGGAAATCGTATCGGAAATCCATTGTTATTTCTTTTATTTAGGTACTTGAGAACTTGCTAGATACTACTCACATTAATAACTAAATGTAAATTATACAAACCCGACGAGTTGATAAGTATAACGATCATGTACAAAACATGAGTACGCATTGAACAATATCGGTTACTGTCTTAAACGACTGACATTATAATCAATCTCTTGGCTCTGCGGAAATATACCTATCGCGACGAAGACAAATTATTGGAACATGGCAATATAATAATGATACCAGCATATAACCGTCATTCTGCAGAGTAAGGGCTTTTTCTCTTATAGAGGGAACGAGCATTGATCATCAAGCTCGCGCAATACGAGTAAGTCATATATTTAATCCTAGAGTTCTCACGATGTTTATCTATTTTTATTCAGTAGGTTTCCAACAGGCTTCAGATCGATATTAAGACCTTGTATTATACGAATCAGATTCAGCCATGAGTCGGCCATGAAAACAATACAACATCAGTACTTTAAAATTAGAACTACAACAGGCACAATATCCAAAAAACCGGCCAAGTGCGAGTCAGACTCGCGCACCGAGGGTTCCGTACAAACCTGTTTATGCTTTTCGCAATTTTTCCTTTATCTGTGTTATAAGACGTTGCTTCGTACCAAATTTCAAGATTCTGAGTTCACGGGAAGTACCCTGTAGGTTTTGATTCCCTTGCGAGTAGTGGCGAGTTTCAAAATATGCGGTTTTAATTCCTGTTTCTTTTGATTGCGTTGACATAGAAGTTTGATTTTGTTACAGCTTAAAGGTATTATAGATTTGAGTATTTGATATGAATTTCAATATAATACCACTACGCGTTCATGAGGAAAGGGGTAGTAAGTTTAAAATTATTAAAAATATTTTTATTATATGATATAACTAAAAATGTATACTTTGCGCAATTTTTCCTATATCTCTGCTATAAGACGTTGCTTCATACCAAATTTCAAGATTCTGAGTTCACGGGAAGTACCCTGTAGGTTTTGATTCCCTTGCGAGTGTCGAAAATTTGCGGCATAAACGGGAGTATCTTTTGATCGCGTTGACTTAGAAGTTTAATTTTTTCACAGCTCCAAGAGACCATAGACTTGAGTATTTGATATGAATTTCAGCTTGATACCTCCACCCGTTCCTGAGAAAAAAGGTCTTGACAGACAGACAGACAGACAGACAGACAGACGGACAACAAAGTGATCCTATAAGGGTTCCGTTTTTACCTTTTGAGGTACGGAACCCTAAAAACAAAAGAAAACAAATTTTAAAAATATATAAAGGCATTAAATTTTGTGCTTTCATGTCACAGTTAATAACTGTTTATGGTATCTATGTGGCTATAAAATCGTATATCAAGTAATGCATGTATGACAAGTAGGTAGCACTTAGCAAGCGGACATTGCACCTTGTAATAGACACCTATAAATAGGTCAGAGAAAGCTGTATGAAATTAGAAACGCGTTGAGCGCAGCCCTTTGAAATGTTGGTAAATAAATTGTAGCAGCCATCTCCTTCAATTAGTTAAGATAAATTATAACAAGTGATTTGAAAATATGAAGTTCGATGTCGAAGAGAAAATAGCTGTTGAATTATTTATGTCTGGTCTGGGTATGGTATAGAACTTTTAGTGGCGTTCTTGAACTTCGTAAATTCTAAAGGTGTTAGAAATATTCTGTTATTTTATCGTTACCCTGCTGAAGCCGTACTGTAGTGACAATATTTTTATAAAGAGTTTTTATAATTACGTAAATTATCTTTATAAGTATTGCTGTCCAATTAGTATGAGTACAACAAATTTTATTACAAATCCCAAAATACTAACAGGCACATTATTATATTCTTATTGCAATTAATGGCATTCAGCTAAATAAATGTTTAAGTTAACGGCTATTTTCAAAACAAATCATCTTAGTAACTATTTTCTTTCACAAAATCCATAAAATTGTGTACTCAACATTTATATTGTTACAAGTGCGTACTTAATTCTTTTACGTCTAGTTTTATTAGACAATTTAGACTACTTTTACGTAACCTTATAGTGTACTCATTTTATTATAAAGTAATGTAGGTTTTGTTACATAATAAAAAGTAAATGAGTAATAAAATGTAATGATTCTCGTTCCACTACATTAAATTTTCTCGTGACTGTACTTAACGAAATGTGTACATTATTTTAACTAATATACTGGCTTAGTTACTGTTACACCTCACAACAACTTTAGAGCTTACAGCCGAGCATAATCCTCTTTCACCCTATGATACATAATTGAAATAATGCTGTACTTCTCATACTTAATTATTCATATAAGTAACAAATCCAAAGAGCTTTATATTGGAACGTGCTAATCTCTGAAGCTGACAGCTGGTTCAAAAATCATTTTGGTTTTCATAGTTGTCACAATGCTGAGGAAGGTCACCTTAGGTGAAAACAAAAGCAAGTGAAACCGCGGGGCATAGCTAGTTTAAAAATAAAAGTTTAAGAGAGCTACAATTCGACGATTAATTTCTATAAATATATATGTACATCTTAGGTTATTCCAAACATTATAATTATTATGTATATTGGTGATAAATATTGAGTGACTGTGTATCAACGTGTCAAGGAATACTACTAGCATTTGCCTCTTTCATTAACCTTACCAACTTGCACAGATAATTATTAATACGTGTAACGTCTGAATTATCTTAATTATTTATTATTTATTCATAATTTAACGTTGACATGTGTTAAATACTTGCTTATTGAAAACAATTACAGCAAGTATCTATCATAGTCTTCTAGAAGCTTTATTTATACCATATAGCTACAGAGCATACTATAATGATGAATTTATTAAATACTAGCTTTTGCTCGCGGCTTCGCCCGCATGGGCATCGGTTACCGCGGCAAATTATAGCGTGTAGCATTGCTTTATTGAGCACCAAACATGGTGGACCATCTAACAGTGAAAGATTTTTTTCTAATCGGCCCAGTAGTTCCTGAGATTAGCGCGTTAAAAACCAGCAACCTCTTCAGAGCTTTATATTAATAGTAGTACATGTGTTAATATTTTTATTAGCAGAATAGTAAAAAATGACATTAATAAATTACAAGCAAATTTGTTAACTTACATACTGTATACTATACTATAGTATACTGTAAATTCATTATATAATCATCTGATAATTCCATAAAATAATGTGATAAGTTCAAATTAATTGAAGTATATTACTATAGTAAAAATGGCCATTAGATACATTTTATAGTAGATTAAATTTATCTAATACCAATAAAACTCCTTAAGAAGGAAACGACCCCTAATGGAATATTTATTATACGCATTATTATAGTGAAAGGGGTTATCTAACACTATTTCCATATTTTATAGGTTTTATAGCGGTTTGTGGCCATTTTGAGTTGTTCCCGGCTTGCATGGGGGGAGAGGCTATTTACGAAATGGCGTTCATGTACCATCGAAGTACGCATTATGCAAAGTTATAATGTGAAGAGAGGCTAGGTATATTTAACTCCATAAACAATTGAGATGCAAATCACCATTAAAATGAAAAGTTGAGCGACTAATTTGTTGTTGTTGTTTCCCTCTTATTGACACTTGAAACTTTTTGGTATACTTTCTATCTATGGGTTGAAAAAAATTGTTTTTTTTTTATAATAACAATTTTGTCCTATATTTTGAAAGCATTTACATCTTAATTAAGCTTGTAAACAAAGCATTTTAGCAACATTTCTATATTTTCTCAACGTAATACCTCAATAATATAGTCTGTGGTCAGGAATAATCATAAAGTTTGCAATCTTGAAGCAACAATGTCTTAAGAAATCCCTTTATACATAAATCATGTAAGAAAACAGAATTCCTCAGCAAAGCCCTTCACACATCGACGCGCCGATATGCAAACGACAGGACGAGAATACAATGTACCTACATAACCTACCTTTATTACACTCCCGGACAAATAAATTGAACCATGTATTTTAAATATAGATTTTTACTGCTTTAAAACAATTATACTTAATCAGAAATAACCACGTACCAACAGTAAACTGAAACGGCAAATTGAACGAAAAAAATGGATTATTAGACAGACTATGTCATTGTGCTATTGAGATCCCTTTCTAAACATTCCATTTTAAATCTGGAACAATGTTAGTTGTCAAATGTTGCGAGATTGAGACACTATACCTACATCCTATATTTTTATAAATTAAAAAAGATGAGACCTCAATAAAAACATACCAGGTGGCTCGATTTAAGTGTAAGAGAGTGTATTTTAACACCTAGATAGGAATACCTAATGTAATACATAGTTATTGCACGTACACATGTTCCGAACCATTACCGTTGGACATATCGGAGATAATTCATATTCATGGGTTACTATCTCGAAAGCAATCTAAAGTTGCCTAAAATATATACGAGCACACGCAATTATAGGTTTACAAAACCTGTCGTAAAAGCATATTGCTAATATAGGAAACTGATTACAGATAACTGTTTATTGAGATATCAAATACTTACCATAAAGAAATAATTTAAAAAAATATATAAATAGAATACTGACCGTCAAGAAACAATAATTTAAAACAGCATAAAAAAACAAACGCAATTTTGAATTTCGAATGTTCATCTTTAATGACATCATGAGCAAGGAATTCGTAAATTACTTTAACAATTTGTAAATTCAAGTCACGAGAATGTGTAGATACCAAAATATAGCAAAGAAAAAAACAATTCGTTGGCTGAATTAGCTCCGGTCAATCAATCACTCGACTACCGCTTGTAATTAGGTAGTACACCTATTACAAAACAATTTAAATGTATTATCCAGTTCCTGTAGCTATTACGAATTATGTATTAAGTGTAATATTTTATTATTAATTCAGCACTAAGGAACGTGTTTTAGAGTCGTAGATTGAGAATGCTGTCTCAAGAATACGATTCAAGGAAATTGAAAATAAACTATTTAAATATTTAATAGTTTTGCTCATCTTTGAAATAATGATTAGAGTAGCCACGATCTAAGTTTAACAGACTTCAGATTTCTACGATACAACATCGCAACAAGTTTTAATTGGAAGCCCTTCATCAAAACAGCTGTTAATCTCTGTATTCAACGATAGATAAATAGCTGGGATTGACAGGGCCTTATTATTTAAGAAATTGTGTTATTAGATAATCAAAACAAGTGACTAGGCGACTGTTTTTGACATTTGTGTGTACAATGGATAATAAAACTTGTAGTTTTATTAGCAATTAAAATATTTCAGCTAATGTGTTTACTTCCGATATTGTATGTGCAAGACAAATATTTCAAGTTTAATATTATCTTAACCTTTTTAGTCTGAATAAATATGTTTACTGGATAAGTGAAGAATTTTTTAGATTACTATGAATTTGGTTTGTGCATTACTAGTAATCTTGTTTACCCCTCGTGCTAAGCTAAAATGCTTGTGTTACGAGTGGGTTCACGTCGATAGTGTAATGGGTGGGATTTGAACCCGCAACCACATGATCGCAAATCCGACGCCCTAGCCATAAGGCTACCGCCGCCGCCGCTTCAAAAGTAAGTTAATTGAATTAAGTAAGGTTAGAAGTGAATAAAGTTAATAAGATTACCTATTAATCTTAAAAAAAAAATATTGTACAGTGCGTTGTTCCATTTTTATTATTAATGCTTCTATAGAACTGTATTATTTATATTGCTTGTAATTTTTTTTTATATTGTATCTGTTTGATTCCCAAATAAAAAAATAAAATCTTATTTGTAGTAACGGTCACGGTATAGTGGTCAACACCAATTACGCTCCATTTTAATAATCGATCGATTTTAATACTCGATAGCCCGATTACAAACTTTAAATTTAATGGGCTTATACATTTACCAATTGTACGAAAGGTCAACTTAACGTGAGAGGTTTTATGGCTTAGCCTGGGAACTGAACTGTCCTTGCTGTTACTCCTATATTACATAATTATATTAAGTCTCTGTGGTAACTATGAGTAAATATGAAGGTTCATTCCAACGATTATACCTTTTACCCCTTTAATTAACTTTAACATTAAACCGCGGTCAGTGAAAATACAAATACCAATTGAGAATATTTTACATATATTTTTATCGTTGTCAAGAGTTGTCCGAATCGATATCTGAAGTAATATTTTCGTATTTTCTAGGTATACAAAATCAATCTGCAAATCGAAACAGATATGGCACATACAAACATAATATCCAGTTCATATTTAGTTCTGGATAAGTAGAATAAACATTTGGTCGTACACCGCCATGGTCCGCCGCGCACATGGCCTTTTATAAACCCATGACATCACCCAATGTGATACCATTTACACCGCCATCTTATTTTAAATCTGGAATTCCGAGAATCAGGACAAAGACAACTATAAAAGCTTTATTTAACCAGTAAGAGCATTAATTTATTAAGGGTAGTAATAAAAGCTCCGACAAAAAAATAAGAATTCTTACTGCCTAAAATACTTACTTTCCGACTACTTTCATCCGAATAAAAATGACGAAACGACCGAATCAGATACTAAAATCTTCGAAAAATAAACATAACTGTTTATTGCTATAAAACTTTTCTACCAACTTAAATTACGTTCTACTGAAAATTATGTTTTGACATTTTTATCTTTACTTGCCTACTATTAATTCATAAATTACCTTTCACATTTCATAGACTGTGGTGCTAATTTAACTACAACGTTATAATGAAAATACTATTCAGAGTGGTTATACAGAAACTAAAAAAAAATATTAAAATGTACTTGTAATAATACATTTTTATGGTATAAAACCAAATAGTTGAAGTAAAGATGAATGATTGTAAACCCCCTAACCTATCTGTAATGGAAAAGTAAAAACAGGTAGTCGCTTCTGGCACTCGCCGGCCGCTGCCGCGGCACGCTCGCTTCGCTCGCTCGGCTCGTGCGGGGGGATCGCAGTTCTAACCTAACCTAACCTACTGAGTCGAATTTGACACTTAAACCTATCTGCAATGAACAAGTAGGACAAATAATATATCGACCCGAAAACCCCTGTGGGTATACCAAATTCATAAAAATCGTTTCAACCGTTTCCGATATTCCAATTATAAAAAATTCTACTTACAAGAGTAGTTTAGTAATAATTCAGGAAATTGAGAGCATGGAAATCGATCGAATCGATCGCACGAGCCGAACAGTTTAGGTATTTTCATAAATACTGAGAGGTAAAAAATATATTTTATAACCAACAATAGAAATTAAAATAGTTCATGCAAGTCGTAAAAATGTGAATATTTTGACTAAAGCTCTGTTGTCGGTAACTTAGTAATTTTGTCGGAGGTTCAGTATTTTATTCAGAAGTTTAGTTTTGTATTTCGAAGTTCAATTTTATTTTAGGAGATATGTAATTTTAACGTGCTCTTATTTGTTTGTTAAATATAATTTTTCTTTTCGGTATGTTTTGGGTTTTTTTGTCGGTAATTCATTATAACGCTAGTTAATTAGAATAATAGTCGGCCACAGATCGCTGGAGATTAATTTGTTTTTCGGAACCATTATTATTTCCCATTTATTAATAGTTACCATCAATTTTATTATCGTAACCCTGAGTGTTATTGGCGATATAGCATAAAGACAAGCTGGATTAGTCATTTCTTCAAATGGAGATCGTACGTGTTTATTCGTTTGTTTTCTTAGACTATGAACTAAGAATCATCTATAAACCGTTTAACATTTAATCAGAAACTACATTAGGTATATTATATGGAGTAAGTAACGAGATAATCACCTATTTTGATTATTATAATTTAGAATCTCTACTAGTACTGTAAATTATTATATATCATTACAATGGAATTATGAAATGATGTGAACTAAATTGTATTTACGCTTAGAACATAAAAATAGGCTTCATCTACAAATCAAACCACAACTCCAGCTAAATTCCAAAGGGACAAAATTTTATTAAACAACAGGCATACTAATTCTAAAAAATACGGTCAGGATTAAATAACTTGGGAAATTTTATTTACACTAATTTTATGATGATAATGAATCAGGTAATAAAGGGGAACAATAATCGTAAAGCCACGTCACATATCTTACCTTGTCGACATAAAACCCCGGGAACGACTGTCCAGCGGCGTGCAACAATACAAGTCACAATCAGAATAATACACATCATAAATAAATACACAATTATAGAAAAAAATAAGAAATACATAGTAAGAGCTGTTTTGCACTGCTTCTGTTTATCCGAAAATACGTTCCGAAGTCTCATCGAACTTCTTGTGAGGTATTTTACGCATTAGATCCAATTTCGTCATCAGATTTCGCTCCGTCATCCGTTTGTTTGGGGTAAAATATAGACAGACCCAAGAAGCTATAATAAATTTTGTAAAAACTTTCAAATTAGACTCGGATCGGATGCAGTGCGACACCGCTCTGAGATAAGCCTGAAGATAAGAAGTGAAAAGTTCAAATGAGCTTTAGTATTTAAAAAGCTTCGAACTAAACCTTACGACGATCAACAAAGTACTTCATGATTCAGCATTCATCTAGAAAGCATCTCCGTGAGAAGCGGAACCGAGTCACTTTTCGTTTCCGTCCTCATTGTTTGAAGGCATCCTGGCTTTGATTGATAGCGCCATATTGATGTTTTTTGATCACCATATAGCTCAAATTCGTCTGCATTATGACAATATCAAAACTTGGCTGAACTTAGTAAATCTTACATAAAAATTTGAGGTATCGTAGTGGAACATTTTATACAGACCCCTATCTTTTATTTTTGAAAAGAGTTTTTGCAAAACGGTGCCCCCGTTTTGTGGTATCACCAGATGTTTAAAGTGGCAAGTTATTGGGACAACGTACTCGTTATGAGTCATGAATCGCAACTTTAAGCTCGTGTTGGCAAACTTGGAGACCAACGGGACAAATACGGCATAGATAATTGTATACATACCTACTACGTAATTATTATGGTGAACATAATACAAACTGTTATGAGAAAATATTTAGCGTGAATCCGTTAGTCACTCATCTTGATTTGCATTTGCTTTTCACCGTAGAATACTACCCACTACTACTAATAATAATGCAACCATATAAGTACACAACGTACCTACAAGTTTTTCTTGTACTCAAATACCACAAGCGTCCAATTAACATAAATCAGAGATGCAACATCTTCATTCTGGCTCACTACAAAGTATCAAAGAAGAAGTAACAAGTACCAAATAGGTCATAAAATTATGGTTTCAAACAAAGCTTTACAGAGTTCATTCATCTTATCCTGCGCGGCAAAAAGCCGCTCTTAGGCGTGCAACGCATAATTTTGATTTATGCAGAGTGCCGGCCGCGCATGCGCCCACGCCTCGCATTTGTCTGTTTGTACGATGAACCGCACACCACACAACAAGGAATCAGAAAAATAAACCTTACTGCTGCGAAATAAAGATAGTATCAATATCACTAAAGTGCGGTACAGCGTACTCAGTGCGACGGCAACACACGACAAAAATATTGTAGCCCTATTCACACGAACAGGTCTGATATTGAATTTAATTGAATAAATAGGTTTTATTTAACGAATGTCATAAATAAATAAATGTTATATTTAGCTTTCGTTGTTTTATCAACTGACTGCAGTCATGAGTTGATTAATTTATGGTCACAAACATGCTGGCTGAAATCCTGATAAGTTTAGTTTGTTCGAAAGGCAATTTCCTCAAAAAGCCAATTACGAAAAAAAAGATTAGCGTCATTATAACGGTGTATGTCTACGTTTGAAATGAGAACAAATCGCGCTGTCTGTTACAACACTTAATCTAATTTCCTCCAATGACGCAACCTCATCCGCTGGTCCCATAGTTATCATAATGAGTATAATCAAAACTGAAACGCTAAGCAATGTAGAGCCTATCAGTTCGACAAAAATAACTTTCACTTTAAATTTAGGGCTGGACACAAATTCAATTAAAATAAATGTATGGTACAAAAGAAAAAAAAATTATATTCATATCTACTAATTTCGGAACTATACAAACTTTTTTTTACAGAACGTAATTTTTAGAAACAGTGCTTTTGCAAATAATCCGTATATTTTTTTCCTGCTTGTTTGCTGTAATTGTATTTATCATAGTGAGTACACAATGCAACTGTAAATTTCATCTTATACAATCTTTCGATAAATAATTAGAGAGGAGCAATGAGCCTTGAGCACTTTTACTGACCTAATTCAAATATGGAACGTGTTAATGTCAGCCCTACGCTTATGTGTATTATTGTAATGATCGAGAGGATTCCCTTGGCTGCGCGTTGAAGCACTCTTGTGCACGCGAGCACTGCGCACGCAAGCGCATTGAGATCAAAAGTCAATTTGAGCTATTACAAATTGCAAGCTAAATAACTCTTACATTCCTAAAGTAATAGCAGCTCATTACATTTTTTATATGTTCGTTTCAAGAATTTTCCGACGCTTTTAGCAACGTTGCTTTAACAATTTCCGTTTAACTATTTCTCTTGTAATTTTAAAAATGTATTAAATAATTTCGATCGATGGTTTTATGATGAATTTAATGACTTGCGTATAATTTTCCATTATTTTACCAAATAACAAGGTACCGAATGTACGGCACACGGTGATTTACACAAAATTAGGAAAGCGGAACAAACGAACCGACAGAAATCCCAATTCGGTATTACAAAGTAACAGTACGCATGTGAGAAAGTGACCACATCGTTATTTGTAAAAAGAAGACGAGAATCCCCGTTAAGTAAGTCAATACTAATAGAATTATTAAAAAATAGTTTTTTCTGTCAAAACTGGTGTTCTAAATTTGAATTGAAGTTAAAAAAATAATAACAAGAGAATACACAGAGCTATGCATAATTGAAAAACCAAAGCTCCTATTTTATTAACAGGTTCAGTCTTGGAACTAGTTATTACTTATTTTGTAGACTTTTTTTTATAATTTTGTTAATTCTAACAGTGACAGTAACTGTTTTTTCTTTCTTTCTATTTTTGAAATATAATGTTTTTTTTCTTTAGATAAGATACATTACATATTGTTATATTTGATTGTTTTAATACTAATATCTATCTAAATACCTAAGGGTTTTCATAAATAAGTTACGTGCCAAACACAAATACTGACCGTTCGACAATGTTCACGCTCTATTGCAGACAAATTTAGTAACATCACCGCGTCCGGTTTGCTATGATTATACACTAATAAATAAAACCTTCGTGTTACCATTACTAACTAGTCCATACGGAATGTTAAACTACTTGATTTGAATATAAAAACAACATAAAACATGGCTAGCACCTGCAATAAAAAATTAGAGCGTCCTGAAAACGAAGTATCGTTATATAACTTTTTACTAATGTTATTAATACAGTTTACAGTACATGACTGATTGCCGCATTTGTTATCAAACAAAAACAATTTAAACTCGTCAATGTACTGAAACACAATGCTGACGATCGACAAAAAAGTTTGAAACGTAATACAGTAATGGAGTACTTCAAAAATGCTTGATCTTCATCAAGAAATATAACTTTGTCAATGGACAATTTGCAGTGAGCTAAATTCCATTTATAAAACAACCATTTATTATACTTTTACATTTAAATTTATTCTCTGATAACTTTTATGCAACCAGCACTAATATCCAATTCAAAATAATTTTATATCACACTATCTTCCCATTCTTTTTATAAATTTAAAGTAACAGTAAATGTATGTATACTCACAGCCAACTCCTCGCTAGTGTAGGCAGTGAGGATGCGTCGGTCCTGCTGCAGAACGCAGTAAAAAGGTTCCCAGGACAACGGCACCCCCACAACAGCACCCCCGACCGCGCTTGATGCCCCATCTAGTAACAAATAAAAGAAAACAATTTGAAATGAAATATTTTTGGGGTTGCTTAAGCGAAAGCACATTTTTTTTCTTTACGTGTAGTTTATTTTATGCTTATTCAAAATACTATTAATAGCGGACCCAATACATAAAATCCTGCAGTCGTCAAAGAGATATCGACGTCTTTATGACTATAGTAAATACTGAAAAGAATAAATAGAGATTTATAGTCTTCAATTTTTGTAGCAAAAAATACAATAATCTTTGTAACTTTCCCTGCATAAGATATAGCGGATAACAACTTCACAAACTTTTTGTGCTAAGCAATAAAAAAACGAAGCGTAATCGTTATTTCAGCCAGAGTGAAAGCTATGGATAGTTTAACAATTGTTATTTGAAAAACTCGTTTTTGCACGGCATCTTGTGATAACTTTGCTTTAACGATAAATACATTCAGCTAACAGTCTGAGACGGTGTAAAAGAAGGTTTTATTACTTTAATTATATTTTCCTTTTTTATTAATTACATAGACATAAGATTTTTTATAACAAAAGGAATATGTATGCCAAAAGGCTTTGGAATATTTACGAGCCACTTATGAAAAATATATTTTTATTGCACAGCTCAACTTTGTTGAGACCTACGTACAACTTCTAACTGATGTAGGCGTGATTGATTAATAGTAATAAATATAATTAATAATATAAGTTCCTTAATAAAAAGTAAAACGGAACAATGAGAGCTTATTAAATATTATAAACACTTTGATTGTTATAAGTAGTACCATACAGAGACAAGTTAACAATGCCGTTTAATGTGGACCATAATACAAGAAAAAATGAAACAAATTATCATGTAACCACCCATAAACAAAAATAATCAACAAACAAAACATAACGTTACGTTACTACTTATAATATAGAGTGAAAGGTAAATATTACATGCTACAAATATCATTAGATAACGTGTACGGTGAAGGTTTCTAAGATACAGGTAAATTACATGCTTTTTTATGAGCATCGCATACATTAATTAGCATATGCGACGATAGCCGGAGATAATGACTAAAGTAGACCGTTCATCAATTAGATAAAATTGTTAAGATCAGAATTACATGCACGTTGAGCTGCGAGTAAGTGTGGCATAACGAGCAATATAAATGTTAATCGCTGTAACTGCACACAAACTAACGCTTGTTAACAGTGTCCAAAAGAGGTTCTACTTAAAAATAAAACAGTTTAAGACTAACTCGACCTTGATCTCAGTAAACGAATTAATAATAATGTCTGGATTAACCAATAGTTCATAAATCGTGATGGGATCTCTTCATAAAATGTGTAAGTATTATTATTTTGATATGTAAAATATTCGATCTTTAAATAGTAAACTATGCCTAATTAATGATCCATCGTAATTAAAAAGTATTCCTTTATAATTACGAGTTCAAAAAGCTTTATTTCATATACAAATATTTAAATTTTCCTTAGTTCACATAAGTTTCTACACGCATAGCAAAACATACCAAGAAAAATGGATAAAGATATGTGGCAAGCATGTTTATCTGCGAAGCATAAAAAAGCATTTGAAATTAAAATAATCACGATGCATCTTGTCGGCAAGTGAGTAGTTTATGCAATAAATTACGGCATCGATATCAGCGTAGAAAAACGAGTCAAGTAGACTGATGACAGACCAATATTTTACATGCGGGACGAGACTATTATAGACAAGACTTTACGCCTCATACATTATGTAAGTTAAACTTTTTTCTTTGGCCATAAAAGCAACGTTGCCGTAATTAGTCGTAACTCTTAGCATCCGCTTTATATTATCTATAATTATAATCTTCGTGACTGTCAGTATTGTCGGGTTTACCTTCAAAATAACAAATCAATAACAAGAGAAAAGTATGTGTCAAGAGAAACATAAGATATTAACTTGTGTTATAGGAATGGTAACATTTTTTTTAATATCCTAGTATAAATTTATGTATTCGTTCATCTCGTATAGCAAAAAATACGACGATAAATTGAATGGAATATTCGCTTGACTCTATTCTACAACTCTTGCTAACGTTGTGACGTTACTAGCCCCCACTACTGAACTTTAATATGTTTCATCTTTCGAAATGTATACTGATTTTTACCTTGAAATCGTTTAATTAGCAATTAGGTTATACAATCACTTAAAAATGTCCCTTTTTATGTTGTTATAAAATGTTGTACTGGAAAATTTATTGTTTTGACTAAGGAAAAAATATATGTATTTTTCTATTCTTGATACCCAGTAAATATCCCTTTGTTTAGTGTATTTAAAACAATCTAAATAATTGATTTTGTTGACTTGTTTAGTGTTGACTGTTCATTGCACTTCCTTACGAGGTAAACAAACGACTCCAAGAAAGACAAACACGAGGTGTCTGAGTATCCCTTGACGCCACTTATGGTAATGCTGTGCTTAAAACCTATTTGTACAGAAACGCAAGCTAGCTGTAAATTTATTGCTTACCGATGCTTATTTATCTTTTGTTTTGTAATTAGATTTTTAAGCTCAAAAGGTGATCAAGTTTCCTGAATCCGTCACTTGAATAAAAAACCCCTAAACATAAAATAAGGGCTAACTTTCAATATTTCAATATTAAATTTTCATCAATCAAAATCACATAACTCGGTCCACGCATACTTTACAAATGAGAAAAACAATATAAAGATATCTATGCTCAACTAATACAACAATGAATGAACATATAAACACGTGTGATGTTAGGAGTAAACAAATAACTATTGCTTTTGTTTGAAATTTAGGTTAGCAGTTAGCACTCACACACGAATAGTATCGAAATCTCATTCACACAGCGAGCAAGCGTGTAGTGAAAAGTATAATAACTCCTTGGTCAACGTGCATGAAGTCCTTTGACCTTTAGAAACAATAACAAGCTTATTATTTAACAAAAAAGAAAGAGGTTTGTTTTAAACAGGACAATGCAAGTAATTGAAGTAGTTGTTTAGTTAATAAAAGTCGTGGTGCGAGTCAGTCAGTCCACATGGATTAATGCGTTCCATTTAATCTATTAACCAGTGACTCACAGGACCGTCGACTGTTGTATGCAACGATTCAGATCAAAGTAATAACTTACGAAATACTCTCACTGAAAAACTAAACTGACAAATAAAATATTTTTATATAGGAATAAAAATTTAGTGTTCTTCTCAAGGGCAGAAACGCATAAATTTTTTACCTAATATTAAAAAGCAAAGCATTACTTCACGAAAAATCTATCAATTATCAGTTAACTAATACCATATTGTTTCCATCGGCTATAAAAAAGTAAGTAACTCCAAAATACTAGCGAAGATTTCATTGCCGTTAAATGACAGATCGCAACATTTTTACGTAAGCAACCGTTCATTCTGTTAAAAAAACGGAGAAACAAATAAATTTTACTCTCTTTCGGTTATTGCTATTACAGTTGCTGTGACTCAGACAGTTGATTGCCGAACAACACTCGATCATGTTCGTAATAACGCTATAAGTCTATTTGTCTCGTGAAGCACGCGAACACTAGAACGGGATTTATATACTCCATATTTTATAGTAGTAACAAATTTCTAAATTAAGCGATCATATGATCAGAAGTATAAGCACGGTAAGTTACGGATACTGTAGATAAGAAAATAATAATTCAATTTTGAATTATTGACCCACGTTTACGTCTTCGAAGGATGAAGCAGGACTGTAGGAGCACACACCTCTAAAATCTAATAGGCGATGTTTGTGACTATAAATCGGTCTATTGACATTTCGCCTTGGTTGGTACATGTTATGCATACAATCAATAAATTCCTAGGCCACTATAACACCCATATTATGTTAGATACGCTGATTTACGATACGCAAATGTCAGTTGACGAAACTATGCTACACAAACTGATGCAAGGGTATTGAACTAATGACAAATAGTTACCACACCCAACCACATTATTTCTTAGATTTTTTATAACCACAGCCTAAGGCAGGTTTGAATCCACATTAATATTCGATTGTGTAGAAAGCACATTAGAATACGCCCATGCGCACACGTAACATTTAAGGGTTTTTGTTAATATCAAAATATACCCAATTAATTCTGATTTGACTAATTAATTTGATGTGGTGATCAATGCTCATTCCTTCTCTATATGGGAAGAGGCCTGTGCCCAGCAGTAGGACGTTAATAGGCCGGTATTATAATTCTGATTTGTACAAGAACTTTAAAAATTAGCGAAATAACTTACAAAAAATGTTAACAAAGTAGAGGCACAAAGGTTAAGAAAAAGTAACTTATTGACCAGACATATCATATACGAAGTGGAGAAAACACAAGAAAAAAGCTCTCAGATCTTCTCACACAATAGGCTGAACACAATTAAGCAACATATTGTTAAATTCTGCAAATACAATGTGTATCAAATACCCCGAAGTGTTGTTTTAGTGCCGATCATTGCCAGTCATGTAGTTTTAATTCTGTAAAAATACCACTTAAAACGCACAAACGTTTTTGAGTGCGCAACATTACCTGCATTACAAGAACATTACATTCGTGATAATTAACACTAATTTCACCTGTTATCATTGAACAAAATGCGTTTATGCGTTGTGTTACGCAAACACGAAACACTTACTGGTATGTGGGTAACATAGATTCGTTAAACTCACTTACTTAAATATAAAATTCCATTATCATACCTTGAGTTTTACTGCAGCCTTATATAAAATTGTATCAAGTTTATTTCATCACATACTTTTACATTATAAAGATAGTCTAATAATTCACAATCTCAACTAGTCTTAATCTTCTGTGAGTGCTTTACAGGATAAAGAGAATGAAACAAGTGCAGTTAAAAAAAACACTAGTTTTAAATACAGAGACAGTGGTTGGTGAAACATTATCTTATTTATTTCGTAAATGCAACAAAGGCGAGGCGCTCAGCATACTTATAGTTAATGAGCGTAAACCTGGAATCGGCTTCAAAAGCCCGTCGTGCTTCGAAAATAGCCAGCGGCTATCAAAATCACTATCTCCGCCTAAGTCACGCACGCTTCGCCTGTTCTATGATATGGCTGCGAACTGAGGCGGGAAAACCCTATAATAAATGGGCATACAATTTGAAGACTATTGTTCGTAATTTTTAAAGCAATAAAGCACAAAAAATATACATAGCAACAATAGCTTCAAATATAATTATACGTAATAATAATTCTACGCACAATCATTAACCTCGACAGATTAGAAGCAGGTTGCATGACGTTGCATATTGAAGCCAATTATTTGTGTGGCATAATTATTCAAGACACACGGCTCATATTTCTGTCAGCGTACCTTTCACGCAGGTAGGCGTATCCGGTGATCGTATCTTAGATCAGAGATAGTCCTGATTACTAGTCAGTGTGGTAACGCCGGTGGCACCTAGTTAGCGCCAGCCGAAGGCAATGATTCAACTTAAAAGCGTACAGTTCGCGACTCGTCAAACGAACGAGAAAGACTTGTCTGGCTACAAGTTACCTTATAATAACATTATACAAGTGAGCAACTGGGTTCAGTCTGCGTGTGGTAGTGAGCCAGAACTTCGGGCATTGCTTAATCACAATAAAAATCTCCATAATCAACAAAAATAACCACCAAGTGATCTATATAAACTGTGCTTAAAAATGTTACTTTGTATTAGATTCAGCCTTGTTTAATTAAGTATATTCGATTGAACCTTCACCTAACCTTCACGTTCTGTATGTAAACAGATGTTGATTTTTATAGGCAATACGCAGAAGCTTATTACAGTACCCTTTCAAATATCGAGAGGCAGCTTTTAAGTATGTGTTAAAATAATTTCAGTGTTGGTAGAAGGGGTACGGTTGCGTGGGAGGGCTGGCGACGGCGGCGCGCGGCGAGGCGAACACGAGATGGCCAACAACAATGAACTTGGAATAAACAAGCGAACCCAGCGACCGAAGGCAACATGTTGCGGCGCTGTTTATTTATAAACATACCGACACCACGACAGATAGATAAACAGATAGCTACCGAGCCACGTTAGCCGATCGATCTAAGAGTAACATAGCGAATACTTTATTGCGGCTATTGTTAAGATTTATTTTGGTTTAGACTGCAATTTACAGCAACTGGAATCAAAACCAAAAAGTAATTTTAAGATACGGTAATAAATTTTATTGAGTAGTAAATCCATATTATTGAATTTGTTGTTTTAACGCCTATATTTTATGAGGATCAAGTTTGGCTGTTTGTGAGAAATTAGACATAGGCACATATTTGTTAATACTTTATTTGTAAATCATTCCAAACATTTCTCAACAAAATAATCTAAGCGCGGTCATCTCTCTTGCGAACGGCGACCTTCCTCATCATTACGAATTGCATAAACCCGTCTGTATCGCAACTAAACATGAATCTGCACTATGCTGCATATTTTACGCCAGCTTGCATATCAAAGCTTGCATTTCTTGTCTATGGATACGATGGAAACGCAGTCCTTCTTGTTGATAACCTCCTTACAAATAGTCTTACTAAAACTTTAGACACTCGCCTTCGGACATCACTGTTACCTAATTCAAAACAAACTCAGTAATTATTACGTTTACCATCTTTATTATCTTAATAACTTGTTATGTAAATGATTTGCAAGACAAGTGAATTTAACATTAATTGTTTCTCACGGAGTTGTTGTATTTAATTTATTTATAAATATGTCATTAAGATTAAAGGAATAGATTTAAATTACGCCAAACCAGTTACCCTTGAGAACTGACTGTTAACAATTGAGCTGAAGTGAAGTTGAGAGAAGTGTTTCTAGTAATAATTATCAAAATAAACAGTAACCATATTAATTATATTGAATTTATATTTTTTAAAGACAAAGCAGGATTTAGTTGTATAAATATAAAGAAAGTCCTTGAGTTTTCGCGGACTCGCTGTTTGTACGCAATACTGCACGCAACTGAAAGAGAGTTAATTTTCTGTCAATCTATACTAATATTATAAAGCTGAAGGGTTTGTTTGTTTGAACGCGCTAATCTCAGGAACTGCTAGTCCGATTTGAAAAATTCTTTCACTGTTAGTTAGCCTACTTATTGAGGAAGGCTGAAGGCTATAGGCTATATATAATTTGCAGCGGTAACCGATGCCCACGCAAGCGGAGCCACAAGCAACAGCTAGGTTATAGTTCAAAGATAGTTAAACAAAATTGTTATTGAGCATAGTATAGACGGTCAAGACTGCTTACAAATATTTAAGATATTGTGTGTCTGAGAAGCTAAAGTTTGTAAAGTTATGGTACGGTACCTCTTTGTTTACTACCGCTAGAAACTTTTAGGCTCCACTGTAACCGACATGTATAGGTTTATTTTATGTCCCTGTTGATACTAGCCTACAAGAGCCCAGTATGAAACTGTATATCCTACCATTCATGTATCACTTACATAAAAACATATAGAATTACCTTTACTTACTTTGCAGAAATTAAACTTTGTTATTTATTAGTTACATACTAGGCGTGCCTTTTAAGTTCTGTCGTTTCCATATTTCCCGGCAATTTTGAATTTGGAACTGTTCTATATTCGAATGTGTTTATATTTTGAATCTCAACACAGTTAAAAGTATTAGGATTAATGCTATTGTTTAGTCACAGCGTCGATTAGAATCTGTCAGGTTACGTACGAAAATGAATCTTTCTAAGGAAAATGTACGTGCAATAATTTTCTACAACTTTAAAAGAGGCCTAACACGGCTTCAGTGTTTTGAAGAGCTAACATCTGTGTTCAGTGATGAAGCCCCATGTCTGCGGACTGTCGAACGCTGGTATTTAGAATTCCAGCGTGGACACACTAGTGTTAGTGACAAATCTCGCGAAGGACGCCCAAAATCCGCCTTCACTGAAGATAATATCATTGCTGTGAGACAACTAATTCTCGAAGATCGTCATGTGACGTATCGAGAGATAGAGGCTCTATTAGGCATCTCAGGGACAACCATTCAGAAGATCTTGCATGAAGCGCTTGGTGTGAGAAAGCTAGTTTGCCGTTGGATACCGCATCTGCTTTCCGACGATCACAAGGCGGCCCGCGTCAGATGGTGTAAGAAATCTCTGCAAAGGTTCAACCGAGGAGAGTCAAATCACGTCTACGACATCATCAGTGGTGATGAATCTTGGATCTATGCCTACGACCCTGATTCCAAACAACAATCTACAATCTGGGTCTTTCAAGACGAGCCTAAGCCGACTAAAGTTGTTCGTTCTCGAAGCACTTCAAAGAAGATGGTGGCCACGTTCGTTGGAAAAACCGGCCATGTTGCGACTATTGCACTTGAAGATCGTAGAACGGTTAACGCAGAGTGGTATACCACAGTTTGTTTACCACAAGTCATCGCCGAACTTCGAAAATCGAACTCAAAGCGACGCATCATCCTGCACCACGACAACGCAAGCTCACACAGCGCTCGACAAACGATTGAGTATTTGAAGCAGGAAAAAGTAGAAATTCTTGACCATCCTCCATACAGTCCTGACCTAAGCCCTAACGATTTCTTTACATTTCCTAAAATTAAAAAAAGTCTTCGTGGTCAAAGGTTCCAGTCCGGTGAAGAAGCAGTCGACGCTTTCAAGTCAGCCATTTTGAACACCCCCAATTTAGAGTGGAATAAATGTTATAATAACTGGTTTGAGCGAATGGAAAAGTGTATTAAGCTACGTGGTGAATACTTTGAAAAACAATAAAAAGTACTATAAGGTTCTAGTTGTGTTTTATTCTTCAAACGACAAAACTTAAAAGGCATGCCACGTATACCTAGTAAAAAAATTATTTCGTGTTATCATGTTTACCTTTTGTAATATAACAAGAAATTAAATATTGTATACAGTATAGTTACTTAATGATCATTAAATGTCAGGTCAAAGTGAATGGCTGTTTTTTACCTTTAAATTTAATCCGTGTAACATTCGTTTACCGGTAATAAGTAACGGTGATTTTAAAGAATAATGTCTCAATAAACAAATCATAGATACAAATAAAGAAACTTACTTATAAGGTCTGTCAGACCTTTGCGCAAAAATGAAAAAAAAAACTTTTTATAAATTATAATCAAGTAGTTAGATCCTTAGTGGTCAATCATGTGCAACCTCCAATTAGATAAAAAAATAAGGATCCATGCACCTAGGTTTGCCCTTAGTGGACCTAAAGGTCACTTGTCGACCGGCTGTTAAGGTCATCGCCCTTTTGAAGCTACGCCAAGCGGGCACAATTATAAATTATACGTTTGCACACAGGGATCTACTTTATACGCGTAATTATATCACCCTGCATACACAGGCACAGCCAGTGCATAAAAACTAACTATTAACGTGTAAACCAGAAACGTGAGAATCATAATAGTATGCAATTTTCTTTTTGCAGGCAAACTGATATTAAATTCTTGCCGCCCTTCTGCTAAAAGCCCTAACTGATTTTTAATGCGTTTGAAAAATAATATCAGCTCTTCAAAGTTGTAATTCTTAGACATCTAAACCGGTTTTGTTGGAGCATAATACAACGTAATATACCTAAGAGTATGAATTCTTTATTCTGTAAATTTATATGAATGTGACATCAGACAAACGTCTTAAACTTTTCAAAGACACAGCCCTTTCATCGCCTGTACTTACATTTCCATTAATCATATTTATATTACATTCACGTCTCAAATTCTAAGGACCGTCTTGAGGCACTAACTCTTTAAATTCGCCTTTATATCATAATCATGGTCTTGCATTGGGGACAATAAAAGCTTCCCGTCAAGCAGATTGTCGCGTAGGCGTTAATCTTCGTATAATATAATACTGGGTGATAAAAAAGTAAGCATTTTGACAGACTATTACGTAGGCACGACAACGATTGGGAACCGTTCGTGTCAAACTTCGTGCGGTGTTACAACGTGCGTTGAATACAATTAGACAGTGTTTCAAATAATAAAAGCAGTTTGAATATTTTGATAGAATTAAAAATACCAGCAGGAACATGCTTAGGAGGTTAACTTTTGGTAACATTATTCCCTGATTTCAATGTTACTTCGGGTGCATAATATTTTTTTTTTATAAATTAGTATTTTAAAATGGTCAGTAAACTCCTTCCTTCATGATCAAATCCAAAGCTACTAAGAATCATTAACATTTAACTCGCGTACTTATCTTCTCCAAGTGAACTAAACATGAAATATCAATTAAATTCAATGTTTATTCACGGAAAGGTATTTATTGAATTAAATCAGGATTAATTTATAACACAATACGTGACCGCATAGCGCAGTAATAATGTCTGAAGTGCGTGGGCGCAACATGTCGACAACTTGCGCGACAGACTCTCGAGCCCTACACACTTAGAGAAAGTAGATCAAATAAACTTACGTTATAACTTAACATTATCTATTACAACAGTGTTGTACACAAACATTACATCGATCTGTTCCTTTTTAACTGACTTCAAAAAGGGGAGGTTCCCTATTCGACTATGTTTTTTGTTGTTGTATGTTTGTTACGTTGCGATACCTCCGGCAATTGAGGATAGATGTAAATAATGGATATTTATATGTGCATCAGAATCAGTTCCAAAAATGTTACCAAGAATGTCTTTAAAGCGAAATTGTGGTCCTTATATTTGCGTGCAATTATTATTGAAGTCGGTTTTTTATATGAATGTATTGATGCAGAATATAATAACTCAATATTCATGATCTTGGTTGAAATATGACATAGTGCATGTACGAAATAACCAAAAATAAGTGTATATTAGTCACCAATACATTCGGTCACCAGTCGCAACAATTATGTGTATTCATAACCTAAAAAAGATGTTATGAATCAGAAGAAGATTGTATAACAAAGCTTACGTTCCAATAACAAAATATAGGAACTGTTATATGTTACTAGTAAAACAATAGAAGTTCGATGTACTTAATTATCATAAAGAGCATATAGGTTGCGTATATGCTCTTATTACCTAGAAAGAAAACGTAGTCAGACAATACAGATATGATTACAAACGTATGCAATAGTTCCCACAATTGCACGGTTGATGTAACAGATGCGGTGTTGGATAACTAGTAGTGTTTGCAGCGGAAACCCTATGACCTCAAAGCTGATTAGCCTCCACACATCACGCGAGAGAGCAATAAACGGAGCGACCACAAAGGACAATCAAAAAAGTTTTAGTACAATAGCTCTCAAGGACTGAATATTTCCTAGCCATGCAAGTTTTGAAGGATTCTTTGTTTCCAACAGAATTAAAGACAAATAATATTGTGGTTTAGGTTTCAAGACTTGCCCAGTGTTCATTGTCAAAGCGATGATCGTTTAGCTGACAGCGACACCGTGTCAGTTGACTGCGGCTATTTCACACGCATCGAGTCAGGATATTGACTCGCTTGTTTTACTTGACACGTACATTTTGCGTGTGAGATTTGTTCTAGTCTTTGTTCACTAAATAGGGCAATCATTGTACACGCACGGTTGCAACGCTTAAGAGTCGGTGTAACATAAATTGAAACATACTTTTAAAAAATTGGTACTTGGGGTATTCATGACTATTAATATAGAAATGCCATGTTTATGTACATAGTTAAGAGTAAATGACATTACTTTAGACTAACTGGAAGAGAGTCATTAAGAACAACGCTAACGTGAGCTCTCTTACTACCCGGAAAATGTCAATAGTCGGTATGTAGTAATTGCAATTGGTAGATTATGTAGATATTAAATCATACTAAATGAAGACGACTTTTTGGTAGATATTGGTAATAACAGACTGGGAATTATTTCCAAGTCAGTTATAGTCAAATTTATATTGCGATCCAATTATTTTTATAGCTAAATCACGTTAAATACATTACTTTAAGTATAATTGAAGTTACACAATAAACTTCCTGATGAAATAACGACTAGACTAATTGCAACATTGAGAGACATCAATCACTTCAGTTTCACGACGACACTGATATTAGTTTCATAATCTCTTCCTACATCAGATAATCATCCAAAAAAGCCGGAGACATGACATAATGGCAAACTGCTATAGATTGTTAAGAAAGAAGGCTCGACAACTTTCTCTATGAACGAGTGTTCTCAGTCTGCCACCGGAAACGCATTTGTTTGCGCACGCGTCACTCGTATGAACTACCAAGAAATAATACATGAACTTCCTTAGTATTTTACGAATATTATAATTTAATTTACATAGCTTTTATGAAAGATCGTAAAGCTACAAACGTTCATCGAGAATATGGCTGAGACGTATGACTTACAGGATGTTAGAAGATTTAGTATGAGTAATACGTACGTTATGGCCTGCAGCCAGGGAGCTATTATATTTATCTACACGCTGAATGAATTACAGGAGCTCATGAATGAAGCAGAACAAAGATAAAAAGAGGTCACTTCTTCCGCAAGACTGAATACATTCATTCATATAAAAAGAAATCAATTATAATCAAATGAATAAACTATTCAAAGTGTTGTGCTGCACACGCGAACGCGGTGACTTAGTAGAATTGAGTCGTACGGTAAAGTTCTCACAAGTCACGAAGTCTCTGCCGTTGCCATTCAACTCATGAATAACACTTTTGTCGGCCGAGGGCTCGGCGAGGGGTTGCAGATGTGCACAGAATTATTTCAATGCCCATTTAAAAACCATTGATCATCCGTCTTCACTGTATTTATTCGGTCTGACTTTTTAATTTATTTATAGCTGACTGTTTAGGGCTGGCGTCGTTTATCTCATGTCATTGAAACGTTTGTCCGGATTATTTAGTTTCCTGGCGCAGTTACTATTTTTACTAGTATCTTAATATATTCTGACAGATTCTAAGTTAAACTTATTCAATCTGAGTAGACGGTAGACATAAAATATGTAAGTTTAAGCGTATAATTATTATCTGTATTGTCGTATTATGTAGATTTAAGCATGTCGCTGTTGGTACTCCAAATGCCATGCATAATTTAATGTTAACTTTTAGACTCGATCCGACAGTTGAGCAACACTGTGTAAAAGTAATTCAAGTGAATGAATTTCAATTTCATATTCTATACTCGCCTTGAGCGTCATGTATGTACATAATATTATGTTTGAATGCAATAAATTGTTAGATATAAATTGGTTCTTGAATGGGTACCACGTACGATAAGAGTGTGACGTCCTACTCTACCAGTAGAACCAGTACCAATACAATTTATAATTTTTGGTCCTACTATATCAGTAGATAGCCAATACAATTTGACAAGAAAATAACGGTGGTCCGATTGATAGGACCACAGGCAAAAAATAATGCCCGTGGATCGATCAGTAGAACTTTGCGGTCTTACCATGGGCAACAAACCAAAACTTATACTATACCTAAGCGAAAAAAATTAACATCAATTAAAGATATCATAATTTTATTTTTATACGTTATGTTTAGAATAACTGAAATGTCCTTTGAAAATATTATATTGAATCCTTCAAGCATAGCAAATCACAGTGAACATCAGTATATCAAGAAATACATTGACAATGACAACACTTTTATTTTAAAGCAATACGGTCGATTTTCGCAATTCATTATTTTGGATCACTGTGCTTATTAATACTGCTAATAAACTCGGTTCGCAGCATTAAAATATAAACAAACAATAATTTTTATATTGGCCTTGACATTTATTGGAAACTATCACTTTGAAAGTTTTGAGCAGTATATGTGGAGGTGACGTCAGTAGGGTAACTGGACCAGTCGGGCGAGTGGCCGCCGACACTGGTACAGGTGCGCCGGCCGACGCGTGCCCGATCACCAGCTGCCTGAGTACCGGCTCATATTTGAAAACTATTCAGAAAATTCACAATGGAACTGTAAGAGATGCCAACTAGGTATATTGTTACCTCTGTAACGCGGGTGTTCTAGGTATTATATTTATATCTTATGCACAAAGAACACTCACACATAGAACAATTTTTTGAGAACCTCAAAAAATTACCGCTACGAGTAGCTTAGTTTTCTTGCAGGTTTGTAATTTATTTCGAACTGCATTATATATGTATACCTTGATCATTTCAGGTAATTTTTAGGTCTAAAAGACGGGGGAAATGTGGAGTAGGTACTTTCCAACTCTTATTGCTTCATGTTCAATTCTGTTCAAATTACAAAAATATTCGTATAGGTAGTTAAAACATTCGTTACATTACAAACGTCTAACATTCAACAACCCAGCTGACAAGAGTGCTATTAAAATTTTAGGGCACTAATTGACTATGCCCTAATTTCACACACAATGTAGAGTCTAAGTCTCACACAGTTTGACCTAACTCATCTAACTTATAGTATAACGTTTCTAATAAGACACATCTTTAAATACATTATTTTGTAACCATTTATTTGTTCAATATTCTACATATATATTTTTCCAGCTAAATCTAGATGATCATTGGAGACTGGTAATATATTCAAATGACAGCTGGTGCTTAAATCAACTGCAGTTATTTATGTTATGGAATAAATCAAAAGGGTATTTATCTCACGTACCAAAACACCATAAATCTGTAAACGACGATGGATATCGATTCTCTTAATTTATTTACCAAACGCATTCCGATTTCGATCGTAATTTGATGCCATATACTGCGCAACCTCACTTCGTTCCCATGATTATAGATTTGTTGAACTAAAAGCTATCTAAAATTATCACTCGATAGTAATATTCCTAGATTGCGTTAAAGAGTATACATGCAAGACAAATTATTCAGATCTATTCCAGAATCATTCGCATCTCGCATACGAAAGTTTACATGCAAACATTATGGACATCACTAATGTAATTAAGGAAGAGACACGGAGAAAAGCTTTTAAACATAATTACTTCATGTTGTACTTTCATTGCATAAATTCTGTTTATTTTCCTGCCATTTACAATCACAATTATCGAAAGTGTTATTACAGTAATTATTTATATGCCATTGCTGTTAAAACTTGCATTTGTATCGTATGGAAATTACACAACACAGCTATATACGAAGGTCGATTAATTGCGACAAAATGAAAAATTGATCGTCTTAGTACCAATCATACGTCAAGTAATTAACATTTCTCAATCACACGTAACACCAACAAACGAAAGAGACAATGCCCCTTTGAAGTATAAAAAGGAATAGACATAATTATGCAATCGAAGAACAATATACCGGTATTCAGAATCGATATTCAAGATGTCTTCATTGTAAGGCATTACTTCCAAAGAAACGTCTGTTCATTTTTATTCTCTGTTAGTACTGTTAGGACGCCGCTGGTCGTAAAAACTTCCTTTATACACATGCAACATAACATGTTTGTATTAAAAACCCCAGACACATACCCTTATAACGTGGGTATATGATTGAAAAATAGACATTTGTAAATGTTACTTTAATCGTTAAGTAAACAGCATTCGACCTCACCTTGAACGCGATACAAACTCTGATTAATCTAGAATAAGTTGAGTCTGAGTCATAAGTGCACAACTGTTAATACTTAAAACTTAAACACTGTCGCAAGCTCTTATAGAACTTATAAAAAATACATATACATTTTCTTACATTATCCTTTACAGTAGGCAATGAGCAATCCTTGTGTAACTTATGTGCGTTGGCCTGATGCCAGGATCCGCTTTCCTAATTAACTTTCTTCGTTGCACGCACGAACATTCACAATAAAACTTAATTTGCACATAAATAGCACTAAAGATAATGCGATTGGAAATTGTTTTCTATGCTCTATACGTTTGAAGAATTATTTTCAAGCAAACAAAATGTCCATTCCCTAATATGGTCTAGAACTTATTAAGCCGGCCTAATCTTCAGTCTTGAGAAACCAAAAGAATATTATGATTGAATTATGTCATTGGACACTGAGCCTAAAAACAACGTTATGTGTGCGTAACTCAACGCGTACAAGTCGGCCGACTTTGTGTAACTGTATTCACCAGGTTATCCAAAATACACGACCGCATATTATCATTATGACATAATTAGATACCGTAAACTCAATTCCGCATCCGTATTGTCTGCAAGTTTCTCACACAAATTGCTAGTTATTACGCGAAATTGCAACTACGCTAGTAGGTGACCGTCCTGTTATTTTTTCTATTTAAAGTTCTACGTATTGTTACAAATTCGTATATATTTTTCAGAAAAAAAAACAATCTTTACACTTTATTTCACTAGGTATCTTATGGGACGTTATTTAAGGATTCAACGGTTTACTCACGCGCATTCTAAGGGCAGACTCACACCATCACCCTTTACACCTGCTTTCGGTGCCTCGCACGCTACTGAACCGTGCGCTCGCCCTATGTGACCCTAAGTACGTGAGCAACGAACTAGGGCACGTACGCGACGTACTAGAGTGTAACGGGTATCGGTGGCGCAAATGTAGCCGTGTACTGGACAGAATGGACGAGACTCGTAGACGTCCAGCGGATGTGGAGCGAACCCCTGCGAACTTACCATACGTTGAGGGAGTCACCGACAAGATAGGTCGCTTGTTACGCCGAAGGTACAGCATCAAGACGATCTATCGGCCGCCCGGGCAGTTGCGACAATATGTCCGTTCTCCCAAGGACAAAGATCCCTTAGGTGTACCTGGAGTGTACATGATACCTTGCGACTGTGGTCTGAGTTACATTGGGGAAACCCGGCGCAATGTTAAAACCAGGCTCGGTGAACATATAAGAAGTATGAAGAACTTGGACACGGATAAGTCGGCAGTGGCAGAACACACCTGCAATGAAGGGTCGACACATTACATACGGTTTGATAAAGCCTCCGTACTAGCGAGGGAAAAATATTTCGTGCCGCGAAAAGTACGTGAGGCTATCGAAATCAGCCGTCACCCTAATTTCAACAGAGATGGTGGTTGGGCATTGTCGGCAGCATGGAAACCGGCACTAAAGAGGTCCTCTTATATGACAAAGCCGAGTCTGGAGCAAGACACAGTCAGCATGGTATGCACCGACTCAACAACATCTACGGGAGCGCAAACGACAACAACGGCACCTACCCCCGTGCCTACATCTGCGACGCTGGCGCCACCGCCGCGCTCCGCGCGAGCGCGCCGCTACGCAGCACGGTGTGGTGCCACCGACATCAGTTCGACTCGCGACACCGCCGCCGCCGCGTCAGCTCATGATTAAGGACTCCTATTGAGTCTGAAACTAGTCGGGCGATCCCGAGAATGCGCGTGAGTAAACCGTTGAATCCTTAAATAATTATGAATTCGTCTCACGGAAGTTATTATAATTATGGGACGTTTGCTTTTATAACTATGTATATAAAATAAATTTTGAAATATTTGAAATTCTCTTAAATTGATATGCATTTTTTCAGCACCTCGCAACAAATATAATCATTCATGTCCTGTATGTGTTTGGGTCAAAGTTTGATGTTTCATACAAAACGCAGATGGATGGCGAATTAAGGAATTATACGCATGTTGACCAACATAAATGGATATTTTGCTTTTATTGGATACAAGTCTAAAACTTTCAACATTCTGACTTCTAGAGTTGCGAAACTTGTATTTTAATCAAATCGTCGTGTAGTGAAATGTTAAATCCTGTGCTTGCTTCACTGCATTGCACGCAAAGTGTTAAGTGCATGCGCAAGCGGCTTCCTTCAAGAAGCGGCTTACAGGAAGGGCAAGCTCATTAGAAAGTATAAGCAAACGATTGTATCACATACATAACTGGACAAGGATGCACCCCGGCCGATCGAGTCTAGCAAGATTATTGGCGCTATAGAGTTGAGATTCCATATAAGAAACTCGAGAGCATGTGTGGTTATAACTGCGGAGGATTTACTTCAGCTACTGAAGCTTGTTATTGAATTTAATAGTCTCTATCTTATAGAGGGCTCGATTTATATCTGATGACGATCATAAGTCGAGTCTGTTAATGGTCGATAAAAGAAACATGCAACATTAAGGATGTAAGATCGCGTTTAGTGCAAACATGTCGTAATTAACTCATAAGGATGTTTGAATGATATTTGAGTGGAGTATAAGATAAGATTAAGTGAAGTATTAACTTGGCATGGGTTTTGATTGGTTTATAACAAGTTGTGGGAGACTGCATTCTTGGACATCTATCGGTAGTGTCTGGTGGTGACTTGATGTAGTTAACTCGTATAAAGCCGACATGAAGTAATTAGTGCCATTTACAGCCACCTGTGTTGTTTCACATACATATTGATGATTTGTTGCAATTAAGATGTCGATACCCATTTACTCTACTTATGGTTTTCGAATTGTGAATCGAATGGATTGATGCAATTTAAGATTTATTCAATTTTGTTACTTCACATTTCTTACGTTAATTTGGGTTATCGCTCATGATTATATATTGGTCAATAATTTTGAAAACAAGACGTCGACAATGACTGTCTTTCTTTCGAACAGCACCTTCCCTCTAAATTTAAACGTTTATCAATTCTTAACTTTATGTTCTATTTAATAAGGTATTCATATATAATACCTAACTACACTATACGTCATCTCACCGATTAGCACGAGAGACGATCGATATAAATGCGTGCAGTACGATTCCAGTCCGATTTCAGTGTTATTAGTTCACAAATCATGGCTAACAACAATAGGTACATAAACATGATGAATCACTGGACTAAATCATGTAATGCAATGCTCTCCAAAGCAGCCGATTTTCGTCGACACAATGCGGTGTAAATCAACACAAGTTTCCTTGTTTTGGGTACGAGTGACGCAGAGGTGATCGATCTCACGGTAGCCATGTTTGAAAACATGAAAAGACAGGAGACGTTTTTTCAAACAGCGCATCTTTAAATGAATATGAATTCATGAAAGCTAACACGTAGTAAATACATGGCAATAGACCAGCGTTTAATTGCAAGTATTTTTCCGGTATGCAACATGTGCCAACTTACTTAGGATACGTTCAACTTATGTAGTTTTTTAATCCGTATTAGCAGCAGTAAATAGTTTGTGTAACAGCATTTATTTTTTCATTTAGATATCCATAATATCCTCTTTTAACTTTTCATTAAATCACTATGTTTTATTAGTTTCCAACCTACGTTTTAATGATAGCAATTATATTGTGCTAGAGGACCCTAACTTCTTAAGATGACAAAGACAATTGACACCAATAAAAAGCTTTACGCCAATCCATTACTTAAAAAGCAAGTCTATAGGTATAAAAGATCTATACGTTACAAGCACGACAAAACATCGTAAAATATAAACAGTAATGTCCCCTTAACTTTCTCACGGATTGTAAAATACTTGTTTATATGGTAAGCCACGTCCCGTAGCTTTTAGTTCTTTTTAACAATGAATGCACTGACGTTTGTTATTAATGTTTTCGACTCGGTAACAATGTCACGAAAACGCCATTCCATAATCGTACAATTCACAAAACTAAGTCGGTTTGTGAATTATCTGATAACCTTGAAAGCTAACGGCTAAATGCTTTGGAACTACTCATTCTTAACGTAAAGCATTCCAAATACGAAGTGGCAGTTAGGCTTTTTTGCAACTTCGTAAGGAATACTTAGTACACTTGCCATGATTTGGTTAGTAATTCGTTTCTTACTGAATTTAATGGACATATAATGGTATTTATGATACCCACGTTACCTTAATTACGAGGCTGAAATGACGCTGGGCAGGACACAAGTGAAAGGGTTAGACAGAACGCCAAAAATCGGCAAAAGAAGCAGTGCGTCCGGAGCTGGATGGGTCTATGGTTAAAGTACAAGTTTCGAGGCGAATCTGGAAGAAACTGGCCCTGGACTAAGATAGACTTATGCCTAGTAGTAGGATGAAAGGGCTGTAGATTATGATGATTTTAGTTTCTTTTTTAATTTAGTTGAATGAAAATGTACATCAATTTAAAAAAAAATCTGAAACTTAAATAAAGCAATATGTCTGTTAAATTATGCTCTTTGCAAGAAACGATTATTGATATTATTATTTCGTTCTATATTATACAGAAATCGATTTGTGAGGTATTTAGCTCTAACTACAGTTTATATACTGATCTCATAACCTACAAACATCAAGATTGCGCTTCACTGGTTTAATAGCAAGTTAATCGTCAACCGCTTACATATATTACACATATTTCTACTAATTATCTAATCGAGGCATAAAATTGCAAATAATGCTTGTTTTTATTAAGGAAGTACTGCACAGCGTAGACAAAAATCTAGCGTAATATGAAAGAAACGTTGTTTCATACTGTCAAACCCAATTTTGAACCATTAAAAAACCATTCAAACATTTTAATGGCAGTTGCCGTTTTTAACAAAACTACAGCATCGTATTTTTTTGTTCACACGGAAATAATTACCCTGACCATAGTACACTTGTAATTACAACATCTTAAGTTGTAAAGTTATGGCTTTATAGCAGTATAGTGTATTGATGTTATCTATTTTACAGGTGTCTTCATTTAATGGCCCATAGGAAAGGTAGTGACCGCTGCATATTGAAATCTTGAAGAAACTCTGAACCGGTTAAATCCAGATCGTTGACTTATACATGATGTTTGCTCGGTATCTGTTTGTATTTTTGCTTATCTGCTCCGCTATCCATCGGATTTGCATGAGCCAACAATCGCCTCCTATCGCTACCGGTAATTAGAAACTTGCGAGTAACGGTAAGCAATTTGTAGGTAGCGCAGTACAATATAAAAGCTTCGCTGGCTTCCGCGTTGCTGAATGCTAACACCTAACAAGTTTTTCCACAACTGTAACTTGGTAGCACATCTCACTTCGTTCTTTGCCACAAAAAAAAGACTGCCTACTTTCTTCTTCCTTTAACATGAACAATATTAAATATAGTGTTATATAAATCGGTGTTAGATCAAGTACAAAAGCAATTCCTTGTAAGGTATGTAAGTAATGTTACGTGTGTTATGATAAGTACCTTTACGGTCTATCATTCTTGCCTTCCGATAGCCAGTTCTGTTGTCGTCGCAAGTATGACAATGCTACCAGTGATTGATGCGATAGTAATTTCCCGCACACCGTTGCTCGTATCGGATACGAGTCGGATTGACGCCGACCACACGGTGGTACAACGCGACTGCTCTATTCGCCGTGCTCCTAATCACTATAATTGAGCGTTATCACAACAACGGTTCCGGGATGCCTGCACTTAACTGCGAATAAATTAGTCTGCACGTCACTTACCAATGCCGCTGTCAGGTAGCGCGTACAGCACTCCGCACAGAGTGGATGAAGCGGAAGCAGCGTTAGTTTGCGCGGCCTCGTCGCCGCATTCTGCAGACTCAGTTTGCGCCGGTTCAAACAAAGCGAGATCTAGTCCCTCCATATCACTCCGGTTTGACACACCGTCCTCTTCCGCCACTCTATCACAAAAATGTTCCGGTGAGTCGACATCCTTAGGACTACGACTACAGACACCATCACTCAATGGATCGCAACAACACGTGTCCGAGAAAGGTTCGAAGTCTCTGCAGTCGAACTCACAGCGTTCAAAACTATCACAAGTACATGATGATAATGCATCTGAATCAGACTCTTCAACAAGGAATACGTCATTGCTTTGCACCACGTCTTTGCGACTTGAATCCGTTTTTGCTGATATGTAAAAGACACTGGAGGTATATGGCACTTTATGAACTTGTAATGTCACATTATCTGTCAATTTATCATTGGTGTAAGCAGGGTCATCGGTTTCGGACACGATTTCGTCGATTTGAGGGCGAAGGTCTTCATAGCGCGCAAAGCTGGAGGTATCGGTGAGATTCGAGGAGCGGTCTACAGAGTAGACGTCTGCATAGGGATCTATGGAATCGCTTTGCAGAGCTGGTAATCGATAGGGAGCGTGGTGCGCTCGAGCACCGAGGAATATGGTGGTGTAGGGGCACGTGTGGTGCGGCCTGGTGCGGTCGGCGCGACGCGGGTAGCTGGCGGCCAGTGGGTCCAGCATGGGCGCCCCTTCAGTGTCTATAAACGCCTCGTTGGTCGAGAGCACGTTGTATCGCCAATCCGGCATTGCTGTTCACCACCATCACTTTACGGCGACACTAAATAAAACTGTTGTTGTTTTATCACCAAGGTTACGTACACATCCTTAGAAGCACGTTATGTCACTTTCATTCGTTCAACCTAAACGAAATAACTGAACGCTTTTACTACTGCCGGCGTCTGCAGCTGTACAAACACGGGTCAAAGTTTTTGGAACATTTCGCATTATTAACACAGTTGTTTACATGTTTTTGCTAAAATAGTCTGTTCACCTATTTATGTTACTGTTATTATATTTTTTGTATCAAAATTATAGAATAGAAATGTATTATAATTGCAAACTAATCCAGTTACACATTGTCTATGGTGACAGTTATAAAAATCATACAAATATTTCGAACAACATGTTAATACTATCTCCACAAATACATACATTCTAGTGAGGTCTATCAAAATCCCATCACCGCTATTTAAGTGTAAAACGCAGCTTTGAATGATACGACTTAAGTGGGTCACCACGGAGTAATAAAACTAAACACATGTACGCATATAACATGCATACAGCACGAACACTGATAACGTTATGCATAACCGTTAAGAACTATCGATATAATAGAGCCATTGATCTTCAATATGACTTCAAACAAAAATCAAAGGATCTATTTATACCTTGTTCTATTTCGAATGTTACTAGAGTTTAGTTTCAGAATAAGTAATTTATACAAGGCTTGTATTTAAGTTGCCGGATGTTTGAGACAGGTTGTAGATTTAGTAACTGGTCGAGTACGTTACGGTATCGTATCGACATTGGGTCCGTTACGTTTAAATTATTTTGGTCTTATGTCCGTTCCAAAACTATGTTTTACACGTACCGTCAACCGCAGGTCAGAGATAATGATTTTGACAGTATCTCTAAGTCAACGCTGTAAGGATCATTTACATAATTCGTTGTTACTATGAACATGCGGTATACTGTACATTCTCCAGAATATGAACAAATTAATGTATGGCACTTTAGATTTTAGCTTGTAACTAATATAGTGCTAATATCTAGTTTGAACCAGACCGGTTTTATTTCCTCTCCTCTAGGGAAATTCCTTCCCAACGAATCTTACCAAGTTGTTAAGCATATTTTTGTAGCTTTTAGCTCCAGAGCATTTTCTAAGCAATTTTTAGTATTGGTTGATTTCAATAAGTGCTCCAATTCCGAATAAGATGGTTCTCAACAAACGAAATTGAGGAGTGAGTGTAGCCCCTATAGCCAACATTTTGGATTCAATTGAACTCTTCGTTCAAATTAATTGTCATTTGTTAGAGCATTATTATTTAATCAAACACACTCCTAAATATCCATTACAGTACAATTTAGTTGAATTATTGTTGAGTCTAAGAAACTTAAGAACGTATTGAGAATATTTTTGACTTTTATGTTATGAAAATTCGAGCGATACATTTGTCTAAGTTGCTTGTAGCTGATTAGAAAAAGCATTTTCCCTCCATTAAACAAATGGTAGTAAGTAAACAAAGGGTCAACGTCCGGAAATCGTGCTTAGAAAATGCAATTATTTTGAAAGAACGTTGAAATTGTTATAGCAGCTTGATAATAAGAGATGCCGCGTCGTGACCACTTGCCTAGTTTGGGTACTGCGGTAAAAAAAATACGACGAGTAGCTGCGGAATATTCCCGCAGAAATCACGAGAAAGAACCGAAGAATCACCTAATACCTCAACGCTTTTGTCCGAACGATCATAACATAGATTTGATCACCATAGCGAGAAGATCAGATCGAATACGAAGACTTCCATTAAAAGCAGTTAAGGCGATGTGGGTCAAAGCTATTAAGAATTTACAGCTTCAGACTAATTGCATATTATCACTATATATGTATATCTGGTACCGAACATTGACTCTACATTTTAAATTAAAGTAACATTTGACTGTACAAATAGAAACACTTCACGGATTGTTGAATATTTAATCTACGACTCACTTTGCGTATAATTGAATTATTTTATTGTAGTGTAAGATAATGACTTGAATTTTATTTTTTGTTATTTTCATCTGATTTACATTTGAGAAAAAAAGTGTTTTGTAATGTGCTGGTTAGCGGACATAGGCACGTGCTTGTCCTGAGGCTCGATGTGGCGACAAAAACATCAGTTAACCACGGTCAATGAACGAAAATAACCAACCATTTTACTCGTATACCTGCACGCGTCTGATACGAATAGGAAACGCTCTACATCTATCATTAAATAAATCACCCTGTGGAATACAGAATAAACGTTTTAATATGAATGTGCTTTGCGCTCTATAGAATGTAATATGGTCTATAAAGTGCAATCTCAAAGTTGTTGGATTTATACCTCGTCCTAACCTATTTACATATAATAATACAGCTAATAATTTCAAACACTTTTACGAATAGTTTAGAAGTATTGCATTTGAGTTCATCAAATATAACACCCGAATTAAAAGTTAACATTGTAATGTTAAATTACGCTAAAAGTGTCATTAATTTTACCTAAGTTATATAACACGCTAACTTAGTGATGTAATTTCAAGTAAAATTTCGTAAATACTAAAGACGCTTTTAAATTTAGTTGGCAAATGTGAAGTATAACACTGTTACGTAAATATTATATTTGTAATTACGCAAAAGACAACAATCCTTCTTGCGAACTGTGCGAATATCATACATACTTAGACCATGGCAATAAAAATATTTCAACAGAATAAACAGTAAGTACATAAACCTTCAGAAAGAAATTACAAATACAGTAGAGCTAGATTACAATATTCAGATGCAATGATATATTGGATTTTTTAACAGTAAAGTTTTAACTGATTCTATTATTAGAATCAGTTAATCGCTTCATTTTTCCTAATAGTAAACTAATTTTATTTTATTATTTTTAACCGACTTTCAAGAAGGAGGAGGTTCATCTTCCACTTTATGTAAATTCGTAGGTACAAAATCTTTACATGACCATTCCAAAAATACCACGAAATGAATGATAATATGTATAACAAATTGGGTTCAAATTTAAAATGCTCTCGGTAGCATACTAAAGAATAAGGTTTAATTATTTTAACATAAATATAACTTAGTCCATAAGTGATGCCTAAATTCATGGAATTTCATATAACCAACCGCAATTACTATATATAGACTTGTAAATATAGTACTAAGAACAATGTATCACATACGATTTTATTACATCGAAAAACAAATTACGTAGGTGTTCTATACCATTGGAGCTTGAAGAGCTTGAAGATCAACAATTAAGTAAGTTACCATTTATTTTTATATAAATTAGGTATATCTTTGCGTCTCCATATCGGGATTTGTATTCAGGCGATGAAGTGACGATTAGCGTTTTACGAATAAAATAATGTATATAGTAATTAAACTTATTAGTAACTATATAAGTGAGACTCAAATAGATGGTCATTATTTACAAGTTAGTAGGTTAAGGTTTGCAATGATGTAGGTAATATCCAACATCATTTACGGTAAGAATCAAACTCCTACCTACGAATTGCTAAGCTCTAGTCCTGGACTTTACCTAATATAGTTTGTTATTTTCAAGTTTATCGGAAATACTTGTAAATATTTTTTTTTATTGTACCATTATTTCAGTTGTGTGATTTAATTCACTTACATTACAAGACAATCCCCTAAAAAACAACATAAAACTTTCCCCTTAAAGAAATCAAACTTTACTTCAATCACCATCTATAAAACTAACTACACCTAAATAATTCCATACTGTTTTTCATTAACTTCCTTTTTTACGATACTATCTCATCTATCTAACAATAACCAGACATCAAAATTTTATTTCGACTTCGAAATCACAAGCAAAGTTGACCAAGACATAGAAGCCTCTTTAAAAAGCTCCCGAGGGGTTTAATACGAGGCCGAGTCTAGAAGTATAGACTATAGAGTGTAGACAGTGCATTGCAAGTAGCGGTGAGAGTTGCATCGACTATTGGGGATTATAAACCAGGTTTGTTGGCATCGCCAGCTCCTAGCAACGGAGATCGATATTTTATAACCACGCTATCCGTCCCTACCCCGCGAAGCTATCTAAGATTACTTGATTGCAATTAAATATTTATTGAAACAGCTCGCTGATCTTAGTAGTGTAGCTTGCGTAGTACTTGATAAATAGTTCCAGAGAACTTTTGCGACCTCGATTCTGAGAAGGAACCTATTTAGCAAAACAAGGATAGCAGGAAAATGGTAATGCAATAAATACCTTGGTACTAATTTTATTGTTCTAAATTCCAGAAATTTATGAATAGCTCTTTTGACATGAGTGTAACTGCTGAAAAAGCTTTTTCCTCAATGGCATACTTGCAACTTAAAACCCTTATCTCGAACTGTCTTATAAAATTATTTATATCATATTAACTGTTTAACTTTTAGATATCTAAGTAACAAATAATCAAGGCTTTCAAAACTTGCTTTACATTATTATAATATTATAATTGTACCAATTTAATAAACCCCTACACTAAAAAGTTTATATTTAAAAATAGACTCAATAAAAAAAATCTTTACAAATAAGTAAACAAACCATTATTTATCAATCAGTTATACAAACTACTTTCTTCTCCTGCATAGGTAAATCCTCAAAATGACACATGAATATCAGACGCCAGCAGTAGTAAACAATCAACCAAATTGGAATAAATCCTACCAAACGCATGCACTGAACTTGACACTGGACGTACGCCACTAACCAATTGTATTTGACAATCGAGAGCTGACCGTTTGATTCGAATGTTTCGATTGTAATTCGTTTCGTTGATCACGCGCGGGACAGAGGTGCGCGTGGCGGATCGCGCTCGCACCGACTGCGGCTGCGCGGAGGGCGCCAGTCCGCCAGCTCCCGCGCCATCAGAATCTGTTCGCAGCTGGTCACAAACGTACGAACCGTTAACGCAACTTACAAACAAATCCCATTTCATACATATATTCATCTCTTCATCACAACTATTAAACATGCACAAAGGATTTAAATTAAACTCTATCTAGCCAACAGTAGCGGTTGTCGTCACTTTTTAAAACAAGTTTCGCGCCTAGTTACACAATTGGGTAGGGATTTACAGGGGCCCGATATTACACCGGGCTTTTATATCCAGGGATTTACAATGCTCACATCCATGATACTTTACTACAATAGGGGTCGATACAGTCCCCACAATCTTGTCTATTAGTCGAGTGTCAAAAAATTGTTATTTTTTTGTCCTAGTATTGCTAGTTCGCACATAAACGTTACTTTATCGTTGATTTCGAACTATAGACCGGTTCCTTTCTGATATATTTGCATTTGACCGCTTGGGATTCAACGAGTTGAGACAACAGTGCCTGTTAAGCCGAGATAAAAATAGTTCAAACAAATGAACATGCAGGGTGAGCAATTTCACAGTGGGCATTTATAGCAGTTGTGCAAGGAAATTGTATTGTGATGCTTAATAGAGCTTAATTGAAAAGTCAAAGGTCTCTTATCTTGGACCATTATGGTGCGACGATTACTGACACGATATTGTACCATTACCGTCTACGCCTTATACTATGTTTACTAATTGCAAAATAATATTTTTGTCTTGGCACACATATGCTGCATTTGCATAAGGCTTTTTGAAATCGGTCCCACAAAATTAGTGGGTAATGCAAATTAAATCTTTTATTCATGAAAGTTGTGTTTATAATTTGACATTTTAATAATGTTGTAAATTATATAGAAACCAGTTTTTAATAAGGCAACAAGGGGAACCAAAACGTGTAGTTTATGTAGAGCTTCTTGAAGAGTCACGTTTCTGTCACAATTTTTGTATCATGTGTCCGACTGACAATAATTTTGCACAGTATTGCAGCTTATAGTCAGTATTTCTTAATCTTAAAGACTAAATTAACAAGTAAAAATGCCTAAATGACATAGATTCTAGCTTATAGCTTTACTTCTGTTTTCACATTTGCACTTGTCAATTTAGTCTCTAGGATTAAAAAACAGAGTTAACACAAAAACAACTCTTGTAACAAATACACAGTATGTGTTTAGTAATATATTGTCATCTGATCTTCAAATAACTTAGTTCAGAGGATCATCGAGATATTCATCTTTCACACGGGAAGCGATTGTTTGCTGATCGCTTGGCAGATGGTAAGTTACCCGTCATTGCTCCGTCAATATTGAAGTTTACAGTAGGTCACCTATGTAAATAGTACACTACATGTTATATTATGTTGGTCACCCTCTGTTTAGTAAATGTAGAGATATGGAGATGTAATGTCAATATAAAGATGTAAATAATATATAATTCATACATAATCCGTCAAGGTTCATTGCTAAATTATATGACTTCAGTTTCATACATCAACTTCAGGAACCAAAAAGTTTTATGCCTTAGGTGTAGTAGAATATACTGTTAAAGAATATAATAACGACATATTATTCGCTTCATCTTTACTTTAGAAACTTCAAGTATAACGAACTACAAACGCAGGTACCGGACACTCACGTTCCAAAAGGACAAACAGATTAAAAATATTTTTAGATCGAAACAAAATTTGAAAAAGTATACCAAATACGTAATTGAAATGAAAGTCAATAAAACATAATAACATGAACAGATTTTTTAAGATTCACTGCTGTTGCGTCTAGTGGAGCTTTTTCTTGGTTGATAAAAATCTATTATATATAATTCCAGTGTCACGATGTTTGTCCGGGATGAACTCCGAAACTAAATAACCGATTTTAATCAAATTTGCACACCATGTGCAGTTTAATCCAACTTAAAAGATAGGATAGCTAACATTTCAATTAAATAAAAAAAAAATTAAGACCGCGGTCGGAGCTGCGGGAAACAGCTAGATTATTATAAGAATTACATTATTTAAACAGCAAAAGTGTCAAACATTATCGACATTGAATCGTGATATTTTTAAATTATTACTTTTCTGATAAAAATAAGAGAGGCGACACAAGAAAAACACAAAGCTGTAATTATAATCATAACAACATCGTCATTAATGTCAATAGAGTCGTCCCCATTTGACATTCCTAGCCATTAGGTCAAGTTGTCCAATCGTCGTTTGTTTAGTGTTTATTACACCTGTTATTTGGGGAATTATTATTTCTTTCTCAATTGCTTTCTGAGTATGGAGGTAGGAGTCAATTTATACGACAATATTTTTTGTAAATGAATTCAACAAGCCCTAAGTGATCGCGCAACTTTTTTCTTAAGAAAAAAGAATTATTGCCACAAAAATATGAATATCAGTTATAACTTATAGCCATAGTTTGAATCATTAATGACGCTAGGATTTGGTCCAGCGCTGTAGAGAAATCAGACAAAAGTGACCCAGACAACTTCTCATTCCTGGATTTATGTAGGTACTAAGGAAAGATACATGAAATATAAAGTTATTTGCGTTTGTTTACCATTGTGAATTTCCTGCGAGGTGGGTATAATAGATAAAGGCTGGGGATTTAGCACTACAAAGATATTATTACGTGTCCATATAAAAATAAGCCGAAGTGCCAACCCCAGCACAACAACCAATATAATTATGTTCGACTTATGTGTCCCGCCTTCGCAAGCGACATCAATATTGTAGGATTACAGCTATTTATGGAAGAAATCAAATAATGTAACGTCGAAAATAACTGAACAAACAAATGAACGTAGGCGTGCTGACGCAGTGCGAAAATCATTATCGCAGTTCCTCAACCCAACACCAATTAGTATGAACAATAACACCCACAGGGACTAAATAGCTTTAGAAATCAAATGCAAATGTCGTTGACCTAACAAACAAAGCTAGAATGTAATAGATCTGCTTCATGTTATGTTCGCATTTTTGACAATAACTTTTAACATGTGGTTACCAGATTGCGTGGCTAATAGATATACGTTTTGGTTCTCCATATTAATTATGTGCAGATCATATTTTTATAAATCAACTTTAGTAAAAGTGACGAAAAGCTCCTAATATCGTACTTATATCATGTTAGATAATATTTTTATATAAACGAACACCTATTTAGGGAATTTAATTAAACAACACGCTTTAAGATTTAAAAAAAAAAGTAATGTTTCGATTGAACATACCTATTAATTATACATTTCTCGATTAGTATATCGCTTCAATACATAAGAACCATAAACTTTCCTTCATAAGATTGAGAAGCGCCACCTGTCGTCAAATAGAAACAATAACTGAATTTAACTTACAGAAGCGCCATCTAGTATCCAAGTTTACAGCCGTTGTTAATGCATACGTTTACATAGTTCTACCACTCACTTATAGATGGCGCTGATAACCTTCTACCGTTTTCATGTCTGATCAGTTAAAAAACTATATATCAAAGAATTATAACCAAATATGAGAAAAATTAATACATGCAATAAATATAATAATACATGCCTAGAAAAACATGTTTTAGTACATCTACATTATAGTGTAGTAGAACTCTAACATCAGTGATTTAATTGCAGTCGGATTCTGTTTTCTTGCCCTTTCTTTTCGTGTTTTTTATTTCTATTTCCGATAAAACAGAATAGATTTTTTTTTTATTAAACTGACGTATGTGATTTGTATCGTTTTTATTAATTAGACATTTTTTGTTAAAAAATCCTTAGAAGATGATTAATATTTTTAAGTGCGTACATTATCAAGACAAGCCATTATTTTAAATCAGAAAAATACATATTTAGGCATAGTTTGCATGGTTGTTAGTTACGAGCGCTTAAAATGCTGACATAGCTCATCCATACCATATATTTATTTTAAACACTGTATTTTAGAGCCGAGTATTAGTCATTCGAGTATTTTAGCGTTGAACAAATCACATTTTCGGATTTCCGACGCGAGGGGTCAGGAAAAATACTATTTTTAGACGGATTTTATTTTCGCATTTCCTTTTCTGGACAGGAGCCCGTCACACCCTTGTCTGACTGATATAATTCAACCATAATAGAATAAATGTATTAGCAAAAATAGGAAGCATACTAAAGTTTTGCGATGTTACATTTTATTAGTGTTACTGCTAAATATTAACTTTATTTACTGTAATTTTACCCACTAGTTATTATTTATTTTTAGCCCGATCTGTCCCACTACAGGGCCATTTCTTCCTTCCATTTTCCCCTGTCAGGGGCCAATTGAATTTGTTATAAACTATTAAAATTTAGAATCTGTAGTCTAAGTTCTCATATTTACTCCAACATACAAGTTACACAACCAAGTAGAAAACAATTGATTTAAGTATGGCAGAAATATAGTAGGTCGGCAATAAAGATACTGGATTGAACAAAAGTATAACCAGGCACAGAATCAAACAATATTAGAATATTAGATTAAAGAAAATTTTTCAATAGCTCACTAATCAGGGCTAAAATATAATGAGGTCCCGGGTTCGATCCCCGGACGGGTCAATGTAAAAAAACGACATCTATATTAACTCGGGTCTGGGTGTTTGCGGTACCTTTGTTGTCTCTGATTCCATAACACAAGTGATTTAGCTACTTAAATTGAATTCGGAGTAATGCTGTGATGTTCAAACGAATGAACAAACTTCATTTCTTTATGAAATGTTCGATATTATAATTTCTAGTAGATTGCACCAGCATATTAGCGCTAACTTTAAACCTATGCAAAGTGGAGGACAACTTTCCAAGGAAACCTTCAATTCATTGAATACCGAGTATTACAAACGGTGTACAATATTCTACAGAATATGTGTTAAAGTAAGTAAATACTTAACAGGTTTTTGCAGTAAACAATAGAAAACTAATAGTAATACACAAATAATAAAAATATAAAAACTGTAAACAATTATGATACTATCGCAAAAAAAAAACAACTTCTTAAATGACAAAAATAGAGAAAGTTTTTAAACATAGTAACTGTTTACATGTAGATAACAAGGCTAACATAATGTCTTTTATCGAACTTACAAAACAGTTTTATTTATTCCCTTATCGCTTTACCCTGTGAACTTACGCTCATTATAATAATTTGAAGTTAATTGAGACACAAATGATAATTTTAAGAGCTTTAGTCACCCGGCTCTACAATTTGCATAAGCCGTGTTTGAAGTTGTTGCACCGCTTATCCTTACAATATATGTTATAGTATATATAGGTTACAAAGCTTTGTCATACAATTATGTATGTATGAGTTCAAATAACAGGTGGCTTAGCTTAAAGCCAAATCATGTTCATTGGTCGCGCTTAGTATGCGCAACCGTTACGATGAGGTCACTGGTTTAGCGCACCTCCACACGTAAGGCGACGTATCGCAGCGACTGCCGCAGGACATGCCTCCTTCCTCACCCATCCATCGCCAGCACACATATCACTCAACCTCACAGTACCGTTACCCTGTTAGCACGTCGCCGTCGTGACCGTCTAGGTACATATATTCGCGATTTTTGAGCACTCTTTGTTCATTGATCTGTGTAGTGCTCGCTGAATAGTTGGGTCATTATTCTCGGAACATGTTGAGCGTTTAACATCAGTTAATACGATGTACACATGTTAATAACATAAAACAAGATCGTTATACGTCTCTTTATATGACATACGAGTTCTTAAATCTGGTACATCATTCAATGTATAATCATCTGTAACTAAGGAACTGATAAACATTTATTTAGATTGATACACTGATAGTCAAATCGCGTCTAAACAGACGACTATTATTCTATTGACAATCGATAAATTGTCCTTTATAATATAACGGATGAACAGTAACATAAAGACTGCATGCATCCTTTGTTGGCGTCACGCAATAAACTGTTTGAATACATAAATAGAGTCTCTATTCAAATTGGTGTGAAGCAGCCTTTGATGACCCCGGGCGGACGTTTCGACATTCGCGGTGAGGTACCCCGCAACTTGAATAAAAATATAAAGGCATAAATATACATGAATATTTATGAACAAATTAGCAGGTAGAGTCATTATGTCGTTGAATAAAGATCGCCAGATTGTAAAATTCATTCCTTTATTGATTAGCTCCGAAGTTTTGTTGATATACTTATAAGGAAAACAAAGATTTATGTTGAAGAGGATTGAATCACCTCACGCCTTTACACACAATACAGGCAACATAAAACATAACCCTCCTTTGGCATTGCCGTAGTCGGGTAATAAATGACACGCAACGCATGAAAATAGTTTCATCAAGAGTTCTTATAATGCACTGACTTAACTGTATGGTAACTCAAATTTTTCTTGATACAATTTCCTAATTAAGGAAAAACGTAACATTAAGCAACGTTTAAAGTAAATGTTAATAACAATGGAAGCAAAACAACATTACAAATTGCAGAATACCTGTTTAATTACCATCAATAGTAACGCTTTTTATATTCGAGTTTATTAGGCATTTAATTTTATAATATATGCTATAAACAAGCACATTTATTATAGTTTGCCTAATTTTGATTTATTTTTAGCATTCTACACGGAAGTCGAATACAAAAACGGATTGCGTTACGAAGCGCTTTTGCTGCCAGTATGTGGGACAAGCCACACAGAGCATTTTCCGATAGTTTCATAAAAAGTAGACGGCCTGGCCTGTTATTGGAGCATTTCAATACATAATGGAAATTAAATTGCGAAACCTGCAAGTCATACCAAGCTAACCTAATTAAAAGCGTGGTGGTATAATTTTCAACCATATGAAGCTCTCATCAATAATGCAATGCGTATAAATAATTCTAGTTTTAAAAATGTTTTTTATTTATATTATTATTACCTATACTTAGATATCCTCCCGCATTAGTTGTAAAACAAAGAGAAATTTGGTAGGTATCGAAAATCGAATGTAGGTTGCATTTACAAATAAATACTTATGTATGAAATTTAACCCAACCCATTCTTAGTTCATAAACTAAAAAGTGTTTGTTTACTCGATACATTAAATTATGAAACTGTTTGAGCAATCAGCTCTTCTCCCTTTTGCTTAGGATGTAGTGAGTGAAATACGTATTTTAATAGAAAAACGTATTTGTAATGAACAGAGCATTGCTGCTCTAGAAGTAATTTTTCCATTATCCGTAACGTAAGCACTGGCATTTTCTTCATGTTATTCCAAAAAGGAAAAAATTATGTCATCAATATTAAATTAAAATAAAATCTCATCCCGCCCATTAGCAAGTGTGTAGTGACGCAATCCTTTTTCACAGGTAGTCGTTGTTTTGCTCTTTAGCTCTTCTTTGTTTTCGTCTGCTTCTTTGATCGTATAAAAAGATCTCGATTTAGGTATGTCTAGGTTGCAAGTACCTTATACTATATCATTTTTCCAAATAACAATACTAGTCCTTTATAGATTTATTCTAACTGAATAAAAAGTAATATCACAGTCTTTGTATTCATCTCATGACTAAGCGGGATAGTGGGTCGTACTGTGTAGAGTGTGGGCTGACTAGAAGGGACGTTATCCCTCCGAAGAGAAATTAAGTTACACGGTACGATGGACACTGCAGCCTGCACCCACCGAGTAACCGGAACGACGCAGATTAAACCCACATATAGCCTTAGATCCATAATACATCGGTGCCTACTGTAATCTCTCCCTATAGCTTCATAATACATGTACTATAAGCCTATTTCAATCTCCCGGATAATGTCTGCCACGTACATTCTAATAGCGCTACAGTTTGCCGTTTTAACTGGAGGGTTGGATAATTTGGAGTCCACCCACCAGTCATAGTCAATGGATTTTGTGTATTGATTACATACCCACTCAAGCATTTTCGTATCTCGTGAGTCAAGTACATTTATATCTAAGATTAAATTGTGAATACTATACAGGACCTGTTGTACAACTCTATATATAAAAACAACGACTCAGAAGATCTGAGTTTAACGCGAATGATAGTATGTATAGATACAACACTATTTATGATTGGATCGCTACTAATAAATCTATAATAATTCGTTTTAATATGCAATTTTAAATAAACTAATCGAGATAGGTATATCATTTTATATTGTCTTATTTCAAAAGCAATGTTTCTCTTTCGGTAAAACGAAGTTGTTAACTAGTAAAAAAATATATGGAGCACAATTTTAATCTCGATAACAATTCAATTTACATATAACGTACATACAAATAATCATCGGTACTCTACATATGTATTACAATCGAATATTTTATATTACTTGGTTCACAATCTTTTCAATTCACGATTGTATTGTTCAAAGTTATCGGGTTATTATGGTTGAAAAATGTAGGACGTTTATACTATTTGCTTTACAAATATGGGTCGGTAAACATTTTTGTTGAACTTCAAATTATCAATTAAGCATGAAGAGAATGCAAACAGTTTATAAATAAATATATATTTTAATATATGTTTGAGGAAATCTAAATTGAACTTGAATAGGCTATATCTACATTTTGTACAGTATCTATACATATAATAAAACAGTAAAAAAACTGTGTCTGTACATTGAATATAATAAAAAAAAAATAATTGAGGGGGGTTTACAAACAGATATGGAGCACGAATCCAAAAAAAAAATTCTGTCTGTTTGTCTGTATGTCTGTTTGTCTGTATGTCTGTTTGTTTGTACACGCTAATCTTCGGAACTACTGGACGGATTTGAATGATTTTTTTTTTGTTGTATAGGTATTAAGTCTGGGCAACATATAGGCTATAATTTATCTTGGAAATTTGAACACCTGATGCAGAACCGCAACAGACCAGCTAAACTATAAGAGATACAAAAATGGTACCATAGTAAAAATTGTTCCACTTGATGAGCATTTTCTGCTGAGAGAATAAATTTGAAGATCTGGAACACCTAATGTGGAACTCCAAGAGCCCAGCTACACCATAACACATATAGGAATGACGTCTCAGCAGAGTTGTTCAGCCTGATGAGCACTCTCAGTTGACGTATAAAAATTGAAGATCTGGAACACCTGTTGTGGAACTCCAAGAGCCCGGCTACACCATAACACATATAGGAATGACGTCTTAGCAAAAGTTGTTCAGCCTGATGAGCACTCTCTGTTGACGTATAAAAATTGAAGATCTGGAACACCTGTTGAGGAACTCCAAGAGCCCGGCTACACCATAACACATTTAGGAATGACGTCTTAGCAAGAGTTGTTCAGCTTGATGAGCACTCTCTGTTGACGTATAAAAATTGAAGATCTGGAACACCTGTTGTGGAACTCCAAGAGCCCGGCTACACCATAGCACATATAGGAATGACGTCTTAGCAAGAGTTGTTCAGCCTGATGAGCACTCTCTGTTGACGTATAAAAATTGAATATCTGGAACACCTGTTGTGGAACTCCAAGAGCCCGGCTACACCATAACACATATAGGAATGACGTCTTAGCAAGAGTTGTTCAGCCTGATGAGCACTCTCTGTTGACGTATAAAAATTGAAGATCTGGAACACCTGTTGTCGAACTCCACGAGCCCGGCTACACCATAACACATATAGAAATGACGTCTTAGCAAAAGTGGTTCGGTCTGATGGGCATTCCCTGTTGACTTATAAAAATCGAAGATTTGAAACATCTGACTTGGAAATCAAAGCTATCATTAATTTCACTGTACCTATAATTATAAAATAACATAATCTTTAGGACTGATTTTCGATGACGATGGTATATCATTTATAATTCGACTCAACTGGCCAAAACTCCCAATTTTTTTTCATTTTTTTTATCGAATTTAATTATATGCCTTCGGGCTTATGTTATTTGAGCGTTTAATTTACTTTGCAGTCACTTAGATTTTAATTGATCAGGTATCTTCACAATAAAACTATAACCATGATGAAAGAGGTCAAATCTTTCCCTCTGTTCCAAAGGAGCTAAAAGATTGAGGATCATAAGATCCCAAGAATCTAACGAAGGGCGTCGAGAGAGACTTGATGCTGTTCGGGAAGATCAGACTGCAACTCGCTCCGTGGAAATCTCTTCGGATCGCGAAGCACGCCTGCATTCTCATCGCATTTACGCATCTACATCCAGGTCTCTAGAGACCAGTGAAGAATATGATGCGCGACTGACAGCTGATCGTGAGCAAAAGTTCTGATGGGCATTTCCTGCTATCTTACAAAAATAAAAGATCTGGAGGGTCTCGAATCATCTCGCGCATCACGTTGTTTTCCCGTCCCCGGGCTCTTAGAATTTGACATCAGACGTTTCAGATCTTTTATTTTGACGACCCTGTTGTCGCTGGCATAAACAACAGGATCCGCGTACGAAGTCGCGGGCAGAAGCTAGTTAATAATAATTTGTAAATTTATATAAATCTATCGTATTTTTTCCGATACTTAACCTCGAAAACGTGTTTCCTATTGACATTAGTACCTAAATACAGTTTTCTAACTAAATCCAAGTAGGGCTTTACTTTCCACACATCCGCAAACACGTTTACTCTCAACATATTTGTCTACATCGTTTGTATGCGCCGACGTTTGCCGATTCAGACCTCGTGGACATATTGAGTAGTCATTGCTGACGCAGCGGTTTATTTACAATCCAGTCCGCTGACTTTGAGTTGCATTTGATTATCCGTGTCAAGGGCTTAGTGGGACGACAATATTGTTACATTCAACACTATGTTTATAAATTGCACATTTACGAGGTTTATACATTTAATTGCTCAATCTGTTTCATTGTGAAGTCATTATGAAATCAATACCGCAAGGTCGACAACCCCTTGCCGTATAACTTGTTTGTATTTTTACGCCGAATGCAAATTTTATTATAATAGGCCTCAGAATGCGCAGCGTTCTGTTGAATTCATGAATAGATTTCTATTACATGACATTAAATTCCATATTTATAAAATTTCAAGCGTTTTTTGTATAATAATTCACTCATTTATACTTACTAAGTAGGTACATAATGCGATAGTAAGAAACTTATTCATACATTAGGTACTACAGTTCTAGTAATAATAAGATTTTCTTAGTTATTATTATTTAAATGATGATTCAGGCAGCAGCAAAAATGCAGCTATTAAAAAAATGAGCTAGTTGCTTTCATTTTTTACAAATGAACCATCTCAATACAACAAAGTACGAAATCCGGAAGTAACCCGAAGCCTGCAACATGATGCACATTATAAATTATGGGTTCCGTAATAAAACTCATCCGTTTCTGTCTTTGATCATCAAAATGTTTTAATTTATTTTTGTATTGCCCAGGTTGATATGAATCATTGTAGAAACCTGTTTAGTATAAAGTTTTATCACCTCCGCCGCGATTAACACTTTAAATAGCGGCAATAAACTCCCCATTGAAAATCACACAAAGGCAAGACACCTTATCAGTAATGAGCACGTCATCATTGTGGGGACGTTAATTCTTGTAAAAATATATCATTGGAGGCAGACACGCGTGTAACACAGTGGCAGGGAGGGTTGTTTCGCTGTCTACATCGGCGTCTGTCAATATTCGCGGGGTTGTCATGGCGACGAGGAGAGCTTCCTACATGACGGTCGCTGCCCCCTGCACAATGCGTCGCGAGGGTCGGAGGGCGAGAACCGAAAGAGGCCTTGTCTGGGATTTATGCAAGGGTGTCCCCCGTGACTCGTTGCAATGAACCCCGAGGAGGATTTTAATGACGTCTAAAATATTCACAGAAGGATGATGTCATGCTCGGCAGCGAGAGAAATCATGTTGTTAATAACTACTAAACTTGCCACAATAGGCAATAAATTAAGGTTTTACTAACTGATATTAAGCAGAAGCTTAACATGTCGTATACTTAGGTATTTTATTGGCCTAAAGTGGACGATATCTAGCTGTTCCAGTTTCGAATATAATACGTGGTAATATTAACATTGAAATTCCGTTGACTTCGGTCAACAATTTCGACACGTAGGTATTTCACACATCCTACAGACATTAGACAGGCGTATGACGAGAAACACTACTTTATTTCGTTGTTAAAAAATAGCACCATGAAATCACTTAAATACCATCATAACTAGGTGTAGCCGACTTAAGGCCAGAATAAAACTGCCAACAATTTCAAAGAGTTTTGAAAGCGTATCAACAATGTTTTAAATTACAACAACATTGGAAACTTGATCATTATTAAAACGATTTAAGGGATTAACTAGTTACAAAACTGATATCTATAACCGAAACAATAAAAACATGAGGTCAAAAACTCTTTCGCTTAAAACCATTATGAACTCGTGCTACGAAACCATTTAATACATTTCACACACGCCGCAAAAAGAAATAAAACGCACATTAAGAACGTAAATTACCCTCACTATTGTGACGTGTGATTGTTATGTAGTAATAATAACACAAACGTCGTGATTGTCAGGTAAATGTGAAATTAATATCGGTAGACGCCGGTCAGCCTCCCACGCATAAAGATTTGTACTTACTCTCTTACTGATGCGTTCTCATAGTAACTCGAGATTCTAAAGCAGGGGTCGTGCTTGACCGCATCCCAAGCATTCGCTTCTCAGCTTAAAAAATCGAAGTGTCACACGTAATATAGCAATTTGTCTAAGAAATGATAAGTTAATAAGTACCATCTATCACTATGTTGTTGTTCTTCATTATTTGCTTCTAGATCTACAAACAATTTAAAAGCAATTAGTTCCACAATTAAAAAGTGATAAATTGCCAATAAAAAGCTATATCACTGATTCTACTTCTACACAATTTATTCCAAACGCATCTCTACCAAACGTGGAAATTAATTAAAATATAATTTAAATCATACAGTATAAATAAATATTTAAATGTATAAATGACGTATTCATTATCTGCCGAACGCATGCCCGGAATTATTGGAACTGCAATTCAAAACGGAAATGGTAAATGTGCGTAATATGGATGATGACACAAATTATTATTTATTACGAGCTTCGAAAGCATGAAAATCAGTTTTCATTGAAATAATAATTGCAATTAATTTATACGTCTATGATGATTATTGAATGAATTGATTGAAATGAATGATTATTGTGTTTACCAAAAACGAGTTATAATCTTAACTTACGCCAAAGGTCTAATCTAAAACAGGGGAAACAAATAGATGGAGGGATGACTGGATATCTAATCGCAATCGTAAGTAACCAGTGCAAACAGATCTATTAACTTTTGAACATTCACTATATTATGTTTTTGCAAGACCTTGCTATTACAAATGTGCACTGAAACCATGATTAGGCCAGTTTTGAACTTAATTTTCTATATTAAAAACTTCTATTCAAACGAGATAGATTCACATACTGACTATACAATCATAACAACTAGTGAATATTATGTTATGGATCTGGAACATGTAAGCCATAAAAATTATGAAGGGTTTAATAACGGCATAACACAAGTTTAGTGCATTTTAATACGTCTTTACGGTTTAGTTAAAATAGTTGCTATGCTTCCTTCTTTCAATAATGAATTATTTCTGTATCAGAATGACATACAAAAGAAATGTTTGGTTTAAAAATACGCGAAATCTAATTAGGTTAATGTGAACGAAAACATACAAGAACTTTAATCATTTGTTTTGTTAGCAAAAAGGTTTTCAATGCCGACCGATGGAGGACGTTCACATTTATGACACCCGTCAGCAAAGCCATTGAAACTATTAAATTAACACCATGGAGTTCAGATAAACGTTGGAACAATAGAGTCATATACTACAAAGATTAAAAAAAGCTGAGTAGTTAAAGATCATCAAAGATAAAACGGGCTACCTCTCGGGATTCTCTTTTCCTCGGGAACTCTTTCCCTTGAAAAGAAGGACCCTCAGCAAGGATGTTGCCGAGGGTCAGTTTTTTCTAGGGAATATTTCCCTTGAATACTATTTGCTATCATAAGTATCTTTATCAACAGGTGGCATTAAAAATCCACTCAGTAGACGTGCGGCGACATTTCAGTAGAGTTCTATTTATCTATTCGTGGTCTCTGTTGCTGACTTTACCTACCTATTTAGGTAGTAGTAAGATACTTGATGTGGTGCCACGAAGTCACGGTGCACCGATCAACAGGCGAATTCTTAGGTGTCGATTACTGCATTGGGCTATGAGTTAGATCCCTCGCTTTAAGAAATTAGAAACCTATACAAGGATAAGTTACCGTACATTGTATTAATTTACTGAAAAGAAATTTATAACTGATGTGCTTGATTCTCTTTACATTAAATATCGATCATTGCTCCCAGATTAAGGTAGAGAGAAAATTTAAGTATATAAGAATATGGAACTAACAAATTTGTATGGGTTTTCGTTGCCTAATTTTATTAAAATATAAGTACATATTATATGTAGGTACGTATTTGAGTGTTTATTAAATAGAAGATATCAATGTTGTCATATATACAGAGGTGTACTGCAAGAATTGCATTAGCTAAAGCATAGTATAAAGAAGTGGGCTAAAGAAATACTTAGTCGTATTATAAACTGTTGATTTCAATCATAAACTTTTAAATGGCGTGACATTAAGATTGGAATTAATCCTTGCTACCGTTTGCTGAGTAATATTAGATAACTCATGAACTCCAATTTGGAGAATGACATAATATTGTAACCGAAATTGGAGTTTGAAGCTTGATATTCACTCAAAGCTTGAGGAAAAGTGGAAGATATTTCAACGTCGGTAAGAAATAAAAATTCTTCACAGAACTGCAGTTTACGAAATTGTTGGCACGGAAAACCGTCGATTTCGACGGCCAACAAAGAAATAAAACTTGTCGCGCGCCTTATCGTGATTGAAAGTGTGAAAGTAAAAATACACCCAGCGAAGAGCAGCACGATTACAGAGTTAGTTGCGTTTTCACGACAACTTTTTTAAACACGTTTTGTTTATGCGTAAATCATAAATATGTAACAGCCTCGGGGAATCATAAATATGTTTTATGAAGATAAAGTGCGCAATTATTTGGCCACATAGCAATCTCAGATTAAGATGTGGGTCACCTTAGATAATATACGGCTAACCATAGTTAACCTTTAAATCCATGTCAAAAACTATTACAAAAGACTTTTAACGGTGCTTTAACAAATTATTAAGTAAGATAAACAAGCTATTTTAATTACAATATTTTAATGATTTACGTATTGTTAACTTACGTATATATATGTGTGTACTCGGTGCATAATTAATGTGCAATCGGCTTTAAAATTTAGCTGACGCGTTTTATTACATACTAGCTGTTCTTACATAAACCTAATTTTTGAAATCGGCACGTTCGTTTTGAGTATATTCATTACAAACATACACACACAAAAATACAAATCTTTACTCTTTATAATTTTAGTGTAGATGTCAGAATTATAATGGGGATATATGCTTATCTCTGGGTACGGTAGTGCCCTTACCAAGGCAAGCCGAGCGTAGCACAATGGCACAACCTACGAGTACCTTTTCTCGAAATGCTTTATCGTTTTATTAAACAATCTTATTGGGTTTGAATATAATATGTATAAGTAAAAAATACGTTGAAAATCTTATTAAACGTTAAAAAATGAAAATAGTCTATGTCTGTTGTTTTAAGGAGCCCTTTACGGTACAATTTTTTTTTATTACAATATTTATGTTAAAGAATATCAACACTGGCAGGTTGCCTTATATGTCAAGCCAGAGCTGGAACTTAGCCAAATACTATTAAGTTTTTTTTTCTTTAACTATATTTATTAAGCAGGGATACCATTAGCTTGTACTTAACTTCCTTCCTGTTAGTATTTCCTGTCGCTATATTTGACAGAAACCTCTTGAAGAGAACTTCTGTAAGAACTGAGTTAGTAACATAGTCAGACTACATTTTATTATACTGTTACTACTTACTTGCAATGACATAAAACGAGCTTTAGTTTTGCAGGGTTTACTATTCAGTACTGCTTTAATTCTTGAAACGAAAACTAACTTTAAGAAACAACCTAAAACCAAGTATAGTACATAGTGCAAATGCCTTGGCTGTATCAATCCTTGTGTTATAAAAAACCCTCTTAATCCTCTCCCTTCAAATTCAACACAAAATGTCTCTCATGCACGCATGCATGCATGCAAATTATTCAATTTAATATTTACGTTCTCATGAAAGTATTCCATACTAATTTAAATGCAGTAAGTAAGTACTAGGTTAAATAATCGCAGTTTATGCTTTGTTTTTAATTTTAAGTGGTAAAGATTTTTAAGTTACCCCATTCTGAACTTATTATGAAATTATAACTTAACAATGTAGAGTCCACCAAAAGCAAAATATTAATTTTTAAAATTCGCAAGTCTGCAATCGGGTATAACCCTTCCTAACTTTAAGCTTAAAAATATTCCAATAACGTTTGTAGATATTATTTCAAATCCATAAAACAAGAGCACTGACTGAGGTGGAGACATCGAATCAATAAAAAACAAATGACTGGCGATTCAACACGAGTAGAAGGCCCAGCTGTCACGTAATATCACAATTAGAAACGGGTTGTCGTTGTCACATTAACGTGGATCTACCCGGCTGTTCGCCGACCCCGGTCCAGTTCTCTTGATAAGCTATGTGACCGTGGGAGGACGATTCCATGACCTCTCTGTACAAGTAATTGAATGATAGCCCAGTATTTCTCAGTTTAGCTCACGTCATTACCGTTAGCACCACGATACACGTTTGCTCTATTTTTTTAAATCGTGTTCTATTTACGCTTGAACCTTTTACAATGCGCCAGCGCCGGCTAAATTCAGCCATTGCATTTTTAACAGTCTGGAGTTTTAGATGTCTTTCGTTGGAATGTATATTTGTACGTAGAGACTTGAGTGTACACGACCTTCGACATATAATGTTATTGCACTATGCCACTTCAAGGAACATTAGTAAATGTCGCTTCATTATCGACAAGAATTTATGAAAAGTGTACATTATGAAAGGTACGATACATCAAATTTGAAATAGGTAACATTTTCTCTTTCTGTATGTTTACGTTTGATTTAAAATAACACTAATTTATGTTATAGAATTTCGTTTATTATCGTCTATTTTCTTATTAATATTATTTAATTACACTATATCACATAAAAACATCGTGACTTGCTTTGAAACATGTTATTAATTGTATTCATTTAAATAGGATTTTCTAAAGAGCCAATACAAGTTGTTTCATATAAACACGCTTGAAACTTCTTGAAGATATTTCACAGTGAATAAGGAATAGAAACTCCATTATAACGATTGTATTTACACAGTTTGATTTCGAATTACTCGTACAGTAGACCTAATATCAATGGTAGTGGCTTACGATACAACGAACTGGCTTTATTTCAAAGTAATACGGTTGATTTTTGTAGCATTTTGTTTGCTAGTAACTTGGGGCCAACTGTACCAGGAATTGCTGGTTTGCGCAATACTGGGTGTTTTACTATGATGCAACTTGGGTGTGTACACAGATGAACTGTCCTTTTGGCGTGCCCAAACATTAAACACAAGATATGCTTGACTTATTTATGTATTGGTTTAGTCATAGAACTCTACATTCCATTTAATGTGTTTGTGGAGTGGTTGGAGGAAAATTTGTCTCAAAATCCTAAATGTTGTCCAGACAATAGTTAAAACAGGAAACAGACCCATGTCTGAAAACGTATGTACTTATATTTTGAATTCAATCCTGAAAGTCGTAAATTACTTCTTTAAAAGTTTACTGACATATCATCTACATGAGTAAAAACTTCACGAGTACGAGTATCATTGAGAGAATCAATTTACGAGGGATTCAGATAGCGTGATCGGCTCAGTCGAGTTAGCCGTGATTTATATCAAAAAGTCCAGAGAGGGCCCTTCAAACGTCGCCCAGGGGCGTGCAGTAATTACCCTGCATTTCGAAAAGACCCCTACATCTGAACATTCATTAGATTGTTGCCACTCACCCCACAAGAAACTACCAAAAGTTTCGAGGAAAAATGTTACAAACTAATTGTTTAATTACAGCTCTTTGATACAACACAACAATTAGAACCATATAAAATTTTAAATGACTCGCTTGAGAATTTGGAAGCTGGCATAAAATTAACAACTTTCTATCGCAAACAAAGCCGGTAATTAGCAAAACGGTATGATCATTAGTTAACCGTGTCGTAAACTATGTGAAAATACAATTAAAACGAAAATGCAGCTTTGTAAACTTTTCTTTTGTTTACAAAAGGCTCGCTGTAGAAAGTCTAATCTTAAATTTCTCGAGATAGAGATGTCGTTTTAAAAGTATAACAATTGTCACCGGATAGTGTGAAGTGAGGTAGCGTCGACCATCGAAGTTATCCTATGTAGTAGTTAAAATCCGATGATAATATAGGAAAAGCAACCTTAAACCATTGAAATAAAGGCGTGTCAATGTCTTACTGGTGATGTGCGATCGACTGTAAGCTAATAGGAGAGTTTACTTTCTACCGAATGTCATTCGCAGGCGCGGCACGTGCCTGGGTCTCTATCCAAGTCAGTATTAAAATAACGGAGCTTTTCTCGTCACGCTGAGAATGTATTACTCGTGCTTGAACAGGACGGAACTGCCTTGTTGTTGTAGTCGATGTATTCTAACTACGTGTACGTTGGTTTCAAATCAACTATTTCAAAGCAGCTATCGATATTTGTCGATGCTCGCAGGGAATCAATATAAACATTTTAATGACTATTAGATCATAGTCAGCTCTAGAACTAAGTGTCTTCTCTCGCTCAACAAATTAATTGAGCTTGTTGCAACTTAAGATACAGTCTTACATGAGATATTTATCAGATAAACTTGTGACTTTTTCTCACGGTTGAAAGGTAATGACCGGTAATTATTTTTAAGAAACGGTTTATTTCGTTTACAGCTTTGCTTAGTCACAATTATTTTTAGAGATTAGTCATTTTATCTGATCATGAGTTCATCAAGAAATAAAATATTGCATTATAATTAACTCAATGTCACTTTTTAGACGATGTTATCTTTGTTTTTGCTCTGAAGTGTAATCGCTATCATGAATGTTGCTCGTTACAATGCATTGTCTTTTAATGGTTCAAATCTGATGAATATGTGTAAAACGAATTTAAATACAATGTTTTCCGATGACAATAGGCGTTAGACAATATTCGTATGTCCTGAGGCCTGAGGCCTTGTAACAGGCAGTTTGTTGCGATTCCAAAACAACGTTGTTTAAACTTTACATTATTTACTTGTCACCGAGTGTTTTTTATTGTAAATTAATGTGCTTTAATAAATAAAGCACTACTGCCTTGAACAAACAGTTGGTAATCAAATTAAGGCCAAAATATGTTCTTCGTCATGCGTTCAATGTCGTATGTATATTTGTAAACAGAATCTCTCTCCGGTGACGTCAGTCGGTACGGTCGGAGGCTTTACATTACAGTACCTAGTTATGAAGGGCACTGTATGACATCACTCCTTCACTAAATTAATATTTCAACACTGTGAACGAATCAGTAATAGGCGCTAATTAAATTAATGTAGAGCGCCTACTTGATAACAATGTCCTTGCTAATACGAAACGGTTGAAACAAGTGAAATCTAGAGATCTGTTACTATCACTAGGATAAGATTGATAACAGTATCAGTGCGATAACGTAATTGCATTCAACGCAACAGTATTATGCAAGATCTGAGACAAATGTATGAAATTGAATAGAGACAGAAATCATTCTTCAGATTTCTGTTTTATATTTCTTATGTGATATCGACTAGATCTCTAAATTACTGTTCTTCATTATTTTTTAGTAACCTTGGAGTCTCTTGCCGGTTCTTCGCTATAGGAATGACACTTTGAAACCGCGCAACAAAAGTCATTTTACGTTTAGAAATTACCTAAAAACTACTATAAATATTTTGATTTTGTTTAAATTGTTTAAAGGCAAATTTAATACAATTTATCTCGTGTTATTATATACCCGACATTTTGATTTCTGTTTAGAGATTGAGATAAAATGAGGTGGTGCTTAGTTATGACAAAAAATATTTTATTCAATTATTTATTTTCAGATACGCGTTGCAAATGTCCTCTACGGTTAATAAATCCAATTTCAGTAGTATCTTGATACAGAATGATTCAACTAATTAGATAGCAATTCACAAACACATTCATCATCATTATCGTATCAATCTACGTCTAAACCAGTCCAGGTCTAATTGAAGATTAATTGAAACATGTATATTCATACCTTGTATATACCTAGTTAATTAAGTATTTTTGTATGTGACTAATGTCAGTTATAATGATACCTGCGGTTTACCGATCCCAGTAGGTACATCTACTCTGCGGTAAAGGCCATATAAGTATGACCATATGTAATATGAGTAAGAAGTAGTCAAAACGCAATAATTATTTATAAAAAATACTTGTCTAGGTGGCCACAGATTACTAAATAGTTACTTCGTAAATGTGGCTACAAATTTGCAAGATGCGACACAACTTAAATCAGTTATTTACATCGGTTAGAGACAGCGAAATATAAATTGATTCTTTCATTTAACCCGGTTTGTGGTAACACCGATAAATAATAATTACCGTTACAATATACTTTTTGCGAATAACCTACCTATGCACTGCAATGTTTCACCTTACGATTTTTGATGTCAGTTTTTTTTTATTTTGACAAACGGTCTTAGAAATATATTATTTCTAAGAAAGAGCAATAATAAACCAGCGTAGTTGGGTTTAAAATATGCATGTTTACATGACCCAAGTTGAATCACTAATTCATTGTAAAAGGTATAAAATACGGCAAGTAAATAAGTGGGCATTCTAACGGTACGAATACACTAAAACCGATTTTGTCGGCCGATGCCGGACAGAACTACTCGGACGAGTAACTCGGACGTTCAACTGAATACACTGCAGACGATAACGGCCGTTGTCGGTGGAACTTATGAAGTCTGAACTGTGCAACTTCAGAGTAAAACTGACAAAAAATCCAAACACGTTCGGACTCGTCAGTTGATCGTCCGTTGTCGGGCGTCATCGGACGACGCCGGTAGTGCAGTGTATGCGCTCTCTTCCATTTACTTACGTTTGATTTGATCGGCCGTGGTCGGCCGATGACGCCCGAGCATAAATCGGCCGACGACGGATTTGGTGTATTCGTACCGTAAGAAATAAAATGACCAAAATACTTAGGATGGTTTTCCACCCAATGTTTACAATATATAATATTCAGTAGGAAGTTAAGTGTGAAATATTTATTTTATTTGTAATGAGGTCAATCTGAAATTGACATGGAATAGATCTACACTAATATTATAAAGATGAAAGAATCGTATTTTTGTTTGTATGTTTGTAATGAATAAACTCAAAAACTACTGTGCCAATTTCAGAAATTCTTTCACCATTAGAAAGTTACATTTACCCTGAGTATCATAGGCTATATTATTTACTAAAAAATAAGGTACCGCGGGCGGAGTCGCGGGGAACAGCTAGTTAATTATATTCAAATACTTTATACTACATTAATTTTATTGTTCTAAAAGTATAGAGAGGCATAGGTATAAAGATTGAAACGTTCACATACCAACGTGTCCTATCAATTGCATGTTTACTTTGTTCATAGGTTTTTTTTATTAGTTTCCTTGAAATAAATTTCCTCGTCTTAATTTATTGATGGTTTTTTTTTAAAGAACTAAAGCTCCGAGAACAGCTATAGACTATGTCGGTGTTAAACATAACAATCCTTCAGTTTAATAAGCCAATCTCTTAACAAAGGAACTGTTGACTTTGACTATATTATATGACTAATTCAATTAGGCCAGGTGGTGCCAATAGACTAAATCCTGATACAAAAATGTTTAAATAACTAAAAACTTAAGATTAAAAAATAACCGGCCTAGTGCGAGTCGGACTTGCGCACCGAGGGTTCCGTACAAACTTAAGTTTAAAATTATTCAAAATATCTTTAGTTTATGATGTCATTCAAAATTTACAGTTCTTGCAATTTTTCCTTTATCTGTGCTATAACACGTTGCTTCGTACCAAATTTCAAGATTCTAAGTTCACGGGAAGTTCGCTGTAGGTTTTGATTCCCTTGCGAGTGTTGAAAATTTGCGGCAACAACGACTGTATATATTGATTGCATTGGCTTAGAAGTTTCACAGCGCTAAGGGACAGTAGACTTGAGTATTTGATATAATTTTTAGCTTGATACCTTCACGCGTTCCTGAGAAAAAGGATCTTGAAGGACGGACGGACAACAAAGTGAACCTATAAGGGTTCCGTTTTTTTTTCTTTTAAAGTAAGTACGGAACCCTAAAAATGACTAAATATTATATTAGTCAATCAAGTCACCCTATAGCGGTCCACAGCTGGACATAGGCCTCTGCACCACAACACCTGGTCCTCCGCCTTCATGCCATCGGTCCATCTGGCTGGGGGACGTCCTACACTACGTTTGCCGAAAATAATCAAATCAAATCGTTAATTTGAAAATATGGGTATAAAAACATAAGAATGGTAGATAAATTGTAAAAAATGTCCCAAACATAATTGTGCCTTTAGGCATGCAAAATATTATTGTGTTTTGAATAGAATTATCAAAACTTTAATATAAAAAGATACCTTTTGTTTTAGGAGGGCAGATTAGCAAAAAACCCTACGTTTGCGTTGTCTGTCTATACATATGTATACAGAAATAGGCGCCCGCTTTCTCATCAATATAATTATCTACGCAGAATAATTGTTCACCGGTCTATTATGAGCACTGATAATAAATCAATCTGTTTAATATTTGTCTAATCAATCATAGAGACGTTGACGGACTCTGCTGGAAACGTGGTTCTATAATTATCCCTATTTGCGCAAGTATACGCAAATATAAATTGTCTATTTTATTAGCATATTACTGAATAATGTAAATAATTCAGTAATGACCAACTCAGTATAAAAATGATGTAAGAAAATATGCAATAATCATACACTTGGCTACACATACCTGTCTATCGCTAGATGAGCACTGGCCCGTGTAATGCATTATTTGTTCGAATTCACTTCATTTTAGGTGAAATGCCTTCGGCCATGTGAGGAAAAACTAGTTTTCGAGGTCTCGATGAACGATTATCTATGGTATATCAATATTTATGAAATTATTGCCGCAACGTATTGTGAGAACTTCAGGCCGTGAATTATCAATTAATCACATACAAAATATGCACTAAAACAAAACAATAAATTGTTGAGCCACTTGAAAACGGTACTTTATATTAGACATTGTTTTCCGCTGACTAAACAAAACCAAAATTAACAAAATGCTGATAGGTGAGAAATGTGTAAATCAACGACACAATATTAAAGAAGGTACATTATATGACGTATGCACTCTCCATTTGTCCATTTTTTTTCACACTAATAATTCTCACGGATACTAAGACCCTTAATTGAGGCTAGAAAGTGAGTCAATTGGTCCCAGTCTGATGGACCGAAACTCAATAGAAACCACAGAGGCAACGTATAGTTTTCACTATAAGTGGGCCACGCGCGAACGACCTGCTACTCTCTTGACGATAAGGTCCGTCATTGTATTAATTACTCTACCTACTGATTATATTATACTACGTATCGTAAATACTAATATTAGCTGTTGGGAAAAAACATTAAACTTTTTCTACTATGAATAAAACGACGTTGATGAATTGCAGGTATTGATTTTGTTTTACCTCAGGACTACTGGAAGTATACTGAAGATTGTTTCAGATAATATTTTGGTAACTTTCTAGGTGATTCTGTATAGTTATCATGGATCACCAATTTACAACTGTACCAGTAGAACATTCATAGGACAATTGAATTAATCAAATCTTAGATAGGTTACGAATTGTGACGTCCACTAACACTCAAGTCAATTAAAATAATTTCAGCGCTTACTCAATCATTTCAGACGATCGGAATGACTAAGCGAACAGTGCACGTGGTTCGTTCTCGTTGTTCTACTCAATTTAGGACTTAAGCAATTACTTCGCGTCAAGTCAATATACATAATTGTTGGATGACAATACAACGACGGTTGTGGGACGGCCAGCACGCCAACACCCACTGTTGCAACACGACAATTAGACGCAATCACAACATCTCGGCCACAAATCAGATTCAATTATTCCCACGGCTGTCGCCGATTTCTGTTGTCAATACAATAAGTTCATTGATGTCATTTGAGTGTTTCCTTGATTATCCTCAAGAAATACTTGGTGACTGACATTTGTAGGTGGGAACTTTAATCCAAATGTAGAGCACTTTGAAAAAGAAAGACTAGGTATACTTTTAGAGAATCAATCTAGATAAAATAAATGTTTAGTGGTTCTGCGTAAATAGTGTTTGATATTTTTTTTTCCATTTTTTAACTAAAATTTTGTTATTCGTACATATCGATACCTAAACACAATACTTAAGTGTTTTTAAATTTTATGTATTTACATAATTTTTATTACATAAATACATAGATTTATTGAAATAAGTCCAAGGTGTCTTAGGTGTAAATTTAACTAGTTGTAATAAAAAAATAATGAAACTAAAAACTTTCATCATTTTTATTACATTCTGCATTCATGCATTTTATGAAATTGCATTTTAAATGGCATAATTTTGTACTTTTTATTTTAATAAAAATAAGTGGCAAAAATACACAGGGTGTCATTGGTGATGAACGCGACCTTCATTACTCACTTGAGAATGAGACACTTGCATAGTGTATGTCGTCAAATGTTACGTAAAGCGCTCCAAATAACTTATAAATAAATTCATGATAATATAATACATCATTACTCAAAATAAGTTTATCATACATTGCTGTTTTTGTACTCACCACATCGGTCGAGCCAGCCCTCCGCGCGGCAAGGGTACGAAATAACCATCAGCTGATCACCACTCCTCATCTTGAACACAATTACTTCTGAACAAACACTTGCAACGGTCCAATGACAACATACATCGCAGATTTACATTTCACTGTACACCGAGTCCGATCGCATCTAATCAACCGCTTCAAAAACTGGACTCTTTACTACACAACACTTTCACCAACTGCCGATAAAAAAGAACTATGCTAATCATTGGAAAAAACAGCGATACAATAAAATAATTTTGAACTGTATCTAAGTGTCCCCGGTATGACAACAAAGCAAATTCGAAATCTAAGTAGCTTTCCTATTGTTTTTACTACGAGTAGAAATTCTAATATTTTTATCTTTGGTACATACAATCTTCAGCAAAAAGTATAACTTTTGGTAAAGTTCTATGTAAGTTTATGAGTTTATTTTTTTATTTGTGCATATTTTTTCTCGTAAACTGCTAAGTCGTTGATTTTTTAAGTCGTTTATAATTAACTAGAACCTATTGTAACGGTAAAAATGTATAATCATTAAATCAAACCAAATAACAAAAATATTTGGCTTACTCACCAAAATATTAAAAACTATTTCCTTCTCAAAATTGAGGGTATTAATTAATACAATATTTCACCTAGAAACTTTCACTACGCCAGTATTATTTAGCAGCTTTATTAACTTTTGTAAATTATTTTACCAATCCCATATCCAAAATAATTATTTCGCAATTCACGCGCACGTGATAATCACACAAAATTGGTAACCGGTAGCGCAACCACATCCGACACCAGCGTACAAAAAACTGAATTGCTTTGCTTTGCTTGCTGTTTCTATTCTTTCTACTTTCTGTTCTGCGTTGCTAAAACGAAATAGCAATATTCGCCATCTCTATCGCTTTTGTATTGACCCGCCTCCTTATCATTCATGTTATCAAATTGCGCGCGCAGAGTCCAAGCTCTCCGAAGCATTTAAACCATTTATGTTAAGTACTTTAAAGTTTATTTAATCGACTGATTTCTAGCAAAAACCTACGATTATATACATTTTTATTCCAAGAATAGTACGCTGGGTCTAGTCTGGAGCCTGAGTCTGGAGCTGTGTTTTTAAAAATGTTGACCTGTTGACATTTTAAATTTTTCCTTATCAGACCATAGAGAAATGTTTTAGTGTTTTAGTATGTCTAGAGATGCCCAATAATTCAAGTTCGGTTTCAACAAAAAAAATCAATAGTGAAATAGTGTATTTTCTAAAAATCTATGTTTTTGTTGTAAACCACATTTTAATTTATCACATGCTACAAAAAGTTGTAACTTCCTGAAATATTATATTAGATATTTTGTTAAAACAGCGCACTTAGATATAGGTATGTTTATTGTTGAAAGTTTTGAATTCCCCCTTACCCTCTAAGATAAACTAAACAATAATATATCAGTGAGTATCCATATTTATATACTTAGTCAGTTTTTTAGATATTTTATCTGTGGTTCTTCTTCCTGAGCCCTTCCCTCAGAGTTCAGACTAAGGAATTCTTTTTTCCTTAGTCTGTGGCCCTTCCCTTCTAAGTTGATCGTTTTGTGTTTTCCATGCCATGCCAACACTAGTTTAGTTACTACTCTCTAAACTCTCTTGTCTTTAGTTTGTGATTCAAGATGGCTCTAAAAGCACTTGTCGGACAAAGTGAGTATAAAATTATATATTTTAAATAGTTTTTAGCCGGAATAAACACTTACGATAGTAAATTTCTAGAATAATAATCTATAACGTATTTGGTAGATCATTTTATTGGGTATTCCGCAAGTGTTTGACATGATTTCAATATATCGAAATTTATCAACAATATCGATGACTAACTGTGTGTTTTAGATACATACAATTTTTATGTACAATTATTTAAAACAATTGGTTTATATTATTGTATAGAGTACAGATCTTACTGTGGGCAGTTAACCAGTTACTAAACTAGTGACTAGCAAACAAAATGTTCTTATCTCAGTAAGATTTCTTTAAATTATAATGAACCTTTATGTATCACCCAAGAAACAATCTTAGAACAGCTTTATGCATTGTACCATTACTGCATTAAGTGTAATAAAGTTACGTGAAGAGGAAGAAATACTTTGAATGTATATTGATTTTCTTGTGTCACTGGAGTAGGGGGTGGGGTGCCATGTACGTCACGGAGCGCCCACGAATCGTCAATGTATTCCATTGTTTCCAGACTTCACCCCCTAGATCCACTCAAGCAGATAATAATTCTGATGAATTAAATCTTATTAGAATTCAGTATCTGTTCCCAACCAACCCAAAAATAGCTATGAAATGGCACAAGCTATAATAAGATGATACTACATCTATAATTTTGTGAAAACCCAAACCTACAGATTTACAATACAATCTAATGATGAGGTCATTTCTTTTAACTACCTTTTCATTCCTCATTATCTTGTATTCCACTTTATATTTAGTTTTCACTAGTCAACTGATATTTTAATCTAACGCATAAAATTAAATTAAAAAATAAAGGAATGATAAACCAAAGGCAAATCTTACTGCTAAGAACTAGTACTGTAATTATCAACTTGCAAATTCTCATTTACGAGTTGATTGAGAAGGAACAAAAATTTATCACCAAGCTGTCTCCAGTTTGGTAATAAATTTTTGTTCCTTTTCTATATGGGAAGGGGCCTGTGCCTGCCAGTGGGACACATTATAATATGTTATCACCTCAATTATTATAAACTTTTTACATTATATACCATTATTCTAAACCGTTCTTTACAGAGATTATGAATGAGGTGATCCGGTATCGCTCAAAAGGAAAGGATAAAATAGAATGGCGGGTGTTGGTGGTGGATCAGCTTTCTATGCGGATGGTGTCCGCTTGCTGCAAGATGCATGACATCTCTGCTGAAGGCATCACTTGTACGTATATAAGTTTACTTATTGTTATACCACTGCCAACATGAGTTTTTTTTTTTTTAGAGGCTTCAGTCCACTCCAGGTGACTATGCCAGCCTCATGGGTTTTTGCTACTATCTACCACACATTTAACTATATTATGCATGCTTAACCGCTCTACATTTCTCATTAAGTATAACATGAGAGTTAATAAATCATTCTAAAGTACACTGAAAATCATCATAATTGTGAAACTATTTTACAGTGGTGGAAGACATTCATAAGAAGAGGGAGCCGTTATGTACAATGGATGGTATCTACCTCATCACACCATCAGAGAAGTCTGTACATGCCCTCATCAATGACTTCTCTGTTGGTAACCGCATTATGTACCGGGCTGCTCATGTGTTCTTCACTGAAGGTGAGTTAGACTGCTTTTTAAATTAATTTGAACCTAGTGTAGACTATAGAATGTTGTATATTATGTAATTAACAGTTCTTAATTACTTTTGTAATTATCATTTTATTAAATTTAAGCATTTGTATAATTTAAGCTTTTTCTATACAGAAAACCAAATTTTGGTATGAATATACTTATGTATAATAGGAATAAAGAATGTCATATTGTCAGTTTATATCTGACGCTAGCTAGGTTAGACGTAGTCTGCTTTAGAATACATCTGACCTGAAACTTATTATTCATTCATCATGCCAAAAAACAAGCTTCAAATTTGTACTGTTTTAAGAAGTTAGCATGTAAATATTCTATAATCTTAATAGGCTAGATTTTCTATTTTTGTTTATGATTTATTATTTATTTGCTTTTATATTTTCATCTTTACAGCTTGTCCAGATGTACTATTTGACGAATTATCACGTAGTCGCGTAGCTAAACATATTCAAACATTAAAGGAAATCAACATTGCTTTTATTCCATATGAACAGCAGGTTTGTCACATTTTATTGTTTCTTCAAGGGAGAACTCGCATTTAGGACATTGTCCTACTACCCATTGAGTTCAACCTTTAACCTTTTATTTAAAACTTGTTACACGCTGCCAATGTTAAGTATGCCCTGAGGAACTATTCAATGAACTCTGCAAGTCTTCAGCTGCGAGAAAAATCAAAACCTTAAAGGAAATTAACATTGCTTTCTTACCATATGAAAGTCAGGTCAGTAATTTTTACTTGTTAGAAAACTATAATTTAAACTTTAGGTCTTTAAAAATAAAAGTATAGATAAAAAATATTTACAGTCAGTTTTACAAAACAATTTAAACTCCATAGATTGAGTTGCGAAGAGTAGTCAAAGTCGCCTTACGAAGGCTAGCTAAATTAATGCTATTATATCATTATTATTAAATTTGATTAAGATTAGGTCTTATGTAATTCTGATTCTGTTTATTGACTTTTATTGCTAACTGTACTACTATAATACTTACTAAGGTAAACAACCATCGTCTCCTTGCTCTTATCCCATTCATATGGGGTTGGCGCAATGCGTATTTTCCTTACATTCATCTCTTCAGTTGTCATAGCAGCATCCACTCATAATAAAGAACCTTATTATTTCATTTCGCTAGGTGTTCTCCTTGGACTCGCCTGAGACATTCCAGTGCATGTACAATCCAGCATTAGCGCAGACTCGCAACGCCAACATGGAGCGCATCGCAGAACAGATCGCCACACTCTGCGCTACTCTTGGCGAATATCCATCAGTGCGATACCGCAGGTAACTATTCCCATAGTCTTATATTTAACCAAAAATATTGAATAAGTATAAAGTTCATTAAAAATATTTTATATTTTGCAGTGACTGGGAACGAAATGTCGAACTTGCACAACTGATCCAACAAAAACTGGATGCATACAAGGTAAAACAGAAAATAAACAACTTTAAAATTAACTTGTCAGAAAATCACATACTTCTCTATGATCAGTCTCGTACATGTTCGCCAATACTAGAATTATTATTTCAGGCTGATGAGCCGACCATGGGTGAAGGTCCCGAGAAGGCGCGCTCTCAGCTGCTGGTGTTAGACCGTGGCTTCGACTGCGTTTCGCCGCTACTGCACGAACTAACCCTGCAAGCCATGGCCTACGATCTCTTGCCGATCGAAAATGACGTCTACAAGTGAGTTTGAATATCTGACTTATTGTGCACTTACGCAGTAGTAATTCAAAGCATATTTGAGATAGTGTGGAGGTAACAGTGTACTTTTTATCTCTCATTCAATAAAAAATACAGAAATCTTGCTCTGACAATAATTTCAAAGTTCTTTGGTTTTTAGAAAATTGCTGATTATTGATCTTTAACTTATAGTATTGTTGTCTGTAGTCACTCTTTGTTCTGACGCACTGTTATGTTTTCAAACTGCTTTATTAACATGGTATAAACAAAATCTATCTTATAAAGTACTAGTATCTATATTTTAATATCCTCATTCTAGGTACGACTCGTCAGGTAACATGAAAGAGGTTCTGCTAGATGAGAATGACGAGCTGTGGGTCGAGCTACGGCATCAGCATATTGCTGTTGTGTCTACTTCCGTTACTAAGAACCTGAAGAAGTTCTCCGAGTCCAAGCGTATGGGTGGCGGTAAGTTAGAAGCATTGTTTCTGTATAGTCCATTATATACTTGATCATTTATCTAGCAATTCCATTGAAAAACTGAAGTTAAGCTATGTTATAAATTTACGAACTTTAATAAAGGTCATATTATTTTATAATACGGTCCAAGATTGTACTTAGTCTCGAAGTTTGAGATTATTCACGAAGTTTATTCGTAATGAATTGTGTGCAGGGGACAAGCAGTCGATGCGAGATCTTTCCCAGATGATCAAGAAGATGCCCCAGTACCAGAAGGAGTTATCGAAGTATGCGACGCATTTGCGTCTCGCCGAAGACTGTATGAAGTCTTACCAAGGCTATGTCGATAAGCTGTGCAAGGTGGAACAGGTATGATGCAAGAAAATTATATAACAATATCCTCTTTATGACTTATTCTAATGTATTTACAATTTTCAATCAATCAGACTATTTTTACTTCATATAAACAAACAAAAAAAATCATATGAATAAATGCATTATCTTTTGGATCTCAATTATATTACTTGGTTAGTACTTTAAAGCAATTATCAAGTTTTGAAATAGTAACAAAATAAATGTGCCATGAGGTCTGCAATATAATAAATTGTTCGACTTTACTTACATAATTATTAATAAGTGGTATGTAAAGATGAAAATTCATAAACAATGGTTGTTCGCTAATCTCAGCTTGTCAAGGTCATACGCGCCGTGTTATCGCATGAAAACAATATTACTCGTCAAGTAACTGGTTTATTGAAATACCTATGTACAACATAAGTATTAATCAAGGTATTGTTATGAACAGGACTTGGCTATGGGCACTGATGCTGAAGGAGAGAAGATCAAGGATCACATGAGGAGCATTGTACCTGTACTTCTTGATCAGGTAAATATTTCTTCACTAACACTATCTAGTCTAAAACAAAATCTGTCCGTATGCTTAGATTTTTAAAACTACGCAACGGTTTTTATTGCGATTTTTTTTAATAGATTGTGATTAATTAGGAGGGATTATAATTATGTATAATACACGTGCGAAGCCGTGGCGGGTCTGCTAGCTTATTAAAAAATGTACTACTGAACATAAAATATTTAGAAGACGCGGTCATGTATGAAGCGGTGATAGGTAGCCTAATGGCTAGGGCGCCTGACTTGTGATCATGTGGGCGCGGGTTCGAATCCCACCCATCACGATCCATTGTCTATATGTGACAGTCATTAAGTTATTATAGTTCTGACTACCAGTCTTACTATGGGATACTGCATTACCCAGTAAAATGGTTGTTGACGGCAGACAGGCAGTTGCTCCCTGTAAAATACAGTATTCAGCTAAATCCGTTACACTGTTAGCCAACCAACATAACTCGGGAATAGGCTATGCATTTCATGGTGAAGGTAGGTATTTACACGTAAGATCTAAAAAGAAAGTAAGCCTGCGTGTATATTGATTAGCAAAAAGGTGATAAACAATTATAATACCGTTTACATGTTTATTGTTACAGGCCGTGATCAACTTCAACAAAATGCGCATCATCGCGCTGTACATAATGTCCAAGAACGGGATATCAGAGGAAAACCTGAACAAGTTGGTGACACACGCGCAGCTCGAGCCGTCTGACAAGCAGACACTCCTCAACCTCGCCAACTTAGGCCTCAATGTGGTGGTTGATGTATGTACTAATTATAAACGTTTTTAGATCATATTCATACAGATTCATATAAATATAATCTTTGTTCAAAGCTCAGTCAAATTTTTATAATGATGACTACATAATTATTTATCCTACATGCAAGGGCTCTTCCTGGTAATGCTTATATGTTTCTGTTTTGGTGTGCAGGGCAACAGGAAGAAACAATACCAAGTACCACGAAAAGAAAGGATCACTGAACAAACCTACCAGATGTCCCGATGGACCCCTGTCATTAAGGTATGATCTGTTATTGAATACTTGGTGATTTACTACATCATACTATGTTATATTAAAACAAAATTGTTAATTATAATGAATGCTTTTTAACAGGATATCATGGAAGACGCCATCGAAGACAAACTGGACCAACGTCACTTCCCGTTCTTGGCTGGACGCGCCCAAACCTCTGGATACCAAGCACCAACTAGGTAATGAAAACATTAATATAGTCTTGAATATATTTAGAAACAAGACTTTCGGCTTTAGCCGTTCGCAGTACCTCGCCTCTCATCCGCCTTTATACAAGCATTAGTTATTTTTCGATTGTTTCAAAATAAAACCACATTAAGAATGGTACATATAATACAATTAATATTCAAATTGCAGCGTGCGTTACGGACACTGGCACAAAGACAAGGCACAGCAAACCATCAAGAATGTACCGCGTTTGATTGTATTTGTTGTTGGAGGTAAGATAAATAATATATTTTATACTCTTTACTATGTTTAAAACATTGTTTGGTCCATAAACTCCTAAATTAATAGTCAAATGTGTTAGAATCAATAAAAATGAAGAATTCCTATTAAATATTACACTCTACTATTCTAGGCCGTTAGGAAGTCTAAATCCTAATAAACATTGTTAATCAAGTTTAAATAACACTACTTATTAGAGAAGGTCGTAAACAAGTAACATAATTATAATTGTTCATATTCCAGGCGTTTGTTTCTCCGAAATCCGCTGCGCGTATGAGGTAACAGCTGCACTCAAGAACTGGGAGGTTATCATCGGCTCTTCCCACATACTTACACCCGATAACTTCCTATCAGACCTGAGCTCGCTCACTGCCTGAATACATCTACCTGAGTAAACAGCTGTCTCCATCAAAACGGATTACATAACGTCAATATAACTTACAACAAGGTTTGAGTTAACAAAATAAATAAAATTAGCAGATGCTTTTGCCCATCTCTATTGAAATTTATTTTAAAATGTATGAAATATTAGCGTAGTGTTGCCGTACTTGGACTATTTAATGTGATATCAGCATATTATAATAATGCAGTTTTACTAATGGCTTAACTTAATTTAATATTATTGCTATAACTTACAAGTTTGAAACCTCTGTCTTTATTAGACGAGACTTTTCGAATACAAATTGTGTGTATTTATAACTAGTATTTTAAATTTAATCTAAGATCAAGCAAGTGCAAATATGCGTTGTAATTATGTTTAATCTTTTTACGTTTGTTATATAACAATGATCAAAAATTTTATATTGTTGACATTAATTTTAAAGTAAATTCAACATAATTTTATTAGTTTGTAGGAGTTGCAATTTTTCTGTATTATTTTTGTTGTTAATGGAAATGTTAAACATTACATAGGTTTGTCGAACTATTTATATAGACTGATACAGACAACACGCTGTTCTTAAATAATAGTACATTAAAAATAATGTTACAATTTCATGGAAATGTAGGCATAGGTAGATAACTAAATTGTCTGCAAATTATATAAGGTACAATGTCTTTCATCGTGTGTGTTGCTAGATATAAAATTCAGCTACCAAAAACCATAACGCAGTTGTTTTAATGCCAAATGCTAGAATCTTAACGAGTATTTATCGTAGAAATAATTTGTTTAGCCTTTGATCGCCGCAGAAATTTCTATTGCTCTGTGTTCAAAGATTTAATCTGGATGTTCTTGTAACTTGCACCTTTTATTGACCCCATTCTATGCACATGTCGCTTTGTCGGCACATATCAGGTAGTTCACGTGTTGCTTGAAATCTAATGTCACCTCATATATTTTATCTAACTGTTGATATTAATATGCGTGTTAAAATATGTCTAACCGTTGTGTTTACATTCCAAACTATCTGTATGTAGCTATAGTCAGTTGTTAGACTCTTGAAAAAATGTTTTAGCGTTTAAACTCTTTGAAACTACTTCTGAATACTTATTAAAGTACGTTGAACGTATTCGTGATTTACAATGTATTTATAGGATAACATGTAGTAATGGACTAGATTGTTAAACATAAGGGGTTATTATTGCATGTCATGAAATAATGTTATACAAATTACAATACAAATCCCTGTCCTCATCTGGCAATTATGGTGTTATATAGGGTTTCAATCTAAATTTCATGAATTGTGTGTGACGGATTGTGCAATTATGTAGGAAGTTCGTATTTATAGCCATTCTATACATAAACTTTAAATATCAGTATTTGATTGTTAAAATTTCATTAAATTATTTAATCATCAAAAGCGTTTTGTACATTTTTCTGATTTGCAGGTGACCCACTAAGAAATTACAAGAAAAGATAAAATTAAATACATGTTACAAAAATGTAGTTACGTTTAATATTTTTAACTAGCGGATAAGGTCGCTAGTGCTGGGCAAAGCCTCGTCCAGTCCCTATCTTTATAAACTTTCCCTATTTTTTGAGCCGCATATAACAAAAGAGCGAATTCAAATAAAATTGATTTGTAGATAATGCTCTGGGGAAACAATGCCATTTTAATATCACGAAGAGATAATTCACGATTGTTTTAACCTTAAGGTTATCATACCCTTATAACTCGTGGTATACTTCGTCATTACTTTCAGTTTGTAGGAAACTGTGGAAGGTACCGTCTCGTAGACGCGATGGCTAAAGATCTTGTAATTCTCGCTTATTCCGGTGGACTTGATACCAGCTGCATCCTAAAATGGTAAGATTGTTAACTTGTAATTAAATTTATAAGGAGTCTTGATTACATACATTTAATTTTTTTTTTTACATAATAACATACTCATTGTTTTCATAAGGTTAATTCAAAAAGATTTTGATGTGGTCTGTTATATGGCCGATGTTGGTCAAAATGAAGATTTCAAGAAAGCAACGGAAAAGGCTTTGGGTGTGGGCGCTAAAGATGCAAGTATTCCATAATAAATTGGACCAGTACCTAATTCTTTTATGTTAATTAATTAACTTAAAAACCCATATACAAATGTTTTTAGGTGATAGTAGAAGACCTTCGTAAAGAATTTGTTTGCAACTATATGCTGCCAGCTGTTCAGATGGGCTTAGTGTACGAAAGTCGTTACTATTTGGGCACTGCCCTAGCTCGGCCGTGCATCTCAGTCGGTCTCGTAGCAGCTGCTAAAAAGCTAGGTGCGCAGTACATTAGTCACGGCGCTACAGGCAAGGGCAACGATCAAGTGCGGTTTGAACTCAGTGTCTACTCGTTGTGGCCTGAAGGCAAGGTAAATTTAATTAAAGTTTATTTACAAATAAATATGTACGTACAACAAAAATAATAGTTTCAACTCAAATCGCTCACTTAATTGATTTAGATCATAGCGCCATGGCGCCTTCCGGAATTCTTCCAAAGGTTCCAAGGGCGCAGTGATCTTCTAGAATATGCAAAAAAAGAAAACATTCCTGTGTCAGCAACTCCCAAAGAGCCTTGGTCAACTGATGAAAACATTATGCATATCAGGTGTGTCTTGTAAAAATGTATTGATTTAAATGCGATCTAGGTAGGTGTTATTCGAGCTATATTATAATCAATATTACTTTGAATTACTGACAGTTATGAATCCGGCGTTTTGGAAGACCCCGGCGTTATTCCTCCAAGTGGCATTTTCAAAATCACTCGTGATTTAAAACAAGCCGAAGACTATCCCAGTGTCATCGATATCAATTTCGAAAAAGGTAAGATAAAGTTACTTGCCTCCGTTTATAATTTTATTTAAATTAATTGCTTATCAGCAAGTGTGCCATTCTCGCTGAGTAGGTATTGTATATTATGTTTATCTTATTATTATTAAGATGGTCTGTTCTATTTGTAATGAAGCGGTTACAAGCCTTTGGCCTATGGCCCCTGATTTAATAAAAATGAGTTAGACATTATAGAGCATTCATTTTACAATAATGAGTCACGAGCCACACAAATTGTATGTATCTTTATTATTTTTGTTTTAAAGTATACCTTGACATTAATTTTTTCGTCACCTTGAAATAAAGTGTGATTATGTATCTACTTAGTTATTTATTTATTTACTCTTTATTGTACATTTATTTATGTTAATTTTACTTGGTCAGGATTGCCGGTCTCTGTCAGGATTCCCAGTGGACATGAGAAATCCCTTGTCCTGACAAATCCGCTAGCTATAGTGGAAACCTTGAATAAGCTAGGCGGTCAGCATGGTGTTGGCCGCATCGACATCGTAGAAAATAGATTCTTAGGATTAAAGGTAACACATTCATTTTTAAATAGATTTGCCATAAGAGGCGACTTAGGGATACAGAAATAAGGAGAATGGGCAGCAGCGTTCTCCTACGGAACGAATACAAAAACCACCCCATGATTGCGCACCATAACACACAGCCCGAATAGGCGTAGTGTAGGACGACCCCCAGCCAGATGGACCGATGACCTGATAAATGATGAGGGGTCGGACTGAATACGGATGCAATGGCGGAGGACTGAGTGTTGTAGCGCAACTTGGGAGAGGCCTATGTCCAGCAGTGGACCTCGATAGGCTGAGTTGATTGGAAAGAAAGTGCCCTAAATACTGGATATAGCAGAAAATTATGCTCAAAGGATACGTTCATATATATTTTTTTTAAATGAAATGAAAGTGCATTCATAGATTTTTAAGAATACTCTTGGTCGACCGTGATTGTAACCGGCTAACACCCTGTATTTTAAAGCAGTAATCGATAAGAAACATCGTAGGGTTCAAACCAGTCCACACATGGTTCAACGATTGATCATATTACTATATTGTCATGAATCGAAAAGTACGAGGGTACTATTCCTCCAGGTGCCATAAAAAATGTCACACATAAAGCTGTAAAGTTTGTTTGAACACTCTAATCTCAGTAACTACTGGAACCAAATTGAAAAAATATTTTAGTGTTAGCCCATTTATTGAGGAATTCTATAGGCTACTATTTGTCGCGATAAACAACGCCCACGCGGGCGGAGCCGCGAGCAGAAGCTAGTACTCAATATCTGCCTACCTGTGCGTTTACCGCCCATTTACTCATACATGTAACACTTCCACAGTCCCGAGGACTCTACGAGACTCCAGCTGGGACAGTTCTTCACATTGCACATGTCGATCTAGAAGCTTACGCATTGGACAAAGAGCTTCTCAGGTAAGTTAAGTAAACAAACTTATAAACATAAAAATACCGACTTCAAAAATCCATACCCATAACCTCTTCTGAGGCTCCTATAGCTCCGATCCGAAGTAACAAGCAAGCACAAATGTTATGGAATCAGAGACAATTAAGTTACCACAAGCACCCAGACCCGAGACAATATGGAAAAGTGTTTTTTTCTACATTGACCCGTCTGGGGATCAAACCCGGGACCTCAGAGCTGGCGACACCTTGAAAATATTTTTTTCTGTTTAATTTCAGGGTAAAGAAATATCTTCAAGAGAAAATGGCTGATTTTGTATACAACGGATTCTGGTTTTCGCCTGAAGCTATCTACACCCGCAAATGTTTAGAACTCTCTCAAGAAATTGTTAACGGAATGGTAACCGTTCAAATATATAAAGGAAATGGTAAGTTTCAGTAAAGTCATTTCAATACCTTACGTACCTACTTTCGCATTTTAATTTGTTTTTTTTTTTTAATAATATGCCTTATTTCAGTGACCATATTGGCCAGGAAAAGTTCAGCTAGTTTGTATAACAAGGATTTGGTATCGATGGACATCGCTGGAGGCTTTTCACCAGAAGATAGCACTGGATTTATAAACATAAATGCCCTTCGTCTGAAAGAATATGCTCGTTTTTCTAAGCAAACCAAATAAAGTGATTCCGTGATTAAAAGTTTTATTTTGTTGCTTATCATTAAAAATAATTTACCTACTAGCTGTCCCGGTATATTTAGTGACGGCAATTACCGAACGCGGTGTTACGTAAAGGGCTCAAGTCGACTGTTCTTCTTATATTCTCTGTCTCTGAAAGTTGTGGACCAATTAATTTTTTTATAGAGTAAGTATGTCTTTGAAGTGGTATCAGAGGTATGAATTTCATCGAATTTGATTAAGTTTTGATGGTAATCAAAATAACTGGAAAATTCTACGATAAATGTTATTTCAGTTAACAAAATGATCATGACCCATGAATGACGACGAAGACGCATGATCTGTGAGCGACGGGGAACGTTAAGGTCATAGCTCACTTACACGACTCTGCTACCACCCGATAAGTAAAATATCATTCAATATGTCGGTTCCTTGCGATATAGTTTATTTATATTGACAACATAAATTAGCCGACAGCTCGGTGTTAGCAAGCTTCCCGCCATCAGACTGCTCAGTAGATGACGCCTCGGACGAACGGTCAGTGCGGTGTCCCCGCGCTGACTTCTACCGCGTAACTGCGTGCCAGCGCCGCTCAGTCGGTAGACGAGCGATCCCCTCGATCCCGGCGTCTGCTAGCTGTCGATGCGTGGACAGCTGGGTGTCTGCTAGCTGTCGACGACTGGACTGCCAGTAGTCGTTTTAGTTTAGGGCGGTGTTGGAACAGAGTCGTGTAGGTGGGCTATGACCTTTAGGCAGTGGGGTGGTGAATCGTGCAACCCCGACGGGAGTCTGCCCTGTCGGTCTGTCGCATCTTATGAAAGCTATAATTGAGTAATGTATATATTTAGCTATTGTTGAATAGTAACGTTCCCTGCACGATTTTTTACATGTTGATGGAAGAATATAATATGCGGTACCGATGTTCTTTATATTATTCGTTGCATCTACGTTACCGATTATGGCGTCACGCAAATGAATATATTCCTCAGAACGAAGCTTTGCTTGATTTTATTTTGTAAATCGTAATCTCTCACTTTCGATTTTCACATACATATCAACAATCCGCAATTTTAGAACGCATCCATTGGATACTTAATTTTTATTCGCGGCAAGTTTCCTTGGGGCCCCATGCAATGGATTTCCCAATGAAGGGCCGTAGATGGTATAGTTACGCCACTGTGCTTAGGAGAATGTTATTGAAACTAGTTCTCGCCTTGAACATCACAGTGTTTCTAGAGCACACTGTTTTACTTGTTAGCAATTTGTCTAAGAATTTTAGTCGGAACTTTTGACAGTTCTATTTTTCGTCTGTCCTTTTCTAATTATGTACAAGTGAAAAAGACACGAGTGAAGGACTAAAACTAGTTTTGTGCGTGTTTAACAGAATTGGGCCCATTGATATTGGTTTCCTTAAATCTATAGTAAAAGAAAGATCTGCTATATCTCGGCTCCATAGTTGTGGTGCCGCACCGCAGCGCGGGTGTTCAACTACAGTGCCCGAACCAAAGAGTACTAGTAGTAGTTAGTCTACGGGTAGTGCAGTCCCCGAACCGCATCTTGTGGCCGCACTCGGTGTCTCTTCCTCGACCGGTGGTTCAATACGCGCGTATATTCGTATAGCAATTTAGTAACCCAGTGGGGTAAAGATAATGTTAAAAATGAATGTACAATAAACGGTAAATAAATAAATAAAAATGTTACAAAATATTATCGTAAAAATAAAACGATTATTAAAATTTATAATTATTTCGACCTTTATTTTTTGACAGTACAGACAGACTACTGACACTTTCAAAATTCAACGCAATAGCCCCCGAAATCAAAATTCTGGACAACAACTCACTTCGTCTCCTTGGGTGTCCAATCTTTGAAAATTCCTCTAATATATATTGATGAAAAAGTTCAAAATTTCACACCTAGTTTGTAGCACAGCGCAGTGTCCCTAGGGTCTGCATACATTAGTATTCCGTACCAACCACAAACTTACGTTCTTCTGCTGAATTGGAATACTGATGCCTTATGCCCTTACGCCTGCCTAGGTCTAAGACAGATATGAGTTGTGAACTAGAAAGCGAACTGTCTGCAGTCTATATACATTTTATTCAAACATCCGTGCGTGGTGGGCTTTATGAAAGTATTGCCAATTGAAAAAAAATGTGTGTTATCTTCAGGTATTATCTATTCTGTTATGTTTCTGTTGTTTGTATGAGGGTTGTATTAATGTCAATGTCAAATTGACAAGCATTATTTTATTTTCAATCAAAGTAAGTAATCCAAACCAAAGCGGCTTCAAGAAATTGTTTAGTTTTGGTCAACAATATACAAAATGCAAAGAAATTTGCCTCAAAATAAAGAAGCCTTGCTTAAATCATATACCACGCGGTTAAAGGAAGATGTCAAGAGCATGTTGGAAAACTTTGACGGTATGTTAAATTTAATATTTATAATTGAAATCAAAACAAACTTTATTTCGTACATAATAACACTCGCATCGGAATACTGTTTTATAAGTTTATCTTTTATCATTACCGATTGATTGAATGCTTTAGGAGGTTGGCTGATGCGCATTTGTATGTGCGTAAATACCAAACACTTCCCTTACGATGTTAAATTTAGTAATTATCTGTTTTAATTTATATCTACTGGAACATACCAAATGGATTAATAAATTTATAGTATGCGCTTCTTGTATATAATCTTATAAAATATTTTTCTTCCAGAAATCATAAAACTTGCAAAGCTAGAAAATGAAACCCAACTTAACCGGATGACACAGATAGAACAAGATACTTTTGAGATGCAAGTTAGGGCTGCTAATATTGGTATGTAATAGTAATGCTAAGTGTGTTATTTTGTAAGGTGCTGCTTTGCCTATGATTATGCCTTATATAAGCAAATCAATCTGTGAGTAACTTAACAATTAAATAGGTATATAAGGTTAGTCAGTTTATTTTTCGATTTCAAGTGGTTATAGGGTTTTCGAAGTCGGAAAGTTTGTTTAATTGTGGAATCAGATTAAATTAATATAATCATGCCAATGTGAGTTAATATATTACATTATTTATGTTTCAGTAAGAGCTGGTGAGTCACTAATGAAGTTGGTTTCCGATATAAAACAGTATCTAATACTGAATGATTTTCCTTCAGTCAATGAAGCTATAACACAGAATTCCAAACTGTTCCGTACAAAACAGCAAGAATGTGACCAGAAACTAATGTCCCTCCGTGATGACATAGCAGCCGATCTCTATGATTTAGAAGATGAATATTTTACTAGTATATATAAGTAATATATTGCATTGTTTAGTATAATTTCTTTATTTCTTCATCTTACTGTAATTGATTGTTGTTCTATCCATTTGTATCTACTTTTTGGGCAACAAAACAGCTGTTGCCATTGTTATTTTACACTATTTTTAAGTATTCTGTAAGAGTTAGACATTGGTAAATAATTCAAATAACAATTAGGTTGGTGGTACAACTTTATTTATACCACTAGAATGGCTAATCAAGATGTTACATATGATTAAAATAAATAAGAAGAATTATTGTAAATTAAATATAAGGAACTGGAGTAAAACAACTAATGTAAAATTAAGATGTTTTAATGAAACTAACAAACAATAATATTCTAACTTGCAATTCTCAATTCTCCACAGAACTCAAAATTCAAACTACTTTCCACCAAATGAATAATGAGGTCCATTAGTTGGAAACTGTTTAACAGTGACAGGCCTTCCAATTTTGAAATCCTCCAGGTAGAAGAATAAAGCCATAGATCCTCCTACTACACCCAAGAACCATGTCCACTGATGAAGCAATGAGAACCTTCGTTTCATTGAAGGATCATAACGATCACCACCAAATATCTCTTGCCTGGCATTTATCTATAAAGAACAAAACAATAATGGTTAGTACACACAAGTATGGCAATAATAATAAACAGCATTGCTGAAATGAATGGATGGGGCTTATGCCCAGCAGCAGGACATTTATAATATAGGATTAATATAATAATAAACAAAACATTGGAGGTTATTATGATCATAAACAAAGCTTAATACAGAATATAAAATCTACAATAAAATAAATCAACGTACGGGTTCGTTGAAGTTCCTCTTCATCTCAGGGCAATCATAGGGGTAATGCGGGTCCTTGGAGTCGTCTCCAATGTCAGGCAGCTTCGGATAATCTCCATAACCCATATGTTCAGGGTATGGTTGGTACTCTTCGACAGTCATTCCATATTTAAGGGCCGAAGCTTCACGTTCCTCTGGGGTCTTAGGATATGGACCAGGCTTGTATTGGTAGTTCCAATCTAAAATGAAATGACGTAACAATCACTCGAACGTTTATAAAACACGAAAACAAATATGCTATTAGGTATCCTTACGGTTTCGAGTAGAGTTGCATAAAATTCCAAGAGTCTTCCGAACTGAAGAAGGGTTAGAAATAATAGCTTTTTTTAATAAACTCGCCATTTTCGGAACAAATGGGTATAATATTTCTAGTAAACATCTGACACTGACGTGAGACGTCTGACGTTAATTAACAGGTCGCGAAAAAATTCTTTGACAGAAAAATTTACTGATTTTTAAAGACAGTCGTCCTGTTTTTGACTGTGATCTTTATAGCATTAAACCTTAATGCTCGTAAGCTGTGATCTGAGATTAGAGATAATTATATCTAAAAAACATCGGCAATGAGAGTTTTAGTTTTACCATGCTGTACATATTGTAGACATGGTACACCACGTCCATAATAATAATAATACTTTTTAATAGTCAGACTTTTCCGAATTAATTTAATTTACATCTATGGACCATTTGTCGATCCGATCAAATTTATTGTGGTATAGGTACGTATAGTCAAATTATTATCTCATAAAACAATAAATAACTTCGTTAAATTACTTAAATTCTTTAGCCAAACAAAAAAAAAATTTCCTGACGAAGACGATGTGTCACTGTCATCAAGTGTCAATTCTGACTGACTGTTTCAAAATGTCACGTAAGTGGTGATAATCTAGTTTTGTTGATTCTTTCTCACGAAAATTTGATATAAACTCTACTTTACGCTAAATATTAATAAATTGGAATGTTATACATGTGATAAAAAGATTAACTTCTAAATGATGGGTAACGAGAGTTCACAGTTAAGTGGGTTAGAAATTGATGAAAAGGCCGTAGAAGTTACTGATTTTTGGTGCCACTATCAGGCCACGATTAACGACAGTTGTAGGTATTTTAGCCTTAAAGGAGATGGCTCAGTCTCCGTATTTAAAGGGGAAGCAGCAATTGGTCCCCTTTGGGCCATATCTACACCATTGGAAAAGTTTTCGAACGTAAGTGTATTGAGATGTTAGAAAAAACTTTGTTTACATTTATCAGAGTCGATGTATATACTTTTTTTATAGAATCTTCTAAAATATCGTCATCCGTGCATCGTGCGATATATATCTGCTTGGCAACAACGTTCTACATTACACTTAGCTACAGAATATGTGCAACCACTCTCTCATATTTTGAGTTCTCTCACACCACTCCAGATATGCATTGGACTCAATAATGTTTTGAGAGCATTGGTATTTCTTCATGAGCAGGTTTGTATGTTTATAATTTCATAAATATGTTTAAAGTGTAACCTGTGTAATTTATCTCTTCCTTAAAAATTAATTAAAAAAATACTGAGAATGAATAAGTCATTTATTCTCACACATGCTGGGCACATATTGAGAAGTACCAATATTGAGTAATTTGTGTTAATGTAATCAGTTTTTATAATTAATAATTAACCATATCCAGGCCAGTATGTCACATAACAATGTAAGTGTGGCTGCTATTTATGTGACTGGAGATGGACAGTGGAAGCTTGGAGGAATGCAGTACCTTTGCCCTTTTGCTGAGCTGACTTCAGCTTACTTGAAACATGCTAGAATACACAGGTACAGTTAAAAATGCATTATCTTAACATGCATAAATCTTTTTTTAACTGATAATCAGATTCTGCTAACAATGAATAACCACCTCCTTAAATTTTAAAATATTAAAAAAAAAAACAAGGAACAATTTATTTATTCCTTGTTTTTTAAGGTTTGCTTGCATAATCTTATTTGTGAGTGAGTTTGCTACCCCAAGTCTTAGTACTTTTTTTTTGTTTGTTTAATATGTCAAAGGAGAATAAGTTCTGTTTCTAGTTAAAAAAATCTAGTGTTTGTTTTAAAAAACTGGATTAATAATGTTGTAATTCTTTTTAATAAGACTGGTATCCTCTAGGCTTATTAAAAAAATTACAACATTGTTACAAAAAAATACTTATATTTCTGTTCTAATTATTTTAGATATGATAAAGCAGTTGACCCTAATGAAGATTCATATGAGACTACAACCAAAGTGGATCAATATGCATTTGCTGTATTAGTGGATGATGTTTTCAAGAACTGTAAAGATGGTAGAGTATCAACATTTCTATTGTATGTTTTGTAGCATTAGTATTATTTGGCACAACTAGTTTTAGAGTTTTGTTCTACAAATGAATTCTTGATACTTAATTTTATATACCTACCTTTTACGTCTCGCATTAGCTGCGTTTCGATGCAGACGTGTCGCTGATATCGCAATTATTTTATTCGCATTGTGCGGCGGCGCAAGCCGTCGCTCGTAATTTATATCGCCATGAGTGAACAACTTGTGGCGAATGAACTGCTGGCGTTTCTGCAGCAGAAGCTGGACGTAATGGATGAGGTGTCTGCGATCCAGATCTGCGCAACAAACTTCAGCGAGGACGATGTTGCTGCTGCTAAGCTGCTCCTGTACAGAGTGCTCAACAAGAGCGACCAGATGGTGTCCCGCCGGCGTGACGGGACAAAGAAAAGCATACAGGACATCATCACGCTGTTGAAGGAGACTGACCCGGATGACGTGCCGACATTCGTGGCGAGGGACCTTAACAAGCTCCCGCCCGTCACGTTTGATCATGTTGACGTCACAAGCCTGCTGAAAGACATCGTGGTTCTGAAGGCAAGTCTAGCGGATGTGCTGAAGAAGTTAGATGCATCCCAAAACACCGTCGCCGATTTGCGTAACGAAGTTGTCGAGTTGCGCAAAATCGTGTCGGTAACTGGGTCACCACCGAGTGCATCTAACGTCAACACGCGTCGCGGCGCATTCCTCGATATATCCCCGATATATCGAGGAATGCGCCGCGCGAAGTTTCGCGTCCGCCGTGTTGTCATCGCCGCCGCCGACAAATGCTGTGTCTGCAGAGCGCACACCCCGTGCGCCCCGCGACCCCGCCGCCGCACCCACCGCTCGAGTCACTGACCCGGTGCACGTGCCTGCTCCTCAAGCGAATTCGCATCGTCGAGATTTCGCGAGCGTTGTAGCAAGATCACCAGCTACTCTCAAGAAGTCTGTGCCTGAGATGGCACCGAGGTGTACCGACGACGATGGTTTCGTCACAGTGCAGAGGAGGAAGCGTCGTCAACGGACCGCAAAGAATCGCTGCGGCACGGCTCCTGCGGAGCCCAGTGTTAAAATACGTGCCGCGCAACCGAACACTCCGGTGTACATCTCTCGCCTGCACTACACCACTAAGGCGGAGGACATCGTTGAGTACGTGCGCCAGAAGACCAAATACAGGCCGAGAGTGCAGCTACTGGAGTCGCGCCGCAACGTCAATTTCAATGCGTTTGTGGTGCGAGTTCCTACGTGCTACTTGCACCTCGTGATGGTAGAGGACTTCTGGCCGGCTGGCGTGGTGTTCCGTCGCTTCCGCGGAAAAGTGCCACCTGAACGCACATCGACATAGTGCTAGTACTTAACCCTTTGGACGCCGTAAGAAAAAGTAATGAGCGTACCTGCTACGCCGCGACCAGTTTTCGCGTAGACGGCGGCACTTTGAGCATAGGGTTGGGACATCGACTTATCGAAAAAAATATAAAAATCTATCCAATCGTACTTTTTTTTGCCTGTTACAGCAAATGACCCATTAATATACACATTCATAACGTATCACTACATGTTTAAATCAGTGTAAGAAGGAAATAGGCCAAAAAATCTTTTTTGAATATTTAAATAACATAAAGTTATTCACATCACTAGGCGACTCCTTTAGTCGTCCGTGGCGTCAGCAACGTGCCTTTTTTTAAATAATATATGGAACAGATAGTGTTGTCCACGAGAAAGGTCGATATTATAATATATACCTACTCTAGGTAGGTACCTAGTGTACCTACTATTATGGCACTGAGCTGTTACAAACGACATATCTTTGAAGTGATAGTATGGCGTATCTAGGGGGGACAGGTGACTATGAATGATTAAAATTGTCACTTAAAACACAAACTTATAAATAAAATAAATAATCGCGTAGGCTGTTCTAAGGGTCGAGATGTAGAAGGTAATGTTCTATGAATTTATTGGTTATCATATTTTTTAACAATTTGTTCTATTAAAGTCAATTGGTATTTTCTGAAATAAGGCCTAAAATTTGTCTTTGTTAATTATTTTATAGATATGATAATTTTATTATGAATTCAACAAATGTAAATCTAGAATATGAAGAAATAGTTTCTTATACCACTTAACTGTTTTTCGAATGCATTGTATACCACTTATCATCATATCGGAGATATCCACTGCGCCCATATTTTTATTATAGTCAATTATACACTCAGGTTTAAGTTTAAACAATCGAGTCGTTGGGTCTATTTTTGCCCTTCCCTACGTGACACCTAAAGAAGTCGTTGGCGCAACGTAATAGTGTATTTTCATTCAATTTTAGATCAGTCTAAATTATAATATAAATGTATAGTTTTAACTTTTCTTTTAATTCTGCTTTAATAAAAACAAGCTTTGAGATATAAATAAACAACGTGTTGATATTCCTTCCATAAATTTATTACAATAGTAACGATTTTTTTGGCTTGAATGTGATACTAATTTGGACAACTTAAGTAGTCGTTGGCGTTTCAGGACAGTTTGCGATTGACGCCTTAAGGCGTCCATGGCATTCAAAGGGTTAAGGAAGTGCTTACTAACATAGGTTTAAGTTTATATATACTAACACAAAATGTATTTTTAAAATATGTATGTTAGTCTTTAAGGTATATATCTATGGGCCTAAGTAGCCTGATAATAAATGATTTTATTTAATATTTATTATTATTTAAGATTACATGTAACAAAATTACGTCACGGGTATTAGTCTGCTTGCGACCACGACCTCTGAAACTCGGTCGCGATTCGCGAAACTAAATGCATGCATATAAAAAACAAAATCAAGAGCTCTTGGGAAACTCGTTATTTTAATTATAAATCCTATTATCTTTTCTTATTGTTTTCTCCTTCAGATGAAGTACCACATTTGAAAGATTTCAAGAAATATTGCAGAGAGTTTCTACAACACCAAAATCCTGGGAAAAGGCCTAATCTGTCTGAGCTCCTGCAGCACAATTTCTTTAACCATGAATTTATAACAATTTACAAATTTCTTAACTTTCTACCCTTAAAATCTGAGGAAGAAAGAAGCCAGTTTTTCTCAAACATTTTGGAGAACCTTACATGTTATGATGAAGAAACAGTGGCCAAACAACTTGGAGGGCTCTTACTCTCTAGGCTTACCATGTTAGACCAAACTGCCAGGAAAGATGTCATTCCCTTTATTCTAAAACCTAAAAATGGTAAGTCCCAAAGTTGTATCCTGTATTTATGATATAATGAATTGTAAATAACATAACTTGATTATTACTTACAGATCGAATACCCAATGGAGAGATACTCGGTTTTTTTAGCCTTAGTGTATTTAAAGTACATATTAAACCGAGGTTATTGCAGTTGTTTGGAGTTAGAGACAGCCAAATTAGAATGTTACTCTTGCGGCATTTTTCTAAATTTGTCCATGTATTTTCACACGAAGAGCTTTCCCAACAGATTCTTCCAGAGGTATGGTCTTTCGTGATAATATTCTATTAATATATATATGTCCAACCTTGAACAAAAAAAAACAATTGCCTCATTCTTCTTCATTGTACTTATCACATTTTTTTTGTTATTGCAGCTACTATTAGGAATTAAGGATGTTGATGATAGTTTAGTGTCAGCAACTCTCATATGCTTGAGCGAATTGGTACCAATATTAGGAGCAGACACTGTTATTGGAGGAAAACGGGCTAAGTTTTTTACTGATGGCAGACCTAACTCAAAAGCAAAGCCTTTGTTAATGTCAGCCAGTCCAATAAATGAATCAAATGTATATATATCAAAATCCTTACGAGAATTGCCGTGTTCTGAAGATATGTATGAAAGTGACAGAAATGAGTTAATTTCTTTTGAAAAGTCTTTGACATTAAACGAAAGACCTTCGCCAGTTGGTGGGGAATCCTTAGACGAGGAGGTTATAGTAAAAGAGTCACATATTAATAAGGTTGACAGTGAAGAGGATTGGAGCGATTGGGAGTCAAGTCGCCAAATTCCTATAAAAAACATTCCTCAAGTTTTAGATGAACTTGAACATGAGCAATTAGTTTGTATCGATCCTGAAGCAGAATTAAAGGATCCTGCTCCTAAAATCAATACAAGTTCGCTTAACGAATCCAGAACATCACTTTTGCAGAAAGCTGCTATTGAAGCTAAAAGGAATATTTTAGATATAACTGAATTAGATATAAAGAATCAAAAATATGATTATTCTAAAAAACATTCTGATGAATTCGACTTTTTCGCGGACATGACTCCAGTTATAGAAAAACCTACAATTGTTCCTGCACGAGACAGTGTGGCGCAAAATGTGAGCAGTAAATTAAATTTTGTTCCAGATGAAAGTATTGACGAAAATGAGGGTTGGGGAGAGGGTTGGAATGACTAACATGGCAGAGAATAATAACTATGTATTTATAATAAAAAGTGTTTATTATACTCGAAATCTACCAGCTGAAATTACGCTTTGGTACCTTATGTGTCGTAAATTGTACATACATATTTGTAAATCGGAATATTTATATACAAAGAATGGTTTTATGGAGCTATTAACATATCATACAAATTTAGCGCTGTTAGTTATTGATCAGCTAACTTGTCTCACATAATAATTTGTTCCACAGTAGGTCGGATATTTTAGGTAGTTCATTGCGCAATCTTAAAATAAGTTCTCATTTAAAATACTCGTGCGGCTCTTTTTTTTGGATTAATAATTTTGAAAAACTAGTATCAATACGGTTTTAAAGAGTGGAATTGTATATTTCAAATGTTCGCGCATAAGTAATTCGTGATCACATGTGCCCAATAATTTCAAACAAAATTTGAGTTATGTAATATCCGTACGAATAATAATGCCTTATTAGTCTACAGGGTAACTGGAAGGTCAGTTGAAATATTTATAGAGGGTACCTTCGTACCCAATTCTCTTTCTTAATAAAAAAAAAACATATCTGGGTGTATTATTCTTATTTTCTTCTTTACACTAAATTTCTATACACCAAAATGTTGCTGGAGCTCTCTCTACACTTTTCGTAACTTAAGGCTTTCTTGGAGCTCTCACACACGAGCGGCATGTTGCCAACGGCAGAGGTAACTACTGCCGTCGACACGCGTCGGCGGCAGCCGTCAACATTTATAAACTATCACGTCCACTTAAAATATGTCAACTGCTTAACCAGGTACCCTGCATCGAATGTTGACCTAAATAGTGGTCACAGAATAATAAAGCACGAGCAAATTAATTTTATTTTGAAGACTTTTTTCATAACCGAGTAAATGTGTATGTCAAGACATTGATACAGAGAAATAAAATTGTAAACAATACGTGAGTGTCTACAGTGCAACCAATGGCGTTAACATTAGGGTCGCTAATGTTGCAGGTGTATCTTAATTTTCCGTCTAAATGAGACAACCTGGCCTGCAATTGGTGGAAATTGACCGATACATCTCGATGCGAGACAAGCAACTTTAGCGTTAGCTCTCATGTAAAAGACATTTGACAAAAACCTTATCACATTGAAATAAAGACACTGAAAAATTGTGATTCCACTGATTTGCTCTCGACTGCGCTATAAACGTGACTTTTATAAGTTTTGTCTTATTGGCGAATATTCGACTGAAACTTAATTTTAAGCCGCCGCTAAATATCATGCCGACTCAGCTCGCAAGTTGCAGTGTAAATACAGATAATACCTAAGAACGCCTTAAAATTATGTTTCGTATTCCTTGAATACTGAAACGCCATTTAACTTTTAACACATTCTTAAATATCTATCCGTTGCAACTTTGTACTTTGTGACAGAGACAGCATGAGTCAACAGTCGGTAAGAATACAAGGGTGTTACACGGAAATACATAACATATGAAGGATTTTAACTCACAACCGTACCTTACATGGTTAAACGTTATTGTACATCTTTACTTGCACATCCCAAAACTATAAATTATCTATTAAACTCGTTGGCTTGGCCAAAAAATATTCTTCAAATATTATTTGTTTTATTTATAACAATCCCTAATAATACCTTTGGGGGAAAACGGAATAAGAAGCTAGTAACACCAATTTTTCCAAAAGGAAGCAAAAAGAGGACATTTAAGAAATTTAGGTGCAGACTGGCACAGAGTAAGTGCAAATAATTTTGATTAGTTCCTGTTCTGGTTATGTCTAGGTGCATTTATGTTATTCACACGTAAAGTAAGCTTGGCAAGAGTAGCTGACCTGGAGTTCATCATACTGTCCAGTCAACAGTATCAAAACGTCAAGCGATTTTATTACTATGAAGTAAGCCTGTCTTATTTTTTTTTTCAAAATGCGTTTCATGTACTGGCTGGTTAGAGTAAAAGTTAAACCACTTTAACAAAACTTTTATATTGATTCATAGGAAAAAGTTCTACATACTAAGATAAGTATTCTCAAAAATTCTCTAAAGTTGCGCCGGATTCATTAGGCTGGTCCGAATCCAAACCCAATCTTTAGTTTCTGCTTATATTGAGATGGAGATCATGCACTTTTTCTAAATTGCAAAAAAGCATTTTAGCAATGCGTATGTGTACTTCTGTGATGTGTTCACACCCCAAGGGTCGCCGCACAATAGCCACACGAGACAGCCACAAACGCCGCAACTAGAAGCTAGAAACTGCCACAAAGGTAGCTGAAGCGCGCAACAGCCACTTGTGGCCGGTGGACGCTACTTTATTTTGAAGTTTCGAAGTAGGTTTAATTGGGCTGCTGCTGGTATAAAAACAAACGTCGTCGTAGAAGACGAAACCGTCGTTAACTCAATTTAAAAAAATGTAACGAGCGTTACGAAAATCGACACTATTGCTTTTTGAATCCCAAATCGCAGGACGGGATTGAATCTCTGCAGACTCTGCATTGCCTTTGACTCGGACTGGTTAACTAAGGATTGAGAGGCGTGGCAGCGTTTAGTGGCCGATGCAGACCACAAGAAGCGAGCCGCGACGATTTGTAGCATGCGGCAGCCACCGGCTATAACCGAGTTCGGCGAGTCTATAAAAAAATTATGAAAACTACAGGATAGAATTATGAAAAATACAGAACTATCGGTGGCAGCGTTTAATGGGCTGTGGCCGGAAGCCCGTGTGCGGCGACCCTAAGGATCCCATGCAAAAAGGAAGTTTATCACTGGCTGATAATACCTACATTACACATATAAAATACATTATTGTAACTTAAATACTACTTACAAAATAATAAAAACGGTTGAGTATCTTAATAATACTTTAGAATTGAAAATAAGAATTCTAAAGGACAAAAGGGGAAGATCATACTTTGGTTGGGTACATCAGTCAACTAAATGGTGAGCTTAACTTATAAATATGACTAGGTAAAGGAAAAATCCTCATCTTAATACTACATTAACAAACAAATACATTTGACTAGCTTTACAAAGCAATTCATGACTAGAATAATATCATAAAACGAATTACTGCTTTTGGAGTACATACAATAAAAAATTGAGGAATACTTGGCACTTGAATGCAAGTACCTATTAAAGTAGAGTAAAGAATAATAACTGTGTACATCATGTACACAGTTATTATTCTTTACTCCATTTTTTTCAGTCAGAACATAATGGGGCTACAGGGCATAAAAAAACCACTAGTGTCGCATCAGGTGTATCTGTCGTTATCCACCATTGGAAGACAAGCCAGTGGCTATGGTCTATTGCTGTAGAAAATCCAAGATGCCAGACGAACTCAAAATGACCTCAGATATGAGATCATAGAAGTGTCGCATCGCAAAATCAACTCTATGCCAAGCAGATAAGGTAGAAATTGCGACAAAATGTGATGTCATCGTAAACAGTTCTGCTGTGACTTATGTTTGAGACTGTTTATCTAGTTTTTTTTTAGAGAAAATTTACAGATAGACCTGATGTGAAACTATCAACCCTAGCAGTTTTGAATAGCAGTAGCCCTCATTACCTTGTGTTCCAACAGAAAGTGTTCCCAGCCACTAAATGGCATAAGTAATAACAGGAAAAAATATCAATAATGTACACACTAAAATCTATGAGGATTAAATCATTTTTAGATTCTTGACGCCAATGGAATGTTAAGGGCCGAGTCACACCGGAATGGCAGCGGCCGGCAGCGACTCGCGACGCGGCGAGCACTTTCAGTGAGAAATAATTTTAAACTTTAACTACATACTTAAAAGACCAGTATCGCTTGAAAAGGTCGCGAGGCCGCCCGCGGTGACGCGAGCGGCCGCGCGCCTCGCGCGTTTTGTTGGTGTTTCCGGCCGCGGGCCGCGGCTGCCAGCGGCCACGCGAGGCCGCGAGCAGCACCGCGGGCGGCTGCGCACTCCTATACGATACCAGGCGCGCGGAGTCTGGAGGTCGCGCGAGGCCGCCAACGGCTGCCAGCGGCGACGCTGGCGGCCGGTGTGACTCGGGCCTAAGTGTACTATAATATTTAAATAGCAATTTTCTTTTGCATGACCAGGTCTTTGGAACTGTCATGAAAAACATCTATCATTTGTTGACGCGCCATTTCTGATAGAGCCTCTACATCATCACGAGTCATCCCACTAGTAGGTATAGGAGGCAATGTAGTAATAATCACCTTGCCTGAAAGTAAAATTGGCCATGAACTATCTTATGTGCAGCAGCTGCTTGATTACAACTTAATAAGTTATTTCCTATTATTAATTAATATCAATAATAAAAAATATGATTATTGGACCAGTCCTCCAAATCTAGAAAAAAATGTACAGTTAAAATGTGATGTTACTCAGCAATATTAAATGAAAATTTAACTAAATGTAAGGGACTATAATTAAATTTTTTAATCAATAAATTATGTAGAATTAGTAATACCTGGTTCAAATGTCTTCGTCTCACTATCTAGAAAGTAGTATTGACTGAAGACCACCGGCATGATTGGGATCTGAGCATCAATTGCTAAATAGAAAGCACCTTTCTTGAAGGTCTGTATACTTCCTTTGTTGAACCGAGCCCCTTCAGGAAATATCCATAGTTTTGTCTTAAAGCAATACAAACACATTATTTAATGAATTCATGAATCATTTACATTCTTTAATATAGTACACATACTTTTTCTTTAATTACTCTTGCTGTTGCTTGCTTCATTAGTTGACGAGCTCGTTCAGTTTTAAGCCGATCAATAAATACAAGCCCTGATAGCCAGGCTCCAAACCCGAAAGCTCCAGTAAACATTAACGGTCTTTTCGCAACAACTGTGCATCGCTTCATGCGAGGCCACATCTCAAACATACCTAGCAGTTTGAAAGAAAAGACAATTACCAAAAATTATACTCAGTTTAAAATTAAGTTACAATAAAAAAATTACCAACCTAATATATCTAATGAGCTCTGATGATTAGATATGACTATATAACATTGTTCTGTATTCCAGTTTTCCATCCCCCGCAATTCCCATTCTATACCTACTATATAAGAGGCATAACGACAAAATCTGGATGCAACTCTGTTGAAATTTTTTAATGAAATTACTTCAATGCGGCAGTGTTAGTGAGAAACATATTATTGGAGCACAAAATAATATCTAAATAAATCGATATCTTACATTAGGTTTGTTACGTCGCGAGGATATATTAACACGACGGGCAAGAGCACCGTACAAGTAATTAACACATATGCATAATATAGAAAAAACTTCAAATAATACCGAAAAACATTACTTTTTTCATATAAAAATGGCAAGGTGAATATAAAACCCGCCAAAAATAATTCAGGATATGAATAGGAGGAAGCCATAACGAAATTTTACTCTTTGACAGTTTTCGACAAGAGTTGCCAAATAAATAATATTAATTTAATGCATTTGCATTGACAGACGAAGCATAAAGGGTTTACTTGGTTAGATACATTTTGAAGCTACCTACTCTACTGGCACGATACGATCAGTACCAATCAAAGACATTGTAATGGTACCAATGAATTGAAACGATATTTAGCTACTTCTTATTTTCTAAACTCAAAATTATTTTTATTGATTTTACTAACTAAATAGTGATCAGTTCAGTTATTAAATTAATCACTCATTGAAAAATATTATTGCGCTTGAAGAAAAAGGGAAGAAAGCTGATTTGCGCAGAAGCGCACCAATAAAGTTCCTTTATCAAACGAATGTATTGTAAGCACAAGGCGCATCGAGGATAATAAATTATTTATCCGAATCAATTACCGCTCATGTGTATAACATGAATGGACATATTTACTAAAATTGTAACACCTTGCATGCCTGTAAGCTAACCATAAGCTAACTCACGTTTTGAAAAAATAAATTATCTTGTATCTCATATAAAATAATTTCTCGTGACCCAAAACTTTCAAACTATCCTTTTTTTCAAGGTTTGTATAAAAGTCGCACAGTACAATATTGAAATACAGTGAATATTACAATTTAGTAATGAAGTTGGTTACTAATTCGAAATAATATAAATAAAACATTGGTAGAGATCTGGCAACTTTCTATTAAATGTCAGTTGTCAACTTATTAAAAAGTTTCTTTTTCCGGTGGTGTCCGTTCTCGGACGCCAGATTCCTAAATAGTTTTAGGAATTATTTAAAATGGTGAGCGGTGTTACTGAAATAAATCTGTTAATGTTTAAAGTCACTACACCTTTACTGTAATATTTAACGTTCTTGTAATTTCGCGTTGTGATTGTGCCAATATGGATTGATATTATTTTCTGAGCCGTGTCATGAGTTTACGTTGATTGTTAGTTGATCCAAAAACATTGTCTTCAGTGCTGTTATTTCATAACTTTGTATCACTATTAGGATTTTATTTAGTGCTTATATTGATTTATAGATAATTACTCATTCAACATTTCGAAGCAATACATTTTTTCTAACCTATATGATGAAACACCGACACATGCGCGTCATCTGATGCTGCAGAAGAAGCAAGATTTATTTGTAGTACCATGTTTTATGTGTATTACAATATTAGTTTTGTTTTAGACTGCAGTGCTAATGATTATAAAGTGTCTCTGAGTTATAACCTCCAAATAAACAAAATTTGTTTGTTACATATTGTCATTACAATAAAGCAATGTTTTAGGCCTTCGTGAAAGTCGTGAAGAACAAGCAATACTTTAAGAGGTACCAAGTTAAATTCAAGAGGCGCCGTGAGGGAAAAACCGACTACTATGCCCGTAAACGCCTTACTGTGCAAGTAAGTTATATTTTTATTAATTTGTAGGTTATTGATATTTTAGTTTATTGTAATATTTGTTTAATTTGTTTATGTATAACAGGACAAGAACAAATACAACACACCCAAGTACCGCCTGATCGTCCGTCTGTCCAACAAGGATGTGACCTGCCAGGTGGCGTACTCCCGCATTGAAGGAGACCACATTGTGTGTGCAGCCTACTCTCATGAACTGCCGCGTTATGGCGTTAAAGTAAGCTCTATTGTTGTTACTTTCTTAAAAGTTTAAGGCAGAGTTGCTCAGCGGATCATTGATTTTATTGAAATACTATTTAATTGGTAGTTGAAGTTATCTGGAAAATCTTATACTAAATGATGATTTTGAACGGGCGGTCTGAAAGAGCCGTACAAACTCGTAAATCCCTGTTGTTATATGTTCAACACTGAACCATTAATTATCAACACATCCCTTATTTAAGTTATTAGCAAAAAAGCTCAATAAATAATATATCTTTAGGTAGGTTTGACCAACTATGCAGCTGCCTACTGCACGGGGCTGCTGCTTGCAAGAAGACTGCTCCAGAGACTTGGCCTTGACTCACTATACAGTGGTGCAACTGAAGTCACTGGTGATGAATATAATGTTGAACCTGTAGACAATGGCCCTGGCGCTTTCAGGTTAGTACTAAAGTTTTTTAAATATTTTACTCTTTCAGCATGTATGTGTAGGTTGAGACTTACAATAATTTAAGAAAGTAATATATGGGTTTTTACTGTTTCATTTTCACACCAACATAATTAAATATTTGTGAGTGTATATTTAGAATTGTTGTTGTTATGATGAAGTTATTACGGGCGGTCTGAAAGCACGTACAATGCTCAATATAAATGTTGTATCGTAATATTCTGATCTTTTATCAAGTTACAATATTCAATAATAATTATATTGTTTTTGCCTCATTAACATTCTTTTTAATTTTCATAGATGTTACCTTGATGTGGGTCTGGCACGCACCACCACTGGTGCTCGTGTGTTCGGAGCCATGAAGGGTGCAGTTGATGGCGGCCTCAACGTCCCTCACTCCATCAAGAGGTTCCCTGGTTATGATGCAGAGGCAAAGAAATTCAACGCAGAAGTACACAGGTAAATTGAATACACATAACTCTGATATTTGCTTTTATTTTTCTCTTTGATATTTATTTTTGAAGTTACATATTATAGCTCCATTCATCCTCTGAATTATGGGTTTTATCTATTATTTAGACAGCGTTAGTGGAGCTACATTAAACATTGGGATTTTTGGTTGTGATAAAAATGGTTCTCAAATGTTTTTGCAACCGGTTCTAATAACAAGAGTAAATAAAGTGTGGAAAACTTAATTAGTGATTGACCATGAGACTTCAAACATTATTTTGATAATTTTTCAGAGCACACATCTTTGGTTTACACGTGGCTGAGTACATGCGCAGCCTTGAAGCTGATGATGAAGACTCTTTCAAGAGACAGTTTGGCAAATACATCAAACTTGGTGTAAATGCTGACTCTGTAAGTACAAGTCTCAAGAATTAAATTAACGTCCAATCAAATTACTGTTCCTGAATTAACACTTGGACAGTGTCGAAATTGGACAAAAGTAATGCAATATTAATACACTTTAAAAACTGTTATAATTTTTAAGAAGTACTAAAATTGCTACATTTTCATGAATGCAAACTAAAATAATTATTTCATTATTCATGAATAGTTATTGCAAGAAGGAAAGTTATGTTACCAAAGCAGATGCAAAGCAGAAACAGAAAGACTAACCTGTGACAGCAATGAAAATGTTTGAAATAATTTCTTTTTTAGATTGAAGCCACTTACAAAAAAGCCCACGAATTGATCCGCGCAGACCCATCCCACAAAAAGAAGGAAGTTAAGAAGGAAGCTGGCAAGCAGAAGCGCTGGAACAAGCGTAAGCTGACCCTGGCCGAGAGAAAGAACAGGATCAAGCAGAAGAAGGCATCGCACATCAAAAGGCTTCAGGCTCAAGCAGAGGCTTAAGTTTAATCAATAAAAGCCTGTGTACTTTTGATAACGAATTTTATTTACATTATAACTTTTGATCCCGAATCTTATTTCCATTATAACTTTTGATCCCGAATCTTATTTAAACTTAACTACCTACTGGTCAACTAAGTATATTAATGAAATAATGATTTAATAGCCACAGATGTATTTATGGTGTGAATTTGAACTGCGCGGCCGACACATAATTTTGATGTAGGTAACTGCCAGGAATCCGACGTATGCTTCAGACACCCGTTTTTCTAGATTTATTGCGGCCTAGCGGTTCAATTACTGGATTTGTATGCACATAGTTGTGGGTTCGAACCGAGGCAAGCCAAACACTTCAAAAGTTTATACTTTCAAGAATGGACAAACGGCAAAAAAAACATCACAGAGTACTAGGTTTGTATAAACGCGTTCACGTTGCCGACATTCATCGGGCCTCGGGGCTATTTCATAGGCATCGATATAACTTATGTTATACCTGTATATAGCTTCCATCGGCATGCATGTCTGTGGTGACTGGTGGTGGTGTTATAGCTTGTATTTATGTACTCGAGGATGAAACCCTTGGGAGGCCTAGCAAAAAACAGAAGCCGAGTACTTTTTGTAATATTTAGGTACGTAACGTATTCAGCAGTACACCATAGCAGTCAGGGTCGAATCATGCAATGCATTTATCAACAAGTACTCAGTGGCATGAATACATCAATGGACCATTGACTGCAGTAAGCACTAGCAGCACTGCAAATCTGTGCTAGTGTTATTGCAACTGCAAATTTTGCAGTTGCAATAACACAGGTTACATAATTATATACACCTGCCAAAGACATTGTAATGTATTCTACTCAGGCCTGTGACAGCTTTAGTTCCGAATGAGCCGTTTTGTCGCTAGCGTCGCCATCGAGCGATCACGTGATACCGCCGCCATATTGAGATTTGAGCTTGTTGCGTGTGTGAGTGTGTGTTTTATGCTTGGCTTATCAAGTCTTATGTCAATGTCAATTTGAATTGTCAAAGTCGTGAGTTTTCAAAACTTTTACTACGTAACTGTCGAAAAACTTCCGAGTCGAGTGTTTGCGTCGCAGGTGTATTTCTTCGCATTTATTGAGTTGAGATCCTTGAAACGCAAATTATTATCCGTTGTTTGAGACAATATCGGTTGATCTAATAGATCATCATAGATATGGGAACCCGTAAGTGCTGCGTTGGTGGTTGCAATGCAACAAGTGAAACGCATCAGCTTTTTAGCTTTCCCAAGAACGATAGCCTTAGAAATCAGTGGATGTCCTTTCTAGTGCCCACAAATTCCTCCCTCCTTGGACTCTCCAAGATGCAACTTTTAAGAAAACGTGTCTGCGTAAAACATTTCGATAGACATCAGTTTGATAATAATGGTCGTAGACTTCGATACTCCTACCCGTGCCTGCTAACTAACGCTGAAATAGATCACGGAGTTCCACTTATTGGTGCCGCAGGTTAGTACTTACTTAAAGAAATACTTTCTGTCTGCTGAAAACATATTCTAATTGTGTTGCAACTTCTTTATATTATTATTAAGCAATTTTATTTAACGTTTTCAGGGTGGAATATTACACTTGACCATAATTATTTTAAAGAACAAGATGAGGAGGCTGTGGATAAACACTCATGCATTAAAGAAACTGGTATGTGTTTAAATCACTTTCATAATTTGATAGCAAGGGATTTACTTTAGTTTAATACTGGTCACAAGACTTTGTTTCGCACAAGTTAAATTATTTACATATTTGTGTTCCGTTTTCTCTTATTCTACAGTTAATATTTATTGAATTAAAATATTCTTGTTTAGAATTCAATTTAAAGTCGACGTCAAACAAACTGTTCACATCATTACAGGATATTTGTTTGTAACTTAGTTATTATTAAAGACAACTATATATTGTATTATAAATAAATACTACCAAAATAAGAATGACGCTAGCAAGTAATGATTCTCATTAGCTAGACATAGCCAAGAGTCTAAATTGATAAGTTCTTTTATTTTTCAGATGATCACAATTACTGTATGGAACAAGTTGACACTAATATAAAAACTTCAGGAACGGTCATGCTAGGAAATGAAGGTTAGTTTAAGCTATATGTAATTAACCTGTGTCAAGTCTCGCTGATATTTTGCGAATTAATAGTATTTTATGTGTTTCAGTTTCAGAAACTGATCGTCCTTCATGTTCACAATGTCCAACAGTTGCTTCAAACATAGAACACAGAGGTATGTAGGCAGTAAAAATAAGTTATTACTGCTATACTTTGCTGGATTTCAATACTGTTGCACTTATTAATAGAATAACTGAGTTTTTAATTAATTGATTGCTCATTACAGATGTGATGTTAGAAAAACCATCATGTTCAGGCTTAGATGTTGAAAGAGAGTCTGAAAGAATACAAACAGCTATTCCACCCACACCAAATAGTAAGTATAATAATATTGTTGTAAAAATTAACATTTTATTAGGTAGCAAAATCATGTGGCATTTGATTCTTAAAAGTTGAAGTATTTAATTTTCGTTTTTAGTGAGTGTATAGTATAGTAAGTGTTTGGGTTTTGTACTGTTGTTTCAAATTTATTTGAAATAAATAAGTAGAAGAACCCTTCAAAAGAACTCAACCTATTTTTAATGTATTTGTTTCAATACATACTAAATTATTAATTGCTGTAAAATCTTTTTTTCTTTCAGGTTCTAAACGTAGAAAGATTGGCTCTAAAAATAAGAAGTTTATTAATCAAATCAAACAGATGGCACAGGAAAGTTTAAGTCACTCAACTGCAGAAAGACTGAATAAAGCACTTGCTGTTGACATTAGACTGCTTGAAAAGTTTGATTTATTAAATAAACAAGCAAAGACGTTTATGCTAATGCAGCTTAAACAAGTGCAAAAAAGCAAAATGGCCAGGAGATTTACTTTGGACGAAAAGTTGTTAGCATTGCTCTTAATGAAACAGAGTCCCAAAGGGTATAAATTATTAGAAAAAATGTTTGCTTTACCCAACAAGAGCACATTGATACGTCTTTCTGAAAAGGTATCAATGGAACCAGGACTAAATCCGAAAATTTTTGACCACATCACACGAAATTGCGAGAGTTGGGATACCCAAAGAAAATTGTGCACCATTGTTTTTGATGAAGTTGCCCTAACACCACGTCTTACTTTTGATGAGAAAAAAGAAAAGATTGTTGGGTTTGTGGATTTAGCTGAGGAACGAAAACTTAGGTACTGTGACCATTCACTAGTATTTATGCTTAGAGGAATATGCTCGCCTTGGCGACAGAGCGTAGCATATTACTTCTGTGAAGGCACAGTTTCAGCAGCTGAACTTCAAAAAATATTAAAACAATTGGTACCACAGCTTTTATTAACTGGGTTAATTCCATTAGGCCTTGTGTGTGATCAAGGGTCCACTTTTCGGACAGCAATAAGAAAATTAAGAGAAGACACTATTAAATCAAGAGAAGTGCAAGGTGTACATGATGGTAATATACAAATAATTATTATTTACAAATGTGCATAGTTTTAGTAATACTATTATTTGTCTTATTTGCTGTTCATTGTTCTAGATGGATCCATAAGCATAAGCGGACATGATATGAGCGTTTTTCATGACCCTCCACACCTGTTAAAAGGATTAAGAAATAATTTTATGTCCAAAGACATAATTTATGACGGGAAGAGAGCATCATGGAAGGACATCGAATTTGTTTTTGATATTGACAGCAAATTAGGGCACACTAAAGCATTGCCAAAAGTAACAGCGCATCATGTGGATCCTAAAAAATTAAAAAAATGAAAGTTAGTGTGGCTGCTCACGTACTAAGTGCTCGAATGGCAGCCATGCTGAAATTCACAAATGCAGTCAGTAAGTACAAATCTATCCATATACAATTTTTAAGTAAGGTATTCAATTTGTTTTTATCTTATGGGATATTTTCTTATTTACAGATCAATTACATAATTCTGAATCCCAAGGGACAATGGTAACCACTGCAGAAGTTGTCGAGTTTTTTGATAAACTATTTGACAGTGTCAATGGTTACCCTGGTGGTTCAAAAAGTGGGAAGCTCAGAAGGGCTGTAAAAGTGGATTCACCACATCATTTATTTTGGTCTGATGCTATTAAGAAATTGAAATCATTAAATTTTATTGACAATTGTAGTAAGCATGCATTGCGGTCAGGTAATCCTCGAAAGGTAAAAGTGCCGTCTCTGCAGGGTTGGATCACCACCCTCGAAAGTTTTCGGAGGATATCTAAAATATTATTCAATAAGTATGACGTGAACTTTTATTATCCAAGGAATATCAATCAAGACCCTCTTGAAAATTTTTTTGGTCGAATTAGAGCACTTAATGCTAGGAATAATAACCCAGATCCAATGACATTTATTTATGCTTTTAAATCTTTGTTAATAACAAATTTGCTTAGCCCCCATTCCAAATATGCCAACTGCGAAGAAGATGACGGGGAGGCTATACTAAAGGCAAAATGTTTGTTTCAAAATGAAAATTTTGAAAACACCGCCCTTGAAAAAGATGAGAGTTTTCCCCAATTGGGCGATAAAGTACAACTTCCATCAATTTCAAGGGTTGGAGACTTCCCATCATCGTCGCAGCAGTTGCTAGATCAAGTAAGATTGGAAAAAATAAAAGTTCACTGCTCAGCTTACACTGCTGGTTATGTATGCAGAAAAATGTCAAAAAATCTTCAATGTGCGAATTGCTTGCAGACATATACCACCAGAAATGAAAAGAACATACATTTGTATATTCAGTTCAGAGAATATACAAACCTAAAAAATAAAAATTTAGTATATCCTACTGAAAATCTTTTAATGTTATACCGAGACGTGGCTACTTTAACTCATAAGTATTTAAATCAAAACTGCTTTAAAAATAATATAAAAAGCACTTTAAAAAAACAAATATTAAATATGAGTTCGAGGTATTCCTGGCTGGGGTGTGCAAACCACAAAAAACAAGCGGTGAATAGTTTTATTAACGTTATATTAAGATAACAAGTTCACAACTGGTGCAATATTGTCAATAAAATTTTGAATGGTGCTATTGAGGAGAAATATGTAATAAAGATGAGTGAGCCTCAAAAACTAGCATTAATGAAATATAAAACCTTCAGGTTAAGGTGGAAGCGCCGACCGACCGTCCATACATTTTTGTCACGCGTTATACACTAAACACAGACACTTTTTCTCTAAAACTAATCATTTTATCACTTCTTTATATTGAAATGTGTACGCTACGTACCTTTATAAGCAATAACTTACTTTATTTACTGAGAAAAACAATAGTAAAATCCCGGCAAAATTTGACAGTTCTTTAGTAGTGTGCGTGACTTTTGACAACTATTGACAAGTAAATTAAAAGCGTTGTTTAGACTACAGCACACTAGATGGCGTGCAGGCGATCTTATAATTCTGATAAATCAATATCTTAAGTTTAATAGTTGGTTAATAATTTCCTGTCCAACAGTTAAAAAACAACAAACATAAAACTGAAATAACAAATATGACCTACAATGTTTTGTTTTTTTTTTAAACTAATCAATTTTATTACATATTATATTGTTGTGTGGCAACATAAATACTAATAGTTTTGTAGGTTTTATGCAACGATGCCGTTCTTCGTACCCTTGAGTGCCCTTGACCTACATGACATGCAACCGCAACGAAAAAAAGCGTTGCCAAACTTCGTTCACTTGTTTGATTGTTATAAAATAGATTCTTATTTCGTTGTGACGCGCTATATGATTTCCGCGCGGCACGTCGCGTCGTGCGTTCTTATTATATTTTGTATGCTATGCCTTTTCATTTATTCTTTTATATTTTTCTTTTATATTTTTCTTTTCATATAATAGACTATACTGTAATCTAGCGTAGGTATAGCAATAAATTATTCTAAAAACCCAATTCTATTTAGCTAGAGAGTTTATTGTATGTTTTCACAGATGATGTGTTTCTGTTGCCGCTATAACAACAAATACTAAAAACAAAATAAAATAAATATTTAATGTATGGGGGGCTCCCATACAACTAAAATGTTTATAAAATCTTGTCACAATACAAATTAACTACGTCATAAATGTGTCAGTGATATTGGATCAGTGAAAGTTAGTGTTTCCTACCTAATATTTGAATGTGTTTGAATGAATATGTTTATATTCAACAATCAATAAAATTACTTATAATAAATCGGTAAACTACCAAAGGACGTCCCAAACAAAATTGAACTTGCAAACATTTGCAAAATAGGGTTTTGCCGGGTTACGACACCTTTTACGCATTTTGCCAACAGTTTCGGGCAGACACACATTATTATATATATATGTAGTTTGTTTTATTTTGTAGTACCTAGGTACCTAATTTTACGTCGAATAATTGGTTTGGTGCGTTCAGAAACGAATATAATTCAGTTACTTGCAATCTGTTTTTCTGTTCCGTGCTTTATTATATATAAAAAACTTATACCTACTAAACTGATTTTTTTTAATTCTACCAGAAATATAATGATCACATTGAAAAAGGTAAGTAAAATTTTACTGTTGCATTTTATCTAGATCTTTTGTTCGTAAGTTTCGGAACGCAACCCGTTCCAGAACAAAATTGAAGGAAGATTAAAATTTATTATCTGTGAATTCTGTGATCATAAATTGAGTACAATATAAAACATAATAAAACCGATTACAACAACAAGTATCTCCGTAGTTTGTGCATTACAATGTCTTTGAAATTGCATCAATTTCAATGTCTAATTAAAATATATTATTATGTTATTCTAGTGAAAAATCCTTCCAAATAATCAACATCAGTTGGAAGTTCAAGCAAAGAACAGAAGTAAAGTTTTATTTTAGAGCAGCTTTGTAGAGTGACTCTACAAAGCTGCTAGAGTGATGGTAAATAATATTTTGAAGTGAACGGTAAATAAAATCTGGTTCTCTCTTACTAAAATTAAATTCTATTCCAGGTTCAAGGACAAATGCGTGTCAGCAAAATGGATAAGTGCTACTTCATATGTTTTATTTCAGTCACTAAACCTTTGACTGTAATAGAAGTTAATCGCGATGATGAATTTATCAACAACAAGATACCAAAATTATCAGCCTTTTTATAAAAACTGTATTCTGCCAAAAATAATTTTGAGATGTGATATAAAAAATGGTAAATGTATAGATTTGAATGGTATGTACACAAAGCTTTTCCCTTTTTTTTCACTTCATAAATTGCATGAATTTCAATGTCTAATTAAAATATATTATTATGTTATTCTAGTGAAAAATCGTTCCAAATAATCAACATCAGTTGGAAGTTCAAGCAAAGAACAGAAGTAAAGTTTTATTTTAGAGCAGCTTTGGAGAGTGACGGTAAATAATATTTTGAAGTAAACGGTAAATAAAATACTTCAAAAAGTAACATATACTAAGTACCTATGTTTTCTTTGCAGTAGCAGTAGTTTAAAGACGGAGTTTCAAGGCATAGGGGGTGAAATCAACAAGTCAAATGATTTTTTATAATTGTATTTTTATAGTAGTTTTTTTAGAATCTACATTATCAATGTATTTCTTTTCATTTTGTATCAAAAGGTGAAATTATACATCATTATGTAAACCTACATATTTCATATAGGTACATATAGAGTAGCTTATTGAATTCAGCCGGTGGTTATAATAATTACACTAAAACCTTTATTTACAGGCTACTTTGACCCATAGATCACCTTACAGACTAACATATATTATAACCTCACTAGTTGTTCAATTCAATAAGCTGCTCTTTAGATATTCGTTTTACTAAAAGCTTTTGTTGTTATTAGTTTCTATAATAGTCTAATAGGCATGTATAAGCATAATTTACTTCAAATACTTGTTTTGATAAAAAATTCAATAGTGTAATGTAATAAAATAAAACTGCGTTTTAATGTATGTTGACACAGTTTTTTTCTCAAAATTATAAATTAATTAATTTTTTTACGCCAACAAATATGACTTTTATTACAATCGTATATATTATTTAAATACCATAGCAGGTAGCTTTCTGTTGTTCTGCTAACCCAATTTATACATCGAAAAATGAAAAACTTGTTTTTGTCATGCACGCCATCTAGTGTCTATCTTTGTAAGCGTAGGGCTTAGGTACTCACCCGCGTCTGTGTGTGTAAACGACACTATATTCAATAGCAGATGTTATAATGAGATTATGTGTCGAATTGTGTGGGTTTTGTGGCAATGCTTTGACCCTTTTCGATAAAGCGCAATGTCTGGTAAATGCGTATGCTACTCCTACGACTTAAGACTTTCCCAATTACATAAAAAAGCCAAATAAACTAAAAATGTTGACTTCAACGCCATCTCTCGGGAAAATGGCTGGGAACAGCCTGAAGGAATCACCTTAAGGAAAAAATGCTTAACCAAATAATTTTTTTTTTTTTTTTTAATAAACAACAAGTACTTCAAAATTGTTTTATTTAATTATTACCTGTTATAAATTTATTTAAAATGGAAAACCTAACCTTAAAATAAAGGACCATATCGATAAATTTAATTAGTATCGACAAATCAGCACAACACTAGTTATCGATAGCAGATATCAAGGCATCATCACATCACTAAGCCTTGTAGATGTGTGTGTAACTACCTAGTCGTCATGTCAAACTACTGCGCCACTAGCGCCAAAACGGACTACTTGGAAACTGGTTGAAAAGTGACTGTCGCATCTGTATTACTATAGTCTCTAATCTGTGATTCTACTAGTACAATGTCTTTGACACCTGCTGTGCATGTAGTTATATTCTCAAGACTCGACAAGTCGACACTGGCAGTAATGTAGTAACAAGTTGCCAAAAAACAAAAAAAAAACTTGTAGTCTGTCTGTGGTTTAGTTATTATTCTATGGTTATTATTCTGAGGTCTGTGGTTCAATCAAATCAATCAAATTGACATGACAGTGGCAGGCAATTTGTTTGTATTTTTTGTTGTGCTGCTGTTGAAATAGTTTACATTTTACTTACATGTATGTAATTAACTTTTTATCATGGATATGCCTTTAATATGTCATAACATTAACATGCAGAGTTTGTGTCGAATTTGTTTAAAAAAAGTGGAAGATGGTAAAAATTTGTTTGCTAATGAATCTGAAGATATTTTAAATAATATATATTCATGTTTTCAAGTTAGTTTACGCAGTGAAAAACACTTGCCGTACCGTATTTGTAGTCAGTGCGTACATGAATTGAATAATGCTAATAGTTTTCGGCTTAAATGTATAACCATTGATGAACGTTTAAGACTAATTTGTAAAGAAGCTATAAACGCTATAGACACAGAAAATAGTCGTGATAACACACCAGACATTGAGCAAAATTCAGCCACTGGTCTAGAAGTTTTTCATAGTGAATTTACTGAAACTAATGACTTAACCAATACTTCTGTTATCATAGATGCTAATAAATCTAAGACCAACAGGGTTAGTCCCAGTGACTTTAAATGTGACTTGTGCAACAAAGAATTAAAGACTAAGATATCACTCTTGAAGCATTATGTTTCAATGCATGAGAAAAGAAAACATATCGGCAAAGTTTCAGGATTTGGTGCGGCCAGACGGTACCACTGCACATCATGCTCATATTCTACACCACACAGCCAAACACTTGTCAGCCACATGCGAACACATAATGGAGAGAGGCCATACAACTGTGAATGTGGTAAAAGTTTCACTCAGTCTTCAAGTCTTGCAGCTCATCGCAAAACTCATAGTACCACAACATACTTTACATGTTCTCTATGTGGAAAGCAGTTCAAACATGCCTTCACTATGAAGAATCACATGCGTGTCCATGAGAGTGCAAGCTTCTCTTGTAACATATGCTTTAAAGCATTAAAGTCAAAGGAGTCCCTTCGAGCTCATATGTACAGACACTACAAAATCTGTAATTATAACTGTGAAGATTGTGGTGATACATTTGTTACATCAGCAGAGTTACTAAATCATAGAAAGAAACATAGTACAGATAAGAAAATAGAATGCCATTTATGTGGGTACAGGACCCACACAAAGAAGAATCTCATAATTCATATTAAAAGGTATAATTATGGAAGTAAAGATAAGTGCAAAACAAAATGTTCATCAGTATGTATTATTAATGCTTTTTTTTTTCTTTTTAGACATTCTGGCAATAGAGAATTTAAATGTGATATGTGTCACATAGGATTCTACACACAAAGCAATCTAAGACGACACCTCAGGGTACACACTGGTGACAAACCATATTCATGTCCAAGTTGCAGTCAGAGGTTTACATATAGCCCTAGCTTAAACAAGCACATGAAAAATATTCACGGAGTGGACTATAAATGGGGAGACTGGAGAGAAAGTATAATACACCCTGAAAAAAATGATGCCATCCAAGCAGGTTCATCAAAAAGAATTAATTGAAATAAAACATTGTTTAAACATAGAAATTTATTTTATAATGCCAAAGCACATACATGGAAATATACTACTATCTAATTTCAAATAACACTGTTTTGATGTCTTCATGGTAAAAATATTCATGACATACTATCTAAATGTCAAATAATTAAGGTGCATTTAAACAATGAAAATACTTATTCATGGCTATAAATACGTGAAAAGTAATGCAACCCACAATATTCAGGCAGTTGGTAGTGTTGTGCCAAAATAGAGCTCGAGAGTTGCTTTGCAACTATTAAGTTTATACTGGTTTTAGTAAGATATTCGCAGATTTTATAAAAGTCATAGTTTAAATTCTTAACTATAAGTAGTTATTCCTAATAATATACTTACTACTATTAGAAGTTACCATATTGTTACAAGTACATAGAATACCCTATTCCCTTCTGAGAACTAAATTAGATTATGAAATATTTATCTTCAGTTACAAAGCTGAAATATTAGTATAAAGTGCATTAAATATTACATTCTGGCTTAACTAAAAATTATTTCAATTGTCGAAATCATAAATAAATTCATCTACAAAATTAATAATGTCAAACATTTATATAATTATTATCTATGGATTTGAAATGTTGAATGTTATTTGTAACATGATTGATCAAATATTTCTTAGCGTAAGAAGGGTGTTTCAATGAGCTTAGTCGTCCTCGTAATCTTCGTCATCAGAGATATTATATTTCCGCTGTTTCCGCTTCCTGGATGGCGTACTCTTGCTTTTACCCTTCAACTTGATTTTCATTTTGACGGAGCGGTTAGACTCACCATCCGAGTCGTCATCATCTGTTGAAATAATTGGCATTATTAATATCATTCCGGTAACTTAGCCTACATATCCTATTTGTATAGAGAGACTACCTATGCTTAGCTTTACAAGAATTTAGACTTTGTAGCTAATTAACTTATTTAGGTTAAGTTTGAATATTGCAGAGAGTATTCTAACGGGATTGTTAAATCACTACTTAACTAGCTGTTTCCCGCAGTTCCGCCCGCGGTCTCAATTTTTTATATATTCTTTCAAGTTGGATCAAACTACAAACGGTGTGCAAATTTGATTAAAATCGAGTGACGCGTAATTTAAATAATATTGAGATTTACTTGTTACGAGTCATTTCAACAACCTTATTTCATACCTTTATCATTATCGTCAGAATCATCGGAGTTCTGACCGCTCTCGTAGCGGCGCCGTATTTCAATAAATACATTGCGCAAGCGCACTGAGTCTGCGTAAATCAACGATTGTTCTTCATTGTAAGTTTGTGCGTTGGAGCACAGAGTGAAAAAATCACGTTCCAGATCCAAGATATCAGTGTACTGTGGAAAAAAAATTAGTATAAGAAAACCTTACTGAAAGAAAAAGAGTTACCATAGATTGAGGTAAACAGGGAAGCTGGGGTGAATAGAGTCAAATTTGGTAAGGAACTTTTGATCAAGTTGCATGTTACAATTTTTCCATGAAAACAGAAATCATAATAGTTGAGCATCTCTGTAATCAACTTATTAGTTACACAATATTATATAATATTTGTCCCAATTGATCTCTATTAACCCCATTTACATCATGATGCCAATTCAATATAATTTTACCTTTCCATCTTCAATTCTGTTCATAATTTTCTTGATGTCCAACGGTTTCTTGATGACGTCATAGTAGTCGGGCAGTTCACGTCGAGACGGCAGCTTCATAAAAGGCTCAGACAACACGCGACCACCCCTAAAATTCCCATTACGTTGATAATTATATTTAAACTACAAATATAGAATGAGTAGAATAATATGTAATTAGCTAATATGTCATATATTTTTGTCTTATTTTCTAAAACATATTTAGCAGATTTAAAAGATTTTAATTTACTATGACTATCTGATTTATGATTTTACTTTATCTAGTTACGAGACCTAAACTTTAATCTGACCTAAAAGTTAAAAAAGAATTAGTCTGGTCAGTACACTCAGTAGATAAATTAAAATAATATTAAGGTATAAGATCTTTGCTTTAACCAAACTGTTATTATAATTAATAATCAAAAATATTAAATAGTATAACTGATAGTAAAAATACTGGTTTTTAAGTGAAAAATTAAAATATTTAACAATAAAAAGGAAAATGCAACGCAATCATATAAGCCCTAATAAAAAAATTCCATGACAGGGTAACAAAAGTAAGAAACTCACTCGTCAGAGTAATCAATAACTTTCTTCATAATATGTTTAAGACGTTTCTTCAGCTGGTTTAGTTCTGTTTTACTCTTCTTTTTCGATGAAGTAGGAATCTCCTCTTCATCCGAGTCTTCTTGGTTGCGGCTGAAAAATTGATTTAATTTTATTGTTTATATCAATTGCTTACGTATAGAGCTAGCTACCAAAAACGCAGATGGATATGTTACTAATTTCAGTGGTATCATACCGTCGCTTGCGTCCCTTCTTACGCTTCTTGTCGAGCACTTCGTCATCATCGTCTTCTTCTTCCTCCTCCTCAAACTCCTCATCAATAGCCTTCAGCCATTCCTTCTCCGTCAGTGAGTCAGTGTAGTCAACCTCCTTGCGCTGCCGTGAACCGCGGCCAAGCGTCTCATCCTCGTCCAGGTAGTTCCAACCTTGACCCTATAAATGATTGTTTTATTTAGTTATTTTTTTTTTGGTTTTCCTAGTAATACTTAAAAAACAAAAAAATCTGCTCAACAATTGAATATGTTGAATTGGGTTGAATTTGTTAGTTGTAAATCTGTCAGTGTAAATAGCCTTCTAAAATACTAACTAGTAATCAATAAGGAAATATTCCTGTTAAAAAAATTAATACGTAATTTATTAAATACTTCATGCACTATTAGGTACATAGGCACACTTAATTTAATTTCGAACCATGTTTGATTCACATCCTTGATCAGCAACTTTACATGATACAAACACATTATAGTACCACTTATCTGACCCGGTGACGGCGTTGGTTTTTAGGGTAGTATAGGGTAAGGGGAGGGTATTTGGGTATACTTTGTATTTGACCTATACAAAGTGAATTAGTAAAATAATACTAGGTTTAGTTTTAGCCACCGGGTGAAATAAGTTTGTGGCACTATAATAAATGACTGATTCACGCTTATAGGCTTACCTTATTACACACGACCTCGTCGTCATTCTTAACCAGCCAGTCCGGTAACTCGGACTCGTCAATGAGTCTGGACTGTGTCTCCACTTTCTTGCGCTCGATGTCGATCTGCTTAAAGATCTCGAGCTCTTCTTCAGAACGAGCAATCATCTCGTTGATGAGGTCATCATCAGGGACCTCATTTTCTTCCTGTTCCAAACAAAGGTCATGTAAATCGCTAACAAAAAATGTTTAATTATATTGATCTTACCAAAATAAACTATTATAAACTTTTATCATCTGTATTGAAAATACAACATAATTTTAAAATGTTGTTTCCAAATTTTAGCACTTTAAAATTAGTATATCATTTATGCAAGCTTATTAATATATAAATAATTAAACCAACCTCCTCATCGTCGCCGTCTTGATGCAGAATACTTTGTAGGAACTGTTGACGCTCAGAACCCGTCGATTTTTGGTCAAACATACCAGCTTGGATAACTTTCTCATCCATGTTCAGCTTATACCTAAAGTGTAGTAGCACATTTATTTAACAAATCTAATAATAAAACAAGACAAATAGGCTTTATAAACACCTTTTTATGATATTGAAGCTAGCGTAAATTATGTGTAAATAGCAGTAACAAAGACTTACCGAGCGGCCGCAAGAATTCTCTCCTCGACTGAGTTGACAGTCATCAGACGCAGTACGCGCACCTCGTTACGCTGTCCAATACGATGAGCACGATCTTGAGCTTGGAGATCCTATGACAAAATATAATTATGAGTGTACCAGAAATACCAAGAATTATGACAAATGGCGAGAAATTGTAAGGTAAAATTGTAGGTAGAAGGCACATCAACTAAAGGTTACAAAGAAGGTGAACTGAAAACTATATATTAAATAATTTAATGTTATAGCGACATCTGTCACTGATCGCTTTATTAGTGGGAAGTGACAGAATCGCCGGATTAGAGGGAAGCGGCTCAGGATAGAAAAGCTTGAAGCAAAAAAAAACTAATAGAACTATTTATTTGTGTCCAGAAAACTAAGAGTTACCTGGTGAGGATTCCAGTCGGAATCGAAAATGATGACAGTGTCGGCACTCTGCAGATTGAGCCCGAGACCACCGGCGCGCGTCGACAGCAGGAATATGAAGTAGTCCGATCCTACGTCGTTGAACTTCTTGAGCAGCTCACCACGGTCCTCAGCCTTGGTCATACCGTCCAGTCTAAGGAACAATATATTTATAACATTCCATAAACCAGTTACATGCTCGTAAACTATTAAAATAAAAAGTTGAATAGCCAGTGAGGAGCATATCATTAGTATTCTTCATTACTCCTGGTATTAAGCTCAATGCTTGTTACGAGTGGGTACACGTCGGTAGTGCAATGAGTGGGTTTCGAACCGGCAATCATGCGAGTCTGATGCCCCAGCCATTGTGCTACCGCCACTTAAAAAAGTTTTGGTGAAAATAGCATGAAAATTGGTGCAGTAGTTTATCACGAACAGACAGTTAGACAGACGCAGCGGAGGACTTTGTTTTATAATATATAGTGTACCCAAGAAAAGAATTATTAACTAAAAGTAAAATTGCCTACCAAAATATAAGAAGTATTAAGTACCTCAAATACTGGAATGCTCTCCACGAAAGATAATCTTCAATGATGGTCATACACTGCGTCATTTGACAGAACACTAAAACTCTATGTCCTGTTTGCTTCAGTTTAGGCAGGATACGGTCCAACAGTTCAAATTTACCGGACACTCGGTATAGGTCAGGTCTGTGAACGAAAAAATATTTTAAATAAGAAAAAAATTTAAATATTCTTCCAGAATAGTTTTATTTTTTAATTTTATTTTAACTGTCATTTTATATCTTCATTCCTTGGAGTTTCGATTCGATTGTAAATAAACTTACCCAGTAACAACTCCCCCACCGGTGCCAATATGGTCGCAGAACTTCTCCTCAATGTGTTGGAACATGAATGGATGGTTACACAGCTTCCGCAGCTGGACAATCGTGTTCATGAGAGCTTTAGCGCCACCTTTACCCTTGTTGCCCTTCTCCGAGCCATCTGTCAGTAAAACTCCTTTAGACTGCATGTGCCTGTAAGAGTTTCATTAATTTATATCGGGCTTAAAACTTTGATGCGGGCATCTACGCGACTACGCGCCGTGTGAAGGTAGCTCGAGATGACGCGAGCAAGCGCGTCATCCGCGCGAAGTTGGTACACGCGAGCGCACTCGTGTTGACGGTGATAAGTTCGGTCATTTCGTTTCCACCCGCACACATGAGATTCTCGTGTATTTAATACGGAGTGGACCAACGCGAGTCGCGCGCTCATTTCGGTTGTTTGCGATGTAGTTTTAAATTATCCATTCATTATATTGTGTATTTGAGTAGCTAAGAAAATTAAACTTATGCAATTAATTCAATGACATAGTAAAACACAGGTTGACTAACTTGTATAATACTCTTTGCAGACCACTCATGTCGCACTTGATGATATATTCCACTTTGTCGGGCAACTGGCTCTCGACCTCCTTCTTAAGCCTACGCAGCAAGAAAGGACGGAGTACTTTGTGCAAACGTCGGATGATAAGGATCGTTTCTTCTTCATTCAACTCGACCTGTAATATTACATTGTGAATAATCAGAATAGAAATGTGTTAATTTACAACAATTCTAGCAACTCGGACTTTCAATCAATTGTAAATCTAACTTGAAGACGACCCAACGTGACCTGACTAAGTTGGTGTTGGAGCATAAACACTAGTTCTGTTACATAATTGTTGAAATTAATTATGTAAAACATCAAATTGTATCTTTACCTTTTCGCCGGTAGTAGCAAAGGGAGCATTGAACCACTGTTCGAAGGTGGAACAGCTCTTGAAGATGGAAGGCAGCAGGAAGTTGAGCAGGGCCCACAGTTCGGGCAGCTTGTTCTGCAGCGGAGTACCAGTGAGCAGGAGGCGGTGCGGGGCGATGTAGTGCGTGTTCAGCACCTGCGTTAACTTGCAGTGATGGTTCTTCATACGGTGACCCTCGTCGATTATCATGTACTTCCATTGCACCTAGAATTATTATACGGCATATACAACGTTGATACGACAGAGGGGCTTTTCTTTAAACTGCATAAATTAGGTACCATTTTCAAGCTCTGTACCAAAAATCAATTAAATAGGAGCAGTAGTTTAGTCGCAAATAATTTTTTAAGTTTTTGCCCCGTTTGAACACGATGTATCTTTCGTAACAGCTGATTATGTCTTACACATAGGTCATGTACCTTAAACAATAAATCTAGGTATACGTTGTTGCCGCTCTGACGCAAGTCGCAAGTACTACCAGATATTTCACTAAAAAGTTGGCAATGCAAACAAGGAAGCAATAAATACACACACACTTGCACTTTTATTACGAGAGTGACAATCATAGCAAAACATCCCGCGCGTAAAAGAAATAGAAATAGGTTAGTGTGTTGCTATTGCATCGGCCTAGATCCTTGCGATCGGTAGGTAAGTTCCCAAAACAGTGCGCCGACGCTATCCTTTCGGAACGTTCGTTACGTAACACGGAAGCTCCTGCGCCGCTTTTGTTTTGTCGAATTCGCGCGCTGCTAATTTATTGTGATTTTGTTTTGTTATTGTGATAGGACACTTAATAAGATTAAGACTATTTCTTTTTTTTATTGTGACAGGACACGTAACTTGGGATTATTATTACTTAGTGTTAGTGTTTTTTTTTTGTGATTGACTGTTTTTATTGTGAAAGGACACGTAATTAAACTTTGGGTGTGTGTGTAATTAAAGTGAACAACAATGCCTCGACACGAGATAAAACGTGCCGCGCGCGCGACGTTGCCTCTTTGTTAGGTACCTACCTAGTTATCTAAGGTCAGTTACATTTATTTACAAAGGAAAAATTTAGTGTTTTTGTTGTGATTGTTGTTGTGCGCGTACTTCAAAACTTTACCTAACATAAAAGCCAGCACGAGCGGAGGCCTAAGCCGCCGCCCGGCACCGCCGGCCGCCCGCCTCGACACGAGATAATACCTACGTACCTACCGCGCTAGCCGGCGTGCGCGCGACGTTGCCACTTTGTTACCTAGTTATCTAAGGTCAGTTACATTTATTTACAAAGGATGGTTGCATTTTACTCTGACTTGTAAGCTATTTTTTGTTTGAAAAAAAAAAAACCTCATTTTTGGCGCTATTTATTTTTATACCGTATCGAATTAATACTAAACATGTATAGTATAGGTAGTGTAATTTAATGCCCCTCTGTCATATCAACTCTGTATATAACGAACATTTTACTGATGAATGACCAGGCACAGGTAATACGGACTCCAATAGGTGTTAATTAGGATAACGTTAAGAACTTTTAGTAAAATATTCAATTGCTTACACATTGATATTAAGCTATATTTTATACGAGATGTACACTGGTTTATTATTTTACTTTATATACCCGACGTTTCGGTATCTTTGCAGGGCTGCTTAACAACAAACAGTGATAAATCGCGTTTAAATACTCCCAAGATATAGGAGGGGATGTGACCTGGACGCCTTTAATAAGAAGCCTCAATTAATCTATGATAAAAAAAATTTAAAGTCGAAAGGGAGGGAGGAAAATTTGCCCCAGAGTGACTGCTCGGGCCCAAAAAAAAATACTAACCTTAGCCAACACAGCTTTATCCTTGATGACGTATTCATAAGTTGTGAGCAGTACATTGAACTTGGTGGAGCGCATCTGAGCCTGCACCAGTCTGCGCGATTGCGGCGAACCCTTGTACGACACCACTGACACTGTGGGCGCCCACTTCTCGAACTCAAGCACCCAGTTCGATAGGGTACTAAAAATAAATAATATAATGTTCATAAGTGATGTTGCACTGATTTTTGTATAAAAGCTTCCAAATATCAACATACCTGAGTGGCACTATAATCAGGAATGGTCCATTAACCTTCTTCTTCTCCATCAAATATGTGACCAATGCAATGGTTTGGATAGTTTTTCCGAGACCCATCTCGTCCGCCAATATGCCGTTCAAATTGTTATTGAACAAAGATACCAGCCATTCAAGACCCTAAAATTTACAAAAATAATATCAATTTTGTTCATCAATGACGTCAGGAACCGAAGCAAGTTATATAAAATAAAGTACCTTAATTTGATACTCTTTGAGTTTCCCGTTGACCAAAATGCTGGCTTGTTCAGTTACAGATTCGTGGACCGTATGGGCGATGCTGAAATCGAATGAAATTGAAACATAATTATAACACTGGAATTGGTTTCTCCGCAACCAAAGGCTATGTTGCTTGTTATTTACCATAATGGTAGGCAGCGACTCAATATAGGAAAGCCTAAGGTGGTGGTGGTAAAGAGGGACTATATACCTGCCTGTACATACACTTATCATTCAAAACGAAGCTTGCCACACGTTTGTCCGTGCACCGCAGTGCAGAAGCGCCTTCTTCTTCTTCTTCCTGCCCTTATCCCATTTATATGGGGTCGGCGCAATGCGTATTTTCCTTCCATTCCTCTCTATTACTCGTCATCGCGGCATCCACTCCTTTCTTTCTCATATCATCTTTCACACAATCCATCCATCTCTTTTTCGGTCTCCCTCTGCTTATATACCCATCCACAGTCATACTTATAACTTGTTTTGTTATGAGACAGTGCAGAAGCGCCTTATGGGGCCGTAAATATGGAAATAAGTTTAGATAAGATATCGTATTATGTCAGTTAGTTAGTACCTGTAGTAAGTTTGTTCTTCCGTTTTGTATTCGTCGTCTTCGATCTTGGCCTTCTTGATCATCTCACGCGCCCTCTCCTCGTCAGTCTTTTCCTTTTCACTTCTCTCGTCTCTGTGGCCTCTCCTTCTCTCTGTTATCAAGAACATGAAAGGATAGGATGCATAAAATTGTATTAACAAATGTTTCATAGAACGTACATGTACACATACAAACACACAGGTACATTTATAGTCCAAATGTAGTTTATTATGCTACATACCATCATCATCTTGACTGTCGTCTCCAGAATCTTCAGAATCAGACATAACCTCCCATCCAGGATGAGTTTCCATCCAGTCTTTCAGCTGAGACAGCAGCGGCGCCTCTTCTCCCCTCAATATCTAAGCAAAATAATATCCATTTAATGTTTTCTTCTTGTAAAGATATACTAAGTAATATAATTGTAACCAAGTATTCATTTTTGTCGTCAAAAAGCATCATTCATTTAACTATTAATGTTTCGTGGCTTATCATTATTGTCTGACACAGCTGTCTACTATCCAATGATGGCGTCCGAATGAGTCGAATGACGCTCTTGTCTATTGACTCCCGTCCCACGCTATTATCACGTATTACCAACCCTGCTGCCTTGTGTCCCCCCGTCGCCCGCAGACCACGGGAGTGTCATACATGCATTTGGCAAGCTATCATAGCAGTACTAGCAGCTGTTGAAACTACTAACCTCGCCTGTCTTCGGGTCCATAACGTGAACGCGTTGGTCTGACGTTTGAGAGCTGTCGTCCATCGCATCGATTTCCCCTCCTTCAAGCAACTTCTTCTTCCTTGATTTCTGTATTCAAGTAATAAAAAACACATAAATTATATAAGTAAATCATAATATCATCCTAGGAGCAATAAACAAGTTATATTGTACTAAGAAAGATGCGAGTGCTTCGATTAATTTAATCAACTGAAACTGAAATGAAAAATCAACCATTTTTCACGTTCACAAAGAAGAAAAAGGAAAATGTATCTAAACACATAAAAAATACGAACCCTTTTCCTACGCTCCTCTTCCTGTTGTTTCTTTCGTTGTTCCTGCTTATGCTGTTTAACCATCTCTGTGAGACTGGCGATGTACTCGTCGGTTTGCGACAAAAGGAACGCCAAACGCTTGTCTTTCTTCTGATCGATAAGCTTTCGGTAACCCTCTTCATCTTCAGCCATCAAACTAAATAAGAAATACATAAATAAATGGTCTAATCCTGCTAATATTACTTTGAAAGATTTGAATAAGTTTTTATTTAAGTACATTTATAAGTAAATGTAGTAGCACTCAGCTACTTAAGAACCTGCGACACAATTACTCAAAGCAGTTGGTAGCGATCACTTAATTTTAGCTTTCTTAAATACATATACTATGTCTGTGCAGTAAGGTTCATTTTCATTTGCCACTTGTAGTTAAGGGATAGGTACATAATTATAATTATGTTAACTCACCGTCTCATACGCTCCTTCTCGATACGTTCTTGTTCCTTCTTCTGCTCGCGCTCGGCGTTAGCGTGGTGGTTCATTATAGCCTTGTTCATGCGCGCCAACTTAGCCACGTTGTTGCGGTGGTACTCCTTGAAGTCCTTTGCTACAATTTTCAACAAATAAACCCTTATTTATCGTCCAAAAATAGGTACGTGGAATGAAATAACTTTTAAACATTACAAGGTTGTTTTCTTTTCAAATGTAAAAATGCTTAGGCACGAACTATAAAAATGTTAGATTTCTATCTCTTAGGGATAACTAACTATCCATGGATAACTAGTACATTATACTAGGTAAAGTCAGCAACAAAAGTTGATGAACACATTTACAAAACTCCTGAAAGCAATAACTTTTTATGGTTTTATGGATATCATTGCGTTAACTATTCGTAAAAAGGCTATTTTGCTTTCACGTAGCAGCAAAAATTATTCTATTCATCGTGTTTTGAAAACCTGATTACATTCATGAACTTGTTTTTTCGCTGACTGTACATACCATGTTGAAGTACAGTCTGCAGGAACTCCTGGTGCTTCTGTCGCCGCTTCCTCTCGGCCTCGAGCTTCTGTTGCTTCTCCAGCTTCTCGGTGGCGCGCGCCTCCCGCAAGCCCTGCCGCTTGGTGCGCTTGTACGCCTTTATGTTCACAGCCGTCTCCAACGTAGTGTCGCGACGTACTTGTCCCAAAATCTATTAAATAAGGGAAGTAGATTCAAACACTATAGAGTATTGAAATTCTTGTTGTGGACGTATAAATATGATGGTCCTCCTGACCGAATTTCGGTCACGGCGGCTTGTGTCAACGAGATAAGCCACCTGCGCGGTACACTCTCTTTACTGCTTCACCTTCATATAGAGAGAACAGGCGCAGGACCAACGGCTTTACGAGCTTTCCCGAGCTCACGGCTGCAAAAACCGCCTAACTTCCTGACTCCAGGCTGTACTGAGTATTTCTGAACAGAAATTACCCTGTTACTATTTTTGGCATTTCGGCACTAGACCAACGAAGCGGCAGAGTCAGGCGTATATAATAAGCATTTATTGATTAGTCTCTATTCCTCTAGGATTCCCTTTTTTCTTGAAGCCCTAAAGCATAGTTAAAAATTAATATTTTTTACCTCAGAACGTAATTGTTTCTGGAAGTTAAGTACGCGAAGCGCTCTGAGTTCAATCTGTGCTTGCAAGCGGAGGTCATCGGGGATGTTAGCTGGCAAGTTAGACAGCATCTCGATACGGTGGGCGATGCGCGCTGCTATTCTGTAGATATAAGAAAAAAAAAAGAATACTAAATGATCATAAATGTAAAAAAAACAGCCATGGAGAATAAAAATTATATATGATGATTACATAATTATTATTTCATTTAAAATAAGGTATAATAAAATTAATACTTTGATATTGCTTCAGACACAGCATTTTTATTTTAACATAGGAGTCTGTAGGGCTAGGTCATAATTATTAGGTCGGACCGACAGTTTTTCATCTTTTGCGTTCAGTGAATGACGACGACGTTATAGTAGCCATGTAGTTTAGAATAAGAAAACGGGAGAGTAGAAAAGAAGATAATGGGTTCATCCAATTCTTGCATTCAATCATAGCCGCTCCAAGCAGACAAGTGAACGACGCCCTAAAAAGCAGAATGCCAATATTATGTCAAATCATACCGAAATCGTGGCTGGACGTCGGGGCGCTCTAATGGTAACAATTGTACTAAAATACATAATAATATGCACGCGAAAACTGTCAGTTCTTCCTAATATGAAACAGCACTTAGCCTGTATTATTCAACAACCGACTACCTATTACACCAACCCTTACCTATTTTCTCTTTCGTTCAATATTTGAAGAGGATCAATGCCAACTGGTTTCGGCATGCTAGTGATACGATTCTGTTTCGCTCCTGGCACTGGTACACCCGGCTGCGGAAAAAGTATATATTTTAGCACTACTTTGCTGTTAAGCTGTGTAACTTAAATTACAACAAAGTATTGTACAATATTATTCAAATACTAAATTCGTGGTCCTTTAATTACATCACAAGAAAATGGTGTGGTACCTGATGTTGCGGCTGTGTGCCGGGCGCGGGAGCACGCAGCGGTGCCGGACCTCGCAGTGGTGGTCCGCCGCTCATCGGCTGAAAGAACACAATTTATTACTTTGTCTAACATATCATATTTATGTCGTGAATTGCAAATATTGATAGAGGTAAGCTGTGAAATGTAACTGTTTTACTTCTATGTCATAGTAGTTGTTATATTAAAAAATGGAGGTATAATTAATTTCTTTAACGTTTTATGTTAAATTCATATTTAGTTTGATTAAACCAAAAAAATACCGGGTTGACTAATGGTGGTGTGAGCTGCGTGGGAGGCGCCATCTGGCCAGTCATGGGCAGCGGCGTGGGGGGCGCGCCGCCGCCGCCCCGCGCCGCGTCCGTGGCCGCGCCCGCCTTGCCCGCCGCGCCCCCCGCGCCCTGCCCCGCGCCCCCCTCGCCGTACGCCTGCGCCGGCGGCGTCGGGCACTCCGGCGGCGCCTCACCCGTCCGCTTGCCTGAAGCTATCATGGCTATCTGCGGCGTCAGTGGCTGGTTTCGAGCCAGATTACGGTATGCCGTGATTTGTGCTCTAAAATTAAATCATAAATTAGGTACGCCGCGACCTACAATAATTAATCTTGAAATCATTGACCGAAATACTCACTTTAACTGGCAAAGCTGATTGTTGCTAAACAATCCCTTGCCGGGATCTTGTGGGTTTGAACGCGCCCTAAGAGCCAGCAATTGGGAGAATCTTGGATCTTCTTGCAGCCCCTTTTCTTCCATAGAGTCAATAGTTCGCTGAATTGCGTGTAAATTATCGGGGCCGGGTGCTGGCAGCGAACCCTGCATCGGGGAGGAAGCCGGCGGTGCACCATTAGTGGAGGAGGATGGCGGCGGTGGTTGACCGTGAGGTGGGGTTTGCGCGGAGGGCGGGTGAGGTGGAGCAGCACCTTGCGGCGGCACGGTGGACGGAGCGCCGGGGGAGGGCGCCGGGCCTCCACCCGCGCCCCCAGGAGGCGCGTGCCCGTAGCCGGGCGAGGCGGCGTGTGGCGGCGGGCCCTGGCCAGGCATCATAGCGTGATGAGAAGGCATGTGGCCAGGCGCGGCTGGCGGCATGCCCTGCGGGTGCACCCCGTGCGGCGGCGGCAATGGCACTCCAGGACCACCCGGTGGACCTTGCGGTCCATTTCCTGACGATGGACCACCCATTTGCATAGGACCCTGTTAAAACACACACAAGTTTTGTATCAGTTATTTTAAGCAGAAATATACATCACTAAGATCCCAAAGTGACATGTAGATCAATTATGGCAATTATTAGTTACTAGCTTCTGCCCGCGACTTCGTACGCGGATCCTGTTACTTATGCCAGCGACAACAGGGTCGTCAAAATAAAAGATCTAAAACGTCTGATGTCAAATTCTAAGAGCCCGGGGGCGGGAAAACAACGTGATGCGTGAGACGATTTGGGACCCTCCAGATCTTTCATTTTTGTAAGATAGCAGGAAATGCCCATCAGAACTTTTCCTCACGATCAGCGCTCAGTCGCGCATCATCTTCTTCACTGGTTTCTAGAGACGTGGATGTAGATGCGTAAATACGATGAGAATGCAGGCGTGCTTCGCGATCCGAAGCTGACGCTCTTCGGTAGATTCTTGGGATCTTATGATCCTCAATCTTTTAGCTCCTTTGGAACATTGGGAAAGATTTGACCTCTTTCATCATGGTTATAGTTTTATTGTGAAGATACCTGATCAATTAAAATCTAAGTGACTGCAAAGTAAATTAAACGCTCAAATAACATAAGCCCGAAGGCTTATATATATTCGATAAAAAAAAAATGAGTTTTGGCCAGTAGAGTCGAATTATAAATGATATAGGTACCATCGTCATCGAAAATCAGTCCTAAAGGTTATGTTATTTTATAAATAAACAGTGAAATTAGTGATAGTTTTGATTTCCAAGTCAGATGTTTCAAATCTTCGATTTTTATAAGTCAACAGGGAATGCCCATCAGACCGTACAACTTTTGCTAAGACGCCATTCCTATATGTGTTATACTGTAGCTGGGCTCTTGGAGTTCCACATCAGGTATTCCAGATCTTCTACATTTCTTAAATCTCTTTTAAATTTATTCTCTCAGCAGAAAATGCTCATCACGTGGAACAATTTTTGCTATGGTACCATTTTTGTATCTCTTATAGTTTAGCTGGTCTGTTGCGGTTCTGCATGAGGTGTTCAAATTTCCAAGATAAATTATAGCCAAAATATTATGTTACCCAGACTTAATACCTATACAACAAAAAAATCATTCAAATCCGTCCAGTAGTTCCGAAGATTATCGTGTACAAACAAATAGACAAACAGAAATACAGACAAACAGACAGATTTTTTTTTTTGGATTCGTGCTCTATAACTGTTTGTAAACCCCGTTTTTTTTATATTTTCAATGTATAGACACAGTTTTTTTTACTGTTTTATTGTATAGATTAATTGATACCAAAAAGTACACAGTGCTATTTTTTCGAATATTAGCCCATTCGATTCCCGGTCCGCAAAGCGTATTTTTAAAATCTATTTAATGCAGCTTTATTTCTTTTCAAAAATAAATTGAGTCTAATTTGCTATGTATTTAGAGTACTTACTTTCTCTCTTTCTTTCTGGTGGCAATAAAAAATCCATCCTGTTTATCATAATTATAACCTACGACCAACCTACGACCGACTCTCAGACTTACCAAATAGACAAACAAAAAAAAAACATAAACGTCTGCGAGCCTGATTTAAAAAAGAAAACAGTTTTAATATCATTGCAAGGAGTTATGACAACCTTGTTTATTTAATTGATAACCTCTATGGAGGCGGATCTGGAGGATAGTAAATCGTACCTACTAAAAATAACGAAATTTGGTCGTCATGGCAACTACCTACTTACCAATTTTACCGAGGTTACCAAGGTAACCGCATTGTTTATTCGTTTTTAATGTCAATAATCGCGATATTTTCCCTTCCTGCTTTTCTCTTTTAATTTATTGAATTTACTGAATTTTCTTTACTATAAACCTCACGGAGCTCGAGACCTTTCCAACGAATGCAAAACCGTGGAAATCGGTTCGTGCCTTCTGGAGTTATAGCGTCAGGAAGGAAAACCCGACTTATTTTTATATAGTAGAAGATGACAATCTGCTAGAATTTCAGCAACTTCTGCCAGTTTAGCGTTTACTAAATTACTTCAGTGTCGCGTATTGACCACTCATGGTCACTGCTTATATTGATAAAGACTTAGACCTATATTTTTCACGTAAAATGATACTCTAATGTCAGCAACCATAGCCTCATTGAATAAAATTAATTAAAAAAGAAAAATGTCGAGACTTGCTCTTATGTATTTATACGTGATATTACCGAAAGTATTGGGTTTGTTCACTAAAATTACTGATTATACCATTTATGAGGTGACGGCGTTTAATGCCCGAGAACGAGCGCTTTTGTATTATATGTACTTAAAGAACGAAATGATGATCTTTATGAATGGGATTTCCAATGAAGCAGGTATACCTATGGATGTAGTTGTTGATCATGGCTACATAAAAAATTTTGAAGACAAGCTAAGGGATAATGACATAGAGTATATAAAGATACCTCAAGAAAAATTGTAAGCTTTTAATTCTTGCATATTGACTTGAAAAAATAAGAGTGTTGTCTAGAGATATACAGTGCTTCTCAGTTTAGACAAGTAACAAGTTGATTATGAGTATTGTTACACTCATATATTGCAGTAGGTGATATACACCATATAATTAGGAGGTTTGCTTTGCTCATGCTCCATTTCATGCTGCTAACCCTACCTACTCTACCTCCTCCTTACTTACCTAAAGAAATACAACATCTATATTTCAATATTTATTTCACAGAATCTACAAATTAAATGATATCTATATTGAACTGGATGCTAATCCCTACACCCGTGTGCCTAATATTACAAAAGCATTTTATACATGGGATACAATAAATATTTGGATTGAATTAAAAATAAGAAAATTTCAAGTTTTAAGCAAAATAAAAATTGGCAAGACACATCATGATAAGGAAGTTTCAGTAATAAAATTATCAACAGGAAAAAAGCAAACAGCTGTATTTCTGATGGGTGGTGAAGATGGGAAAGACTGGTTGTCCCCGGCAATATTACTCAATTTCATTGATTATGTTTTAGAACAAAAGCAGAATGTTGAATTGCTGTTGAAACACTATGATTTTTATATTCTTCCAATGCTAAACCCTGATGGATATGATCATAATATAAGAATGGTAATTTAAGCTTAAAACAATGAACTAAATAAGGATGAGGTTGTCATTTACTATACTATTGAAGTCAAATTTTAAAAATTTAGACTATTAAAGATAATATTTAGACTTATTATTCCATTCATAAAAAATATCTTTTACTATAATTTTAATAACTATAAAAAATACAGGATTGGTCTTGGGCAAGAAACAGAAGAACTTATTTTCCGAAAAAAATGTGTACCAAAAACCAATCTGCTATTGGTATACGCTTAGACAGAAATTGGTATTTTAACAAAGATACAGGTAAGTTATGTATTTGTAATATTCTCTATAATTAGGGCACACTTCATTTAGGAATTTAGTTAATTATGGGTCAGTTCACACCGAGACGCGACGCGAAGCGACGCTGCGCGCACATTTTTAAACAGTGATTAAAAATATAACTTTATTTTAATATGATAAGATACACATTTCGTTGTGAGAATTCGTTGCGCCGTGCAGCGCTGCGCCGCGTCAATGAAATGTGTATCTTTTCGTGTAGAAAATAAAGTTATATTTTGAATCGCTCTCGCGCAGCGTCGCGTCACGATGTGAACTGACCCTAAGATCAAAAATATTATTTTAGGTTTAAAATTTACATAAAGTAAATGATTGAAAACTATTAGAATTTGCATAATAAAAATCCATCCAACCCATCTCACATGGGTTGTCACAATGGTGATCCACAGTTATTTATTTTTGTATTGTTGTGTCAGTGCTTTATAGCATAGTCGTGTATTACTTTTTGGTGAATCTCAGTTACTTGAAATAAATATAATTGATTAATTAATTTATTACTACCAGTGAGAGATGAAGAATGCGATCCAGTTTACTCAGGACCACGACCATTAAGTGAGGATGAAACGTCAAGCTTATCAAAGTTCTTAGATAAAATTGCACTAAAGATGTTGCTGTTCGTCAATTTGAGAGGTTTTGAAAGACTTATCACAATACCATATGGATATGATGATGAATATAGTAACAATTACCCTGTTTTGGTAAATCTATACTTTATGGTTATTTGTATCAGACGAGTAAAATTGATGCATTAAATAGTGGACATGTATTGTATATTTCTGAAATATTTATGTGTTAAGTAGAATGTACATAATTATGGTTTATAGATGGATATACTGTCATCAGTGCATGACAGAGTAATTGAAGAACATGAAGATGCTGAATTCTTTTTTGGCCCTACCTCTATGTATTTCTGTAAGTGTTTTATAGTATAATGCAACTAAATGCCACATATATAAATAAGCAACATAGATTTTTTGAAATTTTAAAACAAGGACTTAATAGTAAAAAGAAATACATGTATTTGCTGTTTGTAAATATTAAGTATAACAGTATTATATTTTTATTACAACTACATAATTAAATCATTGTGAAAAAATTAATGCAATCAACTATATCGGATAACAGGAAGTTATTCTGATTTGGCTACTTAGATTTCTCATAAACAAACAGAAATCACATGCATTGCAAGTCAAATAGAAACTTTAATAATAATCATAGAAGAAGGAATAGAAGGAAAAATTTGAAATAGTGCCATACTATTTGCACCATGTACTTACTAATTCTTATGGGATTTGCCATTGCCTCATAAGAAAATGCTTTTTCAGACTAAAAAGCATAAAATTGTTTAATATCCCTGCTATTTATTGATTTGAAAAATATTTTATAACAGATAACTTCACTGGTAATGTTGCTGATTGGGTCAAGAAGAAGTTAAATACACCAATAGTGTTTACTATCTACATGAAGTCTGAAGGTTACATATTTCCTAGAGTGATGGATATAGTTCCACTGACCAATCAATTTTCAACAATTATAAAAGAAACTTTAATGTTAGGCAGTAGTATCTATAGTCCATTGTTTAATAAACATATTAGAATCTCTTTACAGTCTATAACAATTTTAATGAGTACTGTGATACATTTGATTTGTTTGTAAAGTTCATTTAGTTAATAAAACAACCTTGGGCATCCTAATTGTGTTTTTTAATTTCTGTAAATATGACCACAATAGGAATTTTATACTGAACTGCTGATTTTTAAAGAACATATTAAGTTATTGTTCAAAGAGAAGTACAATAATAAGATTTTTAACATGTTTTTAAACGGCTAACATTGTTTAGTTTTGATATAATATTGGGCTTCTGGGTATCCTTGCCTCACAAAGAAAATTCATGGGCTGGTAAGGATATATTTTTGTTTTTTATTCAAAACAACTTCCCTATATGTAATTTAATCCTGGTGTAAAATACCACTCTGCACCACTCCGCTATACATGCAATCACCAAAGTAGATAATAAAGTATTTTCATTACCTGTCCTGGAGGCATATGCCCAATTTGATGCTGCATGTATCCATGAGGTGGCCCTTGCCCGGGCATGTTAGGATGTTGAGGCGCACCAGGGTGACCATTTGGTCCAGGTGGATGAGAGCCCCCAGGGCCTATTGGGTGACCTGGGGGTCCCTGCATATGCGGACCCACCATATGCGGAGGCATTTGATGACCACTAGGTGGCATACCCGGGTGTTGCAGCGGTACACCAGGCGGGCCATTGGAGTTTGGGTGTGCAGGACCCGAAGGCGACATATGATTGGGCATGGGCTGTTGCCCAGCGCCAGAGGGATGAGACGGTGGCGGTCCATTGACATGCTGCTGGTTATAGGGGCTGTGTGGCGACTGAGGCGGCGCCGGGCTCTGAGTCGGCGGCCCCATTGGGCTTGGTGCCTGCGGAGGCGGCATCGGGCTGCTCTGAGGTGACGGACTTGCCATCTTTTCAAAACAGATATCACTACAAGTACATTTCTAGTTTTAATTTTACTAAACAGTTACACATACACAACACGCCAACACTGTCTATGAAGCTGCGGCAAAAAGTGAGTGTCGATGAAACTTCAGGGTACGTAAGTGCTCAGTTTTGTAATTATCACCGTGTTCATATTAAGTAAAGCATCGCTCTTATTCTTATATGCACTGATGACTTAATTTATCGAGTTAAAATAGTAAAATTATTAATAAAATGCAATATCCCGATCAAAATCAATGCAACAATAGTAGCGTCGGTGTTGTCAACTTATTTTTCCTAGCACAGAATCACACAGATTAATAAGTAGTATTATTTGCTAATTTCGTGCTTCCATCATACACAGAAAACGAGTACAACAGCTAATTGACTAGTAGGTTTGTAAGTAATAATGATTAGAATTATTACTTCAATATGAATCCAATATTTTAAAGTTGTAAATTATTAACTGTAAATTGTTTAGTGAAAATCGACTATGATTATATTTTTATGACAGTCTGACCAGACCAAAGACATTGTATTTTGTAATGTATTCTACAACGTAGATTCTACAACGACCAGACAGTCTCGCCCAGAGTATTAGTTTGGTTATTCATTTAAGATTAGTGATCTGATGGTGATCTGTGAGTCTGACACTGACAGATTAAAACATGAAAGCGCATGAAACAAAGACATTGTAATGTATTCTGTTAGTAGAGTACAATGTCTTTGGCATGAAAGCCATGAAGGTATCTATACCTTCATGATGAAAGCCTTTCCATAGAATAATAACTTAGTTAATATTCTATGGCCATTTCGCTGTCGAGTCGACTGTCGATGTCAAATGTCAATGTCAGACTGTCACTTGTCAGTAGTGTCAGTCACGCACGACTTTACGCGACATACGCTCACGTAAATTTTATACAAAATTGCATAAAATGTGACAAATTTGTTACACTGACTTAATATTATGCTAAGCTTTAATATTTTTATGTTTACGAATGTTTTACTCATGAATCATTCCTAGAATCAAGTATATAAAAAAATGCCTTGAAGAACTTGCTCAGTCCATTGTCATAAAAAGTACGAAACAAAAAAGCCGGTACCAAACCGGCACTCAAACGATAAAATGGATGAAGATGAAGAGTATAATGAAACTGCTTGGACTTACATGACGTTATGTGGGGAACCTACTCTCTATGAAGGACTCCGTTTCGCAAAGGATTTAATCATTGCTAATGTGATACTTCGCCTCGTTATACAGTTTGTACCACTGCCTCATAATGTGCGTCATAGTTTATGTTTAGTAATTGGAAGTTTTCTTTTATATCATAACATTGGCCCTTCTTTTATATGGACTGTAGGCCTTACAACCACTGCTTATATATTTATAATATTAATATCATTTGTAACTAAAAAATGGAGGGGACTACTAATGTCTGTATCTGTTATAGGATTTCTACTGTTATGTGAATTGTATGTACTTAATCCTAAAATGTGGCAACAAATAAGAGGTATTCAGATGATTGCAGCTATGAAGATAATATCTGTTGCTATTGAATTAGACAGGGATTTGTTTAAACGGATGCTTAATCCTGTTGAATTTGGAGGGTATATTCTTTGCCCTGCTAATTGCATTCTTGGACCTTGGATTTCATTTCATACTTACAATCACTACCTTGAAGTTAAATTCCTATCAAAAAGATGGATTAAATTAATTGTAGTTAATTTGTTTATATCTATGCTCTTCTTACTTTTATCAAACTGTATTGTGCCATGGTATATAGATGATGAAATGCCCAAATGGTTAGTAGCATATAGGGATGCACAAGCATTTAGAATGTCACATTACTTTGTGTCCAGTATGTCTATTGTATCAATGATAAGTGCAGGATTCGGACTTACAAATGACTGCCATTCAGAAGTACATGTGTCAAAGCCATTTTTCATAGAATTACCAAGATCTCTAGTACAAGTAGTGGTTTATTGGAACATACCAATGCATCAATGGTTAAAGAACTATGTTTTTAAAACTTGCCAACCCTATGGTCAATTTTCAGCCATATTTGTGACTTATGCCGTCTCATCTTTGCTACATGGGCTGAATTTTCAATTTTCAGCAGTTCTTCTCAGTATAGGTACGTTTTCATATGTTGAGTACAATTTACGGCATAAAGTAGCATTAGCTTTAGAAGTATGTTGTTTAGCGAATCCATGTGGAAAACAATGTGATCATAAATTTAAGAAGAACAGTATGCTTGCTTTTCTCACAAATACTTTTTTCTCTATCATTACAGTTATACATCTTGCTTACTTAGGTGTAATGTTTGAGGCATCATTTTCTGTCCAAGAATCTGGTTACTCATACTTTCACACTATAAATAAGTGGGAAAATTTAAATTACTTTAGTCATGGTTTTGCTGCTTTTTTGTATGTTATATATTTGATGATGTGATAAGAGTTATTAGTAAGTAAGCATTTTAGTCAATTTATTATAGTCTTTCCTGAATCTCTTCTTGTGATCTCTTTCAGTATTATTTTTACTGTATTATGTTACTAAAATGATATTTTATCAGTTTTTGAACAAGTAGGAAATAAGCATTAAATAATAAATTTAAAATACTAACAAAACCTGATGTGTTATAACAGCATAATTAACTGTTTTACTACATTCTGATAAGATAGATACTGCTTTTGTAAATTTAGCTGTAAATTACCTGACAATAGTGACTTTATAAAATTTGCACCTAAAACCTCATAAAAAAATTCCATTTTGAGTAGATATTATAATAAACATTATCTGTTTGACAGATAAATGTTTTGTAGCTTATTAAAAATTATACCTAATTAGCGAATTTAGAGATTCTCTTATCTATTGGCACTGGTCCCGACCAACATCACAAGTAACTTTCGAAGTTTAGTACTTACTTACTACTATTAAAAACAAGTCTAGCCATACTTATTATTGTAATTCAATGACAATATCATATTCTTCTCTTTCTATATTTCTTCGAGTTATTTAAAAAAAAATTAGTAAAACTTAGAGATTAGCATGTCAATTTAGTGTCTGTACTTGGAACAGTATTTGATATTTTTCGTAGATTTTAGGAACAGATTGTAGAAACTTAAATTAAAAGAGAAATATATATGTTTACTGCCACTTTATTCCATTGTCTAGTATACAAAAATACTTTTTATAATACAAATCTGCTGTTTTTACATTTACTTGATATACTCCTGTAGAATTTTTATCTAAAAGCTGTACTTTAATATTTACACCATCTGATATTTGTATTTCACTTGTTCCAAGATTATCTGAATCTTTACTTGAACCAAAATATGCTGGTCTTGTATACATTAATATTACTTTATACTCTTTAGAAACTTTTTGTATCATCATAAGTAAAGATTTTATATATGAATCCATCTTTGATATTTTGAATCCTTGTTCTGACCAATAGAATGCTGTTAGCATATCAACAATCAGTAAAGAAATATTCTGATTTTTTGCTAAAATGTTATCCAAATTACAAATAGTTGCATACATTTGTGTTGCATCATAAATGTCAAGTATGAACAAATTGCTTAGGGACTTCTGTAGTATGCTTTCCTTGTCCATCTGGCAATCTTTATTTGTATACTTGAATGACTTGATCTTTGTTTTGATCTGGTTTATTAGTTCTATGTAGTTAAATTGTCCAACAGTGTTAAATAACAAAACACCAAAAGGTTTCTCACTCATTTGTTTGGGAAACAATGCTTCGCTTATAACATCTATTAGTAAACATGAAAGGCTAGTGCTACCAAATATTTCGACTACGTCGTCGCATCTAAGTCCAGGTTGAAATAAATCACAATAAAAGTTTTCTATCTCTGGCTTTTTAATTAGCCTTGCCAATAGCTGGACTCCTGATTCGATCTTAAATTTAGTCGTGGACATTGTTGTGTTCACTGCACTTAATTGCTTCGGTTCGTCAGTAATCAACTTATTAACTAACTTTATTTCTTGAAAATAGGATGTGCTGACAAATAGCATTAAATAAGTATAAACCTTTATGGTTCCTTTATACTTATTTAATAATCATGAAAGGATAACTTTACCTAGTTTATACCTATTCTTCTTCTTCACGAATCACGGAGTTTATTAATTAATTTCCAGTGAAGTTCTATTCGATATTTCGATTCGATGTTTGAAAATGTAACTTATGTAAGTAATAATAAGTTTGATGAAGACGATGAAGTTTGATCCACAATAATGTCAGTTTTTGACGTTTTTGACAACTGAAATGGTTTCAGAAAGTTGGTTGTTGGAGTACCTACTTGCCTTTGCCTCTATTATGTACTTTCGGCAATCAGCAGAATTTATGAGTTTTGTAGAAAAAAGTTTTAGAAAAGAAAAAATACAGTAGATTTAATTTCAATATTCGAGTAAGTATACTAAATTATTTTTAATTATTTATACACATTATCGCATGTGTTAGCGAATATTTGTAATTAAATACAAATTGTAGAAGGAAAAACTTAAACCTCAGGCAGGACTCGAACCTGCGACCACTGGCTTGACGCGCCAGTCGCTTTTCCAACTAAGCTACCGAGGTCACTGCCTGGAAGCTTAAATTTCTCCTTCTACTTATGACGTCTTTATAGGGCGACGTATGCGACATCTAGTGAACCTACCTTACGGTTGGCCTCACTGGCTCTGATTAACAATGTGTTAATTAGAAGTCCGAGAGATGGCGCTTTATTAGTTGGCAAATCAGCCTCATGGTACAGAAACGCATGTTCGAAACTAGCACGAAAGCATGCTTGTAATGAACAATAAATTTTATTGTCAGTTAGAAGCATGTGTGTACAAACGTTGCAAGAAAATGGCATGCTTATGGTTGAAATAAATGAAAAAGGCATGTTTGTTTCGACCATGTGTATGTATACTTTTAGGTACCTTCAGCAGAGGTTTTTCAAAATCAATTACTTCTACCATCGTTCGTCTTCGTCTTGGACATGTTTGCTCTCCTGTCTTCCTGGCTAAAATACACATTAGAGACTCTTCAATTTGTGAATATGGATTAGAGAATGGAACGGTGGACCACATATTTTTTAACTGACCCAAGATTTCCTCCAGATTCTCCTCGTCCAATCAATGTTAACACTCTTTTATATCTCTCTGTCTTTTCTTATTAAGTAGTCCTATCTAACTTCCTTTTGTGTAATAATATTTATTTTGCTTGTAATTTCGTGACATACTTGTAGACTCGCGGTTAAAAAAAAAAACAAGTTGCTTAAAAGATGTATCCTGTTTTAATGTTTCGTTCGGGTTGTTTTTTATTTTCCCCACTAATAAAACTTGTTTTGCCAACCCTGAAATTGGCAGAATTGACGAAACCCCAACGACACCCATGAAGGTATAGAATGACGACACCGGAGATTGAAGCCGGGCCATAAATCCATTGTGTTCTGTGCTTTTATGTCGGTTAACTGTCAATGTCATTTATGTCATTCACTTGAGAAGAAAAATATACCTGCAGCCTGCATTGTTTAAAAATTAAAACTAAGCTGTGATAAGAGAACAGTATTGGCGGTTATAGATGAATAACATTATCTCGTATCTGTAACTTGGAACACACTATTTGTTTTTTTATAAATAATGAATCACAGTTCAACATCAAGGCTCACGTATTTACTTTGTTGATACATGGTTCACGTGTTTTTGTTTATGAATATCTTTGTAAAGTCCCAACACAGTTCAAAATGTTGTATAAATATTATTTTATGCTATACCCGTTCATATTTTCATTATTATACCAATACGCTGCCTCTGAGCTAATAACAGTGTCATTGGTTGGTTCAGCTTTGATATCAGCTGGTTGGTACAAATGGACCACAATAAAGGATAACACGTATTGTCGGTATGCAGAATGTTGTAATGATCAGCATGTGCCTTATGATATAAATAGTAAGTTCAGATGTTATCACTTAAATATTATTTTTTCATGTTTTGTTCCATTGTTCTGCATCAAATTCAAGGTTTTATGACTAAGCCTACGCTAAGACCATACACCTATTAACTGAGTTAAAAATAATCTTTACAGAGTTGAAATTGTCAATATCTCAAAAAATGTTTGGGCAACCATTAGTCAATGAATTGGTAAATATTCTTCATGCTCACAAGGAAGCTGTTCTAGATGAAACCAGAAAAAATAGAAAGGCTCTAGTTATAAGCTTGCATGGCTGGCCTGGAGTAGGCAAGAACTATGCAGCGGCAATGATAGCAGAAGCTCTTTTTGCCAGAGGTTTGCATAGCAAGTATGTTAAACTGTATATGGGAAAGAAGGATTTTGACTGCTCTAACCTGCAGCAGAAAAAAGTGAGCATTTGATTATTAAAAACTTTTTGTGTAAAATATCCAACAATGTATTTATTTATTTAATACTATATGAACAGTGTACATAGGGGGACTTAACGCCAGAATTTGCTGCCAGTCCGCCTTAGGATGGTGCAGAAAAGTTGTGGTAGATGCACTGAAATTGATTGTTAAGATAAATCTATATTCATTCCATACACATACCATGTAACTATTTGTATATATATTTTTTAAATAGAAATATTAAAATGTGTAGTATAAAGATAACATAATTATAATGTTAGTTAAAATTGTTTTAAAAAATTATGTTTAATAGTCCCATGTATATTCCAATATGGAATGTAATTAATTCACAACAGATCAATGTCTATTGTGAATTGATTACATTCTATATGTGTTACATTTATTATATTGTTTGTTCTAGGAAGAGTTGGTGGCAACTTTAAATAGCATTGTGAAGAAATGTCCTAGGTCTCTTATAATATTTGATGAGATACATGACATGTGCCCATCCGTGTTGGATACCATCAAGCCTATGCTTGACCACTATCATGCTGTGGATGGTGTAGACTACAGGCAAGACAACTATCTATTTTTTTTAAACTTAAAGAATTTATTAAAGATATCAGCTTATCTGTCTGCTGTCCATTGCTAGACCAAGGTCTCGAAACAATCATATTTTTTGCAAAAAAATATGATTGTTTCGAAGCTGTAATCACACATGTGTAATTGAAATCAGTTTTGGCTTGGACTTTTGTTGTAGACTGTGCATTTTGATATATCAAATATTACAATGTGAAAACTGGTTCTCTACTCCTCTTCTGCGCCATTGTACCTAATTATGTTTCTTTTTGTTATAGAGACAGCATATTTATTTTTATATCAAATATAGGAGGGCAAGAAATAGCTACGAAATTATTAGAATTGTATGAACAAGGTGCTAAAAGGAATGATGTAGAATTTCATGATTTTGAACCAATTATTCGAAGAACTGCATACTTTCAAGGTGGGCAGCATTTATTAAATACTTTCAAAGAAAATTTTGAAAGTTTAGGGCAGTAAACATCATACCTTATTAGATAAAATAATCAACATAATTGTGTGATTATTTCAGGAGGCTTCGAAAAGGCAGCAGCTATTGCTAACCATTTGATTGACCATTATGTGCCTTTCTTACCATTGGAACAACAACATGTGGAAATGTGTGCATTAGCAGAATTCCGAACTCATGCAATGTACCACCCTACCAAGGAAATGATGGCGTAAGTAGTGTTAGAACATTTACAAAGTGTAAAATAATTCTACACAGCATTTGATGTATATATGACTGCTCAGATAGCCCGTGTGCACACTGTGCGCGACATGCTGGTTCGATCCCCACATGAGACAAGTATTTGTGTGATCCACAAATGCTTGTTTCAAGTCTGGTTGTTCTTTGTGCGTGTGATTTGAATGTTTGCGAAACCCTCGCGACACAAGGATTAAATAAATTAGTGCGGGCGTCGTTTTAAATATATTAAGATTTATTATAACTAAATGGTTTTTCTTGCACAATTATATAAAATATACATCTTTACAGGGAAGCATTATCCGTGATAACATATGGTCCAAATGAGGACCAGCCAATATTTGCTAATAATGGATGCAAGCGATTTACGAGACACATTCCTTACATTATTCAAAAGAATAAACAGAAGACAGAGCTGTAACTAATATCTAATCTAAGATTAATGTTGTGATATTTTTTAAACAAATAGTTTGTTGAGTTATTACATGAAGCTTTATACTTGGTACAAAATATTGATACTGTTCTTACTGTTAAAGTAAAAATCATGAATTTGTAACCCATTGCTAGTACACAGAAATTCAGTCTTTAATATATTCACGCGAATCTAATAAAAATAGGAATTGAATATTTTTCAAATCCTTTATCTTGGGAAAGATTTTTTTGAATATTATGAGCAGCTAATAAAAATAATATAATATGTCCCACTCAAATATACTATAAGTAAACGTCTCTCAATTACGTCTTCCCAATTTAGTTTCTGTGTAGTAGCAATAATTGCACTTGTTGAATTACTACTGATTTACTAACACAGTTAGCATTTCAGATTCTTTTAAATCATGTATTATTTATTGTTAGCTTGGTAAATGAATTAGATAAGTGCTAGTGAGCTAACAATTTTTTTTGTACATAATTCTTAGCATTTATAAGTTATCTGCACTTAATACTAAATAAGGAATGTTCTCTCTATGTTTAAAATGATTTTGTTTTTATTTCCACTGAAAGTGGTTCTTTTCTTACAATTAAACAATATCCAGGTGTAATTGTACATTTTGTTTTTGCAGACAGACATGTTACTTATTATGAAAGTTTAATTCAGTTTTGAAGTGAGTAGTCCGTCTGTATTACTCCATAGAGCGGTCTACACACCAAAGCCGCTGACCCGGCGGCACAGCCCGGCGGCTTAGTGCCGGCGGGTTAACCCGGCGGCTTCAGAAGGTCCAAGCCGAACGGCTTTGCCGGCGGCACGACAGCCGCGGCATGTGGTGTTCTAGTAATTGCCAAATACTCGTAGAGATTGGACGTGTGTGTTTAGTGATACGTCACTACTCTATGAAAGCCGGCGGGCAATGAGTGAGTGGAGAGGGATGCCGTCGGCATGATTGTACAAAATAAGGCCGGCCGGGTTGGGCCGGCGATCCGTGCCGCCGGGTCAGCGGCTTTGGTGTGTAGACCGCTTAAGACTAAGTGATAAGGTTGACTTTGCCATGCAACATCACAAAATCAGGTCTAGTCAGAGAATAAATAGTTTTGACTTTTTGGCTTCCAAACATGTCTGTGTAATATTTACAATTAAATTGCATTGTTTATGAGTAGTTTCATTGTTTTTGTTTCCTAATTTATATGCTTTGGATTTCTATAACTTGAAAAAGTTATAGAAATCTAGAACACACACAAATGAAGAAAGTTGTCTGGATAACTCATATGCTCAGAAAGCCACTGTAGTGGTGTGTCCGAAGGTACCACTATCCCATGTGTTCTCAATTGTACTGAAACAAGAGAATAAACATTATTTTTAGTAACATAATTTTTTAACTTAGTTTGAGCAGCACTACACTACACTACAGTTAGGGCTGAGTCACACCGGAATGGCAGCGGCCGGCAGCGACGCGGCGAGCACTTTCTGAAATAATTTTAAACTTTAACTACATACTTAAAAGACCAGTATCGCTTGAAATAGTCGCGAGCGGCCGCGCGCCTCGCACGTCTTGTTGGTGTTTCCGGCCGCGGCTGCGCGCTCCTATATGATACCAGGCGCGCGGGGTCTGGAGGTCGCGCGAGGCCGCCAGCGGCTGCTAGCGGCGACGCTGCCGGCCGCTGCCATTTCGGTGTGACTCGGGCC